>OU911045.1:10230401-11520401 GCA_918358695.1 Melinaea menophilus ssp. n. AW-2005 | reverse complement strand
CATATTAAAAATTGATTCAGATAGACCGAGCAAGTAAAATGAAATGGAGATATATCATATGGAAAGCAATAAAATTAATACCAAAAAAATCTCATTCTACCTAATTTAAAATATCTATGGATACTAGTTTTCAAACACTCTCCTATGTAGAATAACGAATTTTATTATTTTTAAAGCCTAAAAATTAAACGAGTTTGTTGTTTCGACGAAATGCAAAATTTCAGAAATTAAGATTTATAGCTGAGCAACTAAATTTTCATGCCGCCGCGTAAGATGAAACGCCTCCCATCAAGTAAACAAAACTTGATAGTTGAACAGCTTTTTCTGCTCCACTTCTTTTCCGTGAACGGAGCCTCTGCTCCTACTTCTATCTGGTTTATCAAAACATTATATATTTGATACATGTTTCTATCTATATTCATCGGATATTATTACTATTGCAGATATTCTAATAATACAATGACAAGAGAGTCATTAGAGTTCTTAAAATAATATATATTTATCCAGTTGTTTTGAGATTTTCAAAGGGAAATAATAATTTGTTCCAATGAATCGTAGTCTGTACTTCTACAATCTATACTATCACTTCAGCTTCAATCCACACTTGATGTGACATTACAAAGGATCTTTCAAAGTTATATCTCAAAGAATAAATACCAAACGGAATTGTATACATTTTTTGAGATAATATCTATAACTGAATGTGATATCGTTATATGAATATACTTCAAAAGTAAATTGATTTTTTTAGATATTAACTAAATTATAATTATAAAATTTTCACAAAATAACATTGTATCATAATTTTAAATTCAATAAATTTTTCTAATTATTTTAAAATATATGTTAATTTATTTCATAATCATTTGAAAACCGCCACATTTAAAAACGTTTCTAATTACGAGTATAATTAGAAACTTGAAACGGCTGTTATTTGATAAAAAAGAGGTTATTGTATATAAAACCTTAAATAATTATAAAAAAATGTAATGGTCGCGAATTAAGACAATAACTAACTGATTATAAGCATTTTTATACTCGCTTTTTTTATATAAAACCTTATAATATTTATTTACCTTTAAATAGACAATATTTCTTGATAAATATATTTGCTAGAGACATACATTATTACATTAACCATGTATTGTGCACTGTTTTAACATGCCTTAACTCGTTAACCATCAATAAATCTTATATATGTTCTTCATACAATTATCAATGCGAGGATCGGTAGTTCAGCAATTAGATGTAAAATAAGAGGACAATATTATCAAAACTTTACTTGAATAAGAAAGAAAAAGTACTTGTATAATTTTATTTCCTATAGTTGCCTACATTCCTTCTCAAATGAAATAGAAGAAACGATAGTAACTTGCAGAACTTTATTTAGTAACAGTAGGTAGATTATAAGTCATATAATTTATTTAATTTGTGTCAGCATTTAGTCAATATACGATGTATAGCGAAGTTGTATTATTAATCATGAACACTACATCCCAGCTAGAAGGTGTAATTATCGTACAATTTTACAGTTTTGTTTATTCTATTTTTAGACTATATATTTACTTTAGTAACATAATATTTGTCAAGATTAAATCTCCTTGATGACACAAATAAAACGTAAGCAACAAAAATGTTAAGAGCTATATGTACCAAGTTATCTTTCTATTCGCCAATGACGGGTGGTTATGGTAACAAGTAGAATAATAAATAATAGGAATATTGTTTATATAAAGATAAAACAATACATTTTATCCTAATTCAAAACTAAATGTTTTAGGATGAAGACAATTTGAATCTATCATGATCCCGATGCAAATGTAAGAGCAAATTAAAATCGAAATTATTATATGAAAATCTGACAGTCAGATCAAACTGGATACAATAGTTGATACTGGTATTGACCAATAAATACGGTAAAAAACTATGAATCTGAAAAGTATTTTCAATATTCGTGTAGTATTTTGTTAGACTACTGTACATTAGATTTGATCGATTTAAAAATAAAAGCCGACATTGTTTTTTATGAATGATTGAAACTAACCCGATCCTGCCCCTATCTTTGATAAATCAATTGTGAAAATATTATCAGTTATAAATTAACGAAGTTATTGCATCGTGCCGTACAACAAAATGTCCCAACATACAGTCAATATACAAATGAATTCAGTTAATGTTAGTGGCATAAATATAAGTGGCTAAATGTTCAACATTTCACGTGATTATTAACACGTGAAATGCGGAAAATAACAAACCAATATTAAATACGAAACATGTTTCTTTATCGATGAGTCACCGTAAAAACATTTACAAAAGGTGAGGTCTGACCTAACGAATCTACCCTTTTACGGTCCAATGACTTTACTCCTACAGGACAACAAACTTTGGGTATTAACACTCTTATATTTGAATTACATATATTTTTAAATTTGTTCAAATATATAAAATATTTTTATCATTTGTTATGTCATTAAAAAGGTTTCCTAAAAGAACCGACATCGCTATTTTATTTATCGAATTTAATTTATGATTAAAATAAATATATCAAGTATGTTATACACACATTAAATTATAAATAATGAAGTGAGTAAAAGGAAAACAACTATAAAATATCGCTTCCTTAAATTTCTCTTTTAATAATAATTTCTAAGATTTTCGAAACAGTACACATTTAATTAAAACAAATTAAACAAATGCGGTTATTGTATTCATCGGAAGACGAGACATAAATATCTGTCAGTAAGTCAGATAATTGTCATCTACCTCCAATAGTTTCAGCGAATAGTATTCAGGATGCATACAATGCGCATTAACAATATCTTCAGATGAAACCTATTTTGTTAACCGAAGTGGTATTATATTATTTTTATGAGATAAGTGATCGAGAGATTATAACAACTGTAGGAAGATATATTCTCACGTAAGGGTCTGAATATGTACTACAATAATAATTGAGCGAAGCGAACGAATTGAGCGGAGCTTTTTACTGGAGAGTTTTACATTCTTTGTTACGAATTGGCTCCAAAACTTCTTGACGGAAAATTATGAAACTTTGCAATCAAAAAGATACACATTAGGTCATGGTTTAAAAAAAATAATTGAAAAATGTCATCAAAAAAAAATTTTTTTTTTAATCATGTCAAAAAACTAATATCCCATTGAAGTCAATGGGAAATGATGGGTCAATACACTGGGCTCGCTTCGCTCAATATGCAAATGGCACCCGAGATTTCGCGAGCGCAGCGAGTCGAAATTGAGGGTTTGTTGGCGCCCCTAGTTATTATTATCAGTATCAATAATTTGTAATCTAAGTAATGATAATTGGAATGTGACATTTGTTCATCAAGATGTAAAGAAAAACTTTAGATTGGAAATTCTAAATGTTTGGATTGGTTGAGGGCATGTCCTGTTTATCAATGATGTATACATAATTTCAACTCTTGCTTTATCTAACGCGTTTTAAAACTATGGCTTTTCAAAAGTTTTCCAAACATTAACAGCAGATGTATTTTTAAATCATTCGACATTGTTATTATAGATTTATCTTTTGGTAATAAAAAAAGAAAATATAAATACAATTTCAATTCTATAATTAATATTTCAGTTCAAATTAGCGTTATAATTAATAGAAATAATTATTAGAAATAATTATTACAAATAATAATATTTGAAGAAAAATATAATAATGTTGTTACATAAATATTAATTTATCCTCAAACATAAATAAACATACAACGTAATAGTACTACAGGAACACTGCTTTATCAATGGATATTATAATTATTGAATTATAAAAAAATAACGAAAAATATACAACAACATATAACATTTATTATTGAAATATATTTCATTTCTGTATATAATATTTCTTTCAAAACTTTTGTAATAAGATTTTACAATTAATTAATTAAAAATACATTATTTATCAGTAATTATTTCATTTCTAGTTTTAATTAATGAATTTGGATAATCAAATTAATATAGTGAATTCCATTGAAACCTTTCTATTAATTTTAACGTGAAAAGTGTCCGTGGATATTTAAAGTTATCACACTAGACTGCCCGTGTCTATGAAATTTTCCTTCTTTATTTATTTAAATAACCTTATCATGACTAACTATGTTTAAAGACAATAGAAACATTAAAGTATCTTTCAGCGTTATCCTATACATCAAAGTGAGAAGTCGCCTCCGTTGCGATAAAAACAATTATATTACGACACTAAATTGGCAGTGTCATGAAAATTACTAAACGATTAGCTATTTATCAAAGGTCACACATCATCATGTTATTTGGTGCCCACATTCAGATATAATTATTAAGATTATTAATGTTTTACAAGGATATATATTATTGATATATGATTATATTATAAATTTGGATTTTGATGGATTAAAAAATGTTCATGCATAATTATCAATACTAACAATAATATTCGTTTCTGTATTGAAAGGGACTCGTTGTGGTGCGAAATTATTAGCAGTATCTACTATTTCAAAATCGTGTCGGTTACCTACAGGTAACGCATATTTAAAAAATATTTTAAATAAATAAATGTACCAAAATTACTGTTATAATAGGGCCGACGGATAACTTATTATTTTCTAGGATAATTTAGATACATTTTTATATATTTAACATGTAAAATGTTCAAAAATGTACAAAAATCAAATCAAATCAAAAAAAAACTTTATTTGGATATCACATAAATCAACATGGAACATAAAAATACATTGTAATAGAGGAAACAAAAAATAATAATAATAATAATAAAATAAAAATAACAAAATATCAACTGTAGATTGTGACATCCAAAACGGTTGACCACTCAGCATTTACTGGAGTATATTTCTCCAGCGCTGGTTTTCAGTGGCCGCCGTGCCGTGACATAGCCAACACTAGTGACAGTTAAACATAAAATAACCAACAATAAACAAAATAAAATACAATTAAATATATTAGACATCTTTAATTTCACAGTGTGATGAACTTAATTGATGATAATAATAATAATATACTGCTTAACTGTAATAGAATAATATTAATAACAAAAATAATTGTAGTAATAATAATAGGTGAGTAGCGCTTTATAAATGGGTTCGCAAGTATAGGGTAAGGTGAGTAATTCATATTGTTATATTTATATTTTTAGACTTTGTAATTATAATTGTAAAATAAGATAAATACCTAACGTATATTTATAATTTTAACAGTAATATAATAACAAGATACAATAACTGCTTACTGCTTTTGTATGTGGAGCAGATGTTTTTTATATTTAATTTTAAATGCCATCTCCGATTTTAGTATGCGCAATGGAGGAGGAAGATTGTTCCAGCAGCTGGACGCAGCATATTTAAAACTACCACGGAATGCAGCAGTTTTGTGCAAAGGAATGCACAGCATGTTAGATGCAGCTCTTGTTTTGTGGATCGGATTGTAGTCACTCAACCATTTCAACTTATTATACAAGTATATTGGTATCCTATATTTAATTACCCCAAAAAGCAGTCATGCTATACTTTCTTTCTTATCCAAAGTCCTAGAAAGCGTCGTATTTGAACAACTAACATCTTTTTTAAATAATGAAATGCTCCTTAATCCTTTCCAATCCGGTTTTTGTACAGCACACAGCACATCCTCCGCCTTGCTCAAAGTTACTGATGATATCAGGTACGCCATGGACAACCAAAACCTTACCATCCTTGTCCTATTAGATTTTGGTAACGCTTTCAATACATTGGATTTTAATATATTGCTAAGGATCTTGCGCAGTCTTAACATATCTCCACCCGTAATTAATTGGTTTCGTACTTACCTGTATGGACATCGATAGATTACCTGTTCTGATAATTCGTCCTCCAAATGGGCTGAACTCTCTGCTGGCGTCCCTCAGGGCGGTGTTTTATCTCCTCTTCTTTTCTCCATTTTTATTAATAAAATCACAAAAATTCTTTTTTATGTCCCAACCACCTCTATGCTTACGATTTGCAACTTTATAGGCATTCAACATTTGAGGATCTAAATATCAATATTAACCAGATTAAGCCGACTCTAAATTTAATAAAAGTATGGACTGAGTCCTTTGGGCTTCTTGTGAATCCCAAAAAATCACAGGCCATTACAATAGGTAATAGACATTTTCAAAATAGGATTATTATCAACGACCTTACTACTTTATTATATGACAAGTCAATTATACCATTTTCTGATACAGTTAAGAATTTAGGATTAACATTTGACAAATTTTTATCGTGGCCGGCTCAAGTTATCTATACCAGCAAGCGCATTCACATGTCAATTCACTCCCTTAAACGTTTGCAGAATTTCATACCAATGCGGACCAAAATACTCCTAGCTCAATCTCTTTTATTACCCCTTCTCGACTATGCTGACGTTTGCTATATGGATGTATCTGAGGAGCTGCTCAATAAATTAGATCGCCTTCAAAACTTGTGTACCCGCTTTATTTTTGGACTACGCAAGTTTGACCATACTTCAGTTTTCCGACGTCAACTTAAGTGGCTCCCGATCCGCCTTCGCCGGTATATGCACATCCTAACCACGCAATATAATCTATTCTCCAACTTAGCTCCTTCCTATCTACATCAACGATTCCATCTCGCAATTCCTAGTAGTCGTCCTAAACGCTCCTGCGTTTTAGTAAAAATCTTTGACATTCCCCCTTATAAATCTAAATTTTATTCCAAATCTTTTATTGTACAAGCAGCGCGGTCATGGAATTCCTTACCAACAAATATAACATCAAGCCGTTCTGTCATGGCATTTAAACGAAGATTAAAACACTACTATCTCTCACAGGATTCAATTATAATGTGTAATATATGTATGTATTTTTATATGTTACAATTATGTGTATGTTCTTCTTAATGTATGTAGGCATAAATGTATATGTATGTACCATATTTTATATAGTATTATTATTATGTATCTGCATATTCTTATAAAATATATATACAACACTCTAAGGGTAGCTGGAAGAGATCTCTTTTTTGAGATAAGTTCATCCTATGTATATGTCTTTTATAATTGTCTTTTCTTTTCTATTCTGTGGTGCATAAATAAATAAATTTATAGTTAATTTGTACGCTGTAGAAGTAGGAGCGAGAGGTATAACAGCAAAACCTCTCTACAATTTATTTAAGGATCTCGGCCTTTCTAGAACGATCATCAGTTCATTTCTGGAACGTATGTTTAGTAGGTTCTTGGCATATTTGGGTAGGTAGGGAGAGGAGCGTGAACAGTGAAGGTGAGCGTCTGTGCGCATAGCAAAGGGGCCCCTTAAACCTACACCTGGGTCGCAAGTCCCAGGCATTGTTTACGCTTCTCTTCTTGCAGCGCGATGGGCCCGGCACCCTCACGGTGAATCCATGGAATGCTAAGAAGCTTCGTCTCTCTACGGCGTGGCAATGTCTATATTTTTTCGTAAAGAAAATAAAATAAATTTGTGAATCAGTTAAAACAATTGTTAAATGGAATATAGTTTTTTTTTAGGTGGAACTTTAGTTTTATAAAATTATAAATAGTATGATCATTACAGAAGCGAGCCAAAGTGACTGTATATATATATAATACTCCAAGAGAGATATTGACTTCGCGTGTCATGAGTTCCGGAGCTCTGAAGCCGTCAGACGAAGTGTATTTAATTGACGAACTTATCAAGGAATACTTAAAATGGAATAGCTACTTTACACCGCATCTGTAATTTATTCTGAAGTCGCAATGCCAAATATTAAGAAAGCTTGTACTGAACCTTGTACAGAGGTCGGTGAAAAGGATAATGAAAAGTCTATTGACCAACATCTTTGCGGCGTAAACTGAAGGTATTATTAAGAGAACAACTAATAGGATCTACTAAGATAGACATTAGAAGCATCTATTGTATTCTCGTTGAGATTATATATTTTCATTATATATTTACCTGAATTTATTAACAAGGTGCTTGCAATATTTGAAATTTTCCTAAATATCTGTATTTTCATAAAGATGTGAAATTGAGTTTGAACTCAATTTTAATGAAATGAAATTACTCAATTATTGGTGGATAAAAAATTCCACATAATTAACCTAAATTAAATAGATATGAAAATATACTTTAAATTTTAAATACTTATAGTATAGCTTACAAATAGTAAATAATATATAATATATTTTACGTTAATAAACAACTTTTAAATATTGAAACCATTTTTGCTATCAAATAATATTAAAAACTATTCTTTACATTCATAATAACATATACTATCAATATTTCATTCTGAATATATTAACCAGAACTAATAAATGTAAATCAATATACAATTACAAACGTACAACTATAGTTCAAAAAAGTACTGAATATTAATTAGAAGCTGTAAACCCAACTCCTCTCCCTCAGCCACGCCCTTTTCCAAAGGAAACAACATATTAATAACTCCGTCCATTGACTGTTAAATTTTTCATTCTCATAATAAAGATATAATGTGCTTTAATTTATTTTTAAGGATAGTGCTTTCCTAAATTAGTATAATTGCAACAATTTCAAGAGAAAAATAAATTAGACCTAATAGTTTTGAAGTTTATAAACATTTTAATGTAATAAGGCATCACCATTATTTTTTTATCCATCCTTTTGACAACAAAGCTTTCAACAATAATATAGTTATGGATTTTAATCACTTTTCAAAGTTTAGTTTTTGGTGTATAAAATTACTGCCTACGTTTATGTCATCTTCCATACAATAATATAATGAGTCTTAACTTTATTATAACACCCAAAATTATTAATTAATTCACAATCCAAGATCGCCATAAAACAGAGATCATTTTCTAGAAACTCAAATCCTAAGTAAGTTATTAGTCCTTATTTTAATGTTAAGTTACACATATTGGAACAACATCTAATATAATTTCGATCCTAATTATAAATAAATTCTTTATCGATGTCTTCTAAAATATGCTAGAAAATTTTATGCGTTTTTTATTATATTTTGTTTTTTAATCGAAATTTTATAAAGAATAATGAACTGAAATTAAATTAATATATATTTGGAGTACTAATTTCAGGTTTTCTAATAAAATAAATATAGAGAGTCTATGTTATGAGATAAATTTAAAGATTATTTAGAAGAAAAGGGCCTACGGGAATACATAATATGTTTGTATCTTAAGGATACAGCAGGTAGATAATGTTATATTTTGCATAGTAACAAAAAATAATACGCAAAATTTATAAGTGGTATATTATTTTCTTATCTATAGCCTTTAACTTGAAGTATAATTTATATCTGAACTAGTCTAGTTGATAAAATATGTCAGTGGTAAATATAATTCCTCCATCTGTCTTTGTAATATTTCCTTTGGCTAGATCAAACGATCTTATACTGGCAAGTCAATGTTAATATGATAAAAAAAACTAAATTAGTAAATTAAATCATAAACAAGTTAAAGAAATTTCGATGATTTCTTGCCGGTTATTTTTGATGGACTGATCTTTGGCACTGGGTACCAAAATCTAACAAGTGAAAATGGAAATAAATAAAAAAGAATTTAGATTTTAAATTTCCAGGTGATTCCATTCCAATTCCAGGTGATGAAAAGACAAATTCTCCACACCTGTCACTAGATAGATATATAGAAAATTAAAGATATTATATATATAATCGGTGATATAATATCGGTACAAATTATTATCATTAAAATATTATAAAATATCATAAAAAAAAGGATTTTTTTAATGATATTTTAAAGATGTTCATTTAATATTATTAACTATTTTAGCACTGAGTTTTTATGTTAAAATAATATATAATATATAAAAATAACAACAACTCACATAAATATAACAACAAAACCAATTTATCAAATATTATATTAAAAATATTATTAGTGGTAAAGTTAATTATAATTCCATAGACTATAAAATAATAATACAAGGAGTAGGTAATAAAGGCACAATTTAAATTCTTCAAAACTGTTAAAGTTGGTTTTCATTTATATAATGCTAGGAATACATGAAAGTTGCAAACTTAACTAGGAATCGCTTTAATTTGCATAAAAATGATAAAATTATTTTGCACCTGATATATAAAGTTGCAATGGAGTTTTGTAAAAATGAAATGACTTCGTTTATATGTATAAAGATTTTTATTTTTTATGTAAACGCAAGTTTTGACACACATACATATAAATACATAATAGTCTAGTTTTATATTGTTTTTGTAAAACTTACTGTTTTTAACATAAAAAGTATTAAATTCAAGATTACCAATACCTTAACCTTAGGGCTGTCGGGGGATTGCCACAAGTATGAAAAAGTATAGATAAATTTGGAGTTTAAATAATGTCGAAATAAAAATCTCAATCTGAAATTTAATATTTATAGCTATCAAACTTTATTTTAAAGCTGCATCAAAAGATACAACACCTCTCACATCACGTAAACAAAACTTGTTATTTTCCGCAACTTTGCCCGCTCTACTCGTTCTCCACTAACGCAGCTGTTGTTTGTCTTTCTGCTTGAACTAACCAGTTTTTTTTAGTTATGAACATAATTATAAAATTTTGTACGTAGACTATGCTTAAATATAATAATTATGTGTTAAACAATATTATTTACATTATAAAAAGTATCTTAAAACTTTTTGAGTAATGTATACTCTTGTATTCATTTCTTTGATATTTAGCTCTTATTTTTTAGTTTTTTTACTGGTTCACCGAAAAATTTGCAAAACTCATAACTCTACCGGATTAAGTAGAGTGCATAAATGCTATTACTGTAGCTTCAAACCAAACATCACATGAAACAAAGAAACGTTCGAGCGCTCAAAGACTGTAAAGAAATAATGTCAAACTGAAATAACAAAAAATGATTGCGATATTCTGAAGTAAAAGTGTTATTGTAACATGAGATGTATCTTCAGAACTGACAACACTTTAAAGAAGTACTATTTATATATGCAATAACTGAGGCCATAACTTTTCAGTGGAATTTAATATGGGTATATTATAAATATATGCAATGCAGCCCAAAAATTGTTAATACTTTAGAAGCTGACCTGTACAAAATGTAGTAACGAGTTATAATAAATTATGTTTCAAATAATATAAAGTGCTTGAAATCAGTTAATTAATTTTATTAAATTATTATGAAGTTATTTAAACATCTACAAATACATTCCAACATACACAAAAATGTGTCTCTGATGATGATGATGAATGGGTTTCTTATAATATTGACTATATATTAATAATGAAACAAAAATAAGTGCACCTATACCGTGAAAAGATTAATCAATCAGTCCCTTAAATCTCAGATCTTGTTCCAACTACAAATCTATAACTTCTTCATCAATAAAACTTTATAAGCATAAAGTTACCTTTGATTAAAATGGTTCCATGTTGTATGGACTTTATTTAAAGAATAGTTAAATGCTAATTACTTTAAGTTAATATTTTTTCATATGAAATTTATTTGCAGATTCTCTAACTTTGAATTTATTAAAAACATTCTATACGCAGAAAATGTTTTTGTATACAAATAAACAAAACGTTTATTCATTACAAATATAGAAATCTGATCATTAACATCGATAATTATATAACAAGATAATCAGTCGCACTGAATAATAATAAGCAATACTGCTTCTTAACCGTCTTCAAAAATTAAACGGTAACCTAAACGTTAAACTTGGATATTCCCAATTACTAAGAGATGACTTTAATTTTAATAACAAAGTTTCTGATATTGGGGAAGTAAATTAATATAATTAATACAAACATAAATTATTTTAACATAAAAATATTTTGAATTCTAAAAATTATACTTTTGTAGAGAATTTATAACAAATATATCGTTTTAAAAATAAAAATAAAGAATCATTGAAAATATACAGATGTCACACACAACGCCACATAACGCCAACTGGACATAAATTAAGCTTGAGGGGATAAAAAAATATTTATTTAATGTGATATTTTGACAAAATTTAAATGTATATTTTAAAACGTTGTTAAAAATTATTTAATTTCCTTACTTTATTTACCTTTTAAATAAAATTTTCATTAAATAAAAAAATACCATTTTACTGGAAATTACAAATATGCTAATAAAAACTATGTATTCTAAGTGGTATTTTATATGTTTATTCCTATAATTATAATAACACAATTATTATTATCATTGCCTTATATCCTTATATATATGTTTTTGTCATATATTACTAGTTTCCATATCACGTTATGAGTTATAAATAACATGGCTACATAATCATCATCAGACAATCGGAAAGCTTAATTTAATCATGTATGTTTTCACGCTCCATAATGACTTAATGCTTTACACTATTTTTGATTAATGTTTTTCGACATGGTTAAATATATTAGCACAAGGTTAACCTCTCAATAGAATACATTCAGACATAAAACATTTCATTTTCACAACATCCACAACTAGACGCGTTTTCAATGCTGTTGTCAATGTCAGAGCGTGAAGAGTACTCACAACATCCAATATCCGGTTTAGTGGCTCCAGTAAATAATGGGTTAGTTACTTGACTGAGCTTACACAATGTCGTGATTTGTGTCGTGTTGTTTCATGTATCCGCGTTGTAAGACCTGTTCCGACTTTGTTATTGTTATGTAGCTGAAATTTTATAAAGATATTAGATAACGGGTAAGTATCAGTTGAAGTCTGTTAAAGATCAGAATTATTTTTAAACTAACAGTCAGACAAACAGGTAGACTATGAAAAGCAATGCAAGTTCAATGAAATAAAATTTTAAAGTCTACTTAGGTACATCATCCTTAAAACTTATTTTATATTATTTATTTTGGTAAATTTTCTTAACGTTTTTGAGATATATATTTCTGATATAACCTGATATATTTTATATTTTGACTCTTTACAGCACTTTTAGGGTAATTGGAAGTATCGTGAAAATTCTTACAAAACTTTGATCTTTAATATTAATAAATAATTCCCACTATAAAATTCAAACTCACCTTTATTTTTAAATTAAATTGGACCTCTTGACAATTGGAATGACTTGTCTAAATCTGAACTTACATGCCATCTTCACTGGGATATCGACAAATACTTAAATATCTCATTGAGATATTCAAATATTTGTCGATATCTATCAATCTGAAATTAATATTATAAAAAATGTATTACATAACTAGAAAGCGTAATAGTTCGCCTTACATTTTTTTACATCGTGACGCTAAGCTCTTAGCTGCTATCACACAATCTACAGTTAACCAAATGCAACCAAATTAATGCTCATTACACTCAAATAAACAAAGAAAATAGTATACAGTGTTATAACATAGTGGTCGTGTCTGATCGAATATCGAACAATAACCATTCCAGGGACGAGGTGTCTTTAACAGGTGACTTATGGCACGAATACTTGCTACAGTTTCTCTTTGAATAGAAAAGGCTTATTCTTTAGACCAAATATAATCCTTATCGCCACGCAAGGACGAGATATAAGATCTCAAAACTATAAAGCTTTTACTTCCAACAGTACGAATATGTTATACGAGGTTCATACAAGGTGCATGCTTTCTAGATTACGATCATTGTACATTCAAAATACATTCGTTTGTACGATTCCAAGAAGTAGATAAGTCCTTATAGAACTGCCGAAAGTCCATTCTTAGAATTTATTATGTATTTTATCATATTATTGACTATAGATTCCCAGTCATAATTGATAAAAAAATTAATAATCTATCTTAATTATTTATTATTGACTACTCTTTTAAATAAACACCTAGTCAAAAAATACGAATTGAGAAATTATAAACAACTTATCTAAGAAGATTAAGAAGCTAAAAGTGTAAAGAGATGGCCTTATGAATAAAGAAGAAAATAAATATTAAACTTTTGAAATTGTAGATCTTACGTTAGACTAACTTGTCTTAGAGTCTTAACTAAGTTGTTCTATGATTAACAACTATTTAATATCTAAATAATATACTAAACATATATCATAAATAACATTAAAGCCATCCAAAGTCACCAACATTATAATTTAATATTTACCTAAATTTTAAATGAATTTAAAATGAAAAGTTATCAAAACTGCCACCTGAGTCACCTGCTATCTATGATGTCGGTACTCGTCTTAATACACATATTTAGCAAGTTCTATGTAATCTTCTTTTCGGAACATTGATGTTAAGGTTGTCTTAAATAACCTAAAAAATATGAAAGACACATATAATTGAGCCCGGATAAAAATAAAATCCTAAAATGTAACTATAATTATAATATCCCCTAGTGCTGTTTTATAGAAAAGAATTTTAAAAGTTTTATAGAAATAATTAAAATTTTGTGACTTGAACTATAATTGAAATTACACTAATTGTCTCGCAGTTAACGAAACAGACTGAGACAAACAAGAAAACGAAGTTATGATAACTGTTTGAATACGGGGATGTCTTGGAAATACCTTAATTAATTCGTTTTCTTATTGTTTGGAAGGACTATTTAGTGTTCGTTGGTGCCTTGTTGACAACGTTATTCTTTATCGTTAGGGACACCTACATTTATATATAAAAGACTATATTTTCTTACTAACATTTAATATTCTTATAAAGCTTTTAAGTAAAGCTTTTTTGTACCCAAGAGTTATCGGAACAAATGTTACATTTATTTTAATGATTTAATACGAGTAGTCGACGAACTCAAAATTCATTGAAATTATTCACATATTTTGTATTATTTAAATGTTTTCGGTGATATCTCTTACAAGTTTATAAAACATATATATGAACAAAGATTAAAACGAATAAGAAACAATTAGTTATATTTAATTACTTATAAGTTATATAATATAACATTTGCTAGCTTTAACCAATATTTAAGGAATATTAAAATTCTGCAAATAGAAAGAACTAAAACTAGCATAATGTATGTATTAACAAATCATTAACGGTCATAAAGGGGATCTCAGAGAAGCCTCACAATTATAAATTTTAGATCAAAGGAAATGTTAGTATTATTATGATGTGATTAATCATATTGTAAATAAAGTTATATTTTAATAACATAGAAAATTAAGAAATAGAATAAAAGAGAAAAAAAAATACGAGTACATAAGAATCTGACAGCACCCTGCAGATATTATCTAACTCACATTCAAGATCATTAGAAAAAAATAATTGAAAAAGAATATTGAACCCTGCATTTAGAAATAAATTAATTACGGCTATTACTATGGCTACGACCTCGGCTTTTGCAGATATTTTTAGGCTTACCTTTGAAACATAAAATTCTTTATTACAAAAAATACGAAATAACAATTTAATTTCAATTCTTTTATATAAGAACAAATACATTTTATATAATACAGGTAAAAAAACATTTAGTTGTAAACTAGTTTAGGAAGATACTATCGTATACTATCTATAATATTACAAATAAAGACAAAAATTTGTAACATGTTGATTGCTCTAAAAATATTTAAAATACGAGTGTCGGTAATACTTATTTCACCTATTTCATTATATATTCCAAAATAAAAGACAATATTATTTAAAATTTGTTGTGAACAAATAAAAATAAATAATTATATAATTCTACATTCTTCTTACAGTTTCTTGTATTTTTCTCTCTTTTAGTAGAAAATACAAACTTTTTCTATCTTTGAATGTAAATTAAAACTTTATTGTTTTGCTTTTGTTACACAACAGATTAAATATATATTTTTTTAAGCAATAGCAAGCGGAGCGTTCTGCTGGAGACTTTTCACATTATTTGTCACGAGTATGTTCGAAAACTACTTGACGAAGAATTATGAAATTTTGCAGTCCAAAAGACACACGTGTTTTAAATCTGTAGCATAAATAAAAACAGCAAATTGTAAAAAATTTCACGCGTTTAATAACACATTAAATGAGGAAAATAACAAACAAATATTAAATATGAAATATGTTTCTTTATCGATGAATCATTGTAAAAGAATTTAGAAAAGGTGAGGTCTGACCTAACAAATCTACCCTTTTACGGTCCAATGATTGTACTCTTACGGTATATAACCCTTGTATTACAGACACTTTTAAAATTGTACAAATATTATAAAATATTTTATCACCAGCAATGTTTTTAAAATATTTAAAAAAAACAAACCTTTAATTATAGAATTTTATTGAACATTTTCAATTAAAATAAATATTTGTTATATACACATCAAGTTATACATAATGTAATACGTATGCAATGGAAAACAGATATCACTTCTTTACTTATGAACTCTGAGCTTTTAGCGAATAAAACATATTTAAATAAAAGAAATTAAATCGCAAATAACGATTTCATTTTGATTTTAACAAATGTCGTAAATATGTTCGTGGGAAGACGAGATGTAAATATCGGACAGGAAGTGAGTTAATTTGTCGTCTACCTTCAATAATTTCCGGGATTAAAATTCAGGATGCACTTGTACGTATTAACAGTATCTTTGAGCAACACCGATTGTGTTCGCAGAAGTTGTATTATATTTTTTTATGAAAAGGTCTCCATGTATGAGATAGATTTTAAACATCACTGTATTAAAATTACTTTCTTTGTAATTTTAAGAGCGTCGTGAATAATTCTAGGAATATATTTCCACAAGCAAGGATCTATTGAAGTATAATCTAAATAATAATAATTAACTAACATAGAAAAAAATACAAGATATTTCGAAATTTGTAGTTTTGTATTTTAGTAATAAATTTGTATTTTAAAGCAGGATTTCACAGGACAATATCAATTATTTTTAACTAAGTAATTGTAATTGTATTTTGTTATTTGTTCATCAGAGCTGTAAATGGAATTTATCAATTTAGTTCAATTGATTACCCAGTCGACTACAATACTACAATAAGAGATATTAATAACTGTGTTATTAAAATATTCACCGACCACAACTGTTTTATTTAACTATTTTATTGCTCATTCATGAAATATTTCGAAATTATTGAGAATTGTTCTTAATTATTGTGCATTAATGGTGCATCAGACATATATGACATATATATTTATTATATTTCATCCTAATAACTGAAAAACTATTATATGTATATTTTAAAACTATTTCCTTGAATATTTTTTTTTATTAAGAGTATATATACATTAAGAAGTGTTAAACGAATTATCTCTTGTTAATCCACTGTGAGCGTATCGCGAGCTGGTTTTGTAAATAACAACAGCCTCTAAAAGAGAATGTTTATTAAGCTCCTGAAATACAAACGACTCTCAGTTATTGAGAGCAGAATTATTAACACTTGTATTACAAAAAACTTGAAGTTCTTTGACGTCCAAAAGAAGACGGATATTGTAATTATATTGATTAATTATCAAGAATAAAATATTATTTCTATAAAAATGACATATGGTTTAGTTACTGTAAAAAGTAATTATTTATTCTGTAGTAGATAATATGAATTACTTAATTTGTTTTCTAGTTTTAATTACATATTGACAAACAAAAACATTAATATTCTGTCATTAAAAACAAATTTATTTAATAGCATACTGCGAATGAAATTCTGACATACATAATAGCATATAGCAAATAGCATACATAATAGCATACTGCGAATGAAATTCTGACAAACACCGAAATAATTCACTTTTAATTAATTTGCAAGTTCTTTAAATGACACAGAGAGGTGTGCTCTTAATATTATTTTTAGTTTCATTGTAATCAAATATTTTTTTAATTTAACATGTTATATGTTCTCACACCAAGCAATATTAATATGTATTTAGTAGATATTTCGAAATGCGTGAACATGCAAATAAATATTTTTATAGCAGTTATAAAAGTGGAGAAATGCGCTTAGAATAATATCATTATAAAATATGCTTGTATAACTTAACAGCAGCAAGCAAAATATCCGTCTTCACCATCATTGTAAAACATATTAATATTTTAAATACAGTAATAAATAGGACTACAAATAAGATTCATTATTTAATAAATTTATAATATTTTATTTAACAGTGCTTTGTACAATTGACCTCTTTTATATTTAGGTCACAATATTTTTTTGTTGTTTTTATGTTTTACATACTGTGTTTATTCACTAAATAATTAATTCTATTAATATTACTTGCATTTATCCGACATTTCAAAAAGAAATGGTGTCAGTATTCCCAGTTAACATATTAAATTTAATTTAATCTCCCTAACAACTTTGACATAATTTTGTGTAATAAAAGAAACTATCTTAAAAACACGTTATGACAATAACCGTAAGCTTTCCTTAAAAAGATTGTTACAAAAAATATACATCGTGCGATACGAGTTTTCTTTTAAGTGATTAGAGAGTTTTGGAAATAATGTATCGCGTTCAATCTACTAATGGATAACCGATCGTTCTCACCGAAATAATAGAAAGTTACACATTTTCAATTATCACGATACTGCGTTAGTTACTTACATTAATTAATAAATACCTTTAGTTTTTGCCTTACTTCTAAATTAATTAGAATTAATTTTATTTGCTTGAATATATTATAACAGAATGTTATTTAGAGAAAGAGAAAGGATTCTAGTTTGATTTCTAGATTTAAGTTCTGAAAACTTTTGCCAACTTATGCCACGGCATTCATTCTATTAATAATTGAATTGAAACTGGATTGCTCTTCCAAGTATAGAACGATATAATAAGAAATGTATGAAACATTTCTATTAAAAATAATATAACAACTTTGTTTTGTTTCTTAATACATTTAGTTACTTTAATTTTTAGATCCTAGACGACCACATCACATCTTATCTCATTACAACGTTCCATTATTTAAATGCTTATATTGCGTATATATCGGTGTCTGTTCTAAAATAGCAGGTAGCGTAATTTACCCAGTGTAACCTATTATGATAAAATATAATAAAACTCCTTGGTATATGTAAATATATATAATAAATAAATGTATGTAAAATATATATAATAATAATATGATATAAACTAGAACATCATTTTACACCAAACGCCGGGGTATCTGTGTTCGTAAGGGAAGACATCTGCTACCGTCTTTTCATTACATATATTTACTTAAAAAATTAATTAGTTTTTTTAGATTTTAACAAAATTATAATTTTAAAATTATATTGTAATTTTAAAGTTTATAAAATATGTATTATTATATTTCATAACCATTTGACAGCCGCCACATTTAAAAAAGTTTCTAATGATACGGATATTACTTGATAAAAAAGATATTATTGTGTCAAACCTATTAAATTAAATTTATAACTATTTAAAAAAAAATTAAATATTTTTGTAGTGGTTGCGATTTATTCTTTGGGATCGATTGGGATTTATTCTGAATTGATATCATCGATATGGTTTTAATTGTTATGAAAACTTTTTTTTAAAATTTAAATGAACCAAGCCATGAAATGGGTTTATTTTTCCATCATTTAATCTGATTAAACTTTAACTATAAGCAAAAATCTTTTTGATGAAACGAATGAATAAATCTATATATATATTATATTTCGTAACATATTTTATAAATTTTTAGGACGCATAAATTTTTTTATATAAATAAATTAAAGAATATTCCATGCCTCCGAATCTCTCAAAGCTTGTGAAGCGAAAAATCAGAAATAATTACGGTTTATCGACACTCGATTTCACAACTACTTGTATTTAAAACCAATAAATTTGTACGGATTCCTTAGTAGGTGAACCCGACTTGTTTGACTTTTATTATTAAGATAGCAGAATATCTTTTTTATCGGAGTGTAAAAGCCATAATTCGATAGAAGCTATTGTATTTTGCAAAATTTAATGCCTGCAGCTTACCCCAGGCCTTAAAAGGCCTATATATCTATATATCTAGGTTAATTTACGATTAAAATATTGAGTTTCCTAAATGAATATCGACCTATGTATAAAATCGCTTGCTATATGAATATTAACGGGTAGAATTACATAGTTAGTTATTTATTCAATTATTATTCCTCCTATCGCAGTCGTTAATTAATTTTCCACGTTGAACGTTATAAGCGACAACACTGTTACTAAAACCGCCATGATAAGATATAAATAACATCTTGCTATAAATGTTAATTAAGAAAAAGATTACTAATGATCTTTCTATACATTGGGTATCTTAAAATATTTGATCTTTAATGGAGTTTAGAGGTCGTCTACAATTAATTATCCAAAAACTTCAACTTCAATTTAAACTTCATTGCATCACTTTGCTTGCATTTAAATGCATGCATACATGAGATTTGATCAATTTGCGAAATATTTGGCTTTGATTTAGGAAACTACAATTTCCTGCAATGGTGTATTTCGACTTGATAGAAGAGATTTGTTAAAAATATAATTTTCCTAGTTTGTTTTATATTTATAACAAACAAGATATTATAAATTATGAATTTATTATGAATTAAACCTTTAGCATACTTTTCAAAGGAGCTTTTAAAATTAGATTACATTTATGGAATGTTATATTTCTGACTAAACTGACTGACAAAGTAGAAAGAGTGGTAACTTTTAATAGAACTCGTTATTAGAAGTACATCAGACATTATAAAATTATTAATATTTATATCATAAGTATTACCGTGTAAGCCCAGGGTTTAATAAAGACGTTTATTAACAGCAGCGAGTCGGGGGAGTCTTATAATTAAATATTTCCACAACAAAGATAAACAAATTAAATGTTTTTTCATCTTGTAGTGTACAAATTTATATAATATTTTCAGGTTGCTTTAAAATATACAAAATACTTTGTTTGTTTAGTTTTATGGGCAACAAAGTGGACTGCACAAAGTTTACAGTTTTAAAATATGACTCCGTCACTTGATAAATGTATTATTGTATTATTTAATAAATGTGCATTTTTAATTAATTGTAAAGAAAATCATTATATGTTTGAAAGTAACATGACCATATAAATTACAGTTATTAATGTTGTTTTCGCGTTGTTTACTGTTTTTACTTTATTATGTGTTCTGATATTTCCGTACTGGATGGATGGATGGACATTAGTAACTTTAAAAATAAGATTGTACGAAACTAAACTTGTGTTGATGAGTAAATTTAACAGGATCCAGAAGTACATTTTATAGTGACACTTTTGATTGATTTCTATATCAATCCGACATATGTCATATAAGTTGTAAAAGTAAAAATGTTATTTTGAATGCGAGCAATTGGGAAATTGTAACCCTGAGATATGCAACTATGATTGATTTAGAAAACCAATAAAAAGTGTTATAAAACACTTGAATGGTATATTGTATTTTACAGTTTCTTGATGTTTAAATGAGGTACATGAAATTATATGTTTCGTTCTATACATTTTTATATGGACAGCTGAAATATCTGGTGGCTAAAATAACGAATTGAGTTGAATCGAGTATAATTGTTTAATATGTTTTCAATATATTATGATATTAAATAATCGGTATTTTTGTTTTATCCACAGAATTATCAATAGAATATGAATGATTTCAATTTCAGATTTAGGTTGAGGTAGAATAAAATATATTTGTAATAACAAAAGTCAAATGTAAAGACAAAGTTAAAGTTCTTTGTTCACTTTTGATTTGCATTTCAATATACTTTGTTTTCATCAAACCATTTTATATCGTTTCTTTATATTGTTTAATCCCTCAGGTCCTTCAACTTGAAAAAGTGCTATTGCATGTGACTTAAATTAATATTTTTTAGGTTCATAGTATAACATATTAAAATTAAGTTTATTTAACCTCCGGAGCAAGTAGTACTTCGAAATGGAATACATAGATCTATGTATAATAGCAAAGCTGTCTGTTATTTTAGTGAGAACGATTATCTAATCATTAGTAGATTGAACGCGATACATTCTCTTCAAAACAATCAATTCTCGTTTCAATAAATTTCTCGCTCGAAGGAAGTATATATTTTTCAACCAATCTTTTAAAACGGTTGTTGCCATAAGTGTGTTTTAGAACAGTTTCTTTGTTTACAAACATTCAATTCACTATTTTAACTTTATTAGTCTAAAATATCATCAATTATTAAATTTGATATATATTTATTTATCCATAAAATATGAATTGCATGAATAAACTTTCTGTATACCGCAAGCTTAATGTATTAAGAGAATGAATAGATTGAAAAAAGGACAAAGTTGAACTATCCAATACAATATCAATCCATCAAATTCTATTAAAATGTTGCTCCCAGTTAATGAGCTTTTTATTTGTTGCAAGTACCGGCAAGTATTTAGTTCCGTAGTTGTCTTAAACTACCGAAGTACATATATATTGCTTGTTAATTGCGAATATCTCAATTAAAAATAAAACAGCCGTTTTTTTATATTATTATAAAATAAAATATATTTGTGAAACGTCAAAAATAAGGAAATAAATAAAAACCTTGGAAGAAAGTAAATAGATAAGGAATGAAAGATATAGGCCAATATTTAATAATTTAATATTATTACCACACCGAAAGTTGCAAAAACCAAAACTCTAATCCATTATATAAATCAATCTGTACATTGATTTTCTCTTCTAAATTTTGTGATAAACGTCTTTTCTTAAAGAAAGAAATGCACTAACTTGAATTCGACTAGTTTATTTATATTTGTTTGTCTGTCTGAATTTTATACTATAACTTGGCCAGAAGACAAGAACAGTATTTCAACAAAATTGAATCATCGTGGGTACGAACAGATGAGATGTCATGTGATATCCACAAACATTGATTTCCAAAATAGAAAATATATCATTATTACCGGCGACATATACTGGGAACGATGCTGCGACCTTTACTTCTTTATATTCATTAGAAAATGTTCTATGCACAAACAGTTGTCCGGATGAGTTAGGATGAATATGTGGATTCAGTGGATAGAGAAGATGCCAGAAGACTGATAAAAACTAAATAGCCAAGCTAATCGCCATATTCATCCTTTGATCCCTTTACCAAAAGACACAAACGATGGGTAATTGAAATTATAAAATAAATTACTTCATGCTTTTACATTTCAGTAAGTTATAAATATTTTAATTTTTGTTCAATACAAATAAGAGTTTTACTAAAACTTGTGTTAGGAAAACTTCAAATACTTTGGTATTTTTGGAAGTTTTTCTAACACAAGTTTATTTGGTGGTTTAGGTTAAGCTCCTCTATATCTGAGGGTCGTTTGCATTTCAGAAGCTTAATAAACATTTATTCTGGAAGCCGTCGTTTTTTATAAAGGCGGCTCCCGTTACGCTCTCAGTGGATAACTGAAGATAATTTGTTTAACATTTCTAAATTTCCATATATACGTAAGTGTTTAGGTAGTATTGTCATTAAATAAAACACACAAAAATCCGTGCCCGCAGGGGGACACGCGTGGGTAGACCTCGTGTGTAACTCATTTAAAATATAACTCACTACCTAAGAATAATACATGATGCCGTTGTTTACATCAAAAATTTTCAAGCAAAAAGCGGTTTTAATTTTTTTTCTCGGAAAAGGTATCTGTTTTGGAAATACTTTTGGTACTTCAATTTAGAGTAAAAAATAACCTTTCTATTAAAAATATTTGCGAGGAGGGAATGTTTACCAGAAAAAGTTGCCGTGGTTTTACCTACCTAAAATTTACAAGCTAAAAGTGGTTTTAATTTTTTTTCTCGGAAACGGTACCGTTTACGGAAAAACTTTTGGTACTTAAATTTAGAGTAAAAAATAACCTTTCTATTAAAAATACTTGTGATGCAAGAATGTTTACCAGAAAAAAGTTATGATTTTTTTTCCAAAAATTTTCGGTTTTTTTACCCCCACCCCTAAGTTATTGAAGTTAGGTTTTCGGTTTATCTACATTAGTTATAGATATTTATCAAAGACATCATATAATATGAACGCGATTGATCTCCTTTGTATATGGACAAAGTTATGGTCGAAAAACTGAAATCAGAAAAAGTGAGGCCCTAGCGCCCCCTGTGACCGGATTTCTCTGGTTAACGAACTTGACCTTCATTTTTGGATGGTTGATTTTTGTGCAAAGTTTGAAAGCGATCCGAGCGAAACTGCGGCCGCTATCGTGCTGACAAAAGTCGAATCTGGACGCACGCACGCATATATATATATATATATATATATATATATAAACTTTTTGACCAATGGTAATTTCGGACTCAGGCGGTCATAAGAAGACCTCCTGTGAAGAAATTTTTTCAAAATTCGAAAGTAGGGGACAAATGAATGGGCAGACCGAATTCTTCGAGGTCTACCCAATTAACAATTATTGACAATTTAATATTCTATAATTAAAACAACATAATTATTAACCACTCTTATTGATAATTGACCGTTAAAAAACGATTTAAATAAATTGATAATTTTTTTACTGAGACACTTATACTTAGTCTTGAATAAATATTATTACAAAGAAAATACAACTAGGATAAAAGCCTTTATTAGAAGTGGTTCGATGAAGGGCAGAGAATCTTAATAAATAATTCTGAAAAAAAATGATGCGCAATTAATAATTAATGAAGTTCGTTCGTCTTCTATGTACAAATTAATAATTACGGAGAATTACGTTTTTACACAGTATCTATACTATTCTATTCTATTAGTATTCCATACAGTTAATTACTTTTAAGAGCGCTCTAGGAGTGTATGGTAATAGCCTCCCGAGAGGATATCTAACATTGTCCAGACAGGATTGTTCAAAAAGAGAGCTTCACAAGCTTCCTTGTGAATCTGGGGTAGAATCTCCTGAAGAATTGCTTTTATCTTGTGTTCAAAAGTGAAATTTCATTGGGCCACTATTTCACGCTGGTCTTCTCTATGAGTGTGGTTGAGGTCAGTAAGCTTTACCTATTCGTGCTACTGTCTGGAGCCCTTGCTGTTGACGTCATCTAAAATCATAAAAATATAGATTAGAAACGTTGAATGAAATTTAGGACCTGAAGCTTTCAAAGATGTATACAAAGTGCAAAATCATTGCTTTTTAAAAAAAAATATTTTAGTATATATTTTATTTCTCGACCGTCACGTAGGAGCTACGTCATTAGAGTGTAAGAAGAATAACTGACTAGACGGTTATGCTTATTTGTAAAATATGATTTAATCTGAATAAAAAAAACTTTATGATTGTAATTATGTATATAAGGCAAGGCTATTTCGACAAATTGTAGGTAGGTGAAGGTAAAAATATCATTTACTTCTATTATTTTCCGGTTACATAATAATGCCATGTACGTTAATAAGTAATTTTTTACACACAGTTTATATTTAGAATTTATAAAATTATTGACATTTTTTATTTAATAATGACATTATTCCTATTATAATAATGAATATGTAACTTAAATGAAATAGACAAACTTAACGTGGTGATAAGTTTTATTTATGAAATGGATTTAAAGCTATTAGAGATGCGGGTCGTTTGTATTTCAGAAGCTTATTTTTTTTTTCTGCAGCCATCGTTATTTATAATACCGGTTCATGTTAATTTCTCATCGGATTAGTGAGAGATATTTCTTTTAACAATTCTTAATTTTTGTAGGTGTTGAGGCTACCGTTTACATTGTTTTAAAAGCTACCAACAGAATAAATGTGGTTTAATTTCAAAGTTTAATTGATATTTCAATAAACGTTTCATAATTGATAACTGAAATAATTATTATTCCACTTAATGAATATTTTAGCTCTAATTGATTGAATATATTACTGTAATTTGTAAAATTTTTGGTCATTCTCACTTTTGTTGATTATAATCAATAAACATAAGTGTCTGAGTATCTGAAATAATAATATTATACTAAAAAATGCGTAATTAATTTGTTTACATTAAGTCGCATAAATAGAATATAGGATAAAAATATATTTTCTATAATACTTCGAAGTATTCTGTATAGTTAAACTGCTTCAGATTGGATAATACAAGAGTGCATACAAAGTTTTAAGTATACAATTAGGTATATCATTTGCATCCTCTTGTCTTCATTCAACATTGGGTAGTTCGTATTTGATAAAATAGCATTTAGAGAGATCGGAGAAATAATAATTTAAGAAACAACAATTTTTGTTATGTAATTATTGTGCTCTCTAATTTATCTGGTTAAGACAGATTTGAGAATATAAAATCGGATGTCGTTCTAAGAAATTATATATTTTGATAATAATTCTGGATATGTTTGTTTCCTAATATCCATAATTCTAAGCAGGCTATTATTCTGCTACATCTTAATTTACATGCAGTATAGTTATTACAACGGGTGACTACGGCATAGGCACAGTATATCTGTAGACAACATACTCGTATATTACGAATATCAAGAACCGAGAACAATGTGTTGTCATTATATCATATTAGTAATCTACTTTCTTTGTGGCGTTGAAAGTTATTGACGAGCACTTCTATGCTGAATTTAAAATATGTATATTCACTCAGGATAACAATGCAATTTCTTTATCATCTGTCAAACACCCTTAAAATTTAAATAAATATATCAAGAACTTCATTGATAACATAATATTTATTATTTTAATTAAGGATATGATATAGATTAAATAGTAAGTGATCCGTTGCAGTTATCATGCCAGCTTATGGCTACATTTTACATACCATAAAATATAAAGTTGTAATAAATAAATATATTAAGAACTTCATTATTAATATTTATTATTTTAATTAAGGATATCGTACAGCTTAAATAGTAAGTGATCCATTGCAGCTATCATGCCAGCTTATGGCTACATTTTACATACCATAAAATATGAAGTTGTCAAATATACATGTATATTAAATGTTCGTCAGCTCCAAGAATCTAAGTTATTATTGAGAAAATTAGATATTACTTACAACTTCACACCGAGAGTACGAAAGTTATTGGTCATAAAATGTATTGATTATACTAAATTATATTATTATATACATCGTGTTTTGTTTGGTTGCGTTCATTGCATGAGGTATATGTAACTGTACCTGGTTCATTACAGATCGTGTGATAGTTAAAGGTACAACAGCATGAAACCTTTCAGAGGGAACAAGTGGCTGAGTGCTAAGACATAAGTTAGCATAAGAGAATTTAAAACTTTTATTAGCCTTAATTATCCATGAATATTTTTTTATAATTTTGTAATTTAATCCAAATATAATATAACATGTATCCGAGAATATAAGTTAATTTATCAGTTCCTATTTTTAACATACAACATTGTTAAGTGTTAAAAAATGGGTAACAGTTTTTAAACATATAACGTTTTTACAGGTTAATAAAATAGGTGACAGCTTGTTATAATATTTAGGAGCTTTAATTATGTTCTTATAAAATGTTATATAATACATTTGCAAATAAACTAAAAATATCTCAAAATAAAGCTTTACCTAGATCTGTGCTACACCATTTACTTTTTTACTTCGTGGTTCGTTCATATTCATAGGTCTTTTTTTAAGTTATACAAAATATTAGAAGTCTTAAGAATTATCCTTGAAGGTGGACACAGTACAAATGACATTTGTGTTAACTCAAATAAATAGCTAACCCGTTGGGATATAGTCACATCGCTCTGCCAATTGACTGTCGTAATATAATAGCCTTTATCGCTACAGAGGGCGACATCTAACTTTATACTGTGGAATAACACTGAACCATGTGAACATATAAATTAATGTTTCAATTGTCTATAGACACGGTTAGCCATGTTAAGGTTATTTAAATTTCTATTAAATAAACACTGAGAATTTGATCGACAGGGTCTGGAGCGGCTTACAAAAATCTGATAACTTTGAAACTACTGGACAGGTTTCAATAGAATTTAGTATAATACATTTATTTGTCCAAATTTACAATTAGGATAATTTAAAACCAGAAACGGAATGACTTCTTATAACTAATGTATTTTTGAAATATAAATTGAAAAATGTTATTATTACGAAACCTTTGTAATAAAATTATTTTCAAACATGAAATATATTTCAATTATCAATATAATATATTGTAGTGTATTTCTCGTATTTTTATTCCATAATAATATTCTATAATTTAATTATCATAACAATAACATTGTCAGGTCCAACTTGTATGGGATCACACTTCACAGATAATTCAATGTTTTTGTAGTACTTTTTTGAATTGTATTGTTGCTTATGGCTTATTTATGTGGCAAAAATATTACTTTTATTCCGAAGAGATGAATTGAGTTATTGATACTATAATTACAATATATGATTTTTTGGTTATTTTGATCAAAACATTTTTTGTCCTGTAGGCAGGTGAAGCGCTCAGAAATAGACTCTTTAGTGGTAAAACAACACAGAAAATGACAAAGTTACGGTTATGAATAAATACCAAATTACAATTTTTATTACTTTACCTTCAAACTTAACGTACGTGTCTCTAAAAAGCAACTAAAGTAAAAAGCTACGTTGTCTCTTAAGAAATTTTTGAAACAATCACTGACTGCATTATCGATTTAAACTTTATAAAATATATTAAAAACTTGTAGTAACCATAAGCCAAAAGCAACAATGGGTTAGACTAGAAATATATACTAGATATAATGCAAAGTAGATAATAATAACAATAATTATAGTAGTATAATCCAAAGATCCCTACAATTGTTCGCGATGCTATTGAAATTAAAAATATCCAAATTTCAATAGAGAAGATGACATGAGAGATCTAACACCTGATGACATGAGATCAAACAACAAAAATATTATAATAACACTACTGTGAAGAAGTAATGTCTAATCTTTTTTAAAATCTCTTTGATGACATTATAAATATATTTTATAATATTTGTATAAAGTATCTGTAATATAAGCTAAATAACCCACGTCTTTACTCCTGTAGGAGTACAAACGTTGGATCGTAAAAGGGTTATTCGTTAGATTAAACCTTACCTTTAGTAAATGCTTTCACGATGACTTAGGGATAAAAAATATATTTTACGTATTTAATATTTGTTTATTCGCATATAACCTGTTAACAATTGCGTGAAATGTTTAAGATCTAGCCACTTACATGTTTGCAACAATATTAAAACGCTTCTTTCATTACGGAACTAAAATTAACACCTAAATTGAACTCATTTGTATATATATACACTTTTTGTTTGGACCTTTCAAGCACAACACAGTACAATAACTTTGTTATTTTATAACAGCCTTATCTAATAACGCACTTTAGATTAGGTTTGTAAAATTATTGGTTTATATTACTAGACATTATTGTTCTGCCTACTATTTTAAATGAACAAAATAATTTAATCATTTGCAAATAAGCTTCGATTTATAAAATAAAGTATATGTGCTAAAGTTAAAAATATATTTACTTACCAATATGTACAATGTGATTACGACTTCAAATTTTTTAATTCTATCCACTGATTTATCAAAGATATAAACACGTTCAGTATTTATACTAAATGAAGTACAGGATACTGTCATGTTATTTTAGCTACCTTCAACGAAATTTTCGTTTTAAGGTAAATTTTTAAAGGAAAAATAAATATGTCATAGAAAATGTTAAATACATGTTTATTTATAATTACTAAAAAATTACAAAAAAGTGTGATTAATAATAGTACAAAATAGTAATATAATTGAATATGAAAATTAACTAAATCAGTAAATTATAAACAGCGCCAGCTGTCGACAGTAATGAAAATTTTTCTTGTGCACAGACATCCATCCATCCATCCGAGAAAAGTGAAAACAATACAAAACGAACAACTTCGTTAGTCATCATTTTTTAATCAAATTTGATAGATTTCAAAGAAATATTTGAACACCTCATCAATGGATTATTCCATTTCACGTCACAATGCGATCGAATAAGATTAATTTAGGTATTCATTGGCATGGCCTTCTACATTCACTGGCAACTAAAAGGACTAAAGGAAATTCTAATTCAACTAATTATGAAGGTATATATGTTCAGTTCAAGAAATCGTTTATAATTAGTACTAAAAGGCAGACGTTGTCTGTGCTACATTCTATAGACATTACAAAAATCCGCATCAATTTAATTTGACCATCATAAATTCACTTATTCAATAAATAATCAAACAATGTTAGTTGTTTTTTTTAAGTAAATCTAATGTTCAGTCTTCAAACAAAGTATTACTGGAATAGTTAAAAAACAGCGACCCGTAAAGATCGTGCCGGCACGTGATGGTAACACTTTTAGATTCATCGCTTTTACTGTTTTCACTGGTATTGGAGAATCCAATATGATCTGACCTACAAACTCTCATCAAAATAGTTTTTTTTATTTTGTTTTTACATTCTGAATCATAATAAAATTATCTAAATATTTATTCATTACATTAGATTAAAATTACTAATTTATCTTAGTATGTATAATATATCTGTTATTAAAATATTCTCTATCGCTCTTTCAGCAATATTATGGTTTACGTTTTAGTTCTGTTATTGTGGAGAGAAATTATTAGATTTAATCTTGACAGATATACCGACTTTAACTTAACGTAAATCTTTAAATATAAAAAAAAACTGTCAAAAATTACTTTCTATCAAACGATTGCTGAGAGTTCACATAGTCTGATCTTATATAATGTATTATTATTATAATAATGAAACTTAAAGACACCTCGGCCTCGCCAGCTAGATCTATTTATGATATTATTACATTTATTAATATCTTGGAAATTGTGAATTTCCGATCCGAATATGCGATCAAAAACGATACAATAATATAATTGTATTTAGTTTCTTTGTTAATATCAGTGCAATGGGCATTATTTTGGTTGCATTACGTTAACTGTAGATTGTGTGATAACAGCTAAAGGCTTAGTGTCACGAAACATTAATAGCAAGTACGTAGCAATAATCTTATGAAAACTATTACCCTTTAAAATAAGGTAAGTCTTTTTTTTTATAACATTAAGATCCACCTATATATAACTTTAGACTACATCTGATATTTAAAGATTATCTAGTATCTTTAAAGTTAGCTCTTCTTTTAAACTGTCTATATTAGAGATAGTAGATAAAAGTTATACGAGTAACAAAGACGTAACCGGTCTTATAACTTTGACACACGTGAAACAACACGACACACATCACGACATTGTGTGAGCTCAGTCAAGTAGCTAACCCATTGTTTACTGGAGCCATTAAACCGGATATTGGATGGTGAGTACTTTTATGTTTTTTCATTGAAAACGTTTTTTGTTTAGTTCAAAATTAAATGTATTTTTATCATGTCGAAAGACATTAAAGTCATATTGAATATAAAAACAGAATCATTGAGTTCTTATAGAGAGCAAAACACTTTAAACACACTTTATAAAATAACGACTTTCTAATAATGACGGTGTAGCCTTATTATTTCTATTTCATGATGTGATATTGAATCTAGGAGATACGAGTATATGAAATATACATAAACATACATTGCCTCTTTGATGTTGCAGTTCCTATTAATAAAATAGGATAGAAAAATTCTATAAACATTATGAGTTAAATTTAATTAAATATAATCTCACAAATATTTTTGTAAAAAATATATTGTATATGAAATAAAATATTTTTTATGATAGATATATCAGGTAATATAATATTTATTGAAGTAATAAAATTAAGATCTGGATAAATTAAACATAAGTAATAAAATTTTCCTTCTTTTTAAAGGCCTACAAATAAGTTTCCGCCGTTTTATATTCAAAATAGGGCATTTATGATCAAAAAAGTATATTTGATGTTTCATTCAAAGTATTGTTCATCGCTTTCCACCACCTTTTCCCATCTTTCTGGAATCTGGATACGACATCCGTTTCAACCATAATTAACTAGCAGCGATACCTTATATAATATATACAAATAAAATGACACTATAATATGTCTAGGATCTGTGGTCCTTTTTAGCAATTGTAACTGTCAAGCTAAATCCCCGTAAATACGTGTAGAATCTTTTTGAGTTCTTCCTAAAATGTAACTTCGTAACATGAGTAGCTGGTACAAAATATGTTGATTTGGTGATTCTCAAAAGTTTACTACTTCTACATAAAGGCGCACGATGATGTAAAAGTCGTAGCAGCAATAGTGATTTAAGTCAAACCCTAAGCCATGGACTATTAATAAAAATAAAAAAGAAAACTTAGAAAAATTAATTTATATAAGACCTTATTGTTTTCATTAGAATATATTTACATGTGCTATCTGATTATCACTTCAGATTAGGATCAGTATTTTCGATCAATGAGAGTGAATAATATTGTCATGTATGTTATCTAACTTCAAAGATTTTTTCGTTTCCAGGTAAAGGGTTAAAGGGAAAATAAAAATCTACATTAATGTGTTATTAACCGATTGAATTATTGAAGTTTCTTCGAAACGTCAACATATATACGTGTAATCTATAATAGTTTTAATTATATAGTACGAGTATATCAATTTTTTTTCCAATTTCAAGTAATAGCAGCATTTAAATTATAATGACACTAATTATAGATGTATACATTTTAACTTTTATAATTAACACTAAAAGATAGAGATCGTCAGCGTGCCGCGCCTTCTATAGACATTACAAACGTCAACACCACTTTATTTTGAACTTAGATTCACTCATTCCAAGAATCTTTAATCTTGTTAACTTTTTTATTATTAGTGGTCAAATTTATTGTTCAGTCATCAGACAATATACTACATGAATAGTGAAAAAACTGTAGAAGCCAGTGACTCGATAGGAACGTGCCGGCATGTGATGGTAACAATTTTACCATTCAAAACTTTTACCGTATTCCGAATTAGGATAAATTGTACTGTTCCACACCTCACCGCGACCATTGTAGCGTGAAAAGGATAACTCGGTACATATCGCTATTTTACAATTTTGATTGTTTACGTTTTACTTGTGTTATCACGGAGAGAAAAATATTAAATCTGACAGACATTTACGATTTAAGTTACAAAGACGATTTAACTTACATTTTAAATAACCCATTAATACAAATGAATTTACTTATTCATATAAGTAAATTTTCATATAAGTAATTCATATAAGTAAATTTCTTAGGTAGAATTTAATTAATGTAAGTAATGCTTTTTGGTATTTTCTACCTAAAATGAAAATACAACAAAATATATGAAGAAAGTAGAATTATACAACTATTTATTTTTATTTATTCATTACATTTTTAATAATATAGACATTAATATATTACATATAATAAAACTATTAACCCTCGCTTATTAAATTGTACGAAGGAAATTTTGTTAATTAAGAATAATAGCTTACACAATAGAATTACTTTAACATATGAACAACCTATGAAGTAAATATCTCCTTCCTACATACATGTACATAATTGTAACAATAAACATATTGTATAGAAATTATTTATAATATTTTAAAATTATCTCCCTAAACTTGTTTTCAATGAAGTGTAATAAATGTGAAATGTAAAAAAATATTTTTGGCTACATTGGCCAAAACAAATTCACTAAAATATATTTGTCCTTATATAAAAGATTTAATTTTATTTAGAGATTTTGCAATAAAGATTATTGCGTTTCAACGGTAAGCCTAAAAACATCTGCAAAAGCCGTGGTTCGACTAACGAGTCATCCCTTTCACACTTCACTGCTTGTACTCGTACGTGACGTTTGAATAACATTATTGTGAATTTGCATACCCTACTACTTTACTTATAATATGTTACTATAAACTATATATTTTTTATCATTGCTTTTATTATCAATAAAAAAATATCTTAAAGCAATCCCAATTATGTATACTTTTTCTTTATCTTTGTACTCGTACTTAACTTTTTTTGTCTGGACTTAACCATTGCTATATGAATATTTATACCTTTATTTACAGTGGGGTTAATGAATTCATGGCAATATAATACTCACACTGCCTTGTTTTAGAAATATTGAATTATGAGGTTTCTCCGAGATACCCAACGTGACTGTTATTAAATATCTTTATTTAACTGTGGGTTTACGAGCTAAAATATGTTAAACCACTCTACACAATATAAGAATAACATAACATAAATATATATTTAGTAGGAATAATTGTCTACTTATATAAATAAAAATATGTTTTTTTTTCTATAAACTAATTAGTATTTTCTACATTTGCAAGCACTACAAAATATATTTATATATGCGTTTTTGTTAAATTTATGTAAGGTTTTAGGCACGCCTTTTTTCTCCAAAATAACGTGTGTTTTATTAGAATGTTTGTAAAATTTGGAAGCTAACAAATGAAATGATTTTCTAATTTATAAATCATTTCTCAAAATTTATTGAACATTGCAATCCTTTTTTTGTCATATTTTAATTCGTGATAATTATAAAACTATAATTTACTAAAATCTGAAAAAAAACTAACTTTTTATTTATATATATAAAGTGATACGAATGTCAGAAATAGATATTGAGGCTTTGAGATACGACTTTGAAAGATCCTTTGTAGTGTCACGTCACGTATGGAACGAAGCTGAAGTGATAGCATAGATTGTATTGCATTGTAGAAATATAGACAATACTACGAATAATTATTTCCTTTCATATATCATTTATTACAATCTCTTATCAACTGTATGTCATGTGTAGTATTAATAGAATTCATAATATAATAGTAATAGTATCTGATTGATAATATTAATAGAATTATATATCAAATATAGATTTTTTGATATATTACTCAAACTTAATAAATATTAGTTTTATTTAGGGAGAACTAAGAGCAGAGACTCTGTCTGGGAGGGGTTGAAGAGGAAAAAGTTTTGTTTACGTGTTGGGAGAGGCGTTTTATCTTTTGAGGCGGCTCATAGACTTACTTGGTCAGCTATAAATCTTAAATACTTTGCCGAAACACGGACGAACAATATTAATTGTCAGATTTTAAAAAGTAATTTCACTAAAAAATATACTGATAAATTTCGGTATTTTACATGATTTAATGTATTGAACAGACATTTAATACAATTAGATTGCTTTGGAATTAATCAAATAATATAATCTTTTGTATGTAATGTAATGTATGTATTTTACAATAAAATACATACAAAAAATAATATAAATTATAAATATCTCATGTAGGGTTGGGATTTAAAAGGGGTTGATATCATTGATATGGTTTTTATTATAATGAAAACTTTGTTCTTTTTTTAATTTAATTAAAGGAAAAAAGCCATGAAATAGGTTTATTTCTACATTATTTAATCTGATTAAACTTTAACTATAAGCTAAAATCTTTTTGATGAAACCAATGAATAATATATATAATTAAGAGGTTTAAGCAAAGTTAAAAGGTTTAAATATTGTTATAAAATAATGTAACAAGTGGGTTCTTTAATCAAATGAAGTATGCATTCTAGCTACTTAATAACCAAATTATAATACACTGTTGTCCGCGACTCCAACCATGTGAACTTGGAAAGGCCACTTTTGTAGATTTTTTTTCTTACTTTGTTTCTCCTCTCCAGTGGTACGATAAGAATTAAAACTATTTTATTACTATCGAATAATATGCGGTCTGTACTCATTCTGGACGCTTGAAGGACAGATTAAAGATTTTCGAAATAGTTTTAACGATTGCCTTCACATTAAAATTTACAAACTTAACACCTTCATGATATAAATATACATTGTGAAGATATCAGAGTATATTTAATAATGACCAGAATAAATAATTATTAATTATTAAGAATAAACATTGTATGCTTTTAAAACACTATGTGAAATAAAAGAGCTATTTTAGTTAGGAACTATACCTACAACTTATATTATTAGTATTTTTTAGTTGACAATTTGCTTTGTAAATTTTATTTATATATTAGTAACATTTTTACTACTTTTGTCAGAGAGCAGAGGTATGAATTAATGGTAAGGAATTTTTAATTTAATCTGAATAATAAAACTTATGATTTGTAACTTTATTTATAAGACAAGGATATTTCAAATAACACTTGCAACTTATTTAAATGAATACCACTAAAAGCATACCTTTCTAAGTCATGTAGACAACTTGCGAAATGGTGAGTTCTTAACTTACCTAAAACAATATTTAGTACATTTCGCAGCATATAAAATATAAACATAATCACTATTGCGAGAAAGTATATGTTTCTTGTAGATTTTTACTATATATACTAGTAATTTGAAATGCACCGACCGCCGTGGAACAGTGTCCGTACTTCTGAATCTTTGTCAAAATATAATTTATGGAACAAGGGAGAAGGTAAAATATAATCTACAGTCTTTGAAATTAGGATATTAGTGTTGTATCCGTAATATGTTATTTATTTACTTTTCGGTTACATAATAATGTCATACATGTTAATAAGTCAACATAAGTTTACACATACTTTTTTGAATTGTTTTTTTTATATTTCTTATTTAATAAGTCATTTTTACGTTAATAACAATAAATAAAATATGTACTAAATAAATAAAATAAAATAACTTATCAAACAGAAAAATTTTATTTAAGGAAAGGGTAAAAAGTTGAAGAAAGGGGCAGTTTACAGAAGCTCAATACTCGTAAACATTATCTTCTGGAGGCTGTCTTTATTAATAAAGACACTTCATGTTAAGTTCCTAGGGGATTAGTGAGAGGTAATTTGTTTAAAATGTCGTTATTTTTTATGGTATGTTTACAGCTGCTACCAAAATAAATGCGGTTAATTTTAAAAGTATTATTGACGGTGCAATACACGTTTCATGTATGATAATTGAAATAATTGTTTTACTCCATGAATATTCACGCTCTAGTCGGTTAAAAATTTTAAATTTTGTTTGATTGGAAAAATGTTTGTAAATTATAAGATAAAAAAATACTTTGAAGGTGAGGATGAATCTGTCCTTCTGAATATTATCTATCTTAAAAAATGTCTATCTAAAATAAATACGTGATTGAACATTGTAAAATAAAATGACAAATTTGGATTAAATCATACATGTTTCATCCACAATAGACATTTTGTAAAACTATACTACTACAGATAAAACTGTGGGTAATAAATCGGAAAACACAGTACTTCGCAACAACGGTTTTGTATTTTGCAAACTTCTAGTCTCGTTTGAAGTATTCTCATCTCTGGGCTTAATTATACTAGTTGCATTCTCATGACTCATTCAAAGTAGGGCAATTTGTACTCGACAAAACAAAACTTAGGGAGATCGAGAAAGAAGAATTAATGAAACTTTGTAAAAGTCATTTTCATGTTATATAATTATTATCATACCTTATGTATTTCCTAGACGAAAGTTTCTATGTTCAAACAGATTTGAACATAGAAACTTTCGTCGACGTTACACGGACTTTCATTTAAGAAATGATATATTTCGATAATAACTCTTTATTACTAGATATTTTTATTTCCCAAAATCTATAAATCTATGAACGGCTGGGTTTTACTCTACTACATCATACTACGGCGAAGATATTATAACGGGTAACCGGCTAAGCCATTGTCACAATATATAGGCAGCAGATATCACGACTATCTAGAGCGGACTGTTGTCAATATATGTATAATTATTTGTATGTATTCCACTGGTAAGATTTCAGTGTTTAATAATTAATAGGAATGCATGCAAAGTTTTTATTTATAATTTTCAGAACAAATACAAAAATGACCACATATCATTGCTAAAGCTTTAGAATCCGTATTTGTTTTATGTGACATTTCACCTAATTTACGGCTCAGCGTTCGGATAACGCCGATGCTTTTTTTTTGTTGTTGTGGAACCTAGACACAATACATGACGCTTATCTTGGTATTGTGTGAACTCTGATAAATAATTCACCAATTGGGAAATTGTCACGTTGCTCTGCCACTTGACTGTCGTCATATAATAGTTTTTACCGCGACGGAGGCTATGGCAAAGTTAAGTATGGGATAACACTGAAAAGATGCTACTACCGTAATTAATTTTTTAATTGTCTATAAATATGTTTAGTCACATTAAGCATATTTTTTTAAATAAATAAAAAATTACAATTTAATAAGCACGGGCAGGACTCTAGTGTGAAACTTAAAAAAATCTGATCAGGTTTCAATGGAATTTAGTGTAGTGATTTCGTTTGACTAAACATTATAACTTTAAACCTAGACACGGGGACTAGAAGAAGAGAACTAGAAGGATTTCTTCTTAACATTGTACTTTTTAAGGTTAAAAATGTTATTAATACCAAAACTTTGAAAAAAAAATTATGTACACAAACATCTTATAAAAATTTTTTTTTTAACATAATTCGTTTTACTCAAAGATATTGTTAATATGCATTGTTGAACCCGGACCGTTGTAACCGTTTACCTTCAACTAATTTTTCACTTCCAGGTAAAGGGTTAATAAAAATCGTCCCACGGTCAATATTAATAATCGACTCGATCCAATTTTGACTACTAAAAATTGAAATTGCAATCTGTTTCTGGACTTTTCCCGGCATCAAATATTGGTAGGCACAATAATCTGTTATTAATATGAATGTTGATTTTTATTTTTTTATAATATACGATATTATTATTTTTGTATAATATACGAGTGAAAATAATATCATAATTTATTTATTTAAATTATAAAAATAAAATAATATAATAGAAATATATTCAATTAAAATATTTAGAACCAAATACTTCATGCTTTAAAGTACAATAATAATCAAATGATGGATTTAAATTTTACGTGGCTTTTCCGTGATCCTCTCCACGATTGTTATTAAATATCTTCATTTAACTGTCGGTTTACGAGCTAAAGCAGGTAAAGACAATATATAATACACGATTAATTCAATAATTTATATATGTGTGTTATAAAGGTTGTCTAGAGAGTCAGGGTAAATAATATTAGATACATATAAAAATGGCTCAGAATATTACTAATGACCAAGTCTTATTATCTTTAGAAATAATTAAAATTTATTGAAACAATACTTCAAACAATATTATAAACAATATTATATAAAAATATGTACATATATAATACTATAATTCTATTACACGACAATTTATTGCAAATTTCACTTCACAATATTAACTTAGTTTAAAGATATGTAATAAGAATTTTCTTATTAAATTATATATAATATCACTTTCAGTTATAGATATTATCTCAAACAATTTTTACAATTCCGTTTGATATTGAGGCTTTGAGATATGACTCTGAAAGGTCCTTTGTCACGTCACGTGTGGATTGAAGCTGAAGTGATAGCATAGATCGTACAAGTACAGACAATAGCACTGCAAAACATTGATAAAAATTGATTTCGTAAAATAAAATAATAAAATTCGTTATCCTGCATAGTGAATGTTTGAAAGCTCTCTAGATATTTTAAAATATAATGATATTGCTTTGGAACTAATTGTATTGCTTTTATAATTCTATTTCATTTTATTTTATTTGCTCCGTCTTTAATGTATTTAATTTTATATGCCTCACGTGTTTCGAGGATTTAAATTAAACTGATAACATTGATAAAATTTTGTTTTATTAACTCAATTTTATGTAAATGTTGATTAAACAACTCTACAATACAATTATTTTAAGACAGCAAAAGTAGTAGCAATTATCTCAATAACGTAATAAAGCAATTTCAAAAAAAATAATATTAATAAATAAATAATAAATTTACCTAAAGTTCACTCTTTATTAAAGAAGTTTATTAACAACGGCGCGATAATGAGGAACTTGGAGAAATATATATACCTATATATATTTTTAAATAAAAGATGCACGAGTTATAAATAGATTATTAATTTCCGATTCATAAATATTTGCATATGTTATTGAGATACTCGTAGAATAGAATAGTGATAGAGATAGAATTTAACAAGTTTTCAGACTGTTAAAAAATATATTTGATATCTTTTGTATGCTTTATAGCGAATGGCTTAATTATGATATTTGTTTACTTAATTATCTTCAATAGACAACATGTGTTACTTACAGTTTATTTAATGTCTTTATAAAATTTTTGCTTTCTTTTTAAAGAGTCAATAATAAAGATAAATAATACAAATAGTTTTCCGATAACAAAGTCTTAACAGATCTTATACCGCGGACACACGTGAAACAACACGACACACATCACGACATTGTGTGAGCTCAGTCAAGTAGCTAACCCATTGTTTACTGAAACCACTAAACCGGATATTGGATGTTGTGAGTACTCTTCACGCTCTGACATTGACAACAGCATTGAAAACGTGTCTTACGGATGCTGTGTAAGTGAAATATCACAAATCTAATGTATTTTAGTTTTATGTTGTATTTTAAATATTTCATGTCTTAAGTTCAAAATCAAATATTGAATAATGTGGAAAAACATTAAATTCGTATCGAATATAGAAAAACAGAAACATTGAGTTTTTATAGAGAGTAAAAATATTTTAAACACATTTTTATAAAATAACGACTTTCTAATGATGACGGTGTAGCCTTGTTAAGTGTCCCGTTCATAAAAATAGGATAGATACATTTCTATTGAATTTATGAGTTAAATTAAATTAAATTGTTTAGTTCGAGATTGTATGAAATTTTAAATATGTTTTATCTTTAATTAGTGATAGCAATATATAAAATATCTTCATAGATAAATATTTCTTAATTGATGCGTCGTTCACTATTTTTTTTATTATAATTTAAGTGACTACAACATATCTTTATTATCCAATAACACAACAAAATGGGTGTGTAGATGTAGTCAATAGATTTCAACACATATATCTTTTGTTGTTACGGAACTCTTTACTCGTCAGTTTGACACACATGCACACACACACACACACATACACACACACCCTTACTTGTTTTCTTTATCAACACCCTATCAGTAAGCACAAATATTGGATAAAACTTCAAATATATTATATTTATGAAGTAAGGTTTATGATAGGGAAGTACCAATGGAGACGGGTAATGATTTCTTATGAACCGATTATGAACATTTTTATACCGAAATAAGTTATTTTTTAAATAGATTCGAGAAATCGAATAAAACCAGTCTTCGTAAAGTTTTAAAGAACAATAATAATCAATGTTTGTTAATATTAGATCCACAAAGATCCTCATAGCAGTGCGCAAAGTTTTTACTTAATATGTACGGATTAAGCTTTGTAAATGTATCATTTGCTAATCGTGTATTGATTTATTATATTTGTTATATGATTATACATATATAAGAAAATGTAGAAAAACGAACGAAGTTGTAATTCGTTCGTTTTACATTTTATTTTATTTAATACCCTATTATTGAAGAGGTTTACAACATGGTATTTAAAATCACAATACATTATTCTGTCAATAAGCTTAAAAAGATATGGATGGTAGAAGGTACTAAATTGGAGTCGCAAATTGCAGTTTATTTGAAAGGAATTGGGTAAAAACATAGTTACTATTGATAGTGAGTCTGTTTTGTGGTGTTACAGAATAACTATCGTCTATACTGTACCGAGCAATGGCATCGACTAAAAATATTGTCTACCGTTCCTAAAAACGCAACAATTTTTACCTTTGAGATGTTTCAAAAGAATTCATGGTTTTCATTCGAAAAAAAGGTATATAAGTATACATTAAGTTTTAAAACTTAAAAGAATATATAAAGTTATTACAAAATAGAACCATCAATGGCTTTTATTACTTTTATTTATAATCATAATTGCTTTTGTATGAAATAACAGATTTAGGCGCCTATTTTAATACTTTAATTCTGTAATTTGAACAAAAGATAACATGTCGTCAATGGACTAACTTTATAACGTTGAAATACTATAAAGTTATTGAATTATGAAAATATTAAGTTCAGTTTTCATTATTACATATTTAGAATTGTCTAATGTGAAGAGTAGATTTAGTAAATGTAAAATTAACAAATAAATGATTACAATAATGAACAAATAACTGAAATAAAAATGAAAAAAATATATATTATAATTTAGAATATATATAATAATGAAAATTAATAAATAAATATATAATAATTTCATGTAATATATTATTAATTACTATTTATAAACCCAAAATTAATTTTGATCTCGTTTAGGACAATTATTAGTATTTAAAAATCTATTACTTAATATCGAAGTCACATTAAAAACATTGTCCGTAACATAGAAAGAGTACCGAACCTTAATCCGCTAATAGGGATTTTAATCCCAGGTTAGGATTTGGTAAATTGTAAACATTATAACACAAATTCGAATAAGAGTTCCTCTAATTTACGCTTCACTGAGAACTTCACTTTACACCATTTGGTAAAACAAGCTCTTAATATAACAATGTATACTATAGTGTAGTAAACGTTACTATTTTTAAATAATATTAATGTAATATTAATATAATATTATTCTAGATATAATAAGATAAAACTATAATTTTTTCAGATTCCAGTATTAGAAAATCACTTCTACAAAAATAGCAAGGTTTTAAACAAATATACTCGTATTTATTCATTCAAGCATGAGGACACCCCGGAGGGCATGTATGAAGAGGTTAATAACTGTGGTCGAGGCGAAAGAGGTATGTAGGGACCATAACGTTTGGCGCTCCGTCGTCTCTGGCTCTGGCTGGCAAGGGATATGGCGTGAAGGTAAATAAATAAATAAAAATAATAAATTTATTCATTGGCATTGTTCCTTCAAATTGTGATATACGAGTGGCATTATTTAAATTTTGAGCCTAATCATAAAAACAGTAATATGTCGTTAAAAATTACCTTTATGTTTTTCAAAATATTCTCCGTTATGATCTATGCATTTTTGCATGTGCTCAAACCACCTTTCGAAGCATTTTTGCCATTCTTCTTGTGGCACCTCCGAAACGTGGTTTTTGAGCGCTTCCACTGCTTCTTCTGCCGAAGAAAATCGCTGTCCACGTAATTTTTTCTTAATGTGTGGGAACAAAAAGAAGTCGTTAGGTGCTAAGTCAGGGCTGTACGGCGGATGTCCCATTAATTCCACTTTTTGAGTGGTCAAATATTCGTTTGTTACGCGAGATGTGTGACAGCTGGCATTGTCTTGATGAAGAATGATCCCTCGGCGCTTATTTGTTTTTAATCCGCCACTGGTTACACGAATTCACTGGATTAACTAAGATTCAAAAGTAAATATGTTTAAAACATATATTATCTTTTTAGGTAACAGTGCTTAAGATATTTTACAGAAATTAATAATTAATGGTGCCTGTGGATATAAACTCTCTCTAATCATATTTAGAAAACACTAATTAGTTAGACGCAAAAAATAAGTAAGTGGCAGAAATGATAAAGTGCCTTTATCAGAAGTGGCTCGATGGGGAGCCGAGAGTCTCATTATGAAATATTGTTTAAAAAAGGATGCGCTTATATTAAACTAAGATCGAAGAAGTTCATTTTTACTTACTTGCAGATAATTCCATTTTATGTAATTGGCATTTAATAATGTTGAATATTTACAATAATCCAACTGCTGTCAAGAGCTTTCTTAAAAAAGCTATGCTTTTCCAAGAGGCGGTACCGGTGTAGGGCACGAATGTTCGATAAGACATTCTTTCTTTGAAATATACCTTCAGTTTACTTTGATATATTTTATTATCCTTGTAAAGACAATATTATAACTATATTCATATACCGTTCCAGCAAAAGTGGTAAAAAAAATTGATTTAAACATTACAACCTGTACGTAAATTATTATAAGAATACTCAGTTATCAGCAAGTTTTAGCCTCAAAATATGTACAACAACAAATAATTTAATTTCAAACTGCTATAACATTCTGAATTTCTGTATTCACATTTATATTTACAAAAAATAATTAATTGTTATGAATAAACACTGCATGCTTTTAAAACACCACGGGAAATACCTGTTTATGTCAGGAACTATACTACGACTTACATTAATAATATTTGATATTTGACAATATGCTATTTGAATGATATTAATACAATAGTTGTTATTACTCCTGTTCTTACAAACAATTTCATGGATTCATTCATTCAATGAAAGTCAGTTATTTTTTCCGTTTAATATGAATAAGAAAACATGTAGATAATTATATTTTTAAGGTAAGGCTATTTCAGTTAACACTTTCAATTTATTTAATTCAAAGGAATGCTATTAAAAGCGTACCACTCTGCATCATGTAAACAACTTTAAAAAAATTTGTCAAAGTGACTCCTTTCCATATTCACGAAATATTATTTCGTACATTTTCATTCGCGGTACACTAATAAATTTAAACTTTATCACTATCACTACAAAGTTTATTTTTACTTTCTGAATAAATTTACTATAAATACTAGTAATTTGAAATGCAATGACTACCGTGGAACAGTGTCGGTTCTTGTAAACTTTGTCAAAATATAATTTATGGAACAAGAAAGAAGGTTAAATATCATCTAGTCTTTAAAATGAGAATATACTATATATATTCTGCTGTATCCTTAATATGTTAATGTCATACATGTTAATAGGTCAAATTTTACACAAACTGTACATTTTCACATTTAATTTGTTGTATATTTCATATATGATAATGAGTCTATATCGTCTATAATAAGTAAAAATATATGTTATATAATTAAAACAGATTAACTTAGCATGAAGATAAGTTTTACTTAAGAAATGTGTTTAAAGCTGTTAAAGACGGGGTCGCTTGCATTTCAGAATCTTAATAAACATTATCTTCTGGATGCCATCGTTATTTATAATACCGCTTCATATTTAGTTCTCAGAGGATTAGTGATTTGTTTAATTTTATTTCCTGTTTTGTGTATTAATCATTTTTAAAATAGGACTTAGGAATTTAGATTAAGACTAATGTTTACAGTTTGTTTAGATCTTACCAAAATTAATATAATACCATATATTTTAAAACTGTAATTGTCGGTGCCATAAACCTTTCATAAATGATAATTGAAATAGTTGATTCATGAATATTTAAGCCCTAGTAAATTATAGAATATTGCTTTAATAGATTACATTATTACATTATTAACTTTCACGTTTAAAGATTATAAAATAAAATAAATACACTGAAAGGTACCTACACATCTGAAATAAACAAGTGATTAATATTGTTTATATTAAATCGTAAATATAGAATAAAGGAAAGGACAAGAATTAAAATACATGTTGTACAAAATTTAGAAGTATTTTGTAAAGTTATACTGCTTTGAACAACGGTTTGTACTTTACAAAGTTCTCCCCTCATATGGAGTACTCTCATCTTTAAGCTTACTTATACTAGTTGCATCCTTCTGACTCCATTCAAAGTCGGATAGTTCGTACTCAGCAAAACATAACGTAGAGAGATCAAGATATAAGAGTTTATGAAATTGTTCAACAGCGATTTTTATATTATATAATAATTATGATATTTAATTTCTTTCCTGGTTAACATAAAAAGATGTGAACATAAAAAGTCGGGTCTCGTTCTGAAGATTTATAAATTTTAATAATAGTTATTTATTTATAGATATGCTTATTTTCTTTCGCTATAAATTTTTGAGCGGCATGGTATTACTCTACTACAAAGTGAAGTTAAGTCATTATAACGGATGGCCGACTGCGCCATTGTTGTGACAATATTGACATATTGATATATTGACAACAGAGATAACCATTATGAAGAGACAGCGTCTTGTCGTTGTATTTTGATTATTATGTATTGCATAGGTAAGATTTCGGTCAATCGTATGTATATTGGTAAATAGACCTCGTAAAATAAGTAAAATGTCAGAATAATTTAAAAAATGTAGATGATCGTTATCAATAGTATCGAATCCCTGTTTGTTTTATGTGACACTTGCTTAATTTATAGCTTGGCGTGCAACAATGCCGATGCGAAGCGAATATTGTCATGTATGGTATCTAACTTCAAATATTTTTCATTTCCAGGTAAAGGGTTAAAGGGAAAATAAAAATCGACATTAAAATGTTATTAATATGATTATTGAAATCTCATCGAAACGTCGACATGTGTGTAATCAATAGTTTTAATTACGAGTATATAGTACGAGAACATAAAATTTTTTAAATTACAGTAATAAAATTACCCAAATATTTTGTTTGAGGAAATATTTAATTCAAACCATTAACATCACCTATTTTATGCTTAAGAGTACAAAAATAGTCATCAAATTACATTTTAAATAAGATTGATTTATTACAAAGAAATATTTGAATTCATCAATACATTATTCCACTTTCATATCCAGTAGCGATAGTATAAGAATGGTTTAGAAATATCTACCGTCCAACTTCAAGTAGTAGCAGTATTTAAATTTTAATTACACATTAATTATAGATGTATACATTTTTACTTTTATAATTATCACTAAAAGACAGGTCGTCTGCGTACCGCACTTTCATTGATGACATTACAAACATCCGCACCACTTGACCGCACTCTTTTGACCGGCTTAGATTCACTCATTCCATGAATCATTAAACAATGTTAACTTTTTTATTATTAATAGTCAAATGTATTTTTCAGCTATCTGACAATATACTACTTGAAAGGATTCAATTTTATTTGGAGATTTTGCAATAAAGGTTATTGCGTTTCAACGGTAAGCCTAAAAATATCTGCAAAAGCCGTGGTTCGACTAACGAGTCGTCCCTTTCACACTTCACTGCTTGTACTAGTACGTGACGTTTGAATTTTTGTGAATTTGCATACTCTGCTACTTTACTTATAATATGTTACTATAAACTATATATTTTTTATCACAGCTATTATTATCAAAAGATAAAATATTTTTAAGCAATCCCAATTATGTATACTACTTGCTTAGGAATAGGAAAATGTCTATTAAACGTAACGTAATAACATGTGCCCATGAACGAATAGAACAAGCTACAGAAATAAGTTTCTTAGGTGTACGTTTAGACGAATTTTGTTCCAGGGGTCCTCATATAGCAACCTTATGTCAAAAAATTAATAAATTTGTCTATGCGTCAAGAAAAATTTCAAGAATTGCTGATCAGAGCACAGCACTATTGGCATATCATGGTTACGTTGAATCAAATCTTCGTTACGGGATTTTGGTTTGGGGAAATGGCTCAGACATAAATAAAGTATTTCTCATACAGAAAAAGTGCATCAGGGCAATCTGCAATATGGATCCGATGCAATCATGTAAACCAAAATTTAGGCATCTTAAAATTCTTACGTTGCCAGGCATTTATATATACGAACTTGGGTGTTTTATGAAGAGATTTGGCCATGACTACTACGAGACTCGTGGAAATGTTATAGCATTTAATACTAGGGATAAAAATAAAATCTATTACCCTTAAATTAGGACTACTCTTGGTTCTAAAAACTGCTATCACATGATGATAGTCATCTATAACAAATTGCCTTCTGCGATTAGAAATTTGCCATATTTTAGATTTAAGGTGAAACTTTCGTGACTGGTTTGGTTGACAAATGCTTTTACTCCGTAAAAGAATTTTGTAATATGTGATTTTGATATAAAAATATATATAAATAATTAAATAAAAAGAAGGGATTGCTTATCTGAAATTCTTCTTCATGTGTCTAAATTGAGATTAATATTGATAAAATCCAAGACAATAATTTTCAGACTTGACATACAATTATTTGACTTAATTTAATCTTGTATAATTTATTTTATTTTATTTAGTTAATTAAATGTAATATTATATAATACAGTTTAATTTGATAATTTTAGTTAATGTTATTTTTATGAAGTTAAAATAGTCTGTAATAAATTTTTGCATGTCACGCCGTTGACTAAACATGTACATATATATTAACAATATTGTGTTATGTATGCCATGTTTTCTGAAACTCTTTCTTGAGAAACAATATTTGTCACTATATTGTTCGTAGATGCAACAGACGTCGATGCTTTCTCTTTTAGATTAGTTAAAGCCTTAGCTACTTCCATCTTGCATGCTTCCGGTACATGATTATGGTCGATAAATTTTAATACAGTTGACCCAGAAGTGTGTACACGTCCCTTGCATTTCTGCTTGTACCATTCGTGACATTTCCATATTATTTTATATGGATCCTTCTTCTCGACGGTGTACAAGTATCCTTTATTAATAAGCATTGGCTTGCCGCGATTGGTTGTACAAAATTCCATTTTTCAACAATGATAGGCTACCGATAGCAAGCAGCAATAAAACGGCGTGAAACGGCTAAGGTAGTCACAGCGAGGTATGGCGGTTTTAACGAAGACTACGTTGAAAAGGACGCGTATAACTGTATATTGTTGTTGGTATGGTACAAAGGGGCAGGTAGTTGACCCTTGTTCCGTGGCGCTGCGGTGAAAGTTGATTTCCTGTTGACTCCCAGGTAGCTGACTCCGTTTAGTGCAGGTAGTTGATTCTCTAGTTGGCCATGTGAACTGGTCGCTTGCTATGGATGGAATGGCTGTTATGCTCCGGGGGCTCCGTACTTATTATACCCGGGTGCCTGAGCGCGACCAATCAGGTGCGCTCTTTGCATCCGGGTACAAGGGTTGATTTTGGCATCTTAATCCGCGCCTTGCTGTGCACTGTTATACAGTATACTCAAAACAGATTCTTGTCTCTCACAAGATCCAATCGGTAAAAACAAGTTATTACAGCGCCACTGAATAAAACAGCTCTCATTTGCCAGCGTGTTCAAGTATTTTATTATTAATATGAAAATATTAATATTCTGATGAAATTAAACGGCGATGAAATCACTCCACGATGAATTGACACTGCGATGAACTGTATCGCAATGAAATGTGCGCGATACAGTTCATCGCAGTTCAGAAATGAAATAAGTACCATCAAAAAGGCTTGTATGTATGATAATTATTTAACATCACGTCTAAACTGGCCTTTCCTCGTTTATGATATTAATAAGACCCTTTTGTTGAAGTTAGATGCAAGCGTCATGAGGACGTTGAAGTCATGGCTCGGGTTAGGGCATCCAGCGGACTCTTCTACCTTATTTAGAGACCGATACAATTTTGGGTTCAAATTAAAGAAACCTTTAAGATGGTGCACTCTGCTTCATGATTGGTCCCCAGCATTATTAAAATTTTATCTTAATGCATTCCAAATGAGTCTTCCACATCAAAGTAACTTAGTAAGATGGGGAAAAGCCACCGAAAAATCTTGCAACATCAGTGGGGAGGCAGTAGAAACTGCGAAACACTTGCTAGTAGGGTGTAGGGTACTTTTAAATAGAGGTAAATACTCGCGTCGCCACGATAAAGTATTAGAAATCGTACGCAAAGCGGTTAGTCTTTCTGTAGTAAGAGCGCAGAAGGGTATAACAACCACCAAAATATCATTAGAGTTCGTAAAGTCAGGTTCGTCCAAAAAATCTAAACTAAATCCTTATTCCATCTTGAACGCGTCTGCTGATTGGACTCTCATGAGGGCGACGTATTAAAGCCAATACAAAATCCCTGGGAATGTTTGTGTTTCGTCATGTAGGCCGGACTTATTCCTGTACTCAAAACAACTACTTGTGACGCTTACTGTACCCTGGGAAACAAACATACCCAAAGATCATAAAATTTAAGCTTAACAAGTATTACGAACTATGTACCGAATTGATCAGGAATAAATCTATAGTTAATTTGTACGCTGTAGAAGTAGGAACGAGAGGTATAAAAGCAAAATCTCTCTACAACTTATTTAAGGATCTCGGGCCTTTCTAAAACGATAATCAGTTCATTTCTGGAACGTATTTCAAAGGCGGCTTTAGTAGGTTCTTACGATATTTGGTTAGGTAGGGAGAGGAGCGTGAACAGTGTATGCGCATACTAAAGGGGCCCCTTAAACCTACACCTGGGTTGCAAGTCCCAGGCATTGTTTGCACTCCTCTTATTGCAACGCGATGGGCCCGGCATCCGGACGGTGAATGCATGGAATGCTAAGAAGCTTCGTCTCAACGTAATTACTATCACTACAAAGTTTATTATTATTTGTAGAATAAATTTACTACAAATACTAGTAATTTGATATGCACTGATCACCGTGGAACACTATACCTCACTATACCTCAGTGAGAAATATTTTGTTTTAAATGTCGTTATTTCTTATGGGTTTTTTATTATTAGGTTAAAATTTAGGAATTTAGTTCAAGGTTAAAGTCGAGAGTATGTTTACAGCTCCTACCAAAATAAATGTGGTATATTTTAAAACTATTATAGACAGCAGATATCTCGACTATCTAGAGTGTTGTCATTATATGTATAATTATTTTGGTGTTGCATTGTAAGATATCTATATTGTTTAAGATAATTAATAGTAATGCACAGTTAATAAGAGTTCAAAGTTATTAAAAGTTTTTATTTATAATTTTTAAATACAAAAATATAGGTGGTCATTGCTAAAGCTTTAGAATCCGTATTTGTTTTATGTGACATTTCTTGTAATTTACGGCTTGGCGTTCGGATAACGCCGATGCCGCCGAACGCCGTGTTTGTTTAATTTATATGATTTTTTGTTTAAGTTATTATAAGGGAGTCTCAAAATTTTAATTGGAATGTGGACACAATACATGACGCTTATCATGGTATTGTGTGAACTGATAAATAGGCAACCAATTGGAAAATTGTCTCGTTACTCTGTCAATTGACTGTCATCATATAATAGATTCTACCGCGACGGAGCCATCAGCTAATTTTAAAGGGATGGGATAACACTGAAAAGATGCTACCATGGTAATTAATTATTTAAATGTCTATAAACATGTTTAGTCATGTTAAGCTTATTTTTATTAAATAAATAAAAAATGAAAATTTAATAGGACTCTAGTGTGAAACTTAGAAAAATCTGATCAGGTTTCAACGGAATTTAGTATAGTGATTTCGTTTGACTAAACATCATAACTTTAAACCAAGACACGGGGACCAGAAGAAGAGAACTAGACGGATTTCTTCTTAACATTGCATTTTTTAAGGTGAAAAATATTATTACCAAAACTTTCAAAGAAAAATTATTAAAAAAAAAAATCTTATAAAAAAAACTTCTTTTAACACAATTCGTTTTACTCAAAGACATTGTTAATGTGCATTATTGAACTCTGAGCGTTATAACCGGAATCTATTGAAGTTAGATGACTTATTAATTGTCGAACTGACAGATGTCTACAGCTTGTTATTCCATCGCTGTTTGTTAGAATTAATATGTAATCAATATACGCGCTTAGTTTAATAAAATTTAGTAAACATAGATTACTAAAGCTAAAAATGTATATACTTACGGACATGTGACATTTACCTTCAACGAATTTTCCATTTCCAGGTAAATAAAAATTTAAGAGTAAATAAAAATTGTCCCACGGTCAAAGATTGAAATTGCAATCTGTTTCTGGACTTTTCTTGGCATCAAATATTGGTAGGAACAATAATCTGTTTTTAATACGATTGTTGACTTTTTTATCGAAATGTATAATATACGAGTGAAAAAAATATATCATAATTTAGTTAGTTCAAAATATAAAAATAAAATAATTTGATTTTAGAAATATATTTAATTAAAATATTTAGAACCAAATACTTCATGCTTTAAAGGACAAAAATAATCAAATGATGAATTTAAATATTCTCTGAAATACAAAGTTAATTGTGTCGTTAATTGAAAATAAACTTGTAATTAAACTTGATGTATCCATTATACCATTTTCCTAGCATATTGCGATCGAATGAGAGCAATTTATAAATATATCCTCAACATTCACTGACAACTTCAATAACTAATAATATTTAAATTCTAATTCCACTAATTACAACTCTTCCACACTTCAATGATCCTACTCATTCGTTACGTTTGTTTTTCTTTCAACTTAACTATATCTTATTTTTCCATATAATTACAATATTCCTTTCAGTATTTACGAGATCTTTCCTTTACATCGTGATGTATTCATCACACCAATATAATTTTCACACTTACTTTGTTGTATAAATATTTAATTACGTGGCTTTTCCGTGATCCTCTCTACGATTGTTATTGAATATCTTAATTTAACTGTCGGCTTATGAGCTAAAGCAGGTAGAGACAATAAATAATACACGATTCATTCAATAACTTATGTCTGTATGTTATAAAGACTGTCTACAGAGTCAGGGTAAGTAAGTCAGAATAATATTATATAAAAATAAAAATGGATCAGAATGTTACTAATGACCAAGCAGTCTTATTTTATTATCTTAATATGCACTCATTGGTAGAGGAAGACTTCTACTTTGGTTTTAGTTACAATTATTTAAGGTATTAATAATTATAATATCCATGTGTTGGTAAATGTGGCGTCGGTTAATAAAAATTTTCTATTAATATAATAATAATATATACATATTTCATAATTTAACAAATTCATAAATAATTAAAATTTATTGAATCCCTAAAATAACTTTATATAAAAATATGTACATATAGAATGGTATAATATGACACGACAAGTTATTGTAAATTTAACATTAAATTTTAACTTGGTTTTAAAATACGAAAAAACAATTTTCTTATAAAAGTATATATAATGTTATCACATTCAGTTATAGATATTATCTCAAACAATTTTTACAATTCTGTTTGATATTGAGGCTTTGAGATATGACTCTGAAAGGTCCTTTGTCACGTCACATGTGGATTGAAGCTGAAGTGATAGCATATATCGTAGAAGTACAGACAATAGCACTGAAAATTATGGATAAAAATTTATTTCTAGTCTCTAGAAATTTTAAAATATAATGAGATTGCTTTGAATTAATTGTATTGTTTCTCAAATAATATATTTCTATTTCATTTTATTTTATTTGCTCGATGTATTGTATGTATATCTGATTTTATATTTATATACCTCAGGGGTGGTGAGTATTTAAATTACACTGATACCATTTACAAAATTTTGTTTTCTTTGTTTTTAAGGTTTTCTTTGTATTTTGTATTTAAACCCATAAAATAAGTTGGCTTCTACTTTATTTAACATTTAACTATAAGCTAAAATCTATAATAAGCATTCAATGAATAAGATAGAAAATATATATTTAACTTATTTAAACAATGTTATATAATTTAAATATAGTTGGAAAATAATGTAATAAAATGTTTTTTAATCAAATTATCAATTCTATTATGATAACTAACCGTTGTCTGCTACTCCGACCACGTCGACTTGAGAAGACAACGTTTGTGGAACAAGTTTAGCTTACATTTCTTTTTCCGTCCATCCATTATTTATTTATTTATTTATAAAACTTTATTGTACAAATTATACAAATGGCGGACTTAATTCTAAAGCATTCTCTACCAGTTAACCGAAATATAAAATACAGAAAAAACAAATGAGGGGTACAATAGAAAACAAACAGACAAATACACATATGGATACACACATATATATATATATATATATATATATATATATATATATATATATATATATGTCTCCAATAATTAAAAACAATTTATTTCAAGGGAATATGTTAATTATATCCAGAACGCTGATTCTTAACGCAGATTAACAAATATTTTAAATAGCATACAAATTTAATACGTTTTTATTATTATTGTAAATTGTGAAGACTTTAAAGTAAATTTAAAAATGAGCTAGAACAAATCAATACTACAATTTTGTATTTATATGGGTAAGAATTATTGACTCAATTTCTGTAAATTTTATAAAAAAATAAGACAGCAAAAGTAGTAGCTAACGTCTCAGTAACGTCTTAATAAAGCAATAAAAAGTATATTATTTATTGAAGAAATTAATATATCTAAAGTTCACTCTTTATTGATCAGGGAACTCGATTGATTTCAAATGCTCTACAGCGAATTGCTTAATTATCATATTTGTTTACACATCCCCATTAATTAAAATAGTTTCTCATGTTCAACAGACTACATCTGTTACTTACAGTTTCATTAATATCTTTATAAAATGTTTACCTTTCTTTTTAAAGGTTCAAAAATAAAGATAATAAGTAAGAATAGTTTTCCGATAACAACGTATTAACAGGTCTGATACCGCGGACACACGTGAAACAACACGACACATCACGACATTGTGTGAGCTCAGTCAAGTAGATAACCCATTATTTACTGGAACCACTAAACCGGATAATGAATGTTGTGAGTACTCTTCACGTTGTAACATTGACAACAGCATTGAAAACACGTCTAGCGGGGGATGGTGTGTAAATGAAATATCTGAATGTAGTGTGTTGAAAAGTTGTCGCTATTTTAAATATAAAATTTTTTGTCCGAAATCAAATATATTTGAATCATATTGAAAAATATCAAATCCGTGTCTTAGTTATAGCAACAAGTTTTAGCCAAATATGTAAAAACTAAAACAAATAATTTAATATCAAACTGCTATAATATTCTGAATTTCTGTATTCATATTTATATTTACACAAAATAATTAATTGTTATGAATAAACACTGCATGCTTTTAAAACAACACGGGAAATACTTATTTATGTCAGGAACTATACTACGACTTACATTAATATTTTATATTTGACAATATGCTTTTTGAATGATATTAATACAATAGTTGTTATTACTCCTGTTCCTACAAACAATTTCATGGATTCATTCATTCAATTAAAGTCAGTAATTTTTTCTGTTAAATATGAATGAGAAAACATGTGGATAATTATATTTTAAAGGTAAGGCTATTTCAATTAACACTTGCAATTTATTTAAATCAAAGGAATGCCATTAAAAACGTACCACTCTGCATCATGTAAACAACTTTAAAAAAATTAGTCAAAGTGACTTCTTTCCATATTCATGAAATATTATTTCGTACAGTTTCATTCGCGGCATACTATTAAATATAAACTTTATCACTATCACTACAAAGTTTATTTTTACTTGTTGAATAAATTTACTATAAATACTAGTAATTTGAAATGCACCGTGAAACCGTGGAACAGTGTCGGTACTTGTAAACTTTGTCAAAATATAATTTATTTAACAAGAAAGAAGGTAAAATATCATCTAGTCTTTAAAGTAAGAATTTTACTGCTGTATCCTTGATATGTTAATGTCATACATGTTAATAGGTAAAATTTTACACAAACTGTAAATTATCATATTTAAAATTTTGTAATATTTTTTATTTAATAATGAGGTTATAACTTTTATAATAATTAATAAAAAATATATGTAATATAAATAAAACAAGTTAAGTAAGAATGAAGATAAGTTTCACTTATGAAATGGGTTTAAAGCTATTAAAGATGGGGTCGTTTGCATTTCAGAAGCTTAAGAAACATTATTTTCTGGATGCCGGCTTTATTTATAAAGCCGGTTCATGTTAAGTTCTCAGAGGATTAGTGATTTGTTTAACTTTGTTTTATTTTTTGTGTATTAATCATTATTAAAATAGAACTTAGGATTTTAGATTAATTCTGATGTTTACTGTTTATTTACACCAAAATTAGTATCGTATATTTTAATATTATAATTGTCGGCGCCATAAGCATTTCATTAATGATAATTAAAATAGTTGCTTTATAAATATGTAAGCCCTAGTAGATTATAAAATATTCCTTTATTTAATCAAATTTATGAAAACTCTTACATTTAAGGATTGTAACAAAAAATAAGTACGCTGAAAGTGAGCACGAATTTATCTATCTGAAATAAACGCGTGATTAATATTGTTGCTATTCAATCGTATGTAGATCGAAGAACAAGAGTTAAAAGACAAATTGTAATAAATTTAGAAATGTTCTGTAAAGTTATACTGCTTTGAAAAACGGTGTGAACTTTGCGAAGTTCCCCCCTCATATACATAGAGCACCCTCATCTCTAGGCTTACTTATACCAGTTGCATACTTCTTACTCTATTGAACGTCGGATAGCTCATGCTCAGCAAAACATAACGTAGAGAGATTAAGATATAGAACTCTATGAAACTATTTAACTGCGACTTTATATTATGTAATGAATATGACATTTAATTTATTTCCTGATTAAAATAGATGTGAACATAGAAAGTCAGATCTCGTTTTGAAGAATAATAATTTTTGAAGATAGTTATGTTTATTTTCTATTACTATAAATCTCTGAGCGTCGGCTATTACTCTACTACATCCTAATTTACATGCAGTGCAGTCATTATATCGGGTGACCGACTGCGTCATTGTCACAATACATTGACAACAGAGATAACGATTACGAAGAGACAGCGTATTGTCGTTGCATTTTGATTGTTATGTATTTCATTGCTAAGATTTCGGTAAATTGTATATAATTATAATAATATTTAAAATAGTGTAAAGTAAATAAACTTTCATCGGTTTTTAAAGTTTTTATTACAAAAATCGCAGACCAAATACAAAAATGTAGATGGTCGTTGCCAACCCTATTTGTTTTGTACGACATTTCGCTTAATTTACAGCTTGGCGTGCAGGCAACGCCGATGCGTTAAGGGGTTATATACAGTTAGAAGGCCGAAAAAAAGCGAATTTTCCAGAATTTTTTTTGAGAAACCTTTTAAATTTATTGATCTAAATATTTGAACAGATATTATGGTATCTTTTAACAATATTTTCAGACTTAGTACTAGTAAAAATATTTATTTGGACAGGAGCTACAGCTGATCTCCGGGAGCTCCTCTCGAAAAAGATGTTTTGCGGTGACCACTATATCTCTGAACTGAATGCTCTGAAATTAAAAAACCAAACAGATTTTGTTAAAGTAATGTAAAATCTAGTGATTAATCGAAGGAATAAGCAAAATAATTTTTTTTGACGAAATGGCGGTTTGTAAAAAAAAAAAATCGATTTTCGGCCAAAATTTCGACCTTAAATTGTTTATAAAAAAAAAAGTATTAATCGGAAAGATAAAATCTTCGATCAACTACTAAAAAATATATTTAAGAAGCTTGTGTCAAAGTTTGAGATCAATCGGTTAAGCCGCTTTTGAGTAATGTTGGTCACCGACTTTGAAAACACCATTTTGAGAAAAACGCGTTTAAAGTTTGAAAAGCACTTTACTTAGGATGGAATTTTTTTTTTTTCAACTTACATGGAGTCGTCTATTCCAGGACCATATAATAAATCCTCAGACGCTTCGACAGCTTCTCATAACTCGAGCTGATGTTGTCTGCGAGCCATTCTTCCATCTCGGGTGCTCTCACGCGCTCTGATATTGGAAATGTTCACGCGCTTCTCATCTTCTTTTTTAGCATATGAATGCGCATTGGGTCCAAGTGTGATTCGTCGATTTATTTCATAAGAGTGCGCGACAAAACGACAAGAATTTATGTTACGATCTGTACACTTATCACACAGCAAAACAATTTTAAAACCAAGTCCTCGTTCTGAAGCAGTTTGAAACTTCACATCTCCGTCACAGGTCTTACATTTCACATATTCAGAAATTGCTGCACAAACACTGTTATAAAATTTAAAATGCGATACTCAACAGACGGATCCTGTGGAACTGAGATTTCCTCTTGTTCTTTAAATTTTTTTGCCGAGGCACTGAAACTACTTTCATCCGTTTCGGCTGTTTTTGGATTAAAAACATTTTTTTCGCTTTTTTGGTCTCGAGTTACGTATGTTAAGAGATTTTCTCAATTCTCTAGAAGCCTTCATTTTCAAATTACAAAAAAAAAATATTCACGAACTCACAAGTTCACTGCTTGGCTTAGCTGCTTATAATGACTATCACTCTTAAATACTTTCCAGATTAGGGAGAACAAAATTAAAATTTATCGTTCAGGTATAAAAATGACTACAACACACTAATGCTTTACCCATCTAAATACATTAGAAGGGCTCATTAACAATAGGTAGGCGCACAAAAGGGACAGAGTTCCAGGTAAGCGCTGCCGCTACGGCCTTATGCTTCCAACCGCTCTGTTAAATTTGCGTGTAACTTCGAAAATATTCACCGGAACGATATGAAATTTTCTGTGTGTATTCTTAAATATATGTACATTAAGAAAAAAAAAAAAAAAATCAATTTTTTGAAAATTCTAACTGTATATAACCCCTTAACGCTGTGGCATTCAAAATTATTGATTGGCGCTTTTGTTGTGTATTTAAAAAAATATATTTACTGAGGATAACATTGCCGTAATAAATAAAAAAATATATCAACATAATATTTAATAATTTAAATATTATTTTAAATATATACGATGTAGCTTAAATTATACTAGAAAATAGTAAGTTGTTTTTCGGCGCTATCATCACAGTCATTTTGGTAATTTTTTTTACACAAATTATTTTTTAAATATGTGTTACCTGCAGGTAACCAGCACAGTATTGAAATATTAGATACTACTAATAATTTCACAAATCTACGAATTCCTTTCATTACAGAAACGAACCTTTTAATTAGTACTTATAATTATGCATGACTATTTTTTAATCCATCAAAAACCAAATTGAAAGATGAAGTAATCGCTGAAAAAGATCGCTGAAAGATGAAGTAATGTTTCCATTATCTGTAAACATGGCTATCCATGTTTGTTTATATAACCTTAACATGACTAATCGTGTTAAGGTAATTGAAACAAATAAAGAATGACAATGTCATTGACACCGATATGTATCTAGTGTGATAATTTTAAAAATATCTTGATCCACAGACATATGACGATGAAATTTATAGATAAATTTCAATGGAATTTAGTATACTATTTCATTTTTCCAAATTTAACAATTAGGCCTATTTTAGCATAGAAATTAAATGATTTTTTATATAATAATTTTTTAAAAATATTAATTGGAAAATGTTATAATAAAAATTTGTAACAAAAATTATTTACAAAAATGAAAAATATTTCCATAATAAATAAACTATATTGTATATTTGTCGTATTTTTCATTACATAATAATATTCTATAATATTCTAGAATTCAATTATCATAACATCAACATTGTCGGGTTCGACTTTGTACGGTATCACCCCACACAGATCGTTCAGTGTTCCTATAGTAGGTAGTATTACGTTGCAAGTTTATTTATGTTTGAGGATAAATTATTATTTTTTATTTATGTAACAATATTAATATTTTTTTCTTCAAAGATATTAAATGCGTTATTGATACATTAATTATATTACTTATTATATTACTATATTATTATTATTATTATAAATTATTACTGAATTTTGTACTGAAATATTATAAAATTGAAGTTGTTTGTATATTTTATTTTTTGCTAGAAAAGATAAATCTATACTATCTCTCTCGAAGGATTTAAAAATACATATGCCGATAATGTTTTTAAACCAGAATTTTGGAACTTAATAAGGAAACAAAAAATCTTATCGCAACATATGGAGATTACCCCTAGGACTTTGACACGTAAAATAAGGCAAGAGTTGAAACTATGTTTACATCATTGTTAAACAGGACATGCCCTCAATCAATCCAAACAGAGTTTCCAATCCAAGGTTTTCCTTTACAGCTTGATGAACAAATGTCAAATTACAAGTTTTATTACTTATGTTACAAATTATTGATACTGATAACGCAGATAATAATAATTATTATTGTAATATTGAGACTCTTGTGTGAGAACATAAATAAATTCCCACAATTGTTATAATCTATCTATCATCTACCTATCTAATAAAAATAAAATAATACCACTTCGGTTAACACAATAAATAGCGGTTTTTATCTGTAGGTATTGTTTGGAAAATCATTTTTGAACAATATTCGCTAAAAATATACATGCCAATTTGACAATTGACAAGAAGCGATATCTATTCTCCTTTTGCTTATGGCATTATTAATAACTTAATGTGTATATAACTTACATAAGATACTGTAATCAATCATAGTTTGAACTAGATATTACGTGTACATCATAATTTTGCTTTTAAATTACAAAAATAAAAGACCCACATATTTTGGTTGCAAATATACATTTAAATAAATTGCATTAAAGAACAAAATTAGTCTAATGACGGATTTAAATTTTCTGTAAAATGTCATGAATTATAAATAACATTTTAATTAAATTTGATGGATTACAAATAAATATTTGAACACCTCATCAATTAATTATTGCACTTTCATATTAGATTGCAATCGAATTACAGCGAGTTAGAAATAGATTTTCAACATCCACTGACAACTTCAAGGACCAGTAATATTGAAATTGTAATTCCACTTATTACAAATGTATATAATTACGTGCTTACGTTAATATAACGTTAAAGAGAACATCAAAAGACAGACGTCATCTGTATTAATCGTTATAGACATTACAAAAATCCCACCACTTTAATATGATAGGGTCAGTTTCAGTCATCCATAAAAACAATGTTAGCTTTTATTTTTAAATGATCAAATCTAATATACAGTAGTCTAACAAAATAATACACGAATATTGAAAAAAAAAACTGTTAACGCCAGCGACCCGAAAAGATCGAACTAGCACGCGATGGCAACACTTTTCAGATTCATAGTTTTTTACCGTATTCACTGGTATAGATGAATCCAATTTAATCTGACTGTCAGATTCTCGTTTAAAAATATCGATTTTATTTTACTTTACATTTGCATCGGGATCATGGTAGATTGAAATTGTCTTCATCCTTAGTATTATACATTTATTATTGAATTATGATAAAATATATTGTTTTATCTTTATGTAAACAATATTCCTGTTATTTATTATTCTTCTTGATACCGTAACTACCAATCATTGGCATATAAAAAGATAACTCGGTACATATAGCTCTTTTAATATTTTTATTGCTTACGTTTTATTTGTGTCATCGAGGAGAGATACCATTAGATTTAATCTTGACAAATATTATGTTGTTGTTATATATTATAGAATAAAAAAAAGCGAAAAAAAAAATATATCGAAGTTCATTGTTAAATAATACGATAATTACCCCTTCTAGCTGGGATGTAGGGTTCAGGATTAATAATGCAACTTCGCTATACATCGTATATTAGCCGACTGCTAACACAAACTCAAACATGAATATGACTTATAATCTACCTACTGTTACTAATTAATGTGCTGGAAGTCACTATAGTTTCTCTTATTTTCCATTCCATTTGAGAAAAATGTAGGCAACAATACGAAGTAGAATTATTTATACAAGTACCTTTTTTTTTATTCACATAAAAGTTTTGATAATATTATTCTCTTGTTTTACGTCTAATAGCTAAACTAAATACCTTAACATCCTGTGGTCTGATGGAAAGTTTAATTTGTTATGTCCTTCAACATTAGTTACCGATTTTAGGTCGTTGGTCAGTATGAAATCTATTCAATTTTTGTTTTGTGGTCTGGCGATAACCAGGTCCATTTGCGAGATTTTCTTTTCTAGAAATATGTATTCATTACTGCTAGTTTGTATTCCTGTGCGCGTTGAATTAGGAGTTCTCCTTTCCTCTCTCCTCTCCTTTCGGGTTTCATTTTCCATATCTATGGTTACCCATTATCGTATCTTCATGTTTTGGATGTCCTATTTAAGCATTAAAATCTCCCATGCTGATCAATATTTTGTCACCTAGGTCTTGTGCTATCTTTACATCCTCGTAGAATTTGCCTAGAACTTCTTTTGTAGCGCTTTCGGTAGGGGCATTAACCTAGATTAGGGATAGCTGTAATCTTTTAAATTTTAATTTTAATAAGGTTACTCTTTCTGATATTCCTGAGAATTTTACAATGTTTACTTATTAAGAAGCCTACTCCATGTAGTCCTACCGACTCACCTATGTAGCCAAATATATAGTCTTTATGTTCTTCTATGTCACACCCCAGTTTTTTTACTTCTGCTAATCCGATAATGTCCCAGTTCAAGTTTTCTATTGCATTGTTTAGTTCTATCATTCTTGTTGTTTCTGAAAAGATCTCACGTTGTATGTGCATATTTTTAGGCTGTGATTACTTTTTGCTGTGCTGTCGTTTTTATTGTTTAATTTTAATTGATGGAGGGTATTGGTCATTATCCCCCACGGGGACCAACCGGGTTGGGGAATGAGGTTTTTTGTTATGTAGTTTGTTGTTTTTTCTTTTCTTCGGCTTACGGTTACGGTTTTCTTTTGGTTGCTATTGGCTACTGGTTCCTGATAGTTATTTTTGCCTAGAGCGCTTCATATATTCAAATGCATTTGTTTTATTTCTTTTGTTTAGAGCCCTTTGTCCTGACCCGTTCCCATAGTTTGATTGAGTTGGTGTTTTTGAAGGGGACCTTTTTCGTTTTTCATTGCCCTGGTCATCTTGATTCGCCTTGCCTTTTATTACCAACTTGTCATATTGTATCATGGCCACATTACCTTTCCTTTTTTCTTCTTTTAATTTGGGTTTTAATTCTTTCCTAGTTTGTAGGATCTCCTTGGGGTAATCTGCAGTGACATATGTGGGTGCTGGGAAAATTTCTATTTTTCTCTAGGCTAAGGTAAGTTTTACTAATATAGGTCTCCGATTTTTCTCGTCTTTTTTTGTCTAACCTTTGGGATTCGCTGATTTCCCACTTTCTCACCAATTCTTGTATTCCACATTCGTTCCCTACACGGTTTAGTACATTGACAATTAGTTTCATGAGCTCGGTGCTGTTATTCTCAGTTTATTGTAAACTATGAAGAATTATGTTATTTTTCTTCACTTCTCTTTCAATCTTTTTTTTTTTTAAGTGTAGTCACTTCTTTGTTTAATTTCACATTCTATTCAACTAGGGGTTTCAGCTTTTCTTGTATAATAATTGTTTCCATATTTGATGTTAAAAAAGTGGTTTGTTTGTTAAACTTTTCCTTCAGTTACTTTGTGTTCTTGTCCATCAATTCGTTTACTATTCAGTTTTATATTAATAACCATTCGCAATTTTCCATTTTATTTTATATTACATTCTGTGCCATAGCTACCATAAAAACGTGTACCCACACTGTGGACGTTACAATTGTATACCTATTATGATACAAAAGACACATGCTCTTTGTCATACAGACGAGAATACAGACCAAAAGGTAGCAGAACTTCATAATGTGAAAGGATTTCGATTACACCTAAAAAGTTAGAGTACAAAAGAATGCTTAAAAATTAAGCAGAACATTTAAGCCTGTTACGGTAACTTTGACAACATAACGCAAAAATAACGGAGTAAATATGCGGTATATTCCGGCCGTGCAGGTCTCTCTCAGGAAAACGTCGACGAGTGCCGAAAGAAACTTGTGTCTTCTATAGAGACTTCCTTGGGGATGGTCTCTGAGTGGGGTGAACTGAACCACGTTCAGTTCAATCCCCTAAAGACACAAGTTTGCGCGTTTACCACTAAGAAAAATCCATTTGTCGTATCACCGCTCTTCGAGAGCACTCCTCTTATTGCCTCGCCAAGTATCAGAATACTGGGTCTCTAGATTTCGAGCGATTGTCAGTTTTGTGGTCATCTGGAGAGCAAGGCCAAGTTGGCCTCGAAGAAATTGGGAGTGATTAATAGAGCGAGGCAGTATTTCAAACCTGGCCAAAGACTTGCGCTCTATAAGGCGCAGGTCCGGCCACACATGGAGTACTGTTCTCATCTCTGGTCCGGATCACCCCAATATCAGCTTCTACCATTTGACCGCGTACAACGGACTCTTTGGCATTGCGTAGAGACGTTGCTTCTTTGTGCGTCTTCTACCGCATTTACAACGGGGAATGTTCCGAAGAACTATTCGATCTGATGCCTGCCGCCGAATTTCATCACCGCACAGCGCGCCATCGCCTCCAATACCATCCTTACCACCTGGATGCGTGGCGATCCTCCACTGTGCGGTTCTCAAGGACATTTTTTCCACGTTCCACTCGCTTGTGGAACGAACTCCCTTCGGCGGTATTTCCAGATCGGTACGACATGGGTATCTTCAAAAAAGGCGTCTACTCCTACCTACAAGGCCGGCAACACTCTTGTAAATCCTCGGATGTTGCAAGAGTTCATGGGCGGCGGTGATCACAAGTTATCTGTGACCCGCCAGCTCGTTTGCCCTCCTCTTCCATAAAAAAAAAATAAAAAAATCTATAAGCCAAACTAGAAAGTAATTTCCTTCCTTTACTCTAGATAACATTCTATTATGATATATTCAAGCAAATGAAATATAATTTAGAAGTAAGGCAAAAATTATAGGTATTTATTAATTAATGTAAGTAACTACCGGAGTATCGTGGTAGTTAAAAATGTGTAACTTTGTATTATTTCGGTGAGAACGATCGGTTATCCATTAGTAGATTGAACGCGATACATTATTCCCAAAACTGTCTAATCTCGTAAAAGAAAACTCATATCGCACGATGTATATTTCTTGAAACAATATTTTTAATGAAAGCACCCGGTTATTGTCATAACGTGTTTTCAAGATAGTTTCTTTGATTACACAAAATGATTTTGAAATTGTTAGGAAGATTAAATTAAATTTACTATTTTGAATAGGCATACTGACACCATCATTTTTTCCTTGAAATGGCGGATAAATGCAAGTTAATAGAATTAATTAAATAGTAAAGAAACACAGTACGAGTATGTAAAACATAAAAGATACAAAAAAAATATTAAGACCTAAATATGAAAGATGTCAATACAGTGCACTGTTCAATAAAATATTGTATATTTATTAAAAAATAAGTCTGATTTATTTGTAGTCGTATTTATTTATATAAAATATCAATATGTTTTATATTAATGGCGAAGACGGATATTTTGCTTGGTGCTGTTAAGTTATACAAGCATATTGTATAATGACATTATTTTAAACGCAATTTTCACATTTATATGTATTACTAGCTTTTGCCCGCGACTTCGTCCGCGTTTCCGTCGTTTTTCGAAAAAAAATTAGCAGATGTCCTCCCTTATAGTTTTGACGTAACAGGCAGATTCACTTTCGTATTTTAGAAGGGCAATAGTAATATAATATGCCAATCCACAAAACTGTTGAAAAATATAAGTAACCGCAGAATATTATAATATACCCACGCTATACCCACGACTCGGTCAGCGTGTAACTCCTTGTTTTTTATTAAGATAATATATTGCTAATATTTTTAGATCAAATTAAAATGTTTCAGCGCAAAGCTTCTGGGTAGACTATGTTAAGAGTCGACCCGTCCGGCACGTGAACGTAAAGATTCCTAGAATTGCTAACCCGGGAAAGAGCGACGTATAATTGACCATGCGAGAAACAGCTAACACCGAGATCTACTCCAGCAACACGAAAAGTCTGCCCTTGAGCTTTATTGATAGTCATGGCATAGCACACCGATACTGGGAATTGCGTTCTTTTAAATTGGAATGGAAAATTATTTGGTATTATGGGAATTCTGGGAATAAAGACAGTTTCTCCTGCACCGCAACCTGTTAAAATTTGAGCCTCGATTACATTTTGTTGCAACTGGGTTACTTTTAGCCGAGTTCCATTGCAAAGTTGAGGTGGTCTTAAATTTCGGAGCAGAATTATCGGTATGCCAATTTTTAAACAAATTATATGAGAAGGTAGTCCAGGCATACTTAAAGAATTTAAAAATTCTATCGGGTAATTAGTGGCTTCTTGTTCATCAACCATTCTATTTATTGAACTATAAACTTTGCTTTCTCCCTGTATATTAGACAGTATTTTATTATTAATTTCAGATGCCTGGTCATTGCGAGGAGTCAAAATGGACCTTTCGCAAAGCCAAGAATTGTCCCTATTTAATATAATTGTTATGTCACCGTAAACCGAAGATATAAGATGTTGTTGGGATTGCACTATACAACATAACTCAGGTGTCAGAATAAGTTTTCCTTGGTGTAGTTGTGGATAGGTACCTTCACCAATCTTCAATAATGTATCAGAAAATTCACGATTATCTGCGTTGTCTCCAGTTCTCACTCGCATATTTATAGTCAAATGCACCGATTGTATATCACGCCACAAATAAGAGCTTTTCAGGCAAGCCCTAATCTCATCAGCTCGGGTTCCCCGTGGTATTACCGGTAAGGTTTGTCGGAAATCACCACAAAATAAAACCGTAATACCGCCCATTGGTCGATCATTTTGTCTTATGTCCCTTAGAGTTCTGTCTACTGCTTCTACTCCTTTTCGATGGGCCATCGTACATTCATCCCATACGATTAAATTACACTCACGCAATACCTTAGCTTTGTCGCTATTTCTTGAAATACTACAGGTTGGACTTTCCGTGCGATCTAAATTAATTGGTATTTTAAACATAGTGTGAGCAGTCTTACCTCCTGGTAGCAATGTTGCAGCTATACCTGATGAAGCCACGGCAAGAGCGATTTTACGCTGATTTCGAACATAAGCTAATATTAATTTAGTCAAAAAAGTTTTCCCAGTTCCTCCAGGTGCATCTAAAAACCATATTGTTCCTAAATTATTCTGCACACTCTCGCACACGCGATCATAGACTAAGCGTTGTTCTGCAGTCATCATTGGGACACCGTTTTCTAATGTTACCAGCAGTTCCATTGGGTTGTAACCAATCTCTGCGGAATATTCCCTATTGGTAACCTCTCCGACTGAGGTTGGCGTTGGCAAACCATATTCACAAAGTGATTTACCGCCTACTGCTGTTAAGTCTTCCTGAAGAGCTAATAAGCACTGATTTTTAGCCAGATCTCGAAAATTATCATTAGTTGCGCCTTCATTATTGTGAGATAATTTCCGAAGAAAGTCTTCTGCAAATTTTTCTTTATATTTTTCCCATAATTGGACAGGATCAGATAAATTACAAAATGTGAGTAATGTTACAAATAAATGGCGTAACCGTCGTGGATTATCACTAACACAGGATTCTGCTAAAGCGTCATCCCAATGTTGATCATTTTCAAGCAAATGACGCGCTTGGCAAGCTGCATGATAAGTTGGATAAACAACATCGTCTACTTTTCTCAAATCTATAAATGATGTTGGTCCTCGCACTGTATGTAATAATAATCTCAAATAAAAACACTCTGCGTTGTTAGGATGAACAGTATACACTCTACCAAGAACATGTTCTTTGAAAATACCTGTCTCGCCATCTACAGGCCTGCCTCGGCGTCTACGGTTAAAGACACCTCGTTGTTTATCGTAGGTATAATACGATGGAACTTCTTCATACAAAAGAGACTTTGCGAAATTATCAGTTTGGCAAAGTCGAAAGAATGCCAATAAAGTTGTTTGTCGAGGGTTCTCTAATCGTTCTGTAACATTTTCGGCGTTAAAATATATACGTTGACCGCCTTCCAGATGAACATCCAGATGGGTCACAGGTGGATATCTTTCGTGAATATTAAAACTTAAGATCCGCCACACAGCTTCTGAAGAGCTGATATATCTGCCTGACTGAAATCTAGTAACTTCATCATGTTCATTTCTTAACGCAAACGTAGCTTGGTCACTGCCCTTGTTAATGTACTTACAAATATATTTAATTGACTCTACACTATTACACATTTCTACATTTATGTGAGCTTGAAATGCTCTGGACAATACAGGCGAATACGGAACGACCCACCTATTATCTAAAGTAACCTGTTGTCCAGACATTCGCTTTTCAACAGTAAAACCACCATTGTCTCTTGAACGGCGACGATATAATGGGTATCCATCATGTCCTGTTACAGTTTCATCCACTAATGCTTTTGGATACCTTTTAGTGCAACGACCGTCTTGCATGCAAGGAGCATTTGCGTTAAATGCACCACATGGACCATGTATCATATGAGTTTTAACAATGTCGTATAACAGGGGATCTGCAGTCGGATCTGGAATTTCAGCACTGATTAATCTGTCTACATCATTAGGTCGAACCTTATCTTTTAACCAAAGCAAGATATGTGCGTGAGGTAAGCCGCGTTTTTGCCACTCAACACTATACATATAACACAATACTTCTCCAAAAATGTTATCTTTGGTAAGAAGATCTATCATTGATTTTAATTTTAAATGAAACACTCTTGCAATAATATCATGGCGGTCATGCGGTGCCTGACCCTCAAGAAGCTCCCGAGTGATTTCATCCCACTTGGGATTGGTAGTTACAGTAACAAATAAGTCGGGACGTCCATATTTTCTTACGTAACAAAAAGCGTCTTGAGTACGTTCATGCATGTAGCGTGGACCACCAGTAAAAGAAGAGGGTAAAATAACTAAACGACCTATATTCACAGTATCGTTATCTTGCTGCATGGCATCGCGAAGGTGCACGTATTCTTCAGCGCGCAGCTGCCTTTGATTAGATCGTATATAAACTAATCTTTCGGTTTCAATTTTTGCGTACATGTCAACAATAAACTGATTAAATAAGCCACGAAAACGTTGAAAGTATACCAATCTATTCCGTCTCACTTGCAGGTGGTAACAATAAAATTGAAGGCATGACACCTTTTTATTATAATTAGGTGCGCCTGTGCGCGGATCGGTTTGGTATACAGCGAAATTATAACCATCTTCCCCTCGACAGTATATCATAGGATATTGCAAACTGTCGTAAGCCCTGTGGGTTTCGAAAATACGTTGCAAACGATTGTCTCTGGAACGTATAACGATATCACGCCTATCACATTCCTGGTCGACCAGTACTACAGCAACTTCATTCGTGGATGGAACGTTATGACGCCCAGGGTGTTCCTGAGTTGGACGCTTATCGGCATTTATAACAATTTTATAATTGTTATTACCATCTTGAGAAAGGGCTTCTAATGCCGATTTAAAACTGCATACGTACGAATTAACCTGATGTAACATGTTCTGAAGTTGTGAAATGAGTTCAGTATTTAAATTCGGAAAATATTGATTTCTTATATTCGACTGTTCGTTGTAATCGGATACAAAATATATTTGAAGAAATTTAGGTTGTTCTTCAGGCAAAAGGGACCCTATCAAATGGTAAACCTGACCTTGTACCTTAAAAGTAGGCATGAAAGGGCCTTCTGAGATTTGTTTAGCACCAAAGGATGTCATTTGGAATGCACTATTATAAGTGCGAATATTATCTAAAAACTGTTTGGATTGCAAATGTTCCCCTAAAAGTAGTGATTTTAAAGGTTCCGGTGGGTCTTCGAACGAAGGAAAATTTATTTTACCTCCAGAACAACAGAAACCAGCAGACTCCTTCCTCCACTTCGAAGCATTACAAAAGGAACATACTACGTTCATATCGCCTATTTCAGAAGATGATCTGTAATCAATTGTGAGGTTATAAGCAAACCCACTTTTATATTTATCGGACCACGCCACCGAATTTGTAGATTGATCTACCACGTGTATATCTAAGTCATTAAGACCATGTCGAAATCTATCTGCAGTAAGACGGGCCTCTCGCTGTTCTTCTGTTTCAAGCGACCGAATATTTTCAATTCTTAATCTTTCATTAGATAAAGTAATCAATTGTTCTTGTCTCAAAGAATTGTAATAATCGCGTCCCGACTCTAGTCGTTGTTCATGCTCATGTTCATCTTCAAGAGATCGAATCATGTTATGGTGCGCCCTATCATTTGTCAAACGGTCTTGATATTGAGTAAAAGTTTCAGATTCTCGAGACAAAATATGACGTTCGCGATCAGCTGTAAGCCGTAATTCCCTCTCAGTGAAGGTTTCGGACTCGCGAGATAAAATATGACGTTCGTGGTCAGCTGTAAGCCGTAATTCCCTCTCAGTGAAGGTTTCGGACTCGCGAGATAAAATATGACGTTCGCGGTCAGCTGTAAGCCGTAATTCCCTCTCAGTGAAGGTTTCAGACTCGCGAGATAATGTATGCCGTTCGCGGTCAGCTGTGAGTCGCAATTCTCGTTGTAAAGCAGTTTCAGCTTCTCGGGATAACGCATGTTGTTCCCGGTCAATGGAACGCCTTAGCTCTCGTTGAGAAGAGCTTTGAGAAGCCCGTGTTGTAGCTCGTCTCGCTCTTTCAGCTGCTAATCGCATCTCTCTTTCTGGAGAGCTTTCATTAGCTCGAGATGTTGAGGCACTAACTCTCATAGAGTTTAACCGATGTGCTCTTTCCTCTTCCGATTCTTGAGAACGCGTCATTCTCATTCTCCTAGCTTGACTCGAAGTTCGAGATAAAGATGGTCGTTTTTTAGGTGGCATCGTTTATTTTATTTTTAATCGACGGTAACTTAAATTCTATTTAGTTACCCAACAAAAAACTTACGTCAGAGGTCCTAACTATAGCTAAGTATATAATAAATAGAATATAAATCTAAGTGCCTATTAAAACTAAAATAATATTCTAATCGAATTATAAATATGTACGTAGGTACCTACAAATTACAAAAGAATAAAAAATGAAAATAAAGCTATACTTAATGCGTGTGCAATACTATCTACACTTACCTACTTCACTTAAAAATGAATAATAAGAAATACCTACAACTACTGTAATTAATCAAAGTACCTATGCTAATACAAAAAAAACCTTAGATGTTCTAAGTACAGCTGCTATATAATAAAAAAATATAAATCTAAGTGCCTATTTAAACTTAAATACCTAATATTCTAATAGAATTAAACTAAGAAATATGTACCTACCTACCTACAACTTAGGTACAAAAAAAAAAGAAATGAAAATAAAGCTAAAACACGTGTGCAGTATAGGTAGATAGTAGGCAATATCTACCTATACCTACTTCACTTAAAAATAAATAAAAAATACCTATGAATACTATAATTAATAAAAGTACCTACCTACGCTTTTATCTACTCAATACAAAAAAAACTAAACATAAAATGCCCAAAACTAACCTATCAGTAACTAAAAATCTAACAATAATCTAATCTATCTATCTATTATCTAATCTAAAAATCGAATCTAAATCTACTTAAAAAGAAATAAAATAGGAACTATTAATAGTTAAGAATTTAAACAAAACTAAAACTAATTTAGAAAATAACAACAAAAGAAATTAAAATAAACTATTTAAAGACAAAAAGTCGCGCTGATAAGCACGGTTTATAAAATAACAATTATTGTCTGTCAATAAAGTTCAACACTCTGAACGCATCAACAGCCAAATATTGAATGACGCTTGCGCTCGCCTCCCGCCCCTTTTATACTCTGCCGCCGCGAGCCCCGTCGAGCGCGGCAACCGTTACGCAAAAATAATCCTTATAGCTTGATTCACTATTCACGCGCGATGTCTTGTTGGCGTATTTCATGTAAGTAAGTATAAGTTTGGTGTTTCTATACCGATTTCAATGATTCTTTTTTTATTGAATTGGTGCTAATGTTTATTTTTTTTTAATTAGGAATGATGGTGAGCATTATTGGTTTTATAAACGTAAAAGTAAACAAATATAATAAGAAATCTCCGAACTGCTAAGCTATCGAGAGTTATGCGTGTTATTGTGAGTTAACTATAAAAGGTAGATATATGCTGTCTTGGAATATTTTTCGTGTATTTTTATGTAGAATATTTCCGTTATACATAGTTTCTATGTAGCTCTAACCATTAAGGCTGCACACGCGACGGAAGCTTAAAAAATCAAGCAACTTCTCCCATTTTCTCAACATTTCCTTTCACTGCTCTGCTCCTATTCATTGTAGTGTGATGAAAAGTATACTTTTACCTGCCCAGGAGTATAAAGAATAATTGTATTAAGTTTCGTTAAAATCCGTCGAGTAGTTTTTTTTTCTATAAATAACATACAAACAGACAGACAGACAGACAGACAGACAAAAATTTTTTTAACTGCATTTTTGGCATCAGTATCGAACACTAATCACCCCCTGCTACTTATTTTGTAAATATATTTCATGTACAGAATTGACCTCTCTACAGATTTATTATAAGTATAGATAAATATTGTGCGCGCGTTGCACAATATCTAGACACATTTTAAGATTGCTTCGTATGAGATCGATCAAGTTTTTCTTCTGGAAACTTTCCCATTGTTATTGGAAAGTAAAAAAATATTTTGGGCTATAATTACAATGAAACTAATCATTGCTGTTAGTTTGTTTATAATTTTAATCGCTTGAAGCAGGAAGGCTCGAAGTCGCTTCAAAAAACTTTTTTTGTAATAATAATTAAAAAAAAAACAATAAAGTAATCAGAATTAATGATTCACCACATGATAAAGTTGGATTGACGTTTTCATTAAAAATATCTATATTTGAATCCTCATCTGATGTATTTAAATCAATATTTATAAAGAAACCAAAAAAGAGCTTATATATTTTTATTAAAAAGATTGGGCCACCATAATATAACAAAATTATAATATATATAATAATGGCCTATATAATTTAATGAACAAAATATATATTTCATTGATATTAATTGCCAACATTGTGATGATGTTAAGTAATTGTTCGCGGAATACAATATTTCTTAGTTTAGGACTGTAAAATCTTATTAGATATTTCCATAGTATAATAAAATTAAATTGTATTACAATAACACGATTTTCCTCGATTTTAAAAACTATGTATATTTTTGTATCAGATGTTAAGAGAGAGATTAAATTTTGTTGCGATTATAAAGTGCGGTAATTTAAATAATTTACTTCATTCTTTCAATCAAATGAATCCTATTAGGAGCATACCTCTCTGTGTCATGTAAGGAACTTGCAAATAATTTAAAGTGAATTCTGTCGTTGTTTCGCAGAATTTCATTCGCAGTGCTATTTAGTAAAATATAAATAGTAACAGCATTATGTGTCACTTCGTATATAAATAATGTGTTATTCTTGATAATTTATCAATATAATTACAATATCAGATTCATTTGGGTCAAAGAATTCCAAGTTTTGTAACAAAATGGATAAGGATCTGTAAGTTATTCTGTTTTCAATAACATAGAGTCGTTTGCATTTTTGGAGCTTAATAAACATCCTCTTTAGGAGGCTATTGTTATTTACAAACCAGCTCGCGATACGCTCACAGTAGATTAACAAAAGATAATTTGTTTACCACTTCTTAATTTATGTATATTCTTAATAAATATTTATGTTGAACCTTCATTTGTATTCAAGGAAACAGTATTAAAATATACATTAGTTTCCAGTACATACATATATGTCATATATGTCTGTTGCACCATTAATTAACAATAATTAAAAACAATGCTCAATAATTTCAAAATATTTAATGAACGATCAATAAAATAGTTAAATAAAATAGTCGTGGTCGGTGAATATTTTAATAACATAATTAATAATTCATACAAATTTATTACAAAAATACAAAATTACAAATTTCTAAACATCTTACTTGTCCAAAGGACGGGAAGACCAAAGTCCGAACGATCGCTTCAATATTAATAAATGGCGTCAAAGAAAAGCCTGAACGACTTATCATCGACGAGGCCTTGATGAACCATTTCGGAGCGATCGTTATGGCGGCCCGACTAACAGAGGCCAAAGCAGTCACACTAATCGGAGACACAAACCAGATTCCTTATATAAACCGGCTAAATCTGTTCCATATGAAATATAATAGCCCATACCTCGTGCCGTCTATCAGTCAAGAGCTCTTAAGAACCTACCGATGTCCCCTGGACGTAAGCTATGCTCTAAACGAGGTATACAACGGCATATACTCAGCCCATTCATTGACTCGCTCTCTGAGAACAGTCAGGTTTACGGGTGCTACCATCGAAGCTGACTTTCCTAATACCCTGTACCTGGTCCACACACAGACTGAAAAAGAGGACCTTACAAACCTAGGGTACGGAAAAATTCGCCCATCCTCACCATCAATGAAGCTCAGGAATTAACATACGAGTCGGTAATAATCATCCAAACGAAATCCAAACCAAAATCGTACCTGACAAGTGTCCCACACGCAGTGGTGGCTATATCTAGACACATAAGAAGTTCTACGTACTACACGGATATCGACGAAGACGCCATTGTGAGATTCATTAGGCGGGCCGGCGATACCTCCGATAGAACCCTTGTAGAGTACAACCTCAAGATGGCAATTTCTCACCGTGACTCCGAGGCTATGAAAAAGCTAGTGAACTTAATAGCCTAGCTTACTACTACTACTATTTACTTTATTTATTATTATTATCAATTACTAAAATAGCTTTCGAAAACTTGTGCAGGTGTACAATTTCCTGCGAAGTTACCATCGCAATTAAAATCGTAATAAAATTGTTTAAAATCACAATGAAAGGCATGGACAAACGTCTATGGTCTTTAAAAAAAAAAAAAACATCTTATTTTATTTCTTTTTGTATGTTAGGTATTTAATTATTATTATTTGAATTAGACTTCAAAAGATCTTTAATCGTGGAAATATATTCCTATAATTCTTTACGACGCTTTTAAAATTTAAAATATAGTATTTTTAATAGTGATGGTTAAAATCTAAATCTTTTCAAAATCTTTTTAATGACATCGCTGGTGATAAAAATATTTTATAATATTTGTACAATTTTAAAAGTGTCTGTAATACGAGGGGTATAAATACCCACGTTTATCGTTCCATAAGAGTACAATCATTGGACCGTAAAAGGGTAGATTCGTTAGGTCAGACCTCACATTTTGGAAATTCTTTTACGATGACTCATCGATAATATTTAGTATTTAATAATTGTTTCTTATTTTCCGCATTTAACGTGTTAATAACCGCGTGAAATTTTATCATTTAGTTATTTATATTTATGCAAAAAAAGTTAAAACACTTAAATTTTAATTCATTGTTATACACTTCATGTTGTGACATTTCTTGCACAACACAATACAGAAACTTTCTTTTATAATAACGACTTTTTTAATGCGTTCTCATTAAAACAGTTATGATTATAAAGCTATAAATAGCATAATTTAAAAAATACAAAATACGGTCTTTACATTTGGTATGTAGAATTAAGGGCTTATATTAGACCTTATTGTTGTCACAATTATTTTTATTAACAAAATATTTTAATTATTACATAATAACATTTATAAAGAAGCTTAGTTTCATGATGCTAAAGTTAAAAATATATTTACTTAAGGGCATATGCAAATATTTAATTTTGAAAACTATTTTTTCCAAGATCGAAGGATCAATAATTTCATTAAGTGAAGTGAATAACAATCTGGTCTAGACTTTTATTTTTTCTCGGAAAAAAATATTAGTATACACATAAATCTGTTATATATTTTTAAAGAAAATTTAATTCAACCATCTACATATGTATATGAATGTAATAAAAATAGGTTTTACTAGCTTTTAAATAATAGTTTTTCGTTTTAAAATACAAGAATAAAATAAACTAGTCGTTCTGTGAACAGTAGACCTCAGTACGTTAGGGGATGAGACAATGTTTTAAATGCCTTTTCTAAAAAGGAATAAGTATACCTATGTGTGTATGTAGGTACATAACTACCGAACGAAATTTGGCTCCACCAAATGACAACAGAGTTATTCAACTTAAAAATTTTTGATAATTCGCTATGGCCGCCATTTTGAATTTTGAAATAACAAAAAAGCACCTTAGATTTCGGCAAAGAATACTGAGACGAAATCTCAGCCCATTAGCTGCCGCAAAGTCCGTTTTTGTGGTACGGATCAGAAATTAGCCATTTTGAAATTTTTCGCCCAATCAAAAAAATGGCTCGACATAAAAATTAAAATAATTCAAAGAATACGCCTGCCGATTTTCGTGACGATAGGGTGAAAAAGACGCCAGCTACGCCGGAACAAACATACTGAAATACATACGGAAAAATAGCAGAATGGGCCTATCTAGTGGAAACGTAGTCCTTCGGACAAAAGGTTCGCTACGCTCAGCATTCGTCATTCGGTCAAATATTTGGATTGACAGAAATACATTAAATTTTTAGCTGCACCTATTTCATGCATTAAAATACGAAAAACAGTCATAAAATAACATTTTAATTAAACTTGAAGAATTACTACTTACTTAAGTAATATTTGATCACCTTATCAATGAAACCACTTTCATAACACATTGCGATTTAGTAAGAGCGAATTAGAAATACACCTTCAACATTCACTGACAACAATAATATTTAAATTCTAAAGCCTCTAATTACAAATGTGTACAATTTATTTTGCCTAAATTCTCAAACAAAGTACTACACGAATATTAAAAAAGAAGTCCACCGATCCGAAAAGAACGAGCTGGCACGTGATGGAAACACTTTTCAAATTCATAGCTTTTTACCATATTCACTGGTATTGATGAATCCAATTTGATCTGACTGTCAGATTCTCATTTAAAAATGTGGACTATTTATTATGCTCTTTTATTCTGCATCACTCTGCTGCAGAAGAAGCCTTAGTATAATCACAATATATCCATCTGTAGTAATTTAATTAGTTTAAAAAGTACTAATTTAGGTTAATGTAGACTTTATTGCTTACGGTTACTTGTATCATCGCAGAGAGACACCATTAAATTTAATCTGGACAGATAAAACGAATTTAACTTAATATAAATAAGTAAATAAAAAATAATATTCAGACTATTGTGTAACAAAAGCAAAGCAATATAGTTTTAATTTACATACAAAGATAGAAAAAGTTTGTATTTCCACTCAAAGAGAGAAAATACAAGAAACTATAATAAGAATGTAGAATTATATAATTATTTATTTTTATTTATTCCCAACAAATTTTGAATAATATTGTCTCCTATTTTAAATGGAATAGGTGAAATAGTATTATTTCAAATATTGTAAGAACATTAAACATGTTACATATTTTAGTCTTGTTAGTTAGTATTATTATAAATAATACTATGAAACAATAGTTTTAGTAAACCCTAAACTAGTTTTCAATTGAATGTTTTTTTATCAATATAATTTACTAAAATGTATTTGTCCTAATATAAAAGAGTTCAAATTAAATGGTTATTTTGTCTATTTGTAATAAATATTTTTACGTTACAAAGGTAAGCCTAAAAATATCTGCAAAGCCAAGGTAGCCATAGTAATAGCCCTAATTAATCTTAAAATTCAATATTTTATTTCCAATGAAATTTTTCCAATGATCTTGAATAGGAGTTAGATAATATCTGCAGGGTGCTGTTACGTTGTTCTTTTTCTATGTACTCGAATTTTTATAGGTTTTGTTTTCCTTTTAACTTAACTATGTCTTACTTTTCTGTCATTACAATATAACTAATCAGTATTTATGACAGCCTTTCTTAACAACATGATTAATAAATTCACACCGTAATAATACTCACACTTCCTTTGTTTAAGAAATATTTAATTATGAGGCTTCTCCGAGGTCTCTGTGATTGTTATTATATCTTCATTTAATTGTAGTTGTAAACCACGTATAAGTATAATTATATTTTTAATAATTTAATTTTATTATATAATACGGAAATGTTAAACTATAATTGAGTGAAGTTAAATAAATAACTTAGTTTTAAGACCTGAAAAAAGAAGTTTCTACTTAAAGTATGTAAATATGTATATAACGTTTAGTGATGTAACGAATAACAGTTTTTGGTAATTTGCGGTTGCGAATGCGAATGCAAAAATTTGTTACCGAAATTCGCGAATACGTATAACGCAAATAATTTTTACAATTCCGTTTGATATTGAGGCTTTGAGATATGATTTTAAAAGAACCTTTGTCATGTCAGGTCACTGGATTGAAGCTGCAGTATTACTGCAGCTATGCTTGTGGAAGTACACACAGTAGCACAACAAAATTATGATCTAAATTATTATTTCCCTTTGATATATTAATTATTTAGACCTCAAACTAACTGGATAAAGAATAAAAATATATGATCTTCAAAACGAAATTGCAGTATATAATAATAGTACTACTACATACATACTAATGCCGTAGTATACAGTATATAATAATAGCTGGTGCAGGTCTATACTTATTTAGTATCCGCTAGATTTTATTGATAAAAAATGTATCTAATATGGTATATTGAAATAATTAAAGTTATATAAATGTGACATCTAAACTGAACTGAAATTATTTATACAGAACTAAGAGCAAAGACTCTTTCCGCTGATGGCGATTGAAGCGGAAAAACTATAGTCATATAGTGTATAAATATTTATTAATCAATCCTTTAATATAAATATGCTAAGAGAGCTTTAGTAGCAACCTTTAATTAGCTAACGTCTTAATTACGTAAGTAAATAAAATTCTGAAATTTAATAATATCTTTGCACAACTAATTAATAAAAGTAAAGTCCACTGTTTAATGAAGGTGTTTATTAACAATGTCGAGATAAAAGGGAACTTGGAGGAATATGATTAAATGTTTAAGGAATAAGTGTTATCTTTTAACATCAACAGTAAAAAACACTTGTTTTAAACCACTTTTTATTTTGTTTGTTAAGTTATTTTTAATAAAGTATATAAAGTATATCTTATATTTATAAGAGGTCAACTTAAAATTTGTTGGGTTTTTACCTCTTCACCATATGAAAAGTAAAGTATTCCGAGGCTATAAATTGCCTCGAAATTATTGAGATACTTACTTGTACTCCAATAAACATGAGAAATAAATAAAATAGACATAATTTTTCTTTGACTGTTGATTTAACTAAAATAATATAAAAGAATCATATACGAAAACTTTATATTAAATTATCAGTGATCCATTATTAATTTGCAAGGACTTTTTAAATTTAAATATTCCTTTTAATATTAGTTAAAGCTAGCGATTGTTAAGTATATTATATACCTTATAATCTGCTGATTTAATCTTTGCATATTTATGTTTTGTATACAATTATAAGAAATATCACCGCAAAATATTGAAGTAATATAAAATATGTGAATATATATATATACAATCTTTTGTTATATATATATATATATATTAATGTACGTGTTCCTAATGAAAAAGAGTAAGGTTGGTACCAACGAACACTAGATAGTCTTTCCAAACAATAACGAATTAATTAAGGTATCAAGATATCCTTGTATTTAAACAGTTATCATAACTTTGTTTTCTTGTTTGTCTCAGTTTGTTTCGTTAACTCCGAAGCAATTAGTGTAATTTCAATTATAGCTCAAGTCACAAAATTTTTATTTTTTTTATAAAACTTTTAAAACTCCTTTCTATAAAACAGCACTAGGGTATATTATAACTAAATGCAGGAGTTTCCTTTCTATTTTATGAGTTTCCTTTTACCCGGGATCAATTATATGCGTCTTACATATTTTTTAGGCTATTTAAGACAACCTTAACATCAATGTCCCGAAAAGAAGATTACATATAGCATGCTAAATATGTGTATCACGAGTACCGACATCATAGATAGCTGACTCAGGTGGCTGATGGTTAATGAACTTTTCATTTTAAATTCATTTAAAATGTAGGTAAATATTAAATTATAATGTTAGTCACTTCGGATGGCTTTAATGTTATTTATAATATATGTTTTATATATTATTTAGATATTATATAGTTGTTAATCATACAACAACTTAGTTTCGACTTTAAAACAGGTTAGTCTAAGAGAAGAACTACTAACTAATTTCAAAAGTGTAATATTTATTTTCTTCGTTATTTATAAGGCCATCTCTTTACAATTTCAGCTTCTTATCCTTCTTTGATAAGTTGTTTAAAACTTCTTAACTCGTATTTTTACTAGGTGTTCATTTAAAAGGGTAGTGAAAAATTAATAATTACTATAAATTATTTGTTATTTTTTTACCAATTATGACTGGGACTATATAATCAATAATATGGTAAAATACGTAATAAATTCTTAATAAATAAATAAATAATTCCTAATAAAGAGTGGGCTTTCGGCAGTTCTATAAAGACCTACCTAACTAGTTTGAAGTTTGATAAGTATAATATATGCCTATATCAAATTAAACGAATATAATTTGAACGTACAATGATCGTAATATAGAAAGCATGCACCTCATATAACATACTACGAGTAGCAGGTTACCCGAGCTTCGCGACGGACGGCGAAAGTGATCAAACATTTTTTTTAAATTTCCACATCACCTAGAAGGTATCAAACAGGCGCGTTATATTTTTTGCAGTTTTTAGCTGTAACTTTAGAGCGGTTTGGACCTTTACAAAATCCTTTCTTATTGCATCTATTCAATATGTCAGGAGTCTTGTGTCCAAATTTCAGCTTTCTAGGTATTACGGTTTGGGCTGTAGAGCGATGAATGAGTTAGTGAGTGAGTGTCTTTGTGCTTATATATTAAGATTTGTACTGTTAGCAGTAAAAACTCTATAGTCTGGAGTCATTCTGTTAAGATTTTATATGTCGTCTTTGTGTGGCGATAAGGATTATTTTTGGTCTATAGATTAAACCTTTGCTATTCAAAGAGTAACTGCAGCAAGTATTCGTGCCATAAATCTACGGGGACGTGATTCATGCTACAATATACTTAGAAAATATGTAAATATTGTTGTTATCCGTTTTTAAAACAAAACTAATACTTTAAATTATCAGTAGACGTAAAACGTTCCTTTCATTAATAATGGACTAATTAATCCTTTTTAAATTTAAATATTCCTTTTAATATTAGTTAAAGCTAGCGATTGTTAAGTATATTATATACCTTATAATCTGCTGATTTAATCTTTGCATATTTATGTTTTGTATACAATTATAAGAAATATCACCGCAAAATATTGAAGTAATATAAAATATGTGAATATATATATATACAATCTTTTGTTATATATATATATATATTAATGTACGTGTTCCTAATGAAAAAGAGTAAGGTTGGTACCAACGAACACTAGATAGTCTTTCCAAACAATAACGAATTAATTAAGGTATCAAGATATCCTTGTATTTAAACAGTTATCATAACTTTGTTTTCTTGTTTGTCTCAGTTTGTTTCGTTAACTCCGAAGCAATTAGTGTAATTTCAATTATAGCTCAAGTCACAAAATTTTTATTTTTTTTATAAAACTTTTAAAACTCCTTTCTATAAAACAGCACTAGGGTATATTATAACTAAATGCAGGAGTTTCCTTTCTATTTTATGAGTTTCCTTTTACCCGGGATCAATTATATGCGTCTTACATATTTTTTAGGCTATTTAAGACAACCTTAACATCAATGTCCCGAAAAGAAGATTACATATAGCATGCTAAATATGTGTATCACGAGTACCGACATCATAGATAGCTGACTCAGGTGGCTGATGGTTAATGAACTTTTCATTTTAAATTCATTTAAAATGTAGGTAAATATTAAATTATAATGTTAGTCACTTCGGATGGCTTTAATGTTATTTATAATATATGTTTTATATATTATTTAGATATTATATAGTTGTTAATCATACAACAACTTAGTTTCGACTTTAAAACAGGTTAGTCTAAGAGAAGAACTACTAACTAATTTCAAAAGTGTAATATTTATTTTCTTCGTTATTTATAAGGCCATCTCTTTACAATTTCAGCTTCTTATCCTTCTTTGATAAGTTGTTTAAAACTTCTTAACTCGTATTTTTACTAGGTGTTCATTTAAAAGGGTAGTGAAAAATTAATAATTACTATAAATTATTTGTTATTTTTTACCAATTATGACTGGGACTATATAATCAATAATATGGTAAAATACGTAATAAATTCTTAATAAATAAATAAATAATTCCTAATAAAGAGTGGGCTTTCGGCAGTTCTATAAAGACCTACCTAACTAGTTTGAAGTTTGATAAGTATAATATATGCCTATATCAAATTAAACGAATATAATTTGAACGTACAATGATCGTAATATAGAAAGCATGCACCTCATATAACATACTACGAGTAGCAGGTTACCCGAGCTTCGCGACGGACGGCGAAAGTGATCAAACATTTTTTTTAAATTTCCACATCACCTAGAAGGTATCAAACAGGCGCGTTATATTTTTTGCAGTTTTTAGCTGTAACTTTAGAGCGGTTTGGACCTTTACAAAATCCTTTCTTATTGCATCTATTCAATATGTCAGGAGTCTTGTGTCCAAATTTCAGCTTTCTAGGTATTACGGTTTGGGCTGTAGAGCGATGAATGAGTTAGTGAGTGAGTGTCTTTGTGCTTATATATTAAGATTTGTACTGTTAGCAGTAAAAACTCTATAGTCTGGAGTCATTCTGTTAAGATTTTATATGTCGTCTTTGTGTGGCGATAAGGATTATTTTTGGTCTATAGATTAAACCTTTGCTATTCAAAGAGTAACTGCAGCAAGTATTCGTGCCATAAATCTACGGGGACGTGATTCATGCTACAATATACTTAGAAAATATGTAAATATTGTTGTTATCCGTTTTTAAAACAAAACTAATACTTTAAATTATCAGTAGACGTAAAACGTTCCTTTCATTAATAATGGACTAATTAATCCTTTTTAAATTTAAATATTCCTTTTAATATTAGTTAAAGCTAGCGATTGTTAAGTATATTATATACCTTATAATCTGCTGATTTAATCTTTGCATATTTATGTTTTGTATACAATTATAAGAAATATCACCGCAAAATATTGAAGTAATATAAAATATGTGAATATATATATATACAATCTTTTGTTATATATATATATATATATATTAATGTACGTGTTCCTAATGAAAAAGAGTAAGGTTGGTACCAACGAACACTAGATAGTCTTTCCAAACAATAACGAATTAATTAAGGTATCAAGATATCCTTGTATTTAAACAGTTATCATAACTTTGTTTTCTTGTTTGTCTCAGTTTGTTTCGTTAACTCCGAAGCAATTAGTGTAATTTCAATTATAGCTCAAGTCACAAAATTTTTATTTTTTTTATAAAACTTTTAAAACTCCTTTCTATAAAACAGCACTAGGGTATATTATAACTAAATGCAGGAGTTTCCTTTCTATTTTATGAGTTTCCTTTTACCCGGGATCAATTATATGCGTCTTACATATTTTTTAGGCTATTTAAGACAACCTTAACATCAATGTCCCGAAAAGAAGATTACATATAGCATGCTAAATATGTGTATCACGAGTACCGACATCATAGATAGCTGACTCAGGTGGCTGATGGTTAATGAACTTTTCATTTTAAATTCATTTAAAATGTAGGTAAATATTAAATTATAATGTTAGTCACTTCGGATGGCTTTAATGTTATTTATAATATATGTTTTATATATTATTTAGATATTATATAGTTGTTAATCATACAACAACTTAGTTTCGACTTTAAAACAGGTTAGTCTAAGAGAAGAACTACTAACTAATTTCAAAAGTGTAATATTTATTTTCTTCGTTATTTATAAGGCCATCTCTTTACAATTTCAGCTTCTTATCCTTCTTTGATAAGTTGTTTAAAACTTCTTAACTCGTATTTTTACTAGGTGTTCATTTAAAAGGGTAGTGAAAAATTAATAATTACTATAAATTATTTGTTATTTTTTTACCAATTATGACTGGGACTATATAATCAATAATATGGTAAAATACGTAATAAATTCTTAATAAATAAATAAATAATTCCTAATAAAGAGTGGGCTTTCGGCAGTTCTATAAAGACCTACCTAACTAGTTTGAAGTTTGATAAGTATAATATATGCCTATATCAAATTAAACGAATATAATTTGAACGTACAATGATCGTAATATAGAAAGCATGCACCTCATATAACATACTACGAGTAGCAGGTTACCCGAGCTTCGCGACGGACGGCGAAAGTGATCAAACATTTTTTTTAAATTTCCACATCACCTAGAAGGTATCAAACAGGCGCGTTATATTTTTTGCAGTTTTTAGCTGTAACTTTAGAGCGGTTTGGACCTTTACAAAATCCTTTCTTATTGCATCTATTCAATATGTCAGGAGTCTTGTGTCCAAATTTCAGCTTTCTAGGTATTACGGTTTGGGCTGTAGAGCGATGAATGAGTTAGTGAGTGAGTGTCTTTGTGCTTATATATTAAGATTTGTACTATTAGCAGTAAAAACTCTATAGTCTGGAGTCATTCTGTTAAGATTTTATATGTCGTCTTTGTGTGGCGATAAGGATTATTTTTGGTCTATAGATTAAACCTTTGCTATTCAAAGAGTAACTGCAGCAAGTATTCGTGCCATAAATCTACGGGGACGTGATTCATGCTACAATATACTTAGAAAATATGTAAATATTGTTGTTATCCGTTTTTAAAACAAAACTAATACTTTAAATTATCAGTAGACGTAAAACGTTCCTTTCATTAATAATGGACTAATTAATCCTTTTTAAATTTAAATATTCCTTTTAATATTAGTTAAAGCTAGCGATTGTTAAGTATATTATATACCTTATAATCTGCTGATTTAATCTTTGCATATTTATGTTTTGTATACAATTATAAGAAATATCACCGCAAAATATTGAAGTAATATAAAATATGTGAATATATATATATATACAATCTTTTGTTATATATATATATATATATTAATGTACGTGTTCCTAATGAAAAAGAGTAAGGTTGGTACCAACGAACACTAGATAGTCTTTCCAAACAATAACGAATTAATTAAGGTATCAAGATATCCTTGTATTTAAACAGTTATCATAACTTTGTTTTCTTGTTTGTCTCAGTTTGTTTCGTTAACTCCGAAGCAATTAGTGTAATTTCAATTATAGCTCAAGTCACAAAATTTTTATTTTTTTTATAAAACTTTTAAAACTCCTTTCTATAAAACAGCACTAGGGTATATTATAACTAAATGCAGGAGTTTCCTTTCTATTTTATGAGTTTCCTTTTACCCGGGATCAATTATATGCGTCTTACATATTTTTTAGGCTATTTAAGACAACCTTAACATCAATGTCCCGAAAAGAAGATTACATATAGCATGCTAAATATGTGTATCACGAGTACCGACATCATAGATAGCTGACTCAGGTGGCTGATGGTTAATGAACTTTTCATTTTAAATTCATTTAAAATGTAGGTAAATATTAAATTATAATGTTAGTCACTTCGGATGGCTTTAATGTTATTTATAATATATGTTTTATATATTATTTAGATATTATATAGTTGTTAATCATACAACAACTTAGTTTCGACTTTAAAACAGGTTAGTCTAAGAGAAGAACTACTAACTAATTTCAAAAGTGTAATATTTATTTTCTTCGTTATTTATAAGGCCATCTCTTTACAATTTCAGCTTCTTATCCTTCTTTGATAAGTTGTTTAAAACTTCTTAACTCGTATTTTTACTAGGTGTTCATTTAAAAGGGTAGTGAAAAATTAATAATTACTATAAATTATTTGTTATTTTTTTACCAATTATGACTGGGACTATATAATCAATAATATGGTAAAATACGTAATAAATTCTTAATAAATAAATAAATAATTCCTAATAAAGAGTGGGCTTTCGGCAGTTCTATAAAGACCTACCTAACTAGTTTGAAGTTTGATAAGTATAATATATGCCTATATCAAATTAAACGAATATAATTTGAACGTACAATGATCGTAATATAGAAAGCATGCACCTCATATAACATACTACGAGTAGCAGGTTACCCGAGCTTCGCGACGGACGGCGAAAGTGATCAAACATTTTTTTTAAATTTCCACATCACCTAGAAGGTATCAAACAGGCGCGTTATATTTTTTGCAGTTTTTAGCTGTAACTTTAGAGCGGTTTGGACCTTTACAAAATCCTTTCTTATTGCATCTATTCAATATGTCAGGAGTCTTGTGTCCAAATTTCAGCTTTCTAGGTATTACGGTTTGGGCTGTAGAGCGATGAATGAGTTAGTGAGTGAGTGTCTTTGTGCTTATATATTAAGATTTGTACTGTTAGCAGTAAAAACTCTATAGTCTGGAGTCATTCTGTTAAGATTTTATATGTCGTCTTTGTGTGGCGATAAGGATTATTTTTGGTCTATAGATTAAACCTTTGCTATTCAAAGAGTAACTGCAGCAAGTATTCGTGCCATAAATCTACGGGGACGTGATTCATGCTACAATATACTTAGAAAATATGTAAATATTGTTGTTATCCGTTTTTAAAACAAAACTAATACTTTAAATTATCAGTAGACGTAAAACGTTCCTTTCATTAATAATGGACTAATTAATCCTTTTTAAATTTAAATATTCCTTTTAATATTAGTTAAAGCTAGCGATTGTTAAGTATATTATATACCTTATAATCTGCTGATTTAATCTTTGCATATTTATGTTTTGTATACAATTATAAGAAATATCACCGCAAAATATTGAAGTAATATAAAATATGTGAATATATATATATACAATCTTTTGTTATATATATATATATATATTAATGTACGTGTTCCTAATGAAAAAGAGTAAGGTTGGTACCAACGAACACTAGATAGTCTTTCCAAACAATAACGAATTAATTAAGGTATCAAGATATCCTTGTATTTAAACAGTTATCATAACTTTGTTTTCTTGTTTGTCTCAGTTTGTTTCGTTAACTCCGAAGCAATTAGTGTAATTTCAATTATAGCTCAAGTCACAAAATGTTTATTTTTTTTATAAAACTTTTAAAACTCCTTTCTATAAAACAGCACTAGGGTATATTATAACTAAATGCAGGAGTTTCCTTTCTATTTTATGAGTTTCCTTTTACCCGGGATCAATTATATGCGTCTTACATATTTTTTAGGCTATTTAAGACAACCTTAACATCAATGTCCCGAAAAGAAGATTACATATAGCATGCTAAATATGTGTATCACGAGTACCGACATCATAGATAGCTGACTCAGGTGGCTGATGGTTAATGAACTTTTCATTTTAAATTCATTTAAAATGTAGGTAAATATTAAATTATAATGTTAGTCACTTCGGATGGCTTTAATGTTATTTATAATATATGTTTTATATATTATTTAGATATTATATAGTTGTTAATCATACAACAACTTAGTTTCGACTTTAAAACAGGTTAGTCTAAGAGAAGAACTACTAACTAATTTCAAAAGTGTAATATTTATTTTCTTCGTTATTTATAAGGCCATCTCTTTACAATTTCAGCTTCTTATCCTTCTTTGATAAGTTGTTTAAAACTTCTTAACTCGTATTTTTACTAGGTGTTCATTTAAAAGGGTAGTGAAAAATTAATAATTACTATAAATTATTTGTTATTTTTTACCAATTATGACTGGGACTATATAATCAATAATATGGTAAAATACGTAATAAATTCTTAATAAATAAATAAATAATTCCTAATAAAGAGTGGGCTTTCGGCAGTTCTATAAAGACCTACCTAACTAGTTTGAAGTTTGATAAGTATAATATATGCCTATATCAAATTAAACGAATATAATTTGAACGTACAATGATCGTAATATAGAAAGCATGCACCTCATATAACATACTACGAGTAGCAGGTTACCCGAGCTTCGCGACGGACGGCGAAAGTGATCAAACATTTTTTTTAAATTTCCACATCACCTAGAAGGTATCAAACAGGCGCGTTATATTTTTTGCAGTTTTTAGCTGTAACTTTAGAGCGGTTTGGACCTTTACAAAATCCTTTCTTATTGCATCTATTCAATATGTCAGGAGTCTTGTGTCCAAATTTCAGCTTTCTAGGTATTACGGTTTGGGCTGTAGAGCGATGAATGAGTTAGTGAGTGAGTGTCTTTGTGCTTATATATTAAGATTTGTACTGTTAGCAGTAAAAACTCTATAGTCTGGAGTCATTCTGTTAAGATTTTATATGTCGTCTTTGTGTGGCGATAAGGATTATTTTTGGTCTATAGATTAAACCTTTGCTATTCAAAGAGTAACTGCAGCAAGTATTCGTGCCATAAATCTACGGGGACGTGATTCATGCTACAATATACTTAGAAAATATGTAAATATTGTTGTTATCCGTTTTTAAAACAAAACTAATACTTTAAATTATCAGTAGACGTAAAACGTTCCTTTCATTAATAATGGACTAATTAATCCTTTATAAGCCCTCTACAAAATCTAAATTATATTTCTTAATGGATGCTTGAATATATGTATATTATAAACTGAGTAATATTGTCTGTGCGCTAACAGTAAGCCGGGACAAGCTATTTTAAAAACATAGATTGAAATATTATTCACTTACCACAACAAAAAAAAATGTGAAATCCTAATTTCGGTTGATTAAGTAATAGTTATAGTTAAGTAGTAGTAATAGTTTAGGATGCCGTTTGCCATATCCTACAATATAAAAAACTAATACTTTTATTTCAATGGAATAAAAAGTTTTTCGAAACATCAACAACGCGACATTTAAAGACACCTCGGCCCTAGAATGGTTATCTCACATTTATGAATATTTAGTAAGTTATGAATAAAGTGTCCGGTAGTCGATCAGACACGACACTATGTTATAACACTGTATACTGTTTTCTTTGTTTATTTGAGTGCAATGAGCTTTATTTTGGTTGCATTACGTTAACTGTATTGACTGTGTGATAGCAGCTAAAGGCTTAGCGTCACGAAACATTTATAGCAAGCACGTAGCAAAAATGTAAGGTAAACGATTAGCTTTTTAGTGATGTAATAATAAATTTTTAATAATATTAATTTTAGTTTGATAAATATCAACAAATATTTGAATATCTCAATAAAATATTCAAATATTTGTGGATATCCCAGTGTCAGCTCGCGGATGGAATGAAACTATACCTCATTGTCGAACAAACTTTAATTACAAGTCAATGCATCCTTAAGCTACTCAGAAAAAAATAACATCACCGTGTTGTAGAGTACTAGTGGCGCCATCTCTTGAGAATTACTTGAACTAAGCTATAAATGTTAATAAAAATTGGTAATGAAAAAAAACGCTAACGCTAACCATAATTTTGGAACAATAATAATACTTATTATTAGACATTCCGCCCACCAAAGAACTTGTTCTTTCACAAACTATAAAAATAAACTCAAACATTATAACAAATGGCCGCCCACCATGATACATTGACTCTAAAGGATAGAAACAAACATAGTTTAAATAACTCTAAATAACAAAACAAAAGCAAAAAAATCACTTAAAAGTATCAGTCTTCGGTAGAAAGCAAAGATTATTGCATGCTCTTTTGCAAATACCATTCTTAGTTTTAATCGTGACAACACGAGTTATCTTGTCTAGTCCGGTATGTTTTTCAATAATTTTGCCCAATAACCATTTTGCAGGAGGCAGGTTAGGGTCTTTAATAATCACTATGTCATCTATCTCAGGCTCCGATCTCTTCTCAGTCCATTTGAATCTCTGGTTTAATGTCACTAAATACTCATCGGACCATTTTCTCCAAAAATCAGTTACCATCTTCTGTGTATATTTCCATCTCTGTAGGCTTGTAAGGTTTGCCTTTGAATAATCTTCATCAGGTATCACAATAATTGGTTCTCCTACGAGAAAATGGCCTGGAGTTAGTGGCAATGGATCATCAGGGTTGTCGCTAAGTTGAGATATAGGGCGTGAATTCAGGCACGCCTCTATTTGCGTCAAAACCGTTGAAAGCTCTTCATATGTAAGTGCAGAATCTCCGATAACTCTCTTGAGGTGCGTTTTAGTTGAGCGAGCGAGTTAGTGGCAATGGATCATCAGGGTTGTCGCTAAGTTGAGATATAGGGCGTGAATTCAGGCACGCCTCTATTTGCGTCAAAACCGTTGAAAGCTCTTCATATGTAAGTGCAGAATCTCCGATAACTCTCTTGAGGTGCGTTTTAGTTGAGCGTACTCCTGCCTCCCACAACCCACCGAAATTTGGCGCTTGAGGAGGTATAAAATGCCACGTGGTGCCTTCATTCGCAAGCGTTTCACCAATTTCGTCGGGTAAATTAGATTTCGCTCGGCTAAACATGTCTCTCAACTCCCTATCGGCTCCCACAAAATTGGTGCCATTGTCGCTGTAAGGATCTTCACAATGGCCTCTCCTAGACACAAATCTCCGAAATGCTGCTATAAATCCTTCGCTCGACAGACTCGATACCGCTTCAAGGTGTATTGCTCTAGTGGACATACAAATAAATACACAAAATGTAGCCCTTATAAGATTTCGATCCTCTCCCAGGTGAAAATCTGATGTTGATATGTCCAGTGAAATCAACTCCACTTGATTTGAAGGGTTTTGTCGGCTTTACTCTCACAGCTGGAAGCTGACCCATGAACGGGTTGTTCTTTCTATGTGAATATCTTGTACAGGTAACACACTCCTTGTAACATTTTTTTACCTTTTCACGTGCTCTCAAAATCCAAAACTTTGATCTTAATTAATTTAACATTAGCTGCGGACCTCCATGCAGTGTCTTTATGTGAGCGTCTAGAACTAACAACTTGGTGAGGTGACTTTTACCAGGCATAATTATAGGATGCTTCTTGTTGAAAGACTCTTGTGAATGCTCGATTCTTCCACCTACTCTTAGAATCCCCATTTTATCCAAAATAGGGCAAAAACTGTGTAACTTGCTGGATTTTGAAACCACTTCTTTGGATTTTAACTGCTTGATTTCTTCCACAAAATATAAATTCTGCGTGTCCTTCACACAAATCTCTAAACTCTTCTCTAACTCATTTGGCGTTAAGGTTTTCGGAATTTGTCTTGACTCTTTAGGTACTCTTATCAGTAGAAATCTTCTGCAATATGCAATAACTCTCAGTAACTTCTGTAATTTAGAAAATTTGTTCCAAATGAACGCCTCTTTTGGTTGAATTTTAGCAGTTAAGACTCTGATAGATCTTTGTTCTTGTTCTTTTTCAGTTGCTAACTCAGTAAGATTGGAGTTTGACTCGTACTCATCATGGTGAAGCCACTCTGGACTTTGCCACCACAATTTGAAACTCTTCAACTCGCAAGCAGTTATGCCTCTTGATGCACAATCGGCAGGATTTTGAGAAGTGTTTACATGTCTCCATTGGTCTTTGTTAAGTACGGTTAAAATCTCAGACACTCGATTACTGACAAAAGTTGTCCAACGACTGGGTTCACCTCTCAACCACGCCAAGACCACTGTTGAATCAGACCATGCATAGAACTTCTCTTTCGGTACTCCTAGTACCTGTGACACCTCATTCAACAATTGGGCCGCCAACAACGCAGCGCATAACTCCAATCTTGGAATACTCACTTCCTTCTCTATCGGTGCAACTTTCGTCTTCGCAGTCACTAGATGTACATTAACAGCACCGCTCTCGTCTACAGTTTTTATATACACATTTGCGGCATACGCAGCTTGGGACGCATCGGCAAATGCGTGTAATTCTAAATTACTCTCTCGTTTACTTCCCAACCATCTTGGTATAACAACTTGTTCCACATTGACTAAATCTTTTCTAAAGCTAATCCACTCTTTTGAAAGTTCAGGCGTGAGTTCATCGTCCCAATTTAGACCTGATTTCCACAGTTTCTGCATGAAGATTTTTGCAGTGATAATAACAGGCGCAATCCATCCCATAGGATCGTATAATCTCGCAATATCAGATAAAACTTGTCGTTTAGAAAACTTCTCGTTCATCTCAGGTAGTTTTATCAAATACTCAAATGTGTCGGACTCTTTATTCCAGCAAATACCCAGAACTTTTATCACATCATTGGTTTTAAAGATATACTGTTGATCTGACTTTTGACTTTCACTCTTAATGTGTTTTAGTAATTTCTCGCTATTTGTACACCACTTTTGCAATCTAAATCCTCCAGCACTCATTAACTTGTTCATCTGCTCAAATATCTCTAATGTTTCTTCCTCTGTATCACACCCAGTTAAAAGATCGTCCATATAGAAATCTCTCAAAGTTATTTCAGACGCAATAGGATATTTAGATTGCTTATCTTTTGCTAACTGTTGCAGACATTTCACAGCCAAATACGGTGCACACGCCTTACCAAACGTCAGTCTTAATATTTTGTAGTGATCGATACGCTTGTCAGGGTCGGATCTCCATAAAATTCTCAAATAATCTGTATCTCCATCATGCACACAAACTTGTCTATACATCTGGACCAAGTCAGAAACAATGCAATATTGATGGCATATCCATCTCATCAAGATATGACGTAAGTCTTGTTGTAGTTTGGGACCAACAAGAAAACAGTCGTTAGGTGACACATTATTAGATCCTTTACAAGATGCATCGAACACAGGTCTTACCTTCGTGGTTTCTTTGTCCTCTCTCACAACTGCATGATGAGGGAGATATACAGTGTTAGGATTAGTTAAATCTGCTATACTCGTAAGTTGTATCATATGATTTTGGTCAACGTAGTCATCGATCACTTTCGTATACTCGACTCTCAAGGTTTGGTTTTTCAAAAGTCTCTTCTCTAGTAGCTTAAATCTACGTTGCGATATTTCTCTCGTATGACCGTAAAGACATGGTGGATCATCGTCTTTGAATGGTAGTCGGACCACATAACGGCCTTCCTCATCTCTCTCAGTAGTTCTCTCATAAAACTCTTCACACTTCCTCTCTTGTTCTGTCAATCTCTTTTCAATTCTCTCTGGTTCTCTCTCTATCTCCCAAAACTTCTTTAATATCTGATCCTCCTTCACATGTAAATGTAGATTTATCACTCTATGATTTAATGAATTAGTTTTACTCACTCTGCCAGACAAAATCCAGCCTAATTGCGTATTTTGTGCAATAAGACCGTTGTTTGTTGGGTATTTCTTAAGACCCTCTAGGAGAATTTCACTCAATATGTCAACGCTCAATATCAGATCAATACGTAAGCCATAGTTGAACTTTTATTATGTGAAGGAAAATAACCTATTCTTCAGAAAAAAAATCTATATTCTATTTAGCAATTGTTTTAACTGATTCACAAATTTATTTTATTTTATAATTTTTAAAATATAAACACCGTTACGCCGTAGAATATTTAATAAATTATTGAATTAAAAATAATGAGTGAATTAGATTTTATTATTCCTTGTAATACTGAACAGCAATTTAGTTATTCTGGTTTTTTTATTTGTAGTCTTTGTTAAGATGTGCGAAAATATAAAAGAAACACTTTTTGGATAAGCGACTATCCTCAATTTTTCATTCTATTTAATAATTTATTTTGTTATACTTGCTTTAATACGGAATAAATTTACAACAAAATGAATGTGTCGATGTGGTTAATCACATGTCGGCGGTATCACGAAATTAGGTACATTTATTTAATTTAAAATATTTTTTAAATGTGCGTCAACGGCAGCTAACCGGCACGGTAATGAAAGAACAAATACTACTAATAATTTCAAACCTAAACTAATTCATTTTATTACAGAAACCAACATTTTTATTACATAATTATGCATGAACATTTTTGAATCCTCAAAATCCAAACTTACAATATAATAATATATCAACAATATATATACTTGTGGATACATTAATAATCTTAATAATTAATTATATTTGAACACCAAATAACTAACGTGAGAATCATCAAAATACTGTGTGACCTCTGATAAATAGGTAATCCTTAGGGAAATCTTCATGTCGCTCTGCCAATTGAGTGTCGTAATATAATCGTTTTTGTCGCGACGGAGGCGGCTTCTAACTTTAAAGTATAGGATGACGCTTAAAGATGAAGTAATGTTTCAATTCTCTTTAAACATGGTTAGTCATGTTAAGGTTATTTAAATAAATAAAGAATGACAATTTCATCGACAGCGACAGGAAATTAGTATGGAAACTATAAAAAATTCTTGAACCATGGACATTTATCACGTTGAAGTTAATAAAGGTTTCAATGGAATTTAGTATGTTAATTTCGATTGTTCAAATTTAACAATTAGGACAATTTAAACCTAGAAATTAAATAATTTCTTATAAATAATGTATTTTTAAAATATTAATTGTAAAATCTTATAACAAAAGTTTTGAAAGTAAGATTATTCATAAAAATTAAATATATTTCAATAATAAATGTTATCTTTTATTGTTTATTTGTCGTAATTTCCATTACATAATAATATTCTATAATTCAATTATCATAATATCTATTGATAATGCATTGTTCCCGTAGTACTATACCGTTGTAGGTTTATTTATGTTTGAGGATAAGTTATTATTGGTTTTTTTTTTTCAAATGTATCAAATGTTATTGATAAGATAATTACATTTACGATTTTTCGATTCTTATGATTATAACAATACTTTATAATGATAATTTTATATTTTATTTTCTAGTACAAAAGATAAATATATGATATATCGAAAGATTTGAAAATACATATGCTGTTAATGTTTTCAAAGCCAAAATTTTGAACTTAATAAGGAAATAAAAAATCTTATCGCGATATGTGAATATTACTCACAGGACTTTGAGGCGTAAAATAAAGCAAGAGTTGGAACTATGTCATTGATAAACAGGACATGACCTCAACCAATCCAAACATTTTGGATTTCCAATCCAAAGTTTCCTTTTATAGCTTCATGAACAAATGTCAAATTTAAATTTTTATTACTTATGTTCAAGTTATTGATACTGATAAAGCAGATAATAATAATTATTATTGTATTGCCACCCTTGCGTGACAACATAAATGTATTCCTACAATTGTTATAATCTATCAACACCCACCTATGTCATAAAAATAAAATAATACTACTTCAGTTAATACAATAGGTTTTGTCTGTAGATATTGTTAATGCGTATTGTATGCATCCTGAACACATTCGCTGAAACTATTGAATATATATGACAATTATCTTACTTATTGACAAATATCTGTCTCGTCTTCCGTTGATGACAATTACCGCATTTGTTAAAATTGTTTTAATTAAATGTGTACTGTTCTCGAAAATCTTAGAAATCATTATTAAAGAGACATTTAAAGAAGCTATATTTACTCTCCTTTTGCTTATTGCATTATTAATAACTTAATGTATATATAACTTACATAACATATATTTATTTAAATTATAAATTAAATTCGATAATTAAACAAGCGATGTCGGATCTTTTAGGAAACCTTTTTAATGATATTATTAATGATAAAAATATTTTATATATTTATAGAAATTAAAAAAAATATGTAAATCAAATATAAAGGTGCAAATACCCAAAGTTTATTGTCCTGTAGGAGTAAAGTCATTGGACCGAAAAAGGGTAGATTCGTTAGGTCAGACTTCACCTTTTGTAAATGTTTTTACGGTGACTCATCGATAAAGAAACATGTTTCATATTTTGTTTTGTTATCTTCATATTATATCAATGTTCAACATTTAGCCACTGATATTTATGCCACTAACATTAACTGAGTTCATTTGTGTATAAACTGTATGTTGGGATATTTCTTGCACTACACGATGCAATAACTTTCTGTATTAATAACGCCCTTATCTTATGATCTTTTAACAAAAAGAATAAGCATAGCAAAATGAAATTTCATTAATTACAAAGTAAAATTTACTAAGCTTAGTTTAATAATGTAAAGTATATTAATTACTAAATATAAAAATATATACCTACAGTAATGTGTAGATTAGCAAAGATATGAATAGGTTCAGTATTTCCAGTAAGTAAGTGAAGGATACTGACATGTTAATTTATTTAGTAGTAAGTACTAAATGGATCGAGTCGATTAGGAGTTGACCGTGAAACGTAAGACTGTTATTATCCCTTTAACCTTTTACCTGTAAACAAAACAAAAATCGTTGAAGGTAACGATTTTTGTTTTGTTTCACGTCTCACGGTCAATTCCTAATCGACTCGATCCAATTAGTACTTACTACTAAGAATTGACATTATAATCTGATTGGTAGGCACACTAATCAGTTTTTAATACGACGGTTGCAATATAATCGAAACATTTACATATAGGACTAATAATATATATATTTTTTTAATAATAAAAATAAAAAACTTAAATATTTTACAGATAGATTAGATAGCTGCAGATATACATTAAACTAAAATGGTTGCAGATATACATAATTATCACCTATTTCATGCATTAGAGTACAAAAATAGTCTAATGACGGATTTAAATTTTCTGTAAAATGCAAATTTTATTGTGTCGTTAATTATAACTAATATTTAATTAAGCGACATGGATTAAAAATATATAATTAAACTCATCAATGCATTATTGCACTTTCATATTTAGCGATTTAGAAATAGATCTTACACATTCATTGATAAATTCAAGGACTAGTAATATTTAAATTGTATTTTATCTAATTACAAATGTATATATATATAAGAGCTCATGTTAAAGATAAATAAAAAGGTAGCATCAAAAGGCAAACGTCATTTGTATCATTCTCTATAGACATTACAAAAATCCCACCACTTTAATCTGATCGGGTTAGTTTTAGTCATCCATAAAAACAATGTTAGCTTTTATTTTTAATGATCAAATCTAATGTACAGGAGTCCAACAAAATACTACACGAATATTGAAAAAAACTGTAAATGCCAGCGACCCGAAAAGATGGAACTAGCATGCGATAGCAACATTTTTTAGATTCATAGTTTTTTACCGTATTCACTGGTATTGATCAATTCAATTTGATCTGACTGAGATTCTCGTTTAAAAATATCGATTTTATTTTGCTCTTACGTTTGCATCGGGATCATGGTAGATTTAAATTGTCTTCATCCTAACACATTTTAAATAGTTTTGTATTAGGATAAAATGTACTGTTTAACTTTATTGAGCGAAGCGAGGGTAGCGAGCGGACCGTTCTGCTGTAGACTTTTTCACATTCTTTGTCACGAATAGGCTCGAAAATTACTTGACGGATAATTATGAAATTTGGCAATCAAAAATACACACATTAGGTGATGATTTTAAAAACAAAATTTAAAAAAAATGTCGCTTCGTTGAGGAATAATCGTCAAAAAACTGATATCCCATAGAAGTCAATGGGAAATGATGAGTCATTACACTGGGCTCGCTTCGCTTAATATGCAAACGGCACCCGAGATTTTGTGAGTGCAGCGAGTCGAAATTGAGAGTCTGTTGGTGCCCCTAGTATAAATAATTTTTCTGTTATTAAATATTCTACCTGTTACCGTAACCACCAATCATTGGTGTATAAAAAGATAACTCCGTACATATCGTTCTTTTAAAATATTTACTTTCCTTTCATTTGTCTCATCGATAGATTTAATCTTGACAAATATATTGTTGCTAAAGTAAATACATAATATAAAAATATAATAAACAATATGTTGTGTAATAAAAGCAAAACAAATTATATCGAAATTTATTGTAAAATAGTAAGATAATTACACCTATCTAGCTAGTGCAGACACAAATCAAATATGACTAGTAATTTACCTACTGTTACTAGTTAATGTGCTGGAAGTCACTATCGTATCTTTTATTTTCGATTTCAAATGAGAAAATAAAAGCAACTATAGGAAGTGGAATTATATAACTATGTTTCTTTTTTATTTACATAAAAGTTTTGATAATATTGTTATCTCATTTTACATCTAATTGCTAAGTACTACCGACCCTCGATTTGTGAATTATATAAAGGACACATATAAAATTTATTAATGATCAATTAAAATTTATTAGTTTATAAAATATGACCAGTGTGTGCGATAAAGATTGCCTTACTACATACGAGGGGAGGTCCAAAAGTTCGTGGATAGAGCGGGGGTAGGGGCGCTCGCTTGATGTCATACGAATCGGAGACTCATCATAAATATAAATATCGAGTTTCAACCCGATGGCGTCATTCGTTTACGAACAGTCGCCTGCTAAACAAGTCAATCCGGAAGAAAACTAAAACTATGGAGAAAATTGAACACTGCGCTGTGATAAAATTCCTTACCAAGCAAGGAAAGAACGCTCAAACCATTTTGAATGAAATGGGAGTCGTTTATAGGGAACAGTGCCCTAGTAAATCAATGTTTTACAAGTGGCATGGTCTTTATAAACATGGTCGAGAGTCAATTGAAGACGACCCCCGCTCAGGAAGGCCAGTTGAGGCCACCAGACCGGACATCGTCGAAAAAGTGGAGAAAATTGTACTAGAGGATGCCCGTTTGAAGAAAAAACAATTATCGCATTAATTGGAGTATCAGATACCACCATTTTGCAAATCCTGCATGATCATCTGGGTATGACAAAAGTCTGTGCAAGATGGGTACCGAGAATGCTCACGTCGTTTCAGAAAGAGCAGCACGTCGATGCGTGAAAGCATTTTTTGGAATTGTGTGGAGATAAACCTGCACAGATTTTGGGCCGAATTATTACGGGAGATGAAACATGGGTTCATCACTTTGAGCCTGAGTCCAAAAAAGAGTCCATGCAATGGCATAAAAAGGGGACACAACCGCCAAAGAAATTCAAGGTGACGGAGTCGGCCGGAAAGGTGATGGCTACTGTTTTTTGAGATTGTGAGGGGATAATCTTGATTGATTACAAAAAAAAGGGGAGGACTATAACCGGAGAATACTACGCAACGATATTAGAAAAATTGAAGGATGCTATCAAGGAAAAGCGGCGAGGAAAATTGACAAAGGGTGTGTTGCTCTTGCAAGACAACGCGCCGGTTCACAAGAGCAGAATTGCAATGGCTGCTCTGCACACGCATGGGTTTGAATCCCTAGTTCATCCACCCTACAGTCCAGACCTGGCCCCAAATAGTCTAATAAATGTATTGACCTTAAGGGTGATTATATTGAAAAGGAAAAATAGTTTTGTTGTTTTATTTTATTTAGATCCCTTTCATTCCACAAACTTTTGGACCTCCCCTCGTATATACAAATGTCACAATGAACATGTAGTTTTCAATTGAATGTTTGTTTTGCCAATACAATTCACTATAATATATTATTCTTTATATAAATAAATTAACTAAAAGTATTAAGAAACATAAAACATAGAAGTTGTTATGTTATTTTTTATAGAAATGTTTCATATATTTATCATTATATCGTTCTATACTTTAAAGAGCAATCCCGTTTCAATCTAGAAACCATACTGAAAATATTTCTCATTCTTTTAATAACATTAAAAGAATGAGAAATATAATTTAGAAGTAAGACAAAAATTATGGTTATTTATTAATTAATGTACGTGACTACCGGAGTATCGTGATAGTTAAAAATGTGTAATTTTCTATTATTTCGGTGAGAACGATCGGCTCTCCATTAGTAGATTGAACGCGATACATTATTTCCAAAACTCTCTAATCACTAAAAAGAAAACTCGTATCGCACGATGTATATTTTTTGAAACAATCTTTTTAATGAAAGCTTACGGTTATTGTCATAACGTGTTTTTAAGATAGTTTCTTTGATTACACAAAATGATGTCGAAATTGTCAGGGAGATTAAATAAAATTTACTATTTTAACTACGACTACTGATACTACCATTTTTTCTTTGAAATGGCGGATAAACGCAAGTTAATAGAATTAAACACAGTATAAACACAGTATGTAAAACATAAAAGATGCAAAAAAATATTGTGACCTAGATATGAAAGAGGTCACTTGTACAGAGCACTGTTAAATAAAATATTATAAATTTATTAAATTATGAAGCTGATTTATTTGTAGATCTGTTTATTACGGTATTTAAAATATCAATATGTTTTATAATGATCGTGAAGACGAATATATTGCTTCCTACTGTTAAGTTATACAAACATATTTTATAATATAATGTATTTTAAACGCATTTCTTCACTTTTATATCTGATTTAAATATTTTTTTTGTATTTTTGCGAATTCTGCAATATCTACTAGACATATTTTAATATTGCTTTGTGTGAGAACATATAACATGTTATTGCATCGACCAACATATAGGTCGATCATTTTATCTCTCAGTAATTTTTCCCATTGTTACTTGAAAATAAACAATTATTATAATAATAGATTTGTATTTTCAGTGCCATTAAATAGTTTATAATTTGAGTGGTTTAGTTTTTTTGTAACAATAATAAAAAAACAATAAAGTAATTACAGCTAAAAATTTGCTAAATGATAATAAAGTTAGATTGACGTTATCATTAAAAATATATATATTGGAATCTTCATCTGATGAATGTATTAAAACCAATATTTATAATGAAAAAAGGTGGGACCACCATAATATGCCAAATTATAATGTATACATATAATAATGGTCTATATAATTTTATGAACAAAATATATATTTCGTTAATATTAATTGGCAATATTGTGGTGATGTTAAGTACGTGTTCGGGGAAAATACATTGTTACTCGTATATAGAAATACTTCATTACTGTAGTTTAGGAACATATACTGTAAAATCTTATTATATATTTTCATAGTAAAATAAAAATTTAATTGTATTAAAACAACACGATTTTCCTCGATTGGAAAAACTATGTACATTTTTGTATCAGACGTTAAGACAAGAGAAGATTTAATTTTGTTGCGATTATAAAATGCAGTAATTTAAACTATGAAATAATTTAATTCTTTCAATCAAATAAATGCTATTAAGAGCATATCTCTCTGTGTCATGTCACTTGCAAATTAATTTAAAGTGAATTCTTTCGTTGTTTCGCAGAATTTTATTCGCAGTATGCTATTTAGTTTTAACTTAGTGATTATTCCAATCAAGCAGACTGTACATATAGAATAAATTCATTTTTGATTGCAGAATAATATGTTTTTTTTTTGTTAATATGAAATGAAAACTAAAAAATAAATAAAGTAATTTATAACTATTAAAGATAAAATAAGTATTTTATAGAAACTAAACTATGTATCACTTCTTATATAAATAATGTTTTATTATTGCTAATTAATCAATATAATTGCAATATCTGACTCATTTGGACAGATGCGTCAAAGAACTTCAAGTTTTTTGTAACACAAGTGGGTAAGAACTGTAAATTATTTTGCTCTCAATAACTGAGAGTCGTTTGCATTTCAGGAGCTTAATAAACATTTTCTTCTGGAGGTTGTTGCTATTTATAAAACCAGCTCGCGATACGCTCCCAGTGGATTAACAAGAGATAATTCGTTTAGCACTTCTAAATTTATATACATACGAGGATCAAACTGAAAGTTCTTAGAAAATCAAAAACTAAGCATTCTAGCAAGTTATTAGTTTTATTGTAACTTTTCGAAATAGCGTCCATTTACATCAATACATCGCTGCATTCGATGGAACCATTGAGAAAAGCACCTTTCCCACTCGGCCTTAGGGGTCTCTTCGACGGCGTTTTGAAACGCAGCCACTGCTTCTTCGGCGTCTATAAAACGTTTTCCTCGAAGTTTTTCTTTTTTTTTCGGAAATAAATAAAAATCGCAGGGTGCGAGGTCTTACGGCGTATTAATAACAGATTATTGTGCCTACCAATATTTGATGCCGAGAAAAGTCCAGAAACAGATTGCAATTTCAATCTTTAGTAGTCAAAATTGGATCGGGTTGATTATTAATATTGACCGTGGGACAATTTTTATTTACCCTTTAACCTTTACCTGGAAATGGAAAATTCGTTGAAGGTAAACGTCACATGTCCGTAAGTATATATATTTTTAGCTTTAGTAATATACTAAATGTTATTAAACTATATATTGTATATTGATTACATAGTAATTTTAATAAACACAGCGATGGAATGACGCGGTGTAGACATCTGTCAGTTCGACAATTAATAAGTCATCTGACTTCAATAGTTTCCGGTTACAACGGTCCGGGTTCAACAATGCATATTAACAATGTCTTTGAGTAAAACGAATTGTGTTAAAAAAAGTTTTTTTATAAGATTTTTGTATACATAATTTTTTTTTCAAAGCTTTGGTATCAATAATATTTTTAACCTTAAAAAGTACATTGTTAAGAAGAAATCCTTTTAATGTTATAATGTTTAGTGAAACAAAATCACTGTACTAAATTCCATAGAAGCCTGATCAGATTTTTTTAAGTTTTACACTAGAGTCCTGCCAGTGCCGGTTATTTAATAAAAATAAGCTTGACATGGCTAAACATGTTTATAGACATTTAAATAATTAATTACGATGGTAGCATCTTTTCAGTGTTATCCCATCCCTTTAAAATTAGCTGATGCCTCCGTCGCGGTAAAATCTATTTATTATATGATGACAGTCAATTGACAGAGTAACGAGACAATTTTCCAATTGGTTGGCTATTTATCAGTTCACACAATACCACGATGTGCGTCATGTATTGGGTCCACATTCCAATTAAAAATTTGAGACTCCCTTATATAACTTAAAGAAAAAATCATATAAATTAAACAAACACGGCGTTCGGCGGCATCGGCGTTATCCGAACGCCAAGCCGTAAATTACAAGAAATGTCACATAAAACAAATACGGATTCTAAAGCTTTAGCAATGACCACCTATATTTTTGTATTTAAAAATTATAAATAAAAACTTTTAATAACTTTGAACTCTTATTAACTGTGCATTACTATTAATTATCTTAAACAATATAGATATCTTACAATGCAACACCAAAATAATTATACATATAATGACAACACTCTAGATAGTCGAGATATCTGCTGTCTATAATAGTTTTAAAATATACCACATTTATTTTGGTAGGAGCTGTAAACATACTCTCGACTTTAACCTTGAACTAAATTCCTAAATTTTAACCTAATAATAAAAAACCCATAAGAAATAACGACATTTAAAACAAAATATTTCTCACTGGTATAGTGAGGTATAGTGTTCCACGGTGATCAGTGCATATCAAATTACTAGTATTTGTAGTAAATTTATTCTACAAATAATAATAAACTTTGTAGTGATAGTAATTACGTTGAGACGAAGCTTCTTAGCATTCCATGCATTCACCGTCCGGATGCCGGGCCCATCGCGTTGCAATAAGAGGAGTGCAAACAATGCCTGGGACTTGCAACCCAGGTGTAGGTTTAAGGGGCCCCTTTAGTATGCGCATACACTGTTCACGCTCCTCTCCCTACCTAACCAAATATCGTAAGAACCTACTAAAGCCGCCTTTGAAATACGTTCCAGAAATGAACTGATTATCGTTTTAGAAAGGCCCGAGATCCTTAAATAAGTTGTAGAGAGATTTTGCTTTTATACCTCTCGTTCCTACTTCTACAGCGTACAAATTAACTATAGATTTATTCCTGATCAATTCGGTACATAGTTCGTAATACTTGTTAAGCTTAAATTTTATGATCTTTGGGTATGTTTGTTTCCCAGGGTACACAAGTAGTCACAAGTAGTTGTTTTGAGTACAGGAATAAGTCCGGCCTACATGACGAAACACAAACATTCCCAGGGATTTTGTATTGGCTTTAATACGTCGCCCTCATGAGAGTCCAATCAGCAGACGCGTTCAAGATGGAATAAGGATTTAGTTTAGATTTTTTGGACGAACCTGACTTTACGAACTCTAATGATATTTTGGTGGTTGTTATACCCTTCTGCGCTCTTACTACAGAAAGACTAACTAACCGCTTCGCGTACGATTTCTAATACTTTATCGTGGCGACGCGAGTATTTACCTCTATTTAAAAGTACCCTACACCCTACTAGCAAGTGTTTCGCAGTTTCTACTGCCTCCCCACTGATGTTGCAAGATTTTTCGGTGGCTTTTCCCCATCTTACTAAGTTACTTTGATGTGGAAGACTCATTTGGAATGCATTAAGATAAAATTTTAATAATGCTGGGGACCAATCATGAAGCAGAGTGCACCATCTTAAAGGTTTCTTTAATTTGAACCCAAAATTGTATCGGTCTCTAAATAAGGTAGAAGAGTCCGCTGGATGCCCTAACCCGAGCCATGACTTCAACGTCCTCATGACGCTTGCATCTAACTTCAACAAAAGGGTCTTATTAATATCATAAACGAGGAAAGGCCAGTTTAGACGTGATGTTAAATAATTATCATATATCCAAGCCTTTTTGATGGTACTTATTTCATTTCTGAACTGCGATGAACTGTATCGCGCACATTTCATTGCGATACAGTTCATCGCAGTGTCAATTCATCGTGGAGTGATTTCATCGCCGTTTAATTTCATCAGAATATTAATATTTTAATATTAATAATAAAATACTTGAACACGCTGGCAAATGAGAGCTGTTTTATTCAGTGGCGCTGTAATAACTTGTTTTTACCGATTGGATCTTGTGAGAGACAAGAATCTGTTTTGAGTATACTGTATAACAGTGCACAGCAAGGCGCGGATTAAGATGCCAAAATCAACCCTTGTACCCGGATGCAAAGAGCGCACCTGATTGGTCGCGCTCAGGCACCCGGGTATAATAAGTACGGAGCCCCCGGAGCATAACAGCCATTCCATCCATAGCAAGCGACCAGTTCACATGGCCAACTAGAGAATCAACTACCTGCACTAAACGGAGTCAGCTACCTGGGAGTCAACAGGAAATCAACTTTCACCGCAGCGCCACGGAACAAGGGTCAACTACCTGCCCCTTTGTACCATACCAACAACAATATACAGTTATACGCGTCCTTTTCAACGTAGTCTTCGTTATAACCGCCATACCTCACTGTGACTACCTTAGCCGTTTCACGCCGTTTTATTGCTGCTTGCTATCGGTAGCCTATCATTGTTGAAAAATGGAATTTTGTACAACCAATCGCGGCAAGCCAATGCTTATTAATAAAGGATACTTGTACACCGTCGAGAAGAAGGATCCATATAAAATAATATGGAAATGTCACGAATGGTACAAGCAGAAATGCAAGGGACGTGTACACACTTCTGGGTCAACTTTATTAAAATTTATCGACCATAATCATGTACCGGAAGCATGCAAGATGGAAGTAGCTAAGGCTTTAACTAATCTAAAAGAGAAAGCATCGACGTCTGTTGCATCTACGAACAATATAGTGACAGATATTGTTTCTCAAGAAAGAGTTTCAGAAAACATGGCATACATAACACAATATTGTTAATATATATGTACATGTTTAGTCAACGGCGTGACATGCAAAAATTTATTACAGACTATTTTAACTTCATAAAAATAACATTAACTAAAATTATCAAATTAAACTGTATTATATAAAATTACATTTAATTAACTAAATAAAATAAAATAAATTATACAAGATTAAATTAAGTCAAATAATTGTATGTCAAGTCTGAAAATTATTGTCTTGGATTTTATCAATATTAATCTCAATTTAGACACATGAAGAAGAATTTCAGATAAGCAATCCCTTTTTTTTATTTAATTATTTATATATATTTTTATATCAAAATCACATATTACAAAATTCTTTTACGGAGTAAAAGCATTTGTCAACCAAACCAGTCACGAAAGTTTCACCTTAAATCTAAAATATGGCAAATTTCTAATCGCAGAAGGCAATTTGTTATAGATGACTATCATCATGTGATAGCAGTTTTTAGAACCAAGAGTAGTCCTAATTTAAGGGTAATAGATTTTATTTTTATCCCTAGTATTAAATGCTATAACATTTCCACGAGTCTCGTAGTAGTCATGGCCAAATCTCTTCATAAAACACCCAAGTTCGTATATATAAATGCTTGGCAACGGAAGAATTTTAAGATGCCTAAATTTTGGTTTACATGATTGCATCGGATCCATATTGCAGATTGCCCTGATGCACTTTTTCTGTATGAGAAATACTTTATTTATGTCTGAGCCATTTCCCCAAACCAAAATCCCGTAACGAAGATTTGATTCAACGTAACCATGATATGCCAATAGTGCTGTGCTCTGATCAGCAATTCTTGAAATTTTTCTTAACGCATAGACAAATTTATTAATTTTTTGACATAAGGTTGCTATATGAGGACCCCTGGAACAAAAATCGTCTAAACGTACACCTAAGAAACTTATTTCTGTAGCTTGTTCTATTCGTTCATGGGCACATGTTATTACGTTACGTTTAATAGACATTTTCCTATTCCTAAGCAAGTAGTATACATAATTGGGATTGCTTAAAAATATTTTATCTTTTGATAATAATAGCTGTGATAAAAAATATATAGTTTATAGTAACATATTATAAGTAAAGTAGCAGAGTATGCAAATTCACAAAAATTCAAACGTCACGTACTAGTACAAGCAGTGAAGTGTGAAAGGGACGACTCGTTAGTCGAACCACGGCTTTTGCAGATATTTTTAGGCTTACCGTTGAAACGCAATAACCTTTATTGCAAAATCTCCAAATAAAATTGAATCCTTTCAAGTAGTATATTGTCAGATAGCTGAAAAATACATTTGACTATTAATAATAAAAAAGTTAACATTGTTTAATGATTCATGGAATGAGTGAATCTAAGCCGGTCAAAAGAGTGCGGTCAAGTGGTGCGGATGTTTGTAATGTCATCAATGAAAGTGCGGTACGCAGACGACCTGTCTGTTAGTGATAATTATAAAAGTAAAAATGTATACATCTATAATTAATGTGTAATTAAAATTTAAATACTGCTAGTACTTGAAGTTGGACGTTAGATATTTCTAAACCATTCTTATACGATCGCTACTGGATATGAAAGTGGAATAACGTATTGATGGATTCAAATATTTCTTTGTAATCAATCAATCTTATTAAAAATGTAATTTTATGACTATTTTTTTACTCTTAAGCATAAAATAGGTGATGTTAATGGTTTGAAATAAATATTTCCTCAAATAAAATATTTGGGTAATTTTATTATTGTAATTTAAAAAAAAATATGTTCTCGTACTATATACTCGTAATTAAAACTATTGATTACACCCATGTCGACGTTTCGATGAGATTTCAATAATCATATTAATAACATATTAATGTAGATTTTTATCTTCCCTTTAACCCTTTACCTGGAAATGAAAAATATTTGAAGTTAGATAACATGACACATGACAATATACTTCGCTTCGCATCGGCATTGTTGCCCGCCAAGCTGTAAATTAAGCAAGTGTCACATAAAACAAATAGGGATTCGAAACTATTGATAACGACCATCTACATTTTTTTAATTATTCTGACATTTTACTTATTTTACAAGGTTTATTCACATACGATTTACCGAAGTCTTACCTATGCCATACATAATAATCAAGATACAACGATAAGACGCTGTATCTTCATAATCGTTATCTCTGTTGTCAATATATCAATATGTCAATATTGTCACAACAATGGCGCAGTCGGCCATCCGTTATAATGACTTCACTTCACTTTGTAGTAGTGTAATACCATGCCGCTCAAAAATTTATAGCGATAGAAAATAAACATATCTATTAATAAATAACTATTATTAAAATATATAAATCTTCAGAACGAGGCCAGACTTTTTATGTTCACATCTTTTTATGTTAACCAGGAAAGAAATTAAATGTCATAATTATTATATAATATAAAAATCGCTGTTGAACAATTTCATAAACTCTTATGTCTTGATCTCTCTACGTTATGTTTTGCTGAGCACGAACTATCCGACGTTGAATGGAGTCAGAAGGATGCAACTAGTATAAGTAAGCTTAAAGATGAGAGTACTCCATATGAGGGGAGAACTTTGTAAAGTACAAACCGTTGTTTACAGCAGTATACAAAATACTTCAAAATTTTGTACAACATGTATTTTAATTCTTGTTCTTTCCTTTATTCTATATTTACGATTTAATATAAACAATATAAATCATTTGTTTATTTGAGATATATAGGTACCTTTCAGTGTATTTATTTTATTTTATAATCCTTAAACGTGAAAGTTTTCAAAAATGTAATCAATTAAAGGAATACTTTTTAATCTACTATGACTTAAATAATTATCAAGCAACTATTTCAATTATCATTTATGAAAAGTTTATGTCACCGACAATTACAGTTTTAAAATATACCGTGTTAATTTTTGGTTAGATCAAAACAAACTGTAAACATTCTTTCTTGTCTTTATTTAAATTCTTAAGTTCTATTTTAATAATAAATATCACACAAAAAAGGGAAAAACAAATAACTAATCCTCTGAGAACTTAACATGAACCGGCCTTATAAATTAAAAACGACGGCCTCCAGAAGATAATGTTTATTAAGCTTCTGAAATGCAAACGACCCCGTCTTTAATAGCTTTAAACACATTTTATAAGTAAAACTTATCTTCATGCTTAGTTAATCTGTTTTATTTATATAACATATATTTTTAATTATTATAGACGTTATAGCCTCATTATCACATAAAAAATATTACAACAATTTAACTGTGAAAATACACAGTATGTGTATAATTTGACTTATTAACGTATGTATGACATTAACATATTAAGGATACAGCAGTAATATTATGATTTTAGACAAGACGATATTTAACCTGCTTCCTTGTTCGATAAATTATATTTTGACAAAGTTTACAAGTACTGACACTGTTCCACGGCGGTCGGTGCATTTCAAATTACTAGTATTTATAGTAAATTTATTCTTCAAGTAAAATAAAACTTTCTCGTGATAGCGATTAAGCTTATATTTAATAGTATACCGCGAAAGAAAATATACGACATAATATTTCATGAATATGAAAAGAAGTCACTTCGAATAAATTTTGCAAGTTGTTTACATGATGCAGACAAGTATGTTTTTAATGGTATTCCTTTGATTTAAATAATTTGAAAGTGTTATATAAAATAGCCTTATCTTAAAAATATAATTACAATTCATAAGTTTCTTTATTCAGATTAAATGGAATAAATAAGTGACTTTCATTGAATGAATGAATCCATGAAATTGTTTGTAAGATCAAGAGTTTGTGTTAAAATAATTTAAAAACATATTGTCAAGTAAAAAATATTATTAATGTAAGTCATAGCATATTTCCTAATATTTCCCGCAGTATTTTAAAAGCATGCAGTGTTTATTCATAACAATTAATTAATTTGTGTAAATGTAAACTTGAAGGCAAATATTTTAAAATGTAGAATGTTAATGCAGTTGGACATTAAATGATTTGTTTTAGTTTTTACATATTTTTAGGCTATATAAAATTACTGCTATAATTAAGTGTTCCTATCGTTAAATTTACGTGTATGTTGTAATTTAATTCGACTTTCTTTTTACCACTTTAGCTGATGGGATATGATTATTAATAGATCAGTTAATATGGTTATAATTTTTTCTTTATTTTTATAAAGCATGGTAAACTGAAGGTATATTTCAAAAGTGGTATAAATCTTCTTTAAATATGAAAGCAACCCTTCAGATGATGCTACCTCAGGAAGATGGTGGTTCCAAAAAAAGTGGTGAATATCATTTCGAACAATCGTGCCCGATCCCTGTACCGTCCCTTGGAAAGGAATAGCTTTTTCAAGAAAGCTCTTTCTTCACAGTAGTTGGATTATTCTAAATTATTTAACATTTTTAAAAGCTAATTACATAAAATGGAATTATCTATCTGGAAGTAAAAATCTTGAAATCAGTTTGATACTAATCCATCCTTTTTTAAAAACTATTTATTATAATTATAATTCTCCGCTCGTCGTCCAATCTTCGTTAATAACTACGAGGATTAAAAACCTTTTGGCTTTATTTTTTTTAAATTTACTTTTAATTGAAGCCCAAGCACTTAATATCGAATTAAGATAACAATAGTTCATATAATAGTGTATTTGCAATACTTTAAGATCTAAATTAATATTTTTATATTTTACTGGTTTGGTCCGGGTACATATAATCATTTGAAGGAAAAATGGCAATGAACAAGTACGAGTATATTTGTAAAAACTTTGCTATTTTTTAGAAGTGCGTTTCTTGTACTGGAATGGAAAAAAATACAGTTTTTTATTCATTACTATAATTATTTATTTGTTAATTTTACTACATTTGCTCTTCAAATAAGACAATTCTAAATTTGTAATAATGAAGACTGAGCTTAATATTTTCATAATTCAATAATATTTCATTATATTCTTTCAAAGTTGTAAAGTTAGTCAATGGGTCAATTTAATTATGTTTTCTTTTGATCAAATAATAGAATTAAAGTATTAAAATAGGCGGTTAAATCTGTTGGTTCATACAAAAGCAATTATAATTATGATTATAAAGAAAAGTAATAAAAGCCATTGATGATTCTATTTTGTAATAACTTTATATATTCTTTTAAGTTTTAAAATTTAATGTATACTTATACACATTTTTTTTCGAATGAAAATCATGAGTTCATTTGAAACACCTCAAAGGTAAAAATTGTTGTTTTTTAGGAACGGTAGACAATATTTTTAGTCGATGACATTGTCCAGTACAGTATAAACGATAGTTATTCTGTAACACCAATTTTATTCTGTAACATCCCCCGCTAGACGTGTTTTCAATGCTGTTGTCAATGTCAGAGCGTAAAGAGTACTCACAACATCCAATATCCGATTTAGTGACTCCAGTAAATAATGCGTTAGCTACTTCACTGAGTTCACACAATGTCGTGATGTGTGTCGTGTTGTTTCACGTGTGTCCACGGTATAAGACCTGTTAATCCTTTGTTATCGGAAAACTATTTGTATTTATTATCTTTATTTTTGAACCTTTAAAAAGAAAGGTCCAAATTTTATAAAGATATTAATTAAACTGTAAGTAACAGATGTAGTCTATTGAACAGAAGAAACTATCATAATCACAAATATCATAATTAAGCAATTTGCTAAAGAGCATACAAAATGAATCAAGTTCCCTGTTCAATAAAGAGTGGGTTTTCGGTGTATTAATTATTTCTTCAATAAATAATAAAAAATGTTTTAAATTACTTTATTTAGACGTCATTGAAATGTTTGCTACTGCTTTTGCTATCTTATTTGTTGTCCAAATGTTGATTTATCCTGGTCAATCTTTTGATTTAGTTTGAAGCCTTCACAATGTAAAATAATATTAAAAAGGTATTAAATTTGTAAATCTCAATGTGAAGACAATTATCAAGAGTACCTAAGCTATTTAAAATATTCGTTAATCTGCGTTAAGAATCAGCGTTCTGAATATTGGATGCATATTCCGTTGAAATTAATTATTCTTAATTATTGTTATACCAATGGAATGGAAAAAGAAACGGAAGCTATACTGTTTCTACAAACATTGTCTTTCCAAGTCGACGTGTACGGAGTAGCAGACAACAGTTAGTTATCATAATAGAATTGATAATTTGATTAAAAACCAATTTATTACATTATTTTCAAACTATGTTTAAATTATATAACACTGTTTAAATCAGTCAAATATATATTTTCTATCTTATTCATTGAATGGTTATTAAAGATTTTAGCTTATAGTTAAAGGTTAATAAGCAGTTTAAATAAAGTAGAAGCCAATTTATTTCATGGGTGCTAAGTAGTTTTTCTTCCTTCAAATACAAAGAAAATAAAATTTTATCAATGGTATCAGTGTAATAAAATCATCACTACACCTGAGGTATATCAAAATAAAATCAGAAATACATACATTATAGATCGAGCAAATAAAATAAAATGAAATAGAAATATATTATAGGAGAAGCAATACAATTAATTCAAAGCAATCTCATTATATTTTAAAATATCTAGAGACTAGCTTTCAAACATTCACTATATAGGATAACGAATTTTATTATTTTATTTTACGAAATCAATTTTTATCAATAATTTGCAGTGCTTTTGTCTGTACTTCTACGATATATGCTATCACTTCAGCTTCAATCCACACGTGACGTGACAAAGGACCTTTCAAAGTCATATCTCAAAGCCTCAATATCAAACGGAATTGTAAAAATTGTTTGCGATAATATCTATAACTGAATGTGATATCATTATAAATTATTTTATAAGAAAATTCTTTTTTCATATTTTATAAACAAGTTAATAATTTAATGTTAAATTTACATTAAATTGGCGTGTAATAGAATTATAGTATTATATATGTACATATTTTTATATAAAATTGTTTTTAGAATTCAATATATTTAACTATTTAGAAAATTTGTTAAATTTTAATATATAAATATTAACAGAAAATTTCAATTTAACGCTGCCACATTTAACAACATCTGGATATTATAATTATTAATACCTCCAATAAATGGAACTAAAATCAAAGTAGAAGTCTTACTCTACCAATATTTGCATATTAAGATAATAAGACTGCTTGGTCATTAGTAACATTCTGACTCATTTTTATTTTTAACTAATACTATTCTGACTTATTTATTCGGACTCAGTAGATCTTAATAACATACAGACATAAATTGTTAAATTAATCGTGGATTATTTATTGTCTTTACCTGCATTAGCTCATAAACCGACAGTTAAATGAAGATATTTAGTAACAATGTTCGTATTGATTGAAATGAACTAAGCTCCTCTGATAGGAGTGGTGGATACTGTTCGAAACAGATATTGACATTTTGATGAAAGAAGGCATCTTAAACTTGAATTAAAGAAGGAAAATACAATAATATTGACTTTAAAAAAACATTAATCTCCAGAATAAGAGATTTTCTGTCAGTGGTGAAGAACAGACAAAACCTGAACTGCTTAAAGATTATTCGAGAACTACTTTATCGTTAATTTTAGTTATTATGTTTGTATCATTACAAAACTCAATAATTTACATTTTTGTACATTATTTTATCGGGCTTATATTTTCTTCGATATACTATTGTCTTTGATATTTAATAAAAAAGGAGAGAACAATAAAGAACTTGTAAAACAAAGAATATAATTCAAAGCAGTGTTTAAGGCTCTATAAATTAAGGCAATTTCTTCTTTTTTACAATTTCTTTTAACTATTATTTAAAAATCGGCATACCTTTGTAATAGTTTGTTTATATTTTTTTGGAAACCTTTAAAAATAAAATAAAAGGTGAAAGAATAAAATAAAATTTAATAACTTTTTCTCATTCTCAAATATACTAAATAAATGATCCATTTAAAAACTTCTTCCTATCTATATCGTATATATAAAATACATATAAGATATTAAGAATTTTGTTTAAATTATAATCACTAACCAAATACGGACAAATGGATGGGAGAGCCCGGTAAAGAACATAATATAAATACCTAATTGGTTTCATTAACTCGATGCCTTATTAGAGATACAACGGAGAGCTACAAAATTCTGTTAAAAATTAAGTTGTTTCTTATTTTATAATTTAAATGTGTAGAATATTTAAATCCATCATTTGATTATTTTTGTACTTTAAAGCATGAAGTATTTGGTTCCAAATAATTAAAACAATTATTTCTGAAATCATATTATTTTATTTTTGTAATTTGAATAACTAAATTGTGATCTGTTATGTTATTTTCACTCGAAAAAAATTAAACAATCTCATTTCGATAAAAAAGTCAAAATCGTATTAGCAACAGATTATTGTGCGTACCAATATTTGATGCCGAGAAAAGTCCAGAAACAGATTGCAATTTCAATCTTTGGAAGTCAAAATTGGATCGAGTCGATTATTAATATTGACCGTGGGACAATTATTATTTACCCTTTAACCTTTACCTGGAACTGGAAAATTCGTTGAAGGTAAACGTCACATGTCAGTAAGTATATATATATTTTTAGCTTTAGTAATATACTAAATGTTTTCAAACTAAGCGCGTATATTGATTACATAGTAATTTTAACAAATACAGCGATGGAATGACGCGGTGTAGACATCTGTCAGTTCGACAATTAATAAGTCATCTGACTTCAATAGTTTCCTGGTCAGGGTTCAACAATGCACATTAACAATGTCTTTGAGTAAAACGAATTGTTTTGAAAGAATATTTTTTTTATAAGATTTTAGTCTAAATAATTTTTCTGTCAAAGTTTTGGTAATAATAACATTTTAAAACTTAAAAAATACAATGTTAAGAAGAAATCTTTCTAGTACTCTTCTTCTAGTCCCCGTGTCTAGGTTTAATGTTATAATGTTTAGTCAAACAAAATCACTGTACTAAATTCCATAGAAGCCTGATCAGATTTTTTTAAGTTTCACACTAGAGTCCTGCCTGTGCTTATTAAATTTTCATTTTTTTTTTATTTAATAAAAATAAGCTTAACGTGACTAAACATTTTTATAGACAATTAAAAAATGAATTACGATGGTAGCATCTTTTTAGTGTTATCCCATACTTAAATTAGCTGTCGCCTCCGTTGCGGTATAAACTTTTATATGACGACAGTCAATTAGCAGAGCAACGTGACAATTTCCCAATTGGTGAGTTGTTTATCTGAGATCACACAATACCAAGATGAGCGTCATGTTTTGTGTCCACGTTCCATGGTCATTTTTAAGAACCCCTTATCTAAATTTAACAAAAATTCATATAAATTAAACAAACATGAATTGAATGCAACGGCGTAAACGCATCGGCGTTATCCGAACGCCGAGCCGTAAATTAGGCGAAATGTCACATAAAACAAATACGGATTCTAAAGCTTTAGCAATGACCACCTATATTTTTGTATTTTTTATGAAAATTATAAATAAAAACTATTAATTATTAAACACCGAAATCTTACCAGTGGAACACATACAAATAATTATACATATATTAACAACAGTCCGCTCTAGATAGTCGTGATATCTGCTGCCTATATATTGTGACAATGGCGTAGCCGGTTACTCGTTATAATGACTTCACCGTAGTATGATGTAGTAGAGTAAAACCCAGCCGTTCATAGATTTATAGATTTTGGGAAAAACATATCTAGTAATAAAGAGCTATTATCGATATATAGCATTTCTTAAATGAAAATCCGTCTAGCGTCGATGAAAGTTTCTATGTTTAAATCTGTTTGAACACAGAAACTTTCGTCTAGGAAATACATAAGGTATGATAATAATTATATAACATGAAAATGACTTTTACAAAGTTTCATTAATTTTTCTTTCTCGATCTCCCTAAGTTTTGTTTTGTCGAGTACAAATTACCCTACTTTGAATGAGTCATGAGAATGCAACTAGTATAGTTAAGCCCAGAGATGAGAATACTTCAAGCGAGACCAGAAGTTTGCAAAATACAAACCGTTGTTGCGAAGTACTGCGTTTTCCGATTTATTACCTACAGTTTTACCTGTAGTAGTATAATTTTACAAAATGTCTATTGTGGACAAAACATGTATGATTTAATCCAAATTTGTCATCTTATTGTATAATGTTCAATCACGTGTTTACTTTATAGATATTTTTTAAGATATATAATATTCAGAAGGACCGATTCATCTTCACCTTATACAATTTTTTTATCATTTATTTTGGTAGGAGCTGTAAACATAGGTACTCTCAACATTAGCCTTGAACTAAATTCCTTTATTCTAATAATAAAAAACCCATAAAAAATAACGACATTTTAAACAAATTACCTCTCAGTAATCTCCTAGGAACTTAACATGAACTGTCTTTATTAATAAAGACAGCCTCCAGAAGATTAAGATAGATAAGATATGTTTACGAGTATTGAGCTTCTGCAAACTGCCACCTTCTTCAACTTTTTACCCTTTCCTTATGTAAAATTTTTCCTCTTGATAAGTTATTTTATTTTATTTATTTAGTACATATTTTATTTATTGTTATTAACGTAAAAATGACTTATTAAATAAGAAATATAAAAAAACAATTCAAAAAAGTATGTGTAAACTTATGTTGACTTATTAACATGTATGACATTATTATGTAACCGAAAAGTAAGTCAATATCATATACGGATACAACACTAATATCCTAATTTCAAAGACTGTAGATTATATTTTACCTTCTCCCTTGTTCCATAAATTATATTTTGACAAAAGATACAGATGTAGCGACACTGTTCCACGTTGGTCGGTGCATTTCAAACTAGTATTTATAGTAAAATTCTACAAGAAAAATAAACTTTCTCGCAATAGTGATTATGTTTATATTTTATATGCTGCGAAATGTACGAAATATTGTTTTAGGTAAGTAAGGAACTCACAATTTTGCAAGTTGATTACATGACATGGAAGGGTATGCTTTTAGTGGTATTCATTTAAATAAGTTGCAAGTGTTATTTGAAATATCCTTGTCTTATAAATAAAGTTACAAATCATAAGTTTTATTATTCAGATTAAATTAAAAATTCCTTACCATTAATTCATACCTCTGCTCTCTGACAAAACTAGTAAAAATGTTACTAATATATAAATAAAATTTACAAAGCAAATTGTCAACTAAAAAATACTAATAATATAAGTTGTAGGTATATTTCCTAACTTAAATAGCTCTTCTATTTCACATAGTGTTTTAAAAGCATATAATGTTTATTCTTAATAATTAATAATTATTTATTCTGGTCATTATTAAATATACTCTGATATCTTCACAATGTATATTTATAGCATGAAGGTGTTAAGTTTTTGTAAATTTTAATGTGAAGGCAATCGTTAAAACTATTTAGAAAATCGTTAATCTGTCCTTCGTAAGAGCGTCCAGGATGAGTACAGATTTTTTTTGTACCACTGGAGTGGAAAATCAAAGTAAGAAACAATCTACAAAACTTGCCTTTCGAAGTTCACGTGGTTGGAGTCGCGGACAACAGTTTATTATAATTTTGTTATTAAGTAGCATAGAATGCATACTTCATTTGATTAAAGAACCTACTTGTTACATAATTTTATAACAATATTTACACCTTTTAACTTTGCTTAAACCTGTTAATTATATATATATATATATATATATATATATATATATATATATATATATATATATATATATATATTATTCATTGGTCTCATCAAAAAGATTTTAGCTTATAGTTAAAGTTTAATCAGATTAAATAATGTAGAAATAAACCTATTTCATGGCTTTCTTCCTTTAATTAAAAAAAGAACAAAGTTTTCATTATAATAAAAACCATATCAATGATATCAACCCCGTTTAAATCCCAAACCTACATGAGATATTTATAATTTATATTATTTTTTGTATGTATTTTATTCAAAAATACATACATTACATTACATACAAAAGATTATATTATTTGATTTATTCCAAAGCAATCTAAATAATATTAAATATCTGTTCAATACATTAATTCATGTGAAATACCGAATTTTATCAGAATATTTTTTAGTGACATTACTTTTTAAAGTCTGACAATTAATAGTGTTCGTTCGTGTTTCGGCAAAGCGTTTAAGATTTATAGCTGACCAACTAAATCTATAAGCCGCCTCAAAAGATAAAACGCCTCTCCCAACACGTAAACAAAACTTTTTCCGCTTCACCCCCTCCTAGACAGAGCCTCTGCTCTTAGTTCTCCCTAAATAAAACTAATATTTATTAAGTTTGAGTAATATATTAAAAAATCTATATTTGATACATAATTCTATTAATATTATCAATCAGATACTATTACTATTATATTATGAATTCTACTAATACTATCACATGACATACAGTTGATTTGAGATTGTGATAAATGATACTCGTATATGAAAGGGAATAATTATTCGTAGTATTGTCTATATTTCTACAATGCAATACAATCTATGCTATCACTTCAGCTTCGTTCCACACGTGACGTGACACTACAAAGGATCTTTCAAAGTCGTATCTCAAAGCCTCAATATCGAACAGAGTTATAAAAATTTATTGAGATATTATTTATTACTGACATTCATATCACTTCATATATCTAAATAAAAAGTTCGTTTTTTTTTCAGATTTTAGTAAATTATAGTTTTATAATTATCACGAAATAAAATATATTATGACAAAAAAGGATTGCAATGTTCAATAAATTTTGAGAAATTATTTATAAAATATAAAATCATTTCATTTATTAGCCTCCAAATTAAACAAACATTCTAATAAAACATACGTTATTTTATAAAAAAAAGACGGGTCTAAAACCTTAAGTAGTTTTAACAAAAACGCATATATAAATATATTTTGTAGTGCTTGCAAATGTAGAAAATACTAATTAGTTATTAGAAAAAAAACATATTTTTATTTATATAAGCAGACAATTATTCCTACTAAATATACATTTATGTTATGTTATTCTTATATTGTGTACTGTGGTTTAACATATTTTAGCTCGTAAACCCACAGTAAAATAAAGATATTTAATAACCGTCACGTTGGGGATCTCAGAGAAACCTCATAATTCAATATTTATAAAACTAAGGCAGTGTGAGTATTATATTGGCATGAATTCATTAATCCTGCTGTAAGTCCAAAGAAAAAAAGTAAAGTACGTGTACAAAGATAAAAAAAAAAGTATACATAATTGGGATAGCCGAAAGATATTTTTTCTATTGATAATAACAACAGTGATAAAATATATATAGTGTATAGTAACATATCATAAGTAAAGTAGCAGTGTATGCAAATTCACAAATATTGTTATTCAAACGTCACGTACGAGTACAAGCAGTGAAGTGTGAAAGGGACGACTCGTTAGTCGAACCACGGCTTTTGCAGATATTTTTAGGCTTACCTTTGAAACGCAATAATATTTATTATGTAGTATGTTGTCAGATAGCTAAATAATACATTTGACTATCAATAAGAAAAAAGTTAACATTGTTTAATAATTCATGGAATGAGTGAATGTAAGCCGGTCAAAATAAAGTGGTGCGGATGTTTGTAATGTCATCGCAGTGCAGCTCAGCGCAGCATCGAAAGTGCAGTACGCAGACGACCTGTCTTTTAGTGTTAATTATAAAAGTTAAAATACATACATTTATAATTAGAGTAATTAGAACTTGAATATTACTAATCCTTGAAGCTATCTGTGGACGTTGGATATTTCTAAACCACTCTAATATGATCGCTTCTGGATATGAAAGTGCTATTAAATATATTATTATTATTATTTCCTCTAGCAAAATATTTGAGTAATATTATTTTTGTAATTAAAAAAGGATTGAAGTACTAGTACTTTATAATTAAAACTATTATTGATTACACGTATATATTTCGACGTTTCGATGAAACTTCAATAATCGTATTAATAACCAATTAATGTATATTTTTATTTTTCCTTTATCCCTTTACCTGGAGATGAAAAAAACCATTAAAGTAAGATAACATACGAGTATATGACAACGTATACTCGTATGTTATCATCATCATTAGAAAGACACCGTCATCATTAGAAAGTCGTTATTTTATAAAAATGTGATTAAAGTGTTTTGATCTCTATAATAAATCAATGATTCAGCCTGTTTTTATATTCAATACGACTTTAATGTCTTTCGACATGATAAAAATACATTTAATTTTGAACTAAACAAAAACGTTTTCAATGAAAAAACATAAAAGTACTCAACTTCCAATATCCGGTTTAGTGGTTCCAGTAAATAATGGGTTAGCTACTTGACTGAGCTCACACAATGTCGTGATGTGTGTCGTGTTGTTTCACGTGTGTCAAAGTTATAAGACCGGTTAGGTCTTTGTTACTCGTATAACTTTTATCTATTATCTCTAATATTGACACTTTAAGAGAAGAGCTAACTTTAAAGATACTAGATAATCTTTAAATATCAGATGTAGTCTGTTGAAGATCAGGTACTTCTGAAAATAATAGACTATTTTAAAGACACTTAATTTTTTAAATTTAGTTACAATTGATGATTATTGAAAAGAAACTCAAAATCTGAAATCTTTTCCATCCTAAACATAAGTGCAAATATTTGTTGATATTTATAAGTGGATTTTAATGTTATTTAAAAAAGACTTACCTTATTTTAAAGGGTAATAATTTTCATTAGATTATTGCTACGTGCTTGCTATTAATGTTTCGTGACGCTAAGCCTTTAGCGCTATCACACAATCTACAGTTAACGTAATGCAACCAAAATAATGCTCATTACACTGATATTAACAAAGAAACTGAAATACAGTGTTATATCATTGTATCGTTTATGTTCGCATATTCGAATCGGAAATTTTATTCACAATTTGCAAGATATTTATAAATGTAATAGTATAAATAGATCTAGTTTGCTGGGCCGAGCTGTATTTAAGTGTCATTATTTATGTTTTTTAAGAATTTTTGTAGACAATAACCCGCTTTTAGAATTAAATATTTTTTAATATTGTGGCAAGCGGGTAACACTTTAACTATTTAAAGCAATAAAACTAATAATAGTTTTAAGTAACATAGTTTGAATATAGTACCAGGTTGTTGTAATTCACAAACAATGTTTTCCAACCGTCACTTACAAGTACAAGCAATGAAGTGTGTAAGGGATGACTCGTTAGTCGAACCTCGGTTTTTGCAGATATTTTTAGGCTGTACTTTGAAACGCAATAATCTTTATTGCAGAATCTATAAATAAAATTTACTTTTTCATATAAGAAAAAATAAATTTTCGGTAGTACTTGCTTTAGTAATCGAGTTTAATTTAATATAAAATAAGATAACCATATAATTTTTAATATGATGTAAATAAATAAAAATAAACAGTTATATAATTCAATTTATTGTTATAGTATAAACTAAACAGTAAATGAAGTCTCAGTAATCATTTAATATAAAGTGGTCTTTGATAGTTCTTTTTAATATCTAAAGATTTATATTAAGTTGAAGTAGTTAAATAAGTCAAGATTTAATCCAATAGTTTCTCTCCGCAATAACTTAACAAAACTTAACAATAAAATTGGTGAAAAAGCGATAGAGAATATGTAAATAACAGAAATATTGTACACACTAAGATAAATTAGTAATTTTAATCTAATTAAATAAATAAATATTTAGATAATTTTATTATAATTCCGAATCTATAAAGAAAATAAAAAAAACTATTTTTAATGAGAGTCTGTAGATCATATTGGATTCTTCAATACCAGTGAAAACAGTAAAAAGCGATGAATCTAAAAGTTTTAAAATCACGTGCCGGCACGGTCTTTACGGGTCGCTGGCCTTTACAGTTTTTCACTATTCCTGTAATACTTTGTTGAGGCCTGATAATTCAATTTAGTTAAAAAAAAACACCTAACATTTTTTATTATTTATTAAATAAGTATATTAAGGATGGTCAAAGTAAAGTTTTATAATGTCTATAGAATGTGGCACAGACTACTTCTGCCTTTTAGTGATAATTATAAACACTCTCTTGTACCTAAACATACAATTTGTAATTAGTGGAATTCTTCCTTTAATACTTTAAGTCGTCAGTGAATGTTGAAGGTGTATCTCTAAATCGCTCTAATTCGATCGCAATGTGACATGAAATGGAATATTTCGTTGATAAGGTGTTCGAATGTTTCTTTGTAATTTATCAAATTTAATTAATAGATTATTATCAATTAACGACAAAATTAACTTTGTATTTTATAGAATATTGTCCATAACTAATTTAATGTTGTACTTTAATGTATGAAATAGGTGTTGCTAATGATTATAATTAAATAAATTTCTCTAATCAAATATTCTATTTTTATAATTTAGAAAACTAAATTATGATTACACAGATGAAACTTTTTTAAATACACTTTTTTCGATAAAATTTAAACAATCATATTTATAACAAATTAATGTGACCAATATTTGTTGTTAAATAAAAATAGATGATAGAAACAGATTGTAATTTCAATATTTAGTAATAAAAATTGCATCTAGTTGATTATCAATATTAATCGTGGGAGGTTAGATTTTTATTTTCAATTTTGAAATTCAACTTGAAACGAAAATTTTGTTGAAGGTAGCTAGATGTTATATTAGCTACATTCATTTTATTTTGGGGAAATACTGAACCTGTTTATATCTTTGATAAATCAGTGGACAAAATTTAAAAAAATTAGGTCGTAATACCATAGTACATATCCGTAAGGATATATATTTTAACTTTAATACATATACTTTATGTCATAAAACTTCTTTGCAAATGATTAAATTATTATTTTTTTAACAATATTGAGAACAGTAACTTTACATACCCAACCTAAAAAAGGGGATTTAATTAATTATACTGCTTAATTATTGTATTTTTTTTTAATTTCTTTCACAATGATTATTGTGTCTGTTAAGACAGCATTAGATAAGGCTGTTATTAAATAACAAAGTTATTGCACTGTGTTGTGCTTGAAAGGTCCAAATATAAAGTGTATTCAATTTAGATGTTAATTTTAGTTCCGTAATGAAATAAGGGTTTTAATTTTGTTGCTAACAAATAAGTGGCTAACTGTTAAACATTTCACGCAATTATTAGCAGGTTATATGCGGATAAACAAATATTAAATACGTAAAATATATTTTATTATTCATAAGTCATCGTGAAAGCATTTACTAAAGGTGAAGTTTAACCTAACAAATCAACCCTTTTATGGTCCAATGATTGTACTCCTACATTATAGACACTTTATACAAATATTATAAATTATTTTTATAACTAGTGATGTCATTAACTAGATTAAGAAAAAGATTAGAAGACATCGCTCCTTTACTTATAGAATTTGATTTAACAAACAAATTAAGTTATTTATATTGCAATACGTAAAGCAATGGAGAACAGATATCGCTTCTTTAAAGTTCTAATTAATGCTTTCAAAGATTTTTGGGAATAATTATTTATGGATTTAACTAATGTACACTGATTTAATTTTGATATTAAAATCACGTTCATGGTAAGACAAGTAGTAGATATCTGTCATCTACCTCGAACCGTTTCTTAATTTTAGGTAGTACTTACAGTTCAGGATGCGCAAACCCCTTCGTGTTCACAGAAGTGGTGTTATAATGTTTTTATGAGCGGGTTCCAGGTGTGAGATAGATTTTAATCATGTTCTCTATTGATATTTGTATGTTTTAAATTTCAATAGCTTTGCTAACAATTGTAAGGATCTTTGAATTATACTTCTAACTATTATCAGATTTGCGCTCTTAAGGTCGCAACATGTAACCAAATTGTGTATCCTTATAATCTGCCTTAGTAAATTCAAACGAAACATACAAAATTTGTGAAGCTTTATATTATAAGTATATTTTTTAGTCCAACCCATTGCTTCTTTTGGCATATGGTTAGTGTAAGTTTGAAGCTTTTAATATATTTATTAAGATTAAATTGATAATGCAATCACTGATTGTTTCAAAAATTTCTTAAGAGACAACGTAGATTTTAATTTTATTTGTTTTTAGAGACAGTAACAATAATTTGTAAGTTAAAAAATAAAAAATGTAATTTAATATTTGTTCAGAGCTGTTACTTTGTAATTTTCTTTGTTGTTGTGCTAATCAATTGTGACAATTGATTTTATCAGTAAAGAGTATATTTCTGAGCGTTTCATCTGTGTAAAGGAGAGAAAAAGTTTTGATCAAAATAACCAAAAAATTATAAATTGTAATTATTATATCAAAAACTCAATTCATCTCTTCGAAATAAAAGCAATAATTTTGATACATAAATAAGCCATAAACCTACAATATAAAAAAGAGCATCGAATTATCTGTGAAGTATGATCCCGTACAAGTTGACCCGACAATGTTATTGTTATGATATTATAAATGAATTATAGAATATTATTATATAATAAAAATACGACAAAATACTACAATATATCACATTGATTATTGAAATATATTAAATTTTTGTAAATAACTTTTGTTACCATTGTTTCGTAATAATAACATTTTAAATTTATTTTTCAAACATATATACTTGTAAGAGGTTATTCCTTTTCTAGGTTTAAATTATGATTAATGTAAATTTGGAAAAATAAATATATTATACCCAATTCTATTGAAACCTGTGTAATAGTTTTAAAGTTATTTGAGAATTTTAAGTCTCTCTAAAGACCAGTCCCCGTCGATCAAATTTTCAGTCCTTTTTTATTTAAAATAAATAACCTTAACATGGCTTTAGACAATTGAAACATTAATTTAGATGTTCAAATAGTTCAGTTTTATTCTACAGTATAAAATTAGATGTCGCCTCGGTCGCGATAAAAACGATTATATTACAACAGTCAATTGGCAGACCGACGTGAGTATTTCCCAACGGGTTGGCTATTTATTTTAGTTTACACAAGTGTCATGTTGTATTGTGTCCACCTTCAAGGATAGTTCTTGAGACTCTTTTAAAAATTCGTCTTATTTAATAAAAAGACTTATGAATGTGAACGAACGCGAAATAAAAAAAGTAAATAGTGTAGCACAGATCTAGGTAAAGCTGTGTTTAGGGATATTTTTAGTTTCTATTTCGAATGTATTTTGTATGACATTTTATAAGGATACAAAAATTAAAGCTCCTAAATTTCATAATAAGCTGTCACCTATTTTATTATCACCTATTTAACAACGTTATGTGTTGAAAAGCTGTTTTTTCAACCACCCATTTTTCAACCTTTAACAACGTTGTATCTTAAAAAATAGGAACTTAATTTTTAACTTATATTCTCGGATACGTTATTTTATATTTGCATTAACTTATAAAATTATAAAAAAATATCCATGTATAATTAATACTAATAAAAGTTTTCAATTAGCTCTATAATGTAATTGTTTTTACACTCAGCTTGTTGTTCACTGTGAAAGGTTTCACGCTATTGTACCTTTAACTATCACACGATCTATAATGAACCAGGTGCAGTTATATATATCGCATGCAATGAACAAAACGAAATAAAATGTGATATGAAACTAAATTATATATAATAATATATAATATATATAAAATAATAATATAATTTAGTTTAATCGAATAATTTTAGGACGGATAACTTTCGTATTCTCGGTGTAAAATTGTAAATAATACCTGTTTTTTCAATAATTACTTGGGTTCTAACAGATGACGAACATTTAACATATTATAACTTTATATTTTATGGTATGTAAAATGTAGCCATAAGCTGGCATGATAGCTGCAACGGATCACTTACTATTTAAGCTATATCATATCCTTAATTAAAATAATAAATATTATGTTATCAATGAAGTTCTTGATATATTTATTTAAATTTTAAGGGTGTTTGAAAGATGATAAAGAAATTGCATTGTTATCCTGAGTGAATATACATATTTTAAATTAGGCATAGAAGTGCCCGTCAATAACTTTGAACGCCACAAAGAAAGTAGATTAATAATATGATATAATGACAACCCATTGTTCTCGATTCTTGATATTCATAATATATGTTGTCTACAGGTATACTGTGCCCATGGCGTAGTCACCCGTTGTAATAACTATACTGCATGTCAATTAAGATGTAGCAGAATAATAGCCTGCTTAGAATTATGGATATTAGGAAACAAACATATCCAGAATTATTATCAAAATATATTATTTCTTAGAACGTTATCCGATTTTATATTTTCAAATCTGTCTTAACCAGATAAATTAGAGAGCACAATAATTACATAACAAAAATTGTTGTTTCTTAAATTATTATTTCTCCGATCTCTCTAAATGTTATTTTATCGAATACGAACTACCCAACGTTGATTGAAGACAAAAGGATGCAAATGGTATACCTAAGAGGTGAGAGTACTCCAAACGAGGGTAGAACTTTGCAGAATACAAACCATTGTTCCGAAGAACTACGTCCTCCGAATTATTTCCTATAGTTTTATACCCCACAAATATTTTTTTTTCATTACCAATCGCAAAAAATCAATAAACCTTGTTTTTTCGTTCATATATTTATTTATTTATTTAAATATAGTTAAATAGTGTGATTCCATTTTAGTCATATTTTATGTAAATTGTATTTATTGTTTACTTAAAACTTTGTATGCACTGTTGTATTATAAAATAAAATTAATAAGTAAATAAACGAAATAAATCTGAAGCAGTGTAACTATACAGAATACTTCGAAGTTATATAGAAAATATATTTTTATCCTATATTCTATTTATGCGACTTAATATAAATAAAATTAATTACGCATTTTTTAGTATAATATTTATATATTATTATTTCAGATACTCAGATACTTATGTTTATTGATTATAATCAACAAAAGTGAGAATGACCAAAAATTTTACCAATTACAGGAATATATTTAATCAATTAGAGCTAAAATATTCATTAAGTGGAATAATTATTTCAATTATCAATTATGAAACGTTTATTGAAATATCAATTAAACTTTGAAATTAAACCACATTTATTCTGTTGGTAGCTTTTAAAACAATGTAAACGGTAGCCTTCAACACCTACAAAAATAAAGAATTGTTAAAAGAAATATCTCTCACTAATCCGCTGAGAAATTAACATGAACCGGTATTATAAATAACGATTGCTGCAGAAAAAAACGTTAAGCTTCTGAAATACAAACGACCCGCTTCTCTAATAGCTTTAAACCCATTTCATAAATAAAACTTATCTGCACGTTAAGTTTATCTATTTCATTTATGTTACATATTTATTATTATAATAGGTATAATGTCATTATTAAATAAAAAAAATCAATAATTTTATAAATTCTAAATATAAACTATGTGTAAACTTACTTGTTACTTATTAACATATATGGCATTATTATGTAACCGAAAAATAATAGATGTACATGATATTTTTACCTTCACCCTTTTTCAATAAATTACAATTTGTCGAAATAGCCTTGCATTATATACGTAATTACAATCATTAAGTTTTACAAATAAACATAACCGTCTAGCCAGTCATCTTTTTTACACTCTAATGGCGTAACTCCTACATGACGGTCGAGAAATAAAGTATGTACTAAAATATTTTTTTTTCTAAAAAGCAATAATTCTGCACTTTGTTATTTATTCTTTGAAAGCTTTAGGTTCTCCATTTCAATCAACGTTTCTTATCTATATTTTTACGATTGAAGATGACGTCAAAAGCAATGGCAAGCCTACAGGCATCAACCACACTCATAGAGAAGACCAGCGTGAAAAAGTGGCCCAATGAAACTACGTCTTAGGTGAAAAACCTTTCCCAAAAATAAAAGCGATTCTTCAGGAGATTCTACCCCAGAGTCCCAAAGAAGCGTGTGAAGCTTTCTTTTCGAACAATCCTGTCCGGACAATGTTACATATGTTATCCTCTAGGGAGGATATTAAACTCCTAGAGCGGTCTTAAAAGTAGGTAACGGTATATACTGTGTAAAAACGGAATTCTTCGTTATTCTTAATTTGTACATAGAAAAAGAATAAACTTTATTAATTCAGTGCTTGCGCATCCTTTTTTTCACAGTTATTTATTAACTTTCTCTGCCCCTCATCGAACCACTTCTAATAAAAGCTTTTATCCTAGTTGTGTTTTTCTTTGTAACAATATTTATTCAAGACAAGTATAAGTGTCTCAGTATAAAAAATATCCATTTATTTAAATAGTTGAATTAACTGTCCATTATCAATAAAAGGTATTAATAATCATTTTATTTTAGGTATAGTATATTATATTGTTAAGAATTGTTAATTGTGTGTTTTCTTCAATACAAATAACAACACTACCTAAACACTTAAGTACATATGTAAATTTAGAAATGTTAAACAAATTATCTCCGTTAATCCGCTGAGAGCGTAACGGGAGGTGCCTTTATAAATAACGACGGCTTCCAGAATAAATGTTTATTAAGCTTCTGAAATGCAAACGACTCTCAGATATAGAGGAGAGTAACTTAAAGCTTCTAAACCACTTGTGTTAGAAAAACTTCACGTCCTTTTTGTACCGGTCCAAATAAATCGCATGTTTTATTGATTAAATATAAATAATAAAATATTATTTGGATAAAAAGTGACCCAAAATGTTACTATAACAAGTACTACATATTTTATCTTTAGTCAATATAAATTAGTTTATTTATATACAAACATCGAACTATACAAACAATCAAAATTGTTATATTAGCAAAATGAACAGGTTAGTATTTTGTAATCAAAAACAAATTCATAATATATTCAAAGAAATAAAACTAGTGACTTTATTAATTTATAAATAAAGTACATCATTACATTAATTGGAAAAATTATGAAGTTTAAAGTAAATATCATTCTGGGAAAGGGATTTTACGAAACACGGAAAGAACTCACTTTGAATAACTTTGCAAGTCTTTTACATGACACAGAGAGGTATACTCTTAATAGCATTCATTTAATTTAAGTAACTTAAAAATTATAATTAGTATTTTTTTTCCTATTTGTATTGAACAAAAATTAAAATATTTATAACTTATTGAAATCTAAAAGCAAGAAGTAATTTATCTTATAATTTCAATTACCCATTGTTCATGTCTTTTGATACAGGGATCAAAGGATGGATATGGCGATTTGCTTGACTATTTGGTTTTTATCAGTCTTCTGGCATCTTCTCTATCCACTGAATCCAATTATTCGCCTTACACATCCGGACAACTGTTTATGCATATAACATTTTCTAACAATTAGAAAGAAGTACTAAAGTTCGCAACGTCGTTCCCACTATATTTCGCTCGTAATGATGATACATTTTCAATTTTGGAAATCATTGATAGAACCAATTGATTTATATAGTTTCATTAGATATACTTTCGGTATGGAATTAATATTGAATTATGAAATATTGGCTATATTGGGATTTATTTATTTCCATATTTTAAGCGTTTGACAAACATTATGGTTTATAATAATGTCAAAAAACAGCTGTTTTATTTTTAATTGAAATATTCGCACCATATGACAATCAATATCATGTATATTTCGGTTATTTCAGACATCTATGAAACTAAATATTTGCCAGTACTTGCGACAAATAAAAAGCTCCCCAACCGAGAGCAACATTTTTTATAGAATTTGATGGATTGATATTGCATTGGATAGTTCGACTTGTTCCTTTTTTCAATCTATTTCATTCTCTTAATACATGAAGCCTGCGGTATACAGAAGTTTATTTATGCAATTCATATTTTATGGATAAATAATTATAGATAAATAAATATAGTTTAATAATTGATGATATTTTTAGACTACTATTGACATAATTACTCGATAACAGTAATGTTAGTTAAAGTAGTAAGTTGAATGTTTGTAATCAAGGAAATTGTTCTAAAACACATTTATTTCAACAACCGCTTTAAAAGATTGGTTGAAAAATATGTACTTCCTTCGAGCAAGCCATTTTTCTCAAACGAGAATTGAGTGTTTTGAAGAGAATGTATCGCGTACAATCTACTAATGATTAGATAATCGTTCTCACTGAAATAACAGACAGCTTTGCTATTATACTTAGAGCTATGTATTCCATTTCGAAGTACTACTTGCTCCAGTTATATAAACTTAATTTTTATATATTATGTTATAAACCTGAAGAATATTATATAATTGAAGTCACATGCAATAGCACTTTTTAAGTTGAAGGGTCTAAGGGCAGTCTAAAGACCAAAGACCGCAGGTTTTATAGACGTCGAAGGTCACTGGTTATGATATGAATAAGACTGAAAAGTAACTGATTTGATTTTTTAAAGTTTACACATGATTTTAAATATATATTTTTTATAATTACTCGAAAGAATATAAACAAATCAAATAAATTATAAAAGGTATTTTATATGTAGCTATAATGAATCATTGTAAAATAATTAATTATGATATAATAGATTAGCGCAACATATAAAATACCTTTTATATGTTGTATAAACCTATTTTTATTGATTGGTTCCTTAACGTGAAAGATGCAGTTGTACATATCTACTTGTTTCAATATCGAGTAATGAAATAGAAGTAACATGGCTCCATCGTCATCATGACATTATTTTATAAAATATAGGATTACTGTTTTTACTCTCTGTAATAACTCAACTCAGACAGATTTTTTATATTTTATATTTATTATTTAGACATAATATAACCTGTAATTAGTAGGTATACTCTATTAAATCTGAAAATTAATTCCTAAAATGATATGCATATGTAGACAAATATCATAACCAAGCAATTCACTACAAAAACAATAAAATATTATTAACAGTATGCTTTGGTATATAATTTTCAAATTTACTTAGTATTATAAGAACGAAGTGTCAGAATAGTTTTTGACATATGCAACCTGATATAATGACTCTTCACTGTACTTTCAAGATTACTATATAAATATAAATACTATTAAAATTTCGAAAAATCTTCGATCTCAAATGATAGTAAATAAACACGCATTGTGTCTTAAGTCACTTTCATTTAAAAACTAACTTATAGTTGAAGATAATTGAAAAGCAACTGCCAAGTCTGAAATCCATCCCATAAAAATCATATGTGCAAATATTTGTCTACATTAATAAATCTGAAATTAATATTAATAAAATAACACTTTAAGACGGAATAGTTTTCATTACATTTCTGCCTCGTGCTCGTTATAAATGTTTCGTGACACTAAGTCCTTATCTGCTATCACACAATCTATAGTAACCTAATGCAAGCAAAATAACGCTCATTGCATTCAAATAAACAAAGAGAATAAAATTTTAATTCATAGTAACTTTTAGGTAAGAAATTATTTACAAATTGCACCATATTTATTAATGTAATAATATTAAGATAGATCTATCATCCATTACCGACTTGACTTCAAATGTCGTCAAGGAAAACCTTAACTACTTTCAGGCAATGAAGTTACATGTTTTTATTCATATGGATGTTGAAATCTGATCAGAATTTCAGGTTTTTTGTTGAGTTACGATATGAACATTAATAAAAATAAGTAAGGTAACAACGAATCAATACTTTAACACTCCAATGGTTGTACTCTTACGTAACGATTGGAAAACAATACGTATTATCCTCGTCTATAAATATATATACTTAAGATACATCATATACAACAGATATAAAAGGTTTGGTCTTATTATTATTCATTGACACAACAACTTATTCCCTGATTCAATTATATAAATTGTGCGTCTTATATTTTAGAACATTTAATAATATTCCTCCTGTCATCCCGGTGTTGTTAATAAATACCTTCAATAAACAGTGGGGTTTAGTTACATTAACTATTTGTGCATATATTTTATTAAATTTTAGAATTTACTTCCTTTAGACGTTTCTGAAATGTTTCATACTACTATTGCTATCTTTTATTGGTGCAATATATATTATTAAATAGTAGAATTTTCTTTATTAAGACGTCATTGAGATGTTTGCTACTACTTTAACTGTCTTAAAATAATTATATTGAAGGATTGTATAATCAAAATTTAGAGAGAAGTCTACATACAAAAAAATGGTTTTACTTTCGATAATAAAGTTGTTGCAAGTTACGGTTACACTAGTCTTAAGACATTGCTTAGATAAAATGGTTGGATGTAGTATATTGGGATGCAAATTAAAAGTGAACAAAGAGCTCGATTTTGTCTTTACATTTGACTTTTATTCTACCTTAACCTAAATTGAAAATTGAATTCATTCATATTCCAATGATAGTTCTGTTGATAAAATAAAAATACCGGTTATATAATATTATAATATATTGAACATTTGTACTCAGTCTAACCCAATTAGTTTTCAAACAACAGTTTATTACTAACTAGAATGACGAATTGGTCGCCAGATACTTCAGTTGTCCATATAAAATCGTATCCATCGAAATATATAATTCATTCATGTTCCTTATTTAAATATTAAGAAACTGCTAAATCCAATATATCATTTAAGTGTTTTATAACACTTTTTATTAGTTTTCTAAAACATTCATAGTTACATATCTCAGGGTTACAATTTCTCAATTGTTCGCATTCAAAATAACATTTTTATTTTTACAACTTATCCGATACATGTCGGATTGAAATAGAAATCAATCACATATGCCAGAGTACATCTCAACTTTTAGTGAACAGGATTGCTGCAAAATATTTGAAACGTCCAGTTCTAGTTAAAAGTATTCTTCTGCAACCGAATAAAATCAATAGGACTATATATTATACATACATCATCTAGAACGACCAAACTCAGCTACTTTCAAGTTTATTCCCAGCTTCCAGTGTCATTGTAAAATGTACTTCTAGATCCTGTTAAATTTACTCATCAGCACATGTTTAGTTTCGTACAATCTTAGTCTTAAAGTTATTAATATTGTTTACGGGATATTTACCATGTATTTGTCATTGTCAGTGTGACAAATATAATGGCAACGCAAGAATACCAAAACGGGTAGAAAGATTTATCTATTTACAATAATAAATATCCTCGTGTTCCATCCATCCATCCAGTACGTAAATATCAGACAACATAATAAAATAAAACACAGTAAACATCGCAAAAACAACATTAATAACTGTAATTTAAATGGTCATGTTACTTTCAAATATTATAATGTATATTTATTAAATAATACAATAATATATTCATTAATACATTTATAAAGTAACGAGGTAATATTTTAAAACTTTAAACTTTGTGCATGATAATATGAATTTATAATTTCATTTATCATTTCATTTATTATAAGTTATTCGATATTGAATTTTAATTTGATTAGTAGTAAGCTATAACCAAATTAAATAGTAACAATGGCGTCGAATTATTAAATTACTCACAACAAACATCCAGAAAATAAAAACATTGTGAAGATAACGTTTAAGTTTTAAGTTCACTTTGTTGCACATAAAACTAGACAAACAAATCATTTTGTATATTTTAAAGCAACCTGAAAATATAATATAAATTTTTACACTGCAAGACAAAAAAAACATTTAATTTATACCTCGTGCATCTTTGTTGTGGAAATATTTAATTATAAGACTCCCCCGACTCGCTGCTGTTAATAAACGTTTTTATAAAACCCTGGGCTTACACGATAATAAACATTTATGATACTAATTAATTAATTTATGATACATTACTAATTTTATATTTGCTGTATTTCAAATAACGAGTACTAATAAAAGCTACCAATCCTTCCATTTTTTTCAGTCAGTGTAACTGTGTGTCAGCAATATAACATTCCATAAATGTAATTTAATTTTAATAGTTCCTTCAAAAAGTGTGCCAAAGGCGTAAAAATATCTTAATTAATGATATCTTCCAAAATTCAAAGTCTATGCGGCTCTGATATGAAACATAATATGAAAGAATATATTATTAACAAGTCTCTTCTATCAAGTAGAAAACACAAGCAATGCGATGCAATTCATTGTAGGCGACCTAGAAACTGCATTAAGGATCAAATATTTCAACATACCGAATGTATGGAAAGATTATTAGTATTCATTTTCTTAATAAACATTTATAGCAACAGGTTATTTATATCTTACCGTGGCGGTCTAAGTAACAGTCTTGTCGTCTATAACGTTCATTGTGGTAAATTAATTAACGACTCCGACAGGAGTAATAAAAATTCTAGAAATAACTATGTAATCCTTAACCGTTGACATTCATGTAGCAAGCGATTTTATACATAGGTGGATATCAATTTATACCAACTACCTCAATAATTTAATCGTAAATTAGATATATGTAGATGTATTCTTACCTTTTAAAGCCTAGGGTAAGCTTTAGGCATTAAATTTTGCAAAGCCGGACAAGTACAAGTCGGGTTCGAACCACCGAAGGTTCCGTACAATTTTTTTTGGTTTTAAATACAAGTACTCGTAGTTCTGAAATCGAGAAATAATAGACCATAAATATTTCAGATTTTTCACGTGCTATGGGAGATGTGGAATTGTCTTTAATTTTTTTATATAAATTAAAGTTAATGCGTCCTAAAAAATTTATACAATATGTTACGAAATATACATATCCAAGCTCTTTCATTGGATACCCCACTTAAGCTAGTAGCTTCAATTTTAAATTTCGCCTGACATAAGAAAATTTATGATTTACATACAAATATATAGTTTTCAGATTTTTCTTTTATATTATATTGTTTCAATTGAAACACGACATCTCCACGTGTTTGAGAATGTAAGGGTATTGACAGATAGACGAACGGACGGACAGACGGGCAACATAATGATCTGATAAGGGTTGCGTTTTTTAAAAACCGTACCCTGTCTAAGACAGCGTAGTTATTACATAATTTACATGTGTCACCGATCAGACGTTTAAAAATATCATTTATAATTATAAGTTTTTACTTTATTTTCTAAATTAACTTCAGTAACCAATAACAATAATGACCTGAATAATATGACCTGGTTAAAATACACGGGTTTGCATTAACAGATGGCGATATTGAACGTCAGTGTTTGCAAAATTCTATTATAAAACTTTTAGTTTCAATAGAAGAGAGACTAACAAATTATGATAAGTTTTGATAATCTTATTTGTAATAAGTAAGTATTAAAATGACTTCTTGGATTGGAGCTAAAAACAGACACAGATGTTATTAACGTTACAATGTGCTCGGGAACAATTTTAAGAGTACTTATGCCAGGAAAAGACTTAGAGTGAAGTGTTAGAAACGTGTTTATTAATTTAAACTAGTGTAATTTCTGTTAGCTCTCGGTGAAATGTTACTCAGCATTTGTGTAATAAATAAAACAGTGTAAGGTTTTCTTTTAAAAATAACACTGTATTGTAGTTTCTTTTAATAATAAGTATAAAGTGATTTCTTCTAAAAATAAAAATATAACGATTATTTATATAACTTATTAAGAGCCAACATATTTTTTAATAATTGAATATATAATATATTTATTTAGCTTTCCTGATTAACTTCCGGTAAAAAGATTGAAAAGATGCTTTACTCGAGATTATTAAGGAGGTTGAATACGGTTGTAATATTTAACTACAACCCTTATAATAAGCCATAAAAGGTAATATGAAAATAATACTCCTTATGTAATCAACACGGACGAAGTAAATATAAGCATCCAGTTCTGAATCTTAGTTCGTGCAACCTGATAACGATATTCCTGCATCGCATGTACTAAACCCCGCGTAAGATTATTTTTGGGATAAAAAATTCATTTGGGTGATTATTTAACTTTTTTACTCTTCATTAATTATATAATTGTCAGTATCGTTTTCATCAGTTTCTTGTCGTTTAGACAAACGTATTCATTAAAATCGCATCTCATTTAGAACACTGTCGCTAGAGATGTAAGATTCCATTCGTAATAGTAATCTGTTCAGTCTTTGAGATATTTGTGAATGATCCTCTCTAGTGTCTCGTGTTAGACAATTGAAAGTGGAGTGATATCGTGTGTACAGACAATAGTACACTCTCTATATAACGGTTGAGTGTTAGTAGAATTAGTGTGTTTTCGAAACATTCACTTTAAATCCGAATATTCTTTATCTTAAATGCTATTTTGTGCTAAAATGTTAATGGTAGTAAATAAATATATGTTTCGTTAATACCATAACAGTTGTTTGTCGGATTTTTATTGTATTTTATTAAAGTTAACTAATTATTGAAATTGTTTACTATATTACGTTTTACGGACAAAATATTTGTAGTATCATTAAATTAAATAATATTAAATATATTTTCAGTTTTTCAGCTCAGTCAGAATGGATTTGCTATTTATTACTTTATACACATATCTAAAATTATAATAAATTTAATGTTGTCATAAAGAATTTAATTACAATAAATAAAATATGAATTAAAATGTCTTTGGCTCAATGCATGTTTGGAAATTGCACCTATCTGGTATTCGAAGCCAAGAGTTCTTCTATTTGTGATTGGCACATTTGAATAAGAATAATATTTACTTCATCTGATATTAATTTACGTAATGATAATTTAATTTTAATGATAAAATTTTATTTTAGTACTTTTGGTGTTCCTTGGATAGTTTCTTATTGTTCGCTACTTTTTAATCTATAATCCCAAATTTTTATATAGTTTTATTTAAAACTGCATATTTTAATAATAGAAAATACTTTTAAGGCATAAATAAATCTGACAGGTACACCGAATAAAATATACAGAAAACTTTTGCTACGCTAGTTGTACTATAATTAATAAGAATCTTCCAAGATCTTTGATTCAACGCAATATTATTATACAATTGTCATTATAATTGTTATAATATAAATAATATCTTGATCTTAAAGTTCACTGAATATCTGTCATATACCCTCTATCTCATAAAAAGGGGTTCATCCACAGATACGATAATTCCCGAGGCAATTATTTTCCTTTATAACATTTTGAAGCGGTGACATTTTAATGAAGGTATTAAGTACTCTTTACGTAACTCTATACTCTATACCCTCACCTCTTACACATTCACATGTCATATCTATACTTTACCGAGATGGCGTATGATAGACAATTGTGGAAGAGATGTCTTTAATATGTTAACTTAAATTATTTATTTAAAGAATATATTATATATTGTATTATAAAATTATGTTATTACAAATTTTAACGTTTTTATTTTAAATTCCATAGAAACATATTAGCCATGTTTTTTAAATTCAAAACGGATAGCGAAGTGACGGTATCTCAGGGGTCGCAGGATCGAATTTTGACTTATAATCTTCTGTGATATTTATTTAGTCCTAAAAAAAGTAAAAACTAATTTGTCGATTTTAGTTCTTGTATTATTTTAAAAATGTGGTGTTGGGTGATGATATTGATGATAAGCAATAAAAAGGTACTTGTAAAGAGACAATTATAAATCCTTATCTATTACCAGTTGTTGTGGTTCTGTCGTTATTCAATTGAATACACAGATACACATTGCAATTGCAAATTGATTGAAATAGTATGGTCTGAATAATTTTAATTTACTATTGAACAGTCCATTGATACGTTAGTGATCTCGAGATGTATGCAAAGAATAGACGCTATTGTGAGTTTCAAACAATAGCTCTTGATATCATAAAGACTATTTATCTAGAAAAATAAGTCAAAGTATTTCATGATGCGGAAATAAATATAAATAACTATTCACAACATCCTGTATTTAATTTCTATCAAACTTACAATGGTCGTCAGACCGCAAATAATATTATTATTTATATAGACTAAGGTTGTCCAATGTCTTTTATAATTCTAACTATATTTCTATAATTATTAGGTATTCGATACACTCGTATAAGTCATGTATCATTCAATTATTCTGGAAAACAACCAACTGACCGCAAAACGAATTATAATTATTATAAAACTAATTATTTATATATTGAGACCGTTAATAGTTTTAGTAAAACACATTTTATTGTTTGTGTAAAGAACAACTTCTTTACATTTACTACTCTATTTTACAAACAACTTTTATAAAAATACGATTGGTTGTTCTTATCTTACATAACATATAATATTTTGACGATACATTTTGTTATATTTCTTGCAAAAGAATTGTCTTGGATCTGACACTACTATAGCTGACGATAGCTGAATTTTACTACCTGCTACTTGGAAGCAGATGCTGATATATACATCAATAAATCACGGAGCAGCATCTGGACATCTCGGACCTAAATATTAAAATAAATAAATATATATATAAATATGAAAATAATTGTAACACACTCTTCACAAATAAAACTATAATCACCGTTATTTATTAGATAGAAGGAAATGCATACAACCAAATAAAAAAATATTTTCTTGATAATCAAATGAACAAATAAAGTATTTTAGAAAATGTTATATTTTTGTCATAAATCTATTATTTTTGAGCCAACATTATCAATATTGATACTTTGCGTATTTAGTGGGGCACACTGACTTATTGCATTTGTAACTTAGACTTATATAAAAGCAAAAACCAGCTTTGGTTTCTCAATTGGATTGTTAGTAATTTCTACAAGTATTTGGCTTATATTTTCCCCCAAAGATATTTTCAATATTATTAAAAGTCGTTGATAATCTGGCCATCCTCAAATTTGAATCTTCTTAAGAAAGTTTTATTGTTGAAAAATGTTAAAATCATTATTTTGCACCATAAAATAGTTAAAATTACAAGTAATTAACAAAAGCATAATCACATTATTTTAGTAAAATCTGCACAAAATCGAAATATTCGTCTCACAGGCCTGCCATACCCCGGTAAGTCAAAAATATTAGGAATTACTACAACGACACTAACTCCATTCAATCATTGAGCTGCAAAAAAAAATAAAACGCTAACTTCAATCGGTAGAAAAAGACAAACAACTTTCGATAGCTTGTACGCTTCGCAGGCGTGGATTCGCAGGATTCTACGTAAAGACTGATTTCAATATTGAATGGAGTTGGAGATACTACTTTCTTTAGTACTCAGTAAACTTAATTGTATCGAAATACATCAAACATAAAATTAGTAATATTTATACCATAAATGTTTATTATCGTGTAAGCCCAAGGTTTAATAAAGACGTTTATTAAGAACAGCGCATCGGAGGAGTCTTATAATTAAATATTTCCACAACAAAGATGCGCGAGAAACAAATTAAATGTTCTATCGTCTTTTAGTTAAAAAATTAATATATTTAATTTTTTCAGGTTGCTTTAAAACATACGTAATATTTTGTTGAACTGTGTAGTGTAACAACGTGAACGCTTAGAACAATGTTATCTTCACTATCTCTAATTTTCTCAATGTTTATTGTAATGTCGGTATGTCGACGCAGTTATGACATCATAAATTTGTTTTAACAATCTTACTACCAAACATATAAAATTCAATATGAGATTACTTAAAGGAAACGAAATTATAAAAATTATATTATGGTGCGCAAACTTCCAACTGACTATTAACACAGTTTGATATGTTTTAAAATATCATGCCGTCATTTGTCAATTATTTTTCAATAAATCTATATATATAAAAGAAAGTGGTGCTAGTTACACTATTTATAACTCAAGAACGGATGAACCAATTTGGCTGAAAATTGGTGGAGAGGTTGCTTAGAACCAGGAGACTAACATAGGATACTTTTTATCCCGTTTGACCACGTTTCCGTCAAGTCACTATAAAACATGGTATACCAAAAACGCATCTGACAGGGAGTAACAAAACGCAAATGACAGTGGAATACCAAAACGTAAATGACAGCTAAACGTAATTTTGTCTTTGATTAAGTATGGTAAAAAATTTGACTGAAAAGGCGGAACAGAGTTCGCCGGGTCAGCTAGTGTTTAATAAAAATAAAGAACAAGATTATAATATCTGAAAGTAGCACGTTCATTTATATTACAGTTATTACTATTGTTTACCATGTTTTACTTTATTTTCGTATATTACCGCACCGTTTATTACAAGCGCCATGATCACGGAATAAACTGCTTCGGGTGGATGTTTATTATTGCAAAGCAGATAAATCTATCTTCACTCTTTTTATTTTTTTTATTGCTATTGTATTTGTCACACTGACAATAACAGATACATGGTAAATCTCCCATAAACAACGTTAATTACTTCAAGAATAAAATTGTACGAAACTAAACATGTGCTGATGAGTAAAGTTTATCAGGAGCAAATTTTACATCGACCCTCATTCTTAAAGATGGGGAAAAATATTTTACAACAATTGTATTCACGAGAAGATGGAATATTACAAACAGTGTGAGATATTTAATCGATTTCTATTTCAATCTGGTATACCCAAGAAGTTATGAAAGTAAACAACTAAAAAAAGGGAAAGAGCAATTGGGAAATTGTATCTCCGCGAAAATTAACTACGATTGTTTTTGAAGTCCAATAGAGATGTGCTAAAAACGTGGATGATTCATTTTATCTGTCAGTTTCTTTACATTGCAAATAAGAAACAAAATTATATGTCGGATCGGCCATTATTGATTTGATGTAGTAGTCATGGATACGATGGCATGTCCGTATGTTCTGTATTGTCTCTGGAATCCATGGTTTTAGGATTAGCACGAAATATATGAAATCTGAAAGAAATACCTGTAAAATCATATAAACAATTATAATTAACTAAATAATTATAACGAATGATAATTTAACTATTTTAACAATATTTTAATTCTAATAAAAACTAATGTGATTCAAGCGAGAATAGTAAATGATTACAAATAAATATTTGGATTGTTTAAAAATGTAAATGAAAATAGAATAAGTATTTAAGGAAGCAATGGTTGTACTTATTCCAAACCTTTTTAAGGACTTATCTTATAATATTCTGTGCAAACTTACAAATATTTGTAATGGTATGTATAATATATTATAGGGTCAAATACCCACGTCTGTCCTCCTGTAGGAGTACAATCATTGGACCGTGAAAGGGTTGATTCGTTACGTTAGACCTTACCTTTCTGAAATGCTTGCACGATGACTCATCGATAAAGAATAATATATTTTACGTAATATTGAATATATTTGTTCTCTCCCTCTTTTAGGTGTTAACGAGCGCATGAAATGTTTAACTTTTAGTTTATCTTATCAGATAACAAAAACTAAAAATAAATTGTAAGAACTTGTTATTTTTTACTTAGTATTCATAAATAATAAATCAATTGTTATATATTTAGTAAAGGCAGATAAAATTAATTACCTATATAGAAATATTACATAAACTAAAATTATTTGTTTATAACATTTCACTTCTTAAAGTTATATAAAAAAAAAGTGATATCGAAACTTAAATATATATGTAATTATGTATTTAATTAGTGAAATTAAATTATTATTTGTCCTTATAACTCTAAGTTAATCAGAATTAATTTTGCATTTGATTTATTAAATTAGAATGACGAATGAGTGAGAATGAATGAATAAGAATGAATTAATTTTACAATTGATTTATTTAATTAGAATGACGAATGAATGAGAATGAGAATGACGAATTAGCCGCCAGATACATCAGCTGGCCATATAAAAACGTAAACATCAAAATATAAATATTTTCTTGTTCTTTATTTAAACATCTAGAAACTACAAAATACAATATATCATTCAAGTGTTTTATAACACTTTTTACTGGTTTTCCAAATCAATCATAGTTACAACAAACAAAGAAAATTGTAAAGAATTTTTATGTCAAAAATAAGAATTTTCCTATATCACAAATCTAATGGTATGAACATGTTTAACTTTGTCTCTTTTCTATTTTTTATTGTTAACGTTATATTCTAAGTATAAGATTAATTATAGTATAAGATAATGTTATACACTAAGTAGTTATTTCCTAGTTATAATGCTATGAAGCATGTGAACTCCATGAACGCGACAGTCTTTTAGATAAGATTTGCGTTTAGGAGTATGTTATGTTGTAAAATTTAAATGTAATAAACAGAAATGAATAAAATAAATAAAAATAAATCTCTCAGGGTTACCATTTCTCAATTTCTCTCACCTTTCAAAATAACTGTTTTACTTTTACAACTTATTCAATACATGTCGGATTTAAATAGAAATCAATCAAATATGCCAGAGTACATCTCAACTTTTAGTCGACAGGATTGCTGCAAAATATTTGAAACATATAGTTCTAGTTACATATAATCTTCTGTGACAGAGTTAAATCAATAGAAATCCAAAACGATCCTGCTACTTTAAAATTAATTCCCAGCTCCCAGTGTCACTGTAAAATGTACTTCTGGGCCCTGTTTAATTAACTCATCAACACATGTTTAGTTTCATACAATCTTATTCTTAAAAAAAAGAACTAATCCGCTGAGAACTTAACATGAAGCGGCTTTATAAGTAACCATGGATTCCAGAAAAAAAAATGAAGCTTCTGAAATACAAAGGACTCACGTCTCTAATAGCTTTAAACCTATTTCATAAATAAATATATAATAAAATAACCTACTTAATTTTTGTTACATATTACTTATTCATTATTATAATAAGTATAATGTCATTATAAATAAAAAATGTCAATCATTTTATATATTCTAAATGTAAACTATGTGTAAAAATTACTTATTAACGTATATGGCATTATTATGTAACTGCAAACTAATTGAAGTAGATGATATTTTTACCTTCACCCTTGTTCCATAAATTACAATTTGTCGCAATCGCCTTGCATTATATATATAAGTTTTCTTATTCATATCAAATTATATTTTACAAAATAGCATAACCGTCTTGCCAGTTATCCTTCTTACACTCCAATGGCGTAGCTCCTACGTGACGGTCGAGAATGAAAATATATACTAAAACGCAATACTACAATATTTTTTCTCTAAGAAGAAATGATTTTAAAATTTGTTCTTTGCAAGTTTTAGGTATATCAATTTCAGTCAACTTTAAATTTAAGATCACGTCAACAACAAGGGCTCCAGACGGCAGCAAGAAAAATAAAAATTTATTTAAATCTTTGAATATCCAGTCAATTATCAATAAGAGAAATTTATAAATATGTTATTAAAAATAGTTATTTTTGGCATAGTTTATTAAATTGTTCAGAATGGTTAATAGTGTGTTTATTTCATATAACACTTCAAAATATATGGAAATTTAGAAATGTTAAACAAATTATCTCTCGTTAATCCGCTGAGAGCGTAACGGGAGCCGCCTTTATAAATAACGACGGCTTCCAGAATAAATGTTTATTAAGCTTCTGAAATGCAAACGACCCTCAGATATAGAGGAGAGTAACTTAAAGCTCCTAAACCACTTGTGTTAGAAAAACTTCAAGTACTTTGTCTTACCGGTCCAAATAAATAACATGATTCATATTTTATTGATTAATTATAAATATTAAACATTATTTGGATAAAAAGTGACATAAAATATTGATACTATAACAAGTACTACATATTTTATCTTTAGGCAATATAAATTAGTTTATTTATATAAAAACATTGAACTATACAAACAATCAATCAATCAATATTTAGAGAAATAAAAATAGTGACTTATTATTATTATTAGAAATAAGATACATCGTCCCACATTGCATTAAAGATTACGTAAAAAATCTCTGTTAAATATGAGTTGGTTTACATTTATAATAAGCATTAAATGTGCAATGTGCAATGCAATGCAAACAGTGCAATGTGCTTAATTGGAATAATTATTAAGTTAAAAGTAAATAGCATACTGTGAATGAGATTTTACGAGACTTAGAAAGAACTCACTTTAAATAAATTTGTAAGTGCTTTACATGACACAGAGAGGTGTGCTCTTAATAGCATTCATTTCATTTAAGGAAGTTAAAAATTATAATTAGTATTTTTTTTTTGAACTGCTATTTGTATTGAACGAAAATATTTATAACTTATTGAACGAAAATATTTATAACTTATTGAAATCTAAAAGCAAGAAGTAATTTATTTTATAATTTCAATTACCCATTGTTCGTGTCTTTTGGTAAAGGGATCAAAGGATGGATATGGCGATTAGCTTGACTATATGGTTTTTATCAGTCTTCTGGCATCTTCTCTATCCACTGAATCCACTTATTCGCCTAACACATTCAGACAACTGTTTGTGGATAGATCATTTTCTAAAAATTCTAAAGAATTACTAAAGATCGCAACGTCATTCCCACTATATTTCGCTCGTAATGATGATACATTTTCAATTTTGGAAATCAATGTACAGATAGAACCAATTGATTTATATAATAGATTAGATATAGTTTGATTAGATATACTTTCGGTATGGAATTAATATTAAATTATGAAATATTGGCTATATTTTTATTCCTTATTTATGTACTTCCTTCCAGGTATTTATTTATTTCCATATTTTTGGCATTTGACAAACATTATGGCTTATAATAATATCAAAAAACAGCTGTTTTATTTTTAATTGAAATATTCGCACCATGTGACAATCAATATCATGCATATTTCGGTTATTTCAGACATCTATGAAACTAAACATTTGCCAGTACTTGCGACAAATAAAAAGCTCCCCAACTGGGGGCAACATTTTTATAGAATTTGATGGATTGATATTGTATTGGATAGTTCGACTTTTTCCTTTTTTCAATCTATTCCATCCTCTTAATACATTAAGCTTGCTGTACAGCAAGTTTATTTATGCAATTCATATTTTATGGATAAATGATTATATATCTAATTCAATAATAGAAAATATTTTTTAGACTAATAATGAATCTTAGTGAAAGTAGTAAATTGAATGTTTGTAATCAAAGAAACTGTTCTAAAACACACTTTATGGTAACAACCATTTTAAAAGATTGGTTGAATAATATATACTTCCTTCGAGCGAGCCATTTTTCTCTAACGAGAATTGAGTGTTTTGAAGAGAATGTATCGCGTTCAATACTAATGATTAGATAATCGTTCTCACTGAAATAACAGACAGCTTTGCTATTATACGTAGAGCTATGTATTCCATTTCGAAGTACTACTTGCTCCAGTTATATAAACTTAATTTTTATGTATTATATTTTAAACCTGAAGAATATTATATAATTTAAGTCACATGCAATAGCACTTTTTAAGTTGAAGGGTCTGAGGGTAGTCTAAAGACCAAAGACCGCAGGCTTTATAGACGTCGAAGGTTACTGGTTATGAAATGAATATGACTGAAAAGTAACTGATTTGATTTTTTAAAGTTTACACATGATTTTAAATATATATTTTTTATAATTACTTGAAAGGATATAAACAAATCAAATAAACCGTAAAAGGTATTTTATATGTTGCTATAATTAATCATGGTAAAATAATTAATAATTAATTTAAAAGTAGCGTTTGGCGCTCCGACGTTTCTGGCTACCCCGCAAGGGATATGGCGTGAAGGTAAATAAATAAATAATGAATAATTAATTATGATATAATAAATTATAGCAACATATAAACCTTTTATATGTAGTATAAACCTATTTTTATTGATTGGTTCCTTAACGTGAAAGATGCAGTTGTACGTATCTACTTGTTTCAATATCGAGTCAGGAAATAGAAGTAATAAGGCTCCATCGTCATCATTACATTACTTTATAAAAATATGATTACTGTTTTTACTCTCTGTAATAACTCAACTCAGACAGGTTTTTATTATTCATCATATTTTATATTAACTATTATTACTAAATAAATTTTTGAAACAGTATTTAAATAGAATACATTCAAATAAATGATATTTCACTTACACAGCATCCGCAACTAGACACGTTTTCAAAGCTGTTGTCAATGTCAGATCGTGAAGAGTACTCACAACATCTAAAATCCGGTTTAGTGGTTCCAGTAAACAATGGGTTAGCTACTTGACTGAGCTCACACAATGTCGTGATGGGTGTCGTGTTGTTTCACGTGTTTCCTCGTTGTAAGAACGGTTAAGACTTTGTTATCGGAAGACTGTTGATATTTATTATTTTTATTAAAGAAACTTTAAAAGAATAGCTAAGACTATATTTAGACATAATATAACCTGTAATTAATGGGTATACTCTATTAAATCTGAGAATTAATTCCTAAAATAATATGCATATGTAGACAAATATCATAACCAAGCAATTTACTACAAAAACAATAAAATATTTTTAACAATATGTTTTGGTAAATAATTTTCAAATTTACTTAGTATTATAAGAACGTAGTGTCAGAATAGTTTTTGACATATGCAACCTGATATAATGACTCTTCACTGTACTTACAAGATTACTATATAAATATAAATACTATTAAAATTTCGAAAAATCTTCGATCTCAAATAATAATAAATAAACACGCATTGTGTCTTAAGTCACTTTCATTTAAAAACTAACTTATAATTGAAGATAATTGAAAAGCAACTGCCAAGTCTGAAATCCATCCCATAAAAATCATATGTGCAAATATTTGTGGACATTAATAAATCTGAAATTAATATTAATAAAATAATACTTTAAGACGGAATAGTTTTCATTACATTTCTGCCTCGTGCTCGTTATAAATGTTTCGTGACACTAAGCCTTTATCTGCTATCACACAATCTATACTAACCTAATTCAACCAACATAGTGCTCATTGCATTCAAATAAACAAAGATAATATAATTTTATATCATAGTATCTATTAGGTAAGAAATTCATTACAAATTGCAACATATATATTAATGTTATAATATTAGGATAGATCTATCATCCATTACCGACTTGACTTCTAATGTCGTCAGGAAAAACCTTAATTACTTTCAGGCAATGAAGTTACTTAACATATTTTTATTCATATTGGTGTTGAAGTCTGATCAGATTAACAGGTTTCTTGTTGAGTTACGACATGAACATTAATACAAATAGGTGAGTTAACAACGAGCAATACTTTAACACCTCAATGGTTGTATTCTCACGTAACAGTTGGAAATCAATTTTTTTTTCCTCGTTCAATCAATATGTTTTATGCTCCTCTATAATTATATATACTTAAGATACATCATATACAACATATATAAAAGGTTTGGTCTTATTATTATTCATTAACACAACAAATTATTCCCTGATTCAATTATATAACTCGTGCGTCTTTTATTTTAAAACATTTAATAATATTTTTCCTGTCACCTCGCAGTTGTTAATAAATACCTTCAACAAACAGAATATTAGAATTTGCTTTATTTAGACGTCATTGAAATGTTTGCTACTACTTTTGCTGTCTTAGAATAATTATATTGTAGGGGTTGTATAATCAAACTGTACCCAGAAATCTACATATAAAATTGGTTTTACTTTAGAAAATGAAGTTGTTGTAAATTACGGTTTTACAAGTCTATTAAAGCATTGCTTAGATAAAATGGTTGGATGTAGTATATTGGGATGCAAATTAAAAGTGAACAAAGAGCTTCAATTTTGTCTTTACATTTGACTTTTAATTTTTGCTGTTACAAATATATTTTATTCTACTTTAACCTAAATCGAAAATTGAATTCATTCATATTCTAATGATAAAATAAAAATACCGGTTATATAATATTATAATATATTGAACATTTGTATTCAATCTAACCCAATTTGTTTTCAAACAATAGTTTATTACTAACTAGAATGACGAATTGGTCGCTAGATACTTCAGCTGTCCATATAAAGACGTATCCATCGAAATATATAATTACATGTTCCTTATTTAAATATTAAGAAACTGCTAAATCCAATATATCATTTAAGTGTTTTATAATACTTTTTATTAGTTTTCTAAAACAATCATATCGTTACATATCTTAGGGTTACAATTTCTCATTTGCTCGCATTCAAAATAACATTTTTATTTTTACAACTTATCCGATACATGTCGGATTGAAATAGAAATCAATCAAATATGTCAGAGTACATCTCAACTTTTAGTGAAAAGGATTGCTGCAAAATATTTGAAACGTCCAGTTTTAGTTAAAAGTAATCTTCTGCAACCGAATAAAAATCAATAGAACTATATATTGACACCACAGTTGCATGAATTTGAAGGATACAATAGCCGGACTTGGATGCAACAAGATGGAGCAACATGCCGTACATCAAACGTGACTTTACCGGTGGTCAAAGAAATGTTTCCTAACAAATTGATTTCTCGCAGAGGTGATATCCCATGGCCTCCCAGAAGCCCGGACCTTACACCTTGCGATTTTTTCTTGTGGGGATATCTGAAGAGTCGAGCATACCTTAATAAACCGACGACCATATCCCAATTAAAAGAAAACATCCACGAGGAGATAGCCGCGATTCCTCGCAGCATGTGTCAGCGAGTTTTCCAAAGTTTACGTAGTCGATTGCAGGAGTGCCAACGAAGAGACGGAGCACATCTCGACGATGTCATTTTTAAAAAATAAATTTTAATAAATGATAATTACGTTAAAAGAAAGAAGAAAGATCTATCTCTATACAATAATAAACATCGTCGTGTTCCATCCGTGTTCAGTACGGAAATATCAGATAACATAATAAAGTAAAACACAGTAAACATCACAAAAGCAACATTAATAACTGTAATTTAAATGGTCATGTTACGTTCAAATATTATAATGTATGTTTATTAAATAATACAATAATATATTCATTAATATATTTATAAAGTACCGGGGTAATATTTTAAAACTTTAAACTTTGTGCATGATAATATGAATTTATAATTTCATTTATAATTTATCGATATTGAATTTTGATATGATTAATAGTAAGTTATAACCAAATTAAAGTATTATTAAATTACTCACAAAAAACATCGAGAAAATAAAAACATTGTGAAGATAACGTTTAAGTTTTAAGTTCACTTTGTTGCACATAAAACTAAACAAACAAAGCATTTTGTATATTTTAAAGCAACCTGAAAATATAATATAAATTTTTACACTGCAAGACAAAAAAACATTTAATTTATACCTCGCGCATCTTTGTTGTGGAAATATTTAATTATAAGACTCCCCCGACTCGCTGCTGTTAATAAACGTCTTTATTAAACCCGGGGCTTACACGATAATAAACATTTATGATATAAATATTACTAATTTTATATTTGCTGTATTTCAAATAACGAGTACTAATAAAAGATACCAATCCTTCAAATTTTTCAGTCAGTGTAACAGTGTGTCAGCAATATAACATTCCATAAATGTAATTTAATTTTAATAGTCCCTTCAAAAAGTGTGCCAAAGGCGTAAAAATATCTTAATTAATGATATCTTCCAAAATTCAAAATCTATGCGGCTCTGATATGAAATATAATAATACGAAATAATATATTATTAAGAAGTCTCTTCTATCAAGTAGAAAACACAAGCAATGCGATGCAATTCATTGTAGGCGACCTAGAAACTGCATTAAGGATCAAATATTTTAACATACCGAATGTATGGAAAGATTATTAGTATTCATTTTCTTAATAAACATTGATAGCAACAGGTTATTTATATCTTACCGTGGCGGTCTCAGTAACAGTCTTGTCGTCTATAACGTTCAACGTGGTAAATTAATTAACGACTCCGATAGGACGAATAAAAATTGGAGAAATAACTATGTAATCCCAACCATTAATATTAATGTAGCAAGCGATTTTATACATAGGTGGATATCAATTTAAGAAACTTACCTACCGCAATAATTTAGTCGTAAATTAACCTAGATGTATTCTTACCTTTTAAGGCCTGGGCTAAGCTGTAGGCATTAAATTTTGCAAAGCCGGACAAGTACAAGTCGGGTTCGAAGCACCGAAAGTTCCGTACAATTTTTTTGGTTTTAAATACAAGTACTCGTAGTTCTAAAATCGAGAAATAATAAACCATAATTATTTCAGATTTTCACTAGCTATGGGAGATTTTTAGTTTTCTTAAATTTTTTATATAAATAAAAGTTAATGAATCTTAAAAAATTTGTACAATTTATTACGAAATATACACATCAAGCTCTTTCATTGGATATCCCACTTAAACTAGCTAAGCTAGTTAGCTTCAATTTTAAATTTCGTCTGACATAAGACAAGTTTTTCTGATTTACATACAAATGTATAGTTTTCAGATTCTTCTCGTCACAGAAGTATTATATTGTTTTAATTGAAACGCGATAACTTCACGTATTCGAGAAATTAAGGGCGTTGACAGATAGACAAACGGACGTACAGATGCATAAAAAGCATGAGGACCCCCCGGAGGGCATGTATCAAGAGGTTAATGTCTGTGGTCGAGGCGAAAGAGGTATGCAGGGACCGTAGCGTTTGGCGCTCCGCCGTCTCTGGCTACCCCTCAAGGGATATGGCGTTAAGATAAGTTAAGTTAAGTTATCTATCATTAAAAATATTTTATTTCATATGCAATATATTTTTCAAAAAAAATATTTTTAAGATTATATTTAATCAAATTTGACTCATAATGTTTATAGAAATTTTCTATCCTATCTTATTAATAGGAACCGCAACGTCAAAGAGGCAATGTATGTTTATGTATATTAGGGTGATTCAAAAAATCCTAGTTTTAAATTTTTATAGGGGCACCATCTTATATGGTTCCAATATGAAAAAAAATATACCCATATTTTTTTTTTTTTTATTTAAGTCAACTTTAGGGGTCGCTACCATCCATTAAAGTTTTTGAAAAATGCGTTACATACGGTAATGGGGTTGCACCCCTTGGGAACCAAAATGGCGGTGCCTTTGTGTATTTTCGTACCTGAGTGTAAACAAGGTACTTTAGGTACCTGGTACATATCCTCTATCCACGTTTTTTAACCTCTTCAGTCTTCAGGTTATTAAGCTACAGAAAGGGTTTAAAGATTAAAGTTGTTTCGCAATAGAGTGTGAGCTAGTTTTTAAGTAAGTAGTAATATAGCCAACCTTTTTTAATGTCGTCGTCTTCGACCTCTTCACACAGTCGGCCGGCTACTCTATTGTCAGCACCGTCTACCTTGAAACCACAGCGAAAACAAGGGAGGAAAGAATTAATCGATGACCGTTTGGCTGTAAATCTTGATGTTGCTAAGTTAAGCGATCGAAAAGCTGCTGTGGTATTAACATCGACTCTCAAGAGCGCTGGCTGTGATGCTGAGAGGTATAACGTTAGCTTTTCTTCTATTCGGGGTCAGCGAATCCAGCGACGAAAAAAAATCGCAGAATCTCTAACAAGCGAGTTTAAGCCAGAGGTTCCGCTTACCGTTCATTGCGATGGTAAAATGCTCGAGGTCATAACGGGACATGAGGTTGTGAATCGCTTGCCTGTTATAGTATCAGAACAGGGAGTGGAACAGCTTTTGGGTGTTCCAAAACTTCCGAATGGAAGAGGGTAGGCGATGGCCTCAGCTGTTTATGAAATGTTATTGTCCTGGAGCTTGGATGAAAAAGTAAAATAGATGTGTTTTGATATCACAGCATCAAACACAGGACAATTCAATGGAGCTTGTACCTTACTAGAGCAAAAGCTGGAGAAAAAATTATTATGGCATCACATTTTGGAGATTGTGCTTGAAGCCATTGTAGTTTCAGCAACTAATGCTTCTAGTGGGCCAGATATACAAATCTTCAAAAGACTACAAAAACGTTAGCCTAAAATACTAAAAGAGGACTTTAGGGCAGCTACTGCGGACCCTGAAACTCTAAAACAAGTAGCAGATGTTACCGAAAAGATGACATTATTTTCTGAAAGCCAGCTTAACGAGTTTCAACCACGAGACGATTATAAGGAACTACTTAACCTGATAATCATATTTTTGGGAAGAAAAGCTGAGAAAGGTGTATCTTTTCGAGGGCCTGCTGGTTTCCACCGGGCAAGGTGGATGGCAAAGGCCATCTATTCTTTTAAAATATATCTATTTCGGGAACAACTAAAACTGACGAAGAGTGAAATTAAAGGAATCAAAAAATTTGCATTTTTACTGTACGAATTTACGCCAAATATTGGTATCAAGCTCCTTGCGCATGGTCTGCGCCAAGGAATGCCTTACAACTTTTGAAGGATTTATTAGCTTACAATAAAGTGAATGAATCACTTTCAAAAGTTGCTATGAAACAAGCGTTGGGGCACCTTTGGTACCTATTAGAAAAACTTGTAGCTTTGGCCTTCTCTGACGACCAAGTTTCTTTGGAAACTAAGCGATAGATGGTTGCTGCTCTTCAAATAGAAGGGTCAGAAGATTCTCCAAAGCGAGCCATCCTGGAGCAAAAACTTATTGCAACAAAAAACCTGGAGGACTTCGTATCTTCTCACACATTAACGTTTTTTAAAAGTATCTCCATCTCCTGCGATTTTTTAAAGGACATGCAGACCTGGAAGGACGATTGTGAGTTTAAAAAATGTGTGACTGTTGTAAAGGGTCTAAAAATTATCAACGATACAGCTGAGAGGGGAGAATCGTTGATTGAAGAGTACAATCGCCTTCATACGACAGACGAAGACCAGAAACAGTACCTATTGTTGGCGGTCAAACACTTTAGGCGAAAATTCCCCGATTGTAACAAATCTACATTAACATTTTAAGTTACTTGTCTTAGTTATAATAGTAGTTATCCTTAAATTTTACTTATGTACTTATTTAATAAAATAGGTTATTACTTATTTTTTACCCGCCCATAAAACCCAACACTTTTCATCCCTGGTAGCGACCCCTAAAACCTCTTTTAAAAATCTTTAAAAAAAATTGGTGGAAGTTTTTTAACCAATAGAACAAAATGACAGGGTGCCCCCATAGAAAAAAAAAATTAAAAAAATTCACATGCTTTTTTGAATCACCCTAATGTATATTTTATATATTCGTATCTCCTAGATTCAATATCACATCATAAAATAGAAATAACAAGGCTGCACCGTCATTATGAGAAAGTCGTTTTTTTATAAAGTGTGTTTAAAGTGTTTTGCGCTCTATAAGAACTCAATGATTCAGGTAGTTTTTATATACAATACGACTTTAAGGTCTTTCGATATAATAAAAATACATTTTAATTTTGAACTAAACAAAAAACGTTTTCAATGCCAGAACATAAAAACTATTTAACAGCCAATATCCGGTTTAGTGGCTCCAGTAAACAATGGGTTAGTTACTTCACTGAGCTCACATAATGTCGTGATGTGTGTCGTCTTGTTTCACGTGTGTCAAAGTTATAAGACCGGTTAGGTCTTTGTTACTCGGGTAACTTTCATCTATTATCTCTAATATTGACACTTTAAAAGAAGAGCTAACTTTAAAGATACTAGATAATCTTTAAATATCAGATGTAGTTTGTTGAAGATCAGGTAATTATGAAAATAATAGACTACTTTATACTCGCCTAATTTTTTAAATTCGTTTACAGTTGATGATAATTGAAAAAAAACTGTTAATATTTGAAATCGATGCCATCCCAATCATAAGTGCAAATATTTGTTGATATTTATAAGTGGATTTTAATGTTATTAAAAAAAGACTTACCTTATTTTCAAGGGTAATAGTTTTCATTAGATTATTGCTACGTGCTTGCTATTAATGTTTCGTGACGCTAAGCCTTTAGCGCTATCACACAATCTACAGTTGACGTAATGCAACAAAAATAATGCCCATTGCACTGATATTAACAAAGAAACTAAATACAATTATATTATTGTATCGTTTCTGATCGCATATTCGGATCGGAAATTTTATTCACAATTTGCAAGATATTAATAAATGTAATAATATCATAAATAGATCTAGCTGGCGAGGCCGAGGTGTCTTTAAGTTTCATTATTATAATAATAATATATTATATAAGATCAGACTATGTGAACTCTCAGCAATCGTTTGATAGAAAGTAATTTTTGACAGTTTTTTTTTTATATTTAAAGATTTACGTTAAGTTAAAGTCGGTATATCTGTCAAGATTAAATCTAATAATTTCTCTCCACAATAACAGAACTAAAACGTAAACCATAATATTGCTGAAAGAGCGATAGAGAATATTTTAATAACAGATATATTATACATACTAAGATAAATTAGTAATTTTAATCTAATGAAATGAATAAATATTTAGATAATTTTATTATGATTCAGAATGTAAAAACAAAATAAAAAAAACTATTTTGATGAGAGTTTGTAGGTCAGATCATATTGGATTCTTCAAAACCAGTGAAAACAGTAAAAAGCGATGAATCTAAAAGTGTTACCATCACGTGCCGGCACGATTTTTACGGGTCACTGGCATTTACAGTTTTTTAACTATTCCTGTAATACTTTGTTTGAGGACTGAACATTAGATTTACTTAAAAAAAACATCTAACATTGCTTGATTATTTATTAAATAAGTGAATTTATGATGGTCAAATTAAAGTGATGCGGCTTTTTGTAATGTCTATAGAATGTGGCACAGACAACGTCTGCCTTTTAGTGCTAATTATAAACGATTTCTTGAACTGAACATATATACTTTTATAATTAGTGGAATTAGAATTTCCTTTCCTCTTTTTAGTTGCCAGTGAATGTAAAAGGCCATGCCAATGAATACCTAAATTAATCTAATTCGATCGCAATGTGACATGAAATGGAATAATCCATTGATGAGGTTCAAATATTTCTTTGTAATCTATCAAATTTGATTAAAAAATTATGACTAACGAAGTTGTTCATTTTGTATTGTTTTCACTTTTCTCGGATGGATGGATGGATGTCTGTGCACAGGAAAAATTTTCATTACTGTCGACAGCTGGCGCTGTTTATAATTTACTGATTTAGTTTATTTTCATATTCAATTATATTACTATTTTGTACTATTATTAATCACACTTTTTTGTAATTTTTTAGTAATTATAAATAAACATGTATTTAACATTTTCTATGACATTTTTATTTTCCCTTTTAAAATTTACCTTAAAACGAAAATTTCGTTGAAGGTAGCTAAAATAACATGACAGTATCCTGTACTTCATTTGGTATAAATACTGAACGTGTTTATATCTTTGATAAATCAGTGGATAGAATTAAAAAATTTGAAGTCGTAATCACATTGTACATATCGGTAAGTATATATATTTTTAACTTTAGCACATATACTTTATGTTATAAATCGAAGCTTATTTGCAAATGATTAAATTATTTTGTTAATTTAAAACAGTAGTGAAAACAATAATGTCTAATAATATAAACCAATAATTTTACAAACCTAATCTAAAGTGCGTTATTAGATAAGGCTGTTATTAAATAACAAAGTTATTGCACTGTGTTGTGCTTGAAAGGTCCAAACATAAAGTGTATATACAAATGAGTTCAATTTAGGTGTTAATTTTAGTTCCGTAATGAAATAAGCGTTTTAATTTTGTTGCAAACAAATAAGTGGCTAAATGTTAAACATTTCACGCAATTATTAACAAGTTATATGCGGATAAACAAATATTAAATACGCAAAATATATTTTTTTATCCATGAGTCATCGTGAAAGCATTTACTAAAGATGAGGTTTAACCTAACGAATTAACCCTTTTACGATACAATGATTGTACTCCTACAGGAGGAAAGACGTGGGTTATTTAGCTTATATTATAGATACTTTATACAAATATTATAAAATATATTTATAATGTCATCAAAGAGATTTAGAAAAATATTAGATATTACTTCTTCACAGTAGTGTTATTACAATATTTTTGTTGTTTGATCTCTCATGTCATCTTCTCTATTGAAATTTGGATATTTTTAATATCAATAGCCTCGCGAACAATTTTAGGGATCTTTGGATTATACTACTATAATTATTGTTATTATTATCTACTTTGCGCACTGAATGTCGCAACGTGTCACCAAACTATCTATCCTTATAATCTTTCGTAGAAGTTCAAAAGAATTGATCAAATTTGCATAATATAAAAAAAATTGTTTCAAAGATCAAATATTTAAAAACAAACACAAGTTGTTAAGCTTTATATTATTAGTATATATTTCTAGTCTAACCCATTGTTGCTTTTGGCTTATGGTTACTGTAAGTTTATAATATATTTTATAAAGTTTAAATTGATAATGCAGTCAGTGATTGTTTCAAAAATTTCTTAAGAGACAACGTAGCTTTTTACTTTAGTTGCTTTTTAGAAACACGTACGTTAAGTTTGAAGGTGAAATAATAAAAAGTGTAATTTGATATTTATTCATAACTGTAACTTTGTCATTTTCTTTATTGTTATGCTAATCAATTGTGACAATTGGTTTTACCACTAAAGAGTCTATTTCTGAGCGCTTCACCTGTCTACAGGACAAAAAATGGTTTGATCAAAATAACCAAAAAATCATATATTGTAATTATAGTATCAATAACTCAATTCATCTCTTCGAAATAAAAGTAATATTTTTTGCCACATAAATAAGCCATAAGCCTACAATTTAAAAAGTACTACAAGAACATCGAATTATCTGTGAAGTGTGATCCCGTACAAGTTGGACCCGACAATGTTATTGTTATGATAATATTATTATGGAATAAAAATACGAGAAATACACTACAATATATTATATTGATTATTGAAATATATTTCATGTTTGTAAATAATTTTATTACAAAGGTTTCGTAATAATAACACTTTTCAATTTATATTTCAAAAATACATTACTTATAAGAAGTCATTCCGTTTCTGGTTTTAAATTATCCTAATTGTAAATTTGGACAAATAAATTTATTTAACTAAATTCTATTGAAACCTGTCCAGTAGTTTTAAAGTTATCAGATTTTTTAAGCCGCTCTAGAGTCCAGAACCTGTCGATCAAATTTTCAGTCTTTATTTAATAAAAATTTAAATAACCTTAACATGGCTAACCGTGTCTATAGACAACTGAAACCTCGCCCTCCGTCCCGATAAAGGCTATTATATTACGATAGTCAATTGGCAGAGCGACGTGACTATTTCCCAACGGGTTAGCTATTTATTTGAGTTCACACAAATATCATTTGTATTGTGTCCACCTTCAAGGATAATTCTTAAGACATCTAATATTTTGTATAACTTAAAAAACGACCTATTAATGTGAACGAACCACGAAGTAAAAAAGTTACTAGTGTAGCACAGTTCTAGGTAAAACTGTGTTTAGGGATATTTTTAGTTTCTATTTGGAATATATTTGATGTAACATTTCATAAGGATACAAAAATTAAAACTCCTAAATTTTATAATAAGCTGTTACCCATTTTTTTAACCTTTAACTACGTTGTATGTTAAAAACTAGGAACTTATAAATAAACGTATATTTTCGGATATGTTATATTATATTTGCATAAAATTATTACAAAATTCATGGATAATTAATACTAATAAAAGCTTTCAATTCTATTATGCTAACTCTATAATGTAATTGTCTTAGCACTCAGCCACTTGTTCCCTTTAAGTGGTTTCATGCTATTGTACCTTTAACTATCATACGATCTATAATGAACCAGGTGCAGTTATATATATCGCATGCAATGAACAAAACGAAATAAAATGTGATATGAAACTAAATTATATATAATAATTTAATTTAGTTTAATCGAATAATTTTAGGACGGATAACTTTCGTATTCTCGGTGTAAAATTATAAATTACAGCTGTTTTTTTAAATAATTACTTGGGTTCTTACAGATGACGAACATTTAACATATATATATATATGACAACTTTATATTTTATGGTATGTAAAATGTAGCCATAAACTGGCATGATAGCTGCAATGGATCACTTACTATTTAAGCTGTACGATATCCTTAATTAAAATAATAAATATTATGTTATCAATAAAGTTCTTGAAGTATTTGTTTAAGTTTAATGGGTGTTTGAAAGGTTATAAAGAATTTGCATTGTTATACTCAGCGAATATATATCTTTAATTCAGCGTAGAAGTGCCCGTCAATAACTTTGAACGCCACAAAGAAAGTAGATTAATAATATGATATAATGACAACACATTGTTCTCGGTTCTTGATATTCGTAATATATGTTGTCTACAGGTATACTGTGCCTATGGCGTAGTCACCCGTTGTAATAACTATACTGCATGTGAATTAAGATGTAGCAGAATAATAGCCTGCTTAGAATTATGGATATTAGGAAACAAACATATCCAGAATTATTATCAAAATATATTATTTTTTATAAATTAGAGAGCACAATAATTACATAACAAAAACTGTTGTTTCTTAAATTATTATTTTACCGATCCCTCTAAATGTTATTTTATCGAATACGAACTACCCAACGTTGAATGAAGACAAGAGGATGCAAATGGTATAACTAAGAGGTGAGAGTACTCCAAACGAGGGTGGAACTTTGCAAAGTACAAACCATTGTTCCGAAGAACTACGTCCTCCGAATTATTTCATATACTTTTATACCCCACAAATATTTCTTTTTTTCATAACCAATCGCTAAAAATCAATAAACCCTGTTTATTCGTTCATATTTTAAATATAGTTAAATAGTGTGATTCCATTTTAGTCATATTTTATGTAAATTTTATTTATTGTTTACTTAAAACTTTGTATGCACTGTTGTATTATCCAATAAAATTAATAAGTAAATAAATGAAATAAATGTGAAGCAGTGTAACTATACAAAATACTTCGAAGTTATATAGAAAATATATTTTTATCCTATATTCTATTTATGCGACTTAATGTAAACAAAATTAATTACGCATTTTTTAATATAATATTTATATATTATTATTTCAGATACTCAGATACTTATGTTTATTGATTATAATCAACAAAAGTGACAATCACCAAATATTTTACCAATTACAGGAATATATTTAATCAATTAGAGCTAAAATATTCATTAAGTGGAATAATTATTTCAATTATCAATTATGAAACGTTTATTGAAATATCAATTAAACTTTGAAATTAAACCACATTTATTCTGTTGGTAGCTTTTAAAACAATGTAAACGGTAGCCTTCAACACCTACCAAAAATAAAGAATTGTTAAAAGAAATATCTCTCACTAATCCGATGAGAAATTAACATGAACCGGTATTATAAATAACGATGGCTGCAGAAAAAAAAATTAAGCTTCTGAAATACAAACGACCCGCATCTCTAATAGCTTTAAACCCATTTCATAAATAAAACTTATCTGCACGTTAAGTTTATCTATTTCATTTATGTTACATATTACTTATTCATTATTATAATAGATATAATGTCATTATTAAATAAGAAATGTCAATCATTTTAAAATGTCTAACTAAAAACTATGTGTAAAAAATAACTTATTAACCTATAAGGCACTAACGTCACAGAAAAATAACGTTTACAGACAAGAACATTTGAGCAATATTAATAAACAATATGCCTGTATTTTTGCTGAAAACCATAAAGAAGCTTTTTAATTAATCAACAGAGTACAACGTGGGCAAAATATGACTTCAGTGATGGTTGAGTGGAATGTTAGCCATGAAGGAATTACTGAGCCATATTTTTGTGAAAAAGGTATAAAACATCGGCAAAAGTGTATCAAAATACCATTCTTGAGAAGGTAGTAATAACACCATGCTCAATAAGCAAAAATGGTCTTTTCAACTAGACTCGGTTCAGCTCGTCTAGTAATAAATGTTCCGTATAATTAAATATGTTGTTTTCCTTTGTAACAGTATTTATGGTATAATAATATTTAAATATAAGTGTCTCAGTAAAAAAAATATCAATTTATTTAAATCTTTGAATACCCTTACCTTATTTATTTAAATCTTTGAATACCTTAACTATACCTAAAATGACCATTTTTAATAACATAATTAGAGAAATTTATAATTTTGTTATTAAAAATAGTTATTTTAGGTATAGTTTATTAAATTGTTCAGTATAGTTAATCGTGTCTTTTTTTTAACTGAACCTAAACACTTAAGTATATATGGAAATTTAGAAATGTTAAACAAATTATCTCTCGTTAATCCGCTGAGAGCGTAACCGGAGCCGCCTTTATAAATAACAACGGCTTCCAGAATAAATGTTTATTAAGCTTCTGAAATGCAAACGACCCTCAGATATAGAGGAGTGTAACTTAAAGCACCTAAACCACTTGTGTTTTTCTAACACAAGTTTATTTATTCATTTATTTATTTTTCAAACATATCTAATTCAATTTCGTAATCAACTATATTTTTTATTTATGACAATTTTTAATTTTCAAATTTCAACTTTTCGCCCCTTCTCCCTCCCCCGCCCAATCTCATCTAAACTCTCGTTGCCATGGTAACCGGTGCTATTTTATAGTATCCGTTGTCATGGTAACCGTTTTCATGGTAACTGTAGCTATGGTATACATTGGTATGGTAACCGTTGCTATGGTAAACATACCAGGAGGAGAGTAACTTAAAGGTCCTAAACCACTTGTGTTAGAAAAACTTCAAGTACTTTGTCTTACCTGTCCAAATAAATCACATGTTTTATATTTAATTGATTAATTATAAATAATAAAACATTATTTGGATAAAAAGTGACACAAAATATTGTTACTATAATAATAAGTACTACATATTTTACCTTTAGTCAATATAAATTAGTTTATTTATATATAAACATCGAACTATACAAATAATCAAAATTGTTATATTAGCAAAATGAACAGGTTAGTATTTTGTAATCAAAAACAAATTCATAATATATTCAAAGAAATAAAAATAGTGACTTTTTAAATTTATAAATAAAGTACATCATTACATTAATTGGAAAAATTATGAAGTTTAAAGTAAATATCATTCTGGGAAAGGGATTTTACGAAACACGGAAAGAACTCACTTTGAATAACTTTGCAAGTCTTTTACATGACACAGACAGGTATACTCTTAATAGCATTCATTTAATTTAAGTATCTGAAAAATTATAATTAGTATTTTTTTTCCTATTTGTATTGAACAAAAATTTAAATATTTATAACTTATTGAAATCTAAAAGCAAGAAGTAATTTATTTTATAATTTCAATTATCCATCGTTTGTGTCTTTTGGTAAAGGGATCAAAGGATGGATATGGCGATTTGCTTGACTATTTGGTTTTTATCAGTCTTCTGGCATCTTCTTTATCCACTGAATCCATATATTCGTCTTACACATCCGGACAACTGTTTATCCATATAACATTTTCTAATAATTAGAAAGAAGTACTAAAGATCGCAACGTCGTTCCCACTATATTTCGCTCGTAATAATGATACATTTTCAATTTTGGAGGAGAATATACAGACAGAACCAATTGATTTATATAATAGATTAGATATAGTTTGATAAGATATACTTTCGGTATGGAATGAATATTATATTATGAAATATTGGCTATATTTTTATTTCTTATCTATGTACTTTCTTCCAGGGAATTATTTATTTCCATATTCTAGGCGTTTGACATACATTATGGTTTATAATAATGTCAAAAAACAGCTGTTTTATTTTTAATTTAAATATTCGCACCATATGACAATAAATATCATGTATAATTCGGTTATTTCAGACATCTATGGAACTAAATATTTGCCAGTACTTGCGATAAATAAAAAGCTCCCCAACTGGGAGCAATATTTTTTATAGAATTTGATGAATTGATATTGCATTGGATAGTTAGACTTTTTCCTTTTTTCAATCTATTCCATTCTCTTAATACATTAAGCTTGCTGTACAGCAAGTTTATTTATGCAATTCATATTTTATTGATAAATAATTATATACCTAATTCAATAGTAGAAGATATTTTTAGACTAATAATGAATCTTAGTTAAAGTAGTTAATTGAATGTTTGTAATCAAAGAAACTGTTCTAAAACATATTTTATGGTTAAACCGCTTTAAAAGATTGGTTGAAAAATATATACTTCCTTCGAGAAAGCCATTTTTCTCTAACGAAAATTGAGTGTTTTGGAGGGAATGTATCGCGTTCAATCTACTAATGATTAGATAACCGTCCTCACTGAAATAACAGACAGCTTTGCTATTATACGTAGAGCTATGTATTCCGTTTCGAAGTACTACTTGCTCCAGTTATATTAACTTAATTTTTATATATTATATTATAAACCTGAAGAATATTATATAATTTAAGTCACATGCAATAGCACTTTTTAAGTTGAAGGGTCTGAGGGTAGTCTAAAGACCAAAGACCGCAGGCTTTATTGACGTCAAAGGTCACTGGTTATGATATGAATATGACTGAAAAGTAACTGATTTGATTTTTTATAGTTTACACATGATTTTAAATATATATTTTTTATAATTACTTGAAAGAATATAAACAAATCAAATAAATTATAAAAGGTATTTTATATGTTGCTATAATTAATCATGGTAAAATAATTAATAATAAATATAAAAGTAGCGTTTGACGCTCCGTCGTCTCTGGCTACCCGGCAAGGGATATGGCGTGAAGGCAAATAAATAAATAATTAATAATTAATTATGATATAATAAATTATAGCAACAAATAAAATACCTTTTATATGTATTATAAACCTATTTTTAGTGATTGGTTCCTTAACGGGAAAGATGCAGTTGTACGTATCTACTTGTTTCAATATCGAGTCATGAAGTAGAAGTAAAAAGGCTCCATAGTCATCATTACATTATTTTATAAAAATATGATGACTGTTTTTACTCTTGTAATAACTCAACTTAGACAGATATTATATTATTCATCATATGTCATATTAACTATTATTACTAAATATTTTTTTCTAAATAATTTTCCGGTGGTAGACCATAACATCGAGTCGCCGGCAAGGTTACCACCCATCGGGCAAAGTCGTGCCGCAAAGCGACCTAGTCGTGTTCCGGCACGTTGTTCGATAAAGCCGTCTATATGGGAAATGGGTCTGAACAGTTGCGTTGCGTTGGCGAACCGGTTTGGCGTTGAGTTGGTGCTTATTGTGTCGGGTGTCTAGTCGAGGAGGGTAGCCGGATCCGAAGCGATGGCTTTCCGCTGGCCGCCCGCAGATAGTTGGGGGCCCAATTAATAGGCCAGCCACCCACGAAAGGCTGCCCCGCCAGCTGCGTAAAATCCCAGGGTGGCTCCATCGTGCTGGTTGGCGACCAGATGAGGAGGCCCGATGGCGATCCCTGGGGGGGTTCGGGTGTCCCCGCAGTCTCCAGACTAGCCTCCCAGTGGCATGACATCACCAATTTCGGCGCCGGGTTTGATACGTACCGCCTCCTTCAACTGCCATTTCTCATCCTATTCACTCTTTTATTTTATTTTTTATTATGAAAAAGTCAAATTAAAAGAAGAAGTTTTTACAGCGGTTTTTACATCAGAGGCTTGCACTCTAATCTCTTACCTGTCCACCACCACCTGGAGACAGAGCAACCGCACTTGCTCTTTTTGACGGAGACACAGATACAATGTCCTCTAAGCGTTGCGTACCTGGATCATCCCGGTTACTCGTTAGAGTACAACTTTCGCTCACGTGCCGGCGTCTGTGTATACGCACGGAACGACCTCTGTATCCTGCGTCTCCGTCACCTTGAAGACCCCACGTTTTCTTCCTTATGGATTTTAGTAGACACAGGAAACGAAAAAATCCTGTATTGCTGTGTCTACCGTTCGCACAGCGGTGATCAGGAGACAACTAAATTATTTGAGTATCTCGGTGAGGCTGCTGATATGGCTCTGCATCAGTACCCTTCAGTGCAGCTCGTCTTTCTGGGGGACTTTAATGCCTGTCATCAGGACTGGCTGTTCCCGTACCAGAAGACCGACCATGCTGGAAGAGAAGCGCGGAATTTTGTGTTGTCTTTCGACCTCTTTCAGCTGGTGAGGCAAGCGACAAGGGTACCAGATGTAGTTGGCCATACAGCCAATTGCCTGTACCTTTTGCTGACAACTGATCCGGACAGGTATCGTGTTGAGGTGACCTCCCCCTTGGGAACCTCCGATCACTGTTTGGTGAAATCTGTATTTACATATTCCCCACCAGCTTTCGAACCACCTGGTGTTAGGCGAGTATGGAAATACAAGTCAGCAGATTGGGATGAGATGCGGCATTTCTTTGCGTCTTATCCTTGGCGGCAGGTCTGCTTCTCTTCTTTGGATCCGTCGAGTTGCGCGGATGCTATAACCGATGTGGTACATTAGGCAATGGAGTACTTCATTCCTTTTGCTGACGTACCCATCGGTGGCAAAGCTCGCCCATGGTTTAATGCCGAATGTGGTCATGCTGAAGACCGAAAACATTCGGCATACCTAATTTGGGCTGATGCTCGAAGCTGCAAAGCTCCGGATGTAAGTTTAAAGAAGAGAGCCTTTAACCAAGCTGCCAAGTCCTATAAAAAGGCATTACGGAAGGCTCGTCGCGATCGTATCGCTAAGAATGGCGAAAAGCTCTCTGTCAGACCTACTGGCAGTCGAGCTTTCTGGTCGCTTGCCAAAACGATCGAGTCGAACTTCTGTCAACCCTCACTACCTGCTCTGCTGAAGCCGGATGGATCTCTGGCCCATACAGCGACAGAGAAAGCGAATGTATTTGCTTCTCTGTTCGCTGATAATTCATATCTAGACACTGGCAATGCTTCTCCAGCGCATCTTCCTCACTGCGGTATTTCGATGCCTGAAATCCGCATCACTAACAAAGAGGTATGGAGAGCATTGTGTCGTCTTGATGTGAATAAAGCCAGTGGCCCTGATGGTATACCAGTCATTCTGCTCAAGACATGCGCAGCTGAGTTGTCTCCTGTATTGACACGTCTGTATCATCTCTCTTTCAATTCTGGAATAGTGCCGAAATCTTGGAAGCTTGCTAACGTGCAACCAGTGCCCAAAAAAGGCAGTCGTGCCGATCCTGCCAATTATAGACCGATTTCACTCACCTCCATACTCTGCAAGATTATGGAGCGTGTATTGAACTCGCGCCTTTTAGCGTACCTTGAAGGTAACGATCCCCTTAGTGACCGACAGTACGGGTTTCGCCGAAATAGGTCCACTGGGGACCTTCTAGTGTATGCTACGCACATTTTAGGCGAGGCCATCGAGAAGAACGGAGAAGGGGTCGCCGTCTCTCTTGACGTCTCGAAGGCATTTGACAGGGTCTGGCATGCGAGCCTTATAAGCAAGCTTTCAACATACGGTATATCTCCTGGTCTGATCGGTTGGGTAACGGACTTTCTGAACCAAAGATCTCTCCGAGTAGTTGTCGACGGGTGTTCCTCGGAACCCTTGACAATAAATCTCATCATCAGTCTCATCTTGCGGTTCTGGACTCAATTGAGAGGCGAGCAAAGAGGCTTATAGGCGACCCTGAATTGGTTGAAGCCAACCTCCACAGCCTTGAACACAGGCGTGGAATTGCTAGCCTCTCAGTATTCTATAGGATACATTTTGGTGAGTGTGCGCAGGAATTACATGATTTAATTCCTCCATCCCCCTTCAATCACAGGACGTTCCGACACACGGCAGATATCCATCCTTACGTTGTGGACATTCCCCCTGTCCGAACAAAGCGCTTTGCTTCGTCTTTTTTAGTTCGTACAGCGAAGGACTGGAACAGCTTGCCTGCGTCGGTATTTCCGTCCCAATACGATGTGGGTGTCTTCAAGAAAAGAGTGAGTAGGTTACTGGGTTAATGCGCCTTACCATCTATGACTACATTTCCACTTCCCATCTGGTGGAATGTAGTCAAGCACTAACCCAGAGGGTATAAAAAAAAAAAAAAAAAAAAAAAAAACAGTATTTAAATAGAATACATTCAAATATGTGATATTTCATTTACACAGCATCCGCAACTAGACACGTTTTCAATGCTGTTGTCAATGTCAGAGCGTGAAGAGTACTCACAACATCTAATATCCGGTTTAGTGGTTCCAGTAAACAATGGGTTAGCTACTTGACTGAGCTTACACAATGACGTGATGTGTGTTGTGTTGTTTCACGTGTTTCCTCGTTGTAAGAACGGTTAAGACTTTGTTATCGGAAGACTGTTGATATTTATTATTTTTATTAAAGAAACTTTAAAAGAAAAGCTAAAACTATATTTAGACATAATATAACCTGTAATTAATGGGTAGACTATTAAATCTGAGAATTAATTCCTAAAATAATATGCATATGTAGACAAATATCATAACCAATTCACTACAAAAACAATAAAATATTTTTAATAGTATGTTTTGGTATATAATTTTCAAATTTACTTAATATTAAAAGAACGTAGTGTCAGAGTAGTTTTTGACATATATAACTTGATATAATGACTGTTCACTGTACTTTCAAGATTACTATATTTTTGGAAATCAGAAGTAGATGTATTAAAAAAAAACAATTTTACCACTTAAATAATTTATTTATTTCTTAAAAAGTAATTTTAATAATAATCAACTAAATAGAAGGAACAAAATCTTCATAATTAAACACTCTCACTAAACAACACGACCGGTTTGCACACTACGAACGCTACGAGCTAAGTGGCACGCGGCGGTCTGATTGCTCCTTTTATAGAGAAAGATGCAAGTATTCGTGAGGGTAGTAGCTGACTGCTTATACGGCCTCTCCTGACATAGTGTCGTCCTCGACACGAGCTTCTTCAGCTGCCGCCACTTGATTCAGTGCCATCCTCTTCGACGTCCTCATTCAACAAGGTCATCGATAGACCGACCTCAGCTTGCGGTACCAGACCGCTGGGACCAACGACGCCAACAGGTTCGGGGCCTGGGTCTTCATTCAAAGGAAGCATCGGAAGACCTGTCCTCGAAGATGGTGTTCTTTCCGGTGACATGTGTTCGTTATTATTCTCATCTATAAATCAGTTACTGTTATTAGGAATTTAGTTTAGTTAGCCTATGTGACACATTCAATCTTACAGACATTCAACACATCATCATTCAATCAATTCAAACATCATCTGTCACACAATTTACATACACATCCACATCACACATAGAATTCACGTATTCTTTTAATAATAACAGAGACGTCTCTTAAAACAACAAGCTGTGTCTAGACGCTTTCCTTCACAGTAGTAGATTCCAATCAAGCCGGACCTCTTGCCCGCCAGCTGTGGTACTAAAACTAGAACGCCAAGGCAATATACCTGAAGTTCCGTGAACGCCAGGGCAAATTGCCCGAAGTTCGATAATAGAACGCCAAGGCCTTACGCCTGAAGTTCGAGAATAGACGCCAAGGCCTAGAGCCTGAAGTCTTAACACTGAACACCAAGACAGTATGTCTGTAGTTCAACGAACGCCAAGACAATACGTCTGAAGTTCGACGAACGCCAGGGCAAATTGCCCGAAGTTCGACAATAGAACGCCAAGGCCTTACGCCTGAAGTTCGGGAATAGACGCCAAGGCCTAGAGCCTGAAGTCTCAACACTGAACGCCAAGGCCAAGAAGGCCTGTAGTTCTTACATCAAAAACTCGTACATATCCTCAAAGAAGGCTGCACATGACTCGGGACACCATTCGCCACGCCAAGGCACCATGTATTGTGCCGCTGCTTGTGTGGTTTTCCCATAGCTGCCGCCGAGTAATTTGAGCTTATAACATCCGTTTGGTAGAGCTTTCACAACTTGGTAAGATCCACGTATTCCTGGATCGAGTTTTCCGGTGGACTGTGAGTACTTAATGACGAAGACCAGGTCGCCAAGTTTGAACTGGCGAGGCTGGCGTCTCAATCGGTTAGCGTAGTCGTCCTGTCGTTGTTGGTTTGTAGCCATCAACTGTCTAGCTCGGTGTCGATGCATCTCGCGCAGCGCTTCTCTTTTAGGATTAGTGCCTTCAATTGTAATACAGGATATCGTTTTTGGCAACATATCGTGTAGTCTAAGGCTCCATCCCTCAGCTGTTGCAGCAACCCCTGTGTCTCATTATCTGCAGACTGGGCTATCTGTGCCCAGTTGCGTGGCCTTGAAACTTGGTTCGCCACAACCACCGAAGGATTTCGACTAAGGTAGTCCGTGTGTGGCATCATGATCCCTTTCCTGTAATTAATCGTAAAGTGTAAATCTTGGAGGTAAATCCACCACCGTGCAATACGTGGCAGCAAGTCCTTCTTTCGCTCGGTGGCCTTCAAGGCATTGCAGTCGGTAACCACCCTGAACTGCAGACCCACAAGGTAATGCCGAAAGTGTTGCAACGCCTTGACGACCGCCAGCGTTTCTAATTCATATGAGTGATATTTACATTCGGCGCCTTACTGAAATATGCTACCACATGTTTGCTACTGTCTCCATGCGTTTGCAATAAGACTGCACCATACCCAGCGCTACTCGCGTCCGTATGGATTTCGGTGGGGAGCTGAGGGTCAAAGACAGACAGAACCGGTTTGTGAGTAAGGATGTCAATAAGCGTGTGGCGAACCTTTTCCTGGTTTGGGCCCCAGTTAAACTCAACGTCTTTTTAAGATAGCATAGTTTTTAACATACCGCCGGAAGTACCCCGCAAGCCCTAAGAACTGGCGCACCTGTCGTACATTTTCAGGGATCGGTGAATTTACGAGAGCTTCGACCTTATGTGGGCTCGGCCGTACCTGACCCTGACTTATCACTCGTCTAAGATATTCAACCAACCATTTTAGCGAACTCGGAGCTTTTCATCACAGGAAAGCTTATAGGGTCGGTAAACCACTGGGGTTGTATTCGATATTTGAATATTCATTTCACGGGCGATTTTAAACAACGATTCATAACTATCTCCCTTAAGAGGCGTGTTTACTTTAAGACAGTACGTCGCGTTAATTTGAATCGGGGAATCGGTAGACCTAGTCAAATATTGATTATCTTTATTGCGAATATACACGATACCGTCGTGATTTACTACGTTCGTTCCTACAATAATCGGCGCATTCATACATGAAGAAGGGACTATAAGTATCTACTTATAGATCTCCACCTCAATTGAAATTTGATTCAACTCGAGAGTAACGGTCACGTAAGCTTTGACTAATATTTCTTTGTCGCTTATACCCTTTAAAACACAATGGCTAGACTTTGGTCTGCAGGCAAGGTACCTCAGCACATCCGATGAAATGAGCGACATGTTAAGAGCATCACTATCGATAATAGCGACCATGGGAATGCCATCAACTACAACAACAATATCACTTGCATCTGCGTTTCTAGAATTATTCTCCTCGTAAAGGTTAACATTTCTCTCGTTTCGCGGTTGAGAACGATTTTTAGCAAAACAATTTTCTTCCTTGTGGCCTGGCTTTTTACAAAAAGTGCAAGTAATGCTGATCGTGTTGCTAGAGGAAGGTGTTTCATTATCTGTGCTTGGCTTTGAGCGATAATAACGGCAGATATGTTCTTTACAACCACACGAGAAACACTTTTGTTCGTTACGATTCGGTTGATTAAAATGTTTATTTAATACTGAAGTGTGGGAACTAGTTTTTGCACGACCCGGTTTGGTATAGATTGATAAAAACGAAACTATTGTTTCCGGATTCAAATTGGCATTAGCCGCGGCAGCTCTTATTTGAGGGTTGTCGATACCGCGGATCACTATTAAAGTTATAAGCTCGTCACTTAAACCATTAACTATTCGTAAACGTAAAAGAGTGCGTCGTGCATATCCCGCAAATGTAACATACTTATCGGATGTGGTATTCATGGTTTCAAAAAGAATGTTGGCGTAATCCAACTTGCGCGGACACAGTGATTTGAATTCGCGTTTGAAATTTGTCCACGTGCGGTCTGTCGTAACCCATTCGTTTAGCCAAATTTTTGCGTCACCCTTGAGACACGAACCAATACGCGATAAGCACTCACAATCAGTCCAACCATTAGTCACTTGAGCACGATCAACCTCTTCACACCATGAGTCTATGTTATGAATAGAAGGATCAAAGTTTGAGACAAAATAATTGTGTGACCTAATCGGTTGCAATAATTTAAGAGCGTCTACCAGGGCCCTGGTTGAGTCGGACGTATCTATCTCTAAATTATTTGCTTGTGGTGTGAATGTGCGGGTATTCGATAAATGATTTGTAGTTCGTGTGTCATGGGTACCCGAACGAGGTTCCGGCGTGCAACATCTGGACACGTTTGATTGTGATGTGTTCAACTCGCCTTCAATGGTATTACACGAGGCACTGGGATCACAACGCGCTATTGTTTTATTCGGCACACTTGTTACGCAACTATTTTCGATCGAAGTTAAAAGATTCATGATCGAATTCAGTGTATTCTGAATAGACACATCCGTGGTATTTTGCATGCGCGGGGATCGAGACCTATCATCGTGGCGATAACGATGGCGTACAAGATCACGACGCGACGTGTTACGAGACTGGGCACGATTTTTACTTCGTATTCTGCTACGCGAACGACACCGCGACTGGCGGGTATGGTTTGACACATTAGAATGGCTACGCGAGCAATATCACGATCTACTACTCGTACGGCTGCGAGAACGATGTCGCGACCTATGCTTGTTATGGCTAGATCCGCCAGCCATGTCAAAATAAACACGAGAACTAAAAATGTGCACGAGACTTTGTTCCTCCTTCTTGTGGGCAAAAAGTTACTTATCCCACTTCTGATTTTGGAAATCAGAAGTAGATGTATTTAAAAAAAACAATTTTACTACTTAAATAATTTATTTATTTCTTAAAAAGTAATTTTAATAATAATCAACTAAATAGAAGGAACAAAATCTTCATAATTAAACACTCTCACTAAACAACACGACCGGTTTGCACACTACGAACGCTACGAGCTAAGTGGCACGCGGCGGTCTGATTGCTCCTTTTATAGAGAAAGATGCAAGTATTCGTGAGGGTAGTAGCTGACTGCTTATAATATAAATATAAATACTATTTAAATTTCGAAAAATCTTCGATCTCAAATAATAGTAAATAGACATTGACATTGTGTCTAAAGTCATATAAAAACTAACTTATAGTTGCAACTGCCAAGTCTGAAATCCATCCCATAAAAATCATATGTGCAAATATTTGTCGACATTAATAAATCTGAAATTAATATTAATAAAATAACACTTTAAGACGTAATAGTTTTCATTACATTTCTGCCTCGTGCTCGTAATAAATGTTTCGTGACACTAAGCCTTTATCTGCTATCACACAATCTATAGTAACCTAATACAATCAACATAATGCTCATTGCATTCATATAAACAAAGAAAATATAATTTTACGAGGGTAGGTCCAAAAGTTCGTGGAATGGAGAGGATGGAGCGGGGGTAGGGGCGCTCGCTTAGTATCATACGAATCGGAGACTCATCATTAGCATAAATACCGAGATTCAACCCGATTGCTTAATTCGTTTACGAACAGTCGCCTGTTAAACAGGTCAATCCGGAAGAAAACTGAAACTATGGAGAAAATTGAACACCGCGCTGTGATAAAATTCCTTGCCAAGCAAGGAAAGAACGCTCAAACCATTTTGAATGAAATTGGAGTCGTTTATAGGGAACAGTGCCCTAGTAAATCAATGATTTACAATTGGCATGGTCTTTATAAACATGGTCGAGAGTCAATTGAAGATGACCCCGGCTCAGGAAGGCCAGTTGAGGCCACCACATCGGACATCGTCGAAAAAGTGGAGAAAATTGTACTAGAGGATGCCCGTTTGAAGAAAAAACAATTATCTGCATTAGTTGGAGTACAAGATACCACCATTTTGCGAATCCTACATGATCACCTGGGTATGACAAAAGTCAGTGCAAGATGGATACCGAGAATGCTCACGCCGTTTCAGAAAGAGCAGCGCGTCGATGCGTCAAAGCATTTTTTGGAGTTGTGTGGAGATAAACCTGCACAGATTTTGGACCGAATTATTACGGGAAATGAAACATGGGTTCATCACTTTGAGCCTGAGTCCAAAGAAGAGCCCATGCAATGGCATAAAAAGGGGACACAACCGTCAAAGAAATTCAAGGTGACGGAGTCGGCTGGAAAGATGATGGCTACTGTTTTTTGGGATTGTGAAGGGATAATCTTAATTGATTACAAAGAAAAGGGAAGGACTATAACCGGAGAATACTACGCAACGATATTAGAAAAATTAAAGGATGCCATCAAGGAAAAGCGGCGAGGAAAATTGACAAAGGGTGTGTTGCTCTTGCAAGACAACACGCCGGTTCACAAGAGCAGAATTGCAATGGCTGCTCTGCACACGCATGGGTTCGAATCCCTAGTTCACCCATCCTACAGTCCAGACCTGGCCCCAAGTGACTTTTTTTTATTCCTCAATTTAAAAAAAGACTTAAGGGGAAGGAAATTTTCCGACGACAATGAGGTAAGGGAGGCAATTTCGGCTCATTTTGACGGAAAAGATAAAACATATTTTTATAGTGGTTTAGAAAAATTAATTCATAGGTCTGATAAATGTATTGAGCTTCAGGGTGATGATATTGAAAAGGAAAAATAGTTTTGTTGTTTTATTTTATTTAGATCCCTTTCATTCCACGAACTTTACTCCCCTCGTATATCATAGTATCTTTTAGGTAAGAAATTCTTCACAAATTGCACCATATTTATTAATGTAATGATCTTAAAATAGATCTATCATCCATTACCGATTTGACTTCAAATATCGTCAAGGAAAACCTTAACTACTTTCAAGCAATTAAGTTATATGGATTTTTATTCATATGGATGTGGAAATCTGATCAGAATTTCAGGTTTTTTGTTGAGTTACGACATGAACATTAATACAAATAGGTGAGTTAACAACGAGCAATACTTTAACATTCCAATGGTTGTATTCTTACGTAACGATTGGAAAACAATACGTATTATCCTCCTCTATAATTATATATACTTACGTTACGTTTGGTCTTATTATTGTTCCTTGATACACAAACTTATACCCTGATCCAATTTATAACTCATGCATCTTATATTTTAAAACATTTAATAATATTCCTCCTGTCATCCCGGTGTTGTTAATAAATATCTTCGATAAACAGTGTTAAAACAGTGTTGTTCGATAAAAAGGTTTAGTTACTTTAATTTGTGCAATATATTTTATTAAATTTTAGAATTTGCCTTCATTTAGACGTTACTGAAATGTTTCATACTACTATTGCTATCTTTTATTGGTGCAATATATATTACTAAATCGTAGAATTTTCTTTATTAAGACGGCATTGAGATGTATGCTACTACTTTAACTGTCTTAAAATAATTATATTGAAGGATTGTATAATCAAAATTTAAAGAGAAATCTACATACAAAAATTGGTTTTACTTTCGAAAATGAAGTTATTGCAAATTACAATTACACAAGTCTTTCAAATCATTGCTTAGATAAAAAGATTTGATGAAAAAAAAAGTACATTGGGATGCAAATTAAAAGTGAACAAAGAACTTCAACTTTGTCTTTACATTTGACTTTTATTTAACTTTTGCTATTACAAATATATTTTATTCCACCTTAACCTAAATTGATAATTGAATTCATTCATATTGTAATGATAGTTCTGTTGATAAAATAAAAATACCAATTATATAATATTATAATACATTAAAAACATATTGAACATTTATATTATAACCTAACCCAATTTGTTTCAAACATTAGTTTATTACTAACTAGAATGACGAATTGGTCGCCAGATACTTCATCTGTTCATATGAAAACGTATCCATCGAAAAACATAATTTTATATTCTTTACGTATACATCAAGAAACTGCAAAATACAATTATAACACTTTTTATTGGTTTTCTAAATCAATCATTGTTACATATCTCAGGGTTAGAATTTATCAATTTATCTCACCTTTCAAAGTAACTTTTACTTTTACAACTTATCCGATACATGTCGGATTGAAATAGAAATCAATCAAATATGTCAGAGTACATCTCAACTTTTAGTGAACAGGATTGCTGCAAAATATTTAAAACGTCCAGTTCTAGTTAAAAGTAATTTTCTGTAACGGACTAAAATCAATAGAACTATATATTATACATACATCATCCAGAACAACCAAACTCAGCTACTTTCAAGTTTATTCCCAGCTGTCAGTGTCATTGTAAAATGTACTTCTAGATCCTGTTAAATTTATTCATCAACACATGTTTAGTTTCGTACAATCTTAGTCTTAAAGTTATTAATATTGTTTACGGGATATTTACAATGTATTTGTCATTGTCAGTATGATAAATACAACGGCAACGTAAGAATATCAAAAGGGTAGAAAGATTTATCTATTTACAATAATAAACGTCCTCGTGTTCCATCCATCCATTCAGTACGGAAATATCAGATAACATAATAAAGTAAAACATCGCAAAAACAACATTAATAACTGTAATTTAAATGGTCATGTTACTTACAAATAATATAATGTATGTTTATTAAATTAATACAGTAATATATTCATTAATACATTTATAAATTTAAAACTTTAAACTTTGTAACAATTTGGGTAATATTTTAAAACTTTAAATTTTGTGCATGATAATATGAATTTATAATTTCATTTATCATTTCATTTATTATAAGTTATTCCATATTGAATTTTGATTTAATTAATAGTAAGTTATAACCAAATTAAAGCGTAACAACGGCGTCGAATTATTAAATTACTCACAACAAACATCGAGAAAATAAAAACATTGTAAAGATAACGTTTAAGTTTTAAGTTTACTTTGTTGCACATAAAACTAAACAAAGCATTTTGTATATTTTAAAGCAACCTGAAAATATAATATAATTTTTTACACTGCAAGACAAAAAAAAAACATTTAATTTATACCTCGCGCATCTTTGTTGTGGAAATATTTAATTATAAGACTCCCTCGACTCGCTGCTGTTAATAAACGTCTTTATTAAACCCTGGGCTTACACGATAATAAACATTTATGGTATAAATATTACTAAATTTATATTTGCTGTATTTCAAATAGTATGAGTACTAATAAAAGCTACCAATCCTTCAATTTTTTCAGTCAGTGTAACAGTGTGTCAGCAATATAACATTCCATAAATATAATTTAATTTTAATAGTCCCTTCAAAAAGTGTGCCAAAGGCGTAAAAATATCTTAATTAATGATATCTTCCAAAATTCAAAGTCTATGCGACTCTGATATGAAATACATAATACGAAAGAATTTATTATTAACAAGTCTCTTCTATCAAGTAGAAAACACAAGTAATGCGATGCAATTCATTATAGACGACCTAGAAACTGCATTAAGGATCAAATATTTTAACATACCGAATGTATGGAAAGATTATTAGTATTCATTTTCTTAATAAATATTTATAGCAACAGGTTATTTTTATCTTACCGGTCTCAGTAACAGTCTTGTCGTCTATAACGTTCAACGTGGTAAATTAATTAACGACTCCGATAGGAGGAATAAAAATTGGAGAAATAACTATGTAATTCCAACCGTTAATATTCATGTAGCAAGCGGTTTTATACATAGGTGGATATCAAATTATGAAACTTATATACCGCAATAATTTAATCGTAAATTAACCTAGATGTTTTCTTACTTTGTAAGGCCTAGGGTAAGCTGTAGGCATTAAATTTTGCAAAGCCGGACAAGAACAAGTCGGGTTGGAACCACTGAAGGTTCCGTACAAATTTCTGGTTTTTAATACAAGTACTCGTAGTTCTGAAATCGAGAATCGATAAACCATAATTATTTCAGATTTATCACTAGCTTTGGGAGATTTGGAATTCTCTTTAATTTTTTTATATAAATAAAAGTTAATACGTCCTATACAATTTATAAAATATGTTACGAAATATACACATCAAGCCTTTTCATTGGATACCTCACTTACGCTAGCAGCTTCAATTTTAAATTTCGCCTGACATAAGAAAATTTATGATTTACATACAAATGTATCAGATTTTTCTTATCACAGTAGCAGGTATTATATTTTTTAAATTGAAACACATCTCCACGGACAGACGGGCAACAAAATGATCTGATAAGGGTTGCGATTTTTTAAAAACCGTATCCTGTTTAAGACAGTGTTGTTATTACATCATTTACATAACATAACATATTACATAAAAATATCATTTATAATTATAAGTTTTTACTTTATTTTCTCAATTAACTTCAGTAACCAATTTGACCTGGTTAAAATACACGAGTTTGCATTAACAGAAGGCGTCATTGAACGTCAGTGTTTACAGAATTCTATTATAAAACTTTTAGTTTCAATAGAAAACAAAATCAACTACTAACAAATTATGATAAGTTTTGATAATCTTATTTGTAATAAGTAAGTATTAAAATGAATTCTTGGATTGGAGCTAAAACCAGACACAGATGTTATTAACGTTACAATGTCCTCGGGAACAATTTTAAGAGCACTAACGCCAGGAAAAGACTTAGAGTGAAGTGTTAGGAACGTGTTTATTAATTTAAACTAGTGTTATTTAAACTAGTGTGTTTGCTGTCTGTGAAAATGTTACTCAGCATTTGTGTGATAAATAAAACAGTGTAAGATTTTCTTTTAAAAATAACACTGTATTGTAATTTCTTTTAAAAATAAGTATAAAGTGATTTCTTCTAAAAATAAAAATATAACGTATTATTTATATAACTCATTAAAAGCCAACATATTTTTTAATAATGGGATATATCATATATTTATTTACCTTTCCTGATTATTTTCCAGTAAAAAGATTGAAAAGATGCTCTACTAGAGATTATTTAAGAGGTTGAAGGTTAACCTGTAATATTTACCTACAACCCTTATAATAAGCCATAGTAGGTAATATGAAAATAATACTCCTTATGTTATCAACATGGACGAAGTAACTATAAGCATCCAGTTCTGAATATTAGCTCGTGCAACCTGATAACGATACTGCTGCATCGCATATTCTAAACCCCGCTTAAGATTATTTTTTAGGATGGTTAGTTAGATAGATAGATTAGTTTCTTGTCTTTGTCTAATTGTATTCATTAAAATCGCTTCTCATTTAGAACACTGTCGCTAGAGATGTATGATTCCATTCGTAATAGTAATCTGTTCAGTCTTTGAGATATTTGTGAATGATCCTCTCTAGTGTCTCGTGTTAGTCGAGGATTGAAAGTGGAGTGATATCGTGTGTACAGACAATAGTGCACTCTCTATATAACGGTTGAGTGTTAGTAGAATTAGTGTGTTTTCGAAACATTCACTTTGAATCCGAATATGCTTTCTCTTAAATGCTATTTCGTGCTAAGTTTTTAATGGTAGTAAATAAATATATGTTTCGTTAATACTATACGTAATGATAATTTAATTTTAATGATAAAATTTTATTTTAGTACTTTTGGTGTTCCTTGGATAGTTATTTATTGTTCGCTACTTTTTAACTACTTTTTTTTGTCAAGGTCTCTTGCTTAAAAAATTTGTAATCCCAAATTTTAATATAGTTTTATTTATAACTGCATGTTTTATTATTAGAAAATACTTTTAAGACATAAATAAATCTGACAGGTACACCGAATAAAATTTACAGAAAACTTTTGCTACGCTAATTGTACTATAATTAATAAAAACCTTCCGAGATCTTTGATTCGACGCAATATTATTATACAATTGTCATTATAATTGTTACAATATAAATAATATCTTGATCTTAAAGTTCACTGAATACCTTTTATATATCCTCTATCTCATAAAAAGGAGTTCATCCACAGATAGGATAATTCCCGAGGCAATTATTTTCCTTTATAACATTTTGAAACGGTGACATTTTAATGAAGTTATTAAGTACTCTCTATGTAACTCTATACTCTATACCCTCACCTCTTACACTTTCACATGTCATATTTATACTTTACCGAGATGGCGTAAGATAGAGAAATGTGGAAGAGGTGTCGTTAATATGTTAACTGAAATTATTTATTTGAAGAATATATTATATATAGTATTATAAGATTAGGTTATTACAAATTTTTACGTTTTTATTTTAAATTCCATAGAAACATACTAGCCATGTTTTTTAAATTCAAAACGGATAGCGAAGTGACGGTATCGGTACAGGGGCCGCTGGATCGAATTTTTACCTATTATCTTCTGTGATATTTATTTAGTCCTAAAAAAAGTAAAAACTAATTTGTCGATTTTAGTTCTTGTATTATTTTAAAAATGTGGTGTTGGGTGATGATATTGATGATAAGCAATAAAAAGGTACTTGTAAAGAGACAATTATAAATCCTTATCTATTACCAGTTGTTGTGGTTCTGTCGTTATTCAATTGAATACACAGATACGCATTGCAATTGCAAATTGATTGAAATAGTATGGTCTGAATAATTTTAATTTACTATTGAACAGTCCATTGATACGTTAGTGATCTCGAGATGTATGCAAAGAATAGACGCTATTGTGAGTTTCAAACAATAGCTCTTGATATCATAAAGACTATTTATCTAGAAAAATAAGTCAAAGTATTTCATGATGCGGAAATAAATATAAATAACTATTCACAACATCCTGTATTTAATTTCTATCAAACTTACAATGGTCGTCAGACCGCAAATAATATTATTATTTATATAGACTAAGGTTGTCCAATGTCTTTTATAATTCTAACTATATTTCTATAATTATTAGGTATTCGATACACTCGTATAAGTCATGTATCATTCAATTATTCTGGAAAACAACCAACTGACCGCAAAACGAATTATAATTATTATAAAACTAATTATTTATATATTGAGACCGTTAATAGTTTTAGTAAAACACATTTTATTGTTTGTGTAAAGAACAACTTCTTTACATTTACTACTCTATTTTACAAACAACTTTTATAAAAATACGATTGGTTGTTCTTATCTTACATAACATATAATATTTTGACGATACATTTTGTTATATTTCTTGCAAAAGAATTGTCTTGGATCTGACACTACTATAGCTGACGATAGCTGAATTTTACTACCTGCTACTTGGAAGCAGATGCTGATATATACATCAATAAATCACGGAGCAGCATCTGGACATCTCGGACCTAAATATTAAAATAAATAAATGTATATAGATGTATGAAAATAATTGTAACACACTCCTCACAAATAAAACTATAATCACAGTTATTTTTTTACATAGAAATAAATGCATAAAACAAAATTTAAAATTAAGTTCTTAATAAGCAACTAACCAAATATAGTTTTGTAGAAAATGAAATATTTTTTATCAAATTATTATTATTTTAGTCAAATCTCAACAAAACCTAAGTATACGTCTCGCAGTCCTGTCATGCAGCGATAAGTCAAAAATATCAGGAATTACCATAGTGACACTTGCTCCATTCCGCCATTGAGCTGCTGAAAAACATAAAACGCTAACTTCAATCGATAAAAAAGAGAAACTTTCGATACCTTGTATGCTTCGCAGGCATGTATTAGGTGTCTACGTTGAGACTGATTTTTAATATTGAATGGAGTTGGAGCAGTTTCTTTCTTTAGTACTCACTAAACTTAATTGTATAGAAATACATCAAACATAAAATTAGTAATATTTTTACCATAAATGTTTATTATCGTGTAAGCCCCTGGTTTATTAAGAACAGCGAATCGGAGGAGTCTTATAATTAAATATTTCCACAACAAAGATGCGCGAGAAACAAATTAAATGTTTTATCGTGTTTTGTTTAAAAAATAATATATTATATATATTCAGGTTGCTTTGAAACATACGTAATATTTTGTTGAATTGTGTAGTGTAACAAAGTGAACGCTTAGAACAATGTCATCTTCACTATCTTTAATTTTCTCGATGTTTATTGTAATGTCGGTATGACGCAATTATGATAACATAAATTGGTTTTAACAAATTGATTATTAATCATATTAAAATTCAATATAAGATAACTTAAATGAAACGAAATTATAAATTCATATTGTGATGCGCAAACTTCCAACTGACTATTAACACAGTATGATGTGTTTTAAAATATCAAGCAATCAATTGTCAATTATTTTTCAATAAATGTTTAATAAAAGTAAAGAACAAGATTATAATATCTGAAAGTAACACGATCATTTAAATTACATTTATTACTACTGTGTACCATGTTTTACTTTATTTTCGTATATTTCCGCACTGTTTGTTACAAGCGCCATGATCACGGAATAAACCGCTTCGGGTGTATGTTTATTATTGCAAAACAGATAAATTTATGTTTCCTTTTTTGAATTTTTTTGTTGCCATTGTATTTGACACACTGACAATGACATAATACGTTTTAAATCTCCCGTAAATAATGATAATAATTTTAAGAATAAAATTGTACGAAACTAAACATGTGTTGATGAGTTAAGTTTATTAAGAGTAAATTTTACATTGACCATTATTCTTAAAGATAGGGAAAAATGTTTTACAGCAATCGTATTCACGAGAAAGTAAAATGTATCAGACAGTGTTTGATATATTTACTCGATTTCTATTTCAACCTGGCATTCCCAAGAAGTTATAAAAATAAACAACTAATAAAAGCGAAATAGAAAATGGGAAATTGTACATCCGAGAGAATTAACTACGATTGTTTTTGAAAACCAATACAGATGTACTAAAAAATATGGATGAATCATTTTCTCTGCAAGTTTCTTGATATTGCAAATAGGAAATAAAATTATATGTCGGTTCGGGAATTATTAATTTGATGTAGTAGTAATGGAGACGATGGCATGTCCGTACATTCATTATTGTCTCTTGAATTCACGGTTTTAAGATTAGCACGAAATATATAAAATCTGAAAGAAAAACTTGTAAAATCATATAAGCAATTATAATTAACTTAATAGCCGTAACGAAAGATAATTTAAATGTTAATGTAATGTTGTTAACATTATTTTAATTCTAATTAAAACTTATCTGAATCCCGGCAACAAATATTTCAAAAATATACTTTTAAAATTAAATATTATTTTTATATCCATATTCGATGTGCTATAACACTAATTAATTAATATGTGATTATATATAAATATTTAGATTGTTTAAATATATAAATGAAAATAGAATATGTATTTGAAAAAGTAATGGTAGTACTTATTTGTAACCTTTTTAAGGACGTATCTTATAATATTTTGTGCAAACTTAAAAATATTTGTAATGGTATGTATAATATATTATAGGGGCAAATACCCACGTCTGTCCTCCCGTAGGAGTACAATCATTGGACCGTAAAAGGGTTGATTCGTTACGTTAGACCTTACCTTTCTGAAATGCCTTCACGATGACTCATCGATATAGAAAAATATATTTTACGTAATATTGAATATATTTGTTCTCTCCCACTTTTAGGTGTTACCGGCGCAAGAAATGTTTAGCTTTTAGTTTATCTTATCAGGTTACAAAAACTAAAAATAAATTGTAACAACTTGTTATTTTTTACTTAGTATTCATAAACAATAAATAAATTGTTATATATTTAGTAAAGGCAGATAAAATTAATTACCTATATAGAAATATTACATACACTAAAATTATTTGTTTATAACATTTCAGTTCTTAAAGTTATATAAAAAAAAAAGTTTGTTCAAAATTTAAATATACATGTAATTATGTATTTAATTAGTGTAATTAAATTATTATTGGTCCTTTTAACTCTAAATTAATCAGAATTAATTTTGCATTTGATTTATTAAATTAGAATGACGAGTGAGAGAGAATGAATGAATAAGAATGAATTAATTTTGCAATTGATTTATTTAATTAGAATGAAGAATGAATGAGAATGAGAATGACAAATTAACCGCCAGATACTTCAGCTGGCTATATAAAAACGTAAACATCAAAATATAAATATTTTCTTGTTATTTATTTAAACATCAAGAAACTGCAAAATACAATATATCAAATTCAAAATATTCAAATCTTTTATAACATTTTTTACTGGTTTTCCAAATCAATCATAATTACATCTCTCAGGGTTACCATTTCAGGTTATTTGATCTCAAATAATAGTAACTAAACACGCATTGTGTCTAAAGTCACTTTCATTTTAAAATAACTTATAGTTGATGATAATTGAAAAGAAGCTGTCAAAGTCTGAAATACATTCCATAATAATCATATGCGCAAATATTTGTCGACATTTATAAATCTGAAATTAATATTAATATAATATACACTTTAAGACGGAATAGTTTTCATTACATTTCTGCCTCGTGCTCGTTATAAATGTTTCGTGACACTAAGCCTTTATCTGCTATCACACAATCTATAGTAACCTAATTCAACGAACATAATGCTCATTGCATTGAAATAAACAAAGAAAATATAATTTTATATCATAGTATCTTTTAGGTAAGACATTATTTACAAATTGCACCATATCTATTAATGTAATAATATAAGGATAGATCTATCATCCGTTACCGACTTGACTTCAAATATCGTCAAGGAAAACCTTAACTATTTTCAGGCAATGAAGTAACATGTTTTTATTCATATGGATGTGGAAATCTGATCAAAATTTCAGATTTTTTGTTGAGTTACGACATGAACATTAATACAGATAGGTGAATTAACAACGAGTCAATACTTTAACACTCCAATGGTTGTATTCTCACGTAACAGTTGGAAATCAATACGTTTTCTCCTCCTCTATAATTATATATACTTAAGATACATCGTATACAACATATATAAAAGGTTTGGTCTTATTATTATTCATTAACACAACAACTTATTCCCTGATTCAATTATATAACTCGTGCGTCTTTTATATTAAAACATTTAATAATATTTTTCCTGTCACCTCGCAGTTGTTAATAAATACCTTCAACAAACAGAATATTAGAATTTGCGTTATTTAGACATCATTGAAATGTTTGCTACGACTTTTGCTGTCTTAGAATAATTATATTGTAGGTGTTGTATAATCAAAGTGTACCGAGAAATCTACATATAAAATTGGTGTTACTTTCGAAAATGAAGTTGTTGTAAATTATTTTACAAGTCTATTAAAGCATTGCTTAGACAAAATGGTTGGATGTAGTATATTTGGATGCAAATTAAAAGTGAACAAAGAGCTTCAATTTTGTCTTTACATTTAACTTTTGTTATTACAAATATATTTTTTTCTACTTTAACCTAAATTGGAGTTTGAAATCATTCATATTCTAATGATAGTAATGTTGATAAAATAAAAATACCGATTATTTAATATCATAATATATTGAAAATATATTTAACATTTATACTCAATCCAACCCAATTTGTTATATTACCCGCCAGATACTAAAGCTGTAATATAAAAATGTATACATGGAAATATATAATTTCATATTCCTTATCTAAACATCAAGAAACTGCAAAATACAATATATCATTCAAGTGTTTTGTAACACTTTTTATTGGTTTTCCAAATCAGTCATAGTTACATCTCTCAGGGTTACAATTTTCTTGATTTCTCTCACCTAAAAAATAACTTTTACAATTTATTTAGAAAGCAATCAAATATGTCAGAGTACATATTAACTTTTTGTGAACAGGATTGCTGCAAAATATTTGAATCGTCCAGTTCACATTAAATGTAATCTTCTGTAACCGAGTAAATCAATAGAAACCCAAAACGACCAATCTCTGCTACTTTAAAATTTCTTCTCAGCTCCCAGTACTTCTTGGCCCCGTTAAATTTACTCATCAGCACGTGTCTAGTTTCGTACAATTTTATTCTTAAAGTTACTAATATTGTTTACGGGATACTTACCATATTTTTGTCATTGTCAGTGTGATAAATACAATGGCAACGTAAGAATACCAAAACGGGTAGAAAGATTTATCTATTTACAATAATAACATCCTCGTGTTCCATCCATCCATCCAGTACGGAAATATCAGACAACATAATAAAGTAAAACACAGTAAACATCGCAAAAACAACATTAATAACTGTAATTTAAATGGTCATGTTACGTTCAAATATTATAACGTATGTTTATTAAATAATAATATATTCATTAATACATTTATAAAGTAACAGGATAATATTTTAAAACTTTAAACTTTATGGATGATAATATGAATTTATAATTTCATTTATTATAAGTTATTCCATACTGAATTTTGATTAAATTAATAGTAAGTTATAACCAAATTAAAGCGTAACAACGGCGTCGAATTATTAAATTACAATAAAACATCGAGGAAATAAAAACATTGTGAAGATAACGTTGAAGTTTTAAGTTCACTTTGTTCCACATAAAACTAAACAAACAAAGTATTTTGTATATTTTAAAGAACCTGAAAATATAATTTAAATTTTTACACTAAAAGACAAAAAAAAACATTTAATTTATACCTCGCGCATCTTTGTTGTGGAAATATTTAATTATAAGACTCCCCCGACTCGCTGTTCTTAATAAACGTCTTTATTAAACCCTGGGCTTACACGGTAATAAACATTTATGGTATAAATATTACTAATTTTATAATGTCTGATGTATTTCTAATAACGATTTCTATTAAAAGCTACCGCTCCTTCTACTTTGTCAGTCTGTTTAGTCAGAAATATAACATTCCATAAATATAATATAATTTTAATAGCACCTTCAAAAAGTGTGTCAAAGGCGTTAAAATATTTTAATTAATGATATCTTCCAAAATCCAAAGTCTATGCGGCTCTGATATGAAATACGAAGTACGAATACGAAGGCCTATATTATTAAGAAGTCTCTCCTATCAAGTAGAAAAAAACATTAAGGATCAAATATTTTAGCATACCGAATGTATGGAAAAATTATTAGTATTCATTTTCTTAATAAACATTGACTGCAACAGGTTATTTATGACTTACCGTGGCGGACTCGGTACCAGTCTTGTCGTTTATAACGTTCAACGGAAAACTAATTAACGACTCCAACAGGAGAAATAAAAATTAGAGAAATAACTACGTAATCATAACAGTTGACATTCATGTAGCAAGCGATTGTATACATAGGTGGATATCAATTTATACCAACTACCTCAATAATTTAATCGTAAATTAACCTAGATGTATTCTTACCTTTTAAGACCTAGGGTAAGCTGTAGGCATTAAATTTTGCAAAGCCGGACAAGTACAAGTCGGGTTAGAACCACCAAAGGTGCCGTACAATTTTTTTGGTTTTAAATACTAGTACTCGTAGTTCTGAAATCGAGAAATGATAAACCATAATTATTTCAGATTTTTCACTTGCTACGGGAGATTTGGAATTTTCTTAAATTTTTTTATATAAATAAAAGTTATTGCGTCCTAAAAAATTTATACAATAAATTACAAAATATACACATCAAGCCCTTTCATTGGATACCCCACTTAAGCTAGTAGCTCCAATTTTAAATTTCGCCGGACCTAAGACATTTTTTTCTGATTTATATACAAATGTTTAGTTTTCAGATTTTTCTCGTCACAGTAGTATTATATTGTTTTAATTGAAACACGATATCTCCAAGTATTTGAGAAATTAAGGATATTGACAGATAGATGAACGGACGGACAGACGGGCAACAAAATGATCTGATAAGGGTTGCTTTTTTTTTAAAACCGTACCCTGTCTAAGACAGCGTAGTTATTACATAATTTACATGTGTTACCGATCAGACGTTTAAAAATATCATTTATAATTATAAGTTTTTACTTTATTTCCTAAATTAACTTCAGTAACCAATAACAATAATGACCTGAATAATATGACCTGGTTAAAATACACGGGTTTGCATTAACAGATGGCGATATTGAACGTCAGTGTTTGCAAAATTCTATTATAAAACTTTTAGTTTCAATAGAAGAGAGAGAATAGAAAACGAAATCAACTACTAACAAATTATGATAAGTTTTGATAACCTTATTTGTAATAAGTAAGTATTAAAATGACTTCTTTGATTGGAGCTAAAACCAGACACAGATGTTATTATGGTTACAATGTGCTCGGGAACAATTTTAAGAGTACTAACGCCAGGAAAAGACTTAGAGTGAAGTGTTAGGAACGTGTTTATTAATTTCAACTAGTGTTATTTCTGTTTGCTGTCTGTGAAATGTTACTCAGCATTTGTGTGATAAATAAAACAGTGTAAGATTTTCTTTTAAAAATAACACTCATTTGTAATTTCTTTTAATAATAAGTATTAAGTGATTTCTTCTAAAAATAAAAATATAACGTATTATTTATATAACTCATTAAGAGCCAACATATTTTTTAACAATATGATATATCATATATGTATTTACCTTTCCAGATTAATTTCCAGTAAAAAGATTGAAAAGATGCTTTACTCGACATTATTTAAGAGGTTATTATTTAGAAAGTTACGTGTAATATTTAACTACAACCCTTATAATAAGCCATAGTAGGTAATATTGAAATAATACTCCTTATGTAATCAACACGGACGAAGTCGCTATAAGCATCCAGTTCTGAATCTTAGTTCGTGCAACCTGATAACGATATTGCTGCATCGCATGTACTAAACCCCGCGTAGGATTATTTTTTGGGATAAAAAATTCATTTGGGTGATTATTTAACCAAAAAAAATTGTTTTTATTTAATCTTCATTAACTACATAATTGTCAGTATCGTTTTCATCAATTTCTTGTCGTTTAGACAAACGTATTCATTAAAATCGCTTCTCATTTAGAACACTGTCGCTAGAGATGTATGATTCCATTCGTAATAGTAATCTGTTCAGTCTTTGAGATATTTGTGAATGATCCTCTCTAGTGTCTCGTGTTAGACAATTGAAAGTGGAGTGATATCGTGTGTACAGACAATAGTACACTCTCTATATAACGGTTGAGTGTTAGTAGAATTAGTGTGTTTTCGAAACATTCACTTTAAATCCGAATATTCTTTATCTTAAATGCTATTTTGTGCTAAGTTGTTAATGGTAGTAAATAAATATATGTTTCGTTAATACTATAATAGTTGTTTGTCGGATTTTTATTGTATTTTATTGAAGTTAATAAATTGTTGAAATTGTTTACTATATTACGTTTTATTGACAAAATATTTGTAGCATCATTAAATTAACTTATATTAAATATATTTTCAGTTTTTTCAGCTCAGTCGGAAAGGATTTGCTATTTATTACATTATACACGTATCTAAAATTATAATGAATTGAATGTTGTCAAAAAAATCAAAATGTGATCGGCCATAAAGAATTTTATTACAATAAATAAAATATGACTTAAAAAGTCTTTGGCTCAATGCATGTTTGGAAATTGCACCTATCTGGTATTCGAAGCCAAGAGTTCTTCTATTTGTGATTGGCACATTTGAATAAAAATAATATTTACTTCATCTGATATTAAATTACGTACTGATAATTTCATTTTAATGATAAAATTTTATTTTAGTACTTTTGGTGTTCCTTGGATAGTTTTTTATTGTTCGCTACTTTTTAACTTTTGTCATGGTCTCTTGTTTAAAAAATTTATAATCCCAAATTTTAATATAGTTTTATTTATAACTACAGTTTTTAATAATAGAAAATACTTTTAAAACATAAATAAATCTGACAGGTACACCGAATAAAATATACAGAAAATTTTTGCTACACTAATTGTACTATAATTAATAGGAATCTTCCGAGATCTTTGATTCAGTGTAATATTATTATCTGTCTGACTGAATATCTGTCATATACCCTCTATTTCTGAAAAAGGGGTTCATCCACAGATACGATAATTCCCGAGGCAATTATTTTTCTTTATAACATTTTGAAGCGGTGACATTTTAATGAAGTTATTAAGTACTCTCTACGTAACTCTGTACCCTCACCTCTTACACTTTCACATTTCGTATCTATAGTTAACAGAGATGACGTATGATAGAGAAATGTGAAAGAGATGTCTTTAATATGTTAACTGAAATAATTTATGTGAAGGATATATAATATATTGTATTATAAAATTAGGTTATTACAAATTTTAACGTTTTTATTTTAACATCCATAGAAACATATTAGCCATGTTTTTTAAATTCAAAACGGATAGCGAAGTGACGATATCTCAGGGGTCGCAGGATCGATTTTTGACTTTATTTAGTCCTTAAAAAAGTAAAAAACAAAATTTGTCGATTTTAGTTCTTGTATTATTTAAAAAATGTGGTGTTGGTGATGATATTGATGAAAAGCAATAAAAAAGTACTTGAAAAAGGACAATTATAAATCCATATCTATTAGCAGTTGATGTGGTTCTGTGGCAAATTGATTGAAATAGTATGGTCTGAATAATTTTAATTTACTATTGAACAATCCATTGATACGTTAGTGATCTCGAGATGTATACAAAGAATAGACGCTATTGTGAGTGAGTAACAATAGCTCTTGATATCATGAAGACTATTTATCGGGAAAAATAAGTCAAAGTATTTGATATCGCGGAAATAAATAAAAACCAGTGAAGATGCAAATACCCAGGGTATTTCCTGAACGAACTTTGACGAAATTATAAATGTTAATAAAAAAACAATTGATTTTTAAGTGAAATGATTACTATTTATTGAAGAAAAGAAAATTTTAAATACATGTTTATTTATAAATATTAACAAATTACAAAAAATGTGATTAATAATAATACAAAATAGTAACATAACTAAATATAAAAATAAACTAAATCAGTAAATTAAAAACAGCGCCATCTCTCGACAGTAATGAAAATTTTTCCTGTCCACAGACATCCATACAATATCCGAGAAAAGTGAAAACAATACAGAACGAACAAAGTTCGTTCGTGATAACTAATCACAACATAATCCTGTATTTAATTTCTATCAAACTTGCAATGGTCGTCAGACCGCAAATACTATTAATATTTATAAAGACTAAGATTGTCCAATGTCTTTTAAAATTCAAAATATATTTCTATAATTATTAGGTATTCGATACACTCGTATATTATTCAATTATTCTGGAAAACAACCAACCGACCACAAAACGAATTATAATTATTCTAAAACTAATTATTTATATATTTAAACCGTTAATAATTTTAGTAAAATACATTTTAAGATTGTTTGTGTTAACAACTTCTTTACTCTTACAACTCTACTTTACAAACAACGTTCATAAAAATGTGGTTGTTCTTATCTTATATAACATATAACATTTTTACGATACATTTTGTTGTATTCCTAGCAAAAGAATTGTCTTAGGTCTGACACAACTATAGGTGACGATGGCTGAATTTTATTACCTAGCTACTTGCTACTTGGAAACAGATGCTGATATATTAATCAATAAATCACGGAGCAGCGTCTGGACATCTCGGATCTAAATATTAAAATAAACAAATATATATAGAAATATGAAACCTAGTAAAGAATTGTAACACACTCTTCTCAAATAAAACTATAATCACAGTTATTTATTAGATAGAAAGAAATGCAATCAACCAAATAAAAAAAATATTTCTTGATAATCAAACGAACAAATAAAGTATTTTAGAAAACGTTATATTTTAATCATAAATCTATTACTTTTGAGCCCACATTATCAATAATGATACTTTGTATATTTAGTGGGACACACTAACTTATTGCATTTGTAACTTAAACTTATATAAAAGCAAAAACCAGCTTTGGTTTCTCAATTGGATGGTTAGTAATTTCTGCAAGTATTTGGCTTATATTTTCCCCTAAAGATATTTTCAATATTATTAAAAGTCGTTGATAATCTGGTAGTCCTCAAACTTGAATCTCTTAAAGAAAGTTTCATTGTTGCAAAAATGTTAAAATTGTTATTTTGCATCATAAAATAGTTAAAATTACAAGTAATTAACAAAAGCATAATCACATTATTTTAGTCAAATCTGCACAAAATCTAAATATACGTCTCACAGTCCTGCCATACCCCGGTAAGTCAAAAATATCAGGAATTACTATAACGACACTAACTTCATTCAACCATTGAGCTGCTAAAAACATAAAACGCTAACTTCAATCGGTAAAAAAAGACAAACAACTTTCGATAGCTTGTACGCTTCGCAGGCGTGGATTCGCAGGTTTCTACGTAAAGACTGATTTCAATATTGAATGGAGTTGGAGATGCTGCTTTCTTTAGTACTCACTAAACTTAATTGTATCGAAATACATCAAACATAAAATTAGTAATATTTATACCATAAATGTTTATCATCGTGTAAGTCCAGGGTTTAATAAAGACGTTTATTAAGAACAGCGAATCAGAGGAGTCTTATAATTAAATATTTCCACAACAAAGATGCGCGAGAAGCAAATTAAATGTTTTATCGTCTTTTAGTTAAAAAATTAATATATTTAATATTTTCAGGTTGCTTTGAAACATACGTAATATTTTGTTGAACTGTGTAATGTAACAACGTGAACGCTTAGAACAATTTTATCTTCACTATCTTACGCGTAAACTTCCAACTGACTATTAACACAGTATGATGTGTTTTAAAATATCACGCCGTCATTTGTCAATTATTTTTCAATAAATGTTTAATAAAAGTAAAGAACAAGATGATAATGTCTGAAAGTAATATGATCGAAATTAGTGTTATTAATATTGTTTACCATGTTTTACTTAATTTTCGGATATTTCCGCACTATTTGTTACAAGCGCCATGATCACGGAATAAACTGCTTCGGGTGGATGTTTATTATTGCAAAACAGATAAATTTATCTTCCCTCTTTTTGATTTTTTTTGTTGCCATTGTATTTGACACACTGACAATGACAAATACGTTTTAAATCTCCCGTAAACAATAATATAATAACTTCAAAAATAAAATTGTACGAAACTAAACATGTGCTGATGAGTTAAGTTTATTTAGAGTAAATTTTACATTGACCATTATTCTTAAAGATGGGGAAAAATGTTTTACAGCAATCATATTCACGAGTAAGTGAAATGTATGAGACAGTATTTGATATATTTACTCGATTTATATTTCAACCTGGCATTCCCAAGAAGTTATAAAAATAAACAACTAAAAAAAGCGAAATAGAAATTGGGAAATTGTACATCCGATGGAATTAACTACGATTTTTTTTGAAAACCAATGCAGTTGTACTAAAAATGTGGATGATTCATTTTGTCTGTCAGTTTCTTGACATTGCAAATAGGAAATAAAATTATATGTCGGATCGGGCATTATTGATTTGATGTATTATAGTAGTAATGGAGAAGATGGCATGTCCGTACGTTCCCTATTGTCTCTTCAATTCACGGTTTTAGGATTAGCACGAAATATATAAAATCTGAAAGGAAAACTTGTAAAATCATATAAGCAATTATAATTAACTTAATAACCATAACGTATGATAATTTAACTGTTAATGTAATGTTGTTAACATTATTTTAATTCTAATAAAAACTTTTGTGAATTCTGGCAAAATATATTTTGTTTTGTGCATACTTAAAAATATTTGTAATGGTATGTATAATATATTATAGGGGGCAAATACCCACGTCTGTCCTCCTGTAGGAGTACAATCATTGGACCGTAAAAGGGTTGATTCGTTAGGTTAGACCTTACCTTTCTGAAATGTTTTCACGATGACTCATCGATAAAGAAAAATATATTTTACGTAATATTGAATATATTTGTTTTTTTTTTTAGGTGTTATAAGCGCATGAAATGTTTAGATCGGATTACAAAAATTGAAAGAACTTGTTACTTTTTTACTTGGTATTCATAAATAATAAATTAATTGTTATATATTTAGGGCAGATAAAATTAACTACCTTTTTAGAAATATTACATACATTTAAATTATCTGTTTATATCATTCACTTCTACCGGAATGTCTACATATACTAATGAAAAAGATTTTGTCAAAATCATTGGAATCGGTCACTTTATAGATAAAACAATAAATATATTGTTTTATCTATAAAGCTATCTATAATACCAATTGAGACTTATGTTAGTTTGCATATTTTTAGGTTTACAAAGTTTATTTTGTCGTTAATTTATAGTGCAATAATTAAATTTAAATCAACTTAAACTTAAATTAAAGATGGATGGATAGTTAATGTAGATCACAATAAAATAATTAAATAAATCAAATGTAAAATTACTCCACTGTTACTTCATGTCATGTTCCGATCAATTTATATTTTATTATATTTTTATGTATAGACTTTACAAAAATCCACAATTTACCCTAAACGACTTATATTATTCACGTATTCGATAAATAATTACAAACTCACAACTTTTTATTTTTAAACCTTGACCAAACCTAACCTTCAGTCGTCAAACAAAATAAATACTACACGAATAGTGAAAAATCTGTAAATGCCAGCGACCCGAAAGGATCGTACTGGCACGTGATTGTAGTACTTTTTAGATTCATCGCTTTTTATCATATTCACTGGTATTGACGAATACAATTTAATTTAACCCTGTATGGGCCCGTGTAACTTTCAGGTCACATATAAATTTATCGGCATTTTAGAAAATAATTTTAACGTATTTCATGAGATGGCGCAGAAACCTAACTCTAAGACGTTACCAACACAACCAGAATTAGTATTATTTAAACGTCAAAATTTGTTTTAATTTGGATATATAGTTGTTTATAAATTCTAATTTTTTGTTTCCACAATTTTTTTGAATTTAACACACAAATTCGGCCCATAAAGGATTAACTCTCAGATTCTCTTTAAAAAAATGTATATATTTTGTTCACTTACATTCTGCACCATGATCATAGTATATTCGAATTATTTACGTCTTTAATATGTAAAATAGGATAAATTGTACTGTTGTACACCTAACCGCAATCACCGTAGTGTGAAAGGATAACTCGGTACGTACACTTTACTCGTGTCCTCACAGAGACAAACCATTATATTTAATATATAACTATTTTAACTAATATTTAAAACATCATTAAACATATTACATATCTTTTCCTTCATTTATAATATTTTAATCGATACAGTCCCCTCAACTGGTATTCAATAAAACATTTTTCAATATAAATCACTAAAATCTATTTGTTTTACATTACATTTAATAATAGATTTTATTTGGAGTTTTTACAAAACGAATTTTGCGTGTCAAAGGTAAACCTAAAACTATCTACAAAAGCCAAGGTTTGGGTTCTTGGATATTCTGGTACAATATTAATATTAATCACTAATATTATTATTATAAAGTATTATTTGTTTCATTACTACTATAATGATAGTAATATAAAAAAATATATCTTCAGGCAATCCCAATTATTAACATTTTTTATTTACCTGTATTTTATTTTGTTTTCCTTTTAACTCAACTATTTCTTATTTTTTAATATAATTACAATACACCCTTCAGTATCTATGACAGCATTCCTTACACCGTGATTAATGAATTCACACCAATATAATACTCACACTTCCTTTGTTTTAGAAATATTTAATTATGAGGCTTCTCCGAGATCCCCTCCGTGACTGTTATTAAATATCTTCATTTACCCGTGGGTTTACGAGCTAGATCATGTTAAGACAATAAATAATACACGATTAATTCAATAATATATGTTAAAAAAAAATTCTACTAAAGATAAATAAGGTATTGTAAAAAAAACGTGATATTTTTATTAATAACTAATTCGTTTTTTTTAATATTTTAACCACTACAAAAACTATCTAGATTTTCTTTTTTTTATAACTATTTATTGTTTCATATAAAAATACCTCGTTCGACAGGGTCGATCGTGTGAGGTAGATTCCCATCGGTCGGATCGACATAGAAAAACTGCATATATTGGGTGAGCGGGAAACCACCCCCCACCCCTATTTCCTAAACGGGGGTTCGCATCAAAAAACTTTTCAGACAAAAAAGTTTCCTCTTTTAATTTGTTAATTTTCTAAGATTTTTCCGACCGCAAAATTTTGCCTTCTTCTGTGACTTTTTTCAGTTTTTAACTTTCAACCCCCCCAGCCCTCCAACCCCCGACCGTTTTCCCCGGTTCAAGAACTTAACCTTCATTTTGTCTTTAAGAATGTGTATACCAAGTTTGAAAATCCTCCGTCAATATTTGCGACCTGTAGCGTGTCCCAAAGGTTTGCACTTTCACCCCCCCTCCCAGCCCCCCTTTTCACTTTTTCCAAAAAAAACGAGATGCTACGTTTGTCCTACTAATTTATCCTATCGACCTGTGAAGTCAGATTTTGCTTCCGATGAATTTGGACTGATGGATCATATACACATATATATAGAGGGATATATACATTTTTTTTTCGACGTATTCTCAATCTCCAGTTCATAAACGGCGTAGCGCCCCTACTCTGGGGTCTGGGTTCCGTCATCGCATCGATTGCAATAGGTAGATTCATCTATGGAATCTACCTAAAAAGCTCTTTCTTTAATAACGTCTGTATTATCGAAACTTTGTTAAATGTCGTGGTTTTAAAAAATATTTGCTATTAATATTATTAAATTATTATTGCTAGTAATATTGTCATTTATTTTTGGCGAAAATACAGCTTCATATAATTTATAAATTTATAATATTAAAAAGTAGTGTATAAGTAAAATAAAGTGTCTTTACCCGATTAAATGCCATATTACGAGTATATCTATAAATAACATTAAAAAACATTATATTTATTTGTGGATTACAAAAGAAATTAAAATAAATACGCTGTAAGGTGAGAATGAATCCATTTTTCTGATACAATAGTATCCATCTGAAACAAAATTCATAATTGATATTGTTTATATTTAATTGTATATATAGAATAGAGTAAAGATTAAAAATTCAAATACATGTTGTATAAAATCTGGAAGCATTATATAAATTATTATATTTCATTATTTCTGTTTTAAATAAAACAAGACAAAATAAGATCTCCCACTCGGGATAAGGACAAGAAGATGATGATGATGATTTTTTTTAAGAATTTGTCAAATTTATAGAAGACTTTTAAGGCTTCAATACATAAGATTTTATTCTTTAAAATGATTTTCTTATTATAGTTAATTATATTTTTTAACATAGCTTTGAGATACGACTTTAAAAACTCCTTTGTCGTGTCACGTAGCGGGTGGATTTAAGCTGAAATGATAGCCAAGGTCGTAGAAGTGCAGACAATAGCATTCCAAATCACTGATCCAAAATATTATTTCCCTTTGATAAATCAGTTATTATAATCTCGTTTCAACTATGCAGTTGACATGAAATTTATGCAGATATATGTTATTTTAGGAACTTTTACGAATCTCATGTGATAGTATTAGTAGCACAATAGTAGTAATATCCCATGGATTATATTGACAGAAATATGTATCAAACATGATATGCTTAGATAAATTAGGATTTTATAAATATATTACTCAAACTTAACAAATCTTACTTTAATTTGGCCCAAACTAAGAGCAGAGTTTCCGTCCGCTGGGAGGGAGTGAAGCGGAAAAAGTTGAGCAACTATCAACTTTTGTTTACGTGACGGGAGAGGCGTTTTATCTTTTGAAGCGGCTTATAGATTTAGTTGGTCAGCTATAAATCTTAAACTCACATTTTTCCATTTCGCTTTGTCAAAACAACAAACAAGTTTAACTGTTAGATTTAAAAATATATATTTTTAATTTCTTTATATAGTAGAATGTTCGAATCCTAATAATTATGGACATTTTAAAATATAATGAGGTATGTATGAGGGTAACGTTTGTATATCTTATTTGAGGTGAGGATTTAAACTAAACTGATATCATGGATATTATTTTAATACTTAAAAGCAATAAATAATACAAAATGGGTTCTCTAGTCAAATTAGGTATACAGTGTATATTAACTACTTAACTCAAAATTATAAGAAACTGTCCCCACTACTTCAACGACGTGGACCTCGAAAGCTGCCGTTTGTCGAAAAGTATTCCTTATATTAGTTTTATATTTTATAGTAGTTTTTTCACACCACTGGAACTAAAAAGTATGGCGTTTCAAACTGATAATAAATATTTTATATTAACACCATTTCTAAACAAAGTCCTTAATCAGTACTTTTGAAAATTGCTGGAGCAAGTCTGACGATGCCTTGACAATTGACATTCAAATTTACAAACTTAACACCTTTATAGTATAAATATAATGGGTGAAGTTATCAAAGTAAAATTAATTATGGACCAGAACAAATAAATACTATAATTTATTAATTACAGGTCTAAGAATTATTAACTCACTTTTCTGTAAATTTTAATTAATTTTAATAATTCTAAGACAACAAAAGTAGTACCAAATATGTCTACGATGTCTAAACAGAGCAAATTCTAAGGTTTAATAATATATATTGGAGAAATAATTAATATAGCTTAGCCCACTATTTAATGAAGAAGTTAATAACAACGCTATAACAAGGAGGTTGGAGGAACATAATTAAATATTTTAAAATAAAAAGTGCAGGAAGTACAGGTTATAAAGTGATTTATAATTAGTCGTATCTCAATTAAAATGGTAAACATAATATATTTAAAGGTTTTATTATGTTTAACTTACCTTTGTTTTAATGTTTATATCAAAAAGCCTTAAATTCTGATCAGACTTCATTCCTAATATAAATATAAATATGTTAAATTAATTTCGGTGACAAGTGAGAGATGTTAGGGATTGTTGCAACAATTATTTCACTAACTCCTTCCTGGATAAAAATATGAAGCTTATTGTATATTATAAAACTTTATTAGGGTATTGAATGTCAGTAAATAAATCTTATCTAATCTAAAATCATTTATATATTATTTTCCCAATTCTTAAGAAAAAAGTAAACGGAAATGAAACTAACAAGTACTAAATAGCCTTTTCCAAACAATAAAAAAACAAAGCTTTTAAGGTATTTCCAAGACAACTCAGTATTTAAACAAATATCATAACTTCCTTTTCTTGTTTATCTTGGTTTCGTTAACTGTAATGTAATTACTGTAATTTTAATTATAGTACAAGTTTAATAATTTAAGTACATTTTTAACAATTTAAAGTTCCACGCTGCAAAACAACACTAAGATTTTAGTTTACTATAATAAAATGCACATTTTACGAGTAATTCTATATAGCAGCAGTGTAAGTTATAATACATATTTATAACTTTATTATTACCGAATAGTTTGGTAATGGATGATAGAGCCACTTTAATAATATTTTGCAATTGTGAAGAATTTCTTACTTAAATAGAATACTGATATATAACACTATTATATTGTCTTTATTTATTTGAGTGCAATGATCATTATTTTGGTTGCATTAGGTTAACTGTAGATTGTGTGATAGCAGCTAAAGGCTTAGTGGCACGAAACATTAATAGCAAGCATGTGGCAAAGATTGAAGGAAAACTATTACGTTTTAAAATTACATATTTTTTTTTTACATTAATTTCAGATTTATTCATATCGACAAATAATTTCATATTTTATTGGTTTTCACAATTTGACAATTTCTTATAAATTATTATCACCTATAAGATAGTTTAAAAATGAAAGTCACTTTAGACGTTTTCACAAGGCGTGATTGCTTAATATTATTTGAAAATAACTTTACAAAAGTTTTTACAATACTAAATAAATATAAAAAACGATGAACCGATTGTGAAATTATTTTACATTGAACTTGTAAAGCTCTATAGCATTTTTAAAATTATATATAGTCTAGTCTACATAGTCTGTCTGCTAACAGTTAAAAAATAATTCTCAATAGATTTCGCCTGATACAGATTATATTATGTCTATATAAAGTTTTAGCTCTCTTTTCAAAGCCTCAATAATAAGGGTAATAAATACAAATAGTTTTCCGATAACAAAGTCTTAACAGGTCTTATAACATTGACACACGTGAAACAACACGACACACATTGTGTGAGCTCAGTCAAGTAGCTAACCCATTATATACTGGAGCCACTAAACCGGATATTGGATGTTGTGAGTACTCTTCACGTTGTAACATTGACAACAGCATTGAAATCGCGTCTAGTTGCGGATGCTGTGTAAGTAAATTATTACATTTCTTTATATTTCATTTGTTTAGTCCAAATTCAAATATACTCGTATATACTCTTAAGTCTGAAGCATTGAACTTTTTTTAAAATAACGACTTTGACGACGTTGTAGCCTAGTTATTTCATCATGTGATATTGAGTCTAGGAGATGTAGAAAAAATACATGCTTATGCATAATGTATACTTATACATTGCCTCTTTCACGTTGAGAGTCCTATCAATAAAAATAGGACACACATTTCTATTAACATTATGAATAAAATGACTTTAAATATAATCTTTTATATTCTTTTAAAAGATGTGTTTGAAATTTTTTGTAATGTTAATTATATATTATGTTTTAATGAATAATGCTAACATATAAAATATCTTTTATGATATAAATATTTCTGTAACTTATATTTTTGTATCTTATCGCGTAATTAAAATGAAAATCAAATTATCTATAAATACTTAAAAATTTTAATCACTTACTTTTCAATCATATTCATATCGTCACCGTTCGAGTGATATTTCGATGTCTCTGAAAGCAGTGGTCTTTGGTTCTCTACTTAGACTGGAAAAACATTAATGTGACCTATCTTTGTATTTTCAAGTCCATAATATATTACGAAAAATAAAATCAAGTTTATTTAAGCTTAGCTTGAATTGTTCCCAAAGGTCGTTTATAAAGGTCTGATATTTATATATTTTTTATATTATTAGATCCTACTATATATTTGTTATAAATTTGTTAAAAAGTATAATTTTAACCATGTTATTATTCATCATCATCATCATCATCATCAGGTATCGTGTGTCTACTGCTGGACGTAATTCCCTTCCCCATTGACCTTCACCGCGATCGATCCAAAGCGGCCCGTATCCATTGGTTTCCAGCTACTCTCTTCAGGTCGTCTGTCCACCTAGTTGGCGGTCGTCCTCTACTTCGCTTGCCAGTAAGTGATCTCTACTCAAGGACCCTTTTTCCCCATCGGCCATCACTTGAGCGGGCTATATGCCCAGCCCACTGCCACTTCAGCTTACAAATCCGTTGGGCTATGTCGGTTAATCTTGTTAGCCTGCGAATCTTCTCATTTCTGAGTCTATCTCGTAGCGAAATTTCCAGCATAGCCCTCTCCATCGCACGCTGTTATTATTATATTAATGTAATACTTTGCCGATACCCTCTATTTTGTTGGTAAAATGAAAGTTACTCTCTTAAATGGTAATTTCCTATTTTAGCGTTAATGTTACCGTTTCTTATTTAGAGATAGGTGCTTCGCTAATTAATATTCAGTGAGGCTGATCATCTTGTTATATAAATATCGGTATTGTTAATGGGCAAACTAATGTCTATATTTTTAATGAGTATATGTAAAGAGTATTTCTATATAGAATACAAAGATAAGATTCTTTGCTTACAGTAATTTTTTTACTGAAGTATATTTAAAGCTGGAGTGCCTTTAAAGGAATTTCGTTAAACAAGTCAAGTTTTTGCAATAAAGAATTTTGCGTTTCTAAAATAAGCCCAAAATTATCAGCAAAAGTCGAGGTTCCACTAACGAGTCATATCTTCACACTTCAATGCCTGTACTCATACGTGACGTTTGAAAAACGTTGTTTTGTGAATTTACACTCTGGGACAATATTAATACTATGTTACTGTAAACTATTGGGTTTTATAACTTCTATTATTTTCAGAAGAAAAAAATAATATCTTTAGACAAACCAAATTTTGAATACTTTTTCTTTCTGTGTCTCATATTTCATTACGTTTTCCTTTTAACTCAACTATTTCCTATTTTGTCTCTGTATTTATAACATACAATTATATCAATGATTACAAAAAGAATTATTGAATTCTAAAATTAAATATTATCTATTGAATAAATTATTAATATAGCTAAGGCCCACTGTTTTTTGCGTTTACAATGGGGTGATGATGAAGAGCTTCAAAGTATATAAAAGTTGCATGACTCATAAATCCCGATTTTGTGTTAATTATCGTGCCTTGACAGAAATAGTAAAAATAGACTATTTTTAAGTTAACTAACAAAACCTTCTTTTCTGTAATAATTACAAAAATAAAATAGTCTAAATATTTAATTACATTTAATTAAAAGTTGTGTCTCCGCCTACACCATACGAAATGTAAAGTAGTTGTTACGGCTGGCTGCGAAAGTTACTTTACGACGAATGTGTATTACTTTTGAATGGACTAACAGATTTAGGCGCCTATTTTAGTAGTTTAGTTCTATAATTAGATCAAACAGAAACAGGGTTTCAATAGAGTGTTTTTACAACGTTGAAGAACTATTATGTTACTAAATTATTAAAGTAATAAAATTAAGTCCTCATTATTACATATTTAAAATTGTATGAAACTGAAAATTAATAAATAAAATATTATAGTAACGAATTAATTAATAAATTTATATAATATTCAATTAAACTTAAATTAATTTTGATCTTGTTTAGTTCAATTATCTGTATCTAAAAGTCTGTTATTTAATACAGTGGGTATATTGAAGCCTCTGTTCGTGAAATATACAGAGTGCGTAACATCCGCTAATGGAGATTTTAATCCCAGGTTAGGATTTGGTAAAGCGTGAACATTATTTCTTGGAATAACAGCTAATTTGCGCTTCACTGAGACTTATTCCATTTAGTAAAATCTGCACTTAATATACTAATGTTACTAATTGTATGTAATATTAATATTCCATTATTCTAAATAAATACATAACACTATGATTTTTACAAGTAGTATTAAAAATATCTTCTAAATAATAGCAGACTTTTTAACAAATATTTCCGTCTTTGTTTGAAACGTTTAATGCCATTTCTTCCAAGAAGTGACGACAAAGTGCAAGAAATACTAATGCAATTAATTAGGATAATTATAGTTGAACATTAGACACTATACTATGTATATAAAACATTGTACGTACCATCACCATACCGTATTACGGTATTTATAATTTCAATAGGTCGTACTTCTAAAGATGGTGAAAAAATTTCATGACAATTATTTAATTATTCATCGCTTTATCGTCCGTATTTATATTTTTCACGCCTTCTTTACATTGCTTTAGAACATAACTTATATAGCTTGCAATAGTGGTTGATTGCATTGGAAAAAATACAAAATAAACTATCTAACTTCAAGCTACTAATTTAGATCTTAAACAGTAATACATACGAGCTTACGATACTCCACTAAAGTAATGAATATCTTGCTTGTTGCTAAGTTGCTGTAAGTGTAAAAACATATTGTATCATTTTATTATTTTAATTAAAATGAATTTCTCCATTTTTGGATCTAATAATATCTTATTGTTTCTGTACTGTATACTACTATATCGCTAGTCTTACACAAATAAATATAATAGTAAATAAAATATGTATTTCTGCTCCTTTTGTTTTCCTCGAGTCAATGAGAAGTAATTATTCCATATTTCAATGTAAAATCAAGGTAAAATCTATTGACATTATCAATACAGGATATCTATATTTGAAATCTCATCTGATGAAAGTATTTAAAACAATATTCATCATGAAACCAAATGATGCTTAAATATTGTTAAAAGATCATGTCAGCCAGAATATGATAACCTTATAATTAATGTTATAATTGTCTATATATTTCTATATCTGACAATAATTCACAATAATTTCGCCACTATTAATTGCCGATATTGCAGCACTTATGTTAAGTACATGTTCGCGGAGAAAAGATATTATTATAAAGAAATCCTTCATTACTGCAGTTAAGGAATATGTTACTATAAAATCTTATTAGATATTTTCATAGTGTTAAAAAGTAAAATTGTATTAAAATAACTACATTTTCGGCAATTGGAAAAACTGTGTATATTTTTGTATCAGACCCAAAACAAGATAAGACTGAATTTTGTTGCTATTATTATTATTGCAAGAAAGTTGAATCATCGTGGGCACGAGCAGATATAATGTAATATTCATACACATTGACTTCCAAAATATAAAATAAATAATCTCATCAGCAAAATACAATAGAATCGAAGTTGCAATAATCAGTATTTATTACTGTTAATTAAATTTTTTTTATGTGAATACAGTAGACAAAGGCAACGCGAATACCGACTTACATCAAATGGTCACCCTTATCGCAATATCTATCGTTTGATCCCTTTTCCAACACACAATTAAACAATGGCTAATTTAAATTATAAAATAATTTACTTCGTGCTTTATACTTCAATAAATTAATAATAATTTCATTTACGGTCGAATATAAGTACGAGTAAATAATATTTATATTTTTTAATAACTTATGTCAAATGAGTGCTATTAAGACAAAACCTCTCTGTGTCATGTAAAGAACTTGTAAATTTATTTCAAGTAAGTTCTTTCTTTCTATGTTTCATTTAATTTGACTTATTGCAAAGTACTGTAAATAAATTAAGAAGGAAACCTAAATATAAAATGAAATCTTCGGTTCGTTTTTATGATTTATATCTAGGGAATGCCCAGACGGTGTCCGTTTTTGTTATAATATTAAGTGTGGGAATTTTGAAAAGATGGACCTTGTTTGGAATCGGCCCTTATTCAGCGAATCCACCTTTTCAACCCTATTTTCCGAATAGGTTCAGTACCTGTAAATAAACATTTTAACAAATATACAGGTGATTAAATATTCTCTAATCATCTCAACAGAAATAAAAAAAAGTAATTTGACGTGGAAAAAATACACAAGTAACTAGCAGATAAGATATAGGCCTTTGTTAAAAGTGAACGGAGAGTCTTATTAAATATTTCCAAAACAAGGAATGCGCAATTATGAAACTGCATCAGAAAAGGTTGTTTTTTCTTAAAATACAAATTAATAATTACAGACTTCCTTTTCAATACACGAATAGCATTTAAGAATATTAGATATCTATAATGATCCAACTGATATTAACAGATTTCTAAGAACGTACTTCCTACTCAGAGTAGGTACAGTGACCTGTACCTCAATCTATGAAGTCCTTCTGAATTTAGAATCTCCTGAAGAAGCGAACTTTCTTATTCGGGGAAAATTCATCACGTCGTCACTATTTCACGCCGATCTTCTGTATGATTGTAGCTGATACCATTAGGCTCTACGCATTCGTGCTGCCGCCTGGAACTGTTGCTGTTGAATAAATTGGAAGGTAAGTATTAAAACGTAAGAATTGAAAGACGTTTACATAGCTGCAAAAATCTATAATACAATATGTAGAATCATTGATTTATGATTATATTATATATCATTTTAACATTGCTTTTCTTCTTTTTAACATAAAATATCTCGACCATCGCGAATTAGAAGCCAGGTCATTGGAGTGTAAAAGGGATAAATGGCACGACGTTTATTCTTATTTATAATATATCCTTTTAGTTTACTTTTTTGATAGCTTTATCATGATAGATTTTTTTGTAAAGAATGAACCATAGTAATATTTACTGACAAATTAATATTATACCCATTTCTGCTAAAATTCTTGCAGTGAAGTTATAATGTTTATTATTACCTGATCTTTATTTTGTCATCCAGGAAGCTTTAGGAATGCTAATTTCGTCGGTCACAACCGGAGGATCCAAAAGAATACAAATTTATTAACTTAAAATTTAATCATTATATTTGAACTACACACTACGTGATGATCCTCGCTCAAAGTTGGAGACAAGAATGAATATAATAAAATGAAATTATAATTAAAAGAATACGGAGAAATAAATGTAACAAACAAGGGATTCAGATGTACATTATATTCTGCATTCATTTAAGCTAAAATAAATTATTGTATTTACATACACTGAAGTTGTACTATTTGAGATTATGTTGCTTTATACAATGTAAATAGATATAGGTAGATTAATTTAAGAAAACTTAGTAAGAGAAGAAGAAGAGAATTTATTAAAATACCACGTCAAATAGAAATAGCTAATTTTATCAGGAATATGACTTATATTATTAATATATTTTACTTGACAATATGCTTTTATGGATTATATTAATAACGTATTATTATAAAATTGTTATTAGTTTTTGCAGGAAAGCAGATTTCTGAAAAAAAGGTCCGGTACTTTCAATTTAATTTGAAGAGAAAATCAATGCTATTAAAAGCATACTTTTCAGTATCATGTAAACGACTTGCAAAATTTATTCAAAGTGACTTCTTTCCATATTCAAATAATATTTCGTACATTTTGCAGCATATAAAATACAAACTGAATCACTATAACGAGAAAGTTTATTTTTCCTTGTAGTATAAACTTAATATTAATACTAGTAATTTGAAATGCTTCGACCACCGAGGAACAATGTCGGTACTTCGGTATTCTGTCAAATTATAATAAATGGAACAAAGGAAGGAGGTAAAATATCATCTACAGTCTTTGAAACTAGGATGTAACTAAGTATTGTATCTGTAATAGGTTAACGACATTTTTTCGGTTACATAATACATGTTGATAAGTCAATGGTTACACATATTTTAAAGTTAAACATTTCAATTTGTAATATTTTTTATTTATTAATGACATTTTGCTTTTCATAATAATTACTAAAGTATATCTGATATAAATAAAACAATTAACTTAATATAAAGATAAATTTTACTTAAGAAATGGGTTAAAAGCTATTAAAGACGGGGTCGTTTGCATCTCAGAAGCTTTTGCATTATCTTCTGGAGGCTGTCGTTTTTTTTAAAGCCGGTTCATGTTAAGCTCTCAGAGGATTTGTTAGAGATAAGTTGTTTAGCATCTAGATCATTTTTAGATGTTTATACTGTATGTTTTATTTATTATTAGAATATAATTTGGGGATAAAGTTCAAGGCTAATGTTTAGTGTTTTCAGCTGCTGTCAAAATAAATGCGCTACATTTTAAAAGTAACATTGACAGTGCAATAAACGTTTCATGAATGATAATTGAAATAATTATTCCACTTCATGAATATTTAAGCTCAAATTGATTAAAAGTGTGATTGTAATTGATTACATTTTGGAATACTCGTACGTTTGTGGATTACAAAATAAAATAAATTCGCTAAAACGTAAGCCAATCTATCTATCTGAAATAATATCTATCTCAATTTAATATGCTATTAATATTGTTTAAATTAAAACGTATATAAAGAGTATAGAATAAAACAAAAATTCATATACATGTTGTATGAAATTCCGAAGGATAATATAAGCAATACTGCTTCAGATAAAACTGTAGGCATGGAATAAGTGACTGAGTACAAAGATAAATGCATTTAAGAGCCGGCATTAGAAGGATGGAACCTTATTATTTATCTATGAATATTCCATTCTATCAAAACCCAAACAATAATATAAATATAATAAATGTGTATTTGTACCTATAATATACATAGAATGGTAACAATGAATGTAGACATAGTTAATTTTAAGATATATCACCTTTGAAATTAAAACATATTTTTCGATATATGTATAGGAATGTAGATTATATTTTACCTCCACCCTTTATCCTTCTTTTATATTTTGACAGAATACAGAAGTACTGACACTGTTCCACGATGGTCTGTGCGTTGCAAATTACTTAATATTTATAGTAAATTTATACTAGAAGCAAAATAAACTTTCTCATGATAGCGACTAAGTTTATATTTAATAGTATGCCGCGAATGAAAATGTACGAAATATTATTTCATGAATATGGAAAGAAGTCACTTTGAATAAATTTTGCAAGTTGTTTACATGATGCAGAGAGGTATGCTTTTAATGGCATTCCTTTGATTAAATAAGTTGAAAGTGTTACATAATAATGTAGCTTTGCCTTCTGTTATTATATTACAATCCATAAGTTTTAATTTCAGATTAAATTAAAAAGCCCTGACCTTTCTTTTATGCCTCTGCTCTCTTACAAAACTAATAACAACCCTATAATAAAATGTTATTAATATAATTCACAAAGCATGTTGTCAACTACAATCTTTTATGTTTTTACTGGTATAATTAATATTATTATTCAACACTTTTTGTTTACAACAAATAGAGGGGGTATAAATTCTTTAAGATGTAATCTATTTGGTTGTTTGACAAATAAGTAATGTAGTGATGTCTATCTAAAACAGTTTTACAAATAGCAGCTAGACAGTTAACTTGACCGCTTGCAGACTTGCTTGCTAACATTTTAAAATGAAATGTAACAATGAAATGGAGCCACTTTAACTCTTATAATTATATATCTTAATATCAACACTTCTATTTTATAAACATTATATTTAGTTTCATAAAGTTTTCTTTCCTTCTTAAGTTGTTTATAGTAATTTTACAAATACTAATTATTTACATTGCAGTTGGATATGTGGCACTATGATGTATGTAATATGTTTTTAAAATCTAATATTTTTGCTGAAAATATAATAAACCTTTATTACATACATGAGGATGGTTTTTATTAATGACCTGAGTATTTGTAATATATTGTGCTATAATATATATCTGATAAACTCTAAGTATTTCTTTTTTTTCTGGAAATTTATTCTATTTAGTCCTCCATCCATAGCAACTCAAGATTTGTTTGTGTTAAATGTAAAATATGAATCAATTTTGCTAATAATAATAGAAATAAAGTAGTTATAAGTTTTTATTTTTGTCGTTAATTCTTACTATGTATAGAAAGAATTTATACTATGCTATTGATTATCCAGTCGATTACCAATCAGACGTATTAATAATAATGCTAGTAAAATATTCGCCGACCACAATTGTAATTTCAGTTATCGTTCATGAAATATTTCAAAATTATTGCTCTTGTTAAAGGTACATCAAACATATTTATAATAATTTTATATTTCGTGAGTATTATACTAGGAAACTAAAATATATTTTTTAACTATCTGTTTAAATACAAATGACAGCACAAAATTTATTAAGTATATATTAATTAAGAAAAGTTAAACCAATTGTCTCTCGTTAATCCGCTGAGAGCGTAATGCGAGAGTAGTGCTTTATAAACAACGACGGCCTCCGGAAGAAAATGTTTATTAAGCTCCTGAAATGCAAACGACCCTCAGTTAGTGGGGGCAGAGTAACTTAAAGTGCCTTACACACTTATGTTAAAAACTTGAAATTCTTAGTCTTTATTAGATATTGATTAATTATCATGAATATATAATTATTTAAATAAAAAGTAACGCATAATATTGCTGCTATAACAAGTATTAACTTATAAACTTTAATATTTTGAATATTAGCATAATGAACGGTGCATACATTTAGGGAAATAGCATTAACGACTTCACTTATTTAAAGATAAGCACATCATCCCATCTTGTATCAAACATTATTTAAAAACAAACTGTTAACAGTGGTTGGTTGACATTCATAATAAATATAATAATTGTGCATGTGCAATGTGCTTGATTGGAATAACTATTCCAATCTAAGTTAAAAGTAAACATTATACTGAGTGAGATTTTACGAAACACAGAAAAAAGCCACTTTGAATAAATTTGCAAGTTCTTTACATAACACAGAGAGGTGTGCTCTTAATAGCATTCATTCGAATTAAGGAAGGTAAAAATTATAATTAGTTTCTATTATCGAATTCTTTTTCATTCTAACTCGTATTTGTATTCGAATAAAAAGGCAATTATTTTAAATTTATTGAAGTAAATTATTTTATTATTTAATTAAATCCTTTGTGTCTCTTGAAGAAGGGTTTAAAGGACGAATATGGTGATAAGGGTGACCACTTAATTTAAATCGGTATCCCGGCATCTCCTTTGTCTACTGTTTCCTCATATCCACCTCAGTCTTACGTAACTAGGAGTTATGCACAAAGCATTTTGCTTTGATTGCACCTTCATTTCCAGTGTACATTGTTAATGATGATATATTTTATATTATATAAATCAATGTCTATGAACATTACATTACATCTCGTCTGTACGTGTCAATGGTGATTCAATTTCCTTGTAATAATAATCGCAACAAAATTAATTCCTATATTGTCTGAAGGTATGGAACAAAACGTGTATATGTAATTTATTCAGTCGAAAATGGTGTTATTTTAATAGAATTTTATTTTTATATATAATATATAATGTACTGTAGTTTAGGAACATTTTACTTTAAAATCTTATCCGATATTTCGATAGTATTAAAAAAATTAAATTATATTCTCCTCAATAAAAAAACTATACACATAAACTAAAACTCTGTATTAGAAGCATAATAATTTATATACATACAGTATAAAGTATATAATGACGTGTTTTCTTCGCGAACATGGTCTCAATATCGGCAACTAATAGCAGCGAAGTTATATTTCCTTGTTTAAAATTATACAGGGAATTATTATTTATATTATAATGTTATCATATTCCGGCTGACATGATCTTGTTACTAACTATATTTAATAATTATTTGGTTTATGATAAATATTGGTTTAAATACATTTATCAGATGATATTTCAAATATAGATATCCTGTGATGATAACGTCAATAGATTGTGTCTTTATAATATTTTATAATAGTAACTGTAGTTACTATTTTATTGTATTATATTTTATTTTGGTCAAATGTGGAAAAATGATTTCTCATTGATTCGAAAAAAGCAAAAGGAGACATTAAATAGAAGATTAAGGTGTATTCACAATTATATTTGTTTTAATACTAATTACTGTAAAAGCTGTAAATTCTGTAATACTAGCGGTACCTGCATCGCCACTCATATCGCTAGTATTACAGAAAAAAACGAATAATAAGAAACTTTGTTAAAACTTTGAGAAATTATTTCATAGTTTAGAATAACAAAATTATAAATTATACATATATAACTTTTAAGTTTTTAAAGTTACATATCCTTAAAGGAATATCTTATATTCGTGAATATTACTATTTAAGATATTTTACAGACTAAAAATAACTTATATTGCAAGCCATGTAACTTATATGATATATTTAGGATATAACAAGGTAAAGAGGGAGTTTAAAAATATGATCCCAGAAGCAGATAAAACGACGAGTAATTAATTAATTATCATGCAATGACAATTTTTTTTCATAATAAAAGAAATAGTAATTTTTATTTATATAACACTGTATTTACCTTTGAGTAGATTTAATCGTGTATTGTGCACTGTCTTCAATGGCTTAGTTAAGCAAACTTATAGTTAAATACAATCACGGAGAAGACTCATAAATAAATATTTCTAAAATAAATGCGAGTATTTTATTGGTGCGAAATCATTAATCACGTAAAGGAAGTCTGTCGTAAATACTGAAAGTTCTAGTGTTGAGTTAAAAGTACAACAAAATTAAATACAGGTACATAGACAAAAAAATGTATTTAAATATACTTTTTCTTTTTATAATAATAGTAGTAGTAAAAAAAATAATATTGTATACTAACATAGTATTAATATAGTACCAGGATGTGTAAATTCACAAAACAACGCTTTCCAAACGTCACGTTCGAGTACAAGCATGAAGTTGACTCGTTGACATCGTTAGTCGGAATATCGCTTTTTCAGATATTTTTAGGCTTACCTTTGAAACTAAAAATTATTTCTTTATTGCAAGAACTCAAAATAAAATTTTCTCTTATATTAATAAGTACAAATAAATTTAGTGAATTACGAAAACAATGAATTGTAAACAAGGTTATCTATATTTTCTACTACATTCTAGAACAATTTGTTTTACATTTAAGTTTTTTTTTAATATATGAAATTAAAACATATTTTATGTAAAACAAATTCTTTTAGAGTATACCTTATATATTCTTTTAGAGAATAACTCAATATAATAATTACAATTTACTACTGCCTGATTCTTTTGCTTGTAAATTGTAAAGAAATATTTGTTTTTGTATTTTATTTTATATTACTAACAGATAAGTCAATAATATATATAGTTTATTATATTTTCACAAAGTGAAGTCTATATATAATTCTTGTGCAAACACCCACAGTTGTTGTCCTGTAGGAGTACAATTATTGGACCGCAAAATGATTGATTCGTTGGGATAGACCTTACCTTGTGTAAATAAATACCTTCAACATGACTCATATTTAATATTTGTTTGTTCTCATACGCATTTTAGGTGTTATATGTTAATTTAGTCACTAACATATATGCAACAATATTAATACGATTATTTCATTAGAAAATTAAAATAATACTTAAATTGATTTCATTTATATTGTACAGTAGATTTTGGAATCTTTTTTGCAGAAACGATGGAGTAGCTTCTTATTTAGAAGTGCCCTTATTTAATGCTTTTAAACTAAAACATTAATCATTGTAAAACAATTTTTTAAAATAAATTTCAATAATAAAAAGTATTATTTTAATAAATAACACAGTTTAGATTAATTATGTAAAATGATTGGTTTAGATTTATAATTTGGATCTGCTCATGACAATTTATACCAATAGATATTTATTAATTAATGTAAATAATCTCATGAGCATGTAATAATTCGAAGTGACATACGTAGATCTACGTTCAATAATGCAGCTTTCTGTTATTTCGGTGAGAACAATCATCTATCCATTAGCAGATTGAACGCGACACATTTCCAAAACTCCAAAACTCGTAAAAAATCACATGCTTTCGTATGTATATGTATATTTAAAAAAATCATCAATCTATGTGTTTGATAGGTATGGTAAGAAAGGTGTTTTGTGGTGTTAAAGTGTAACTATCGTCAATGAAGAATAACAAAGACAAAGAATAACTGTCGTCGATACACTGGACAATAGAACTGCATGTCATGGATCAAAATATTGCCTGTAGCTGAAAATAAAGCAACAAAATTGTGCCATTGAGAATTTTCAAAAGAACTCATGGTTTTAATTTGAAAAACAATGTTGTGTAAAGGCATATTCATTCAGTTATATTACGAGTATGTTTCTCTTTATAATGTTTATAAATGAAACAAATGTTTTACAGACGTATAAACTATTAAAACTTAGAAGAATATATGAATATACAAAATATTTATTACGAGCAGAATCGAGATAATGGCTCCTATTACTTGCTTTTTTATAGTCAGAATAACTTTTACTTTTGAATGTCCTATCAGTTGTAAGAGCCGATAGGCTCTACTAATAGATACCGATAGGCTCTACTAATAGAACTAATAAGATATTATTAGTTTAATTCTGAGATTTGATAACATTAAAACAGGGTCTAAATAGAGTATTACAACGACCTTATTATATAAATATAGTATATAAATAGAACAATATATTATATAAATAGAACAAATAAATCTATAATACAACATTAAAACTAAATTAATCTCGTTTGGAATTATTATTATTTAAAAATCTGTTTTTAATATCACAACCATATTGGAAGTATTTTCCGTAACTACACCGCTAATAAAGATTTTAATCCCAGGTTAGGATTTGGTAAACCCTACACATTAATTCTTCAAATGAATGCTTACTTATGCTTCACTCAGACTTATTTAATTTGGTAAAATTAGCTCTTAATATAACAATCTATACTAAATGATAGTAAATGTTACTTATTCTATGTAATATTAATATTCTAGATATAATAGCTTATAATAAGACACTATAATAACGGTTCTTCTAAAAATATAGTACAGTTTTAAACCCATATTTATTCTATCAGTCGTTCTAAAGGTGTCACGCCAGGTCTTTCAAGAAGTGACGACCAAGTGTAAGAAATATTAATACAATTAATTAAGATAATAATACTTAAATATAACTTTGTAATAAATAGACGGTTAACTCATTTTATAGTGAAGAATCATACATAACAAATAAAACAAAAATGTAATAAGAAGATCGAGAATTTTAAATATACATTAGGGACAATGGCAGCATATATAATCCATATATGTGGCCTAATTTGCGTATTTTCTAAAATAAGTTATTATTGCACCCTAAATATGAAACATTAACTGTACAGTGCACTGTCATTAAAGTACTGTTAATATACTCATAATGGATTTGACTCGTTTGTAAAACTATTAATACGCTATAAGTATATTTGCGGTTTTGATAATTTCATTAAGATCCGTTTTTAGTGATCTGTTCTTCATGATGAAGTAAATTTATCAAATAAGCTTCTACATGTCATAAGAAACTTCTAACTGGTATTATAAATATCTTAAACAGTAATACTCACGAGTAAAAGATACTCGTTTAGGGAAATGAATACTTTATTTATAATATTATTATATAAATATAATAATAATTTCTTCATTTCTTAATCAAGTTACTGCTGTAATATAAGATATAAGAAGCAAGACAAGTAGCGCTAGTTTTACTAACCCAATATAATTGTAAATACACCTTGAATTACTATTTAACGCCTCTTTTTGCTTTTTTCAGTCAATGAGAAATCGTTTTTCCATATTTCACCCAAACCAAATGTAATACAATAAAATACTAACTCTAGTTAATATCTGATATTATCAAGGCAAAATCGATTGACGTTATCATCACAGGATATCTATATTTGAAATCTCATCTGATGAATGTGTTTAAACCAATATTTACAATTCAACCAGATAATGTTTAAACATAGTTAGTAACAAGATCACGTCAGCCGGAATATGATAACATTATAATATATATAATAATTCCCTGTGTATTTTAAAGAAGAAAATATAACTTCGCTGCTATTAGTTGTTGATATTGATATAATAACACGTTATTATATACTTTATACTGTGTGTATATACATTATTATTCTTCTAATACATAGTATTAATTCATATGTATAGTTATTTTAATAGAAGCAAAAATATGTTGTTTTAATACAATTTCATTTTTTTTATACTATCGAAATATTGGATAAGATTTTAAAGTAAATTGAAAATAAAAATAAAATTCTATTAAAGAAACGCCATTTCCAACTGGACAAACTACATATATACATGTTGTTCCAGACCTTCAGATTCTATTTTGTTGCGATTATTATTACAAGAAAATTGAATCACCATCGGGAGGAGCAGACGAGATGTAATGTTATGTCCATAGACAGTGTTTTGCAAAATATGAAATAAATCATCATCATTACCAAAATACCCTGGAAATGAAGATGCAATCAATGCAAAATGCTTTGTGCATAACTCCCAGTTAGGTAAGACTAAGGCGGATATGAGGAAATAATAGACAAAGGAGATGCCAGGATACCGATTTAAACCAAATGGTCACCTTTATCGCCATATCCGTCCTTTAAACCCTTCTTCAAAAGACACAAAGAATTTAATTAAATTATAAGATAATTTACTTCAATAAATTACAAATAATTTCATTTTGATTCGAATACAATTATGAGTTAGAATGAAAGATAATTCGATAATACATACTAATAATAATAATTATGAACTTCCTTAAATCAAATGAATGCTATTAAAAGCACATCTCTCTGTGTCATGTAAAGAACTTGCATACTTATATATCTTGCATAGAGATTTTCCTGTATTTCGTAAAATCTCACTCAGTATGATATTTACTTTTAACTTAGTAACCATTCCAATCATGCACATTGCACATGCACGATTATTATATTTATTATAAATGTCAACCAATCACTGTTAACAATTTGTTTTTAAATAATGTTTGATACAAGATGGGACAATTTGCTTATCTTTAAATTAGTGAAGTCGTTAATACTATTTCTCTGAATGTATGCACCGTTAATTATGCTAATATTAAAAATATAAAAGTTTGTACGTTTGTACTTGTTACAGCAGCAATATTATATTACTTTTTATTTAAATAATTTTATATTCTTGTTAATTAATCAATTTTATAAAGACTAAGAACTCCAAGTGTTTTGTAACACTAGTGAGCAAGGTGCTTTAAGATACTCTGCTCTTAGTAACTAAGGGTCGTTTGCATTTCAGAAGCTTAATAAACATTTCTTCCGGAGGCCGTCTTTATTTATAAAGCGCTACTCTCGCATTACGCTCTCCGCGGATTAACGAGAGATAATTGGTTTAACATTTCTTAATTAATATATAATGCTGTCATTTGTATTTAAATATTTAGTTAAGAAATATATATTAGTTTCCAAGTTAATACTGATGACATATAGCATACTTATAGATATGTTTGATGTATCTTTAACACGGTCAATAATTTTGAAAGATTTCCTGAATGAAAACTTAATTACAGTTGTGGTCGGTAATATTTTTATAGCACAATTATTAATATCTCTTACACCTGACTGACTGGATAATTAATAGCACAATATAGATTCTTTATATACATAGAAAGAATTAACGATGTAAATAAAAACTTATAACTACTTTATTTGTATTGTTATTAACAACTTGATTCATGTTTTCCATTTGCACAAACACACAAAGAAACTTGTGTTGCTATGGATCGATGTATCTACACGAGGAATAAATGGTGTTAATTTCCAGAAAAAAAAGAAATACTAAGAGTTTTTCAGATAAATATTATAGCACAATATATTACAAATACTCAGGTCATAAATAAAAACTTTATTCTCAAACAATGAATGAATAAAGGTTTATTGTATTTTCAGCAAAAATATTAGATTTTAAGAACATATATCAAACATCGCAGTGCCACATATCCAACTGCAAAATAATTAGTATTTGCAAAATTACCATAAACAACTTAAGAAGGAAAGAAAACTTTATGAAATAAAATATTTCATTAAGTTAATATCAATACTTCTATTTTATAAATATTTATAAAATAGAAGTATTAATATTAAGATATATAATTATTTCATTTCATTGTTATATTTTTTTTAATGTTAACTGCAAGCCTTCTTGTGTTAATTGTGTAGCTGCTATTTGTAAAACTATTTTAGACAAACATGACTACCATTACCTATTTGTCAAACAACCAAATAGATTACATCTTAAAGAATTTTTACTCTTTTTTATTTGTTGTAAACAAAAAGTGTTGAATAATAATATTAATTATTCCAGTAGAAACATGAAAGATTGTAGTTGACAACATGCTTTATGAATTATATTAATAACATATTACTATAGGGTTGCTATCAGTTTTGTAAGAGAGCAGAGGCATGTAAGAAAGGGCAGGAATTTTTATTTTAATCTGCAATTAAAACTTATGGATTGTAGTATAATAACATATATTAAGGCAATGCTATTTGATGTAACACTTTCAACTTATTTAATCAAAGGAATGCCATTAAAAGCATACCATGCATGCATCATGTAAACAACTTGCAAAATTTATTCAAAGTGACTTCTTTCCATATTCATGAAATAATATTTCGTACATTTTCATTCTCGGCATACTATTCAATATAAACTTAATCGCTATCACGAGAAAGTTTATTTTTACTTGTAGAATAAATTTAATTTAAATACTAGGAATTTGAAAGACACCGACTACCGTGGAACAGTTTCGGTATATAATCTACATGCATCCACATATATTAGAAAATATGTTTTAATTTCAAAGTTCATATATATTAAAATTAACTTTGTTTACATTCATTGTCAACTTTCTATGTATATTACAGATTTATTATATTTATATTAATGTTTGGGTTTTGATAAAATGGAATATTCATAGATAAATAACACTTATAAAACTTTACATCCATCTAATGCCAGCTCTTAAATGCATCTTTGTACTCAGCCACTTATTCCTTGTAAAGATTTCATGATATTGGCTTTAAAAGCTTTCACACGATCTTTTATAAATTAAATGCAGCTAAAGTAATGTAAATTGCAAGCAATCAACAAAACCAAATAAAGCACGATCTATATAATAATATAGTTAGTTCACTTTAAGTAATTAATCTTAATAAAGATAAGTTTCAAAAATATTGTCAGTGTTTTTAATTTACACTATTTTATAATAATATAATTATAATTATAATTACACAAAATTTACTGAGTTTTCATCTATGCAATACTTAGGAAGAAAGTAGATTCAAATTCAAATTTAAATACAAAATATCTTTATTCAAGTAGGCATTTACACACATTTTTGAATCGTCAATTATTACAATAAAAAAAGGTCAGTGTAGAAAATCCGTGAGTAAGTTACCACCGGCTCGGAATGCTGCTCTGTTGAGAAGAGCCGGCCAGAAACTCGACAGTTGCTCTTTCTAAAAGAAATTTAACAATCTTAGATGTACATCAACATTATAATATAAACCCTGCAAATGAATCAACAACTTTAGTTCCACATATTTCGATTCACTAAAAGTTCTTGAATGTTGTAATAACATTTATATAATAATAAATTTTTAATTTTAGATTTAAAACCAAGAAAAGGAAGGTCTTAGATATCTTGTGGAACTTTATTATATATGCGTATACTCAAACCCATAAAGGATTTATTAACTTTATTCATTAAATTTTGGCGTTACGAGTTTGTTTTTATTTCTCGTATTTGTAGCATATCTATCAAAATTCTGATCTCAGTAATCGTGAAATCTGATATATATATTATGAATATGTCGCACCTATTTCTTTTAACCAGACAATAAATTAAACATTACAATAATTATATAAAATAAGAATGACTGTAAGAAAGTTTCATAAATTGTTTTTCAATCTCTAAGATTTATTTTAATAAGCACAAACTACCCGACTTTGAATGGAGTCAAGAGGATGCAACTGGTATAAGTAAGACCTTGTCTTCATTAGAAACCTCCCTGGGGAAGGACTCTGAGTTTGGTGAACTGAACCACGTTCAGTTCAATCCCCTACAGACACAAGTTTGCGCGTTTACCACTAAGAAAACCCCATTTGTCGTATCACCGCTCTTCGAGAGCACTCCTCTTATTGCCTCGCCAAGTATCAGAAAACTGGGTCTCGACATTTCGAGCGATTGTCGGTTTCGTGGTCATCTGGAGAGCAAGACCAAGTTGGCCTCGATGAAATTGGGAGTGATCAATAGAGCGAGGCAGTATTTCAAACCTGGCCAAAGACTTGCGCTCTATAAGGCGCAGGTCCGGCCACACATGGAGTACTGTTCTCATCTCTGATCCGGATCACTCCAATATCAGCTTCTACCATTTGACCGCGTACAACGGAGAGCCGTTGTCAGGTCCACTCAAATGTGGAACGAACTTCTTTCGGCGGTATTTTCAGATCGATACGACGTGGGTACCTTTAAAAAAGGCATATATTCCTTTCTCCAAGGCCGGCAACGCTCTTGTGAATCCTCGGATGTTGCAAGAGTTCATGGCCGGCATTGATCACACATTAACGGTGACCCGCAAGCTCGTTTGCCCTCCTATAACATAAAAAAAAAGACCTGAGGTGAGACTACTTCAAATGAGGGGAGAACTTTGAAAGTACAATCCGTAGTTCCAAAGTACTACGTCCTCCGATTTATTGTTTTATCTGAAGTAGTATTATTTATAAAATATTTCGGAATTTTATACAATGTGTATATTACTTCTTGTTTTATCCTATACTCTTTATATACGATTTAAAATAAACAATATTAATAGCGTATTAAATTTAGATGGATATTATTATTTAAGATAGATAAATTAGCTTACCTTTTACCGAATTATTTTATTTTATAATCCACAAACGTAACAGTGTTCCAAAATGTAAACAGTTACAGTCATACTTTCAATCAATTTGAGCTTAAATATTCATGAAATGGAATAATTATTTCAATTATCATTCATGAAACGTTTATTTCACTGTCAATGTTACTTTTAAAATGTAGCTCATTTATTTTGACAGGAGCTGTAAAAACACTAAACATTAGCCTTGGACTATATCCCCAAATTCTATTCTATAATAAATAAAACATACAATATAAACATCTAAAAGTGATCTAGATGCTAAACAACTTATCTCTCACTAATCCTTTGAGAGCTTAACATGAACCGGCTTTATAAATAACGACAGCCTCCAGAAGAAAATGCAAAAGCTTCTGAAATGCAAACGACCCCGTCTTTAATAGCTTTAAACCCATTTGATACGTAAAACTTATCTTCATGCTAAGTTAATTGTTTTATTTATATCAGACATATTTTAGTAATTATTATGAAAAGTAGAATGACATTATTAAATACAAAATATTACAAATTAAAATGTGTAACTTTGAAGTGTGTGTAAACATTGACTTATCAACATGTAACCGAAAAAAAAGTCGTTGACATATTACAGATACAATACTAACAGCCTAGTTTCAAAGACTAGATGATATTTTACCTCCTCCCTTGTTCCATACATTATATTTTGACAGAATACAGAAGTACCGACACTTCCACGGTGGTCGAAGCATTTCAAATTACTAGTATTAATATTAAGTTACAAAGAAAAATAAACTTTCTCGTTATAGTGATTAAGTTTATATTTTATATGCTGCAAAATGTAAGAAATATTATTTGAATATGGAAAGAAGTCACTTTGAATAAATTTTGCAAGTTGTTTACATGATACTGAAAAGTATACTTTTAATGGCATTGTTGTTCTTTTCAAATTAAATTGAAAGTACCTGATCATTGTTTCATACATCTGCTTTCCTGCAAAACTAATAACAACTTTAAAATTATATATTATAAATATAATCCACAAAGCATATTGTCAAGTAAAATATATTAATAATATACGTCTTACTATATATAGTTCCTGATATAAGTAGCTATTTCTATTTGATGTAGTATTTTAAAAAATGCAGTATATATTTTTTACAATTAATTAGTTTTGAAATTTAATATAAATTTGAAATTATATTGCATTTTATTAATTTTATCATATTTTTAGACAAAAGTAAAATGTTAATAGTTTTCTTACTAAGTTTTCTAAAATAAGTCTACGTTTAATCGATTTGCAATGTCCAAAGCAACATAAGCTCAAATCGTACAATTTCAGTGTATGTAAAAAAACAATAATGCATTTTAGGTTTCCTAAAGCTGCCTGGATGCCAAAATAAAGATCAGGTAATAAACATTTTAACTACATTGCAAGCACTTTAACAGAAACGGGTATAATATGTATTATGTATAATAAAATAATATATTATGATAAAGCTATCAAAACGGTAAACTAAAAGTATATATTACAAATAAGAATAAACGTCGTTCCAGTTATCCCTTTTACACTCCAATGATCTGACTCTTACCCCGTGATGGCTGAGATATTGTATAAACTAAAAAGCAATATTAAAATGATATTTAATCATAAATCAATGGTTTTACCATAAGTATTGTATTATACATTTTTGCTAGCTCTAAACGTCTTTCAATTCTTATATTTTAATACTAACCTTTCAATTTATTCAACAGCAACAGTTCCAAACGTCAGCACGAATTCGTCTCTACGAATAATCTCTTGTCTGTATGATTGTAAGTGATACCGTTAGGCTCTCCTAACGGTATCACTTACAATCATACAGACAAGACCGGCGTGAAATAGTGATCCAGTACCACTGTGAATTGATGAATTTTCTCTGAATATGAAAGCGGTTCCTTAGGAGATTCTGACTCCGAAAATATCACACTGGTTGTGGTATAGAAGGCCCCTGTACTTACTCTGGGTAGAATATTACAGTCTAAGAAAGCTCTTAATATCAGTCGGATCGTTATACTCGTAGATATACTCGTATTATATTCTTAAATGCTATTCGGGTAACATACTGTATTGAAATGCAATTCTTTGTAATTATTAATTTATATAAGCTACAAATTTAGCAACAATACATACATAAGCTACAAACTCAATAATAATTTAAGAAACTGCTTTTTAAGAAAATATTTATGATTTACAACACTTAAGATCTTTCAGCTTAATTAAGAATCTCATTAAAAAGACAGTACTCAATAAAGACCAGAGACCAACTTTAAAAAACTGTTTTTATAACTTATACACATAATCTAATAATTACAATATAATACGAAATACATCCCAAAATTGATTTACAAAGTTTTCCAAAAATATGGTTCTTATTAGAAGCAATTACCTTACATTCATTGGAAGATTTTGCCGTAACAAATAAGATATTGAATTCAATAGAATTACTAATAAGTAATATTTAAATTCTGAAATTTCTAATAAATATTTTAAGCAATTTGTAGATCTGTTGTTATATATAATATTATTATTTAATATCTTTACTTTCATATTAAAAAATATGGCGGAATAAAAAGCATTTTGGATTTTTATATTTTAACCTTCTATGCAATATAATTCGATTAGGTTCACAATAGTATGGCGACACTCGGAATACCCTGGGATCTAAACTGTTATTTTTATATATCAGTCCATTGCTCCAGGTATATAGCACAGAAGTTTTTGCTCCAGGTATATATAAAATTAATGTTTAAAATGAAATAAGAGATTGAAATGGATCCATTGATTATGTAGAAAATATTACATTTTACAACTACATTTCGTATTATCAATACAAATATTTTATTAATTTAATATTTCATTTTATATTTAGTTATATTTCTTAATTTATTTACAGTACTTTGCAAGTTGTAATGATATATAGAAGTTGAATGTGCGTCATTACGGCTTATGTAATATGTTTAAACTCTTATAATTATTTTTTTGTATTCATTGTTTTAAGATGATGTTCTAAGATCGGAGATACAGAAAGGCTGTCTGTATTTTATAATTTCTTTCGGGCTAGTTGTTATTGTTGGGACGGCCTTAGACCAAATTAAATTTAAGTGTAATTCTTCGAAATGCTGAACGGTCCCTGCAATATATAGAATATTTCAATAGATCTTAAAGTAAATGAGTCAAATTGAATTATATAACCGTCAGACGAACATGTACAGAAACATGTAAATAATATATATTACGAAAACAATTTGTACAAGTATGTACAATATGCAGAATTACTTAAAATACTAAGCGAATAAGAAATTAAAAAATCGAAAATTGTATAAAAATGTTGCACTTTTGAATTAAATACAATGAATAAGTTATTTTAAATCCAACGGGTATGGTATTAACCGCATGTAGGCTCATGAAATTAACTCATTTTAGATATATCGATCAAGCTATGGCTTGAACCCAAGACTTATACTAGTGTTTAAAATTAATATGAAAGATATACATTTATTTTTTATTTTATGTTACATGCTCAAATTCAAAATATAAAAAAATTTAATAATAAAAATACAATCACATGTTTCGAAATCTTTATTTACATCTTAAGTATATTTCTATGTATAGAAGTATTAGTATTAAAATATTTACTTATCTATAAGGTTCAATTGTTTAACCAGTCGATAACAATAGGAGATATTAATAATTATATTATTAAAATATTCTCCGACCACAACATTTATTTTAGTTATAAAACATGGAAAGAAAGAATTGACTTGAAATAAATTTACAAGTTCTTTACATGACACAGAGAGGTTTGCTCTTAATAGCACTCATTTGATTTAAGTAATTAAAAAGATATAAATATTATTTACTCGTATTTATATTCGACCGTAAATGAAATTATTATTAATTTATTAAAGTATAAAGCACGAAGTAAATTATTTTATAATTTAAATTAGCCATTGTTTAATTGTATGTTGAAAAAGGGATCAAAGGATGGATGTTGCGATAAGGGTGACCATTTCACTTAAGTCGGGATTTTGGCACTGCCTTTGTCTGCTGTATTCACATATCCGGCGCAGCCATCTTGGCCAACTTGGAGCTATGCGCAGTACATTTTTTAATGAACAGAAATTATTACTGATTATTGCAACTTCGTTTCCATTGTATTTTGTTGATAACGATAACTTTTATATATGTATATGATTATTTAATTACATCCCGTCTGCTCGTGCCCACGATGATTCAACTTCCTTGCAATAATAATAATACCAACCAATCTTATCTTGTTTTGGGTCAAAAATGTACACAGTTTTTCCAATCGCCGAAAATTTAGTTATTTTAACACTATGGAAATACCTAATAAGATTTTATGGTAACATGTTCCTTAACTGCAGTAATGAATGATTTCTACGTAACAATATATTTTCTCCGCGAACACGTACTTAACAACACCACAATATATACAATTAATAGCAAGGAAATTATTATAAATTATTTTTAGCTATATAATTATTACATTAATTATAATGTTATCATATTCTGATTTGATAATGTCAATAGATTTTACCTTGATAATATTTGATTTCTTTGAAATATGGAATAAATATTTCTCATTGACTCGATGAAAACAAAAGGAGTAGCTAAATAGAAATACATATTTTATTTGCCATTATATTTATTTTGTAAGACTAACGATATAATAGTATACAATACTGTAACAATAAGATATTATTAGATCCAAAAAAGGATACTTAATTTCAATTAAAATTATAAAATATGTTTTTGTTTTTAAAGTTTCGCAGTTGACACGACGTACAGCAGCAAACAAGATATCCATTACTTTACTGGTGTATATGTTACTGTTTAAGGTCTAAATTATTATCTAGAAGTTAGCTAGTTTATTCTGTAATATTACAAAATACAATCAACCACTATTGCAACCCATGTAACTTATGTTCTAAAACAATGTAAACAAGGCGTGAAAAATATAAATACAGAAGATAAAACGATGAATAATTAAATAATTATCATGGAATCTTTTCACTATCTATTGAAGTAGGACTTATTGAAATTATAAATGCCATAATATGGTATGGTGATGGTAAGTGCTACATTTTGAATAGAACCTTTAAATATATATCTTATTACATTGTGTTATTAGGTCATCTTTAAGTTGTTCATATTACCTTTTAAGTTTTATAATATATCTATAGTACAATGTCTAATATTAAATTATAATTATCCCAATTAATTGTATTAATATTTCTTGCTCTTGTTCGCCACGTCTTGGAAGATATAGCGTTAAACGATTAGAACAGAGTATTTGTTAAAGAGTCTGCTATTATTTAGAAGATATATGTATGTATGATATGTAAAGTAACTGTCGCAGCCAGCCGTAATAACTACTTTACATTTCGTATGGTGTAGGCGGAGACACAACTTTTAATTAAATTTTATTAAATCTTTTTGTAATTATTACACAAAAGAAGGTTTTGTTAGTTTGCTCAAAAATAATATATTTTTACTATTTCTGTCAAGGCACGATAATTAACACAAAACCGGGCTTTATAAGTCATGCAACTTTTATTTTCTTTGAAGCTCTTTCTCATCACTCCATTGCAAACGCCAAAAACAGTGGGCCTTAGCTATCTTAATAATCTATTCAATAGATAATATTTAATTTTAGAATTCAATAATTCTTTTTGTTACATTGATATATAGACAAAATAGGAAATAGTTGAGTTAAAAGGAAAACAAAATAAAATATGAGAGAGAAAAAAATAAAGATTTAAAATTTGGATTGTCTAAAGATATTATTTTTTTCTTCTTTTTTTTTATGTTAGAGGAGGGCAAACGAGCTTGCGGGTCACCGTTAAAAATAACAGTAGTTATAAAATCCAATAGTTTACAGTAACATAGTATTAATATTGTCCCAGGGTGTGTTAATTCACAAACAATGTTCTTCAAACGTCACGTATGAGTACAAACATTGGAGTGTGAAGGGATGACTCGTTAGTGGATCCTCGACTTTTGCAGATAATTTTGGGCTTATTTTTGAAATGAAAACTCTTTATTGCAAAAACTTGACTCAGATAAAAGTAATAATATAAAATAAAGGAAGTACTCAAGATTAATTATTTCAATTAATGACTTCGATTCAATTTATTGTATTTGTATTTGTGAAATGCCTTTAAAGGCTCGCCAGCTTTGAATTTGTTACATTCGCATTCTATACAAAAGTAAGCATTTCATATACTCATTAAAAATATAGACATTATTTTTGCCAATAACAATATCGAATCTATATAAAAAGACGATCAGCCTCACTGAATTAATTATTTAGCGAGGCTCCTCTCCTAACCTATCTCTAAATATGAAACGGTAATATAAACGTTAAAATTGGAAATTACCATTTGGAGATAGATAACTTTAATTATAAGAACAAAATAGCGGATATCGGCAAAGTAATACATAATATAATAAAAACATGCTTAAAATCATACTTCTGTAACAAATTTATAATAAATATATACTGTATGATCTAATAATATACAATATATATAAATATCAGACCTTTATAAGCGAAGGTACTTTGGGAACAATTCAAGCTAAGCTTACACAAACTTGATTTTATTTTTCATAAATATATTATGGACCTGAAAATAAAAAGTTAGGTCACATTAATGCTTATCAAGTCTAAGTAGAGAACCAAAGAGCACTGGTTTCATAGTCCTCGAAAGAACACTCACCCACTGATGATATGAATATGACTGAAAAGTAACTGATTTGAAATTTTAAGGATTTATAGATGATCTAATTTTAAAAAAAATACACAAATACAAATTAAAGAAATATTTATATCATAAAAGTTATTTTATATGTTAGCACTATTCATTAAACATAATATACAATTATCATTACACGACATTTGAAACACATCTTTTAGAAGAATATAAAAAAAAATATTTAAAGTAATTTTATTCATAATGTTAATAGAAATGTGTGTCCTATTTTTATTGATGGGACCCTCAACGTGAAAGTGGCACATGTATATTTAATATACTTACTAGTTTCAATATGACGTCATGAAATAGAAATAATTAGAGAGTCGTTATTTTATAAAAATATGATTAACGTGTTTTTATCTTTTGTAATGAGTCATAAGAGTATATATATATATTTAACAATTTTTGTTGGAGTAATCAAGCGAAATATTAAAAAAAGAAAACATTTATAAAGAATACATTCAAATATGTGATATTTCACTTACACGGCATTCACAACTAGACGCGTTTTCAAAGCTGTTGTCAATGTCATAGCGTGAAGAGTATTCACAACATCCAATATCCGGTTAAGTGGTTCCAGTAAATAATAGATTAGCTACTTCACTGAGCTCACACAATGTCGTGATGTGTGTCGTGTTGTTTCACGTGTGTCCGCGGTGTAAGAACGGTTAAGACTTTGATATCGGAAGACTATTTTTATTTATTACTTTTATTATTGAGGCTTTAAAAAGAGAGCTGAAACTTTATAAAGATAGTATATAATCTGTAAGTATCAGGTGAAATGTATTGTATATCAGAATTTATTTTTAAACTAATACTTAAAAAAATAATTGGAATAATTTACGAGTTCAATGTAAAATAATTTTACAATCCGTTTCGGTTCATTGTTCTTTAAATTTATTTAGTATTGTAAAACTTTTGTAAAGTTCGATTTCAAATAATAGTAAGCAATCACGCGTTGACACTAACTAAAGTCACTTTCTTTTTTAAACTTGATAATAATTGAAATTGTCAAATTTTGAAAATAATTAAAATATGCAAATATTGGTTAATATGTATAAATGTAAAAGTAATGTTAAAAAAAACATTTGCGTAATTTTAAAGGGTATTAGTTTTCCTTACATCTTTGCCACGTACTTGCTGTTAATGTTTCGTGACGCTAAGCCTTTAGCTGCTATCACACAATCTACAGTTAACCTAATGCAATCAAAATAATGCTCATTGCACTGATATTAACAAAGACAATATAATAGTGTTACATATCAGTATCTATTTAAGTTAGAAATTCTTCACACCGCAAAACATATTTCTAATGGAATAATATTATAGTGGTTCTATCATCTATTACCAAATTTTTCGGTTGTAACAAATTTAAAAATATGTAAGTCATTAAAACTTAATTAAAGTCATTAAAACGCTGATGCTGTATAGAATTTCTCGTAAAAAGTGTATTTTATTAAAGTGTTAGTGTTTTTTTGCAGCGTGGAAATTTAAATTATTAAAAATGTAGTAACTTGTACTATAATTAAAATTATAATAATTACCTTGCAGTTAACGAAACCGAGACAAATAGGAAAAGGAAGTTATGATATTTGTTTAAATACGGAGTATCTTGGAAATACCTTAAAAACTTTGTTTATTTATTGTTTGGAAAAGACTATTTAGTGCTTGTTAGTTCCAATTCCGTTTATTTCTTTCTTAGGCATTGGGACATTAATATATGAATGAATTTAGATTAGATAAGATTTATGTACTGATATTCAATATCCTAATAAAGTTGTATAACATAAAATAAGCTTCATAGTTCATCCAGGACAGAGTTAGTGAAATAATTGTTGCAACAATCCCTAACATCTCTCACTTGTCACCGAAATTACTTTAACATATTGTTATTTATATTAGGAATGAAGTCTGATCAGAATTTAAGTCTTTTTGATATAAACATTAAAACAAAGGTAAGTTAAACATAATAAAACCTTTAAATATATTATGTTTTCCATTTTAATTGAGATACGACTAATTATAAATCAATTTATAACCTGTACCTCCTGCACTTTTTATTTTGAAATATTTAATTATGTTCCTCCAACCTCCCTGTCATCGCGTTGTTAATAAACCTCTTCATAAAACAGTGGGCTTAAGCTATATTAATTATTTCTCCAATATATATTATTAAACCACAGAATTTGCTCCTAGAGCGTTTGACGCTCCGTCGTCTCTGGCTACCCCGCAAGGGATATGGCGTGAAGATGAATAAATAAATAAATAAATAAACAGAGAATTTGCTTTGTTTAGACGTCGTAGACATATTTGGTACTACTTTTGTTATCTTAGTACATATTATTAAAATTAATTAAAATTTACAGAAAAGTGAGTTAATAATTCTTAGACCTGTAATTAATAAATTATAGTATTTATTTGTTCTGGTTCATAATTAATTTTCCTTTGATAACTTCACCAATTATATTTATACTATAAAGGGGTTAAATTTGTAAGTTTGAATGTCAATCGTCAAGGCAATCGCCAGACCTGCAATTTCATGCAATTTTCAAAAATCATTAATATGTGTTTAGAATAAGCATTAATATAGAATGTTTATAATCCGGTTGAAACGCCATGCTTTTTAGTTTCTTTTCTAATATAGCAGTGATGTGAAAAAACTACTATATAATATAAAACTAAAATAAGGAATACTTTTCGACAAACGGTAGCGTCCGAGTTCCACGTAGTCGAAGTAGTGGGAAGATTTTTTCTAAATTTTGGGTTAAGTAGTATACAATGTACACAAAATTTGATTAAAGAACTCATTTTGTATTATTTATTACTTTTAAGTATTTCTTTTTTCTAAGTTTTCTATAAAAAAATCAAAGTTTTCATAACAATAAAACTAATATTCATGATATCAGGTTAGTTTAAATCCTCACCTCACATAAGATATACACGCATCAACATATATATATATATATACAAGTAACAATGTAATTAATCCTTAGGCACCTCATTATGTCTTAAAATGTCCCTAATTACTAGGATTCGAACATTCTACTATGTAGAGAAAGTAAAAATAACTTTTTAAAGTTTGACATTTATACTTGTTTGTTGTTTTGACAAAGCAATGGATAAAATCTAAGTTTAAGATTTATAGATGACCAACTAAATCTACAAGCCGCTTCAAAAGATAAAACGCCTCTCCCGTCACGTAAACAAAACTTGATAGTTGCTCAACTTTTTCCGCTTCACTCGCTCCCAGCGGACGGAAACTCTGCTCTTAGCTCTGGCCAAATTAAACTAAGATTTGTTAAGTTTCAGTTATATATTTATAAAATCTTAATTTATCTAAACATTTCATACATATTTCTGTCAATATAATTCGTCGGATATAACTACTATTGTATTTGATTCTACTAATATTATCACATGAGATTCGTAAAAGTTCCTAAGATAACATATATGCATAAATATCATATCAACTGCATAGTTGAAACGAGATTTTAATAACTGATTTATCAAAGGGAAATAATATTTTGGATCAGTGTTTTGTCGTTAATATTGGCATTTAATCGGGTAAAGACTCTTTATTTTACTTATACACTACTTATTAATATTATAAATTGATTAATTATATGGAGCTGTACTTTCGCCAAAAAATAAATGACAATATTACTAATTTAATAATATTAATAGAAAATATTTTTTAAGGCTACCATATTTAATAAAGTTTCGATAATACAGACGTTATTAAAAATAGAGTTTTTTTCTATATGAAACAATAAATAGTTATAAAAAAAAGAAAATCTAGATAGTTTTTGTAGTGGTTAATATATAAAAAAAAATTAATAAGTTAAAAAAAAAAAGTTTTTTTTTTCAATAACTTATTTAAGTATACAATTTTTTAGTTAAAAAACTCTTTTTTAAAAACATATATTATTGAATTAATCGTGTATTATTTATTGTCTTGACATGCTCAAGCTCGTAAACCCACGGATAAATGAAGATATTTAATAACAGTCACGGAGGGGATCCCGGAGAAGCTCATAATTAAATATTTCTAAAACAAAGGAAGTGTGAGTATTATATTGGTGTGAATTCATTAATCAAGGTGTAAGGAATGCTGTCATAGATACTGAAGGGTGTATTGTACTTATATAAAAAATAAGAATTTGAGTTAAAACGGAAATAAAGTGAAATAGATACAAAAATGTATACATAACTTGGACTGCCTGAAGTAATTTTTTTCTTTTGATAATAATAGTAGTAATGAAACAGATAATACCATACTTTATATTAATATAGTATTAATATTGTACCAGAATGTGCGAAATCCCAAATCTCAGCTTTTTGTTGTTTTAAATCATACTTAAAATCGTTATATCTGACAAGCTTAAATATAATGGATTATCTCCGTGATGACACAAGTAAAGTGTATGTACCAAGTTATCACTTTCACACTACAATGATTGCTGTTAGGTATACAACAGTAAAATTTATCCTAATTCACATAGTAACAATGAAAATAATTCCAATATACTAGGGTTATGGTGCAGAAACTAAGAGAAAAATAAAATATAAACACTTTTAGATAACAATCTGAAAGTGAAATCAAATCGTTCAATTCGTCAATATCACTGAATACGGTGAAAAGCGATGAATTTAAAAGTATTACCATCACATGCCAGTACGATCCTTTCATGTCGCTGGCATTTACAGTTTTTTCACTATCCGCCTAGTATTTATTTTGTTTGACGACTGAATATTAGATTTGGTCATTTAAAAGTAAAAAGTTAACGTTTTTTTATTATTATCGAACGGGTGAAGTAACAGAAGTCGTTTAGGGTAAATTGTGGATTTTTGTCAAGTCTATACAGTTGTGTCACTCTATATATATGTCAGTTTTGCTAATTATATACTTATGTATTTAATTAGCGGAATGAGATTTGTTAACTTAATTAATTTAAGTTCGAAATATGACACTATATAACATCGGAGTAATTTTCGATTTGATTTATTTTATTTATATTTATTATCCATCCATCTTTAATTTAAGTTTAAGTTTATTTTATTTAATTTTAATTAATACACTATAAATTAACAACAAAATAAACTTTGTATCTAAAAATATCCAAACCAACATAAGCTTCGATTAGTAATTTATTTATTCTTTTATCTATGAAGTGACCGATTGCAATGACTTTAACAAAATCTTTTTCATTATTATATGTAGACATTCCGATAGAAGAGAAATTCCGGTATTCCGGTAGCAGTAAAATGTTATAAACAAATAGTTTTAATTTATGTTATATTTTTATATAGGTAATTAATTTTATGTGCCCTTACTAAAGATATAACAATTTATTTGTTATTTAATACCATGTAAAATAGTAACACTTTCTTACAATATTATATATTTTCAGTTTTTGTAACCTGATAAGATAAACTACAAGTTAGACATTAACACCTAAGAGAGGGAGAGAACAAATATATTCAATATTACGTAAAATATATTTTTCCTTATCGATGAGTCATCGTGAAAGCATTTCAGAAAGGTAAGGTCTAAGCTAACGAATCAACCCTTTTACGGTCCAATAATTGTACTCCTACGGGAGGACAGACGTGGGTATTTGCCCCCTATAATATATTATACATACCATTACAAATATTTTTAAGTTTGCACAAAATATTATAAGACACGTCCTTAACAAGGTTTCAAGTACTACCATTGCTTTTTTAAATACTTATTCTATTTTTATTTATTTTATAAACAATCTAAATATTTATTTGTAATTAAATATTGATTTATTATTCACGATTGAATCACATTAGTTTTTATTAGAATTAAAATATTGTTAAAACAGTTAAATTATCATTCGTTATAAACATTTAGTTAATTATAATTGTTTGTATGATTTTACAGGTATTTCTTTCAGATTTAATATATTTCGTGCTAATCCTAAAACCATGAATCCCAGAAACAATAGTGAACATACGGACATGCCATCTTCTCCATTACTACTACATCAAATCAATATTGCCCGATCCTACTTATAATTTTATTTCTTATTTGCAATGTCTAGAAACTGACAGATAAAATGAATCATCCAAGTTTTTAGTACATCTGTATCTATTTTCAAAAACAATCGTTGTTAATTCTCTCGGATGTACAATTTCCCAGTTGCTTTTTCCCTTTTATTAGTTGTTTATTTTTATAACTTCTTGGGAATGCCAGGTTGAAATATTTATTTATTTATTTATTTATTTATTTATTTAGCTTCACGCCATATCCCTTGCGGGGTAGTCAGAGACGACGGAGCACCAAACGCTACGGTCTCTGCATACCTCTTTTGCCTCGGCCACAGACATCAACCTCTTCATACATGCCCTCCGGGGGCATGCTTTTTACGTGACCTTCCTCCAGTAACATTGATGTTTTCGAAGGTCACTCAAGGCCTCCCCTTGTCTCTCTTACCGCTCACTTTTCCTATATAAATCTTTTTTACCATTCTTTCATCACTCATTCGTTCGACGTGCCCAAACCACCTGAGCACGTTCTTCTTCATTCTCACCGTGACATCTTCGCTAGTACCTGCCATTCTGTGGATCTCTTCATTGCGGATTCGATCAGCTAGACTGACTCCGCATATTCTGCGAAGAGATCGCATCTCCACAGCATACATCTTTCTTACATTCTTCTTCTGTGTTACCCACGTTTGGCTGCCGTAAAACAGCGTCGGTAGCAAAACTGCATTGTGTACAGCCAAACGTAATAATAATAACAAACAAATATTAAATATGATACATATTTCTTCATCGGTGAGTCATGTTGAAGGTATTTACACAAGGTAAGGTCTATCCCAACGAATCAATCATTTTGCGGTCCACTTGCGGTACTCTTACAGGACGACAACTGTGGGTGTTTACACAAGAATTACGGACTTAAATCTGTATAAATATAATAAAATATATACACAATTGATTTATCTGTCTGTAATATCAAATAAAATGCAAAAACGAATATTTATTTACAATTTACAAGCAAAAGAGTCAGGAAGTCGTAAATTGTAATTACTATATTCTTCTAGAATGTAGTAGAAAATATAACTAACCTTGTTTACAATTCGTTTTTTTTGTAATTCACAAAATCTATTTGTACTTATTTATATAAAAGTAAATTTTATTCTGAGTTTTTGCAATAAAGCAACTATTTTAGTTTCAGAGATAAGCCTAAAAATATCTGCAAAAACAATATTCCGACTAACGATGTCATCAAGTCCACTTCATGCTTGTTACTCGAAAATGACGTTTGGAAAACGTTGTTTTGTGAATTTACACACCCTGGTATATATTAATACTATGTTAGTATAAAGTATTAATGTGATTTACCTTTTACGTGATTAACGACACACCAATATAATACTCACATTTATTTTATAAATATTTAATTATGAGTCTTCTCCGTGATTGTATTTAAATACCTTCATTTAACTGTAAGTTTGCTTAACTAAGCAATTGAAGATAGTGCACAATAAACGAATAATTCAATAACATATGTTTAAAATGCAGGCAATATTATTTACCCAAACGTAAATACGTTGTTATATAAATAAAAATAACTATTTATTTTATTATGAAAAAGAAAATTAAAATAGACCTTCTACTTTTGTATTTATAGTATCCTAAATATGAAACAGGTCAACTTTATCTACAGTGCACAGTAAACAAAGTACTGTTAACATATTCATAATGGATTTGACTCGTTTGTAGAACTATTATTACCGCAATAAAAAAAGTTGCGGTTTTTATAATTTCAATAATTTTACTACCTACTGCTATACTGTTAATCATGGTAAAGTCGTTGTAAGATGATTAATTAATTACGCATCGTTTTATTTGCTTCTGGGATCAAATTTTTAATCTCCTTCTTTATTTTGTTTTAGGATATATCATATAAGTTACATGGCTTGCAATATACGTTATTTTTAGTCTTTAAACATCTTAAGCAGTAATACTCACGAATATAAGATACTTACTCCTTTGAGGACATGGATATGTAACTTATGAAACGTAAAAGTTATATTATATTATAAGTATAATTTACAATGTTGTTATTCTAAACAATGAAATAATTTCTAAAAATTTTAACCAAGATTCTTATTTTTCGTTTTTTTTCTGTAATACTAGCGATATAAGTGGCGATGCAGATACCGCTAGTATTACAGAATTTACAGCTTTTACAGTTTTAGTATTAAAACAAATATAATTGTAAATACACCTTAAATTTCTATTAAACGTCTCCTTTTGCTTTTTTCGAGTCAATGAGAATTAATTTTTCCATATTTGTCCAAAATAAAATATAATACAATAAAATAAATAGTAACTGTAGTAAGTTTAAAATCAAGGCACAATCGATTGACGCTATCAATACAGAATATCTTTATTTGAAATCTCATCTGATGAATGTGTTTAAAACAATATTTGTCATGAAACCAAATAATGCTTAAATATTTTTAGTAACAATATCATGTCAGCCGGAATATGATAACATTATTATACATGTAATAATTCCCTATATATTTTTAAACAAGAGAATAACTTCGCCGCTATTAGTTGCTGATACTAAATACATATGCGTGAAGAAAACACAATATTATGTACTTTATACTGTATGTATATACATTACTATGCTTCTACTATATATAGTATTACACCATGTGTATAGTTTTTTCAATAGAGGAAAAAGTTGTTATTTTAATACAATTTTCTTTTTATAATGCTCTAAAAATATCTAATCAGTTTTTTAGTAATATGTTCTTAAACTACAGTATATTATATATAGTATATAGAAATAAAATTCTATTAAAACACTGAACTAAAAATTTACATTTTGTTCCAGACCACTAGACAAGATAGGATTAAATTTTGTTGAGATTATTGTTACAAGAAAATTGCATCACCATGGACACGAGATATAATGTAATTTTCATAGACATTGATTTACATAATACGAGTATAAAATATATCATCATCATCAGTGTAATACACTGGAAATGAAGATCCAATCAATGCAAAATGCTTTGTCCATAACTCCCAGTTAGGTAAGACTAAGGCGGATATGAGGAAACAGTAGACACAGGAGATGCCAGGATACCGATTTAAACCAAATGGTCATCCTTATCACCATATCCGTCCTTTAAACCCTTCTTCAAAAGACACAAACCATTTAATTAAATTATAAAATAAGTAATTTCAATAAATTTAAAATAATTGAACTTTGATTCGAATACAATTATGAGTTAGAATGAAAGAGAATTCGATAATACATACTAATATTAATAATTTTTAAATTCCTTTAATCAAATGAATGCTATTAAGAGCACATCTCTCTGAGGCATGTAAAGAACTTTCATATTTTTATATATCTTGCATAGAGATTTTTCCGTATGCACCGTTCATTATGCCGATATTAAAAATATAAAAGTTTGTACGTTAGTACTTGTTACAGCAGCAATATTATGTGTTACTTTTTATTTAAATAATTTTATATTCTTGATAATTAATGATTTTTATAAAGACTAAGAACTCCAAGTGTTTTGTAATACTAGTGCTTTACGTTACTCTGCTCTTAGTAACTGAGGGTCGTTTGCATTTCAGAAGCTTAATAAACATTTCTTCTGGAGGCCGTCGTTGTTTATAAAGCACTTCTCTCTCATTACGCTCTCCGCGGATTAACGAGAGATAATTGGTTTAACATTTCTTAATTAATATATACTTAATAAGTTTTGTACTGTCATTTGTATTTAAATATTTAGTTAAGAAATATATATTAGTTTCCAAGTTAATACTGACGAAATATTATACTTTTAAATATGTTTGATGTAGCTTTAACACGGTCAATAATTTTGAAAGATTTCCTGAATGAAAACTTAATTACAATTGTGGTCGGTAATATTTATATAGCACAATTATTAATATCTCTTACACCTGACTGACTGGATAATTAATAGCACAATATAGATTCTTTCTATACATAGAAATAATTAACGATGTAAATAAAAACTTATAACTACTGTGTTTTCCATTTGCACAAACACACAAACAAATCTTGTGCTCTTATGATCGATGTATCTAAACGAGGACTAAATGGTGTTAATGTCCAGGAAAAAAAGAAATACTAAGAGTTTTTCAGACAAATATTATAGCACAATATATAACAAATACTCAGGTCATAAATAAAAACTTTATTCTCAAACAATGAATGTATAAAGCTTTATTGTATTTTCAGCAAAAATATTAGATTTTAAGAACATATATCATATATAGCGGTGCCACATATCCAACTGCAAAATAATAAGTATTTGCAAAATTATCATAAACAACTTAAGAAGGAAAGAATACTTTATGAAATAAAATATTTCATAAAGTTAATGTCAATACTTCTATTTTATAAATATTTATAAAATAGAAGTATTGGTATTAAGATATATAATTATTTCGTGCTCAGGTGGTTTGGGCACGTCGAACGAATGAGTGATGAAAGAATGGTAAAAAAGATTTATATGGGAAAAGTGAGCGGTAAGAGAGACAGGGGGAGACCTCGAGTGACCTTCGAAAACACAGTATCTATGATACTGGAGGAAGGTCACGTAAAAAGCATGAGGACCCGTAGGAGGGTATGTATGAAGAGGAGAAGAGGATGTCTGTGGCCGAGTCGAAAAAGGTATGCAGGGATCGTAGCGTTTAGCGCTCCGTCATCTCTGGCTACCCCGCAAGGGATATGGCGTGAAGCTAAATAATAAATAATAATAATAATTGTTATATTTCATTTTCAAATGTTAACTGCAAGCCTTCAAGTTAACTGTGTAGCTGATATTTGTAAAACTATTTTAGACAAACATCACTACCATTACCTATTTGTCAAACAACCAAATAGATTACATCTTAAAGAATTTTTACTCTTTCTATTTGTTGTAAACAAAAAGTGTTGAATAATAATATTAATTATTCCAGTAGAAACATGAAAGATTGTAGTTGACAACATGCTTTATGAATTATATTAATAACATATTACTATAGGGTTGCTATCAGTTTTGTAAGAGAGCAGAGGCATGTAAGAAAGGGCAGGAATTTTTAATTTAATCTGCAATTAAAACTTATGGATTGTAGTATAATAACATATATTAAGGCAATGCTATTTGATGTAACACTTTCAACTTATTTAATCAAAGGAATGCCATTAAAAGCATACCGTGCATGCATCATGTAAACAACTTGCAAAATTTATTCAAAGTGACTTCTTTCCATATTCATGAAATAATATTTCGTACATTTTCATTCTCGGCATACTATTCAATATAAACTTAATCGCTATCACGAGAAAGTTTATTTTTACTTGTAGAATAAATTTAATTTAAATACTAGGAATTTGAAAGACACCGACTACCGTGGAACAGTTTCGGTATATAATCTACATGCATCCACATATATTACAAAATATGTTTTAATTTCAAAGTTCATATATATTAAAATTAACTTTGTTTACATTCGTTGTCAACTTTCTATGTATATTACAGATTTATTATATTTATATTAATGTTTGGGTTTTGATAAAATGGAATATTCATAGATAAATAACACTAATAAAACTTTACATCCATCTAATGCCAGCTCTTAAATGCATCTTTGCACTCAGCCACTTATTCCTTGTAAAGATTTCATGATATTGGCTTTAAAAGCTTTCACACGATCTTTTATAAATCAAATGCAGCTAAAGTAATGTAAATTGCAAGCAATCAACAAAACCAAATAGAGCACGATGTATATAATAATATAGTTCACTTTAAGTAATTAATCTTAATAAAGATAAGTTTCAAAAATATTGACAGTGTATTTAATTTACATACACTATTTTATAATAATATAATTATAATTACACAAAATTAACTGAATTTTGATCTATACAATACTTAGGAAGGAAGTAGATTCAAATTCAAATTCAAAATATCTTTATTCAAGTAGGCATTTACACGCACTTTTGAATCTTCAATTATTACAATAAAAAAAAGGTCAGTGTAGAAAGTCCGTGAGTAAGCTACCACCGGCTCGGAATGCTGCTCTGTTGAGAAGAGCCGGCCAGAAGAGAGAGTCGACAGAGAGTCGACAGTTGCTGTTTCTAGAAGATTTATATAATAATAAACTTTTGATTTTAGATTTAAAACCAAGAAGCGGAAGGTCTTAGATATCTTGTGGAACTTTATTATATATACGTATACTCAAACCCATGAAGGATTTATTAACTTTATAAAGACGAAATTTTATTTCTCGTATTTGTAGCATGTCTGTCAAAATTCTGATCTCGGTAATCGTGAAATGTGGTATATATATTGTGAATATGTCGCACCTATTTCTTTTAACCCGACAATAAATTACAATAATTATATAAAATAAGAATAACTGTAAGAAAGTTTCATAAATTGTTTGTCAATCTCTAAGATTTTTTTTAACAAGCACAAACTACCCGACTTTGAATGGAGTCAAGAGGATGCAACTGGTATAAGTAAGACCTGAGATGAGAGTACTTCAAATGAGGGGAGAACTTTGCAAAGTACAATCCGTAGTTCCAAAGTACTACGTCCTCCGATTTATTGTTTTATCTGAAGTAGTATTATTTATAAAATATTTCGGAACTTTATACAATGTGTATATAAATTCTTGTTTTATCCTATACTCTTTATATACGATTTAATATAAACAATATTAATAGCGTATTAAATTTAGATGGATATTATTATTTAAGATAGATAAATTAGCTTACCTTTTACCGAATTATTTTATTTTATAATCCACAAACGTAAAAGTGTTCCAAAATATAATCAATTACAGTCATACTTTTAATCAATTTGAGCTTAAATATTCATGAGGTGGAGTACTTATTTCAATTATCATTCATGAAACGTTTATTGCACTGTCAATGTTACTATTAAAATGTAGCTCATTTATTTTGACAGGAGCTGTCAAAACACTAAACATTGGCCTATAATCCCTAATCTATAATAATTAAAACATACAGTGTAAACATCTAAAAATGATCTAGATGCTAAACAACTTATCTCTCACTAATCCTCTGAGAGCTTAGGATGAACCGGCTTTATAAATAACTACAGCCTCCTCAGAATATGGAAAGAAGTCACTTTGAATAAAATTTGCAGGTTGTTTACATGATACTGAAAAGTTTGCTTTTAATGGCATTGCTTTTCTTTTCAAATGAAATTGAAAGTACCTGACCATTTTCAAACATCTGCTTTCCTGCAAAACTAATAACAACTTTAAAATAATATATTATAAATATAATCCACAAAGCATATTTTCAAGTAAAATATATTAATAATATATGTCGTACTATATATAGTTCCTGATATAAGTAGCTATTTCTATTTGATGTGGTAATCCAATAAATGCAGTATATATTTTTAACAATTTTTGTTTTGAAATTTAATACCAATTTGAAATTATATTGCATTTTATTAATTTTATCATATTTTTAGGCTAAAGTAAAATGTTAATAGTTTTCTTACTAAGGTTTCTAAAATAAATCTACGTTTGATCGATTTACAATGTCTATAGCAACATAAGCTCAAATCGTACAATTTCAGTGTATGTAAAAAAACAATAATGCATTTTAGGTTTCCTAAAGCTTCCTGGATGCAAAAATAAAGATCAGGTAATAAATATTTTAACTACACTGCAAGCACTTTAACAGAAACGGGTATAATATGTATTATGTATAATAAAATAATCTATCATGATAAAGCTATCAAAAAGGTAAACTAAAAGTATATATTACAAATAAGAATAAACGTCGTTCCAGTTATCCCTTTTACTCTCCAATGACCTGACTCTTACCCCGTGATGGCTGAGATATTGTATAAACTAAAAAGCAATATTAAAATGATATTTAATCATAAATCAATGATTGTACCATAAGTATTGTATTATACATTTTTGCTAGCTCTAAACGTCTTTCAATTCTTATATTTTAATACTAACCTTTCAATTTATTCAACAGCAACAGTTCCAGACGGCAGCACGAATGCGTAAAGCCTAACAGTATCACTTACAATCATACAGACATAAGACCGGCGTGAAATAGTGCTCCAGTGCCACTGTGAATTGATGAATTTGCTCAGAATATGAAAGCGGTTCTTCAGGAGATTCTGACTCCTAAAAGACCACACTGGTTGTGGTATAGAAGGCTCCTGTACTTACTCTGGGTAGAATATTACAGTCTAAGAAAGCTCTTAATATCAGTCGGATCGTTATAGATACATAATATTCTTAAAGGCTATTCGTGTGACATACTGTATTGAAATGCAATTCTTTGTAATTATTAATTTATATTTTAAGAAACAACAAACTTTTTCTAATTTAGTTTAACACTTGCACATTCCCTGTTATATTTAACCTACACGGATAAAAATACAGTTGATAAGGTGGGTCAGCCTAATAAGGTTAGTAGGGTCCAAATAAAGTCCATCTTTTCAAACTTCTTTTACTTAATACTTAAACCAAAACGTACATTGTGCGGGCTTTCTCCATCAACCAATCATCAAAACGCATCAATTTGTCAATTTATAAAATATACAGATTAGTTTTTGCGTAGTTTTAGGAATAAAGTGTGTTTGTTTTTGTATTACTTTTACATAGTATTGTTAACAAAATTTCATTTCATTCGCTCATTGAAGAGGTAAGGAACCAAAATTATAGCTTTTTGCGTGTTTTCATCAGGACATATCTAATTGCCTAACATTGTCCACCCTGGTGTCTCTAAATAAGGCCCGGATATTTATAAGGTACTAAATTTAAAATTGCACAAAACTTTTTTTTTTCACTTCAAACTAAGAAATAGATGAGTAAGCAACAATACATATATAAGCTACAAACTCAATAGTAATTTAAAGAAACTGCTTTTTTAAGACAATATTTATGATTTACAACACTTAAGATCTTACAGCTTAATTAAGGATCTTATTAAAAAGCGAATAATAGAGACCAGAGAGGCACTATTAAAACTGTTTTTATAACTTATAACTGACACAATCTGATAATTACAATATAATATAAAATACGTCCCACAATTGATTTACAAAGTTTTCCAAAATTATAGTTCTTATTAGAAGCAATTACCTTACATTAATTTTGAGATTTCGCTGTAACAAATAAGATATTGAATTCAATAGAATTACTAATAAGTAATATTTAAATTCTGAAATTTCTGATAAATATTGTAAGCAATTTGTAGATCTGTTGCTATATATAATATTATTATTTAATATCTTTACTTTCATATTAAAAATAATGGCGGAATAAAAAGCTTTTGGATTTTTATATTTTTAACTTCTATGCCATATAATTCGATTATGTTTACAATAGTATGGTGATACTCGAAATCTCGTGATCTAAATTGTTATTTTTATATATCAGTTTTTTGCTCCAGGCATATAGCACAGAAGTTTTTGCTCCAGGTATATATAAAATTAATGTTTAAAATTAAATAAGAGAATGAAATGGATCAATTGATTGTGTACAAAATATTACATTTTACAATTACATTTCGTATTATCAATACAAGTATTCTATTTATTTAATATTTCATTTTATATTTAGTTATATTTCTTAATATATTTACAGTACTTTGCAAGTTGTAATGATATACGTAGAAGTTGAATGTGCGTCATTACGACGTATGTAATATGTTTAAACTCTTATAATTATTTTTGTATGCATTGTTTTAAGATGATGTTTTAAGATCGGCGATACGGAAAGGCTGTCTGTATTTTATAATATCTTGCGGGCTAGTTGCTATTGTTGGGATGATTGCAGACCAAATTAAATTTAAGTGTAGTTCTTCGAAATGCTGAACGGTCCCTGCACTATATAGAATATTTCAATAGATCTTAAAGTAAATGAGTCAAATTGAATTATATAACCGTTAAACGAACATGTATAGAATAAAAAGAAACTTTATAATAAAACGTAGAGTTAACAGTGTAAATAATATATATTACGATAACAATTTGTACTAGTACGTACAATATGCAGAATTACTTAAAATACTAAGCGAAGAATAAGAAACTAAAAATTCGAAAATGGTATAAAAATGTTGCACTTTTGATTTAAATACAATGAAAAAGTTATTTTAAATCTAACGAGAATGGTATTAACCGTATATAGGATCATGAAATTAACTCCTCTTAGAGATGTCGAACAAGCTATGGCTTGAACCCAAGATTTATACTAGTGTTTAAAATTAATATGAAAGATATACATTTAGTTTTTATTTTATGTTACATGCTCAAATTCAAAATATTAAAAAAAAAAAAAATAATACAATCACATGTTTTGAAATCTTTATTTACATCTTTAAGTATATTTCTATGTATAGAAGTATTAGTATTAAAATATTTATTTATCTTTATGGTTCAATTGTTTAACCAGTCGATTATCAATAGGAGATATTAATAATTATATTATTAAAATATTCTCCGAGTTATGAAACATGGAAAGAAAGAATTGGCTTGAAATAATTTTACAAGTTCTTTACATGACACAGAGAGGTTTGCTCTTTATAGCACTCATTTGATTTAAGTAATTAAAAAAATATAAATATTATTTACTCGTACTTATATTCGACCGTAAATGAAATTATTATTAATTTATTGAAGTATAAAGCACGAAGTAAATTATTTTATAATTTAAATTAGCCATTGTTTAATTGTGTGTTGGAAAAGGGATCAAAGGATGGATATTGCGATAAGGGTGACCATTCCATTTAAGTCAGTATCCTGGCCTGCCTTTGTCTACTGTATTATACACACATATCCGTCGCAGTCATCTTAGCCAACTGGGAGCTATGCGTAGTACATTTTTTAATGAACAGAAAGTATTACTGATTATTGCAACTTCGTTTCCATTGTATTTTGCTGATGACGATAACTTTTATATATATATATATATATATATATATATATATATATATATATATATATATGTATATATGACGGCGCGTTGATTAAAGTTTATTTTAAATTATAAGTTACGCAATTATATTATTTGATTCTGTAATGGAATGTTATAAAAAATATTAAAATATGAGCGGATAATCCCGAATAGGGTAGTAGGTGTCGCCACTGAAAATGGCGGTTGTCATGGAGTTGACAGCTGTTTGCAAGAGGTGCACATTTGCTAACCTATTGGCTCTAAATCCAGTTTAATCTTATTGATTGTGTGTAATATTTTGTTAAACAGTATTAAAAGAATTAATAATAACGTTTTGAAGAATACGAGTGTACTTCTATTTTTTAATTCCTATCGTTACAACGCCCATGATGAACAATAACAGCCAAGACCGCTATGAGGCTTCTCCTGACGCTCTCACATATATATGTTGGAAGTAAATGTATATGATAATTGCATCCCGTCTGCTCGTGCCCACGATGATTCAACTTTCTTGCAATAATAATAATAGCAACCAATCTTATCTTGTTTTGGATCTGATACAAAAATGTACACAGTTTTTTCCAATCGCCGAAAATTTTGTCATTTTAACACTATGGAAATATCTAATAAGATTTTATAGTAACATGTTCCTTAACTGCAGTCATGAATGATTTCTACATAATAATATGTTTTCTGAACTACATCACCACAATATAGGCAATTAACAGCAGGGAAATTATTATTAATTATTTTCAGACATACAATTATTACATTAATTATAATGTTATCATATTCTGGCTGACATGATCTTTTAACTACATTTAAACATTATTTGGTTTATGATAAATATTGGTTTAAATACATTCATCAGATGAGATTTCAAATAAAGATATTCTGTATTGATAATGTCAATAGATTTTACCTTGACGATATTTGATTTCATTGAAATATGGAATAATTATTTCTCATTGACTCGATGAAAACAAAAGGAGTAGCTAAATAAAATACATATTTTATTTACTATTATATTTGTTTTGTAAGACTAACGATATAACAATATACAATACAGAAACAATAACATATCATTAGATGAAAAAAATTATACTTAATTTAAATTAAAATTATAAAACATGTTTTTGTTTTGAAAGTTACGCAGTTGACACGACTTATGGCAGCAAACAAGATACCCATTACTTTACTGGAGCATGTATTACTGTTTAAGGTCTTAATTACTAACTAGAAGTTAGCTAGTTTATTCTATAATATTACAAAATACAATCAACCACTATTGCAACCCATGTAACTTATGTTCTAAAACAATGTAAAGAAGGCATGAAAAATATCAATAATTATCATGGAATCTTTTCACTATCTATTGAAGTAGGACTTATTGAAATTATAAATACCATAATATGGTATGGTGATGGTAAGTACTACATTTTGAATAGAACCTTAAAATATATATCTTATTACACTGTGTTATTAGGTCATCTTTAAGTTGTTCATATTACCATCTATGTTTTATAATATGTCTATAGTACAATATCTAATATTCAACTATAGTTATTGAACTATAATTATTCTAATAAATTGTATTAATATTTCTTGCCCTTGTTCGCCACGTCTTGGAAGATACGGCGTTAAACGTTTAGAACAAAGACATATTTGTTAAAAAGTCTACTATTTTTATAAGATATATTTTATGCTACTTGTAAAAATCCTAGTGTTATGTATTTATTTAGAAAAATGCAATATTAATATTACACAGAATCAGTAACATTTACTCTACTATAATACAGGTTGGTACATTATGAGCAGATTGTACCAAATGGAATAAAGCTCAGTAAAGCGTAAATTAGCTGTTATACCAAGAAATGATGTTCACCCTTTACTGCTATATATATATATATATATATATATATATATATATATATATATATATATATATATATATATATATATATATATATATATATATATATATATATATATATATATATATATATATATATATATATATATATATATATCTCACGAACAGTGCCTTCAATATACCCTCTGTAACAGACTTTTAAATACAGACCACCGAACTAAACAAGATCTAAATTAATTTAGCTTTAACTGAATATGTTTACATTCATTTATAAATTAATTCGTTAGTTATTAATTTTATTTTTTTTTATTAATTTTAAATTTAATACAACTCTTAATATGTAATAATGAGGTCTAAATTTATTACTTTAATAATTCCGTAACATAATATTTCTTCAACGTTGTAAAAATACTCTATTGAAAACCTGTTTTTATTTGATCAAATTATAGAACTTAACTGTTAAAATATTCGCCTTAATCTGTTAGCCCATTCAGAAGTAACACTCATTCGTCGTAAAGTAACTGTCGCAGCCAGCCGTAACAACTACTTTACATTTCGTATGGTGTAGGCGAAGACACAACTTTTAATTAAATGTAATCAAATATTTAGACCATTTTATTTTTGTAATTATTACTATTATTTTTTCTCCAGAAAATAATGTAGTTATAAAATCCAATAGCTTACAGTAACATAGTATTAATATTGTCCAAGGGTGTGTTAATTCACAAACAATGTTCTCCAAACGTCACTTACGAGTACAAACATTGAAGTGTGAAGAGATGACTCGTTAGTGGAACCTCAATTTTTGCAGATAATTTTGGGCTTATTTTTGAAACGCAAAACTCTTTATTGCAAAAACTTGACTCAAATAAAAGTAATAATATAAAATAAAGGAAGTAATCAAGATTAATTATTTCAATTAATGACTTCGATTCAATTTATTGTATTTGTATTTGTGAAATGCCTTTAAAGGCTCGCCAGCTTTGAATTTGTTACATTCGCATTCTATACAAAAGTAAGCATTTCATATACTCATTAAAAATATAGACATTATTTTTGCCAATAACAATACCGAATCTATATAAAAAGACGATCAGCCTCACTGAATTAATTATTTAGCGAGGCTCCTCTCCTAACCTATCTTTAAATATGAAACGGTAACATAAACGTTAAAATTGGAAATTACCATTTGGAAAGAGGTAACTTTAATTATAAGAACAAAATAGCAGATATCGGCAAAGTTATACATAATATAATAATAACATGCTTAATCATACTTCTGTAACAAATTTATAACAAATATATACTGTATGATCTAATAATATAAAATATATATAAATATCAGACCTTTATAAGCGAAGGTACTTTGGGAACAATCCAAGGTAAGCTTACACAAACTTGATTTTATTTTTCATAAATATATTATGAACCTGAAAATACAAAGTTAGGTCACATTAATACTTATCAAGTCTAAGTAGAGAACCAAAGAGCACTGGTTTCATAGTCCTCGAAAGAACACTCACCCACTGATGATATGATATATGAATATGACTGAAAAGTAACTGATTTGAAATTTTAAGGATTTATAGATGATCTGATTTTTATATTAATTAAGCGAAAAAATACAGAAATACAAATTAAAGAAATATTTATATCATAAAAGTTATTTTATATGTTAGCACTATTCATTAAAACATAATATATAATTATCATTTGAAACACAAAACAAACTTTTAAAAGAATATTAAAGGTTATATTTAAAGTCATTTTATTCATAATGTTAATAGAAATGTGTGTCCTATTTTAATTGATAGGACCCTCAACGTGAAAGAGGCATACATATATTTAATATACTTACTAGTTTCAATATGACGTCATGAAATAGAAATAACAAGGCAACACCGTCATTATTAGAAAGTCGTTATTTTATAAAAATATGATTAACGTGTTTTTACCCTTTGTAATAAATCAATGCTTCAGACATTAGAGTACATATATATATTTAACAATTTTTGTATTTGGACTAATCACACGAAATATTAAAAAAAGAAAACATTTTTACTGAATACATTCAAATATGTGAAATTACACTTACACGGCATTCACAACTAGACACGTTTTTAATGCTGTTGTCAATGTCAGAGCGTGAAGAGTACTCACAACATCTAATATCCGGTTTAGTGGGTTCAGTAAACAATGGGTTAGCTACTTGACTGAGCTCACACAATGTCGTGATGTGTGTCGTGTTGTTTCACGTGTGTCCGCGGTATAAGAACTGTTAATACTTTGTTATCGGAAGACTATTTTTATTTATAACTTTATTTATAACTTGAAACCGAGACAAACAAGAAAACGAAGTTATGATATTTGTTTAAATACGGAGTATCTTGGAAATACCTTAAAAGCTTTGTTTATTTATTGTTTGGAAAAGGCTATTTAGTGCTTGTTAGTTCCAATTCTGTTTATTTCTTTCTTAGGCATTGGGACATTAATATATGAATGAATTTAGATTAGATAAGATTTATGTACTGATATTCAATATCCTAATAAAGTTTTATAATATAAAATAAGCATCATATTTTTTCCAGGACGGAGTTAGTGAAATAATTGTTGCACCCATCCCTAACATCTCTCACTTGACACCGAAATTACTTTAACATATTTTTATTTATATTGGGAATGAAGTCTGATCAGAATTTGAAGCATTTTGACATAAACATTAAAACAAAGGTTAGTTAAACATAATAAAACCTTTAAATATATTATGTTTACTATTTTAATTAAAATACGACTAATTGAAAACCAATTTATAACTAGAGCACTTTTTATTTTGAAATATTTAATTATGTTCCTCCAAGCTCCCTGCCATCGCGTTGTTAATAAACTTCTTCATTAAACAGTGGGCTAAGCTATATTAATTATTCTCCAATATATATTATTAAACCTTAGAATTTGCTTTGTTTAGACGTCGTAGACATATTTGATACTACTTTTGCTCTCTTAGAATAATTAATATTAATTAAAATTTACAAAAAAGTGAGTTAATAATTCTTAGAACTGTAATTAATAAATTATAGTAATTAATTTGTTCTGGTCCATAATTAAATTTTACTTTGAAGATATCACAAACCATATTTATACTATTAAGTTTGTAAGTTTGAATGTCAACTGTCAAGGCAGTAGTCAGAACTACTCCAGCAATTTACAAAAATCCTCAATCTGTTTAGAATAAGCATTAATATAGAATGTTTATCATCCGGTTGAAATGTCATGCTTTTTAGTTCCTTTTATCATAGTGGTGTGAAAAAACTACTATAAAATATAAATCTAAAATAAGGAATAGTTTTCGACAAACGGTAGCTTTCGAGTTCCACGTCCTCGAAGTAGTGGGAACAGTTTTTTAAAATATTTTGAGATTAACTAGTATATAATGTATACTTAATTTGATTAAAGAACCTTGATTACTGAATAAATTATTGATGTGAAAAGTGAGCGGTAAGAGAGACAGGGGGAGGCCTCGAGTAACCTTCGAAAACACAGTACCTACGATATGGCAGGAAGGTCACGTAGAAAGCATGAGGACCCCCCGGAAGGCATGTATGAAAAGGTTAATGTCTGTGGTCGAGGCGAAAGAGGTACGAAGGGACCGTAGCGTTTGGCGCTCCGTCGTCTCTGGCTATCCCGCAAGGGATATGGCGTGAAGATAAGTAAGTAAGTAAGTATAATTATTAGGATTCGAACATTCTGCTATGTAGAGAAAGTAACAATAACTTTTAAAAGTCTGACAGCTAAACTTGTTCGTTGTTTTGACAAAAGGGAGTGGAAAAAATCTGAATTTAAGATTTATAGATAATCAATTAAATCTGTAAGCCGCTTCAAAAGATAAAACGCCTCTCCCATCACGTAAACAAAACTTGATAGTTGCTCAACTTTTTTCGCTTCACCCCCTCCCAGCGGACGGAAACTCTGCTCTTAGTTCTAGCCAAATTAAAGTAAGATTTGTTAAGTTTGAGTTATATATTTATAAAATCCTAATTTATCTAAACATATTACATTTCATACATATTTCAGTCAATATAATCCGTCGGATATTACTACTATTGTATTTGATTCTACTAATATTATCACATGAGAATTGTAAATGTTCCTAAGATAACATATATGCATAAATTTTATATCAACTGCATAGTTGAAACGAGATTTTAATAACTAATTTATCCAAGGGAAATAATATTTTGGATCAGTGATTTGGAATGCTATTGTCTGCACTTCTACAACCTTGGCTATAACTTCAGCTTAAATCCACACGTGACGTGACACGACAAAGGATCTTTCAAAGTCATATCTCAAAGCTATGTTAAAAAATATAATTATAACATAATGTGAAAATAATTTGAAAGCCTACTCTAATTTATTGAAAATAAATGACAATATTACTAATAATAATTTAATAATATTAATAGAAAATAATTTTTAAAACCACCACATTTAATAAAATTTCGATAATACAAATGTTATTAAAAAGAGTTTTTTTATATGACAATAAATAGTTATAAAAGAAAGAAAATCTAGATAGTTTTTTGTAGTGGTTAATATATAAAAAAACTATAATTAGTTTTAACTAATGTTATTAATAAAAAAATTACGATTTTTTTACAATACCTTATTTATCTTTAAGTATACCTCTTTTTAGCAAAAATTTCTTTTTTAAAAACATATATTATTGAATTCATTGTGTATTATTTATTGTCCTAACATGGTTTAGCTCATAAACCCACGGATGAATGAAGATATTTAACTCATAAACCCACGGATGAATGAAGATATATAATAACATTCACGGAGGGGATCTCGGAGAAGCTCATAATTAAATATTTCTAAAACAAAGGAAGTGTGAGTATTATATTGGTGTGAATTCATTAATCAAGGTATAAGGAAGTGGTATAGATACTGAAAGGTGTATTGTACTTATATAAAAAATAAGAAGTTGAGTTAAAAGGGAAATAAAGTGAAATAGATATCAAAATGTATACATGACTTGGACTGCCTGAACATATATTTTTCTTTTGATAATAATAGTAGTAATGAAACAGATAATAGCATACTTTATATTAACATAGTATTAATATTGTACTAGAATGTGCAAAATCTCAAGCCTCGGTTTTTTGTTTTTTTTAAACCATAGTTAAAATCGTTATATCTGACAAGCTTAAATATAATCGTTTGACTCTGTGATGACACAAGTAAAGTGTATGTACCGAGTAATCACTTTCACACTACAATGATTGCGGTTAGGTGTACAATTTATCCTAATTCACATAGTAATTATGAAAATAATTCCAATAAAACTAAAAGTAAGGTCATGGTGCAAAAATTAAGAGAAAAATAAAATATAAACATTTTTAGATAACAATCTGAGAGTGAAATCAAATCGTTCAATTCATCAATATCAGTGAATACGGTGAAAAGCGATGAATTTAAAAGTACTACCATCACGTGCCAGTACGATCCTTTCGGATCGCTGGCATTTACAGTTTTTTCACTATCCGCGTAGTATTTATTTTGTTTGATGACTGAATATTAGATTTGGTCATTTTAAAGTAAAAAGTTAAAAAAAAAATATTATTTATCGAACGGGTGACTCTAAGTTGGTTAGGGTAAAATAGTGCGGATTTTTGCATAGTCTATAAAGTTGTGTCACTTTAAATATGTCTGTTTTGATTGCTAATTTTATATTTATGTATTTAATTAGGGGAATGAGATTAGTATTTGTTAACTTAACTTAAATTAATCAAAACATGATGAATAAGTTTATTTATTTATGTTTAGTTATTGCATTATAAATTAACAACAAAGTAAACTTTGTATACTTAAAAAATATCCAAACCAACATAAGCCTAAATCGGTCATTTATTTATTATTTTATCTATGAAGTGATTCCGATTCCAATGACTTAACAAAATCTTTTTCATTAGTGTATGTAGACATTTCGATAGAAGAGAAATGTTATAAACGAATTATTTTTTTATTTATGTAATATTTCTAAATAGGTAATTCATTTTATCTGCCCTTACTGAATATATAACAATTTATTTATTATTTATGAATAACAAGTTCTTACAATTTATTGCCAGTTTTTGTAATCTGATAAGATAAACTACAAGTTAAACATTTCATGCGTTCGTTAACACCAAAAAACAAGAGGGAACAAACATATTCAATATTACCTAAAATATATATTTTTATATCGATGAGTCATCGTGAAAGCATTTCAGAAAGGTAAGGTCTAACGTAACGAATCAACCCTTTTACGGTCCAATGATTGTACTCCTACAGGAGGACAGACGTGGGTATTTGCCCCTATAATATATTATACATACCGTTACAAATATTTTTAAGTTTGCACAAAATATTATAAGATACGTCCTTAAAAAGGTTACAAATAAGTACTACTATTGCTTCTTTAAATACTCATTCTTGATAAATTATTCACTTTTGAATCACATAAGTTTTTATTAGGATTAAAATATTGTTAAAACAGTTAAATTATCATTCGTTGTAGTCATTTAGTTAATTATAATTGTTTATATGATTTTACAAGTTCACCTTTAAGATTTTATATATTTCGTGCTAATCCTAAAACCATGAATTGCAGAGACAATAGTGAAAATACGTATATGCCATCTTCTCCATCACTATTACATCAAATTAATAATGACCGATCAGACATATAATTTTGTTTCTTATTTCAAGTGTCAAGAAACTGACAGATAAAATGAATCATCCACGTTTTTAGTACATCTGTATCTGTTTTCAAAAACAATCGTAGTTAATTCTATCGGGTGAACAATTTCCCAATTGCTTTTTCCCTTTTATTGGTTGTTTATTTTTATAACTTCTTGGGAATGCCAGGTTGAAATAGAAATCGGTTAAATATATCAGACACTGTCTAATATATTCCATCTTCTTGTGAATGCTGTAAAACATTTTCCCCATCTTTAAGAGTGATGGTCAGTGTAAAATTTACTTCTGATAAACTTAACTTATCAGCACGTGTCTAGTTTCGTACAATTTTATTATTAAAGTTATTAACGCTGTTTACGAGATATTTACCATGTATTTGTCACTGTCAGTGTGATAAATACAATGGCAACAATTAAAAATCAAAAAGAGAGAAGATAGATGTATCTGTTTTGCTATAATAAACATCCACCCGAGGCAGTTAATTTCGTGATCATGGCGCTTGTAACAAACAGTGCGGAAATATACGAAAATTAAGTAAAACATCGTAAACAATATTAATAACACTAATTTAAATAATCATCTTACTTTCAGACATTATAATCTTGTTCTTTACTTTTATTAGACATTTATTGAAATATAATTAACAAATGACGGCGTGATATTTTAAAACACACCATACTGTTAATCGTCAGTTGTTATTTTTTTGAATTTTATTATATATTATTAGTAGTATGTTTGTTAAAATCAGTTTATGACGTCATAACTGCGTCGACATACCCACATTACGACAATCGATAAAATTACAGATAGTTGTTGGAGTACAAAACTAAACAAAACATTTTGTATATTTTAAAAGCAACCTGAAAATATTAAATATATTATATTTTAAACAAAAAGACGATAAAACATTTAATTTGTTTCTCGCGCATCTTTGTTGTGGAAATATTTAATTATAAGACTCCACCGACTCGCTGCTGTTAATAAACGTCTTTATTAAACCCGGGGCTTACACGATAATAAACATTTATGGTATAAATATTACTAATTTTATGTTTGATGTATTTCGATACAATTAAGTTTAGTGAATACTAACGAAAGCAGCTTCTCCAACTCCATTCAATATTGAAATCAGTCTTAACGTAGAAACCTAATCCACGCCTGCGAAGCGTACAAGCTATCGAAAATTGTTTCTCTTTTTTACCGATTGTAGTTAGCGTTTCATATTTTTTAACAGCTCAATGGCTGAATAGAGTGTCAGTGCCAGTGTCGCTATGGTAACATATTTATGACTTACCGGGGTAAGAATATGAGACGTATTTGTGCAGTGCAGTGTGATTGGTTTTGTGCAGATTTGACTAAAACAATGCGATTTTGCTTTTGTTAATTATTTGTAGTTTTTAACAAATTTTGGCGTTTTTTTTGTTATTTAAAGTATGTCATTGTGTAAAAAGCGATTTCGACATTTTTCAACCATGAAGCTTTCTTTGGAAGATTCAGCTTCTAAATTTGAGGGTGACCAGATTATCAATTACATTTAATGATATTAAAAATATCTTTTGTGGAAAATATAAGCCAAATACTTGTAAACATTATTTAATGTCAAATTGAAAAAACCAGAGGTTTTTTTGCTTTCATATAAATTTAAGTTCAAATTCAAATGCAATAAGACAATGTGGGCCACAAAGTGTCATTATTGATAATGTTTGTTCAAAAATAATAGATTTATGATTAAAAATATATTTTCTTAAAAAACTGTATTTGTTTAGTTTATTATTAATAACTTAATTTTTTATTTGGTTTTATGCATTTCTCTCCATGTAATAAATGACTGTGATTATAGTTTTATTTGAGAATAGTGTGTTACAATTCTTTACTAGGTTTCATATTTCTATATATATTTGTTTATTTTAATATTTAGATCCGAGATGACCAGACACCGCTCCGTGATTTATTGATGTATATATCAGCATCTGTTTCCAAGTAGCAGGTAATAAAATTCAGCCATCGTCAGCTATAGTTGTGTCAGACCTAAGACAACTCTTTTGCTAGAAACATAACAAAATAGATCGTAAAAATGTTATACGTTATATAAGGTGAGAACAACCACATTTTTATTAAAGTTGTTTGTAAAGTAGAGTTGTAAGTGTAAAGAAGTTGTTAACACAAACAATCTTAAAATGTATTTTACAAAATTATATTGGGAATGAAGTCTGATCAGAATTTGAAGCTTTTTGACATAAACATTAAAACAAATAGGTTATTTAAACATAATAAAACCTTTTAATATATTATGTTTACTATTTTAATTAAAATACGACTAATTGTAAACCAATCTATAACTCGTGCACTTTTTATTTTAAAATATTGAATTATGTTCCTCCAAGCTTCCTGTCATCGCGTTTTTAATAAATTCCTTCATTAAACAGTGGGCTAAGCTATATTAATTATTTCTCCAACATATATTATTAATCCAGAGAATTTGCTTTATTTATACGTCATAGACATGTTTGGTACTACTTTTGCTGTCTTCGAATAAATAAAATCAATTTAAATTTACAAAAAAGTGAGTTAATAATTCTAAGAACTTTAATTATTAAATTATAGTATTCATTTGTTCTGATCCATAATTGCATTTACTTTGATGACCTCACAAATTATATTTATACTATAAAAGGGTTAAATTTGTAAGTTTGAATGTCAATCGTCAAGGCAATCGCCAGACCTGCAGTTTCAAGCAATTTTCAAAAATCCTTAATCTGTGTTTAGAATAAGCATTAATATAGAATGTTTATCATCCGGTTGAATCGTCATGCTTTTTAGTTTCTTTTATCGCAGTGATGTGAAAAAACTACTATATAATATAAAACTAAAAAATTTAAGTTTAAGATTTATAGCTGACCAACTAAATCTATAAGCCGCTTCAAAAAATAAAACGCCTCTCCCGTCACGTAAACAAAAGTTGATAGTTGCTCAACTTTTTCCGCTTCACTCCCTCCCAGCGGACGGAAACTCTGCTCTTAGTTCTGGCCAAATTAAAGTAAGATTTGTTAAGTTTGAGTAATATATTTATAAAATCCTAATTTGTCTAAACATATTATATTTCATACATATTTCTGTCAATTAATCCGTCGGATATTACTACTATTGTATTTGATTCTACTAATATTATCACATGAGATTCGTAAAAGTTCCTAAGATAACATATATTTGGATAAATTTTTATATCAACTGCATAGTTGAAACGAGATTTTATAACTGATTTATCAAAGGGAAATAATATTTTGGATCAGTGATTTGGAATACTATTGTCTGCACTTCTACAACCATGGCTATCATTTCAGCTTAAATCCACACGTTATGTGACATGACAAGGGAGTTTTTAAAGTCGTATCTCAAAGCTTTGTTAAGAAATATAATTAACTATAATAAGAAAATTTTAAAGACTATAATCTTATTTATTGAAGCCTTAAAAGTCTTCTATAAATTTGACAATTTTTTTAAAAAAATCATCGGTATCATGTTCTTGCCCTTAACCCGAGTGGGAGATCTTATTTTGTCTTGTTTTATTTAAAACAGAAGAATATAATAATTTATAAAATACTTCCAGATTTTATACAACATGTATATGAATTCTTAATCTTCACTGTATTCTATATATACAATTAAATATAAACAATATTAATTATGAATTTTGTTTCAGATGGATATTATTGTAACAGAAAAATAGATTCATTCTCACCTTTCAGCGTATTTATTTTAATGTATTTTATAATCCACTTTTATTTATTTATATATTTTGTGTGTACATAAATGTTAAATAAATAAATAAATAAATAAATCCACAAATAAATATAAATATTTTTTTTATGTTATTTTTAGATATAATATGGCATTAAATCGGAAAAAACCCTTAATTTAACTTATATACTACTTATTAATATTATAAATTAGTTAATTATATGAAGCTATTCTTTCGCCGAAAATAAATGACAATATTACTAGCAATTATAATTAAATAATATTAATAGAAAATATTTTTTAAAACCACCACATTTAATAAAGTTTCGATAATAAAGACGTTATTAAAGAAAGAGTTTTTTTTATATATAACAATAAATAGTTATAAAAAAAAGAAAATCTAGATAGTTTTTGTAGTGGTTAATATATAAACTAATTAGTTATTAATAAAAAAAATATGATTTTTTACAATACCTTATTTATCTTTAAGTAGACAATTTTTTAGTTAAAAAACTCTTTTTTAAAAACATATATTATTGAATTAATCGTGTATTATTTATTGTCTTGACATGCTCAAGCTCGTAAATCCACGGATAAATGAAGATATCTAATAACAGTCACGGAGGGGATCCCGGAGAAGCTCATAATTAAATATTTCTAAAACAAAGGAAGTGTGAGTATTATAGTGGTGTGAATTCATTAATCACGGTGTGAGGAAGTGGTATAGATACTGAAAGGTGTATTGTACTTATATAAAAAAGGAAAGTTGAGTTAAAAGGGAAATAAAGTGAAATAGATATAAAAATGTATACATAACTTGGACTGCCTGAAGTTATTTTTTTCTTTTGATAATAATAGTAGTAATGAAACAGATAATACCATACTTTATATTAATATCGTATTAATATTGTACCAATGTGCGAAATCCCAAACCTTGGTTTTTTGTTTTTTTTAACCATAGTTAAAATCTTTATATCTGACAAGCTTAAATATAATGGTTTATCTCCTTGACGGTTAACGGTACAAATTATCCTTATTCATATAGTAATAATGAAAATAATTCCAATATACTAGGGTCATGGTGCAGAAATGAAGAGAAAAATAAAATATAAACATTTTTAGATAACAATCTGAAAGTGAAATCAAATCGTTCAATTCATCAATATCAGTGAATACGGTGAAAAGCGATGAATTTAAAAGTATTACCAACACGGGCCTGTACGATCCTTTCGGGTCGCTGGCATTTACAGTTTTTCCCTATCCACGTAGTATTTATTTTGTTTGACGACTGAATATTAGATTTGGTCATTTAAAACTAAAAAGTTAACATTTTTTTATTATTTATCGAACGGGTGAAGTAACAGAAGTCGTTTAGGGTAAATTGCGGATTTTTGTCAAGTCTATACAATTGTGTCACACTTTATATGTAAGTTTTGAGTGCTAATTACATACTTATGTATTTAATTAGTGGAATGAGATTAGTATTTGTTAACTTAACTTAAAATAATCTGAACATGACATTATATAACATCGGAATAATTTTCGATTTGATTTATTTTATTTATATTTATTATCCATCCATCTTTAATTTAAGTTTAAGTTTATTTAATTTAATTTTAATTAATACACTATCCAAACCAAAATAAGCTTCGATTGGTAATTTATTTATTCTCTTATTTATGAAGTGACCGATTCCAATGATTTTGACAAAATCTTTTTCAAAAAATTAGTATATGTAGACATTCCGATAGAAGAGAAATTCCGGGATTCAAGTAGAAGTAAAATGTTATAAACAAATAATTTTAATTTATGTTATATTTCTATATAGGTAATTAATTTTATGTGCCCTTACTAAAGATATAACAATTTATTTGTTATTTAAGAATACAATGTAAAATAGTAACACTTTCTTACAATATTATATATTTTCAGTTTTTGTAACCTGATAAGATAAACTACAAGTTAAACATTAACACCTAAAAGAGGGAGAGAACAAATATATTCAATATTACGTAAAATATATTTTTCCTTATCGATGAGTCATCGTGAAAACATTTCAGAAAGGTAAGGTCTAACGTAACGAATCAACCCTTTTACGGTCCAATGATTGTACTCCTACGGGAGGACAGACGTGGGTATTTGCCCCTGTAATATATTATACATACATTACAAATATTTTTAAGTTTGCACAAAATATTATAAGATACGTCCTTAAAAAGGTTACAAATAAGTACTACCATTGCTTTTTTAAATACTTATTCTATTTTCATTTATATTTTTAAACGATCCAAATATTTATTTTTAATCATTTACTATTCACGCTTGAATCTCATTAGTTTTTATTAGAATTAAAATATTGTTAAAACAGTTAAATTATCATTCGTTATAAACATTTAGTTAATTATAATTGTTTATATGATTTTACAGGTATTTCTTTCAGATTTAATATATTTCGTGCTAATCCTAAAACCATGAATCCCAGAGACAATAGTGAACGTACGGACATGCCATCTTCTCCATTACTACTACATCAAATCAATAATGCCCGATCCTGCATATAATTTTATTTCTTATTTGTAATGTCAAGAAACTGACAGATAAAATTAATCATCCACGTTTTTAGTACATCTGTATCTCTTTAAAAAACAATCGTAGTTAATTATCTCGGAGGTACAATTTCCCAATTGCTTTTTCCCTTTTATTAGTTGTTTATTTTTATAACTTCTTGGGAATGCCAGGTTGAAATAGAAATCGAGTAAATATATCAAACACTGTCTGTTACATTTCACTTTCTCGTGAATACGATTGCTGTAAAACATTTTTCCCCATCTTTAAGAATAATGGTCAATGTAAAATTTACTCTAAATGAACTTAACTCATCAGCACATGTTTAGTTTCGTACAATTTTATTCTTGAAGTTATTATTATTGTTTACGGGAGATTTAAAACGTATTTGTCATTGTCAGTGCGTCAAATACAATGGCAACAAAAAAAATCAAAAAGAGGGAAGATAGATTTATCTGTTTTGCAATAATAAACATCCACCCGAAGCAGTTTATTCCGTGATCATGGCGCTTGTAACAAACAGTGCGGAAATGTACGAAAATAAAGTAAAACATGGTAAACAATATTAAAAACATCAATTAAAAAAATCATCTTACTTTCAGACATTATAATCTTGTTCTTTACTTTTATTAGACATTTATTTTAATATAATTAACAAATGACGACGTGATATTTTAAAACACATCATACTGTGTTAATAGTCAGTTGGAAGTTTGCGCATCACAATATGAATTTATAATTTTGTTTCCGATAAGTTATTGATTTGAGTTTTATTATATATTATTAATAGTAAGTTTGTTAATCAGTTTATGATGTCATAACTGCGACGACATACCGACATTACGACAAACATAGATAAAATTACAGATAATTGTTGGAGTACAAAACTAAACAAAACTTTGTATATTTTAAAAGCAACCTGAAAATATTATATTAATTTTTAAACTAAAAGACGATAAAACATTTAATTTATACCTCGCGCATTTTTGTTGTGGAAATATTTAATTATAAGACTCCCCCGACTCGCTGCTGTTAATAAGCGTCTTTATTAAACCCTGGGCTTACACGGTAATAAACATTTATGATATAAATATTACTAATTTTATGTTTGATGTATTTCCATACTAAGTTTAGTGAGTACTAAAGAAAGCAGCTTCTCCAACTACATTCAATATTGAAATCAGTCTTAACGTAGAAACCTAATCCACGACGGCGAAGCGTACAAGCTATCGAAAATTGTTTCTCTTTTTTACCGATTGTAGTTAGCGTTTCATATTTTTAGCAGCTCAATGGGTGAATAGAGTGTCAGTGCCAGTATCGCTATGGTAACATATTTATGACTTACCGGGGTATGGAAGGAATATGAACCGTATTTGTGCAGTGCAGCGTGATTGGTTTTGTGCAGATTTGACTAAAACAATGCGATTTTGCTTTTGTTAATTACTTGTAGTTTTTAACAAATTTTGGCGTTTTTTTAAATTTAAACTATGTCATTGTGTAAAAAGCAATTTCGACATTTTTCAACCATGAAGCTTTCTTTGGAAGATTCAGCTTCTAAATTTGAGGGTGACCAGATTGTCAATTACATTTAATGATATTAAAAATATCTTTTGGGGAAAATATGAGCCAAATACATGTAAACATTATTTAATGTCAAATTGAAAAACCAGAGATTTTTTTGCTTTTATATAAATTTAAGTTCAAATTCAAATGCAATAAGACAATGTGGCATGTTTGTTCAAAAATATTAGATTTATGATTAAAAATATTACATTTTCTTAAAAAACTATATTTGTTTAGTTGATTATTAATAACTTATTCTTTTATTTGGTTTTATGCATTTCTCTCCATGTAATCAATAACTGTGATTATAGTTTTATTTGAGAATAGTGTGTTACAATTCTTTACTAGGTTTATATTTCTATATATGTTTATTTATTTTAATATTTAGTTCCAAGATGTCCAGACGCTGCTCCGTGATTTATTGATTTATATACCAGCATCTGTTTCCAAGTAGCAGGTAATAAAATTCAGCCATCGTCAGCTATAGTTGTGTCAGACCTAAGACAATTCTTTTGCTAGAAATATAACAAAATATATTGTAAAAATGTTATATGTAATAGAAGACAAGAGCAACCAGTTGATTTACTTGAAAAAAAATTAAGTAGCAGTAAACAAAGATTTGTTTAATTATTTAAAATATTTTTATGAAAGTTGTTTGTAGTTTGTAAGTGTAAAGAAGTTGTTCCTTACACAGAAATTCTTAAAATATATTTTACCAAAATTATTAATGGTTTCAATATATAAATAATTAGTATCAGAATAATTATAATTAATTTTTCGGTCGGTTGGTTGTTTTACAGAATAATTGAATAATATATAACTTATACATAATAATTATAGAAATGTAGTTTAAATTTTAAAAGACATTAGACAACCTTAGTCTTTATAAATATTAATATTATTTGCGGTCTGACGACCATTGTAAGTCTGATTGAATACAGGCTGTTCTGATTAGTTTTTTATATTTATTTCCTCATCATCAAATAATTTTACTCATTTTTCTCGATAAATAGTCTTCATGATATCAAGAGCTATTGTTACTCACTCACAATAGCGTCTATTCTTTGCATACATCTTCAGATCACTAACGTATCAATGGACTGTTCAATAGTAAATTAAAATTATTCAGATCATACCATTTCAATCAATTTGCAATTGCAATGTGTATCTGTGTATGCAATTAATAACCACAGAACCACATCGACTGCTAGATATAGATTTATAATTGTATCTTTTCAAGTATCTAACTATGAGCACATAGTTAGATACTTGAAATGATAAGCATATCATCATTATCATTTTTTCATAATACAAGAAGTAAAATTGACAAAACTAGCATTTTATTTATTTAAAGACTGAAAAAATATCACAGAAGATAAACGATCAAAAGTCGATTCTGCGACCTCCTAGATATATTACCTTCGCTATCCGTTTAAAATTTAAAAATATTTCTATAGCATTTAAAATAAGAACGTTGAAATTTGTTGAAACGCAAAAACCCTATTTTATAATTATTATATTTGAACAATATATACAATATTATTCAAATAAATAATTTCAGTTAACATATTAAAGACATCTCTTCCACATTTCTCTATCATACGCCATCTCGGCAAAGTATAGATACGAAATGTGAAAGTGTAAGAGGTGAGGGTATAGAGTATAGAGTTACGTAAAGAGTACTTAATAACTTCATTAAAATGTCACCGCTTCAAAATGTTATAAAGGAAAATAATTGCCTCGGGAATTATCGTATCTGTGGATGAACCCCTTTTCATGAGATAGAGGGTATATGACAGATATTCAGTGAACTTTAAGATCAAGATATTATTTATATTGTAACAGTTACAGTGACAGTTGTATAAATAATATTGTATTGAATCAAAGATCTCGGAAACTTCGTATTAATTATAATACTATTGGTTAAAAGTTTTTTGTATATTTTGTTCGGTGTATCTGTCTGATTGTTTATTTATATGTTAAAAGTATTATCGATTATTGATACATTCAATTATTTAAATTTGGGTTTATAGATTTTTTAAGCGAGAGACCAAGAGAAAAGTTAAAAAGTGGCGAACAACAAAAAACCATCCAAGGAACACCATTAGTACAAAAATAAAATTTTATCAAAATCATTAAAATAAATAATCATTACGTAATTTAATATCAGATGAAGTAAATATTATTCTTAGAACCTTAACATACGTTAGCCGCGTTGATCTGTGACTCAAATGTAACAATCACAACTCAAAGAACTCTTGACTTCGAATACCAGATGGACAATTTCCAAACATGCACTGAGTCGACGACTTTTTAATTAATTATTTATTTATTATAATTAAACTATTTATGGCCGTTCACAATTTGATGATTTCTGTGACAAAATTCAATTCATTATAATTTTAGATATGTGTATAAAGCAATAGTAAATCCATTCTGACTGAACTGAGAAAAAATATATCTAATATACGTTAATTTAATGATGCTACAAAAATTAGACAAAAAATCATAAAAAAACGAACGAAGAAAATCGAAGTGTTATCGTGTCTTATTATGGGCTATTATCTCGTATTAATATTACATAGAATAAGTAACGTTTACTATCATATAGTATAGATTGTTATATTAAGAGCAAATTTTACCAAATGAAGTAAGTCTGAGTGAAGCATAAATAAGCACCCATTTCAAGAATTAATGTGTAGGGTTTACCAAATCCTAACCTGGGATTACAATCTCTATTAGCGGCGTAGTTACGGAAAATACTTCCAATGTATTTAAAATTATAAACAGTTTTGTAAATAATAGTTATTATATCAAACGAGATCTAAATTAATTTAGGTTTAATGCTATATTATATATATTTATTCTATATCATTTCATTTATTTATTAATTATTATTAATTAATTTTCATTTTAAATCAGATATATCAAAATATGTAGTGATGAGGATAGAAATTAACACTTTAAAATTCAATAAGGTTGTTAATATACTCTATTTAATGTTATCAAATTTTAGAATTAAACTAATAAAATAGGCTCTTACATCTGATAGGACATTCAAAGGTAAAAATGATTCTGACTATGAAAAAGCAAGTAATAAGTAAGTTTTAATAGTTTATAAGTCTGTAAAACATTTGTTTCATTTATAAACATTAATTATTATATTTCATTTATAAAGTGAAACATAATATAACTGAATGAATATTCCTGTACACAACATTGTTTTTCAAATTAAAACCATGAGTTCTTTTGAAATTCCACTAAGGCAAATAACATATTTGTTCCTTTATTTTCAGCGACGGGAGGCAATATTTTGACTCGTTGACATGCAGTTCTATTGTCCGGTGTATCGATGATAGTTATTCTGTCTTTGTTATTCTTCATTGACGATAGTTACACTTTAACACCACAAAACATATCGTAACAGACAAAACAGACTGCCTTTTTTACGATATCTATCAAACACAGATTTACTGAAATTGATGAATCCTATTGAGTACTTCATACTGTCTAAATCTTTCAAAGGTTACTTAGCTGTTGTAGATATTGGCGCGGCTATTAGCGGACTAATGTGTTGTGATGTTAAACAGCATGTTGTAAACCTCCTTAACAAATGGGATATCAAATAAAAAAATATAAGAGGTCGTTCGTCTGTTAATATTCTCTTATATATTTAAATTTATATATTAAAATGATGTATCAATGAATGAATCAAATTTCAATATATAGTTAACAAATTTTACATAATTATGAAATTTAATTAGTACTTGATAATTAAAAATTTTGTAGAGTTTTTTTTTTAATTTACAGTTACAGTTTTGGTTTTGGAAACGTGTCGCGTTCAATCTACTAATGGATAGATGTTTGGTCTCACCGAAATAATAGAAAGCTGCATTATTGAACGTAGATCTACGTATATCCCTTCGGATTATTACATGCTCAAGTGATTATATTACATTAATTAATAATTACCTATTGGTATAAATATCATAACCAGATCCGAATTGTAAATCCAAACCAATCATTTTACATGATTAATATAAACTGTATTACTTATTAAAATAATACTTTTTATTCTTGCAATTTAGTTTTAAAATTTGTTTTACACTGATTAATGTTTTAGTTTAAAAGCATTAAATAAGGGCACTTCTAAATAAGAAGCTACTCCTTCGTTTCTGCAAGAAAGATTCCAAAATTAAGTGTACATATAAATGAAATAAATTTAAGTATTATTTTAGTTTTATAATGAAATAATCGTATTAATATTGTTGCATACATGTTAGTGACTAAATTAACATATAACACGTACATTGCGGATAATAACAAACAAATATTAAATAAATATATATCTTCATCGGTGAGTCATCTTGATGGTATCTACACAAGGTAAGATCTATCCCAACAAATCAATCATTTTGCGGTCCAATAATTATACTCCTACAGGACGACAACTATGGGTGTTTACCCAAGAATTACAAACTTAAATTTGTATAAATATAAAAAAATATATACACAATTGATTTATCTGTCTGTAATATAAAATGAAATACAAAAACAAATATTTTTTTACAATTCTCAAACCAAAGAATCAGGAAGTCGTAAATTGAGTTATATTGAGTTATTTTCTATGTCATAATTTTCATATATTTTCCTCAACATTCTAAAAGAATTTGTTTTACGTAAAATATATTTTATTTTCAAAGTTCATATATTTTCAAATGAACTTTGTTAAATGTAAAACAGATTGTTTCAGAATGTAGTAGAAAATATAACTAACCTTGTTTACAATTCATTGTTTTTGTAATTCACTAAAATCTATTTGTACTTATTTATATAAGAGTAAATTTTATTCCGAGTTTTTGCAATAAAGAAACTATTTTAGTTTCAAAGATAAGCCTAAAAACATTTCCAAAAGCGATATTCCGACTAACGACGTCAACGAGTCCACTTCATGCATGTACTCGGACATGACGTTTGATGAATATTGAAAAAGGTGTGTAAATTCACAAAACGCTGTTTTGGTACCTTGGTACTATATTAATACTATGTTAGTATAAAGTATTATTTGTTTTATTGCTACTACTATTATCAAAAGAAAAAGTATCTTTAAGTACATTTTTTTGTCTATGTACCTGTATTTCATTTTGTTTAACTTTTAACTCAACTATATAACTTTTAGTATTTAGTTTTTAGAAAATACGTTGTTATATATATATTTTTTTAATTCTGAAAAATCAAACTAAAGTAGACGTTTTACTTTTGTATTTATAGTATCCTAAATATGAAACAGGTCAACTTTACAGTGCACTGTAAATAAAGTACTGTTAATATATTCATAATGGATTTGACTTGTTTGTAGAACTATTATTATCGCAATTAAAAAATTTGCGGTTTTGATAATTTCAATAATTTTACTACCTACTGCTATACTGTTAATCATGGTAAAGTCATTGCATGATCATTAATTAATTACGCATCGTTTTATCTGCTTCTGGGATCAAATTTTTAATCTCCTTCTTTATTTTGTTTTAGGATATATCATATAAGTTACATGGCTTGCAATGTAGGTTATTTTTAGTCTTTAAAACATCTTAAGCAGTAATACTCACGAATATAAGACACTTACTCCTTTGAGGACATGGATATGTAACTTATGAAACGTTAAAGTTATATTATATTATAAGTATAATTTATAATGTTGTTATTCTAAACTATTAAATAATTTCTCAAAATTTTAACCATGATTTATATTTTTCGTTTTTTTTCTGTAATACTAGCGATATAAGTGGCGATGCAGATACCGCTAGTATTACAGAATTTACAGCTTTTACAATTTTTAGTATTAAAACAAATATAATTGTAAATACACCTTAAATTTCTATTTAACCTTTTGCTTTTTTCGTGGAAACGAGAATTCATTTTTCCATATTTCACCAAAATTAAATATAATAAAATAAAATAAATAGTAACTGTAGTTAGTATAAAATCGCTATCATTACAGGATATCTTTATTTGAAATCTCATCTGATGAATGTGTTTAAAACAATATTTATCATGAAACCAAATAATGCTTAAATATTTTTAGTGACAAGATCATGTCAGCCGGAATATGATAACATTATAATATATGTAATAATTCCCTGTATATTTTTAAACAAAAAATAATTTCGCTGCTATTAGTTGCTGATATTGAATCCACGTTCGTGAAGAAAACACAATATTATATACTTTATACTGTATGTATATACATTACTACGCTTCTACTATATATAGTATTAAACCATGTGTATAGTTTTTTTAATCGAGGAAAAAGATGTTATTTTAATACAATTTTCTTTTTATAATGCTCTAAAAATATCTAATCTAGTTTTTAGTAATATGTTCTTAACTGCAGTATATTATATATTGTATATAAAAATAAAATTCTATTACAACAGCATTTTCAACTGAACTAAAAATATACATTTTGTTCCAGACCACTAGACAAGATAGGATTAAATTTTGTTGAGATTATTATTACAAGAAAATTGAATCACCATGGACACGTATAGACGAGATATAATGTAATTTTCAGAGACATTGATTTACATAATATAAAATATATCATCATCATCAGTGTAATACACTGGAAATGAAGGTGCAATCAATGCAAAATGCTTTGTGCAGTTAGGTAAGACTGAAGCGGATATGAGGAAATAGTAGACAAAGGAGATGCCAGGATACCGATTTAAATTAAATGGTCACCCCTATCGCCATACCCGTCCTTTAAACCCTTCAAAAGACACAAACGATTTAATTAAATTATAAAAAAATTTACTTCATTAAATTTAAAATAATTGCCTTTTTATTCAAATACAAATACGAGTTAGAATAAAAGAGAATTCGATAATAGAAACTAATTATAATTTTTAACTTCCTTAAATTAAACGAATGCTATTAAGAGCACACCTCTCTGTGTCATGTAAAGAACTTGCAAATTTATTTAAAGTAAATTTTTTCTGTGTTTCTTAAAATCTCACTCAGTATGATATTTACTTTTAACTTAGTAATTATTCCAATCATGCAAATTGCACATGCAGTATTATTATATTTATTATAAATGTCAACCAACCTCCGTCTAACAGTTTGTATTCAAGTAATTTAATTGCAATATAGGACGATGTACCTTATGTTATTAATTAGTTAATATTAGTTGTCGTTATTGCCATTTACCTGAATGTTTATTACCCATTCATTTTGCTAATATAAAAAAAAATAAAGATTGTACCTTAGTACTTGTCATAGCAGCAATAGTATGTGTTACTTTTTATTTAAATAATCTTCTATTCTTGATAATTAATCAATTTTATAAAGACTAAGAACTCCAAGTGTTTTGTAATACTAGTGAGCAAGTTGCTTTAAGTTACTCTGCTCTTAGTAACTGAGAGTCGTTTGCATTTCAGGAGCTTAATAAACATTTCTTCCGGAGGCCGTCGTTGTTTATAAAGCGCTACTCTCGCATTACGCTTTCAGCGGATTAACGAGAGATAATTGGTTTAACATTTCTTAATTAATATATACTTAATAAGTTTTGTGCTATCATTTGTGTTTAAGTTGACAAGTGTCAAGTAAAAATTTTTGAATATTATAATAATTTATTATTTTATTATTTCATAATTATCTAAAATTCCTGTGTTCCTGTGTTTTTCCTGTGTTTTACAATACAAAAATATATTAAACCTTATTCGAAAAGTTAACAAAGCGAAAAGACTTTTGATGTGGCAATTTAGTTCAGCATCAAAGACTCCGTGGTGGAATGAGAAATAAAAGCTTAAGTGATCCGTATTCCAGACCTGTAACAGCCTTATTCATGCAGCATCCGTTACTATTAATTATAAATAAATCTCAGCAAGTGCAGTCACCGCAGTATGTGCTTAAACAGTGTGTCAAGTGCTTAATCATTAAGTCCTGGTCCTGATGCAATTTAGAAGCTTTCCAAAAGACTTACAGCAGAGTGAAAAATTTTTAGTTTCGATATTATAATTATAATTATATATATATATATATATATATATATAATCTGTTAATTTCTTCTTTTTTTTACTAATCATAATATTAATCTATTTTTTTTTTGTATTATTGTTTAATTATAATTAATGTTAATTTTAATTTAGTATTATATATTTTTTTAATATGTTGTAATTATGTAATAACTAATTTTTAATGATTTTATTATAGAATGAACGAATGCGGCGTTGGGAACCGCCAACCAACACGCCATGTTCCGAACGGCGGAAGGTGGAGGACGGAGCTACAAATAGCTACGTGGAATGTAAGAGGAGGAATGGAACAGAAGATGAATGAATTATTAGATGTGATGGATGACAAAGATCTGGATGTTATTTGTGTGTCTGAGACCAAGTGAAAAGGCAATGATACGACCGATTTACCTGGCAACCGGGTCGCTTTCTGGGCTGGGGTTCCAGAGGGTGAGCGAGGTTGCCAAGGTGTAGGCGTATTATTGTCCTCTCCAATGGTTAATGCAATGATAGAATACAAGGCGATTAGCCCGAGGCTTCTTTGGGTTCGCTTTAAGCTGGGGATAACAAGAGTATTCTTGTTAGCCATGTATGCGCCAGTATCCTCAGCTCAAATGAGCCAGCTCGAGGAGTTTTGGGAGAATGTCAGGGATGTTCTAAGTAGTGTCAGAGATAATGAAAAGTTGATAGTATGTGGAGATATGAATGGATGGGTTGGAACCGCGCGAAGCGGTTACGAAAGCGTGCTAGGCAAATATGGTGATAAGAGGGTAAATGAGGCTGGAAAGCTTATTTTGGAATTTTGTAAGGAGAAAAATTTGTTTGTGGGAAACACGATGTTTGATCACAAACAAATTCACATGTACACATGGGAGCGAGCGGAAGAAAGAAGTATGATTGATTTATTCCTAGTGGATCAGCGTATTCGAAGTCAAGTTATGGACACGCGAGTGTTCAGAGGTGCTGATCTGGGAACGAACCACTATCTAGTCGTTGCTAGAATAAGAGGTTTGTTCGCAGGTTGGCGCAGCCGCACGACGTGTCCAAGCTTGGCGTCGAATTATCGCATAAGAAGCTGGAAGCTTCAAGATCCACCGATCAGAGAGGAATATCAAGAGAGCATTTCCAAGAAGCTTGAAAGCTGTGATTCTGGAAATGAAAGTGTTGAAGTATGCTGACAGAACCTTAGGAATAGTATGGTGAAAGTAGCGACAGAAGTATGTGGTAAAAGGAAAAGAGGTTTTAGTAAAAAGCGCGATGAATGGTGGGATGATGAAGTGAAAGACGCTGTAGAGTTAAAGAAGAAAGCATGGCTGGATTATAAAGCCTCTGGTAAGGATAAAAGTATGAGAGAGATAAGAAAAAGAGCGTAAAGCTGCAAAAGCACAAAACGAAAGCACTTATAAAGATGAAGCGTGAAAATTCTGAGAGAGAAAGGGATGAAAGGTTGACGAACAACTTCCGGGAAAACACGAAGCTTTTCTGGCGAGAAGTTAGTGGTTCCCGGGGTTGTTCGGTAACCTGTAGAATGAAATGGGGTGCTTTCGAAAAGCGGTGAAATTTTAAATGAGCAAGCACACGTTTTGCAGCGGTGGGCGGAATTCTATAAGGAGATGTATGAACGTGAGGACGCCTCGGTCTTGACTACCAGCGTAATGCTGAGTCAAGATGTAGCCGATGGTGAAATCAGTTTGGAAGAAGTAGAGAACGTGATTCGAAGTCTGAAATGTGGTAAGGCTGCGGGAGCAGATGAAGTTACTGCCGAGATGATCAAATATGGTGAGCCACGCGTCTGGGACTTTTTCTGGTTTTTGTGCAATTTATGTTGGAAATCTGGGGAGGTCCCAGACGATTGGCGAAGTGCAGTACCTTTGTATAATGGCAAAGGTTCAAAGATAGACTGTGCAAGCTATAGGGCCATCAGTTTGATCAGCTTGGGCGGTAAAGTTTATGCTAAAATTTTAGCGAGAAGAATGCAAGAGAGATCTGAAAGGCTGTTGTGGGAGGCATAAGGAGGTTTTAGACCTGGAAGAGGGTGTATAGATCAGATCTTTTCCCCCCGCATGATCACGGAAAAGTTTTTGGCCCTAAACCAAAAGGTTTTCTGTGCTTTTGTGGATTTGGAAAAGGCGTTTGACAGGGTTGTGAGAAAGAAGTTATGGGAGATACTGACCCGATACAATGTGAACGGACCCTTGCTACAGGCTGTAAGGTCTCTTTACCGAGATCACTCAGCCTGTGTGCGAGTAGGAGCTGGCATGTCGCCCTGGTTTGACATCCAATCGGGTGTTAAGCAAGGTTGCGCTATGTCAGCTTGGTTGTTCAATTTGTATTTGGATAGTTGTCTCCAAGGCGTGAAAGACGGTGACATGGGAGTGAAAGTAGGTGACCTTAAAGTCAATTGCTTGCTATATGCAGATGATGCAGTGCTCATTGCATCATCAGAATGCAATTTGCAGGCATTGGTCACCACTCTGAAAGATGGGTGTGAAATTAATGGTCTTAACCTGAATGTAGATAAGACGAAGGTTCTGATATTTGAAAGAAATGAAGAAAGAACAGAATGTAAGATCAACGTGAATGATAAGATAATAGAACAAGTGAATGAAGTGGTATATTTGGAAAGTATGTTTAGCAGAGACGGAAGATACGAAATGGATGTGGAAAGGCGTATTGCTGCCGATAACAGAGTCAATGGTGCTTTGACTGCATTGTTGAGACGGCACAACGTCAGTATAGCTGCACGTTTGGCTGTACACAATGCAGTTTTGCTACCGACGCTGTTATACGGCACCCAAACGTGGGTAACACAGAAGAAGAATGTAAGAAAGATGAATGCTGTGGAGATGCGATCTCTTCGCAGAATATGCGGAGTCAGTCTAGCTGATCGAATCCGCAATGAAGAGATCCACAGAATGGCAGGTACTAGCGAAGATGTCACGGTGAGAATGAAGAAGAACGTGCTCAGGTGGTTTGGGCACGTTGAACGAATGAGTGATGAAAGAATGGTAAAAAAGATTTATATGGGAAAAGTGAGCGGTAAGAGAGACAGGGGGAGGCCTCGAGTGACCTTCGAAAGCACAGTAGCTACGATACTGGAAGAAGGTCACGTAAAAAGCATGAGGACCCCCCGGAGGGCATGTATGAAGAGGTTGATGTCTGTGGCCGAGGCGAAAGAGGTATGCAGAGACCGTAGCGTTTGGCGCTCCGTCGTCTCTGGCTACCCCGCAAGGGATATGGCGTGAAGGTAAATAAATAAATAAATAAATAAATAAATAAATAAATATTTGTGTTTAATCATATAGTTAAGAAATATTTATTAATTTCCCAGTTAATACTCACGAAATATAATATACTTTTATATGTTTCATGTATCTAATGTATCGTGTTAATACACGATCAATAATTTCGATATATTTCATTAATTATAACTGAAATTAAAACTACTTTAATTCTATTGTTATTAACAATTCAATTCTTATTTTACATTTAACACAAATAAAAATTAAGTGTATATCTTTAATATTCATTTTAAACACCAGTACAAGTCTTTTGTTGCTATGGATCGACGTATCTAAATAAGGTCTAAATGGGGCTTATTTCCAAAATATATAAAAAAACATAAGGGCTTTAAAATAATTGAGAGTATATACAAGAACACTACAGCAAACCATTTTAATATATTAGAAGAAAATACTTAGAGTTTAACAGATAAATATTATAGCATAATATATTACAAATACTCAATTCATAAATAAAAACTCATTCTTTAAACAATGAATGTAATAGAGGTTTATTGTATTTTCAGCAAAACTTTTAAAAACATATTACATACATCGCAGTGCCACATATCCAACTGCAATGTAAATTACCATAAACAATTTAAGAAGGAAAGAAAACTTTATGAAGTTAAAAAAGTATTAATATTAAGAAATATAATTACAAGATTTAAAGTGACTCCATTTCATTGTTTTATCTCATTTCAAAATGTTAACTGCTAGCCTTGAAGTTCACAGTGCAGCTGATATTTGTAAAACTATTTTATACAGATATCACAAAATCATCCCTCTTCTTAAATAACCAAATACGACTACCTCTTGAGGAATTTTTACTCTCTCTACCTCTATTTTAACTTTTTATAAAAAATCTTTCAACAATTTGTACCCGGAGCAAAAACCACTAAAATATAGAAATATTATTTTGTATTATAAGGCATTGTCATGTCAATTACCTTATCTTTCGGTTACATAATAATGACATACATGTTAATAAGACAATGTTTAAAAGTTTAAAAACTTTTAATAGTTCAAATTTACAATTAATGTAAATAAAACAAATTATCTCAGCATGAAGATGAGTTTTAATTATAAAATGTGTCTAAAATTATTGAAGACGGGACAGGTTTGCATTTCAGAAGCTTAATAAACATTTTCTGGAGGCCTTCGTTATTTATAATACCGGTTCATGTTAAGTTCTCAGCAGATAAGTAAGAAATAATTTGTTTAACATTTTTTTATTTTTTAGGTGTGTCTGTTGTGTTTTTTGTTTATCATTAGAATGGAGCGAGCGCCGGCGACGAGCGGACGTGCTCTTAACTTAAATTTTAAATTTACCCGCATTATATTTTATTAATAATTAATTATAAAAGTTGGTTAAATAAATTTTTTGTGTAATAACACAGGCACACAAAAAAAAAAAAACGTCATGAACCAGAGGGGAGACCCCATTGTTCCTAGGTTTTTGGGATCGCTAAAACCGAATATGACAATAAAAACTAATTTTAAATGCCCGTTTTGCCGCTAGCACCCCCTTACTACCTCTTAAGGGGTGAAAATTGAAATTTTTGTAAAAAATCAAGATATATGTGTCTTTCTACGTTTTTTGGGATGCTGAAACCGAAAATGATAACTAAAAATAAATTCATGACCACTGTCACCCCCTACCATCCCTTACAGGAGGTGAAAATTTCATTTTTTTCTATAAAATCAAGACAGATATGTATTTCTACGTTTTTTGGTATAATGAAACCGAAAATGACAACCAAAAGTGAATTTGATACCTCTTTTACTCAATACCACCCCCTAACTACCCCTAACGGGGGGGGGAGGGGGTGGGGGTAGTTTCAATTTTGTATAAAATCAAGATGTATGAAGAAATTTTGACGATTTACAGTAAATGACATGTTTATATCAAACTAGTTTGAAGTTACTCTTAGCTGTTATATTAGAAATTCAAATGCTTTATCGATCAGAAGTATCTGATATTTATTCATGATTTAATTCTATTCTTAGCGTAACCCAGGAACAACGGCGTGGACGTAGTAGATTTCTGTTCCCTTTTGGAGTGCTGGATTAAAGTGAGTCCCCTTGCCTCTCACTATCCGGGGTGCTGAATTAAAGTGAGTCCCCTTGCCTCTCACTATTCAGCGTCTACCTGTTTCTACGATAACTAACACTCTTGTTGTCAAAAGTTCTTCTAAGTGGTTTCCTTTTATTGGTTCTTTTCTGTTCTGGCAAATCTCTTTTTAAATTCCAACAGTAGTCTGCTAACATATTGACATCCCATTTACCCTGATAGCGCTGTTCCATTGTCTTAAGATCCTGTCTGATGGAACCTTTCACCTTGCTCCTCACTATAGTCTCCTAAATTGGCCGAAAAATAGTAACCTTTCTATTTCGGAGGCAAAGAATTAGGTTCAGCATCTTTTAAGCGTTTTACAAGACTGCCGGATGGATAACAGTATAAACAGAATTAAATAGAAAGCAAAAAAAAAAACAAAAAATGAAACAACTTGTTAAGAATAGGACAAAAATCATGATTCAGTCTTAGTATCATAATAACAAATATATGCATACAATAAGGTTACCATATACTTTATAATCATTTTTTCTCTCAGCATCTTGAAAAACATAGAAATTCACATATTTTCGGTTCCAGCATCCTAAAAAACGTAGAAATCACATCTATCTTGATTTTATAGAAAAATTGAAATTTTCACCCCCTTTAAGGGGTAGTAAGGGGGTGATAGTGGTCATGAATTTATTTTTAGTTATCATTTTCGGTTTCAGCATCCCAAAAAACGTAGAAAGACACATCTATCTTGATTTTTTACAAAAATTTCAATTTTCACCCCTTAAGAGGTTGTAAGGGGGTGCTAGCGGGAAAACTGGCATTTAAAATTAGTTTTTATTGTCATATTCGGTTTCAGCGATCCCAAAAACCTAGGAATAATGGGGTCTCCCCTCTGGTTCATGACGTTTTTTTTTTTTTGTGTGCCTGTGTAATTAATATGATAATATTGTATATGTGTAGTGTATAAGTTTGTGTTTGTGCTCCCGTGAATTCTCCTGAACTGACCATGTCATTGAAGAGTTAAATGCCGGTGCTAATTAAAAAATACAGTCTGATTTTGCACAGACATGATGTATGTCTGTGCAAAATATCCACAGAGATTTAACTATCTCGCCAGTCTTGTAAAACATATGAAATACAGAAGAATATACTGCATGGGATACAGAAGAAGAAAGAACAAGAAAAAGAGTTAATTGCAATAAGTCTGGCCGCCAGATCCACTCAAAAATCAATTCCACCACAAATGGAAATCAAAAAACAAGTGTGTCTGCACAAAAACAAGAAAAAAAGGCATTTCAAAACTAAAAGCAAAGTGTAAAAAAACAAAGAGATCTTAGTGTGGTGACCTGTATGTGTTATAATGAGATGTAGTTTAATAAAATTGTAGAATAATAATGAGGTGTAAATAAGTTTCAAATAATATATTTTTGTATGTATGTTTTATAATAATTTGTTGTTTATTTATTTATTAATTTTTTTGTTTGAATCAATTTAATGTTGAATGCACAAATTAAATATATTGAAGATAATAATGTCTATATAATATTAACGAGCAAATAATTAGCATATTTTTTACCTTTTGTTTTAAAGGTTGTATCCATTCATTGTGGTGAAGTACAAAAGTTGTTATTTTTTTAATTTTATAATAATTTTTATATTCGTTATTTTGAATTTAAATTTATATTGCAATGTATATTATATTAAGTATTTCACCAATAATTGTTTGCTATTTGTCGGTGCCAGATGAGTTTATATAGTTTTTGTATTTAAAATTTGTATTTATTATTGTATGTTTAAATAAAAATGTGTGTATGTAATATTTAATATGAACAAATTGGCGTTTGGGACCGCCAACCAACACGCCATGTTCCGAACGGCGGGAGGTGGAGGACGGAGCTACAAATAGCTACGTGGAATGTAAGAGGAGGAATGGAGCAGAAGATGAATGAATTATTAGATGTGATGGATGACAAAGATCTGGATGTTATTTGTGTGTCTGAGACCAAGCGAAAAGGCAATGATACGACCGATTTGCCCGGCAACCGGGTCGCTTTCTGGGCTGGGGTTCCAGAGGGTGAGCGAGGTTGCCAAGGTGTAGGTGTATTGTTGTCTTCTCGAATGGTTAATGCTATGGTAGAATATAAGGCGATCAACCCGAGGCTTCTTTGGGTTCGCTTTAAGCTGGGGATAACAAGAGTATTCTTGTTAGCCGTGTATGCTGCAATATCCTCAACTCAAATCAGCGAGCTCGAGGAGTTTTGGGAGAGTGTCAGGGATGGTCTAAGTAGTGTCAGAAGTAATGAAAAGTTGATAGTATATGGGGATATTAATGGATGGGTTGGAACCGCGCGAAGTGGTTACGAAAGCGTGCTAGGCAAGTACGGTGATGAGAGAGTAAATGAGGCTGGAAAGCTTATTTTGGAATTTTGTAAGGAGAGAAATTTGTTTGTGGCAAACACGATGTTTGATCACAAACAAATTCACATGTACACATGGGAGCGAGCGGAAGAAAGAAGTATGATTGATTTATTCCTGGTGGATCAGTGAATTCGAAGCCAAGTTATGGACACGCGAGTGCTTAGGGGTGCTGAACTGGGAACAGATTATTATCTAGTCGTTGCTAGAATAAGAGGCCTGTTTGCAGGTTGGAGCAACCACACGACGTGTCCCAACTTGGAGTCGAAATCGCATAAGAAGCTGGAAGCTTCAAGATCCACCGATCAGAGAGGAATATCAAGAAAGGGTTTCCAAGAAGCTTGAAAGCTGTGATTCTGGAAATGAAAGCGCTAAAGTATGCTGGCAGAACCTTAGGAATGGTATGGTGAAAGAAGCGACAAAGGTATGTGGTAAAAGGTAAAGAGGTTTTAGTAAAAAGCGCGATGAATGGTGGGATGATGAAGTGAAAGACGCTGTGGAGTTAAAGAAGAAAGCATGGCTGGATTATAAAACCTCGGGTAAGAATAAAAGTATAAGAGGGATAAGAAAAAGAGAGTACAAGCTGCAAAATCACAAAACGAAAGCATTTATAAAGATGAAGCGTGAAAATTTTGAGAGAGAAAGAGATGAAAGGTTGACGAACAACTTCCGGGAAAACACGAAGCTGTTTTGGCGAGAAGTTAGTAATTCCCGGGGTTGTAACCTGTAGGATGAAAGGGGTGCTTTCGAAGAGCGGTGAAATTTTAACCGAGCAAGCACACGTTTTGCAGCGGTGGGCGGAATTCTACAAGGTGACGTATGATTGTGAGGACGCCTCGGCCTTGAGTACCAGCAAAATGTTGAGTCCGGATGTAAGCGATAATAAAATCAGTTTGGAAGAAGTGGAGAGCGCTATTCGAAGTCTGAAATGTGGTAAGGCTGCGGGAGCAGATGAAGTTACTGCCGAGATGATCAAACATGGTGGGCCGCGCGTCTTGGACTTGTTCTGGTTTTTGTGCAATTTATGCTAGAAATCAGGAGAGGTCCCAGACGATTGGCGAGGTGCAGTCATCGTGCCTTTGTATAAAGGCAAAGATTCACAGATAGACTGTGCAAGCTATAAGGCTATCAGTTTGATTAGCTTGGGCGGTAAAGTTTATGCTAAAATATTAGCGAGGAGAATGCAAGAGAGATCTGAAAGGCTGTTGTGGGAGGCCCAAGGAGGTTTTAGACCTGGAAGAGGGTGTATAGATCAGATCTTTTCCCTCCACATGATCACGGAAAAGTTTTTGGCCCTAAACCAAAAGGTTTTCTGTTCTTTTGTGGATTTGGAAAAGGCGTTTGACAGGGTTGTGAGAAAAAAAATATGGGAGATACTGCCCCGATACAATGTGAGCGGACTCTTGCTACAGACTGTAAAGTCTCTTTACAGAGATCACTCAGCCTGTATGCGAGTAGGGGCTGGCATGTCACCCTGGTTTGACATCCAATCGGGTGTTAAGCAAGGTTGCACTATGTCAGCTTGGTTATTCAATTTGTATTTGGATTGTTGTCTCCAAGGCGTGAAAGACGGTGACATGGGAGTGAAAGTAGGTGACCTTAAAGTCAATTGCTTGCTATACGCAGATGATGCGGTGCTCATTGCATCATCAGAATGCGATCTGCAGGCATTGGTCACCACTCTGAAAGATGGGTGTGAAAATAATGGTCTAAACTTGAATGCAGATAAGACGAAGGTTCTGATATTTGAAAGAAATGAAGAAAGAACAGAATGTAAGATCAACGTGAATGGTAAGATAATAGAACAAGTGAATGAAATGGTATATTTGGGAAGTATGTTTAGCAGAGACGGAAGATACGAAATGCATGTGGAAAGGCGTATTGCTGCCGGTAACAGAGTCAACGGTGCTCTGGCTGCATTGTTGAGACGGCGAAACGTCAGCACAGCTGCACATTTGGCTGTTCACAATGCGGTTTTGCTACCGACGCTGTTATACGGCAGCCAAACGTGGGTAACACAGAAGAAGAATTTAAGAAAGATGAATGCTATGGAGATGCGATCTCTTAGCGGAATATGCGGAGTCAGCCTAGCTGACCGAATCCGCAATGAAGAGATCCACAGAATGGCAGGTACTAGTGAAGATGTTACAGTGAGAATGAAGAAGAACGTGCTCAGGTGGTTTGGGCACGTCGAATGAGTGATGAAAGAATGGTTAAAAAGATTTATGCAGGAAAAGTGAGCGGTAAGAGACAGGGGGAGGCCGCGAGTGACCTTCGAAAACACGGTATCTAAGATACTGGAGGGACTCCGAAGGGCATGTATGAAGAGTGTGATGTCAGTGGCCGAGGCGAAAGAGGTATGCAGGGACCGTAGCGTTTTGCGCTCCGTCGTCTCTGGCTACCCCGCAAGGGATATGGCGTGAAGCTAAACTAAACTAAACTAAACTTTAATATATGAATTATGTGTAACTCTGTGATTTAGAATAATAATTAATATTATCAACATCGGAATCACTCGGCTAATCATGTGACTTCCGAAGTGGAAGGAGTTGCTATATAAGGCACGCGCAACGCAGTCTAGGGCAACCTACCGACGATCGCACAGTATTTCAAGGGGCTCTCCAAAAGCTACTTTGACAATGCTATGGGACACCCAAACCCGCTGGTGGTTAAGGCCACAGGATACACGGCCCTAAACTCCTAAAGTCAGAAAGAGAAGACCCAAGTTGGTACTTTTCGATCCGGACGACACGATTACGTTAGGGAACGCTACGTAAAAGCGGCAAAGCGAACATAAATACTACACATACACACAAACACAGCGTCTTCGCCGGCGAAGACGAGGCCCCCATCCAAGCACGTTGCTTCGGCCTTCTGCCGTCGGAGGACGTTAGTGTCAAATCCTAACCCACATCCAACCCTCGCTTCCCACCTAACGGCGTCTTGAGCCGTGGTCCGAGCTTCACAGGAGGCGCCCTCAGGACGCGCTTTGCCCTGGGGCCCTTCAGGCCCCCCTTTTTCAAGGGCGGGTCGTTGCACCCGTCCATTCCACCGGTGACGTTGTCATAGGCAGTAGGGCTAACAGCAAAGACACAAAAAAAAAAAGTCTAGGGCAGTTCAGCTTCAACGGCCGAATGGTTCAGACGTCTGACATTGATTAGGCCTGAAACATTTTGTATTATAAAAACTTTAAATAAAGATTCTATAGTTGGAATGTTGTCTTTTTGACAATGGACCTTCACGAAGATCTAAATGGCTCTCAACAGGAACGTGGCCCTTCGCCCGTGTTCCCAACACCCGAAATATACAATAATATTAATTTAGGTCATAAGGTGTTGCGAATATCACAATACTATTGCTTATAATAGTTTTAGAAATTCATAGTATTAAATATTACTAAAAGAAATCAACATCTCATTTATTACAATGAAGTCTTCAATAAATTAAAAATATTTATTGCATCAACCGTACTTTAGTCGTACAGATACAGCGCCTGTATATACTTACACTCCCTGATCATCCTAGCAAAAACGAAAAAGACTTTAAAAGTGGAAATAAAATATAAGCAACAAGAATTTATTTATTAAAAGTACGAATTCCGTTTTATTAAGTGCAATGTATCAAACATATTTTTAAAACAAAGTAGTTAGACGCGGAAAACAAACATAAATAACTACGAAACAATATAACGGCGTTTGTTAAAAATGGTTTAACGGAGAGCGTAGAGTCTTATAAATAAATATTTCTGAATCAAAAGATGCCCAAGTATTAAATAATTTAGAAAAAGTTATTCTTTCTTTATGTACAAATTAGTAACTACAGAGAACTGCACTTCAATACAGTATGTCACACGAATGGCATTCGAGAATGTTAGAACTCACAGAACCAGACTTCTATTAAAATCTTCCTCAGAATGTAAATGGCGGGCACGATTGTTCGGAGAGAGATTCACTAGCTCCTTTGGGACTCGTACCTTCTGGGATAGAATTTCCTGAAGGTAGTTAGTAAAATAGAAGCGGTCTATTTTACTAACTGGTTCGACGTTTTTGCTCAATTATAAAGTATACTTTAAACTTACCTTGACTTATCATGATCTTTTATTATTCTTGCAAGCAATGAACGATAGTAACATTTACAGATATATTTTATATTCATATCCTATTCCTGCTTAATAAGGTTTATTTTTAAAATATATTAAAACTAAAAAAAAGAAGTGTAATAATAAATAGTTAAAAAATAATTTAAATTTTTTCTGTGACAATTCTAAGTAGGGTTTTGAATTTCATAATAATTATTTACATTCATTTTAACATAAAACTAATTAATTATCTAACATAAATACTGCATACTTTTAAAACACCCCTTCAAATAGAAGAGCTATATATGTCAAGAACTATACGACTTATATTATTAACATTTTATACTTCATGAATTATATTAATAAGCAGAGACATGAAGTAATGGTTAAATACCTTTAATTTAATCTGAAAAGAAAAGTTATGAATTGTAACATAATAATATAATATATTTCATCTAACACTTTCAACTTATTTATATTTTAGGAATGCCATTAAAAGCGTACCACTCTGCATCATGTAAACAACTTGCAAAATTTATTAATATTAAGTGACTTCTTTCCATATTCATGAAATAATATTTCGTACATTTTCATTCGCGGTATACTATTAAATATAAACTTAATCACTATCACGAGAAAGTTTATTTTTACTTGTAGAATAAATGTACTATAAATACTAGTTATTTAAAGTAGTTACCACCGTGGAACAGTGACGACACTTTTGTATTTTGTCAAAATATACATGTTGATAAGTCAATGTTCACACATACTTTAAACTTAGACATTAAAATTTTGTAAATATTTTTTGAGCGAAGCGAGCGAAGTGAGCGGAGTATTTTACTGGAGACTTTTTACATTCTTTGTCACGAATTGGCTCGAAAACTACTTGACGGAAAATTATGAAACTTTGCAATTAAAAAGATACACATAAGGTGAAGGTTTTTTTTTAAAAAATTTGGAAAAATGTCCTCGAATTTTTTTTTTTTTGTTTCATGTCAAAAAACTGATATCCTATTAAAGTCAATGGGAAACGATGAGTCATTACACTGGGCTCACTTCGCTCAAAATGCAAACGGCACCCAAGATTTCGCGAGCGCAGCGAGTCGAAATTGAGTGTTTGTTGGCGCCCCTAGTTATTTAATAATGACATTTTGCTTTACATAATAATTACTAAAATATGTCTGATATAAATAAAACAATTAATTTAACATGAAGATAAGTTTTACTTATGAAATGGGTTTAAAGCTATTAAAGACGGGGTCGTTTGCATTTCAGCAGCTTAATAAACATTATCTGGAGGCCTTCGTTATTTATAATACCGATTCATGTTAAGTTCTGAGCGGATTAGTGAGAGATAATTTGTTTAACATTCATTTAATTGTTTCTCTTATTTTATATTTATCTTATTTATTAATAGAATATAATTTAGGAATATATTTCAAATTTCTTTAGCTCCTATCTAATTATATGCGCATTTTTTTTAAAGTATAATTGACAGTTCAATAAACGTATCATGAATGATAATCACATTAATTGTTCCACTCTATGAATATTAAAGCTCTAGTTGATTGAAAGTGTTTCTGTAATTGATATTTATTTTTAATATAATACGTTTGTTGATCATAAAGTAAAATAAATACGCTGAAAGATGTGCATGTATCAAAATTAAAAAAGTACATCTGAAATATATTTATAATTAATATTGTTTGTATTTAATTATTTATATAGAATACAGTAACGATTAAGAATTCAAATACATGTTGTAAAAAATCTGGAAGTATTTTATAAAGTTATACTGTTTCAGATAAAACTTTAGGAAAATAAATCGGAGGACCTAGTGTTGTGGAACAACGGATTGTACTTTGCAAAGTTCTCCCCTCTTCTGAAGTACTCTCACCTCAGTCTTACTTATACCAGTTGCATCCTCTTGACTCCATTCCACTTCGGATAGTTCCTACTCGATAAAACGAAACTAAAAGACATCGATAAATAATAATTTATAAAACATTTAACGGCCATTCTAATGTTATATAATTATTGTCATTTCTAATTTATTTCATGGTTAAAACAGATCTGAAGATAAAAAGTCGGACGCCGTTCTGAGAGATAATATTTTTTGACAATAACTATCTATAAATATATATTTTTATTTCCTAATCTCAATAAATCTATGAGAGCGTGCTATTATTCTGCTACATTCTAATTCACATGTGACGTCAACACAACGGATGCCTGGCTACGCCATTGTTACAATAAACAACACATATCACGACTATCGAGAATGGTGTGTTGTCAGTATATCATTAATATCACTATCACTATTAATCTACTTTCTTCCTACATATTGAATTTGTAAGATTTCGATAAATCGTATATAATTATAATGACAATTAAATATAATGTAACATAAATAAACTGAAAATGTTATGAAAACGTTTTAGTTAATTTTTTTAACAACAAATATAAAGATATAGGTGGTCATTGTTAAACATTTCGAATCGCTATTTGTTTTATGCGATAATTCGCTTAATTTACGCCGACGACTTCGCGCCGGGTATTATTGACTGGCGTTTCTATAGTATTTATAAAAAGATATATATTATTATACTCAGTGAATATATCCATATGAATGAATTTGAGTGGATATATGGATATACTCACTGAGTATAATAATGCTATAATAAATAAAGTATCTTTCTAATGACCTAAATAGCAACCTCAAAATTTAAGCAAACATCAAGAACTAACGACAATATAAAATGTATTATTTTGTGTACATAAGTTGTTTTCACTAAAATTTATCGCTTAAATTAAACTATATCATTATATACTTCGTGTTTTATTTGGTCTGTTCATTTAGTTGGTTCATAAAAGACCGTGTGATCGCAGTTACAGGCACAATGTCATGAATTGAATAAAACGTATTTAAAAAAATATATATTTCAATAATAAATGTATTCTACTGTTATATATTTATCATATTTTTCATTCTATAATAATATTTTAATTTAATTAATTTCAATTATCATAACAATAACATTGTCGGGTCCAACTTGTATGGGATCACCCTTCACAGATATTAATTATCGAATTATTCGATGCTCCTCTAGTACTATTATTTTGTATGTTTGATGACAAATTATTATTGGTATGTGACAACATTTTTTGTTCTTCTCTCTATTATTATGAAAATTACTATATAGAAAAGAGCTAAATAGTTATTAGTACAATAATTACAATTTACATTTCATTCTTTCTTTTAATTAAAAAAAATGTAATTTAAATGTGAATAATTATAGTTATCCTATTTTAAATTAATAGTTGTTGAAATTGGTTTCAGAAATAAGGAAAGGAAATAAAACATCTTACCGTCTGAAATAATATTCTTGGACTTTGTTACGTATACAAGAACCGAGGCTAGGTTTTCATCATCAATTACTATCGATCGATCAAATAATACATCGATTAAAATGTATGGGCTCGGTAAAAATGCTTTTTTCTCTATCTATAATATCTTTTTACTAGGGAACGATTCACAGTTTGAACAACACTACAACTATAAATATGTCAACATTTACGTTAACAGAGTTAAAGTTTGACAAATGTCACAATTTAGTACGGACTATGTCGATGTAGACTAGATCAGTATCAAAACTGTCCAAGTCAATATTCTGGATTTTATAAAAACTAAAGACTGAAAACTTTAAGCTTAAAAATTATGGTTTAGAAAATAATCTCTTAAGAAATCCTTCGCCCAAGCCATGATTAAATTAAAAATTAACACAGGGTAAATCCATAGATCCACAAAAATAAAGGTTCAAAGTCAAGTAACTAGGTGCCAAAGGTGACAAGGGGCTGGACCAAAAAGGTATACTAATAATATAAAACCGAAAAGATTGGCTTGTTTGGTTTTTTAATGCGCTGATTTCTGTAACTATTTTATATAATAAGCAAATCTAGAATTTCTTTTGATATTTATTAACGTAATGTTATAAGGTTGCATAATATCATGTTACATCTTTAAGAACGACAAAAGCAGATAATGGTTATTATTTTCATCGTATTTCTGATCTATAGTTCAGAATGTAAAACGCCATTCAATGTATAAAAAGGCATAATGTATAAAAAGGCTTCGATGTAATATAAGGAAGTTATCAGAGATCCTTTCATGTTCATTGTTGCATCAAGTCTGAATATTCCATCTATCTCAAGGCTTTTATTTCTATCAAACCTAGTTAAAAACCTTCAATTCACAAAATAACATCACTCCAAGCTTTAGTCCAACTGGTCTGTAAATATTTTCCATATTTAATACATTTGGAGCGAATACAATAACTTGCACAAAAATTAATAATAAGAAATATAATTCCAATACCTAATATTTTGTACATAATCAATTGATCCATTTTATTTTTTAATTTAATTCTAAAATAAACTTCGTTTTAATATTTCAATAGCAAGCGTTAAAGTAAACAGAATAAATCACATATTTGTAGAACTATTTTAGACTGACATTACTACATTAACTGTTTTGTTACATAACCCAAATAGTTGGTATCTAGAAGAATTTTCACTCTTTCTAATTTTATTTTTACTGATATATACTCGGAGCATGATTCTTATATACAATAATATTAATTTAGGTCATAAGGTATTGTGAACATCACAATACTATTGTTACCTGAATCCAATATTAAATATCGGGGTTTGAACTAAAAGGAAATTTGATAAATATAAAATCATACAAAGTAATAACGGAAATTGTTAGCAATGCTTTTTATTCTGTTAAAGATATAAGGTAATGATGTTTATTATTTTTGTAAACATCCACATTGTTTATAATATTGTATAAAAATTAATAGTATTAAATAATACTAAAAGAAATCAACATCTCATTTATTACAATGAATTATTTCAATAAATTAAGAATATTTATTTATATGTATCAACCGTACTTTAGTTGTGCAGATACAGTGCCTGTATATACATACACTCCCTAATCATCCTAGCAAAAACGAAAAAGACTTTAGAAGTGGAAATAAAATATAAGCAACAAGAATTTATTTATTAAAAGTACGAATTCCGTTTTATTAAGTGCAATGTATCAAACATATTTTTAAAACAAAGTAGTTAGACGCGGAAAACAAACATAAATAACTACGAAACAATATAACGGCGTTTGTTAAAAATGGTTTAACGGAGAGCGTAGAGTCTTATAAATAAATATTTCTGAATCATAAGATGCCCAAGTCTAAATAATTTTGAAAAAGTTATTCTTTCTTTATGTACAAATTAGTAATTACAGAGGACTCCACATCAATACAGTATGTCACACGAATGGCATTCGAGAATGTTAGAACTCACAGAAACCGATTTCTATTAAAATCTTCCTCAGAATGTAAATGGCGGACACGATTGTTCGGAAAGAGATTCACGAGCTCCTTTGGGAGTCGTACCTTCTGAGATAGAATTTCCTGAAGGACCACTTCTATTTTACTAACTGGTTCGACGTTTTTGCTCAATTATAAAGTATACTTTAAACTTACCTTGATTTATCATGATCTTTTATTATTCTTGCAAGCAATGAACGATAGTAATATTTACAGATATATTTTATATTCATATCCTGCTTAATAAGGTTTAATGTTTAAAATATAATAAAACTAAAAAAAGGAGTGTAATAATAAATCGTTAAAAAGTAATTTAAATTTTTTCTGTGACAAGTAGGGTTTTGAATTTCACAATTATTATTCACATTCATTTTAACATAAAACTAATTAAGTATCTAACATAAATACTGCACACTTTTAAAACACCCCAAATAGAAGAGCTATATATGTCAGGAACTATACGACTTATATTATTAACATTTTTAGATGAAATATACTTTATGAATTATATTAATAAGCAGAGACATGAAGTAATGGTTAAATACCTTTAATTTAATCTCAAAATAAAAGTTATGAATTGTAACATAATAATATAAGGCTATTTCATCTAACACTTGCACTTATTTAAATTATAGGAATGCCATTAAAAGCGTACCACTCTGCATCATGTAAACAACTTGCAAAATTTATTCAAAGTGACTTCTTTCCATATTCATGAAATAATATTTCGTACATTTTCGCGGTATACTATTAAATATAAACTTAATCGCTATCACGAGAAAGTTTATTTTTACTTGTAGAATAAATTTACTATAAATACTAGTTATTTGAAGTAGTTACCACCGTGGAACAGTGACGGCACTTCTGTATTTTGTCAAAATATACATGTTGATAAGTTCACACACAGTACTTTAAACTTACACATTAAAATTTTGTAAATATTTTTTATTTAATAATGACCTTTTGCTTTTCATAATAGTTACTAAAATATGTCTGATAAAAAACAATTAATTTAGCATAAAGATAAATTTTACTTATGAATTGGGTTAAAAGCTATTAAAGACGTGGTCGTTTGCATTTCAGGAGCTTAATAAACATTTTCTTCCGAAGGCCGTCGTTATTTATAAAGCGCTTCTCTCGCATTACGCTCTCAGCAGATTAACGAAAGATAATTAACATTTCTAAATTAATATATTCTTAATAAATTTTGTGCTGTCATTTGTAATTTGTGTTGTAACTGTACTATGTTAATGACATTATTTTTCGGTTACATTATAGTCACATGCATTAGTAAGTCCATGTTTAAACATTATTTAAATTTACATATTTAATTTTTTAATATTTCAAATATAAAATTAATGTATTTAAAGCTAACTCAGCATGAAGATAAGTTTTACTTACGAAATGTGTTTAAAATTATTGAAGACGGGACAGGTTTGCATTTCAGAAGCTTAATAAACATTATCTGTAGACCTTCGTTATTTATAATAGCGGTTCATGTTAAGTTCTCAGCGGATTAGTGAGAGATAATTTGTTTAATATTCATTTAGTTGTTTCTCTTAATTTATATTTATCTTATTTACTAATACAATATAATTTAGGAATATATTTCAAGGCTATTATTTAGTATTTCTTTAGCTCCTATCAAATTAAATGCGCCATATTTTAAAAGTATAATTGACAGTGCAATAAACGTATCATGAATGATAATCACATTAATTGTTCCACTCTATGAATATTAAAGCTCTAGTTGATTGAAAGTGTTTCTGTAATTGATATTTATTTTTAATATAATACGTTTGTTGATCATAAAGTAAAATAAATACGCTGAAAGATGTGCATGTATCAAAATTAAAAAAGTACATCTGAAATATATTTATAATTAATATTGTTTGTATTTAATTATTTATACAGAATACAGAAAAGATTAGTAATATAAATACATATTGTATAATAAATCAGAGGGCGTAGTACTGTGGAACAACGGTTTGTCCTTTGCAAAGTTCACCCCTCATTTGGAATACTCTCACCTCTGGCCTTACTTATACCAGTTGCATTCTCTTGTCTCCAGTTAACGTCGGATAGTTCGTACTGGATAAAACAAAACTAAGAGAGATCAATGAATAATAATTTATGAAACTTTTAACAGCCATTCTTATGTTATATAATTATTGTGATCTTTAATTTATTTTCTGGTTAAAACAGATCTGAACATAAAAAGTGGTAGCCGTTCTGAGAAATAATATTTTCTCTTTTTAATAAAAATATTTCAGTGATATATACCTGCAGCGAAAAACATTAATATATAGAAATATTAATTTGGATTATAAGGCATTGTGAATGTGAAGTATGGTGATGGCGAAGAATGAAAATTTAATTCTTTAATAAACATAAAAATGCTACATAATAATATTAATTATTCCACTAAAAATCAATAACGTGGAAGATTGTAATTGACAACTTGCTTTGTGGACTAAATTAATAATATGTTATTATAATATTGTTATTAGTTTTCCAAGAGGGCAGAGACATGAAACAATGGTTAGAAATTTTCAATTTAATCTAAAAGAAAACTTATGGATTGTAATTATATTTATAAAGTAAGGTTATTTCAAATAACACTTTCAACTTATTTTAATCAAAGGAATGCTATTAAAAGCATACCTCTCAGTATCATGTAAACAATTTGCAAAATTTATTCAAAGTGACTTCTTTCCATATTCAAATAATATTTCGTACATTTTCATTCGCGGTATACTATTAAATATAAACTTAATAGCTATCATGAGAAAGTTTATTTTTACTTGTAGAATAAATTTATTATAAATACTAGTAATTTGAAATGCACCGACCACCGTGGAACAGTGTCGGTACTTGTATACTTTGTCAAAATACAATATATGGAAGAAGGGAGGAGGTAAAATATCATCGACAGTCTTTAAAATGAAGATATTATTAAGTATTGTATCCCTAATATGTCAATTACCTTATCTTTTGGTTACATAATAATGACATACATGTTAATAAGGCAATGTTTACACATTTAAAATTTAGAATAGTTCAAATTTACAATGAATGTAAATAAAATAAATTAACTCAGCATGAAGGTGAGTTTTACTTACAAAATGTGTTTAAAATTATTGAAGACGGGACAGGTTTGCATTTCAGAAGCTTAATAAACATTTTCTGGAGTCCGTTGTTATTTATAATACCGGTTCGTGTTAAATTCTGCGCGGATTAATGAGAGATAATTTGTTTAACATTTGTTTATTTATTAAGTGCGTCTATTGTATTTTTATTTATTATTAGAATAGATCTATAGACGCCAGTTGCAATAAGTCTCACAAATCAAGATGAAGTACCGAAAATAATGTCCTCCGAGGTTTATAAGGCCCATCAAGTCCCAAAAGAAAGACAAAACGCCTGGAGCAGATAATATCACCAACGAGATGTTGTTACTAAACATGGATCACCTAACTCCCATACTTACACACATTTTAATGAGGTTCTGAGAACAGAGTCAATACCAGAGCAATGGACTTCATCTACCATTACACTGCTACATAAGAAAGGAGACAAGAGCGATATAAACAACTACAGACCAATTAACCTCATGTCCAACATACATAAACTCTTTGCAAAAGTAATTCTAAACCGACTAACTACAACAATGGATGAGAACCCACCATGAGAGCAGGCAGGGTTTAGAACTGGCTTTTCGACATTAGACCACATTTATGTTGTCAGACAAATCTTTGAAAAAAGTAAGGAATATAACATTCCCTTCTACTGCTGCTTCGTCGATTACAGTAAAGCTTTTGAATCACTCAAACACGAGGCGATCTGGACAGCTCTTAGGAACCATGGCATAAACCATTTATACATCAGAATATTGAAGAATATCTACGATAATAGCAAAGCGAAAATAAAACTCAAAAGGAATGGAATACTAGGAAATGAAATTAAAATAAACAGAGGAGTTCGTCAAGGTGACCCTTTATCTCCAAAAATATTTACAGCAGTCCTAGAGGAGATCTTCCGTCAACTCAATTGGGAAGGAAGAGGCATTGCTGTAAATGTAGAAGAATTAACGCACCTTAGATTTGCTGACGACCTAATAATATTTTCAACGTCAAAAGCTAGCCTACAAGATATGCTGAATGAATTAGATAGGGAAAGCCAAAAAACAGGATTAGTGATGAACGCTCAGAAAACCAAAATCATAACAAATGGAAAACAGGTACCAATATTCATCAACAACAACAAAATTGAATATGTCGAGGAATATGTGTACCTGGGCCAACTAATGTCACCAAATGACCAAATGTAAAAGGAAATTGAAAGATGAATTGGAAGTGCTTGGAAGCGATATTGGAGCCTAAAAGAACTTATGAAAAACAAATAAACAGATATAGAAATAAAGAGAAAACTCTATGACATCTGTATTTTGCCGGTCCTTACATATGGCTGCCAAACTTGGTCTCTAACCAGAAATTTAAACAAGAAACTGGAAACATGTCAAAATGCCAAGAACAGAAGCGTGATGGGGAAAAGGTTAGCAAACAAGATTAGGACAGAGACAATAAAGAAATTCACCAAAACAAGGGACGTAATTATCACCATAAGAAATCTTAAATGAAAATGGACTGGCCATACCATTCGTGGAAAAGACAAGTGGAGCCAAAGGCTTATGTACTTGTTTATGGGCCACAAGAGCAGAAAACGACGACATAAAAGCAGTTGCAGGCGGCACATGGGCCAGAACAGCCAGTGATAGGGAAAAATGGAAGGCGTTGGAGGAGGCCTATGCGGAAAGCAAACAGACGTAAAAAAATTAGTAGAATAAAACCAATAGTGTCAATAAATATGTAAAAATTGTCTGAAATAAAGGCTTATTATTATTATATTATTATAGAATAGATCTTAATGGTATAATTCAAGGATAATGTTTAGAGTGTTTTTTCAACTCCTATCAAATTATTTGCGCCATATTTTAAAAGTTTAATTGACAGTGCAATAGGAGTATCATGAATGATAATTAAATCAATTGTTGCAATCCATGAAGCTCTAGTTGATTAAAAGTCTTCCTGTAATTGATATTTATTTTTAATACTCTCCCGTTTGTTGATTATAAAGTAAAATAAATACAGTGAGAGAAGTGCTTGTATCAGAATTAAATATATATATCTGAAATATATTTATAATTAATATCATTTTGTATTTAATTGTTTATACAGAATATAGTAAAGATATAAGAAAGAATTTAAATACGTATTGTATAATAAATCGGAGGATGTAGTACTGTGGAACAACGGTTTGTACTTTTGCAAAGTTCTCCCCTCGGTTAGAGTACTCTCACCTCTGGCCAAGTAAGGCCAGTTGCGTCATCTTGACTCCATTACACATCGGATAGTTCATACTCGATAAAACAAAACTAAGAGAAATCGATAAATAATAAATTATAAAACATTTAACGGCCATTCTAATTTTGTAATTTCTAATTTATTTCATGGTTAAAACAGATCTGAAGATTAAAAGTCGGACGCCGTTCTGAGAGATAATATTTTTTTACAATAAATATCTATAAATATATATTTTTATTTCCTAATCTCAATAAATCTATAAGAGCGTGCTGTTATTCTGCTACATTCTAATTCACATGTGACGTCATCACAACGGATGCCCGGCTACGCCATTGTCACAATAAACAACACATATCACGAAAAAATTCTCCGCTGACTTTGTTACGTATACAAGAACTGAAGCTCGGTTTCCACCATCGATGACTGGATCGATCGACCAAATAAAACATCGATTCATACAGTTAAATGTATGGGCTCGATCAAATTAAATCAAAATGCTTTTAGCTCTGATACGCAGGCGACAAGCAGAGGAATATCCTTTTTACTAATGAACAATTCACAGTTTAAACAACACTACAACAATAAATATGTCAAAATGTATGTTTACAGAGCTGAAGATTTTCAAATGTCATAATGTAGTACAGACTATGTATAAGTCTGAATATTCGGATGCTTTTATTTCTATCAAACCTAGTAAAAAATCCACACAAACAAAACTTTCAATTCACAAAAATAACATCACTCAAATCGGTAGTCGACTGGACTATAAATATTTTCCATTTTTAATACATATGGAGCATATATAATAACTTGCACAAAAGTAAAATAATGTTTAATTTATAATATAACTACTTATACTATGCACTAAACGGTTGATAATAACGTTAAAAATATTGAAAATAATGAAATATTTATATGAATACTATAACAGCCTATAAATACTATAACAGTCTCTTTTATTTCGAGAATTTTTTATTAAATAATTATCCCTGACTAAACTATTAAAGATTTTGCTAATGGAAGTTGTAAAAAGCATAACATCTGTTTTAAATCTCGTTTTGATGTAAACGTTTAGCTTTTATAATTTTATTAAAGATATCGTTATTTGAACAGTAACTTTTATTACACCCGTAAGCCGTTCACTTGACACGGAAGGACAAGTTTGTCCTAAGACGTTGTTGACATTGAACATAGTCAGATACATAAATAATCCTCATCGTGATGTTAATGTTAATCTATCTATCTTTAATGTATATTCGATAAACAGAACAAACATATAAATCCTTAAATAAATAATCTGTAAAAAACACAAATTGTGTAGCCCTAAAAAAATAAAATATGAGAAAGCATTATTTGAACTCGCTATATATCAAGAGAATGGGACAGATCGGAAAAACAAAGTTTGTCCAAATATCCAATGAAATATCAATCCATCAAACTCGATAAAAAATGTTGGGGAAAGTTAATATCGTTTTATGGTTTCGAAAGAATCGTAGGATTTATCGTTTTATAGTTATTTGGAGTGATTGAAAACGGTATGCCACTTTCCGTTATTGTTCCTTTGACGCGGATAGAGTTTTCATTTTACATAGTAAAAAATTGTGAAAAGAGGATTGTAATCAACTTTGTCCTTCGTTGTTCTAACAAACAAATATTGGAACTCTCTATGTAAGTGTGCTTTAGGAGGGAAGTTTATTACCATTATATCACCATCATATGCTAAGGACCTTACTACTGTTTAATACATTAATAATTAAATGTTATCAAGGTAAGATACTTTCTATTTCTACTTTATTTGTGGTGGCTTTTTTCCTAACTTATATCATCACTTTTACCACAGCATATCATACAATGTAATTACAGAACAATAGTTCTCTAACTTTCCTTAATGTTTTAATTATCAAGAATCCTGACAATACTAATAAGTATCTTAACGGCCCATCGTACCTCATCCCTAGGCAGTTAACTATTGTTGGGCAGTTACCCGTCAGCAGCCAGCACTGTTGTGCGTGAAGGGGGTAATTAATAAGGTCAATAAGGGCTATTATAAGTTACACAAGAAAATAATTCATGGAACCTGAGACCTAAGAAAGGCAATTCTTTGCAATGTGTACGTTTATATAAATTTTTTATTATGATTTTGGCTAGTCAAAGATCTATTAAACAAAGAGACGCACAGGTACTAAAATTAGATAACCTTTCTCATATATGAATATAGGCGGAAGTCAAAGTCAGCAATGTATACTATAATTAAGCTCAACCATTATCTCCGATTTGATAACCCAGAAATCCTTTCCTGCGAAGACAAATAAATGTATTCCTAAAATTATTGTCTTAAGAAATTAAAAACATTCTGATTTCAATATAGACGGTTGGAATCTATCTAACTCCTCTCATAAAAAAAATTAACACCACGCCTGTGAACACAATGGGTTTTGCCAAAAAATACAAAACTCTATTCCTGAAAACTAAAAAACTGTTAGGTAGATGAGGTAGATGACGAATTATTTGCCTTACTGACAGACATATATATCTCGTCTAAACATAAACTGGATTGTTGCAAAGAATTTGAATAGTCGAGTCAAATTTGAAATATGTACTCTTAAAAATCTTAGAAAACATTATTATAATTAACATAGCCGATAATGGTTTACTTCACGTTATCTCACAGATCATATTCGATGTCCATATTTAGATGATGTTCCTTTATTACAACATTGTGTCAATGTCATGAAGTTGCTTTGTAGTGTTTTAAAACCGCTACCTCCTCCCCTATAAGTTAATACTCCTTACCTCTACACTCCACCGTTTAGTTTTTATTTATAAATGTCAGATTGACAAATAATTCAAGACAGCTGAAATTCTGAAACATTAAAACTAAATTGAAAATGTGAATGTAAAGTAAAAAAGAAAACAAACACGAATGTTGTTCTACTACCATAACAGCTTTTAAATAACGTGTTACATGAGTTGCTTTCATAATCAAACAAAAAACAAGCTATACATATATTTATCACGTACTTTAGTAGTGCTACTGTTTATTTTGCATATGTTTAATTTATATTATTCTCTGGGTAGCTCTCTTTATTCACGAACAATGTGTTCGGCAACAGGTGTGATAACAAACTCTATTAAGCAAAAATTACAGACAGCTTTGCAAACAAAGCATTTAGAAGTTATAAATGAATCCTATATGCATAATGTCCCTAAAGGAGCGGAAACGCATTTTAAAGTCGTTATTGTGTCTGACCAATTTGATGGACTTGCATTAATCAAGGTAAAAAGACAATAATATTTAATTTCTGTAATAAATAATATCTATAATGTTGCAACTATTCTTATCTATAACTTGTGTTGAACAAAGGTTCTTATATTTTAAATAAGACTTAAAGCTATATAACTTAATAAAAATATGAATTTATCGAAAAAGTTATTTTAAAAAATAATTCTTTTTTTTGTTTCAGAGACATCGATTAGTAAATGAAATACTAAAAGAAGAATTACAAAATGGCGTCCACGCATTATCCATTGTAGCTAAAACATCTCAGCAATGGGATACCAGTGACAAAGTGATTGAGAGTAGTCCCAACTGTAGGGGTGGCTTTGGAAAGTAATGTTATATAATGGTTAGTTAAACTTAGCTAGAATAAATTAATATGATATGTTGAAAAAGTGTTTTATTTTATTAAGTATTCTGTAATTTTAGGTATTAAATTGTAAATGATATATCACACAAATTATATTTTAGTATTAAATTGTAATTACACCAAACACCAAAACAGGTTGAATCTAAAATTACAATACGATGAAATATAGGGGATTTTATCTAACATATTATAATATATTTGCAAAAATGGCTTAATATTTTTTATCTAAAAGGAAAGTTCTATTCAATAAATAAAAAATTATTTTGTCTTAATGTTTATTGTATTTGCACCTTACTATGAGTATGTAACGACAATCACGACGCACATTGTTTATAGACATATGTGAAAGTACTGTTTGCAGACTTAAGCCTACAACGTAATTACACTTAATGAATTTCAAAATCAATTTATATTCAGTTTGACAGTTCATATAATAAGTTGTAGAGCACTGAAACAACAATAAAATAAAGAAATGAAGATTTATATAATCCTTTAATACTAAATATAATACTTATTTTATATTTTTAGTATTTGTGTACTTTTGTCATTCTTACAAAATGCCATATATGGATATATATATATATATATCCTTACTATATAATTATGAGCTAATTGACTCTGTATGCACGCGCATCACTTATCACCCACAAATCACACAATAATGTGTAATACATAAAAAAAAAGCTATTGAATCAGGCTACAAAATAGAGTGGGTGCCAACCTCATACCTGACCTCCGAAACTTCCCGGCCCAGGCCGGGAAGTTCCCTCGTATATATATATATCTATATACTTCAATGTTATGATATACTTTCTTATTATAAATAGTCAAGCAAAATTTCTTATTCCTAAAGACTTATAAACTTATGATTTACATAATTAGCTACTTCATGAATAGAAATAAACTGTTGTCTATATCAGTATTTTATTGAAATGGCTATTTTATTAAATGTTAAAATACTATATTAAAAAAATATTTTACATACTTAGTATTAAAGATTTTAACACTAAACCTACCAAGTACCGGTCAAATTGACCGTTCTTAAACTTTTGTAAAACTTACACATTTTAAAACGTTATAATATCGTTATCAAACTACATGACAATTCTTAGAATATGCATATAATATTGTCTTCACTCTTTACTTTTAGTTATTTCCATTATTACCTGCGTTATATAATAAAATATTTTTTTAATTACTGATCAATTTGACGGCGTGCGGTAGGAACAGGTATACAAGAATTGTCGGTTGGTTTAAGTGTTAATCAAAGTAGGATTGAGAACAAAATCTTTAATTATACTTAAAAATATTCCTTTCCTATTGGGTGGAAATATTTCCAAGTATGATTGAAAATATTTCTAAACAGTATAACTGTTTTTGAACTTAACAAATATAACTGCAACTAGAATTTTCAAAAATAGCTATATTTAAGAGTATTTTACATTATTTTCACAAAATATATTAATAAAAATGAGTAAATTACTTCTAAAGTAACCATATGCTAAACTTTTGAGTTTGATTTTTTTTTCAGTTTTCCAAAGATTAATAAATCTCTTCTTTTACCTTACCTTACATTTTGTGTATTTATAAGCTTTATATATTTTTTGTTATGCCATTAAGATGTCCATGAAATAAAAAAGAACAAGACTTAAAAATTAACAACTCAATTGTAATATAAATGTTCAAATTTAAATAATACTGCTCTTATGAATATTACCAAAATGTTTTTTATTCACCATTTGTTTACTACCATTTTATGCTAACTTCAGTTTATATCATAATTTTATATATATATATAAAGTTTGTCACTGTGTGTGTGCGTGTGTATGTGTAATCGAATATTTATTTTATTGTTTAATTATTTTAGTCATCAGAAGTTTTGTGTGACTTGAAACATTACCAGATTGAATACCAAAATTTAATTAACACTGCCATTTGGCATACAAAAGTGACCACTTGTGTTCAGTCAAAGTAAAAAATTATAAAAAAAATAGGGAATTTATAACATTACAGTCAGTATATGCTTATTCTCCTTAGTATATTATTAACACACTAACATCTTAATAAAAATATAAAGACAAAGTAGATATATTGTATATTCTTCATTTTTTTTTCACTTTACATAATATTTTAATACTAGCAACACTGAAAACTTAATCACTAATTTATCACTACCAACATTGTAGGAAATTCACTTTGATGAAGTCTTTAAACACCGCTTAACGGTGTTAGTTGTATCAGAGATTGAATGTATCCAGTCGAAGCTTTCCTTCATTCTCGGTAAGGAATAATAGATCCGCCATTGTTTGTTCACAGATTGCTTCCTCCGCTTTTTCGGACATCTGTTAATAAAATACATTATATTATGTGATTTAATTTATGTCTATAAATTATAAATTAGCTTATTACCGGTCTGAATGGATGTTCCGTGTTGGGTGGGTACTTGAAATTGGGACCAAAGTTAACGCTAACGGTGATGTTCTTGTGTAGGGAGACGGTCGGATAGTAGCAGCCTTGGTAAATATCCGCGAAAGCCTCCCCTTGACATTCGCCATTTTTAAAGTAGTATATTCTACTACCGGGCAAAATTTTCAGATTATCCAGAGATTCTTGAATGTTATCCTTATCTTCATAGTAAAGATGGCTTTTAAATTTCACCAGTGGCTGCAACATTTTTATTAATTAATATAAAGTATTTTTTCACATTAGATAATTATTTAATTATATGATTTATAGTATTGAATAATGTATTATATAAATGTTATTGTAATACTTTGATATAACCATAAAGTTATTGTATATGACAACATGAGGAGTGAATTGTGAAAGGAAAAATTGTGGTTGTTTGTGAAATAAGTAAATAATAATAAAATAATTAATTAGTGTTATTGTAAGTTGATTTATTTAGTGCAAGATTAAAACTCTACCCTGTCTTTGTAAGTGTTTGGTGTGTACTTGGTGGTGGCGCTATCCGGTAGTGTGATCAGAAAGCCCAGGGTGTCTCCCTCTCCATACCCTGGGCTGTAATGCCTCCCGCGAGATTCATGAAACCTGGAACATATATTTACCGTTAATATCTGGTACAATAGCCTTGCAAGTGGTACTCGCTCAAAGGGTGACACGAAACGTTTAAAGCGGAGTTATTGTATAATATATTATTAGAAATATCTGGCCAAGTGGCGTGACATCGTGACGTCACATAGTGCGAGCGGTGTAGTGGTGGGGCGACGGCCAGTCGGTGACAGCTGGCTAGAAGAGCACGATTTCACTTCTCGTTGGGTTTTCGGACGGAACGAACGTTTTTAATAAGATTAGGAGTATATTCGTATTTTGTGATTTATATTTTTGCTTATGAAAATTAAAGTGTATATTAGGTTTACTCGTATTTCTTTTTAAAAAACCTTCTCAACTTCTGGTTCATAAAATCAGAAGTGGGATAGGTACCACAAGCCTTGCTCGTTGCTATCTCAGTTAATCATTTAAAAGTAATCTTTATAGTTTTTTTTTTAGTTTCTACCTACTTGTTTGTGTTTTAAATTCAGTGTTGTGTTGAGAAACAGTAAGTACATTTTAATTTCATTATGTCGGGACGCTCATCTCGTTCTAGATCTGATAGTTCACGTAGACACCGTAGTAGGTCACGTAAGTCCCATCATATCTCTCGCAAGCGACGTCGTGATAATTCGCGTACCGGACGCGACAGTAACCGCAACCAGGCATTGGAAACGATTCTCGTTAGATTAAATGCTATAGAGGACAGATTGTCTACTTCAGGTTCCGAGGCTCCGCGACCAGGGTGTGAACGTCACACACCACCGTTGCCGGTTGTTACTAATACCGCCACTGCACCGGGTTTTTGTGAAACGACAAATAATATCGTAACCGCGTTAACATCGCTCATTACTAAGCCTAGTCACTATTACATTTCGAATTTCGACCCTAATATTTGCAACTTTGACGTTTGGTGTGCAGAGGTCGATAAAGGTCGCGAAATTAACCGTTGGGATGATCGTGAGTGTTTGTCGCGAATAGGGCGTTGTCTTAAAGGTGATGCGCGTACGTGGCTAGATGATTGGGTGACCAATGATCGTTCGTGGACCAATTTTAAAGCAGAATTTCGGTCACTTTGTCCTCGGAATATTGATGTCGCGAACGTTTTGTTTGACGTGATGAAAACGGATTCTAATAGCTTTTCTTCGTATGCTGAATACGCTCGTAGGTCATTGTTGCGCTTGAACATTGTGAAAGGATTATCAGATGATCTAAAAACGGCTATCATAATTCGAGGCATCGCAGATCCTCAAATCAAAGCGACTGCTTCTAACGCTAAGCTAAAACATACTGAATTAGTAGAATTTTTATCGGTTTATACGAAACCTAAGACAGATTCGCGATCTACCCGCAATTCCGTTTGTCCTCTGAATTCATCTGATTCTCGTAATCATAGGACTCATAAGTCGGATATGAAGTGTTTTAATTGCGGTAATGTGGGGCATAATAAATTTCATTGTCCCAAGAAGCAAAAAACGGATTATTGTAAACCGACTGCAGGATCCGTAGTATCAAATAAAACCCCGTTACAATGTACTTATTGTAGCAGAATAGGACATACCATTGACAAATGTTTTGCCAAGCAGCGTGCTGAATCAAAGAATCAGAATAGTAGTAATGTAAATTTTTGTCAAACAACGTCCACTGTGGCAATAAAATGACAGCAGTAATAAACAAAATTCCTGTAGACGTTTTAATTGATAGTGGTTCTGATATTTCTTTAATTTCCGATACGATTCTTAAACGTTTGAATTGTAACAAAGTCTACCCTACTTATCGATTAATGCGTGGCATAGGTAGTCAGGAAATAGAATCTACCTTCTATATAACGACAGTGGTTGAGTTTCCTGAGATGTCCATAGAAATGGATTTGTTTGTTGTGCCGTCTAGTTGTATTAATGCGTCCTTATTGTTAGGTACAGATGTTTTAAATCGTAATGGAGTTACATATATACGTACGACTGACGGACAACGGCTAACAAGGGAGGATAGTGCAGTTCAGGTACATTATTTACGCGACTTAGATTTAATAAATACGCCGTTGGTAGGCGAAGAAAAAAACCGTTTACTTTCGTTGATTAGTAAATTCTCTGATTCTTTTGTTACTGGAACTGCGACTTCCACTGTCAATACTGGTAGTATGGAAATTAAATTAAATAGTGATGTACCTGTGCACTACCGTCCATATAAGCTTTCTGTTGACGAGAAGTTGAGGGTACGAGACATCATAAACGATCTGTTGAGCAAAGGAATCATCCGAGAGTCGCAATCGGAATACGCGAGTCCTATCATATTCGTCAAAAAGAAAGATGGGTCTGATAGGATGTGCGTCGACTACCGTGCATTAAACGCAATAACAGTTAAAGATAGATTTCCTTTACCCTTAATTGACGATCATATTGATAAGTTGGGCAATAGCAGATTCTTTACGAGCCTAGATATGGCCACTGGCTTCCACCAGGTGCCTCTTAAAGACGAAGCATCCATTAGGAAAACTGCGTTTGTCACACCGGAGGGCCACTTTGAATATTTGAAAATGCCTTACGGTTTGACGAATGCACCAGTAGTTTACCAAAGGATCATATCTAAGACTCTTAAACATTTAACTGACAGCGGGGGGGTTCTTAGTTACATAGATGACGTCCTGATCCTAACAGATTCCGTCGATAAAGGGTTAGATTTATTACATCAAGTGTTGACGTGCCTTACAAAGGCAGGTTTTTCTATAAATTTAAAAAAATGCACCTTTCTACAGACTGAAGTCGAATATTTAGGAAGACTCATTAGCCAGGGTCAGGTACGGCCGAGCCCTAGGAAAGTAGAAGCTCTATTAAAGTCCCCTAAACCTACGAATGTTAGGCAAGTGCGCCAATTTTTGGGCCTAGCTGGATATTTTCGCCGGTATATACCCAGTTACGCAGTTAAAACCGCTTGCATTGCCAGACTCACTAAAAAGGGTCAACCGTTTAATTGGGGTGAGGAGCAAGATGCGGCACATAAACAAATCATTTCTTGCTTAACGGAAGAGCCTGTACTTGCAATATTCAACCCAAGGTTGCCCACTGAGCTTCATACTGACGCTAGTGCAATCGGTTACGGCGCAATTTTACTACAAGAGCACGATGGTAAACGAAAACGTGTTGTGGGCTATTTCAGTAGAGCAACTCACGGGGCAGAGTCTCGATATCACAGCTATGAGCTCGAGACTTTGGCCATAGTAAAAGCACTACAACATTTTCGACACTATCTTATTGGAATTGACTTTAAGATAGTGACGGATTGTAACTCGCTGAAATTGACCGAACGTAAGAAAGACCTCATTCCACGAGTAGCCCGTTGGTGGGTCTACCTACAGGATTTTCGTTTTACCATCGAATATAGGAAAGGCACTTTAATGCAACATGCTGACTTTTTGAGCCGAAATCCAGTGAATGTGTCACATATTCGTCGGCCTAATAACTGGGCTCAAATTGCCCAGACAGCCGATTCGGAGACGCAAGAACTGATGGAGAAATTGAGAGACGGTCAGTTGGATCCGTCGCGATATATTATTAAAAACAATCTTTTGTACTACAAGTACAATCCTACCGGTGAGGAGTCGCGGCTTTTATGCTTCATTCCGAAAGGTCATAGGCTGAGCCTTTTACGCGTGTTTCATGACGATCATGAACATATTGGCATGGATAAAACTACTGATTTGATTCTACGTCATTTTTGGTTCCCGGGCCTAAGACAATTTATAAAAAAGTACATCAGCCATTGTGTAGTTTGCCTATCACACAAAAAAATCCCTCGGGCTCCGCGACAGCCCATAGAATCTTGGACTAAGCCCAAAAGCCCCTTTTCTACTGTTCATCTGGACGTGTTAGGTCCACTACCCGAGTCGAATGGATTTAAGTACGTTTTGGTACTAGTAGATGCCTTTTCTAAATTCTGCTTACTGTATTCACTAAAGAGACAGGATACCAATGAGTTAAAACGTGTGATTACAAATGCTATTTCTTTATTTGGTACACCTTCCTTAATTGTGACCGATCGGGGTAGAATGTTCGAAAGTTCAGTATTTCAAAGTTGGGTACTTGAGCTGGGATGTGCTACACATTTAATAACGCCTGAAATGCACCAAGAAAATGGTCAAGCCGAACGATATTGTCGTTCCGTCTTAAACCTGTTACGTGTTGAAGCAAACAATAAGGGCTGTAGTTGGTCAGACGCACTATGGAAAATACAACTAACCCTTAATATTACTAAACAAGCGACTATTCAGGCTTCACCTCTGCAAATGCTTATTGGCGTCGAAGCTACCACGCCTGTGTTGAGGGCGCTAGTAAGGGATGTAGCATTAGAAAACTCGCAGGCAAATCGCGAGGCATTAATGGTTTTAAGGCGACAACGTGCTTCAGAACTCTTGGAGGCCAACCAGGTTAGACAAGACCAGCTCATCAACAAAGAGCGAAACCCGCCTCGTGAATACGCTTTGGGCGATTTTGTGTTTGTCGGCAAAAGTTCACAGAGTACCGGCAAGTTGGACTCCGGTATGAGAGATCCCTACAAAGTTGTCCAGCAGCTTCCACATCATCGCTACGAGTTAGAGCTCTTGGCGGGGTCCTATGGCAAAAGGACCCAGGCAGCTGCAGAACATATGGTTTTATGGCAGGGAGAGTGGACGCCAGATACGTGTGCAGCCTTCTTCTCTGGTGGTGAGTGAAATCTTTACAGCCACACGCGCTTGCCTTGGTCGCAGCTACCTATGGTGTGTGCTTTATTATGGTTCCACACGCGCTTGCCTTCTCGCAGCTACCTATGGTGTGTGCTTTGTTGTTTGAGAGGCCACGTGCGCTTGCCTTATGGCAGCTACCTATGGCGTTGGCAGTATCTCTCAAGGGAGGTTAAAAACCTCGCAGTCACGCGCGCTTGCCTAATGGCAGCTACCTATGGTGTGTACTGGCAGTCTATAATAGCTGGCATAGTTCTGCCATGGTACGACTTATGTAATGTTTTATGAAACTGTTACGTAACAATTGTCATGCACTAGTCATAGCTGTTTGAGTGCACGCTTACGGCTGTGACACGAGGATGTTAATTGTTATCACAAATCATACTGTACAGGATGATTTACTTAATTCTTATGGTTTTTCAGATAACGATGACACCGATGATCCTCAGGACTATGAGGACCTATCCAGGCAGGGTGCGGTCGAGGACGACTCGCGATCAGGAGAGGCCGTATTAGAAATATCTGGCCAAGTGGCGTGACATCGTGACGTCACATAGTGCGAGCGGTGTAGTGGTGGGGCGACGGCCAGTCGGTGACAGCTGGCTAGAAGAGCACGATTTCACTTCTCGTTGGGTTTTCGGACGGAACGAACGTTTTTAATAAGATTAGGAGTATATTCGTATTTTGTGATTTATATTTTTGCTTATGAAAATTAAAGTGTATATTAGGTTTACTCGTATTTCTTTTTAAAAAACCTTCTCAACTTCTGGTTCATAAAAATATAATGAATAAGCCTTCACCTGGTGCCCTTACGGCTGCGCCACGAGTACCCGAACTTGTCGTATCCGAGCGGCGCCTGCAGGTTGGCGTAGCGCCGCCCCCAGCCGAGCCGCGCCGCCGCACCTTCCGGCATCTCCTCCACCGTCGCCTCCCAGTACCAAGAGCCGCGCGACACACCTGTAGAATGGGGATTTTGGATTATGGTATACGTGAGGATTGGGGATTTTGGTACTACTGTATATAATATTTTATTTTCACTAACCGTGTGTAGCTCTGACCATACAGTATCCCTTATCCCCTGTGACCGCTAGTCGATCCTCCGCTATCTTGAGCTGCGGCGCTCTGTCGTGCAGCGTCAGCAGCACTACCCCGGGACAGAAGGACCTCCGCAGCCACCCCGGGATCGGCTTACCGCTCCACTCGTTGCTCTCATCGAACTCCTTCGAATATATATATGTACGTTAATAATATATATTTATATCTTTAACACTTCGAATCAGTAGTGATCGCTTGTGTATAAAATGGAAGATTCAGTATGATACGATGTATCGAAGTAAGCCCTGTAAGGAAACTCTCCAACTTATAATGAGGGTACGAGGGTACTGAGAAGAACACAACAAACTCTGCAGGGTTTTTTTTTTATTGGAAGCAGTGTTTCATTTATATATTTAATTTTTAATGGTGTGGTGTTTTACCTGTCTGAACGGAGCGTGAGGGTCGGGCTCCGCTAGGATGTACCGGTAGCCATCTTTGTTGAAGGGATGCTCGGTGGGGTACCCGTGTGAGGGTAACTTCAACGCTCCCAAGTCAGCTGATCGTCCCTTCTTCCCCACTGGCGCGCTCGTTTCCACCCCCACTGGACGACGCTTCCCTTGACGACCTTTAACACTCCCTCCTAGTTGTACTGAAATTATATATATATATATATATATAAAAATAGTTTGTATGTTTGGTAATAATATTACTATTTAAACATATTAATAATTTATTTTAGTTTATATTTATTAGATATATGTGTGTGAATACTTTTATTCATGTAAAAAAAAATTCTAGCTTTTGTGGAATAAATATGTCTAAGGAGCAATATTTTGTTTTAACCTTCCGTACTCTATACGTTTGCAATAATTCATTATTAATATATTGTATTGGGGAATAAAAAATAATAATAATTAAACCTATATAGGTATTAGCATGAGGACGACCCAGAGGGCATGTATGAAGAGGTTAATGTCTCTGGCCGAGGCGAAAGAGGTATGCAGGGACCGTAGCGTTTGGCGCTGCGTCGTCTCTAGCTACCCCGCAAGGGATATGGCGTGAAGTTAAATAAATAAATAAATAGGTATTAATATTTGTAACATACAAATACCTGGTGGATATTTGAAGTTTGTAATAAACTGAGTATTGTTAAACATATTTTGTAATAATTAAAATATTTTTTGGTTTCGACAAGATTGTAAAAACAATGATTTGACGTTTTTGTCTCTTTTTTTGCTTTTAACAAAAAGAAGTTTTATAACTGCCTGCCTGGTTTTAATCAGATTTAGAGAAAACTCCTGACTCTCAGAGGGATAAAATTAAATTAATAAAATAAAATTAAAGATCGATCCTGACTCCATCTTTCGCCGTATGTCGACATTCTGAACATTTTTGGGGTTTGACACCCCGGGGTTACTAACCCCTAAAGAGGTTAGCATATTTTTGAGATCATCCATCATCATCATCATCATCATCATGTATATATATATATATATTAATAATATTTGTACATATATATTTATTTCATATTTAAATATGTTTAAAATTTATTATTTCTATATATTTATTTATTTATATTTATTATTGTTTTATATATGTATATATATTTATATTTTTTTAAACAAATTTGTTTTAATAAATAATATTCGGAATTTTTGTGAATTATTTTAGTTTCATATAATTCATTTTATTTTTTGTTTTTAATTATTTTAATTATTTAATTGTTTTAAAGTTGTATAAATCTCCTCTCTTAAATACACCCGAAAAGTCTATTAGTGTTTGTGAGAAAGGCAACCCTTTGAGTCTATAGACATCACATCCAACTAGTGTAGACATTTCACTTAATACATTCAACTTTTACATTAACAATATTAAATTATTTTCTTCCTTACATTAGTTAGTACTTATAAATCACTACTAATTTAAGCTATACTTATATATATATAGAAAATTCATAGACATAATGTATGGGGTTTTTGGAATTTAAAAAATGTTTGATTTCAGCATCCCACTAAGACAATTAAGAAATGTTTTAGTTTGTTATTTAGAACATGCAATAGCACTAACGGTTGTTACTGCAGTACTGGGGTGGGGGGGGAAGGGAGTGTTAGCACCCACCCTATACCCACAAATATACTGTGCATATAATAGTTTTTTTTTTATCACGTATTAACAGTAAATTTTATTTACTGTTAATACGTGATAAAAAAAAATAGTTTAATTAATAGATTGTAACATAAATAAATTACCGTATTTATGTAAAAATAAGATATTTTCTTACACTATTACTATATTAACTTTTTTTCGATAATAATCGTGTTACTGTTATTTAGTATCATCGATTTTTTTTTTATGTAAGAGGAGGACAAACGAGCTGGGGGGTCACAGATGATTCGTGATCACCGCCACCCATGAACTCTATCAACATCCGAGGATATATAAGAGTGTTGCCGGCCTATGAGGTGGGAGTAAACGCCTTTTTTGAAGGTACCCATGTCGTACCGATCTGGAAACACCACCGAAGGGAGTTCATTCCACATTCTAGTGGTACGTGGAAAAAATATACTTGAAAACCCCGCACAGTGGAGAAATTATGGAAAGATTGGAATATTATTCACCACTTATGATAAATACATAATTTGAATTATTCATTTCATTAATCAATTACCAAGCACTACCTCAAGTAGCATACTAACATCGCGTAGTTAGTGCGCTGTTAGCGACCTTGTGATTGGACACAACTCTTTTTTGTGAAAAAGTGCACTAGAAATTGGATAAGACTTCATTATTGTAACTGGGCTTTAGTGATGTATCTACTATTTATCGATACTAGTGAGAAGAGTCAAGTGCTATATCGATAAACTAATTTTAATACACTAGTGTTGTTCTTATAACAATTTTGTATTCGAATATGAATTGCGTAATTTAGGAAGGGTTTAAAATATTAATATTTCTAGTTTCAATATATATATATATATACAATATAAATGCATGGTTATAGTACCTTATAAAAATAAATAAATCTCGGTCTATTTATATTTTCTCGAAACTATGTAACTCTCGAAACTTCTCGGAAGATGTAATCAATTTTATATTAAGACAATAATTATATGAGATAAAAATTACTTGATCAAACTTCAGTCACAACTAGTTATTGGCACAATTATCGATGTTTACGTAACGCGATACCACTAACCATTCCTGTGTTTTTTTCTTAGATTAGTCATCCATTGCTATCTATAGATTAATTTAGTGCTCGATTTTTAATAGTTATATTCTTAATAAAACAAATTAGTGCTCGTTTTTTTAATACATTATATTCTTAAGAAAGCAAATTAGTGCTCGACTTTTAAGACATTATTAATAGTATTAAAAAAGCATATTAGTGCTCGTTTTTTTATTACGTTACATTATTAGAAAAGCAAATTAGTGCTCGATTTTGGAACGTGTTCCATTTTTAAAAAACTATATTTAAATAATAAGAACTGCTTGCAATAATTGATTATTTTACAACGAATGAGGATTTATTCATTCAATCATTCATTCGTTGATTTATAGGTTAATTAGTTCTTTATGATAATATAACAAGAGCTAATTAAAAATGTACGATACTACGTTGTTTTGTAATAACATCCTCTTATAACCATTATAGGATTTATCTTTGTATATATTAGATGGTATATATAAAAAAAAGTTACTACGTATTGTTTAAGTTCAACGACACTTGTTTTGACTGCAATATAACATTACGTACATATATAATAAAGACTATAATCCCATACACGTGCGTACTGGAGTTGACATGTGTATATTAACTACTAAAATGCGAAATTACAAGGAACAAAACATTTTTTTACAATCCAATTTTTATATTGAATTTATTTTATAATATTCACATTATAGTATAACTATAGTATAGTTAGAATGTGACAAAATTCTTTAATAACTGATAAGATAGCGTATTGGTTGTCGCGTCCCAAATACATTTAAACTAATACAATAAAACAATTCCACCCGTCCGTCCGTGTATAAACAGATATGTCAATATATAAACATAATTAATATACAGAAAGTAACTCACCAGCCATTAAGTTCAAGGTTTATTATATGGAATCGATAGAGAAATCGCGAAGCAACGCCGCGCCGCCTATGTGAGAGTTAAAGTCGAAGTAACGACACACGACTGACCGATTGTGTGTGTGTGTGCGTGTTTACAAACAGCCATGTGTAGGTGTGTGAACAATGTTATTATTCAATACCAACTCGAGCGATCTAGAATTTAAAATATCAACAACTGACGCTTTGTATCTTTTAAATATTTAAATTTTTTTATTTAATATTATTTTAATGTTAATATGTAATTGTGAATTTAAAATGTATAAAATTTTAATGATAATAAAATATTATTTGAACAATATACATAACCTAGAAATAATCAAGGTCATCAGACATCTTGTGTTCATTAAAATATTTTTAGTTTAACGAGTCTTAAACCATTTGTGTATGATTACATACTTCATTGTATTATTTTTCGTTCTTCGTTTTCGACTTATGCATATATATAAAAAAAAAAAAATAAGTAGGTACAAACAAAAACTTGGATTTTTTTTTACTAACTTTATAGATTTTATTATAGTAAATAAAATTATGAATGCGTCATACAAATGATATCTTTGAAAACCATTAATAATATCAACCAAAAAAAACTGGTTGAATACACTGGGACAAAAACCCAGACACTAGTCAGCACCAACTCGATTTGTATTAGATTAGATTAGATTAGAAATAAAATATACTTGCATGCTATGTAGGTCATATATAGTATTATTAAATACAAATAAGAGCACGTATTTGAACCTATAAGATTATGATAAAAGATGAATACTAACAATACAAGAAAAGCGGGAAAAACAAACCTAAACAAAATGGCCGTTAGCAGAGAATTAAATGAATCTTAATATATAAAACACAAAGACACTCACTGACTCATTCATCGCTCTACATCCCAAACCGTAATACCTAGAAAACTGAAATTTGGACACAAGACTCCTGACACATTGAATAGGTGCAATAAGAAAGAATTTTGCTAAAATCCAAACCGTTTCAAAGTTACAGCTAAAAAACTACAAACAATATAATACTGCTGTTTGATACCTAATAGGTGGTGTGGAAATTCAAACAAAATGTTTGATCACTTTCGCCTTCCATTGCGAAGCACGGGTAGCCTGCTAGATAATAAAACGGAAAAATATGCTCCAATATTTGTATTACAGAGTAATAATAGAGTAAATAATAATAGTTTAGAATATATTAGTTGAAAACTACTCTGAGAGAAATAATATAACTATATCCAGACTTTCTTTAAATACGAGCTAAAAAAAAGTATAACATTTTGAAACTATTTATCTATTATTATGTAAAATTTGTGTGATTTTATAATTACTAAAATTATATAATTTACAGAAAATTTAATAATAATTTTAATTTAATAATTAAAGTATTTATAGAGTTAGACAATCAACTACATTTTTTATTGTCTTTTCATATATAATTTTTATATTTCTGTTTTATAGGGTGAATTAAAGTTTTTGAACAAATGAATAAATATTTTCATATAGAATAACTATAGATAATAAATAGACTGGAATAAGAAAAGTTAAAATTTATTAACCTTTATTAATAGTAGTTAGATTAGATGAAAAAAACTTTTCATTGTATAGCTTTTAGTGGTTAATTTGTCTTTGATAATAATTATTAATTAATAAAAAATATTTTGATTGACTCGTCCCTATCAACCATTTTGTTAAGCCTTGCCTTGCTTTGTATTGTGTTGGTAGTTTTAGAAAATGTCCAATATTATACTAAACTACCTTTATTACACAAAAAGCATACTTTATCCATCCATCCACCTACCCACCTATCTCTTCATCCATCCATATAACCACCCACAACCCATCCATCCCTCAATCCATAGATCCTCCCAAACCCATCCAGCCATCCAAATATCCATGAAACCGTCTATAGATCTAAGGATGGATCCATCCAAAATCCATTAATCTTCATCTACCTATCCATCCAACCAATTCCATCTGTAATATACAAAATAATAGTTATAAATATAATAATATTACCTGTGGCAATCCCCATGTCGGTGACCTTGAGTTGTCCCTGCTTGATCATAGCCTCGTAGTTAGGTTTGATACTCGTCAGCTCCATATTGTACAAACCAAACATTGGACCTTGACTTGCGTCCTCCTCATACGTAAACAACACTTGGATGTCTTTGATGAGAGCTCTTTGAACTGTCGCATACCAGGATTGGGTCACCCTGTAGGATAAAGACAATTATACACTACAGAGACGAAGCTTCTTAGCATTCCATGAATTCACCGTGTGGTTGCCGGGCCCATAGCATTGCAAGAGGAGAGCAGACAATGCCTAGGACTTGCGACCCAGGTGTAGGTTTAAGGGACCCCTGTACTATGCGCATACACACTCACTTTCACTGTTCATGCGTCTCTCTCTACCTAACCAAATATCGTAAGAACCTACTAAAGTCGCCTTTGAAATACGTTCTAGAAATGAACTGATGATCGTTCTAGAAAGGCTGAGATCCTTAAAAAAATTGTAGAGATTTTGCTGTTATACCTCTCGCTCCTACTTCTACAGCGTACAAATTAACTATATGTATAGTTTGTATATGAGCATTCACCTTTAGACAAACAAGGGCCTTATTTATATCACCATATAGTTTTGACTAACAATGAATATTTATTGATGGTGTTAGTAATTTAATGTAGTAATAAATAGAATGCTTATTTGGAGCTTTAAATAATTATAATTAATTAGAATCTGTTTTAAAATAAAATTAACTTTTATTGATAACTTTTGTATGAATATAAAACCCATATTCTTTTAAACTATAATATATATGTGGTATATAATTTAATAATTTAGTCACTTCTTTTTGTAAGCTATATTACTACCTATTTTGTCACACATTTAAAAAGTGTGATGCAGTAATTTATCTTCTTAATAAATACTAATAATTTACCAGAATTTTCACTTTTAACATATCCCACTTAGATTTTACAAAATTGACTAATAATTAATAAATAAATTATAAATACTGCCCATTTCTATTTACTACTAAACTACCTTTTCCTATTAATATTTTTAATGACAAGAACAAAACCCTGTAAGTAGTAATGAGATTTGAATATAAATATAAGTAAACTCCAAGTACTATTTATGGTAAAATTTCAATTACTTATCACCATTACTAAAAAAGCATGAGGACCCCTCGGAGGGCATGTATGAAGAGGTTAATGTCTGTAGCCAAGGCGAAAGAGGTATGCAGAGACCTTAGCATTTGGCGCTCCGTTGTCTCTGGCTAAATATAAGGAATATAGCATGAAGCTAAATAAATAAATAAATAAAAATATGGAAATACCTTCTTGGCATTGTTGTCATGGCTTCCCAATATTGATCAATATAAGGGATTATATCTCTATCCTTACTAAATAAGATCTTTTTACTGCCGTCCTTAAAACTTTCTTGTTTTAAATTAGCTATTGCTGTTAAACACATCTGAGGAAAGGCTGAAATATAGTTAATAGCTTTATAACAAACTAAAATGTTTCCCAAAGTTTTTGTTATTTGTTATGTATTATAGTTAAGTCTTACAATTTTATTGTTATTAAGATAGGTTTAAGTAAATACTTATAATAGTAATATATAAGTCCTACTTACGTGCTTGGTTCTTTTTAAATGTTTCTAACCCAGTGGGTGAACAATTTTTACAAATAAAAAGGTAATTTGTCATAAACGGCACCAGCTTTCCTAATTGGTATCCTATACAAGATTCATGGTACCATCTGTTACATGATGCACATAACAGTTCCACGATGTTGAGATTTCTTTCCTTTCCACTGAAACCAATGAAGTTCTTTTACAAAATATCCATTTATAACAGCAGTTTTAACGAAAACTACAAAATATACAATAAGTTTTGAGTTAATATTAATATAAGTTTACCAATAACAATTGCACTGAGTATCCCCAGGTGCTTTATTTTTAGATTTTTCATTTTCCCCCGTTTTTTGAGATTCAGATTGCATGTTATGACCATTGGATGCGGTGTCCATATTTATAATTTTCTTGTTGTTACTAACGTTGTTATCCACGCACTCCGGTATATTTATTATAAATTAACGTTCGTTTCTATTCATTCATTGCTTGTATATGGTTTTAAAAGCCGCATTTTATAATTAAAAGAACATTTTAGTTTTTATATACGCGATGACATTAAACGCTAAGTGGATTTTATGCGGGAAAATAAAAGATTACAGAATACACAGAGTACAGATTACTTCTCCCATTGTTTATAATGTAGTATTCTGTGGCGTCAGGCAAGTGCAAGAAATAATAAGAGTTAATTTTAACTTTGACTAGTTTGACAACTATCATTTTAATGTTGCTAATATTAAATATTTACTAAAATAATAAAATAAAGCAAGGATAGACTTTTAGATATATTAGATCGAAAATATCAATCCGCTTTAAATAATAAAATTTAATTATTTCTTTGTGAATATAAGACTTAACATTTTATTCACAAGATACTTGAACACATGGAAACAGTAAATTTAAAGTGTTGCTACTACAAAATTCTGTCATTTAGAAAAGTTTTTAATACTTTCGAGAATCTTTAATTTTTAAAATAAACGGCTGTCAGGAATTCAATCTAAGAATTTGTAATTGTTTTCATTTATTATTCTCAAGGTTATACATAAACGTATTGTAAAGGATTCAATGATTATTAACACTTTATCAATTTAATTTTTTACGTTACTTAGTTTATAAAATTTAAATGGATAACGTAACTAGTACCGAAGACCTACTTCAAGAAGCGAAATCTCTGCAAGAGAATATTCTTATTGATATAATAAAAGACATCTGTAATGATCCAAAGAGCAAATTGTCTTCAAATACTATTGGTAAAGTGAATAGAATTATATCGGATTGCGATCTCAGTCATTACTCCAGCTTGCATAAACTTACGACAACCGATGAGAGTACTTCAACGATTTTAGGTAATCTAATTACAATTTACTATCAGGTCATGACTTACTATTCTTATTAAATATTAAAACTGTTAATCATTCAAATTATATATTCTCACAAATAGGTAATAAAAGTTGTTTACTTTTGTGATAAGAACTATATTTACAGGATTTATACATCAAACTTCTACCGAGTTATCATTTGAAGAACAAACAGAACTAAACACAGCAATTGTTAATAAAATACAGACAAAGATCCCGACATTCACATCTGAATTAAAGAATCTGAAACAGATTGTTGGCAGTAAGAAATCCAGAAAGGAACAAATAAGAGAACTACAAGAAGGTTTAGATGAAAAATTAAATATACTAAAGGAGCAAGAGAATGAAAAGGTTGAATTAATGATGGAATGGCTTAACCATAGATTGCAAGATGTTTCTACATTCAGCTCTCATTCCAGTGAAATGTTGACTCTTAAAACCAGGATACTAGAGTTAAAATCTAAGTAAGTGTGTTTCAATGATTTATTTAAAAGTAGAAATTATTTAAAGTCAAAAAAAACTTTAAATTTTCTTCTTAACTGAAATGTAAGTTGACAGCCTTATATATAAAGTCACATACAGTGGTACATAATATAAATACAAAGAATAAGTGTTTGTTCCTCGTTCTAATTTTGTTTGTTCCTCGTTAAACTGACTTCACCTTGCTTCCTCAAAAAAGAGAATGTTTTAATGGATACTACAGTATTTCCGAATATCTAGAACATTATACACCCTGAGTGTGTAGGATCACTGCTAGATTATTTTAGGATTTATTATAATTTAAGGTTTAAGTATGGCTTTAAAAAAATAAAGAACACAAAACAAGCCTGGTGAGTGTGTTGCCAGCGCTCCTCAGGTCTAGGCACATAATTTTAACACTAAACCTACCGACAATTCTTGTATTCCTGTTCCTTTCCGCACAAGGTCAAATTGACCGGTAATTAAAAGTTATTTTATTATATAACGCAGGTAATGATGGAAATAACTGAAAGTAAAGAGTGAAGAAAATATTATATGCATATTCTAAGAATTGTCATGTAGCTTGATAACAACATTATAACGTTTAAAAATGTGTAAGTTTTACAAAAGTTTAAGAAGGGTCAATTTGACCTGTACTTGGTAGGTTTAGTGTTAAATGTGATATCTTTGACAATAAATAAATAATAAAAAATAATTTGCTTTCAATAAAGATTTTGTTTTTGATATTTGACCATAGAATATATGAGGTAAATGTTAACATATTATTATCATGATCTTATATTTTTTTAGGATACTGCATCTGGCAATCCTTCGTAACATCTTCACAGAAACGAACCAATCAATAAAAGCGTACAGCGAAGTGCACAAGGACCTTAAAGATTCTATCCGAGAGACGGAACAAAGAATTAAAAATTATAAAGAAACATTTGAGAAAAAGAAATTTTACTAATTTTAGTATTATTAAATAAAATATTTATATTATTTTCTTATGACTTTTATTTTTAATTTTATACTCAAATATGGTTAAAAAGAATTTTTTTTCAATTAATTTTAGTGTAATATTTGGATATTTTATAAATTTATAATGAATCATTAAAATTTCAAAAAGCAAATAGTTAAAAAAAATATATTTGTGTGTTGTGTGTGTATACTATATCTTAATTGGAGGGGAGGGGAGAAATGAGGAATAATTGCAAAAAGATTGTTAAAGCTTGGGGGGGAGGGGAAATTAAGGACTAATGTCATAAGAATTGATTTAGATATCTATTAAGTAATGTTCAGTCGCAGTAGCAATGAGATCGCGGGCGTAATAAAATATGAGTGCGGTTTCTTGTGGTTGAATGGTAAAAGGATATGTACTTTTTAGATTTACACAAGAGATTTATAATATTCTATAACATAAGTTATTATTTTTTATTTAAAAACTGATTTTGTGGAAGAAACGTTTTTGAGCTTTATATATATGTTAGGCCCGAAGACCGAAAACGCTCAGTGGACGGAAAAAACGGCCACATCGCGTTCTGGCTGTCTTCAAATGCGCAGAACGCGTTTTAGCTGCTATTGAACGCTCGCAACGCGTTCTGGTAATTGTTGAACGGTCAGAACGCGTTTTGTCATTCGTTAAGCGCTCAGAACGCGATCTTAATGTTTGAGTCGTATTATATGCCACTCTCTACCTGCGTACAATAAGATTCATTTTGCACTTATAAAACAAATTAATCTTGATTATTGTTCCACGCATTTGACTTCTTGTGCAGTACGGAATAAACTTAAATTTATGATATTTTGGTTAATTATCATTTATTCACACTACATATAAACTTATATTACAGAGTATATAAAATATCAATGAATGAAATTGAAAAGGAAAAGTTATTAATAACCTTTTGTTATTTTGGGATTTTTTCAACTAATTTTGAACAATAGAGGCCTACCGTTATTGTCAATAGTTATAAATTTTAGGTACTAGAAATGTACAACTTTTCTTTTCTAATCATTTCAATAGAACATTTTATTGGCTACGTAATAAAGAGCATTTACTTTTATGATCTTCTGTAATTACTATGATCTTTTCAGCAAATTCAGAACAATGCACGTACCGATGACTACATACAAACTTTTCTTTCAATTATTTCCAAAATTATACTATTGTCTAAATATACATTTTCGAAAATATTCCAATTTAATTACATCCAATAATACCAAGGGGGGTATTGCTTTTGAGCATGTAACAACTTGAGTCCATGAAAAATCAGTACAATTCTCGTCAGTGCAGGGACAAGATCAGTTTGTCGTTGACCGAGCAACTTCTTAAACTCAACTGAAAAGTTTAACTTTCGTTTTTACAATGAAGTGAAAACAATTTTTGAGGATTGCAGCGAGAACAAGAAAAACTTCGAAGACACAAGTAAAGCGTACTGTGTAATCTGCGAGGAAGAATCTGCAGGAGCGCACAAATGTTCAGAATGTCACAACTTTGTCCATACGATTTGTGGAAAGACCATGAGCGAAGGGTTCGGAAAATCAGTCATTTTCAACATTTGTGTTAGAAAAAGTTCTATTCGTAAGGAACAAAGAAATGCAAAAAAGAATTTACAAAAACAAGCAGAGAAAATAGTAGCAGTGTCCAATTCAAAATTTCCACTAGCTGAAATCGGAACTAGTGTAGTCGTAAGAGTGCCCGATGTTGATTTCGGACGATTAGCTCCCAGAAACGTGCTAGCAGTTGTCACTCAGGTTGAATCTTCCGATCTTTACAAATTAGGTACAAAAAATGGTACTCTCGAACGTCTTTATGCTCGCAATGAATTTACGCTGACAGTAATTTTGTTAAAAAGAAAGTGTGGTATCCGCGGAAAAAACTATCTCTTTACGATCAGCTTCAACTATATCTTCAGGAAGCAAACAAGGTATTGTTTATTGTAGGTGTAAACGATATTGTATTGATAAGAAATGCACTTGTCGAAATTTGAATGTAAAATGTAATTCTAAATATCATTCAAGCAGTATTTGTAAAAATAAGTAATGTTCTGATGTGATAAAAAGTTCGAAAACATACGTCCTTTGTATTTAATTGTAACATCCAGATCCTTATCATCCATCACATCTAATAATTTATTCATCTTCTGTTCCATTCCTCCTCTTACATTCCACGTAGCTATTTATAGCTCCGTCCTCCATCTCCGGCCTTTCGGAACATGGCGTGTTGGTTGGCGGTCTCCAACGCCGACCGTAGCGTTTGGCGCTCCGTCTTCTCTGGCTACCCCGTAAGGGATATGGCGTGAAGGTAAGTAAGTAAGTAAGTATTTATAAGTAGTCGTAGAGAATTCAATTATTTATAATTAACTGAAAAGATCATAAATATAAGTATATTTCGTACCTCGAAATAACTTATGTTTGTAGAACAATAATCAAAATTCATTTGTTGTATAAGTGCAAAATGAATCTTATTGTACGCAGGTAGAAAGTGGCATATAATACGACTCAAATATTAAGATCGCGTTCTGAGCGCTTAACGAATGACAAAACGCGTTCTGACCGTTCAACAATTACCAGAACGCGTTGCGAGCGTTTAATAGCAGCCAAAACGCGTTCTGCGCATTTGAAGACAGTCAGAACGCGTTGTGGCCGTTTTTTCCGTCCACTGAGCGTTTTCGGTCTTTGGGCCTGACATATATAATAGAAATAATAAAATCCTTTATTCGGCACGATGAAAATGATAATTACCGGTTGCACGCGATGAGCCTAGAATTACAAAACGAATGGGTGACCATAGGAGATTTTTGTATTCCATTAGCTTTACGATGGCGCACCCTGCTTCATGATTGGTCCCCAGCATTATTAAAATTTTATCTTAATGCATTCCAAATGACTCTCCCAGATCAAAGTAACTTAGTAAGATGGGGCAAAGCCACCGAAAAATCTTGCAACATCTGCGGGGAGGCAGTAGGAACCGCGAAACACTTGCTAGTAGGGTGTAGGGTACTATTAAATAGAGGTAAATACTCGCGTCGCCACGATAAAGTATTAGAAATCATACGAGAAGCGGTTAGTCTTTCTGTAGCAAGAGCGCAGAGGGGTATAACAACCACCAAAAAATCAGTAGAGTTCGTAAAGGCAGGTTCGTCCAAAAAATCTAAATTAAAACCTTATTCCATCTTGGACGCGTCTCCTGATTGGACTCTCATGATGGACACGTATGAAAGGCAATACAAAATCCCCGGGGATGTTTGTGTTTCGTCATCTAGGCCGGACTTATTCCTGTATTCAAAACAACTAAGGCGCGTTATACTTGTGGAGCTTACTGTACCCTGGGAAACAAACATACCCAAAGATCATACATTTAAGCTTAACAAGTATTACGAACTGTGTAACGAACTGATCAGGAATAAATTTATAGTTAATTTGTACGCTGTAGAAGTAGGAGCGAGAGGTATAACAGCAAAATCTCTCTACAACTTATTTAAGGATCTCGGCCTTTCTAGAACGATCATCAGTTCATTTCTGGAACGTATTTCAAAGGCGGCTTTAGTAGGTTCTTACGATATTTGGTTAGGTAGGGAGAGGAGCGTAAACAGTGAAGGTGAGCGTGTATGCGCATAGTAAAGGGGCCCCTTAAACCTACATCTGGGTCGCAAGTCCCAGGCATTGTTTGCGCTCCTCTTCTTGCAACGCGATGGGCCCGGCACCCGCACGGTGAATCCATGGAATGCTAAGAAGCTTCGTCTCTATATATATATATATATATATATATATATATATATATATTTCGTTTATGAATCTGCAATTCGTCTGAGTGGTAAAATTTATAATACTATTGTTGCCAGTTACTTTTTCTGCCTCCCCCCCCACACCAACAAATATTTACAATTTTAGTTTTTTTATATCCATAAGTAGCTTTGTTTTCTTTGAAAATGTATTTTCCCGGGTTAAAAGTATCCTATATGTTTAGGTTTTAACAAACAGACAAAGTTTTGTTTTTAGCTATTTCACTTATCAATTATTTTTTATCCAAAAAAGAGTTGAACGTGTTTTATTTTTTCTTATTATTCTATTTGTTTATTTAATTAGTTATTAAGTTTTTTATTCATGTGTAGTAAAATGTGTTTTACAGATTTTGATTTTTGTTTTTATTTATTTATATATACAAAAGTTGTTGTTCAAAATCGAATGATCTTGAATGAAATTTGGTTCGTTAATATTTATACTGACAGTAAAAAAGTGATTTATAATAATTATTTGTAAAAAAAATAAGTCATTGAAATGGAGGGGAGGTGAACGAACGGAGCCGCTGGCTACTACTAGTCAATTAATAAGAATCTTGTGTTTTTATAAATAAGCACAAAAACGCATTACCTTATATTAATATTTAAATTCTTGGAATAATGATAAAAACAACTTCCTCATACATAAAAGGGGTAATTATTACATTTTTAATCTCTTATGGCGTAATTATTCTCATAATTAAATAATACATTTATAATATATAATAGTAATAATAGTTTTAACTATAAATACCAATTAAAACAATAAATTCAATATCTTATAACATATATAAGCAAGTAAAACAAAGTCAAAAGTTCAATTAATAACTATGATTAATGACAAAGTAATAAAGAATACAATATTTCCATATTGCTAACAAAAACAATTGAAATTTTAATTCAATTTTTTGTAATATAATTAAATTATATAATGAGATTAATAAAATAAATATACATTTATATTTAAATTATACAGTACAGAATATACAGTAAAAAACTAATTTGAAATTATTAACCTAGAAACTCATGCATAATATGTATCCACAGTTCATCTTTAGTTGAAAATACAAATTAAAACTAGAAAAAATATCAAGACGGTAGTAGAATAACAATTTATTTAAGAAAAGATTTACACAGCTGGGAGTATTTAAAATGAATTATTGCGTTAGTTTTAAACTGTAATGACAATGATAACGACTTTGGACTATTTCGCGAGATTAGTAAATTAGTCGTCGCTCTCAGTTGCTTGTCGTATTCTGAGCGATGTGGGTGTGATCACTGAACTACCGTGCTTGTAAACATGGATACATTTGTAAGGATATTTAGGTAAGTTCAATTATTTGATAATAAAATAATATATTTATAACAGTTGTATAACAAACATTACTAAAGTAAATTAATTGTAATGATTCTGTCATCTTATTTTTGTTACTATGTATATATGTTGTTATCTATTATGTCATTAGTACAATTATTATTATATTATTTTTATTTATTTTTAAAGATATAGAGGAGTATTGTCCTCTTAAAATGTTATATTTTAACAGTTTTATTTATCTTTATAACTATATTTTTATATCATAATGATAATGGTATGTATCAGTTATAGAAATTATATCATTTATATTATATATAATATAAAAAATATACATTTTATTGCCTTTACAAGTACGATATAGTTATTGAGATTGAAACAAATATAGAAAAGTCATTTCTTATTAATAGCAAATTCTTACCGCCTTATCAAAATAGCAATATCAATCTCGATTAGAAAAGTCAACCAAACGATATTATTTTTAATTAAAGTATTCATGACATCAGAAATAATGTTCTATCAGTGCAACAAACCAACTTGATGAGTATATTTTATGAGGTTAAAATTACAATGAAACATCTAAGCTTATCTGTTAAAATAATGTATAAATCTTCATTCTCTTACACAACTACATGCATTCATACATATATGTACCAAATTATCAATTCAATCAAAAACACGTGTGTTCAAAATATTAACTGTAGGTTAAGAAACTAACCTATTTTTATAAGGTATTTATCGTACGTTAACCAAATATTTAAAGATAACGTTATCATTCTTAATCTGATTTACAAAAATTTTCAACTTGTATGTATTTAATTTATTACAGTAACAAAAAAAACGATTTCGCAATATTGTTATCAGAAATAATAAGTTTATTTTCCCTATTTTAGTTGATAATTTGTTAAAGTAACAAAAAAAAAAACGATTTCGCAATATTGTTATCAGAAATAATGAGTTTATTTTCCTTATTTCAAAAAATTTTATGCATTATGATTTGCGTCGTAACAATAATTGATATCAAACCAAGGTAAACCAGTTATTATGTGCTAAATAGATTCTTTGTGAGTTTTATTATAAAACTCAAACTCAAACTCACAGCTTGAACTAGGATAAAATTAGTATTATCTATACTTTGTTAAACTGACTCTTATTGAAATATGAAAGACAATTTGAAACCTAATTCTATTACACTCTCCTGATTGTGAAACAAACACCCAAATAAATTGGAATGATAGTAAATAAACGTATCATTAGTTAAGGAATAATCTAACTAGACTTTGTATAAGATATGTACCATGTAAGTAAAATATGTTCTATTGTTCAAAGCGTTTACGCTTCGTTTAGAAAGAATTAGCACTGCTGTACTTTGGTACGAATGATTAATAATGAAATACATGCGCACTGAATGAATTTTTATTTATTAACATTAATAATTATATTTGATTACTTAGATAATATGTTAAAAGTAAAGTGAAATATCGAATTATTGTTCTATTAACACTAGGCAAGACTAATTCACATGTGACTGACACAAAATCTGTCCAAAGAATATGTTAATATAGAAAAAGTTACGTATCAATACGTTTAAAACAATAGTCAAAACTATTTAATTTTTCTTTTCCTGTTCACCTATCGGGTTGTTTTGTCACTGCAAAATTGCTATACGGTATTTAATTAAATTTGATTCGGTTATAATTTATTATTTTTAGAATCCTAATTAACATTTAGATAACTTTTCACTTTGGTAAGTTTCAAACATAAGGTTGTACAATAAGTTCGCGAAATGGAAATGAAAAAAAGGATTAATACCTGTGTTTCATATTCAGTGTAATCTCTCTCGGCTTCAAAACACTTGTTCTAACGATCCTCCAACTTTTGAATTTCTTCTTTGTAGTGGCTTTCCGGAAGGTCAGCAAAGTAGGCCTCTGCATTAGCTATCACCTCTTCGTTTGACGAAAATCTTTTGCCACGAAGGATTTTTTTCAGGTGTAAGAACAGACAAAAATCGTAGGAAACTAAATCTGGCGAATAGGCAGTATGTTGCAACAATTGGTAGTTTAATTCACTTATTTTAGTGATGGTTTTTTGAACTGTGTGCGCAGGAGCATTGTCTTGATGAGAATTGTGTTTTTTCTTCTTCAAATCAACCTGATATTTTCTCACGAATTTTTGCATCTAGTCGATCCAGAAGGTTCAATAATAATCTGAGTTTATTGTTGTACCCGTTTGGAAGTAATCTACTAGCAAAGCAAAGCAAAACTCATTTAGCATTACAAGAAACTGACGATAGCAGCTTCTTCCCCGATTTTTGGATACGAACCCGCTTCAGAGCCGAAGAACCGGGCTCACACCACTGCTTTGCCTCTTGTTTCGATTCAGGATCATGGTGGTAGATCCAAGTCTCATCCATAGTGATGAAACGACGCATAAATCCTTCTTATCTTTTCAAAAACGCACCAAATGTATGACTTACATTACCAAATGAGATGCCTATGCTTCTACTAAACTTCTCTCAGTTAATCGGCGATCTTACAAAACTTAATCCTGTATTTTTGTGACGTGTTATGATGTTGAAGCACTTTTTGGACGTTCTTCACGCGGATCGTCTTCAATGCTTGTACGACCACCTTTCAATAGTCCAACCCAATTGCAAACCATTGTTTTTGAAAGAGCATATTCACCCAACATATTTACCATCTCGGCATGAATTTTCATAACCTTTAAATCTTTTTGTACGAAGAATTTGATAACAGCACGATGCTGAATATTTTTCATTGTAAGAAACACACTGATAAGTCAATTTGGAATGACTATTTTAAAGTGACGTAGAAGTTTTTGTTCTATCGCTGATGGAAATGTGTCGCGAACTTATTGAACAACCTGTATATTGATACAAATATTTGTTTGGGTGAGATTTATATAGACGTAATTATAGAAAATTGTCTTGGCAAGAAGCGAGCAGAGGAAGCTGACAAGAGCTAGTAACTAAGAGTTATTATTTTATTTTCAGTGGCATCTCAAACGCCTTGGGTATAGAATGGGCACCGCTCAACCTTCCAACATCCAGACGTCTCGAGACCCTGGCTGCGACTGGCTGGATATGTTTAGTTTTATTTGGAGAAGCACTATGCATCTTACTATACATTAAACTTATCTATTCCTCCTATTGGTATCTAGCGCTGGTGTATGGTATATGGATGTTAAACGATCTTGACATTTGTCATAAAGGAGGCAGAAAGTGAGTATCTGTATTTCTTATATCTAGCAATGATAACTCGTTAATTCTTACGTATCTATGTTTATTCATATTCATATTTAATTATAATATATAAAGTATAATTAAATGTTTCCGGGCTTTATAATCTTAATGTCCTTAATTTTAATAATTCATTTTCATAATTACATATGTTAATTTTTCTGTATTATCGGTGAGATAAGTAAAACTTAAAATTTTCTTAATTCTTATTATATTAATTTACTTCTATAATTATTTATTTCAGAATGGAGTGGGTCCGAAACTGGTCGTGGTGGCGATATTACGCCGCCTACTTTCCGATTAATCTAGTGAAAACAACAGACTTAGATACAACCAAAAATTACCTTTTTGCCTGTTTTCCGCACGGTGTCGTGTGTTCTGGTGCTTTTGGTGCATTTGCCACAAACGCCTTGAATTTCTATAAAGTATTTCCCGGAATGAACTGCAATACGATTACTTTGGGGGGACATTTTCGGGTGCCGTTTTTCAGAGATTTGCTTCTCTTTTTGGGCACTTGTGCGTCTTCGCAAGAAAGCTTAATGTATCTGTTGGATAAAAAAAAGAACCAAGGAAATTGCGTTGTCCTGATGGTGGGCGGAGCTGCAGAAGCTTTAGATTCCCACCCGGGAGAATATAAAATCATTTTAAGCAGGAGGAAAGGTTTTATAAAAGTTGCCATGAAATCAGGGTAGGTTAGAATTGTTGTTGCAAATTAATTGTTGTAATAATTGTCGCAAATTAATAAATTTAAAATTTTTAATTTCCAGTGCCTCCCTTGTCCCAGTGTTCTCATTTGGTGAAACTGACGTATTTAAACCATTTAATAACCCCGAAGATAGCCTTTTACGCAAGTTCCAGGAAAAAGTGCGTCAACTAACTGGAATATCGCCAATGTTCCCAATAGGGAGAGGCATGTTTCAATATTCATTTGGTGTGGTGCCTCTACGGTCGCCGATTACTACCGTTGGTGGGTTTTAATATATTATCTAGAGATACTACCACTCTATCATCCATTGAATGAGAGCGTTGAAAGCCCAAAAACCCACATTTTTCCTTCCTAGTTTCATCTATCACATTTCTCAAGAATGGCAAAGCATTTGCATCTACATTTGCAAATTTGCACGGGTAACTTCACGTTATGAAATACACTATGTGACACTCTGTGCCATAAATAAACTAACATAAATATAACAACTAAGTTCCACCCGTGACTTGATCAGCTTGCCTCCGTTTATCCGTTATAAGGATTATAGCAGCTTTTAATATAAAGCAATTCTTTTATAAAAATCACTCCCTAATACTAATTGTGTCCCAATGTGTCTATATATTATATATAGAAAGAATTTTATAATACCTAAACAAAATCCTCTCTTTACAATAGTGGTATATATTTTTTATACCTTTATTTGTTCAAGTGACATTTTCTATTGAATCTACTGCTCAAATATCTATACCAATATTGAAACATGATTTGTCTAATAAATATTTTATAAATACTTACAGTTGGTACTCCAATGGAAATCAAGAAAAACGTGGATCCAACAAACGAAGAAATTGATGAAATCCACAAAGAATTCACCAGGAGACTGATTGAGCTTTTCGAAAATGAGAAATCGAAATATTTACAGAATCACGAAAAAGTTAATCTAGTCATTACCTAGTGTAGGCTAGTTTTAAAATTTATTAGTTTTACACTAAATATAATCTTGCATGGAATAGTGCATTTTTTTTACGTGAATGTATTAGATGTAATTATTATGAGCTTAATATTTAGCTAGAATGGCTTGAGGGCACGTTGATTTAAAATACTATGCAGAAAGTTTTCTTGTTTATTTTTTCTAACTTTGAGTATTTGCATATAGTTTTATGTATTATACATAATAAAATATATAACTTGAACAAGATACAGTATATTAGTTATTAATAAATTGAATTGTTATTTAGATAATACAAATTTATGTTTTAGAACATAATTAGAGTGAGTTATAGCGGGTTATAGTTTATTATTTTAAAACAGCATCAAAATGTTTAAACCTCTTAAGGTCTATTTGTATTTAATCTTAAGTAAACATTAAACTAAGTTATAGTAATAATGTAACCCCTACATCTAAAATACCAAAGGCTGATGTTAAAATAAAATAAAATAAATATTATATAATTTTACTATTTTTATTTATTTTATATATTTACATTGTATGTACATTTTAACAATATATTACACGAATAACGCTTTACTCATTTGAGCATAACTCGTCTGTTCCAACGTTATGGCAGCATCCCTATTTTATAAGATAATATAGACTGAAAGTGAAAGTGATTTTATTATAATTAAGGATGTCTTTTTCTATATTTATCTAAATTAATATACTGGGCACCGAAAGAGCCGTATAGGCACAAATTGATAATGTTTAGGGGAATGGCAAATTGCAGGGTTAGTCGTAATTCGTTACGTATTATAGAAAAGTATTATCTATATAAAACTTAAAAACCAACAACATTAACAACACTAAAATATCAAAGAACATCGGTCGGAAAGCGGAAAAGTTCAGAACGAAGACAAAATATAAATCAGAAATGTCTTTAAAATTTCAAAATCTTAAAACGACATGCATAAAATATACCACGTAAGTAACATTGGTACGAAACTAACGATCAAGTATTTATTATTATTATACAGTCTTAAGAAAAAGAAAATGCCGTATAAAATATTATTAAAGAAACAAGCAAATAAAAGTATCATTGACATTCGACATTCACTGAAGAAAAATATATTAAATAATGTTATTGTAAAGATAAAGCTTATTTGTTTAATAAATAATGATTCGACAAAATGGCGCATCCTAAATTGGGGTGATTGTATCTCCTAAAATCTATTAACAAATAAGTGTTACTTTAAGTTTGATCCCATAATTATTATTAGCATATAAAACCGTAATTTAGCCCAGAATCCGATTATTTCCTGTTTCTTCGTTATAATCTTTTTAATATAAGAAACCTAAACCTTTGTACCTTAAGTACGAGTAGTGTGAAGACATTTATCATAGGACTGTATCCATAATACAACACGATAAGTAGGTTTAAACCTAGTAAAATATATTTCACGCTTGTTTCGGATGTTGAGTTTGCGTGGAGGGCGAAGGCTTGAAACATTGCAGCAAAAATGCAGTGTACATAACGAACGCTATTGACAAAGCTATCAGCGCATACATAAATATGTTCAACTCGGGCTGTCTGAACCTGTTTTTTCTCAACCATTCCAGAACTTCATCTTCAGCCAAAACATCACCTGGAAGAAATCGTTAGTTGATATCATTCGAATAATTCATGGGATAATTAATATAAAGTGCTATACCTCTGTAAATACTAGGGAATCGTTTCCTAAAATACACGATAGCCGGTAATTTCGTGACACCCCATTTGCGAGCGTATCTCGGGTCATGCATTTTGACAAAAGTTATATCCAAATTGTCTGTCTCGCTGTCGATGTTTTCCAATTTGTCCAATACGATGCGACTCTCCGCTGAATTTTCATCTAAAATATAATTAACATAAATAAAGATCCAACTCCCGTCATATAAATACACAATGTGTAAAATAAACAGTACTGACAGAAATAAACAGCAAGAAATTCGTTTTCCTCCAATAATTTATCCAACATCTTCCTGTTAACTTCCTCAATTTCATTCTTGATTTCGAAAACGTCTTGCGAAGTCAGCCACTGCAGCACTCTATCCACTTGATGTAAGTCTCCATCGTATAGCATAGGTACTCTTTTTCGGAAATATACCAAAGAGGGGATATTTATTATGTTGTGAGTAGCGGCTGCCTCAAGGCTGGCTATTTTTACAAAGTCAATACCGTACTGATCGACTTCTCCATCAATTTGTTCCAAGGCTTCCAGAATATCCTGACACTCGGCGCAGTCATCTTCATCATCTAGTCCAATATTCAATAAATATATCATTTATATTGATTTAAAATTTCTTTGCATTCCTATAAATACTTACAGAAAAAGACAGCAAGTAAGTGGGACTCGTACAGCAAACGCTCGAGCATTCTATCGTTGACAGATTCAATTTCATCTGCAAGTTCTCGGTTGTCATCATCCACGAGCCATTCCAGAATAGACTCTTCATTCTGCAAGTCGCCTTCAAATAACAGTGGATTCCCATTTCTGGAATAAATACATATATCTATATATATTTAGAAATACATAAGGTAAGAGAAACGACGTCTCCAGCTATCAAGTTATAAGTGCTTAAAAAATCTTTTTTTGCACTCTAGTCGTCAGTTATATATTTATTATTTTCATTTGATCAGATGTATAATTTAAAAGGATGAGTATTTATTTTACAAAATTTTATTTACGACTACCTGAATCAATATAAATATTTATAGATTACCTGAAGTAAACCATAGCGGGAAAAGTTTTAATTGAATATCTTTTTGCGAGTTGAGGATCTTGAATTTTGACCATGTGTATACCATACACGTCACATTCGTCGTCGATTTTCTCCAATTCCTCAAGAATGTGGTCACAGATATGGCAGTTTAGTTTGTCTTAAAAATGAAAATAAGTAATACATTTTGGCACAGTGACACATTAAATTTGCACTATACTAAAAAAGCTACTAACAAAAGTATACTGCTAAATACTGGGTCTCTTCAACCATTTTCTCGAGCATAATCCTGGTAATTAGCTCAATACGATCTTCAGTCTTCTGTGTAATGAGCCATTGTAACACTTCTTCTTCTTCAGCCAAAGAGCCCTCATATACATTAGGAATATTATTCTCGAAATAAACAAGAACGGGAAAATCAGTGACTCCATACGATTCAGATATGGAGTAGTCTTGTGTTTTTACAAATTTTATCCCGTGTCGGTCGCAGTCGTCATCGATATTCTCAAGCTCTTCCAAGATTCCAGTACATTGCTCACAATCAAGAGAATCTAAACCACAGGATATTAATTAAATTATTTAAAATATATTTTACCAAATGTTTGTACTAAGGCCTGTGCAGGGAGATTTAGGTTTTGAGCAAAAACACGCACTTACAGTTTATAAATAATGAGTGCTACATAAGCCACTCAGAAAGTTTCACAAAAAAATATAAAAATATTTATGAAACACTGAAAAGTGATAATTAAAAAACAAAGAACTAAAATATCATAATTGTCATCCTCTGAAAATGCGTTCGTTGCTTTCGAGAAGACTATTGCAAGCCTGTCGCAGGCTGGAAATTTTGTTTCAATGGGTTCCAATGCGCATTTAATGGGTTCGCAACGCATGCAAACTTTCTGAGTAACCTAGTGGAGATTTCTTTACAGATCTTAAATAAAATACAGTTTTTTTCAAAAACTTTCTGAGTGTCCTAATAAGAATAGACGATGCTTCTACTAGTCACAGTGCCAACAGCAATATCATAATTTTCAAATATTGCAGGAACAGGTTATTATAAAGTTCAAATTCTACCAAAGGCACTACTTGCCAAATGCTTAACACGGATGAAATACAAATTTCACAAGACTAAACATTGAATGTACATGCTACATGCAACAGAGGAATAAAGTAGCAAGTTGGGGACATCATCAGAAAAGAATTGTCTAAAGGGTCAGAATACCGATATCTAATTCCTGTAATTCCTCATCCTCATTTTCTCTAAAATTCTTTTTGGCCTTTTTTGTTTGTGAGAATTTAGCACTGCACAATTCGCACAACGTTTTATTCCCTAATAAAAAGTAAATGTTTTTAAATTGTCAAACAACCTTGTAGAATGTTTTGTAAATAAAAGAAAGGTTTTTCACTAACAGAAATACACTGCCAACGATCCAGACTCGTCAATAAGATCCAGCAACTCTTGACCTTCTAGCGCCTCTATGACATCACCTGCTGGATTCTTCTGTGTAAGCAACCAACTTAATAATTGCTGGCCGTCATAAAGATCACCTTTAATAAAAAAAAATATACATAAGCGTTTGTAAAAATGAATTTTAAAGTCACTAATATATACAATTCTCACCAGCGTATATAACCGGATCCTTAGATCCCAACTTAAAGAATAACACAGCTGGTAAAGCAAACACTCCAAACTCCTTAGCCATTTGACGGTCGTCTATTTTGACGAAATTTATTCCGGCAGCATCCGCATCATCATCAATGTGCTCAATCTCTAATAGAACTTTTGGACATTGTTTGCAGTCATTACTGTCTAAAACATGTGAGATATGGAATACAGATAGAATTACAACAAATAAAAGCCATTCAGAAATAATATACTCAAAATTAAGCCTCAATTTAAATTTAGTTGAAACAAAAACTCACAAAAGAAAACAGCGACGTAATCCGATGTTTGTCTTATTTTTTGGAACATTTTCTTGTTTACTTTTTCTATATGATCCGTCAATTCCATGTTTTCAGGATTTGTAAGCCAGTCCAGTATTTCTTCTTCGTCGTCCATGTCGCCGTCGTAATTAATATATTTTGTTTTTCTAAAATACGTTATACCAGGAGGATTTCTGAATCCATATTTCTTTGCCATAAGTCTATCGTAACACTTAACAATTTTTATACCATATTCTGCAGCTTCATCGTCAATCAACTCTACGTGTCTTAAAATTCTTGGACTAAGAGGATCTTCCTCTTTATCTAAAAAAATTGTACATTATAACATAATAATAGGCTGATAACATATTATATCCTTTTTATCTTTTGATAGTTACTTACAAAATACAACTGCCAAAAATTCTTTCGTTTCTATATATTTAAATAATTTATCTCTTTCTATTTCTTCGATGCTTTCATCTTCCTTTTGTTTGACCATCCATTCCAAAACTTCAGTTTCGTCCAATAAGTTGCCTATAATTTTTAAGAAGTTACTTTAGAACTGAAAATCCTATACATAAGTAATAATTATTAAGAAACCACATCCATTTCATTTGATTTGATATAAATAACTCACCAGATTACGCCCATTAATTGTCATGCGCGAAAACTACGGCAATACCATGCTGACATCATTCGACCATAATTAAATAATAATAGATATAATAATAGAAAATGTATTTATTAACAAAACATTGTATGAGCTTCAACTCGACAGATTCAACATTACGAATAAATAAAAAAACAATCATGCGAATTTACGGTCAAACAATACAACCTATCAACATGATGCAACGCCAGAATTATATTATATAATCAATTAGTTTAACTGGCGCACAAAATAAGAAGTTATTATAATTTTGTAACAAAATAATCACGTAAATATGACAAACGTAGCACAAAACTTCTGGCATTGCTTTATTATAATCTCAATTTGTTAAGATAGTAAGAGCTAATACTTTATTATCTAGAAATAAATTCAACAAATGTATTACAAAATAATGAGATTCCATGAAGACTAGACAACTATATGAACATGAAATCCTTACAAAAATAAGTCTTTCAAGGTGGCAAGGCAATATACGATGTTATTAAAATGCCCCGTGTTGTTGTTTTATTCTATTTTCTAAATACTTGAAACAAATAACTATATCGATATAATGATTTATACACCAACTTATAACTTTAACAACACCACTAGACATCCCAATATTAAGTCTCCACAATTTCTCAGTAAACACATATCAAAAGCATAGTACCTTGATATATATATGTATATAGATAAAATAAAGAGTGCGGGTTGCATTCGCATTCCCAATGTCGTTGACAGAATTTATTAAGAAGCTACTGTTTTATATTAATACAGTCCATGTGCAATATAATAAATACAACCCTGGTAAGTGCTTGCTTGCTAGCTTGGGGCCAAGGGACACGAGGTTACTAATGAGCTAGCAGTGTTAATATGACAATAGAGAATGCAGCGTTAGATAAATTAGAATGTCAATAATTTGGAGATGAAACCGTTCTTAGACACATAATAACATTCGTGTCCACTTGATGCCGCGAGTGCAAGCCCCTCTGATGACCAAATTGTACGACATTACTGTCTCTTATTTAAATATTGTTTGTTACCACCACCAAATATTTTCAGAGCCGAATAAACCTTTTTTTCCTTTGCTTGGTTTTTCCGGTTTGGCGAGTGCCTTGTTTTTTCCCTTAGAAGGTTTCTCGTTGATAGTGTTTTTTTCCTTTTCGAGTTTCTTGGCGGGAACCTTGGTTGGAGTCGCCCTCGCTACTTTAGTCGGGCTCTGAACTTTAGTGGGACAGCACTGGTAGGGTTCGTACGTGATTTTTGGGACAGCCGGTTTCGTCCCCAATCCAATGTAGAAACAGCGATCGCCTGCAGTCAGTAAAAATTTGTTTGTTTATACCCGTAAAACTATGTAATTAAAGTTAACTGCGTTAATACTGTGCATGTTCATAAACATCGGCGCGTTCCGTTAATCGCGCTATTAATTCTAAATGTTATGTTAGTAATTAAAAGATCTAAAAACGTTTAATATTGAAAGCGTTCGCGAATGACTGCAGGCAACAGCTGGTGTAAATGGACCCATGCGGGCTCCTACTCGACCATGCAGATGTGTGACAGGGGTACGTCCGTGCCTCCGTGCAGGGTCATATTTCGGGGTTCAACGTTACTAATTTACCTGTAAAAATTGTCTTAATCCTATTGAATATGCCTTCGGCCTTATCGTCACCATCATCATCATCATCGTCATCATCGTCGTCGTCGTCGTCGTCTTCATCATTACTATCTTTATGAAACTGACGAGTTTTACCTACTCTATAATTAGCGATACTTTGATATTTTTTTATATTGCGACTCTTTATACTATCATCGTCATCATCATCGTCATCTTCGTCGTCATCGTCGTCATCGTCATCATCGTCTTCATCATCATTAACACCGTTATCGTCCTCATCATCATCGTCATCATCATCATCGTCGTCATCGTCATCGTCATCATCATCGTCATCATCGTCGTCGTCCTCATTACCACTGTCGTCGTCGTCATCATCATCATCATCGTCGTCATCGGCATTATCTTCTTCATCATCGTCATCATCATCATCATTATTATTATCATTGGGTCTATTAAATTTACTTAAAGCCTTAGGAAAACGTATTTTTACTTTATCTTTTATAGGATTTTTAAGCACCGACAGCCTTTGTTTAATAGAATTTTTAACATTGTTGTTGTCATCATCGTCTTCATCGTCGTCATCATCATCATTACTGTTTTGTTTTGACTTGCCTTCATGGCTTTTTTTGCTTGTCGCAGTTCCTTTGTGAACCACCTTCAAGTTCTCGAATTTCTTCCATACATTTTTCTTGGTTGACTCAAGACTGCTTCCCACGAACCCCGATTTTCGACCAACATCTGCTTTGGCCTTTGATTTAGGATTAAGTTTATTTTTTTGTTGGTGGCTATCTTCACCTGCAGGCATTAGTAACTGTCATGCAAAATGACATAGCTCAAACATCCAGCATTTAAGGCGTAGGTAAAGTAAAATAGTTTATTCAAAAAATATGTCAAGAATGATGTCATGCACGTAATTTTTTAACTCATTATTCGTAACATTAACAAATCTGAGACCTTAAACATATTACATAATTATTTTTTTAATGGATGTGGTATCTTACTTTTTTGATCTACAAGCCACTGGAGAACCTTATTTTCGTTCTTTAAGTCACCTATAAACAGGACAAGTATATTATAGTATAATTATAGTTTTTCAATAGAAAGTGATAAGATATAGTTTTGAAAAAATCCTTTACTATTTACATTTATTTAGTCTTGGCACAAACAATTTCTGAAAGCAAATATTTATTCATATATTGCTGTTCTTTTTTATTATTAATTGGCTACAAGACTTACCGTCGTACATTATTGGTACTCCAGTTTCATAGTACACCAATGCGGGAAAACTGAATATTCCAATATCAGACGCTAGTTTAGAATCTTTAGATTTAACGAATTGAATGCCATGTTTATCAGTATCATCGTCAATAGTTTCCAATTCTTCCAAAATTTCTTCACAAGTGTCGCAATTTTCGCTATCTGCAATGTAATTCAAGAATTATAAATAATATATACTTGTCTGACAAGTATATCTAACACTAAGAAAATAAAAATCTAATATTCGCTTTACAGTGAATTGAACTGTAAGGTTTTGCAAGAGAATATACTCGTTTAAGTACTTTTTCAAGAATGTCTTAGTAATAAAATCCACATAACAAACCTAAAAACTACATTCACAGTTTTAAATATACGTACAGAAAAATACTGCTAAATGTTCTACATCATCAATGAGATCCTTTAACGTCTTTCTGTCGACATTTTCAATTACATCGGGCTGGGAAGTATGAAGTTCTAGCACCCATTTAAGAATTGCTTCTTCCTGCATCAGATCTCCATCATAGATGGTTCTAAATTTGTGCCTATAAAAGGCTAAAGCTGGCAGACCAGGAAGATCGTATTCCTTGTCTATGCCATCGTCAGAAGTCTTAACAAAGTCTATGTTCTGTTCTTCGCATTCGTCGTCGATGTTTTCCAGTTCGCTTAATATCTTTTGTGACTTTTTGTCATTTTCTTTATCTTTAAAGAAAAATAATAAAAAATTGTTATAGACATATATTGATCTACATACTTTTATATTAGGAAAAATAATAAATACTTGTTAGGAGAATGAAAAGATATAAAAGTTAAGTTATTCCTTAAAATAAAAAGCTATTAAGGCACCTATCCTTGTATGCAAAAATTTTAGTTCACTTACAAAAGAAAACAACGATATGATCGTTCTCTTCCAAAATCTTTTCCAGCATTTTGGCGTTGACTTCTTCAATTTTACCAGGGATTTCAAGTGTGTTTTCGTCTGTTAACCATGCTAGAACTTCATCTTCGTCTTCGATATCACCTGTTTTCAAATGTTAAATACAGTTAATAAAATAAAAACTGTAAAATATTAAATCGGAGTATATTAATTAAAAATATATATATACCTTTGTAAATAAGAGGTTCCTTATTTCTAAAGAACACAAGAGTTGGGAAAGTTTTTATGCCATACTTTTTGGCAAGTGTAATGTCTTCAGTTGTAACGAATATGATACCAGTCTCATCGAGCTCATCGTCAATATTTTCTAATTCCTCTAAAATGTTGTCACACTCCTCACCTTCTTCACAGTTGCCACCTAATTATTAAATACATTTTTCTGATTACATTACAATAAAAAAATAAAAAAGGGTAACTTACACAATTACATCTGTACAGTACGTTATAAGTACACATGACCTTTAATTTACAATTCTTTTGCAAAAGATAAAGATAAATAAATAAATGAGTTACTTACTGAAGTAAACCACCACATATTCATGTTCTTCAATCAGGTCAGTCAATATTTCATCAGTAACCTCCTCTATAGTAGCGCTGTTCTTCTGTTCGATAAGCCATTCAAGAACTTCATCCTCATTCATCAGGTCTCCCTCGTAAATAGCTGGAATATTTTCTTCAAAATAGACAAGAGTTGGCAAATGATCAATTCCATATTCTTTTGCTTCGGCTTCGTTGTCTATCCGCACGATTACAATACCTTCCTTTTCTAATTCATCATCAATATTTTCTAGTTCGTTTAGAATTCTGATATCCTGTTTATCTTCTTTGTCATCTGTAATAATAACAACAAATAAGTATATTGTGGTTGCATGTGTAACTTAGACGTTGTCAGTTTTTATTTAATACTTACAGAATATTACAGCTAAATATTTTGCTGTTTCAATGAGTTTGTCCATCATTTCATCTGTAACTTCAGGTATTTCACTGTGTCTCTTTTGATGAATAAGCCACCCTAAAAGTTCTTCTTCTTTCATTAGGTCGCCTTCGTATATATGTGGAATTCCCTTTTCAAAGAAAACCATTGTTGGAATAGCTTCGATACCATATTCTTTAGCTTCTTTATCGTCGTCTATCTTGACGAAAGCAATGTCATTATGATCACATTCATCGTCAATATTTTCTAGTTCTGCCAATATTTTCTGACTCTTTTTTTGATCTTTGTCATCTGAAATTAATACAAAAAACTATATCTCATTTTTAGGTCAGTTCTTTACGTAGCAAATAGTAATATTATCATATTTTATTGATGTAAAATGTGAACTCTAAATAAAATATTTATTTTTAAACTTAACATTTTGACTAGATATTTTTACCATGTACAGAAAGTGATTGTAATATATATCAATATAAAATATGCTAAGCAGAAAAACTATAATTACAGAATAAAACAGCGACATAAGGCATTTTCTCGATAATAAGATCTAGCATTTCGTCTGTAATGTCTTCAATCTCATCACTCTCAGTTTGATGTTTTAGCCAACTAAGAACTTTTTCTTCTTCTTCCAAATTGCCTTCGTAGTATGTTGGTATTCCTTTTTCGAAATAGAGTAAGGTGGGTACTTTTTCAATACCATACTCTTTAGCTTCTTCATCGTTGTCAATTTTTACAAAAGCAATTCCAAGTTGATCGCATTCATCATCAATATTTTCCAATTCATTTAGCACCTTTTGGGATTTCCGGTCATTGTTATCGTCTAAAACAAAATGAAAGTATTTAGCTTCTAAGCTGGAAAAATAGCAATTTGATATTGTCTTTTAAATCTTACAAAATAGTACAGCTACAGTCTTTCCATCTTTTATGAGTCGGTCTAACATCTCATCGGTGACATCTTCGATCTCATCCTTCTCTAACTGTCCCACAAGCCATTCCAGAATTTCTTCTTCATTTTCAAGGTCACCTGTTGAAACATACAATTGTTTGATTTAGTATATTATAAACTAACTTCTTTATTATGTATCAGCACTTTACCTACCATCATAAACATTGGGGATCTGTTTTTCAAAGTAGACTATAGAAGGAAGATCATCAATTCCGAATTCCTTTGCAGCTTTCGTATCATCAATCTTAACAAATTGGATGCCATGTCGGTCACAGTCATCATCTATCTTCTCTAGTTCACCCAACACGGTCATTGACTCTTCATCACCGTGATCATCTGAAACAATAATAGTAATCAATTAATCATCATTAATATATAAGTCCTCAGATAATTCCAGATTTTCGAATTTATTTAAGGTACAAGGTCCATAAAAGGTAGGATAAACAACAGTCCCTTTAGTTATCCCCTGGCCTTGAAAAACTTTTTTGAATGATTTTTATTTATTTATTTATTTTTCACTTCTCCACTTTACAGCAATACCAGTGGTTACTTGTGTACTTCAATATGACAGGAAGATCTGTTATGATACCATACTTATCATTAGATTCATTTAAAATATTTCAGATAACTTACAAAACAGCACAACAAGGTTGTCGACATTTCCTATAAGAGTATTTAATGTTTTGGCGGTGACATCCTCGATGACATCTTCTTCGTCCCCAGTCGACTTGTTTGCAATGAGCCATTCTAGAACATCTTCTTCTCTGCTTAGTTCACCTGGAATACATTTTAATATGGATCAAATTTTAAAGTTCCTCCTCAGATTTATTAATATGTAAGTAATCTTAAACTTTGATTATAAAATTAAATATAAAAAAAATTAAACATAATCAACATCAGAACTTGTAATGTCAACGTCAAAGAAATTCCTGACCAACCTTCATAGATAACAGGTATTTGATGCCTATAGTAAACCAATCTTGGCAAATCTCCAAGACTGTACTCTTCGGCTAGCTCCTCATCGTGGATTTTAACGAAACCAATTCCGAGTTGATCGGCCTCATCGTCAATGTTCTCCAGCTCCTGTAGAGCTTTTGCACATTTCTTGCATTCGGGCTTATCTGGAACATGTTTCAGTCACGAATTAAATAAAATCTATGCTAATATTAATGAATACCTAGATATTCATGCCTCGTATAGGGTTCGAAGCAGTGCTGTTAAGCGATTTTTGAGGTAGTTGTGTGTTAAGATAAAATTAATTATAGTGTATGCTATGGCAAGCGTCGTGTGTCGTGCAATGGTGGGTCTGGTTTTGAAATTATCAGATAAATGGTTCTCCATGGATGTATTTATTTATTGTATGTGGTCATTAGGCAGGGGTTCTCTTGGTGTTTTTTGTGTCGTATAGGGAATGGAGTTGTCTAAAAGAGGATAGAACTAGAAAAAAAAACTAAATTTGTGTCCATCTGGGGTTCAAAACATCCGACTACTATGCTAAATAAAATAATTTCCTAAATTAGTTTTTATTGTGCTTTTTATTGTATAATTTCTTCAGTTTTGATTTCGTTTACTTTAACATTTAACTACAATGTAGGTCAAGGTCATCTTTTATTAGCTCAACGATCAAAACTTTCTGAAATTATTTTAACACTTTGTACTCTATAATCTGGGAGAATATAAGCGATGTCTTGTTCGTGATACGTCGGTCCGTCAATCCCAGCTTGCTGGCAAGTCAAAAATAGAACAGCCGAAATAGATGGCCGCCCGCTCCGATAGTGCAAACGCCTTTTTGATTCTTGATATCTTTACAATAGATACTAAGGTTACTTAACATTACAACCAATTAGAAAGTTCCATAAAGATCATATTTGTTGTTAACATACTTTATCATGTTTTTGCAAACATTTTGATTGTGATTATGAAGCTATTAGATTATTGTCAATGTCATTTGTCAAGTGAATCACACTATTGTGATATGTTGCACCGGAGCCAAATATTTAATTGACCAAAACATTAAAGAATGTTGGATTAAACTGTTCGACTCGCCAAATCTTTATCTTAAATTTTAATAATATTAATATATTACCCACCGCAGCCGCATTATAAGCGGAAAGCACGTCCGAATCACGAAAATACTCTATTCTAAAAAGCTAGAAAAAAAACAGCCACAACGACATAAACGACATACCGCCAGCTGTAAATCTTACTTACTGTTCATCGGACCGCAATTTTTGTGATCAGGACCTACGTGAAAAACACTGTCAAACACACAGCACAATTTACTCTTTTACAAACGGTTTAGATTACAACTAATCAGTGGAAGCGATAGATAATTAACTACTCAAAGAATCTACATCCATAGAATTTACTTTTGTTAGTTGAGAAAAATGGCCCAAATTTACCACATTAACTCGTATAGTTATTGAACAAAACCCAATTCCCAAACTCATCGATACGTACAGAAGAGAACGGCTACGTATTCTGTATCTTCAACTATCTTGTCCAAGATCTTTTGATTAACTTCTTCTATCCTGTCAGGAAGGTCCATTGCTTCTAAGCTCGTCAGGAAATCCAAGACGTTCTCCTCGTCCATAAGATCTCCTACATTATTAAAAGAATATGTTATAACAGACACTAATGAAGGAAAAAATATCAGCAAATATCATAAGTAGTCATTTAGAAATCTATAACGAATATTGTTGGGATTAATTATAACCTTAGAATGATATATGTCGATAGTAATGCAATTAACTATCTAGTAAATAGAGGTACTGAGCCCTTCTAAAACATAAACATTCTCAAATGTAAAAGAATTACGATGTCCCCAGCGATCTTATCATTTATAAGATAAGTATAGGTATTTAAGACGCAAGTTAATCAATTCTGATCGGCTGCCAAAAGATCAACCTCGCAGACACATCTATTTGTTTCTTCTATCGCTACGGCGTCAGTGTCACTCGTTACGATTTGGTAATATATATTTGTAGTAACATATGATAAATGTTTATTTATAAATACTAATCGCCAACATTCATTCACAAATCTTGTCCATACTTTAATCGTTTGCGGTCTCGTGTTGATATTTGGAGTTATCTTTAAAAACGTTATTTTGGTCAACTCGTGTGTGGCATTTTAATCAATAGATGCTGGTTTTCCGGCGATAGGCGAATTTTATATGAAATTTATTGTAAATTGTTATAAATTGTGTATCATACCTTCGTAAATGATCGGTTCCTTCTCACGGAAGTACGTGAGGGCGGGGAATTTCGTAATGCCATACTGTTTGGCGAGCCTCTTGTCGTTTATCTTAACGAAATCGACGCCGAATGTGTCCGTATCGTCATCTATCTTCTCTAATTCTTCTAGAACTCTATCGCACGTGACACAACTCCTGGCATCTGTAATACAAATACATAAACATCAAATAATACCCACATTAAAGTTAGTTAAATTGGAGTAATATCAAGGTGAATTACTGAAAATCTGCTTATTATTGGTACCTGGCAGCAATTTTGTTAAAACATTTAATTCACGCTTATTTTCGGACTAATGGCCTTTGGCATGTTGGAGATTTCGGTTGGATTTAAAAAACTGTTGCAGAAGTTTTGTAAAACGTATCTATAAGCATTCATACAAATTCAGAAACTTTAAGAGCTTCAAATGTTTACCGCTCACGTCTGCCCACGTTGTAGTTTTATACACTGATTTACTCGTTACTTCTGATTTTATAACCTTCGCCAGCTAGCTCTAGTCTCATTGCAATATCGTATTCCGAAATACCATTTATTATCGCTAACATGTGTTAATAATTGCATGAGTCCTAAAATAAATAGCCGTAATTTCTGGAACGACCTTAAAAGTTTTCGAAAGGCTAGCAATGGCAGTTTTATGTATTTACCCAAATTATTTCTTACAGTAATTATTTATATTAAATAACCTGCCATGGAATATTTGACCTTTGAACCTATTTGACCTTTTAAACAAATAACTGTAATAACAGGCAAATATTAGAACTACCACTGAACTTTTAGTAGCGAGGCTGAATTTACTAAATTGTTATGTTTTTATAGCGCTTCAATTGCACAAATGTATCCAGTTTCTATTGTATGTTAAATTATGGGAATATGTAATAATAGTAATAACATGCATTAATTGATAAACATACAATTGCAGACATTTGAATGTGCCGACAGAGAAACTAATAAAAATTATCTTAACCTAGTTTCATTTGAAGTCCTCTGTAGTTACAACTTAATTATGTGCATAATTTTGCCAGTTACAACTTTATTTCAAGATTAGATTTATTTTAAACTGTTTCCAGAATTTTCATCTGCTCCATGCTAAAGTAGGTATTAAAATAAATAAATATATATATATATATATTTATTTATTTTAATATATATATATATATATATATATATATATATATATATATATATATATATATATATATATATATATATATATATATATATATATTTAGGTTTTAATTACTTTAGCTCACAAGAAATTGGATAAAAATTTGTATATTTGGTTTATTATATTTGTACGAGGGAACTTCCCGGCCCACGGGGCCGGGAAGGGTCAAAGGACACGTATGAGGTTGGAACCCACCCTATTTAGTAGCCTGATTCAATAGCTTTTTTTTTATGTATTACACATTATTGTGTGATTTGTGGGTGATAAGTGATGCGCGTGCATACAGAGTCAATTAGGTCATTATTATATAGTAAGGATTATATATAATTATATTCCAAAACAGTTCTTGTGTCAAAATTAAAAAATGTTTTAGTAATTATTGCTGTAAAATCTAATGTTATAAGATTTTTTGACATATACTGAATAGGCACAAAACTTCAATAATTATGATCTTTAGGAATATTTTACAAATTACAAATAATTAGGTTTTTACGTTCTATAAAAAAATGCTACTTGATTTGAAAACCTTTTAAAACCAATAAATAATCGTATGTACCCACCTATTTCTAAATAATGCTTAGTTAAAGAGATTTACGGTCGTACTAAATGAATTGTTGAAGTATTGTTTATTATAGTACCACGAGTAATATTTATTGGTTTGTTTCAATTTATGTATTACTAGCTCATGCCCACGGCTTCGTACGCCTGAATTCGTATAAGATATTTCAAAAATGATGACACACAAAACATATTATGAAATAATTATTAATACACAATGCACAGATTATTGACTTAAAGATGGCATTGAAATTTGTTAAGTAAATACTTGAATGGCCAAGAAGAATACTAGGGATTTCGAGAGTTTCCATCAAAAAGGTATAAAAGTCGACGAAGTTTTCTTAGGATTTACGAGTATTGCCTACATTTTTAATTTTCCTGATTAAGAAAGAATAAACTAAAGAGTTACGTTCTATTAATCGTAGGGAATATTGTCAGAATTTTACATGGATTGTAAATTTTATGGAATATTAACTAAATAAATTCAGATTATAATAATTAATTAAATTAAATACAGAAATGTAATTTTTACTAACATTTTAATGACAGAAAGCACGTTTTAAGTATGTTTTTCTTTTTTTGTTTTTTTTTTCGATGTTTAAGTGATTATTAGATCATCCAAATATGTTTAGACTCTCTTACTCACTCTAGGAGTAAATAGACTGACATGAAGTAAATATTCAAAAGTAGCACAGTCCAGATGCTGTGAAGATGCTTAGGATTCAAACTAGATGTTTATATTTGAAGTGAATTTTAGGCCAAATCATGATTGGTACAAGTGTTTTTTTAATCATCCTAATGTTGGTAAGGGATAATATTATTCAAAATTACTGTTTTGAATTATATTATATAAACATATTTTAATAAAATTTTTGGGACAAAAAAATCGTTTAACTCAAAATCATCTCTTGAGATTATAAAATACTTACCTACGATATTTTAATCTTTCACGATTATTATTTTATCCTTAAATCCCTCTGAGGGCAATTATTTTTTGCGAAACTTATATTTAAATTAAATATTTTTTTGTTTTATACGTTTCAGGTACATTAATTCATTTGAAAAAACAATATACCTAGTTATATATTGATTTAAAAATAACTATGAAAGATATTTCAATATAATGATAATTCAAACCAAACTCATACCAAGTCAAGACCAAATAACCAAAATACTGAGTCTTAACAATTAACTAAAACTAACTGTTGTTATGAGTCATGAATTCAAAATAGCGTACATATTACTAATACTTAATAGCATTGCTTTCAAATCGTGCAGAACGGCCTAGTTAACGTATCAAATATTTTCAGAGACCTGATTCAAATATCGGTAAGCTGAAAACTAGTAAGTGGCACGGTAATCGAGAAATACACCGTAACTTGTATTAAAATAGACGCACTCCTGTATAAAATACAATATTAACATTATATATATAAGTCTGTTGAATACTTATAATAACCCTGAAAAGACAATGTTTATTGCAATAAATAAAAAAATAATACGAAAAACAACGAATTTGTTAATATGTGATTCAAAATTGTGTCTTTCGTTTTATATCAATAAAAAAATGGAGTTTCAAAGTAAAAAAATCCAGCGCGCATTTTGTTGATTCATCGAGTGACAAGATGGCTGCCTCATATCTGTATAAAAAGTTATCATTTTTATAAATATTACTTACTCCATGCGAAGACGCTAAAAGAATGGTAATAATTTAATATCTACTATTGTTTCAGTTTTTATGAATATTGTTAAAACGTTAAATTTTGACAAACATTACATCTACTTTCAATGTAATTGGAGATAAAAATAGATTGCATTTATAGTGGGAATAAAATATATCACTACAGTAATCCTTATTCTTTATCCCTACCTCCACTAATAAGCCAACACCAAACCAAGTTTCAAAATCAATGCATTTTACATTTTATACAATAAATGATCAAGGAGAGAGAATAAAAAAAATGTTTTCTTCTGAGTTACAATAAGTAATAATAATATTTTATAAAAAAATATTGAAAATATAAACATTCCAACTCGTTAAATTAATTTAATTACATTCAATTCTATTACACATGACTGGAGATCATTGATTGTCATCCCCTAATTTATAATAATTAGTTAATTACATTGATCATTTAATCTTTAAATATTTACGAATATATTTCAGGAGGATTTCGGATGATTTTTACAACATTGCATATCATTGCTCATTATAGTTAGATACTATAACATAAAACCCTTCATTCAAACACCAACAGTTCACATTTAACTTTTTAGATGTATGTATCGTCTAAGTCCACTGTTGTCTACCTGTTGTATTGGTAAGAATTTGGAGGCAGTTTTACTACAGCATAAAACTTACTAACGTGTGCTTTTAACAACATTAATGTAATCTGTTGGCTTCTATTATCTCAATTGGTTCTCAACATCTCAATCTCTTACAGACTTCTCTGCCGTGCATCATCTCAGTGGAGACTTGCTTCTCCGCCTGGATTCTTTTTTATTATTCAATCCATGTTTCACTCAGTCGTCCTCTTCTTATATCAATTAATTTGTACATAGTTATTAAAATTTTATTCATTACTTTAAATGAATTATTTCTTATATGACATTCTTAGTTTATGTATATTTGTCTAATGTTTGTTGTCACTCTTCAGTTTACACAAATGCAATCCTACAATAAGATTGTAAGGAGGAGATATCTTTGTTTTTTCTAAAGTATATTAACAATTAATTGTAATTATTAATAAGTAAGATTAATAAAGTTTACAAAATAAAAAATTTAGTCTGCACTGTTTTTTAAGCTATATTGATATTACTGTCAGTAAATCTTAAATAAAAGTGAAATATCTCTCAAATGTCGTGTTATTAAAGATATTTGAGAAATGTGAGTGAAAAATAAATTAAAAACATGACTTTATGTCATGAAGTACACATAAAATTAATATCTTACAGAAGAGTATGAAGCTAAATATTTTAGTTGACTCATTTCCTGTATTAATCTTCAATGTTTAATTTTTTATTTTTATACTCTTGAAATAATATAGTATCAAATCAATTTATACGCCATGGCTAATTTAGAATCAACGAATTCTTCATTTGTCTCTTTTCATATAAATCCAGTAAACAGATTGATATCACAAATATATTGGAAGAAATCCAAGCGAAACGTTTGTACCACTACGTTTTCTTAATTATGTCTTTTCTCTAGCACATTATTCTCGGCAACGGTGACTATTTTTAAAAAGTATACGATTATTAAACTATGGTAGCAGTGGTATGAGAAAAGTCTAGTTTTCCATCAGTTTACCACATAATGGTTTAAAAAACCGTTACTTATTATTTGGGTAAGTTTAAGTGGTATAGTTATATTTATTGAGTGGTAATAATAAAAATATTTTAACCTAATCTAAACCATATTAAAATTTAATGAGCTTTCAATGGTCTATTCGGTAGACAATAAAATTTGCTTACATTCCTAATAAAATTAAATTAATGCTATATTATAAAAATATCAAATTGTTTCAAATATATTTGCTTCCAGTTGAAGAAATATAGAAATAGAAGATCCATAGAGTTGTGAAGATCGTTTTGTTTATGTTTATGTTAGTGTCGGTAACCTCGACCCATGATACCAACAAAACATAAAGTGTATGTGCCGTCACATAAAGTAACTTGTGCTACTGCAACCGTTCATACAGCATCGCGCCTCGGCCAAGAGACAATCTAGTGGCCGCATTTCAACACTGATTTAATGAGCTTTTTGCGTCTAGACACCTCTTCTTATTGTCGAGCTGTATACATTTTCGTGACACGATTGGAGGCTATTTTGTAATAGACAACATTTACAAGTGTCCTTTAAAGCCCATAACATTATGTAAGAACAACATATATATATAATTTGTTAGCAGATTATGAACTCTAAGACGTAGGAAAAAGAGTCAACCGCTATCATGTAGTGGAAATCTATTTGAGCTAAAAGTGCGGCACACAGTGGTATAGTTTTAGACGAGCGGGAGCGTAGGCGCCCGGCGACCTTGGGGACGGACCGCGAGGAGCGAGTCTGCGCCATTTTAGGCGACCGCGGGCGGCTCGGGTTTTATTGTCTCCGCGGTTGCATAACCGGGGGCGAAAATATCGGTCGAGTCGCGCGAATATCACTAACAAGCCCAAGCGCCGGCGCACTTACACCAGAACACCGCCACGTAGTCCTTGTCCTCCAGCACCCGCTCCAGCTGCTTGGAGGTGACCTCCTCGATCTGCGGCTCGGTCCGCGGCGGAGGTGCCTTGCGCGCGGCGTCGACGGCGACAGCGATGAGCAGCACGGCCGCGAGGGGCGCCCACCGAGCCATGGCGAGGGCGCGCGCGAACTGACGCCGGCCGCCCGCCCTGCGCCCGCCCGCCCTCCTTGCGCCCGCGTTCCCTGCGCCCGCGCGCCCCACGCGGCGCATGCGCACCGTTCAAATTTCAAACTCAGCCAATCTGATTCATTTTCTGTACTGTTCGAGCGATGGTAGTTATGACGTTTCATAACTTTGGGGTAGATTTCGTTATCAGTTGTGGTTCTAAATAAACCTCAAGATTGTGTCTGCTGTAACAGTTTCATACTTTTCGAAATGTTAATATAACACAAATATAAATATAACATATCCTATACATTTTTGTATAATGCAAAACTTCTCTTAATCCTAATGACGTTACAAAAAAAACAACAAAGTCTGTACAAATTCAGTTATAGATTACGTTTCAAATATCAGACCGACAAAATTGTAGTTTATCCCGAAAGTCAAAATTTATACTATAACTCTTTTCATCTTAAGATAACGTCTAAAGACAAAAAATATACATATATATGAATACAGAAAAAGCCTATAATACACTATCTTACATACACTACAGGAGACGATCGTTCATTCGTTGAATGGAAACCAGCCACTTGTTTGATGTATATAATTTATTATATTGCTATTACAGTTTGAGAAGCAAGCATCAGACGGGTTCAACTTTTTGGTCTTTTTACGTGTTTTGATTTACGAACCAAATTATCCTACAGATTAAAATATATAAAAAACGACAATATTTCTGTTTCAATACTCCTTTCAAAACAAACTTATAACAGAGCAGGACTCTGTTATAAAATTGTTTTGAAAGGAGTAGATATATAGTGATACATTATAATCATTATTTGTCGATTTTTTTTATTTCCCTTCAGATACTTCATGTACTATTATTTTAAGCTATATAAGCTCCATAGCTCCATAGCTGTATCCATAGTTTTTTATATTAGGGAAGGACAAACAAGCCGCCCACGAACTGTTGCAACATATGGGGAATCGCAAGAGCATTGCCGGCCTTGGAAGTAGGAGTACCTATACGCTTTTCTTGAAGGTACCCATGTCGTATTGATCCGGAAATACCGCCGACGGAAGTTCGTAATAGATCTTAGTGGTATGTGGAAGGTCCTTGACAACGGCACAGTAGGCACATCTGGGTGGTACGAATGTTATTACGGGCATGATGTGCTGATCCATGATGCATGATGTGCTGCTCGGTGATGAAATTCGGCAGCAGACATCAGATCAAATAGCTCTTCGGGACACTCCCCATTGTAAACGCAATAAAAGAAGTACAAAGAGGCCACGTCTCTACGCATTGCCAGAGAGTCCAGCCGTTCACAGAGCACCGGTTCCCCAACAATCCGACGGGTGGTAAGCGGTCAAAAGGTAGAAGCTGATATTGGGATGATCCGGATGAGAGATGAGTACAGGGCTCCATGTGTGGCCGGACCGGCGCCCTATAGAGCGCAAGTCTTTGGCCAGGCTTGAAATAGTGCCTCCCTATTGATTATTCCCAATTTCATTGACTTGGCCGTACTCTCCAGATAACCACGAAGCCGAAAGTAATGTCGAGATTTATAGTAGTCTGATACTTGACAAGACATTGAGAGGACTACTCTTGAAGAGTGGAAATACGACAAATGGTTACAACTATAAAAGACACTGTTTCTTTCGGTACTCGACAACGTTTTCCCGAGAGAGCCCTACACGACCGGAATATGGTTCTAACAATAAATATTTTCTAATACTCCTTAACATATTTCAAATACTACTAAACTAAGCATTCTGTAAGTCAATAGATTTTAAATGTATAAATAATGTTATTGAATTATTATTGATTAGTTTTAATGATGCATTGTTCGAAATCCGATTGTAAGTAGTTTTTAGTGTGTAATTTATATTTGATTTTTTTAATTATTAATAATATTTGAAATTGTACTATTCACATGTTATCTTATTGTTTATTCATTTGTTATACATTTTTATTTATTATTTTCTTTAAATCTGACATACAATTTAATAATTTTTCAATCTAATATTGTAATTTATTTTCAATATATGTTATATATTAGATTTATGTTGTTATAGTATGTCACTCGTATATATGTAGTTAGCTCCTATAATTAAGGCGACACTTATCTATTTAATATAAATTCATTTAAATAATTTCTTACGATAGTGATTACCTTCTTGGTGCTATAAATATAATAATAAATAACTAAATATATCGCATCCCCAGTGCTGTCATCCGCATAACAATGTATGTTGGCAATATCCAACATATCATTAATGTGCAGGAGGAACACAGTTGGGAATAGCACGCAGCCTTGGGGTACACCAGAGTTCAAAGTTAAGATACGATGGGCAGCCGGAGAAAAACCCAAAAATCATTCCTCTAATTTGGCGCGTAGAGGGGTTCCCCCCGACTTCGTCAAAGTCGGTATCCTGTTGGGGTATATTTTTAAGAGGTTTTCATGTTTGGAGGAGGAGGGTTGCTCTTCCGGATTCTGTCACTTACTGACGTCACATGTAATAACATGTAGACATGTAGTAACCAAATTAATGTGGTTACTTCATGTCGATTGTCCGTGAGAGGGTGGTCTTTCCCCAGTCGAGCCAGCCTAATACGAGCTGCAGTCAAATAACTACAGCTAGGCTCTATCACCTAAAAAAAATGTATAGTAATTAAAACCAGGTTTAAGTCATGTAGTACCGAAATGTTCATTTTATCTTAACTTTCGAATGTTTTAGAGCAATTGTATTAATAGCGGATGGCGTCTGCAGTTGCCAATTAGTAAGTTAATTTATCAGCTGCTAGACCTCGAGTTAAAAGTTTTCACAATATTTCTTATGTAAAACTCATTAAACATACTAATTGTATAAAATATACATATCGTAATTGTATAAAATATACATACAGTCGTGAATATCATAGAAAACATACATTATAATTTTGAAATCATATAAAAAACTTTGACATATTTTTTTAATATTATTATTATTACGTAAAGAAGAGTGCACTACAGAACAAGCATTGGTATTGTAACAAGAGGCAAGTCTATCTTTTGTACTTCCACACAAAAAGCTTCTGAAGTAATTGTTAACCAAAATGGTTAAAGTTGCAATGAATAATTTCGACAGATATCCACCATATTAATAAACTTACAAGACGCTTCATTTGCCCTAATTAGCATAGTTTTGCCGCCTTTATGTTTTATCTGATACTCAACCTTTGCCTACCGACGTCATTTTTTGTCATACTTCTATGGTTCTTTTGGTCATTCACGGACACGGACATTCACGGACTGCAATGTAATTTGAGAAATCACTAAAGTTTCTTAAATTATAATTTATACAAACTACAATAACAAAAAACTTTTTAAAGCAAATTTTAATTATTTCTGACAATAATTAAAATTATTGGTAATCATTGCTAACTTGAAACACTGGAGGCATATTACTTGATTACAACTTTATGAAAGTTAACATAGATAGACTTTCTTATTAGTTTGGGACAGAGTTGGAACAGAGTTTACATGTTTTTCGCTTGGAAAAATCAATTTTGGAATAGAAAGTTCTTTTGGTGCTAAAATTTTGCTTTAATTTCGAATTGGTTTGGAATTGGAAGTAAATTCACAATATATTATATTCTCGTTCGGCGACAGCTCTAGTAAACTGAACATTTTCATCAATTCTCCTTTGGTGCAGTTATAGTATATTATTTCATGTCTTTTTGTCACTCCAATACTATGATACAAAATAAGCCTCAGACAGATCATAAGTGGACAAATGCTAAGAGGATGCTATATTTCATATTCAAGCGAAGGATTTAAGATACGTAAGATTTTATTAACGCGTTGTCAAAGTTACCTTAACGCTCGTTTTAATGTAGAAGTACTTGCATTATTTACATTTTAAACAAAATCTACCAAAAAATACTAAATAATTCTAAATTGTAAAGGGAACTGGGACTTGCGGTTTCAGAGACCGCGATTAAATCTTAGAGGAAAATCAATTACCAAATATGAGGGCTACGAAGCCTCTGACCTGAATAGTCTCTAAATTTGACACTTAATGATAACTGAACGCCTCAAATGCATAAAGTTCTCATAAGAGGGTAAATGCAATAATTAAAAAATGCGAACGCATTTGCCAGACCCCATATAATTAAAGGTTAAGTAATGTTCTAGCTGTTGTTCTAAATGTAAGTATATCTATATATATTTGTTTATACAAAGTTATACAACTTGATACATTAAGCTGTTTCATTATAATTATTATTTCTTTCTTAGATATATACAGAAGTATGTATCTTATATTAATATTTTTATATTTATTATACTAACATTATTTACTCGCAGAATTTTAAAGGCGTAATATTGAAATAGAAATCATTTACATCATAAATATGAATTGTAATGATGGTGCGTTACTAAATTTCTGAACGAAACTCATCAAAAATATATAGCGAGTAGAGGTAAGGATCAAAAATTGTTTCAACAATATTCCATCGAAAAAGTTAAATTGATGTCGCTCTAGTGTCATCAATATATAAATAAAAAATGCACGGTCCTACAACGACCGTTTTGATATATTTTGTATTATATAAATGGACAATTGAAGCTTACTTCTTATTTTCTTGCTGCAAAAATGCAAAAATCCAATGAAATTCGCCCTAGATGCTGCGATATACGTTACCAATGCCAGATACTTATATATATTTCAGTATCAAATTATAAGTTGTACAATTTCTTCTGTTTACTAAACCATTTCATTCACTGTAAAATATAAAATAATGGAAGTTATTTGGTCGATAATATAATTTTAATCGATGAATAATGCATCTACATTATGTAACCAATCAGAAAACATCATAAATGTCACATGGCAACTGTCATGTCACATGGTAAGAAGTGGGGGCACAGTGGTAAATTCAAATGAATGGATTGGCTCATGGTTTCTGAACGTTCCTCTGAATTAGTGTAGTGGCCAGTAGGTGTAGGTTCTACTTTGTTAAAACTTCGAAGTGTCAACAAATATTCCGCCGCGCAGTCGGTACGTTGGCAGGTAAAAATTTATCTCGTGAAAGTGAAGTGTTGTGAAATAATAAAATGGTTATTGTTCATTAAATACACTTCTGTATGCATAAAGTTATCATACTACGTGTAAATACAACTTCTAAACCAGTAAGTAAACTTTAAACTTACATAGATTATAAGTTAATTCTATTTTTTTATTTATTAAGAGTGAATTATTGGTAATCTATGAATATAAAGAATGACAAAGTCTGATGTTTCTGTATCTCCCTTTATGTAAGTTTTCAAAATATCGCATACAAAACTTACGACAAATATAAAAATGTGAATATAACGTTAATATTAAATACTTATACCTTCACATGTATCATTTTAACGTTTTAAACTTCTTTATTATAACAAATATTAGCCTCAAAGCCTCTTACAGGCTATTATTACATTACATTATTTAACTTTATAGATGTAATAGATAGTTGAATTAACTACATTAATTATATATAACCATTCCAAAAAAAAAAGTAAAACTAGTAACAATGACTGTTCAGTTTGTAATCTGTACATCAATAGATTGAGATAGCCTTTGTTTCAAACAAATCCCAGTGTATTGTGTTTAGTGATAAAACAAAATGTGCAACTACTACCAACTAACCAAGGCTGTATTGCTTAAACGTCATTGTTTCAAATTTCTGTATAAAATAATCTATTCTATCTATTATACACTAAAATTACATATTTAAAGTCTTCAATGCCTGTTTCCCATTTTTCGTACAATTTTCCTTGTAAATTGTATAAAACCATTGTTTTAAAAATACACCGCTATAAAAGACTAATACTGCTATAAATACTTTGGTACATAAGTTTTTATACAATATACAATCTAACATTACACTAAGCATTAACATATTCACATAAATTATTTAATTGCTTCAAATTATTATTATTATTAACAGAGATTTATTAGGTAATGAGATTCTAATAGGAATGTAAATGGTATATTAAGTAGTATGAAGTAATTTTAAGTTTAACTTACTTCCGTTTTTGTAAATTTCATGAAACTTATCACAAAACATACTTTATTATATGGAATTAAAAATTAACAATAAAAAATATATTAAATTTAATTTAACTGGTAAATAATTAAAATAATTACTGCATTAGTATCGCTATATTTGGTACCCTCGTAACCTTAATTTTAAATTGGAGTGTCTTTACGTTTTCTCCTGTCACTCCCATTTGATACACAAGTGAGCATTGATTCAAAGTGGAAAAGATATATATATATAACAAATTTGTACCAAATGTTTGTTATAAATAATATGTTTTAAAATTAATTTACAATCAATATTAGTATAGATTTGCACATTATTAAGTTTAGATATAACTGAAGCGACTCAACGACTTTCCAAATTAAGTGTTTCTTCTGTGTTCCAAATTAAGAGAAAACTTTCTACGAAAATGACGAATAAATTTTATAGAAATTATTTGAATATTATACTTTAAATATATTAATGTTGTTGGCATTCTCATTTGATTCATTAACACTAAAACTACCAAGTAACGATCGAATTGATCGTTCTTAAACTTTTGTAAAACATACACATTTTTAAACATTATAATATCGTTATCAAGCTACATGACAATTCTTAGAATATGCATATAATATTTTCTACACTCTTTACTTTTAGTTACTTCCATTATTACCTGCGTTATATAATAAAATAACTTTTAATTACCGGTCAATTTGACGGCTTGCGGTAGGAACAGGTATACAAGAATAGTCGGCAGGTTTAGTGTTAAAATGAATCTTTAAACCTTTAAGTGATGTATGAATTGATATTTGTATTATACGCTAATGACGTTTGAAAGTATCATTAATACTAAAAATAATTGGTCAATAAAGATTTTGTAATGATTAATGATAATGATTAATTAATACACAATTAATGCATTATAACAAAAATAAAAAAAGATATAACACCCTCACACCGAAAGGACCGACATTATCATATATCAATAAATAATTATATAAAAGATAAGTTAAGGTAAGTAATAAGATAAGATTATATGACTAAGTGTTCTGGAATATTCTAATTGTAATATTATTTTAAAGTAATATTTCTTTGTTACATATTCTTTATTTTATAATATTATTACGGTTAACGATTGTATGTAACGTTATAAGTTATATTAATATTATTATTTATATAAAAGTTATTAATTCTATCAATATTATTCTACGAATTTCTTTATAACAGCTGTTAAAACTTGTTTCTATAAATGTGTATAAAAGAATAATATTTTGATAGAATGTTCTAGAGTCAATACGTTTAATTTTTTTTATATATATATTTATTTATCTTCACGCCATATCCCTTGTGGGATAGCCAGAGACGACGGAACGCCAAACGCTACGGTCCCTGCATGCCTCTTTCGCCTCGGCCACAATAACACATTAAACTCTTCATACATGCCCTCCGGGGGTCCACATATGCTTATTACGTGACCTTCCTCTAGTATTTTTTAAATTAATTCATTTTTTTTTTCATATAATTTATATGCTCTTTGTTAAGTTCAGTTCAAGTCATCGAATCTTTTTTCATATTCATGAAACTGCACTATCTTTGAGTAAACTTAAATTTGTAAAGATATAGAATATTCATATCCTAATTATTTGGGATTTGCGCAATATATCAACTTTTGTAACGCTCTTCTTCTATCCGTCTTCTCAATTATGATATGGTTCTTTACACGCAGTCTATCCGTGTTTTTTAATCTACACTCTTATTATTATGACCGATCAATCTACGATCATTAATTTCTTGTTAATGATGCCATCAATAGGATTATAATGAATATTACGTTCACAGAAAATACACATACGTCATCAGAATTCTTGTAACAGTCAAAATAGAATATCATTTACTTTGTAATTCGCGATAATTTTTGAAGCGGCAAAGTTTATTGGTTGATAATCGCTATCAATCTGATCGTATGTGTCATATACATGATATTGAGAGTTGTGTTATCACAATGAGCTCAGTAGCTACGTGTCCGTAAAGGTGTTAACATAGAACATGGCTGAATATCGTGCAGGGAAAGCCGGCATCAACGCCGAGGCTCAGGCCAGGATCAACAGCAAATACAACAATGATATAGCTCAAGAGACGCTCGAATGGATCCAAAAAATCACCGGGGAACCGTCCAACACATCGGGGGACGTTGAAAACCTGTACGAGGTGCTCAAAGACGGCACCCTCCTTTGTAATCTAGTAAACAAATTCCAAGAGGGTTCCGTGAAGAAGATCAATAAGTCCACAATGGCTTTCAAGTGTATGGAAAATATTAACGCCTTTCTAGAAGCCGTGAAGAAATTGGGCGTGCCCTCGCAGGAGACTTTCCAGACAATCGATCTATGGGAGCAACAAAACTTATACTCCGTGGTTATATGCTTACAGTCCTTGGGTAGGAAGGCTGGTAATTTCGGTCTACCGTCAATCGGACCTAAGGAAGCGGACAAGAATGTTAGGGAATTTACCGAAGAACAGCTGAAGGCCGGACAGAACGTCGTCTCCCTGCAGTACGGCACCAACAAAGGTCAACAATCCGGCATTTCGTTCGGTAACAAGCGTCAGATGTGATACAATTATTGTTATAACAAAAGATGTATTATTTTTTATACTTAAACTAAATTTCGTTCGCATAAGGTGCGGTAGGATGTAATACTTAAAAGAATGCGTTGTGCCGATAAGATAAGGATTACTCGATATTTTGTACTACAATTAAAGGAATTTAAATTATAAATAGTATTTTATTTATTCGAAAACTACCCTCTATAACGAACTCAAATGATGGTATACTAATATGACAAGTATAAAAGAAATATGACACCCTACTAACCTTTAAAACATAATAGCTCTAGCGAAACTTGCGTCATCAACAAATATTGATCTAACAGGTAACCTCGCTTTGTAACTGACGACGAAAATTTACCTTCGCTTTTACATTACACGATAGGGTGGTTTGTGATGAGTGATATTGTTCATCACTGATGAACGATCTCATCACAATTGTTACGTTACACGACAGGGTGGTTTGTGATGAGTGATATTGTTCATCACTGATGAACGATCTCATCATAATTGTTACGTTACACGACAGGGTGGTTTGTGATTAGTGATATTGTTCATCACTTATGAACGTTCTCATCACAATTGTTACGTTACACGACAGGGTGGTTTGTGATGAGTGATATTGTTCATCACTGATGAACGATCTCATCACAATTGTTACGTTACACGACACGGTGGTTTGTGATGAGTGATATTGTTCATCACTATGATGAACGTTCTCATTACAACAGATTTTATATACCAAGAAAGTCGCAAATAAATTGAGTTAATGCACAAAGTAATTTATTACATGCATTTCAACTTGAAATTGATAAACGGCTCAGTAAAACGAGGCTGTAACAAGTGCCTCCGATATGATATATTAATCCGTGACACATATAATATAATATGATACAATTAATAATTAGTATAATATGTTATTACTGACATGAGCAATTTGATGACTTTATATTTATATGGCTTCTTCTATACCGGTATCTTTAATAGGTATAACCGTGTTACTAGGATGGTATTATTTGTTGTAAGTATTTCATATTACAGTTATGTCTAGTATAAAATAATTACATGTAAAAGTTATGTTTTCTTAACTAGCCGTGCCCACGACTATGTCCGGAATATTTAAAATAAAAGTAGCCAAGTTATAACATCAGATATTTCAAGTGAGTCCTGTTAATCAGTCCAGCCGTGCCAGAGATTAGCCGGAACAGACACAGAGAAATTGGTGGTATAGCATATAAATGATGACTACCCTATGACCGGAAGGCGTGGTCACGCGCCGACAGTCAACGGAAGCACGGATCTACGAACCCCAGCGCGTTTTGAATGTCTATTTTTAAATAAATAACCCACTAATATCTTTTGACTAACAAAAGATAAAAGATATAACATGACTAATGTTATCTTTTGTAACGGAACATGAAAGACAGTATCTTTGATTGTAAATCAATAAATGATATTGTAAATTTATACACTTATTAAAATAGACATCAAATTATACAGAGAAAGCGATTTTGTATACAAATTTCATGCATTAATAGACACTTCTACTTAAATGATTCGGCACATTTTATCTTTTATCTTTAATGTATTAGAAAGCGGGTTCCGGATATCTTTTCACGATTACTCAGTGAAATATGGTTAGAAAATAAGTAGGTAACTATACTTATAAATAAATTTGAAGTGTCCGTTTGTTATTCCAAATTGACCGATTTTTAATGAATGCATATGAAAGTATATACTTAGTACTTTTTTATATATACTTTTTTTTTCTGTCTCTTTGTTCCGACTAATCTCGGAAACGGCTTGACCGAATTTAACTGAACTTTCATTGTCGGATAGCTGATATTATGAAGACTAAATTAGGCTTACTTTAAAAAAAAATATTTCGAGCGAACGAAGTAATAGGAATAAATAGTTTATATGTATATATTATATAAGTTCATTCGAAAGAGATAACTAAATGAAATATCATATTTAATATAAATATTATTTACTTAAATATCTCTAATACCGAAATATTTCTAAGCAATCCCACGTTATCGATTCTACTTGCAAGGTTTCTTCGACACGCTACGGCGACCCCGCTCGCGTATATACATATATATATATATATATATATATATATATATATATATATATATACGAACTATAACATATAACCTTAATACTTAAGCCGAATATGGTATCCCATCCCAATAATACTATTTTTGTTGTTATCACTATTACGTACCGTTACGCGTACAGAGATGTCTAACGGAATTCAGTATAAAAATGTTCCAAGTCGAACGCAATTTATGTAATTACAGTGAAATTGCGTTTTTATTATTTATATACAATAAACTATATATTTATATATATATGAAAGTATATACGGTACTTAAATAAAAAGTTTATAATTTTTTTTTCTGTCTGTCTCTGAAAAGGATGGACCGATTTTAACAAGACTGGTTGCTTCTATTAAGGAGTAACTTAGGTTACTTTTATTAAAAAATATTCCTCCCGAACAAAGTAGTGTGAAAACAGCTAGTTTACAATACATTAATTCAACATATAATTATTTTATACTTACTAATTTATATGTTACCCTTGACATTGATATATATATATATATAACTTCGCATATACTATGAATGTATAATTTTAAAACATTATTCTATGTATATCCGTTTTAAGGCTGAAATCAATCTATAATCCAAAATTAAAGATTGACGTTTATATCGATTCCCATTAATTTAATCCACAGATCAGTTGTATCATGATACCTTAAAACACAAATTGTCATTTCATTTGTAATAAAAATAGGTTGGTTTTTATAAATAAATTTAGGAATCGTGATTATGAAATGATATTAATATGAAAACAAAATCATCATATTCATTTAAATATTAATGTTATTCACCAAATGGAGAAGAGTTTGGAGAATACGTGTATCCAGGATAAAAGCCAATATTAAAGCCATTTAAAGGCAATGTTAAAGCCATTAACTTGCATTGCCTATAAATTAACAAAGTTATATAGATATGGAACTATTTAACACTAAACCTACCAAGTATCGGTCAAATTGACTGTTCTTAAACTTTTGTAAAACTTACACATTTTTAAACGTTATAATATCGTTATCAAACTACATGACAATTCTTAGAATATGCATATAATATTTTCTACACTCTTTACTTTTAGTTATTTCCATTATTACCTGCGTCATATAATAAAATAACTGTTAATTACCGACCAATTTGACGGCGTGTGGTAGGAACAGAAATACAAGAATTGTCGGTAGGTTTAGTGTTAATAATGGAATTAAAAAATATTAGTTACATAGAATAGTTTGTTATATAAAGGTCATGTTGGTCTACGACTCGTTCTAGCAAAAATACAAATGTAATTTTTATATCTATATTCTGCTAACTGTTATAGTTAATTTCATTAATAGTATTAACTATATATTTTAATGAAAGGACCTTGTTTTTTTTATTAATAATTAGTTTGTAGCAATATTTGTACTTGTAGGGAATTCATAATATATATTATGTAAATAATTAAAGGTACTATATATATATATATATATATATAGTGATCCCCCTATAACACGATACTCTTAGTTATCATATAACGCGAGGATTTAGCAGTTTATATTTCTATAATATGAAATTTATAATTATTTTTTATTATTTTTTACAGTTCATAATTAATTTCGCTTACCTTTGCACATTGTGTTGCTATAAAATTAAGTAAAAATGAAAATAATTAAGTTCTTTCTTAATATTTCATTTAAAACGCCTTTAACGAGAAATGTTAAACGTGAATTATTTGTACATAACGCGTTATACGGTGATATGAGCGTGTTATACAAGAATATTTCTACAATGCGTTTTCCTATAACGCGGAACGAATCTACCTTGTTATAGGGGGGATTACTGTATATATGTGTGTGTGTATAACACCTGTGAGTGGTCTCCGTCACACTTCCGTATACACGGGGGACTGAGTCAATTCATATGACCATGTAAGCCCCTGTGACTTACATGTATAGATTGGACTAATTGGTCCACATCAATTGAACACGTGATCTGTTCACTAATTATCTACTAATTAGACAGATGCCCTTTATAATCTCCAGCTGTTGTAACTGTGAAGCTTAAAATAAAAAATATGTGTCTTGTATTAAGTTTAGGAGATATTATAATCCAATGCCGGATGGTAAAGAATTCACATGATATGAATTGTATGTAATTTTTATTTATTTTTTTGAGCGAAGCGAGCGTTGCGAGCGGAGCGTTCTACTGGAGACTTTTTCATATTCATTGTCACGAATAGGCTCGAAAACTACTTGACGGAAAATTATGAAATTTTGCAACCAAAAAGACACACATTAGGTGATAGTTTTAAATAAAATAAATTTGAAAAATGTCATGTCGTTGAGGAATAATCGTCAAAAAACTGAAATCAATGGGAAACGCTGTCATTACAATGGGCTCGCTTCGCTCTATATGCAAAAGGCACCCGACATTTCTTGAGCGCAGCGAGTCGAAATCGAGGGTCTGTTGGCGCCCCTAGTTATACTTATTAGTTGGTATTATTTTGAAAATCATATAAAAAACATGAACTCTTCGAAAAGTTATATGTAATATATTTTTGTTATCTCTCAACAATGAAACGTAGCCTTCTTTCCTCGGTCTTGGATAATAAAAGTGGAAGTCTAATAAAAAATTTCACAATCTTTTAATGAAATTGGTGACAAGGTTTTTAAAACCTTGATCAGTTTTTTATAACACTTTATAAGAGTATTATTATCACTTAACGGTTAAACCCTTCGAAAATTTTACTCTATTTTTATTTTCTAAAAATAGGCATCAAGATAGGGACAAATTAAATATAAATTAACTTGAAAATTAATGCTAGTATTTCGTTAGCTTCAATCCATATTTTATATATATGTTTCCTACTTTATTCTCATATTATATATATATTGTTTCTAGTATAAGTATGTTTATTAATTATGTATACTAGGATCCGCCAAACGTGCACGGCGGGTGTTGAGCTGAGCCTCTATCCTTTCTTCTTTTTTTGATAACTTTTGAATAGTTAAACATTTTTTCAATCTGTGTTCGCTATAACTTCCGCGTTTTGCTCAAATATACATGAGAAAATTTTTAGCTAATTATCTCGTCGCATTCTGGAGACAACTAAATACAAAAAAAAGGTCTCCCAAATGGTTTAGAGCTTCGCTTACGCTCAGCTCAATAAATTCACTATCCCCTCTCATCTCTTATTGTTAATCTTCAAAGCTTGTCCATAAGAGATCCTTAGATATTAACACTAAACCTACCGACAATTCTTGTATACCTATTGCTACCGCACGCCGTCAAATCGACCGGTAATTAAAAGTTATTTTGTTATATAACGCAGGTAATAATGAAAATAACTAACAGTAAAGAGTGTAGAAAATATTGTATGCATATTCAAAGAATTGTGATGTAGTTTGATAACGATATTATAACGCTTAAAAATGTGTATGTTTTACAAAAGTTTAAGAACTGTCAATTTGACCGGTACTTGGTAGGTTTAGTGTTAACCGATTGAGATAGATCGAGCTAACTTTTGCATGTTTTTTGTTCTATTATCTATATCTATTACTTTATTTAATATGGAATCAAGTATTAGTATAAGAAACTAATTGTTTACATACAAAAATATAAACATTTAACATTGGATTATACCGGTTGTAGCGACCGTTGGTCGTAATGTCTCTGACCGACTTCACAAACTCGTTTCCGTTACAAAATGTAACGTCTTGGCATTGATAGACTAATTCCTACCCGCAGATTTTGTTTACTCGCCCTTTAAACAAAACTTCGCCAGTGAGTGCTATGTTTTAGATGTCTCAAATCTTAATATATAAAACACAAAGACACCTACTGACTGACTCACTGACTCATTCATCGCTCTACAGCCCAAACCGTAATACCTAGAATGCTGAAATTTGGACACAAGATTCCTGACATATTGAATAGGTGCAATAAGAAAGGATTTTGCAAAGGTCCAAACCGTTCCAAAGTTAGAGCTAAAAAACTGCAAAGTTTACCCCCGCTCCCTCTCTTCTCCCATTGCATTGCAGTAGAAATTAAAATTATATGGCCAGTCACTATGTTTATTCTCAACACGCTGCGATGTGAGAAACAAGAGTTCCTAGGTTGTGTGGAAATTCAAACAAAATGTTTGATCTCTTTCGGCGTCCTTCGCGAAGCACGGGTAACCTGCTAGTGTATAATATGTAAAGCAATATGTATATGTTATTCGCGCTCTAATTAAAAACAAAAAATATATAAGATAAATATATTTCTGTACGCTTCCTTATTTTGATTTATGTTGAGGGCGACTTTGTTTGCTTCGTGCTTCATATCTATCTATCGACTTCGTTTGCTTCGTTCTATCATTGTAAAGTTTATATGAAATAAATGTTTTGGTAATCTCAATGTAAATTAGTAACTAATGTATTCATAAATATAGTCTTTGTTACTCCCACATAAATAAGTTTTTAAAATCGGTTTAAAATCGGTTCCATAGTTATTATATTAATTACGGACAAACATAAATAAATAATCTTTATAACTGTATCGATTACCTTCACGCCATATCCCTTGCGGGGTAGCCAGAGACGACGGAACGCCAAACGCTACGGTCCCTGCATACCTCTTTCGCCTCGGCCACAGACATCAACCTCTTCATACATCCCCTCCGGGGGGTCCTCATGCTTTTTACGTGACCTTCCTCCATTATCATAGATACTGTTTTTTCGAAGGTCACTCGAGGCCTCCCCCTGTCTCTCTTACCACTCTGTATCGATTAGGTGATTTATTCATCAGTAAGAAGTAAAAAATCGCTCATTATAAGCGTTTGTAATTTCTCGCTCCAGTTGTTACGTTTTTCTGTCTGGTACCATCTGTTTGTTATTTATGTATATGATGGTTTAATTGTGTGTATGAATATTTTAATTGAATTAAACATATAAAACATTGAATTATTTGTTGGATTACAGTTAACTATTGACCCGCTTAGTGCAATTTACTGTTCTTTTAAGTTGTATTAAACATTCCGAAGTTATCGATTTGGACTAATAGATAGTTTTCATCCAATCCAATCCAAACCGATATGTTTCATTCGTCCTTTTAGTTGAAATAAACCTCAAACCATATCCATATATATATGTACATGATATTATTTGCTGTAAAAGTACATAATTTTAATGTTAGGACTCTCAAAAAGCGATTTATATTATGGACCAACGCACGCACACATACACACATACACACACACAGAGAGAGACAAACAAAATGATTGTCTGTTTCATATTCATAATATAGGAGACAAATCAAGTATAAAACTCAACTGATTTGTTAACAAGGTCAGATATTGTTAGTGTTGCAGATAAAAGAGAAATCTCAATACTTTCTCATTGTATTTAGTATTGGAATTAAATCCATAGCTCTGATTATTTACATTAAGTATATATATATATATAGTAACGTGCCCTCGTCTGTTCGTAAAATTTAATTCAATAGAAAGTTACCAAATTTACATGTGTTTTTATTAAAATGTTTCAAAATTTCTAAATCACACAATTAATTATAGTAATGTCCAAATAAATGGCTTTCATAATGTGTTTGAGGCTTTGTTACGTTTTAGTTTATTTTTTTTATTTTTTTTTACTATTTTTATATCTTTAATTTAGTTTTGTTTTTTTTTCTATAATAAATTGACTGTGTATACTATCCTTATAATATATTAATATTGTTAAGGTATTGTCACATTGACATTAAATTAAGATATGTATACAAATTATATTATTAAATATAAAAAATTAAACTTAAAATATAATCTGATTATTAATATAAGATATATAATATATTCTCATCACATCTCTATTCTATATTTATATTAAGTTATCCAATATATTATATAATTATAGAAATTTTGTTATTATTAATTTATTTACTTTCATATATTTGAATGGAAATGAGGAGAAATGTATTTTTGTTCCTTAACACAAAAGACGAATATTTAATCGTCTATGAGTTTTCATTGTTCGTATTGTTGATAAGATAAGCTATTAGGAACGTGTTTGAAATTTTGTATCTACCATTATAAAGGTATTTTTAATATTCATTAAGCGAAGCGAGCGGAGGGAACGGATCGTTCTATATAAGACTTTTTGCATCCCATGTCCGGGGTTGGCATGAAAACGGCTTTACCCATCTTCATGAAATTTTGCACATTTATAGCGATGGTTTATAATAAAAAGTGAAAAAAAATCATGTAAAAAAATGTCGCTATGTGATATTTAATTATTCTATATTTTTTGTCTGTCGGTTTCAGCTTTGAACGCTGAATTGATGATCGGTTACTCGCAGAACTCTACCGAGATTTTGCGTGCGCAGCGAGTCAAAATCGAGGTACCGTTCGCGCCCCTAGTACTCTAATGCCTTAGTAATATATTTCAATGTAAGATTTTGATTGCCGTAAAGTCTCTTATGAGGTATAATTCTATACAAAGTATTCTATAATTACATCATTACATTCACTTCCGATTATACACAGACATGTAAGACAGACTTTTACATATAATTAAATATTGTAAATAACTTCAAAAATTTGTGTAAGTAAAATTTTTTGAATCACAACTTAATAGCATCAATTCTAATAGCATCTTGACCCCAGGTTAATCGCAATTTAGATTCTTTCTGACTCATATCTCCGCAATACTTTATAGCAACTAACATAGTAAGAGAATCACAATTAATATCTATATTTACCTGATAATTTTGATTTAGTTGATAATTCAATATTAAAGTTAAATTTTCTTAGAGAGATTATTATGTGTATTTAGTTTTGTTAGTGTTTGTGTTGTACACACACACACACACACACACGCACACACACACACACACACACACACACACACACACACACACACACACACACACACACACACACACACACACACACACACACACACACACACACACACACACACACACGCGCATATTGGACATCTGTTTCTATATGCCACTCGGTTCAAGTCGTCCGTGAGTCACTTCAGTTTGAACAAATAAAAAATACAGTTATGTTATTATTTATTACATTCTTACTTAACTGTATATAATTCCTATATAAGGAATTATCAGTTACAATATATGTATTCGTTATTTTCAAACCAGTTTTTGCGGTTTCATTCAAACGGTGGTTTAAAGCAAATTTTCTGGTTTATTTGATATAAGGTCACATTTTGAGGTCATCGGGTCAGATCGAATGTTCTCTCCGCGTCGATGACCGTAGCTAGCTAATATTGTTCTCTAAAACCTTGAGGTAGAATCCAGTGTTCCTTAACTGTGTCTCCTCTAGGTTTGGTACCTACTCCATTGTTATTTAGCACGCTCTGAAAATGACAGTTATTATAGTTTAAGTAAACCATTGTCAGTCTTTTTGTCCCTGATATAAACTTTCCCGTCTATTATTAACAAGATCAAGCTAAATAATTCTTATAATATACTAGCTCTTCCCGCGACGTCTATTGTGTTTTAATAAAACCTAAAACCAACTATCCGCCAGTGAAAGTTATGTTAAAATCGGTTCATCCGTATCGGAGTTATATTTATATATTGTAAGTACCATACATACTTTGATATGCTGTTAATTTGTAATTACAAACCTACACTTCAATTTTATTTATATTATACAATAAGTTTCTATTATTCATATATACATATATAAAATGTTCCCAGCTGTATTGAGCTATATACTCAAGGGATTCTATATTTTCTCCTGGCTATATTTGCGTATCCACTTTCATCAATTCCCTCATACATTTATATAATACTGACATTATAATTTATTTATTTGTTAGCTTTCTCTCAATCTTTTCCGTCTGTTTTATATCCGTTTATTTCCACTAGGGTTATTGTTTGCTCGTAGTTTTTTTTTCCAAGATACGATCAGATTTCTCGGAGCAGTTTTTACTTGAACTATCCTCATCTATCCAACACTTCCATATTGTAACTAATGCTCAAAAGATCGATGCTCAGAAGACTGATGCTCAAACAACTGATGCTCAAACGATCGATTCTCAAAAAACTAATGCTCAAAAGACTGATACTCAAAAAAATGTATGCTAAAAGATCTATCGGGATGTTATAATTTTTTTAAGAAATCGGATGTTATAAATTTTTAAGAACATTTCCGTATTATAACATGCGTTTTATGTTCTATTACAAGTAATATAACGCTTTCGGTTCACTCAATTAACAATTTTATTAAGTATTATGTTACGTTAGACGTGACTTTAAGCTGTTATTTTTGTTTGTGATAGTTTAGAAAGTTTCACAGAAAGTTACAGCATATTACAACTGCTATTAAGATTATGTAATATAAACTGACTACTGTGTATCTGTGTGTGTAATGTTATAGGACACTAAGGAAATTACTAAAATAACAATTATTCTTATATTAGATCGGAATTTGTTAAAGGAAATCTGAATTATAAACTAATCAGTAAACCGGCTTATCGGATTGATTGCGATAGTTCTAGTTGTTCGTACATTGCTCACTAAATATATTGAGGTTTGTGAAACAGAGATCATAATAAAAAAATCTGTCTGAGTTTGTTGTATAGTTCTTCTCAGAGCGTTTGGAGAGGACTCATTACAAGTTGGAGAGTATTATAGAGGGTTATTTCGAAGTGGTATCAATATTTCTGACACTACCATTTGATATTTGATCAGTATTGATTCAAAGTGTAAAATATATAAAAACTATAATATATAAACTAGGGGCGCCAACAGACCTTCAATTTCGACTCGCTTCGCTAGCGAAATCTCGGGTGCCGTTTGCATATTGTGCGAAGCGAGCCCAGTTTTTTGACATGACATTTTTCAATTTTTTTTTTGTTTTGACGGTATTTAAAAAAAAAATAAAACCATCACCTAATGTGTGTCTTTATGATTGCATAATTTCATAATTTTCCGTCAAGTAGTTTTTGAGCCTATTCGTGACAAAGAATGTGAAAAAGTCTCCAGTAGAACGCTACGCTCGCTTCGCTCAATAAATACTCTAAATTTTAAAAATACGTATACGCAATGTGGATATCTATATACTTCTTGACTTTAGAAGTTCAGAAGCAAAACTGCTTAATATTTTTAAATTCTATTACGTTCCTATTACGTCACCTATAAATAAAGCAATGATGAAAGTCTTATCGCGTTGTTTCTGATTATATTTAAGCGATAAAGTTATCAATTATTAAAAATAATATTTATAGTATAGCAATAGTCATTTGATCAACGAAGAACTTAACCATTAACCCCTATATTGGTATCTTAAACTATAACCCCTATATTGGTATCTTAACCAATAACCCCTATAATGATATCTTAACTTCACCAAAAACACCTATAATCATATCTTAACTTGACCAAAAACCCCTATATTGGTATCTTAACTTAACCAAAAACCCCCATAACGGTAACTTAACTTAATCAGTAACCCCAATATTGGTATCTTAACTTGACTAAAACACCTATTTCGGTATCCTAACCCCTATATTCTAAAGAATTTTTGAACTCTTCTATTTTTGTATTATAAAAAACGCAATAATTTTAACGTAACAAACTAGAAATAGACTGATTAAGCTAAAAGTAATTTGTTTATAAACAAAAATGTTTTGTAACGCATAGTTTTAAATATTTAGTTTCCGGAAGCACTCACCGTGACGACAGCTGCCGTGATGCGGGATTCAACAGCGCCGTGTTTATCTATAGATATATAGATATAGATTGAAAGATAAAAGATAAAACACGACTAATAAATTAGTCTAAAACAAAACAAATTTGCATATACTTTTTTTTTTGTTTTGAATTTTTGTTGTTTTCTATAAATAGTTTATTAAATTTATATATTTTTTTTATAAATAAATAGAGATTGAAAATTTCACCGACTTGAACAGGACTCGAATCAGCGACATACGGAAATCCGTTTTATCGCATTTTTTATTTAAACGTATAAATAGAATTAATGTCCATTTATAATTCCAAATTCACAGCTTTTTACAAATATATATGAAATTGTATACGGTACTTTTATAAAAAAACATTTTTTTTTGTTGGTCCGTCGGTTTGTTCCGGATAATATCTGAAAATGCTAAAACAATTTTAAAATACTTTCACTTACGAATATCTGTTATTATATAGTAACTTGGGTAGTATAAAAAAAACCGGACGAACTCGTGTTTACAGGTAGTTTAAAATAAATTTTCAAAGACACGAAGAATTATCTCTTCCGTCTGCAAATCGTATTAATCTCGTTATAAACAAGGAAATATATAAAAAATGTATATATCTTGCAACAATAACGGGAGCAGTTAATTGTGTAACACGAAAGTAATAACGAAAGTGAGTTGAGTGTGTTATGGTCGTTCGTTCGCTCTCCGAAGTGTTACGGTTATTATTTACTTAATAGGTTATTATTACGCTGTGTGGTTGTGGTTTTTTTAAACCACTTTTGATTGCGTGCGATTGTACTCTAGTTTTGAAGTGTGTTCTGTTTTTCAATGAGATACACTTTGTATTCGCTCTGCTATTTCTCTGTCATTTCATTTGTTAACATATAAGGTTGAAACAGTCCGTGCTTGTGTTATACACATATATGGGCACAGATCTATTTATGGTAGGAATGAAAAGATGATGATTAGATGAAGAGTTGAAATCGATTTACAGTAATGACGATGGACAAGCAGCTGATATGGGTTCGGGATCCCAACGAGGGTTTTATACTGGCTCGCCTCCACGAGCTGATGGGGGAGGAGGCGGACGTCTTCCCCATAGACAACAAGCACCAGAGGCGAGTCGTCAACTTCGATGATATCCTCCCAGCCGGTGATCCTACCAGCGATTATGATGATAATTGTAAGTAAAAGAAAGATGGCGATCGTTTTTCACATATATTTAGTAATAGTTCTTACTTCTTCTTGAATTATTATATCTTAACCTTCGTCACGGTCGTCTAGTATGACCTTAAAGATCTTGAAGGACCTTGACTGTATGCATCTCGTATACGCCCTTGGGTGAAACCGGGTTATTTCATTATTATAACTCAACCACCTATTAAGTCATACTACAACATATATAAAGTAGAATATTTTTTTATATATATAGTATCAAAAATACTCTTATATCTATCGTAATTATTATGAAAGTGCTATATATATATATATATATATATATATATATATATATATATATATATATATATATTACGCAATATTCTAAGATGTCATAGTAATAAAAAATGTATGACAGGTGAGCTAATGTTCTTGAACGAGGCCACTCTACTGAACAATATACATATAAGATACAAGAAGAAACACATTTACGTAAGTATTTATAATCATATGACTCATTATACTGTGCATATGTTAGTATTTTTCTAGTAACCTTTATACTTTATATGAAAATGTTTTGAGTAGTGTTAAAATTATCAACTGTTAGTTGTTAGTTCTGGTTGGAACTTCTCAGCAAAGCAGTACTCCGGTGGTTGTTTGCTCACGGACCGACTACACTGACCTTTTTTATTGTAATGATTGAGGTTTAAATGCCTACTTTAATAAAGATACTGGATAGTTCCAAAAGTAATCTATCTAGAAAGAAAAGATTCACGGAAAATTTTATTTACTGTTTTTAAATGTATTCACCTCCTAACTCTATACATTTATTCTACTTGGATGATAATCCTTTGATACCCTCAGAAAAAAAAATTTGAATCAAAAAGTCAAGCAAGCATTTGATTTCTTCATCGTAGAACTTGCTGGAAGCCAGGTCAGGATTATAAGGGGGGGTTGTTCAATTTCTGGAACTCCATTTTAAATTATTTATATACCTATATTGCATTGTATTTTAATTATTAAAATAAAACCTACTCGCTATACAATAGTGTATATTCATCTTTATCCTCACCTTGAGAAAACCGCACGCTTATATATCGATTATTTCATGGAATCTATTACAAGAGAATACATTTTATTCTTTATGTCATCTATTTATGTATTTTCAGACATATGTAGCTAATATTTTGCTGGCAGTGAATCCGTATGAAGATATTCCGGAAATGTACTCATCCCCCACTATCAAAAAGTACCATGGAAGATCTCTCGGCGAACTACCGCCCCATGTATTTGCTATAGGTACTATATATTTTTTTGATTATTTATAGATATTGTTTGGTCCACTTTAAAATATAGGTTTCTATCTCGATTAGTAATCTTCTATTTTATTGCGAATTTGAAGTCTTTTACATTAAGGGTGTAAAATGTTTTATGAAGTAGATGAAGCCGGTGGAAAAGTTAGTATATATATAAGAAAATTTATTATTTAGTTTGAAATATTATGATCTTACCACATCACGTGTCTGAAGACGATTTCTTGAAAATGAATGAAAAATAGAAGGAAAACTTTGATTTGTATTACTTACTAATGTTCTAAAGAGTTGATGATAATAGTGCCTATTTGACAATTCCAGCCGACAAGGCCTTCCGAGACATGAAGTCGTTGAAGCAATCCCAATCCATAATAGTATCCGGCGAGTCAGGAGCTGGAAAGACGGAATCCACTAAATATATCCTCAAATACCTGTGTGACTTGTACGCGAAGGGAGCCGGGCCGGTCGAACAGAAGATATTAGATGGTACGTGAGAGGTTAAAGTCGAGTATTCAAAATAGAAATGTATACAATTCTAACATTTCAGCAAATCCAATCCTCGAGGCGTTCGGAAACGCAAAGACTACACGCAACAACAACAGCTCTCGGTTCGGTAAATTCATGGAAGTCCATTTCTCCAATGGATACCAGGTAGTCGGAGGTCACATTTCGCATTATCTGCTCGAGAAATCAAGAATTTGCACTCAGAGTGCCGAAGAGAGGAACTATCATATCTTCTATCTCCTTTGCGCTGGAGCTCCTCAAGAGTTGCGAACGGCTTTGAAGATAACTAAGCCGGATGATTATTTGGTAAGTGATGTAGATAGAATGTTGGAATAAATTACTCTTATATTCATTTCTATATTCCCATCTTTACTCTGAAATTGTTGTTATGATAAAGCTGAGTCTTCAGTATAATCAATTAAATTTGTTTATTTGTAATAATCAAATAAAAAATTTGGAATGTATCAAAATTTTGTAGTTTTGTCATTAACATATATAAGAAATAAAAGTGGTCCCCATAAAGTACCTTGCAAAAGCTGTACAAAATATATTTCGTGTATTGTACAAAATAATAGATACATTTTAATTAAATTTCATTTACAGTACCTAAAGAACGGATGTACGCAGTATTTCACATCCGCCCAATCGGAGAAGAAGATACAGGCGAATCAAAAGAGCAAGCAGCAACAGGCGAAGGGAGGGCTCCGGGACCCCATACTGGATGATGTCGAGGATTTCCAAAGACTGTACCAGGTATACACTTGCAACATGAGTAGATTAGATTAGATTGGGAAACGGGAAGTCCTCGTTAAAGTCTTATAAATAATTTATAAACTACGGATCGTTTTGAATGCTGCCTATTTTATCCGGAATTGACGTCGATTTAATTAAAACGTATTGCGATCATGTAGCTCTAAGAAATCCTTGTTAAGTGATAACCCCACCGGTGACGCTGTCATCGCCAGTAGGACTAACAGCATACAAAAAAAATAGATGTTAATCCAAATTTGGTATTGTTCCAGGCGCTGTCTCACATCGGTCTGTCGGAGGCGGAGAGGTTGTCCGTTTTTTCGATAGTGAGCGCGGTGCTGCACCTCGGGAACGTGGAGTTCGAGGAGGAGGGAGGCGCCCGGGGAGGATGCCGCGTGAGCGCTGGGGGAGAGGGCGCGCTGGCTGCCGCCGCCGCCGCGCTGGGAGTGGATGCGGGCGAGCTGCGGATGGCACTAGTATCCAGGTTGATGCAGAGCTCTAGGGGCGGCATCAAGGGAACCGCGATCATGTGAGTGGAACGCTCGGATCCGAGGGCGCAGTGACGCTTATGTTTTGATGATTTGTTTAAACACATCTATAGATCTATCTATAGAATAATATACTTTATTGCAACCACAATTTATAATAGCACTACAGAAAAAATCATTTAAACTATGTTTGGGTATACAATGAGGCGGATTATCGCTCTTAGTTGCTATCACTTCCAGACAACCTTATACCTAAGTTTAAGGTGAGTTACATACAGAAGAGTGATGCATTAACAGATATAAATTCATCAACAAACGTAAATAAAATGCATACACAAGTACAAATGAATAAAAACAATACATATTTGTTTAAATGTATATATATTATATATATATATATATATATATATATATATATATGTATAATACTATATTGAATACAACAAGTTCTTTTAATATGTACATAAAAAAGAAGGAACAGTAAGAGATAATTTATATAATTACATATAATTAACATTACAGTGAAGAACAGATGTGAATATAATCTTTAACCAACCTCTTAAAGGTAGTGTTTGTCTGATGACTATAAGTATCGCATTTCAAAGCAAGATTGCTTGAACACTGAAAGACTTTAAAGGAACGAGTATAGTGAGGAGGTAAACGAAGAGTGTGGTTATCAGAAGACTTTAAGACCTTTACTCTGAGGGCCTAGAAATTTTAATTTCTCCTTTAAATAACACGGAGCAGTTGAATTGAATAACATAATACAGAAATGAAAGGATATGTAGATTCCCTCGAAAACGAATTGGTAACCACTTGAGTTTGGATCGAAATTCATTAATATGGTCATACTTGCGCAAGTCAAATTTGAACCGAATGCCAAGGTTGAAGCCTCTCAAGTAATTAAGTCGGTGAAATGAAGATAACTTGCGTCAGCGTAGTCAAGAATAGAAAGAAGATATTGTGCAGGCATAACTTTGGTGGGAATGAGAAGAAAATTTTGCAAAGGAATTTGTGTACACATAGCAGCAAAAAAATTTTTGCTGACCTCGTTAATGTGGTGGAACCAAGATAAAATATAGTCTAGTTGTAGACCGAGATTCCTGACATTTTGGCTGTAGAGCATGAATGATTAAAAAATTTTGGCGGTAAATTTAAGCATTCAACTGCTAGGTTTTCATGCCTTGAGGACCTCAAGCCTAAAACCCTTAAGCTTCATAAATATAGCCTGGCATTTGGTTGTATTAAGTTTTATTCCATAAGATAGACTCCAACTCAAGAACATGCACGTGATAGAAGAAATATTTTGAGTAATTCTATTGGTGAAGATTGAAAAGAGTAATAGCGACAACACACCTCCCTGGTAACACCGGAACTTACTTTCCTCTAAGATGAAAACGATTCGTCAATCCGAATGCGTTGTCGGCGTCCCTGCACGTAACTATGAAACCATTCAATAACTGATGGAGACATGTTGAGAGAAGTTAACAAATTCTGCATGATATTGAAGTCAACATATCAAAAGCGTTGCTAAAGTCAAGCACCATCAATACTGTCAGTTGTTTACAATTCATTCCCTTTCGAATGTGATCGGTAACTTTTATTAATGTAGATGTGGTACTATGGCCAGTACGAAATTCAGATTGAAATGAATTGAAGATTTTTTTTATTTAGAAAAGAGTTTAGTTGCGTATATAATTTGTCAAGACGTTAGAAAGGAGTGGTAAAATAGAGACGGGTTAGTCGGAAAACGAGTTTGGGTTTTTAGGAAAAGGAGTAACGTCGGCGTCTCTCCATAATGTAGCAAAATCACCAGTTGAAATTGAATAGTTGAGGATATTTGCAACTACAGGAGTCAGAATGTCAATTATATTAAGAATAATTTTTCAACTAATGCAACCAATGTAATGGTACCAATGGCATTAGACTTAAACTTAATTCAAACTGAACGATGAGCAATTAGGAGTCGGAATTGTTCAGATAGAATTTAAGGTATAATATCCAAAGTATTGAGATGCCGTGAATGAAGGATGATGTTAAAGGTGGGTTTAATTGGCTTTTATCCGATTCCTAAATATTGTAGAAACTTCTATATATGTGCTGTAACAGATTTATGGATATGTCGTCGTTGTGCGTCCCTATATAATATATTGCAGCGTAATAACAAATCTTTACAGTAGAATATTTTAGTTTTATTTATCTTGGGAGTCATGTTTCCCTGAGCAACGAATTTAAATGTACTTGCCAGAATGCTAAAACAAGGAACGACTCTACAAGGTTACGAAGTTGATGAATCAAGCTACAAGTTTGCGTCAAATCCTAAAAATCGTATACAAAGAATTACACGCCGTCTTAACAAATAATTAAACTTTTTATATGTACGTAAATGTCTACATAAATCTATAAGACAGATAACTCTTCTTCTTTTTTCAAACAGGTTTTGACAATAACATTGACATTTGTAAATATAAAAAAAAAATTATTATTGTAATAAATTATAAAAGTGTCAACTCTATATCAGTATGTTATCCCCAGGGTGCCTCTGAAGACGTACGAGGCGTGCAGCGCTCGCGACGCGCTGGCCAAGGCGGTGTACAGCCGCCTGTTCGACCGCATCGTGAGCCGCATCAACGGCAGCATCCCCTCCAGCGCCTCCGCATACTACATCGGAGTACTAGACATCGCAGGCTTCGGTGAGGCCAATCTCTAAACGATTTCGATCTATTGACATCGGTCTTTTTGTACTTTGACTTTCCACCTCTGAAAGATGTCAATCAATAGACCCGTTTTAGTACAATGACCTCTCCACCTCTGAAAAATGTCAATCGATAGACCCGTTTTAGTACAATGACCTCTCCACCTCTGAAAAATGTCAATCGATAGACATCGGTTTTTGTACTTTGACCTTTCTACCTCTGAAAAATGTCAATCGATAGACATCGGTTTTTGTCCATTGACCTCTCCACCTCTGAAAAATGTCTATCGATAAACATCGGTTTTTGTACATTGACCTCTCCACCTCTGAAAAATGTCAATCGATAGACATCGGTTTTTGTACTTTGACCTTTCTACCTCTGAAAAATGTCAATCGATAGACATCGGTTTTTGTACATTGACCTCTCCACCTCTGAAAAATGTCAATCGATAAACATCGGTTTTTGTACATTGACCTCTCCACCTCTGAACAATGTCAATCGATAGACATCTGTTTTTGTACATTGACCTCTCCACCTTTGAAAAATGTCAATCGATAGACATCGGTTTTTGTACTTTGACCTTTCTACGTCTGAAAAATGTCAATCGATAGACATTGTTTTTTTTAATTTGACCTTTCTACCTCTGAAAGATGTGAATCGTTAGACATCAGTGTTTTTAACACGCTTTTATTAGCTATGCGACACGTTTGTATGTAAAGGAAACTTTGAGTACGATTTTGAAGTAGTTCAGGATGGCGGATTAATTTGTAAATTTGCATATATATTATATATATTAGTTTGGCTTTCACAAAAGCCGTGTTTTTTTTTTTTTTTTAACTATTTATATTATTGGATTTGGTGTAATAAAAGATATAATTTCGCAGAATACTTCCAAACGAATAGTTTCGAACAATTCTGTATCAACTACTGCAACGAGAAGCTGCAGCAGTTCTTCAATGAGCGTATCCTGAAGAACGAGCAGGAGCTCTACAAGAGAGAGGGGTTGAACGTTCCAGAAATAAGATTCTTCGACAACCAGGACTGTATTGGTGAGATACACTTTTTTGTATTACGAAATCTTTAAAAATGGTACATTTGTTTATACTGAGTGACAAAGTGGTTTATTTGTAAATAATATAGAATTTTATTTTTATATATTTGTATGTTATATTTTATTTTATTATTGACATACTGTTTGTATTAACAGATTTAATAGAGAGTAAGAACCACGGTATCTTCCACTACCTGGATGAGGAGTCCAAGTTGCCCAAACCGGACTTCGGCCACTTCACCAACTCCGTGCACAAAGAACTCGGCAACATTTCTAAGTAATATTTTAACTATAGTTACAGTTTCATTAAAATAACTATAAATTATTCTGCCTAATTTCAAAGTTCATTTCATTTTTCAACGCCATTTTTAACCCTATAAGTATAATAATAAAGTCGTAATCCGCAGCTCCCGTCTGAGCGCTCCCCGCGCCTCTCGTTTGAAGGCCCACCGCGCCCTGCGCGAGCATGAGGGCTTCTTACTGCGACACTTCGCCGGAGCCGTCTGCTATAATACGGTATTAGTCAAAATAGATTACTAATGTTCATAATGTATGTACAAAAAATGGTGATGATATGGCGAGTGGTCCCACGAGCAACAGATAGTATTATATTATTTTAAGTTTTTTTTATATATATGATAAGTATATCATATAACAATATATATATTTTATATTTTCAGAGTCAATTCATAGAAAAGAACAACGATGCCCTTCACGCGTCTCTAGAGTTTCTGGTCCAAGAGTCCAACAACCCATTCGTGCAGCAGCTGTTCGAGACATCCGACAACAACAACGCCAAGGGCAAACTCAACTTCATATCCGTTGGAGCCAAGTTCCAAGCTCAACTATCACAGCTCATGGAAAAGTTAAAGGAAAACGTATGCATACATTTCTGATAGAAATATTCCATTCGAACACTAATCGCTCCTCCTTTCCCCTCCCAGGAGACGTATACTCTATAGTACAAAAATATTCTACCCTAATTACTAATTGTGTGTCCCAGGGAACGAACTTCGTCCGCTGCATAAAGCCGAACAGCCGCATGGTGGGCGGGTCGTTCGCGGGATCGCTGGTGCTGACGCAGCTGCAGTGCAGCGGCACCATCGCGGTGCTGTCCCTCATGGAGCACGGCTTCCCCTCCCGCGCCCCCTTCCACGACCTCCACCGCCTCTACTCGGACTATCTTCCCCCCAAGTTGGCGAACCTCAACGCCAAGATATTCTGCCAGGTCGGATACTGATTGACTATATTTAGATTGGATATTTTTATTGATGTTTTTAAGTGCTAAAAAATAAATAATATATTATTCCGTCACCAGGCCATAGTGCACAGTTTCGGTCTGTCAGACAAGGACTACAAGTTCGGTATAACGCGAGTGTTCTTCAGACCGGGGAAGTACTCAGAATTCGATACCATCATGAAGTCCGATCCAGATAATCTGAAGGCGATAGTTGACTCCGTTCTCGCTTGGCTCGTCAAATCCCGATGGAGGAGATCCATATTTTCTGTCCTGTCGATCATAAAACGTAAGTATATTTTTATTGTTATTAAATTAATAGTTTAAATTTATTTTTTATAATTATATTGGTTACTCGGTAAAGAGGCAACTCGGTGACGTCATTTGCTTGTAATGGTGGTACTTGAAATTGTTTTTGGAGAGTTTATAATTTATAACAGAGCATAAATTTAAATAATTGACTTTTTTAACTGAACCTTATAGTAATTTAGATGAGCAAAATAAAACAAGCAAGGTTTTTTCACTGTTCATTACTCGATAACTCAATTATACCTAATCATTTATTTATGTATTTATTTATTTAACTTCACGCCATATCCCTTGCGGGGTAGCCAGAGACGACGGAGCGCCAAACGCTACGGTCCCTGCAAACCTCTTTCGCCTCGGCCCTGTGGCCGTGTCTGTACATCAACCTCTTCATACATGCCCTCCGGGGGGTCTTCATGCTTTTTACGTGACCTTCCTCCAGTATCATAGATACTGTTTTTTCGAAGGTCACTCGAGGCCTCCCCCTGTCTCTCCTAATTATTTCAACGCCATATATTCGTTGTCAGTATTACAATTTATATGATTATATAATGCAGTTCTCACCCTTATGTCCTTACAGTAAAGAACAAAATCTTGCACCGTCGCCAGTGCCTCCTCGTGATGCAGAAGACGGTCCGAGGTTACCTAACTCGTCGCCAACACATGCCCCGGTACAAAGGTATCGCCAAGATCAGGCTCCTGGAGAAGAGCTTGACCGAGATGGACGCTGTGACGTCACAGCTCAAGAAGGAGAAGGATAGCGCCAAGAAGAACATTGAGAACTTGAGGAATTGCATTAAAACCGCCTGCCATTCTATCAAGGTTAGTTAAGTGAGAAGTTATTTGTGTAGAATTTTTTTTGTTACTTATAAATCAACTAAATATATATTTTTGTTATATTTCAGAGTAACACGAAAATAAGTCGCAACGAAATCGACCAGCTTTATACGAAGCTCACTAAGGATGTGGAAGTGCAAATGGCGGCCTTACACAAGGCGATGATAGACCAGAAGAATAGGTATGATATATACGAAAATACAGCGATAACGGATAGTAGGGCCTTATTTAAAATCTGATGTACAGGGTTCATGTAGGGATGACACTACTTATAAATATTCGATACTATCCTTAAACTAGGATCCGCCAACCGTGCGCGGCGGGTGTTGAGCTGAGCCCCTCTCCTTTCTTCTTTTCTTGATAACTTTTGAATGGCTAAACATTTTTTCAATCTGTTTTCGCTATAACTATATATAAATGAGAAATTTTTTAACTAATTATCTCGTCGCATTCTGGAGACAACTAAACACAAAAAAAGGTCTCCCAAACGGTTAAGAGCTTCGCTTACGCTCAGCTCAAATACTAAATACTTTTTGTATCGATACTTTCAACTGTGTATCGAATAGGCATAGGTCGTGTTCTTTTGCTGTGACCGATACCTACCTGGTCGTATCGCATGTTTAATTGCATCCGAGTCCTGCTTTCGTGCAGTTGTCAAGCTTGTTTGCCTCTTCATTTGTCCATATTTCATTGTCGTTATTTTTGTTATAATTCCGTTTGCCTTTGGTACATCTAACCTCTGACTTAGCTCTAACTGTGTTCTTGTCGTTGGGAAACACAACAGAAAGTGACTTTTTCGTAGATTTATTTAGAAAAAATATTTGATGTCAATTTTTTCGTTCAAAATTTTACAAATAACAACGATAGATACGAGTAAGTATCGATATTTTAATACCGATACTAGTAATAATCATTTCATCCCTAGGTTCGTATTTACGGTGTTGTAAAAAATATTAACACTGACTGTTACAAGTCATTTTTGTAATACCCACTCACGTTTCTAAATTCACTTTTCACGCACACAGACGCACGCACACACGCACGCACGCTCACGCGCACGTACACATACAAATAGTAATCGAAGAAATAACTTTAGTTAGTTATAGTTTTTTGTTTTGAGCATTTTTAATCGTTCATTTTCGACTACATTTTAATTTATATTTTTAAGTAATTTGTATACATTGTTTAAATCGAATTTCTATATCAACAAATATTATATTTTATTGTATTACAATTTTATCGTAAATATTCTAGATACTTCAAAGTATTAATTGCTACAGATACCACGTTAAGTGCGATAGATAGTACAACAACTATTCAAGTAGTCAGTCATTAGTAATTTGTGTAGATTGTTTTATTAATAATATATTTATTTCCAGAGAGGAGCAGGAAAGGCTTCGCAAGATAGAGGCGGAGATGCGAGCGGTGGAGGAAGCCAAACGCAAGGAGCAAGAGAGGATACGACAGGAGGAGGAGAATAGACGACTGTTTGTTATCATATATTTGTATACTAGTAGTAGTAGTAGTAGTAGTAGTAGAATATATTATGCGTTTTTTAAATGCAGTAAGGCGGAGATGGAGGCGCGTCGCAAGGCGGAGGAGTTAGAGAGAGCGAGGAGGGAGGAGATACACCGCGCGGAGGAGGAGCGGCTGAGGAGGGAGATGGAGGCCGCCGCCAGGGATGAGAGGGAAGATAGAGAGCGGTGAGGAGCGGACGGGGAGACGCAACTTATCCCATATGGGATTGGCACTGTCATCCATCAGCTCTATCTCTGTTCTCATTATACTCATCTCCTCTTCCAGGTTGGAGCAGGAGCGTCGTGATCACGAGATGGCGGTGCGACTCGCCAACGAGACGAACGGACACGTTGAAGGGTCTCCGCCCCAACTCAGAAGGTATATATGTATATATATATAGATATATACTAGTTGCGCCAACGACTTCGTTCTCGCGGAGTATGTTTTTTAAATAAGATTTATTAAGCCTAAGTTACTTATTACATCAGCTATCAGTGAAAGTCCTGTCAAAAAGAGATTAGCCGAAATAAACAGACAGACATACAAAAAAAAAATGTTTTTTTTAGTTAGTAATTTTAGAATAATAAACGGACACTTCAATTTTATTTATATGTGTATATCACATAGTTATAAATAAATAAATAATAAATAATATATATATCTTTTATAATGTCATAGTACTTGTACTGATAGTACTTGAAATATATATAATATTAATATATTAATATACCATGATATGGTATTAATAATAATGGAAGCCTGAGCGCGCATCTTCTGTATAAAGCTTGTACATACTGGTAATATTCTCTGCACAGTTTCCCAACACTGGAGTCTTACAACGGAGAGAATAAATTGAACAGGTACCGATGACAAGAGATTATCTATCGCAAAGCCTCGTCCTCTTTCAATATAACTCATATATTTATTATATTTATATATATATGTTAATTTAGTTTGTGTTTGTATATAAAAGTGCGTTACCGTTAGTGATTGGTGGTGTTCGATTTTCGATAAAAATAATGTTTCGGTTTCGGAAAAGAATACAGTTCGGTGTGGACAAAAAAACATGTTTCGGATTCGACAAAAAAAACACGTTACGGTTTCTACAAAAAAAAACAATTCAGTGTCGACTAAAAAAACACGTTTCGGTTTCGACAAAAAACAAGTTTCGGTTTTGACAAAAAAATAAGTTTCGGTTTCGACAAAAAATAAGTTTCGTTTCGACAAAAAATAAGTTTCGGTTTCGACAAAAAATAAGTCTCGGTTTCGACAAAAAACACGTTTCGGTTTCGACAAAAAAAAACACTTAGTCTTCTGTTTAGTAAAAACTGTATTGTGATATTATGTAACAACTTAAAGAAGTCATTTCATGTTTAATATAAAAAAAAAATTACAACAACCTACCTCAAAGAAACACTTAGTTTAATTATTTCTTATAAATAATATATTTTTTTCTTAATTGTTATGTTGATTAACAATAAAAGAAATTATCGAAGACTAAAAAACTTTAAAGGTAAAAAAGACTGATTACAGTAACGTTTCCTTTATTTTTAATTAACATGATCATTGTAAGGAAGTTTCGGTTTATTAAAACCGTCACCGAAGTTCGGTTTCGGTAACAATCGTAAAAAGTTAACAACACTGCATGCTATTGAAAGAGGACCTAACAAGACTAACTCTTTACTCCGGCTATGGCTTCTATTTCTCTTGCACGATTGTTTTGTTACATAGTTATAAATATGTACTTATAGTAGTAGTTAGTAATTGTAATTAATTTAGTATGTAAATAACCTGTAGTTTGATATAACTGTGTGAACATTAACTATTGATGGTAGTGGATTTTGCACTTCGACAATACAGTGAGTTAATAATGGTATGATTCAATAGATCAGAGCGAGTTAGGATGCAGCAGGCTATCCAGGGGAAGCAGAAGCACGATCTGTCCAAGTGGAAGTATTCAGAGCTACGGGATACTATTAACACGTCGTGTGATATCGAACTGCTTGAGGTTTGTATTTTTTTAAATAATACTTACTAACTATATATAACTGGTCAGTTAATTTATACTTTATGACAGTTCTGTTAACTGATACTTATGGTAGATCTGTTAACTGATACTCAACGACAGTTCTGTTAACTGTTACTTAATTATAGTACTGTTAACTGATACTTAATGACAGTTCTGTTAACTGACACTCAACGACAGTTCTGTTAAGTGATGCTTAATGATATTTTTGTTAACTGATACTTAATAATAGTTTTGTTAACTGTGACTTAATCATAGTACTGTTAACTGATACTTAATAATAGTTCTGTTAACTGATACTTAATGATACTTTTGTCAACTAATACTTTATAATAGTTCTGTTGACTGATACTTAATGAGTTACCTCTTAACTGATACTTGTAAATGTTCGATAATTATGTAGAAGTCGTCTTTTAGTCTACTTCTAATAATTAGTAAGTAAATCATAAAAATAAGTAATTATATACATATTTATATATGTTTATAGGCATGTCGTCATGAGTTCCACCGTCGCCTGAAGGTGTACCACGCGTGGAAGGCGAAGAACGCGCGCAAGAGCACCCTGGAGCAGGAGCGCGCGCCGCAGTCCATCATGGATGCAGGTGAGGATATACAGTATTGAACAGCATGGTGTCTACATTCATCATATCAGTAATCAGTAGTCGAGCCGAGCGATCTTAAGCAGAAATTGATCAGAAAAATCATATTTTATGTAAATTGTATTAGTTAGCCCAATAACATGAAACCATATGATATATTTCCTCTCTCCTCCCCCCCCCACAGCTAAGGCGCCCCGCGTTTCGACGGGTCCCATCCTGGGCGCCCGGCACCGCTACTTCCGCATCCCGTTCGCCCGGCCCGGCGCAGACGAGGCGCGCGGCTGGTGGTACGCTCACTTCGACGGGCAGTACGTGGCGCGCCAGATGGAGCTGCACCCTGACAAGACACCCGTGCTGCTGCAGGCCGGTGGGTGCATCTACACCCGTAGTTCAACTGGAACTTATTGTCTCCCCCAACCCGTGCTACTGCAGGCTTTTTATTTATTATTTATTTATTTATTTATTTTCAACTTTGAATCTATACCAGTGATCACTTGTGTATCAAATGGAAGTGACAGGAGGGCTTATTTTGATATCGTTAATGTCGAAATAAGCCCTTCTGTAAAGACACTTAGAGACACTTAAATTAAGGCTACGAGGGTGCCAAATGCGTCCTCTAAGAAGAACAACAAACTCAACATCAGCCATGTTTTTTTATTGTGATCCCTGTTTTGATATGTAACCCATTAAACAGAGCATCACACTTGCTGGTGGATGTCAATATAATGAAGTGTATCCCCAGGAGTGGACGACATGCAGATGTGCGAGCTGAGCCTGGACGAGACGGGCCTCACCCGTAAGCGCGGCGCCGAGATATTGGAGCACGAGTTCGAGCGCGAGTGGGCCAAGCACCGCGGGCCCCCCTACCGACCCGCCCGCTAGGACTAGGTACTAGCCCAACCAAGATAATATGTTGCCAGTACCAATGTCACATTTGTCTATACTGGTACCACTAAGGATAAACTATTATACTATATTATACAGCTAACTTATTTTTTCGTTACAGATGCAGCTTTTGAGCCGAGTTATATAATAAATAAATTTGTGTTTTTAAATATTTATAAGATATCTAGTGCTTTCAAACGTGCCTTCACAGGTTATGATAGTGCAATATGTATAAGGGATGTTCCACCGTAGATATACTTGTGATTGAAGTACACAATTTAGTATTAATTAAATATAATATAGATGGAAAAAAGCGGAGATTATATATTGAGAATTTATTTTTTTGTGATGGAAACATTCCCGTTTACACCAGTTTGTTTATTTTGTTGCCATATCAAAATATCGGGACCACTTTTAATATCCACGGATTATAATATGAAATATCTAACTGTGATTAATTTTGAAAGGTTAATTATATTAATTGATTATTTATTGTGGCATTCCATAATGTAATGGTTGATGGCAGTTTTTTAGATTTCAGTATTTACTTGATATGTATTCCAACAGTATTTGAACATTCCTATAAATTATATTATATTAAATGTTATAAGTATAATAGTGTTTTAAAGTACAATTTATAGTACACGGATACCGAGTGCCTTTATCATGCCTTAGTACATGACTTGTGTTATGCTTTACCAAATAAAAATAAGATCATAAATACGCGTTTTATTTTTATAATTTTATTTAATTACCTATATTTTTAAGATTTACACATTTTAGCATTTTTAAGTTTGTTTATGGGTAAAAACAAAGTTTAAGTTTCAAATTTCTTAATACTGTCTGACAAAGAAACTTTGTATAACAAGGATAAACATTAAAATAAAAGGAGTAGGTAAAGTATACTACATGCGATTGAAATCTACACTTACAGACATAGACTAAGAATCCTCAACCAAGGGATAACCAAAAAAAATCAAATTACAAAAAGACTACACAGCATTTCAACAAGTCGCCACAATACAGTCTCACTAGCCTGGCATAAGATTTGTTATATGAAATTATCTCTTATAAAAAAGTAAATTTAAAGTAATTTTGTTATGTTTCATTATAATTATGTGCTATATTATATTTCATAACTAATAAACTCGATAAATTATATTATTTAATTTTGTTTAGCATTGTAGTTAGAAAGACGAGTAACGTATATAATTTAATAATTTTGACAGACTATTATAAACGAAACATGTACTTCTTATCTCTACTCGGCATAGTCGGCGAATTGTCAGATATTAAATTAAACGTTACATTTATTTATCTGTGACTCCTTTTATTATGACATTGGCTGTCAAACAATGTATTTTTAACTTTTATTTTAAGTTTATAGTTTGAAGATCTATTCAAATTCTATATTAACTAAACATTGCTTTTAAAATTTTCTTTTAGTATAGTTTCAAAAACTTTCATCTTGCCAAATATCTATTGTTTGGTGTGGTACTCTCCACTTATGCTTAATATCGGCATGCGGAGAATTAGTATGGTAAATTAAAATGGAAAGATTATTTTTATTGCTTTGTGTATTGCTTATAATCAACAAAGTACATTCATCTTCAAATTACGACGGTAAGCTTATCAAATGGTGTTAATTGGTTATGTGACTGAAATTAAACGAACATTATGATATCAGTAACAATTGTTATATCATTTGTTTGTGTTATAATATTTATTATTTAACATTGATTTATTTTAGTACATTGGCTCAGTGGTGCAGCTACGATAGAACGTGATATACAGCCCTTAAAAAAAAGTGTAGATGTATTTTGTTATACGGGCACATCAAAAAACTTGTTTGCCCTATGGCAAACTGTAAAGGTATCTTAGTTTTTATATATAAAATAAAAAATATATATCAAAAATTAAAAAACAATTCCTAATATTATATTTACTATTTGTGAAATCATTCTATAATTATTGTCTTTGTAAACACTTTTTCTAACATTACCATACTTTTAGTTTCACATAAAGATAAAAAACGATGAATTCAGTCAATACCTTGCCGACAATCCAGAACAGGTGTACAATGATTATACCGAAGACAGCTACGGTTGGGCTGTTGTTAACCCCTTCCAGAAAAAATCCTACCGAACTGTGTCATTGGATCTCTTTACTCCTACTTGTATGGCAATTAACACTAAACAGAAGCATAGTATTGAATTACAGATACAAAGTATGTCTTTTTTATACTCTGATTAATTTTTATTGTAATATTACCACTGTTTTAGAAATTTCTTCCTCAAGTAATATAATATCAGAAGTAATTATGATAGTAATAATAAGAAAACAATAATTTTCAGGAATAGATCTATGGCGTGTTCTTATGATGGTAGTGGGTATAGCCGCTATCTTTGCTTCTCGCCCACTTAGCGGTAATCCCGTCTTCTTTTACCTCTGTGGGATAATTGTTGGTGTATCTGCATCTTTTATGCTCCTTGTGTATTATGTGAGCAAGTTATTACCTAGAGTAAGTGTTGTAAATAAATTTTAAGTAAGATTTAGGTCAAAAAACTTTGAAAATGCTTCAAAGGTATATAGATTGTTATAATTTTTAAATTAATTTTGTTTTCAGAAAACCCTAACCTATGGTATATTAATAGGTGGTTGGACAGTTGGCGTTTATCTGTTTCAACAAATATGGGAGAATATCCGTAATATTATGTCAGTGTATCAAGGTTATTTATTCTGGTATACTTTACTGGTTGGATTCATCAGTTTCGTAGTCTGCTATAGGATTGGGCCGCCAAAAAATCAACGTAGCAAAAATCTTGTAATGTGGACATTGCAAGTGAGTAAACATTTAGTTTTTGATATTAGAAAATACAAAATATTGTTTAATCAATTCTTGTTTGACTGTTTGTAAATAAATTTAAGTTAATATATGATGTTTTCATGTTGATTTCCAGGGTCTTGGTGTGTTTATAATTTTCTTCAGTAGTCAGTACCAGGAAGCATCGGCAGCAGTTGTGATTGCAGCACTCACAGCTAAATATTTCCCTCAATCGCTACTACTCGCTATACAGGGATACTGGTAACAATTATAAGTCATTTCTTTTTGCTTTTATCCTATACCTGTACTAATTATGGATTTATAAAATATTCACTAATATCCAGGCGTCGTAAGTTTCCTCCAAAACCGAAACTGCTATCAAGTGAAGAGTACTACGAGGAGGGTGCCAGAGAAACCAAGCACGCATTAGAGAACCTCCGGAAGTATTGTTCCAGTCCAGACTGTGCTCAGTGGAGCATTATGCTTAAGTTACACGATGCCAAGCGGTGAGTATACACCTTTAGACTTCTTTATTAAAGTGTTTGGTGCGTTGCAGTTTACAATTGATTCAAAATGAATCCTTATATTAATTTTGTTAATGGCTCATCTTTTGAAATTTTCATTATCATTTCACTCAAAAAAGTAAGTTAGTACGGCAATGTCTATATGTTGAATTTGGTGTCTTATTTTGTAGGTTAAAAATATGAAACATAAGGATAGCCAATAAGTGTTTTCTAGTCAATACTTTTACTTTTAATCAATGTAAGCAAATAGTATTAAATGGAATATCAACTATAAACACTATACAATATAAAAAAAAAATCTAGTCTTCCCAATTCTTTATGGTTGACTCAATATGTCAATTCCACGATCTTCTGTTACACGTCATCGCAGTTACATTCTTCTTTGTCATTGTCTTCATATCATTCTTTAAGTACGATATCTTCTTCGTTTGCAGTCTTTCCTAATATATTTTTGACATTGACATTTAAACTTGAAACTCTTCTCGCTACATGCTTTTCATCCTTCCGTATTATGTGAGCCTACCACAAAACAATTACTTTTCATTTTTCCTATCACCAGTGCTACTTACAAACTATAGTATTCTCCCCTAAACACGGTAGATTCGTTCCGTGTTATAGGAAAACGCGTTGTAGAAATATTATTGTATAACGCGCTCATATCACCGTATAACACGTTATATATAAATATTTAAATTTAACTTTTTTCGTTGAAGCCGATTTATATGAAATATTAAGAAAGAACTTAATTAAATTTGATTTTTATTTAATTCTATAACAACAGAATGTGCAAAGATAAGCGAAATTAAAATTGAACTGTAAAAAATAATTATAAATTTCATAGTATAGAAATATGTTTAAAGTACCCGCGTTATATGGGGGAATACACATGTTATACGAGGGACTAAAACCGCGTTATAAGAGTACCGTGTTATAGGGGAGATTACAGTATCTCTAACATTCATTTCTTGCTTTATTTATTTACATATCGCAATTCAGCCCCGGACTAAACCTGTATTACTCTGTGTAATATATTTTTACTTTAATTTCAGTTTTGCAAGTTTCGTAGAAGGCAACTCCCATCTCAGCGATGATGAAGTCTTAGGTTACGAGTCATACGCATTTTCCATGGAACGCTCAAAGCCTATCGCAAACTCCACCAGAAATCATATGGAAATATCTGATGATGACTCTTCAGAGTATGATGATGATGATTGAAATATAAATTGGAAGAGTGTGGTCCAAATCATATATTACTTCATTCTGACGGTTAATATGTTTAATATGTTGTCATATTGCATGAGTTTTTAAGTTACTGCCAATACATGAGATCTTCTTTGTGTAAAATGTACTCAAAACTTAGTATTGTTTAAGTCAACGAGTTAAAAATGTTTATATATTAACAAATTTGATGTCAAAATTTAGGTTATTTCAATTCTATAATGTCTTTCTTTTTCAAAACCATCTCCATATTTTTTCTTATTTCAACGTACATTTTCTGTCTCTCAAATATATTATCAATACAGTATGTGATAAAATGAAAGGGTTTACTATTAGTAGTAATTAAAATAATTATTAATAGTGTTTGAAACAATTAAGAAAACCAAGACATTGTTAGTAATAATTTATTTTTATAAATAACAAAATTGTTGAAATATTAGCTTAAGTTTGTAAATAATTGATTCTTAGTGTGCTTTTTATGTTAATAAATATTTTTTAAGATTAAATATTTTATAAAATAATTTACCGTTTACAAACCCTATTATATTTTTGTTACATTATTATAATTATGGCACTTAGGTTTACATAATTAAAAAAGGCACTATACTTATTAATAAACATTTAACACATTATTCTCTTATATATCTATTAAATATTAGACACAAAAACTTTTAGTACAAATATCTATTTGCCGGCCTCGTATTACTCAAATATTAGATATATTAGTATTGATTTTTTCTTCCAACTTATTTTATGGTTTCAGTGTATGTTAGGAACGAGCACGGCTAGCTTTCTTGCTCTTATCCAGAGTTTGTGGGGGCGGAGGCGGCTTTGCTGACATATGTCTGCTGTATAATCTGTTAAAAAATAATTTATTTTCATGTTCTATTCATTAAGTTGTATAATAAAATTATAAAAAATACATACACTCTATATGTTTCGGATTTCAAGTAATCTAAAACATGAGACGGTCCCAATTTAAGTTGATCTTCAATAGGGGGAACCCAGAAATTACCCTCAAGTCGGAGAACTGATTTGTTGCTGGCTAAATCGAGAGAGCCTAGAAAATTACAATTATATAAGCATTAATATTCCAAACTTAAACAGATATGAGTTTTTATTTAAATTTACCTATTTCAGGAGGCAATACAACGAGTCTGTTGCCTTGGAGATGTAATTCCCTTAACCGAGACAACTGCCCAAGTTCTCTCGGCACTTCTATTAAGTCATTTTCCCTCATAGATAGCTAAAATATACAACAAAAAGGAATGATAATATTGTAACATGAAATAATGGCATTAAAAAATTTTTTTATAATACTTACAATCTGTAAGTTCTTCAAATTTCCAAATTCAGGTGGTAGGAATTCAAAATCATTGTCTCCCAAATACAATGCTCTGAGACTTTCTAAAACATAAACCATAAAATAGTTAATACAAGTTTATTTGTTATAACTCGTAAACAGGAAAAATAATCACTTTTCTTAGAATTTCAAAGAATGTAATGCAGTTAGGGTGTATATGATCCAAATTAACATCCTTTGCTGAGTTTCCATAATATTTTATGGCTACAATTATTAAAACATACCCATCATAAAGAAGTTTCCAGGAAGAGCGCCCTCTTTCAAATTATTGTATGTTAAGTCCAATATTTCCAGCACAGGAAAGGCTCCAAAGCCTCTTGGCAAGCTGTACAGTCTGTTGAGGGAGACATTGAGAATCCTTAGCTTAGGCAGAGAAGATAGACTGACTGGCAATTCCTCAATGTGATTGTTTGCAAGATTCAGAATCTCTAAATTGATCAGATTCGCAAGACCCGCCGGAACAACTTGAATCTTATTGTGGCTCAATGTTAATCTAGTTATGTTTTCGAGGCTGACTGAAAATTACAAAAATATTATTATAAACGATGATATCATCTATTATTATCGATTCGAATAAAATGTTTCGTTATTTTTATCACTTTTTAATATGGCTTTAACAGAAATATTATGGTTTAACAGTATTACAAGTCGAGTAATATTTACTAAATATATATAAACATAAAATCAAAATCTACAGTTGCAAAACTCGTATAAAAAACTTGTTACAAGCTATAAAAGGAAAAACAAGTTATGGAAACGCTTACATAGTCCTGGGATTTCATCGAGATTAGTAATTCCTTTATCCACTAAGTCTATTTCAGGATTATTTATTTCTTTCGCTTCTTCAATTACTTTTTTTGCTTTCGACATTTTGGCAGTGTTTGGAATACAGGAAACTGGAGGAGGATGACTCATTGTAGCGATTGCGGAAAAAACAGAAATATACAGTGAATTTTATCCAATCACAGGTGTCCGAAGATTTTCTAACAAGTTTGGATTGGTTCAAATAGGAATAAAAAGAAGCAATATAGATTAAAAATAATAGAAACCAAAATGACAATACATGAATATTATTGAATATATTTATAATTTTAAGTAAAAATAAATATTTTTAATTTTATAATATTATGCAATTGTAATTAAACTTAAAATTCTCCTCAATTTTTTCTAGTGCATCAGTGAATTAGTGTGACCATAGGTGATAGTTATATAAAAAAAAAAATACTTATAGTATATAATTTAAGAGGTCCATATTGTGAATAAAATTAACTTCACAAGGTATTTGGGTTAATTTTAACTTATTTGAGCGAAGCGAGCATAGTGCTCTATGCGAGACTTTTTGCATCCCATGTCCGGGATTGACATGAAAACGGCTTTACCGATCTTCATGAAATTTTGGACATTTATAGCGATGTTTATTGCGATGGTTTATAAAAAAAATGAAAAATCTCTTGTCGTTGAGAAATAATCACCAAAAAATTACAGTCCCCTAGACTTGACTGATGAAAAGATCTGCTGGAAAATCAAAAAAAGCATTCGCCCCCAGAATGCGTTTATACTTGAATTAATAATGTGAGTGAATGGTTTAGGAAAATTATTTTTCGGTCCGGGTAGACAACGTCGGATTTGAGCAAAATTGACCAAAATTTTGGCAGTGATACAGTTTTGGACGCTGATCACGATGGTGCAAGAATTTTTCCTTAATTCGGCCATTTGACCAAGTTATGGCCAAAATAAAATTTTGTGGTTTTTGGTGTTCGCTCCGCCTACACCTCGTCATAAAATTACACGTCCCGGCGACGTCGCCGTCGCACTGCCGCTAACACAGGCCGACATTTTTCGCAGGGACACTCAGCCAGAGGTCGAAAAACGCGCTTCGACCATTTGTCTTCTCCTGGATACATACGAATAATGTCCGCAAGAAACTTTTCCAACTGTTTCTTGAAAACAGCGTGTCGCACACTACAATCGCCAGCCGGGATCAGATGACGTAAATAATTCCTTCTTCTAATTTTCCCACATAACCCCTTGCTTTCTCAGGCGAGTTACAGTTTTTCATAGACTCCTTTAACTCAAGCCAATGACGCTCAGTCTTTTGCGTATGGACGGCCACACGTCACTTGGTGGATCCAGGAATGGCTTGCGAGATGTCTGAATTTAAATTTTCATGGTCAACGCAACCATTCACAAACTGAATCGAATGATTCACCATGTGATGCGATTTTGTTGTTACCGTTCCGGACGGCGTTCAGAGTGCAACTTCCCTGTTAGGTTTAGGTTAGTTTTTTTTTTTTTTTCTTTTTTTTTTTTTTTCTTTTCTTGTTTAGGTTTAGGTTAGGTTAGGTTAGGATAAAAAAAAAAAAAAAAACGGTTTTTTTTTTCTTGTTTAGCTTTAGGTTAGGTTAGGATAAAAAAAAAAGAGGTTTTTTTTTCTTGTTTAGCTTTAGGTTAGGTTAGGTTTAGGTTATTTTTATCATTTTGTCCATTTTCCCCCACCCAAAACCCCGGTTCCCAGCTGTTGTCCCCCAAGAATCCATGTTTTTTTTATTTTGGCCATAACTTGGTCAAATGGCCGAATTAAGGAAAAATTCTTGCACCATCGTGATCAGCGTCCAAAACTGTATCACTGCCAAAATTTTGGTCAATTTTGCCCAAATCCGACGTTCTCCACTACGACCTATTTTTCCGTACTTCGGTCAAAGTAAGCCTGCATCAACAATATAATTTATTAGATAGTATTTTGGGAATCAAAATAACAAGACAAGTTTTTTTTACCATTTCATAAAATTTCGTATTCGATTCGAAAAGTTAGCACCTCCTGTTCTAAGTTTGTTAATTTGTTAAAAAATCCAACACTTAATATTTTTAAGAAAAGTATAAAAAATATTGTAATAGTAAGTACATAAACAGCTTCAATATAGTGTGCAAAAAAGCTGCTTATATTGTTGTGTGCACTGTCAAAATGACACTGTCAGATCTATGGAACCCAGTATAGGATTTTCCACATATACCATATATGCATTAAGCGCAAATTTTTGAATCTGTGTTTTCGACAAATAATATTTTTTCTAAACCTAAAAAGAATAATCTGATTAGTTTTATGATGAAAATATATATTTTTGTTATTTCTTTCAAATATAACGCTTATTTTTTTAAACTAGCAAGTCTTATTGCTTAATATCGAATAATTTTCAGAGAGCGGTTTAGAATCGCTTGTCATAACTTTCTTCTAAAACAGGGGACAATCATTCTGTTTTAGAAGAAAGGTTACAACATTCAGAATTTCAAGTCTCATACCTTAATAGCGAGACAAGTCTTCATAGTTATTCATTTACTAGATTATAAATTAGTAAGGAAAGAAAGTCCTTGTTTTGTAAGTTTGTATATACCGCTTTCTGATAATTTTTTAACCTTTTTAATTATTCTTGATTCGTATTTATCATATAAGTCAGCTTAGTTAGAAAGTTGCGGGCATTATGAGATCTTATTCAAAATTTTTTTATAACCGAGTATAAATACTAGGTGCGCCTAAAGAGTCTGAATTACGACTCACTGCGCTCGCAAATTCTCGGGTGTCGTTTGCATATTGAGCGAAGCGAGCCCAGTGTAATGACTCATCGTTTTCCATTGACTTCAATAGGATATCAGTTTTTGACGATTATTCCTCAACAACATGACATTTTTCAAAATTTTTTTTTTTAAACCGTCACCTAATGTGTGTCTTTTTTATTGCAAAATTTCATAATTTTCCGTCAAGTAGTTTTCGAGCCTATTCGTGACAAAGAATGTGAAAAAGTCTCCAGTAGAGCGCTCCGCTCGCTACGCTCGCTTCGTTCAATAAAAATATCTCATAACTAGGGTCGCTAACAAAACCCTTAATTTCGACTTGCTGCCGCTCGCGAAATCTCGAGTGCCGTTTGCATATTGAGCGAAGCGAGCCCAGTGTATTGACTCATCGTTTCCCATTGATTTCAAGGGGATATCAGTTTTTTGACAAGACATAAAAAAAAAAAAAAAAAATTTACATTTTTTATTTTTTTTTATTTTAAAACCATCACCTAATGTGTGTCTTTTTGATAGCAAGGTTTAATAATTTTCCGTCAAGTTGTTTTCGAGCCAATTCGTGACAAAGAATGTAAAAAGTCTCCAGTAAAACGCTCCGCTCACTTCGTTCGCTTCGCTCAATCAATTATTTTCGAAGCGTATTTTACGAATTTGCCATTATTTATAAATGTTTTACATAATTCATTAAAATATTTCAAGTCTTACAAACTGTTTAACGGTTAGGTTGTTTCTTTCAGTGATTCTGAAGTAATTTTTCAATCGTGGAACGCTCTCCTGTTCTGTCTGCTGGAACGTAGTCCTAGACACCGACTAATTTATATTTAATCATTGAAAATAAATTGAAATGTATAAAACACAAGTCATGACTGATGAGTAACATTGGCGGGCGACTGCAGTGTCTGGACTTTGTTCTTAGATCTTAGTAGTAATTTGTTAGTCTATTGATCCTCGTGCTTCCTAACGCGTCCATTTCATTATCCTATTGTAAGAGCACTACTTCTCCCAAAAATACCGAGTTTTCACTAACAACGTTTTCCGAATCCGATATTAGTATGCTAGTTAACCTAGCGCACTGTAAATTGGATAATGAAATAGTTGCTTAAATTTTTGTTTCATATTCCTCCGGATTTTAACGCTTAGCCCACAGAGTACTGGAGGCTGGAGATCGCAATTGACAGTCGTCAGTCTAGTCGCTACTCATTATTGTAGAGAGCGCAGAGTACTATAAAATGATATAACAATTTTATTAGCCGCTTTTGTTCCTTTCCTATTAACAGTTCCACTATTCGAAAATACTCATTCAGTTCGTGAAGTTGTTATTATCACAAGGTGTTTAATTCGAGTTATCGCTCAGCGGCAACTGATTGACTGATTGTTGCTTATTTATTAAAAATATGTGTTCCAATGTTCAATGCTAATAGCAAGTTTCAAACAATTGTTATCTTTGGATTATTATGATAATATAGATATATCTTGGGCAAGTGATTTAATTTATTAAATTAGAAAAATATATCTTCTATCGACGCTATTACCATACCAAGAAGATTAAAGGTAAGTAAAAAAATATTTAATTCTACAGCATATTTCTGACCATATATGTGTAATAAAGAATTTTAATTTATACATACATTTAATTAAAGATTATTACAAATATATTGATTGAATAAGAATAAATATAATTTTAGAATGCAATTGTAACTGAGGCTATATATTTGAATTTGGAAGACCCTTGTAACAATTATATTTCTGTGGTGAATAAATAAATTTAACTTTTTTTGTCGATTGATTTAACTTTATATAACCATTTTAAATGCAGTTTGTAGTTATAATTTAATTAAAATTTATTCAATTGTAAATGACAGAAATATAATAATTTTAGCCATGAGTGAGCGACCTCAACCATTGAAAGCCATCAATCGTTTCTTTGAGGGGAAGGAAGCATGGCAGATTGTATCAATGACCGCATCGTCAGTACTTGCGATTGTCTGGGCTCATAGTCTATACAATGCTAAAGACAGTAAGTAATATATAATTATAATCATGGTCAAACATAGATAACATTGCATTATATTAGCATTTTACATAAGTGGCAAAGGATGAATGTTATATATGAAGTTCATATTTTTATTGTTATCATATTACATTGTACAATGACTTGCAATTAAATTTGATATTCATTTGTATAACTATGTATGCTTGTCATGTCTGTTATAATGGGAGAGGTGCCATATCAATGAAGTATTAAATATGTTTATTGTTAGATAAATTGTCACTATTCTTTTCTTGTATTTTTCACTTGATTCCGGCTCCTCTGTTGTTATTTCTCAGCACATCCTTGTGCTTATCAATAACAATATTTAAGGTTCGGATTATACATTGTTTGAGATTGTTACCTTTAGATGGTATTATTACCAAGTACTCGGATATGAACAAATTCATACATATTTTCTTGCACATTTCGGGCTGGCTGGTAAAACATACTTTAACGTTAAGCCCAACTTTTGTTACTTGTTGTACCATAAAGAATTTAAATAAATAAAATAAACAACTTTTAATATAACAATTATGAAAACTTACAAGTGATAGTGGTTTTATTTTTTTATAAGATTTGATACTTTAATGTAAGTTTAGGTTTTTAATTTAAATATCCAAAGAGTATTTATATTATCAGCTGTAACTGTGAGGCTACGGCGAGAATTCTTCAGATGGCTTCGTCGAGTACCAATAGTACGACGTAAGATAGAAGAAAGGATGACAGATATCAAGAGTGGGTTTAAGAAGGATGTGGGAAAACGTCTGGCTGGTATGACTGTGCATAGGGAATTACCAGAAAATGGCTTCACGGCAGAACAAATTAATGAGGAAGTCAACTTGCATCTTACTTTGGGTATGATATTTTTATCTTAACTATCATTTCTTTTTTTGTATCAGTACATGTGTATGTGTACTAGAAGAATAATACAGAATCAGAAATATTAGTTTTTATTGATTGTTACAGTTTATTAATGATGAATCAGAATAATATAAAGTTTGGATCGAGTTACCATCACAACTTTGATTTTAAGTCGTTTCATAGTTCAATCTCCCAGGATGAGAATTTAGGGTGTCTTCATAGTGTCCCCCCCCAGGAGTTAGAATTTAGCGTGCCTTCATAGTGTAATCCCCCAGGGTCGTACGACTGGAAAGGGGGGCACGTGTCGGGAGCAGTGTACCACCTGGACGAGGACATAGCACGCGTGGCGTGCTCCGCCTACACCAGCACCGCATACACCAACCCGTTACACGCGGACGTGTTCCCTGGGGTTAACAAAATGGAGGCCGAGATCGTCAGGATGACCATCAACCTGTTTAATGGCGACGAGAATTGCTGTGGAACGGTAAGTTACTATTATGATCTGAAATACAGGTTGACTTTTTTTAGTAGATAGATATAGCAAGACCGCACTTAACGCTCGGTTAAGTTTCGGTTTAACGCTCTTTTGGATGAAAGAAAGCAACATGTCTCGTTTAATGCGGTTTCACAGTGTTATGGTCTACCATAAGGCTCTAGCGTTAACTATACTTCCATGGAACGTACACCCCGTTAGTGTTAAACGGGGTCTTAACAGTAAGGGTGTTAAGCGGGGTTTTAACAGGGAGTGTTAAGCGGGGTTTTAACAGGGAGTGTTAAGCGGGGGTTTTAACAGGGAGTGTTAAGTGGGGTCTTAACAGTAAGAGTGGTTATATATTTTATAATTAGCAAACTGATTTGACAAAAACACAATGTTTCGAGTTTCATTGTTTATTTTGATATTAAAGTCTAATCCAAGGCTGAGATAAACAATACTCTTATAAAGTTATCTATGTGTAAATAATATATGTTACATTTATACACTCACCGGCAGTTTTAATCGCCCAACTCTATCATTCGTCGCCCTGTTTGTTTACGTTTATTATGGTTTATCAACTGTTTTGTTTTTTGTTAAGTGGTTACTCTAGCAATAAATTAAACACTTATACTCATAATTTGTTTCCTAATTTGGTGTCACCGACAGGTTTTTGGAATTTAGTCGTTATTTGACATTGTTGCCGTTGTGTTCCCGTGTTAACATTTCCAGTTATTTTCCACCATAGTGTGTGAATATTATTTAATTTAATTTTCTAGTGTTCGCTTATTGTTTGTAACTGTAAAAAATGCCACTCGATGCAACTGGTGAAGCTAGGGCAGTGGCTTTGTCTGACGCCAGGTAGAGCCAACGTCGCATCGTCCGCACACGCGGTGTACCTCGAACTACGGTACAGGATGCCATCAGACGATTTCGGGAGACAGGCTCATACACGCGCAGGCCAGGTCAAGGCCGATATCGATGCACTTCAGCCCGAAATGACCGCTTCGTTATCAACAACGTGTTGAGAAATTGCTTTTGTACGGCTATTGAAGTTCATACGCGTCTTTTTGAGGTGAGAAATGTCAGTTGAGTTAACGAACAATTAGGAGAAGACTGGCAGAAAGGAATCTGAGGGCTTTTCGTTCAGCTCTTGCCCCACAACTGCTCCCACAACACTGTAGAGCTAGACTTGTTTTTATTCAAGAAGACGCTAACTGGTCTGTTTGGGAATGGAAGGACGTTCTGTTCTCAGATGAGAGTAGAATAGCCCTAAGAGGTCCAGATGGACGTCAGCGTATCTATAAGCGCCAAAATGAAAGGTTTGCTCCATGCGCTATAACTGAAACAGTGGGTTATCAGGGAGGATCCGTAATGGTTTGAGGAGGTATCTCTTATGAGGCTCGTACTAACCTTCTTGTGTTCGAGATAGGCAGTGCAAATGGTCAAAGATACGTGGAAAATATCCTACAAGACCATGTCATACCTTTTGCACCATTTATTGGTAACAACTTTAGATTAATGCATGATAATGCACGTTGCCATACCGCAAGTTCCATCATAGAGTACCTTAATAAGGTCGGTATTCAAGTTTTACCATGGACGGCGCACAGTCCTGATCTTAACCCAATTGAGTACATTTGGGACAACCTCAAAAGACGTGTTCGAGCAAAAGTACCAGTACCTACGACACTAGGAGAGCTCAAGACGGCTGTCGTAGAGGAGTGGCACAATATCCCCCAATCAGATATCCAAGATTTCATGGATGGAATGGCAAACCAGCTCCAAGAAGTCATTGGAGCCCAAAGCAGCATCACCCATTATTAATTTTAAAATTTCTTTTTTTAGACCACTTTTTTCAAAATTGAAATTGTTAAATTTTTATCGAAAATTTTCCTAAAATCGATTTTTGGAATTTACCGTTTAATAAAAACCCTTGTTTGAAGAATTTTGTATTTTTTCAAGACCTTAAAGGTAGCTTTCAATGTACCTCTTATAAAATGTGGTCAAAATTTGTTGATTTCTGTAAATTGAAGCAAATACAAGGTAGGCGGTTAATTGTGCCTGTGAGTGTATATTATAGACTTGTGTTTGAATGCGTTTTATTTCAACTAGGTCGCAGGTTCGGATCAGCGCGTTTAAAATTATAATTTAGCGTTAGGTAGAAAGCATACTAAAAAAGTTTGTACATTAGTGCATTTTTTAAATATTTTAGTGGTAAAGTTTTGGTTATGCCAGTATCAGTAACAAAAGGTACATATACTAGGCGCGAACCGGACCTCGATTTTGAATCACTGCGCTTGTAAAATCTCGGTGGAATTCGGCGAATTGAGCGAAGCGAGCAACCCATCTTCAATTCAGCGTTCAAAGCTGAAACTGACAGGCAAAAATATAGAATAATCAAATATCACATAGTGACATTTTTTACATTGAAGTCTATGGGACTATCATTTTTTGGTGATTATTCCTCAACAACATGCGGTTTTTTTTCACTTTTTTTATATAAACCATCGCAATAACCTTCGCTATAAATATGCAAAATTTCATGAAGATCGGTAAAGCCGTTTTCATGTCAACCCCGGTCATAGGATGCAAAAAGTCTCAAAGGGCTCCGCTCGCTTCGTTCAACAAAAGAAATTAGGTTAAAAGACTAAACAAACAATCAATCAACCAATCAATGCTGCATAAATTTATTTTAATACATTTGTCATTGTCATTTGTTAGGAGAATATTAAAAATTTTAACCTGAAATATCTGAAATAAGCGATTTAAAATGGTTTCACGCTATATCCCTTACGGGGTAGCCAGAGACGACGGAGTGCCAAACGCTACGGTCCCTGCATACCTCCTTTACCTTTTAAGTGAGCGGTATACCTTTCAAGTGAGTGGTAAGAGAGACGCCTCGAGTGACCTTCGAAAACACAGTATCTATGATAATGGAGGAATGTCACGTAAAAAGCATGAGGACCCCTCGGAGGGCATGTATGAAGAGGTTAATGTCTGTGGTCGAGACGAAAGATGTATGCAGGGAACGTAGCGTTTGACGCTCCGTCTTTGGCTACCCCGCAAGGGATATGGCGTGAAGATAAGTAAGTACTTTGTCATAATTATGTTTGTACATTTCCATTTATTGAGCAAACATTGATACAATGATATATGTGAAGTACCGGTTATTAAAAATAATATAGTGTAGATAACATTCGACAATGTTACGAGATTGAGGAAAAGGAGTTTAAAAACAATTTATTCAAAGTCAGGATGACTTGCAGGTTTTGACAAACTGATCTATTTGGACATGATTTTTTATGTTTCCTCTGTTTATATTATATATATATATATATATATATATCTTTAGTCTGTCAATCTACAAAACATGTATTATAGACTTAGAAAAGTTAACTAATTAAAAATAATTAAACTAAATTTAAGCCTAAAAAAGTACTAAGATTATCGTGGAGTAACGTTTTACTTTGTTATGTAATCCTTTGTCACATTTTCATGGGAACAAACAAAAGTATAATAAGCGAGCGAACTAAACATATATTATAGGCTAATTTTAAATAATTAAACTAAATTTAATTATTAGGATTGTCGTAGTAACGTTTTACTTTGTTATATAATCCTTTGTAACATTTTCATGGGAACAAACAAAAGAATAATAAGCGAGTAATATGTATTATAATTTAGTAATTTTACGTTTAACTTACACGTTCTGAACGACCTTGGTATGACAGATAATAGCTTCATGGCTTGTCGGTTCTCGACTTTAGTTAATTATATGACTTTTCTTGTAATTTTAAAATATAATTATTTATATTTATTTATTTATCTTCACGCCATATCCCTTGCGGGGTAGCCAGAGACGGCGGAGCGCCAAACGCTACGGTCCCTGCATACCTCTTTCGCCTCGGCCACAGACATTAAACTCTTCATACATGCCCTCCGGGGGGGTCCTCATACTTTTGTACCTTCCATTCCATTCCTTCCGTGACCTTCCAGTATCAAAGATAAAGTTAGGAATTTTAATAAAGTTTAATCATTATTATTTTCAAATATTTGTTGATTAATTATTTATTGACATACATGATTAGATGACAAGTTCAAGGGCTGGACCCTTAATGATAAAGATAATGTTACACCAGTGGTATTTAAATGGTCTATGGTGGTGGTATCCAATTGTAAATAAAGATTAAATACCTCAAGGTTTCTTTAAAATTATGTAAATTTCACCTCACTTTATGATGTATTTTGATGTTAATGATATATATAGATAATAGCTTGATAGCATGTTTATTATATAAATGTTATATAACGAATCTTGGACATTGTAAGACACATATGTTATGTAAGTCACTTGAGGAGTATGCTTTCTACTTACCACTTCATTGATTATAAAATATATAAGATACCTTACGATTGTCTTGTAACTTGACCGAATTGATAATGAAAATGACGAAATTTGTATACAAGAGACGTTTATTGTATAGTATAATTCACTTGTAAAACATTGTCAACAATTGTATTATTTTCCTATTTCCTATTTCTCATGAATTGTTACTTCCATCATTTTCCTATTAATTTTTTTCCTATTTCCTGATGGATATGATTAAAAAAAAATCTTAATTTACAGGTGACCACAGGTGGTACAGAATCAATAATGATGGCATGCAAAGCCTTCAGAGACCTGGCGTACAGCAAGGGGGTAACCAACCCGACGATGGTGGTCGCGTCCACCGCACACACCGCCTTCGACAAAGCGGCCCAGTACTTAAACATCTCCGTGGTGACAGTGCCAGTGTCCCCAGTGACGTACACCGTAGACATCGAGGGTGTCAAACGAGCTATCGGCAGACGCACTTGCATGGTAAGGAGTTAGCTTAACCCTTTGCACTCGAGGTTTCAGTAACTTCAAATGTTTACTCCTAATCAAATTTAGATGCTTCTGGAATAAGAATATCACATGAATAAGAATACAAAAATAGTCAATTACTGTATTAAATCACAATAAAGACAATTCTAACATTTTTGTGCTGTATATCATAATGGGCGCCAGGGGCGGCTCTAGCACGTGTAGCGCCCGTGTGCAATGAAACCCTAGCGCCCCTTAGACCTGCCATGGTAGTCCAAGACGACGCTCTTAGCCGTCTCAGGGCGCCGCGGCGCCCGTGTGCATTGCACACCCTGCACTATAGGTTAAGCTGCTCCTGATGAGGGCATTTCATTGTCAAACTTAGTGCACTATTTGTCTAAAGTAGCGAGCTAAATGTACAATCACAAGGTCGCTAACAGCTCACTGTCTTTTATTACCTTCGATCGTTAATTGTCAGTATTTGATTGTCTCAATATGAATTGATTCCATAACAATTCCTCGTATGATGAAGATTCATAGTCATATATATTTAAACAGCTGTCAGATATTGTCAGACTAATTTATTATTGTTCCTAGTATGTATGAGTAATTGCTGTTATTTTTATGACAGAATTCCCGATCCATTTTCTATATATTATTTGTAGAAAAACTGCCATTTTGTTCATAAATATAAAACAGTAACATTCTATTGTTAGTTCTCATATCGAGATCTAAAGGTTTCTTAATTTAAACTTGTTTAATGTAATTCCAGATCGTCGGTTCAGCACCAAACTACCCGTACGGTACCATGGATGACATAAAGGCTCTCTCAGACATCGCGGTGGAGTACGGAGTGCCGCTGCACGTGGACGCATGTCTCGGAGGGTTTATAGCGGCCTTTATGACGGAGGCGGGCTACCACATACCAATATTCGACTTCAGGCTGCCCGGTGTTGCCAGTATATCCGCTGACACACACAAGGTAACTAATCCGATTTATTTATCTTTATGGTAATTATTATTTTTTTTATTAAAAATGATATTATTTCAGTATGGATACGCTCCAAAAGGCACATCGGTGATAGTGTACAGGAAGCCCGAATATCGTCATCACCAGTACACAGTGAGCACGGAGTGGCCCGGAGGAGTGTACGGCTCGCCCACCGTCAACGGTTCGTACACACGATAGAGTTAAAAAAAAAGAACATTAATGAATTAAAACATTCCAAATTCGAATCCAGGCAGTCGCGCGCTGTCTTGTTAGTATTATACACACGCACGGTGAAGTTTTGAAAAAAGAACATTAGTAAATTAAAACATTCCAAATTCGAATCCAGGCAGTCGCGCGCTGTCCTGTTAGTATTATACACCTGCACGAAAAAGTTAAAAAAAAAAATAACATTAGTAAATTAAATTATTCCAAATTCGAATCCAGGCAGTCGCGCGCACTGTCTTGTTCGTAATACAACACATGCACGATAAAGTTTTGAAAAAAGAACATTAGTAAATTAAAATATTCCAAATTCGAATCCAGGCAGCCGCGCGGGCGGTCTGATCGCGGCGTGCTGGGCGACATTGATGTTCGTGGGCCGCGCGCGGTACGTGCGGATGGCGAGGGAGATACTGGCCACCGCTAGACGCATCGAGGCAGAGTGAGTGACAACCTTTTTTTTTTGCTTATATTTGTAACTGGACATATATTAAATAAAAGCTTTTATTTTAATAAATATCATATCAATATCTTCTTATTTCAATATTATATCAATATCTTCATATTTCAATATAAAGTGACTGTATAATCTAAAGCTTTTGCCTTACCCTTGTTAAGAATTTAAAAACAAAAGTCAAGTTTCTTCTTTTTAATTTCTATTCAACCAGCCGGTTGAGAATGATACTCATTCAGATTTGTCGCCATAAATTTCCGTATTTTTTATATTAATATTGTATATAATTATTGTTCAGGATTCGTCAGATGGAGGGTCTGTTCGTGTTCGGGGAGCCCGCCACCACCGTGGTGGCGTTTGGTTCCAATCAGTTTGACATCTTCAAACTAGCCGACAAGCTGCACAAGAAGGGATGGAGCTTGAATGCCTTGCAGTTTCCATCTGGGTATGTGCTTATAAGACTTCATATCATATTTGTAATATATCTATCCCATCTCAATGGTTGAAATGAAACAAAGATAATATGAAAATAGAACAAAATTCTGTCATATTTTGTCAAAATCGATAAAAAACTAGATAATTGTGATTCCAGCATCCACATAGCGGTGACGCACTCGCACACGCAGCCCGGGGTCGCGGAGAGGTTCATAGCGGACGTGCGGAGCACCACCGCGGAGTGTCTACAGGAGGGCGGAGCACCCGTGGAGGGGAAGGTGGGCTTTATTTGCTGAATTGTGTTTGGAGTAAAATGTAGTAAAAATTTTTGACTCGATGAGTAATGTTGAAAAGTGATGACCAATTTGAGTTTGAGTTTGAGTTTGCGAGTTGGATACATATCATATTATATACTTGTTAAATAAATAAAAAGATGAAGATGTCTAAGAAATAAAAAGGAAACAGGGAAATATATTCTTTGTCTATTAGTATATATTGGATTGTTATCCACCAATACGCATTTATTATTTATATCTCGTCCACTCAATCAATCAATCAATCAATCAATACAATCACTTGTGTATCAAATGGTAGTGTCAGAACTATTGATATCACTTATCGAAATAACCCTGTATAACACTCTCCAACTTGTAATGAGTCGTCTCTAAACGCACCCTCTGCGAAGAACTATACAACAAACTCGACGGCTATTTCTTTTTGTATAAACAATCCTATCCATACTAATCCATCCTATCCCAATGTCCCCAGATGGCGATATACGGCGTGGCGCAGAGCATCCCGGACAGGAGCCTCGTGTCCGACATCACCAAATACTTCATTGACTCCATGTATTACTTACCGAAGCCGGAAGACAGTGAAGAATAGATTAAATATACATATATTTTGACATATGTTAACAATTTTGGCGTATGTTAACAATTTTAAAGTACGTTAAAAATTTTAGCGTTTCTTAATAATTTTAACGTATGGTAACAATTTTAACGTATGTAAACAATTTTACAGTTTGTTAACTACTTTGGAATTTGTTAACCAATTTGAAATTTGTTAACAATTTTAAAGTACGTTAACAATTTTAGCGTATGTTAACAATTTTAACGTATGTTAACAATTTTAACGTGTGTTAACAATTTTAAAGTTTGTTAACTACTTTGGAACATGTTAACCATTTTGAAATGTGTTAACAATTTAAAACTACGTTAACAATTTTAGCGTATGTTAACAAATTTAACGTATGTTAACAATTTTAATAAATGTAACAAATTCAACTTATGTTAACTATTTTAACATTAGTCAACATTTTCATAGTGATTTTATTTTTGATATTGTTTCTTTGTATATATCTTGTACATATTATAAATTATATACTTGTGTTTATTTTGGGTGCTTGTGTTTTTTATTTTATTTTATATTGGACTTGAAGTCCTGATGTTAAAATAATATCTTAAAGTATATAAATGTATCGGATAAATGCGACTATAATGTTTATTTTTATTAAATGTCTTGTTCAATGGTTATTTTTTTTATAATTCCGGCATTAGACATTGCCGGTCGTATCTGGAGCGGGTCTTTACCCGCTCCAGATACGCGATATCGCGTTTTGTGTTTGCTGGAAACAAACGACGAGTCAACGCAGCGGCACCCCGCTCTAAATGTGGAATTTACAACATCTGGGGATTTCATTCAAACCTAAACGCCGTCCACTATCACCTACAGACGGCGCAGTCGACCTGAAAAGTTCAGCAAGACACGCGTAAAATTCTGGGCCCTTGCCAAAGCCAGGTTATCTTTTGCCATCCGTCTCTACCGCCATTGCACGCGGGTAATGACTCTGGACAATACGCCAAAAGAGAAAACCTATCTCTTTTTGTCTCAACCTCAACTTTGTTGGTCATTTCTAAGGAAGACACCGCATACTATCCCGTGGGATCAGATCTTAACGCCGAAAATAATATTTCAGCGTTAAGATCTGACTATCCGACTGTCTCTATTATCCTTGAACGTTCTGTTACAGGGATTTTAATAAAGCCCCTTTTTAAAAAAGAATATTTAATTAAAACACTTTATTTAGAATAAATGGGACTGAATTAAGAAGGGCAAGTGTCACGCACGGGAGATGGAATCGAACTGAACTATTGTCTTACATGATTTATAATGAAGGATTATAAGGGCTGACTAGCAAGTGGATTAGGGATGATTAGGCACTATTATATACATATGTTATTTATAACAGCCCCCCTGGGTTTGAAATAAACTTACCCTAGAAGGTTAAGTTTATTATAGGGAAGTTCGAAGTCTAGGCATTGGTATACTAGAGGAATCGGTAGGATTTCCTGATAGTTCATGACCATTTTCAATTTCAGTATTCGGATTAAAATTACGTAAAAGATAATGACATGTGCCCGACTTTACTTAAGCTTGAAGATAAAAATAAGAATAACAAATATAATGATTATGGAAATAACAATAGTAGTATAGGAATAGTATTCGCCGTACAAGACAATATGCGGCTTTTTAATTATTTTATCTAAATCATGAATGATATCACTTTTCTCAATATATTTTTGAGATGTTATACAGTCAAGGTACAGCAAAAGTCATTTATTAAATTGATATTCAATTGAATTGGTTGCAATTTAATTATTTTTGAATATTTAGGTATTAACCTTTGAATCTTTATAAAAAGCTGTACAATTAATAGGTAATTTTAATATTCCAGTTCCTTTGATTATGATTTCTGTAGTAATAGATTCGTGATAATCTACAGATAATTTAGAAGGGTTAGTTATTACATATATCCACGTATTATTTGATAGTTGTTGCCAAATATCTAGAAGGCCATTAATAAAGTTAGTCTTACAAATACTAGGAACTGATATTAATGCTTTTGATATTATTTCCGATTCGCAGATCGGATTATTAGAACCAGAATACACATTAATATTTTTGTAACAAATATAGTTATTACTATATATAACTTTACAACTAATTAAACTATCCAACTTACAATAATAAGATCTATCTCTAGTAATTGCTATATATTTAGTAGATGGAATTATAGTAGCATAAGTATTATTGGCTATGTTGACTGGGTATGGAATATTATGATATAGATTGTAATTTTTTACACTTACAAGTGGTACTTTTAAAATAAATATGATTTTTCCATCACTATAATAAGAAGCTATTTCAGAAATATTCATTAAAGTATATAAATTTTCTAGAGATAGACTTACAGGAAATTGATGGTAGTCTGCTAAAAATCTATAATTTTCAACGAGTTCTGTAAATAATTGTTTTGGAGTTATAATTGAAGGATATAAAATATTTGATTTACTGAACATAATTCCATTAATAGTATCTTCTATTTTAAAAGACAATGTTAACAAACTGCTCTCTAACATATTTAGTATAATCAGAAGTTTGGACTTTAATAACATGTTATCGGAGAGTACTGTTAAGTTTTGCTGTGTCAAGATAAGATTATCTATGACATGATTTAATGTTTGTTCATTAATACTTATTTTATTCAAAGTATCTTTAAAAGAAGAAAGTGTCGAGGTTGTGATGAGAATATTTTGTTTTACAATTTCTGATAGTTTAGTTTGGTCACTTTCTATGATTTTAATTGCGTTACTATACTAAACAGCATCTTCCTCATCCATAGTACCAAATAAGTGTTTGAATATTGTACCAACTCCACCAATCCAGGCTGATCTTTTGGATCGTGATTCAATTAAATGAGATATAGATTCAAAATCACGTACAATGTCATTATATATTATTAATAATGGTTGATATAAATTAGTAAATTCGTTATCGGAATACAGAGAACCTTGTTTAGATAGGAACTTAGAGCTGCCTATCACACCGTTTAAGCTTTGAATGTGAGATTGAATATGTGAAATGTCTATAGGAATTGAAACACTAAGACATCCATCAATTACTTTTAATGAATCAACAGGATCAAAATATATACCAGACGTATTTACTGAGGTTTCGATGTAGTTTTCCTGTGCAGATGACAAGGAACTGCAAAAATTAGAATTTTCTTATAATATTAGAATAAAAATTAACTTAAGTTTATGAAAATAGAAATTAAGGATCGTGACGACGTGCTAATTTTATTTCATCATAGTGATGAATAACATGTCGTCTATTTATTAATAAAGTTAGACTATTTTTACCATTAATCTTAATAACCTTATAAGGACCTTTCCAAATTGGAGATAAAGCTTTTCGTAGTCGTAGATGATTTTTCAAAAACACGTAGTCGCCAACATTATAAGTGACAATACGATTATGTTTATCATAATAAATTTTTGAGGAAACTTTGGACTTATTAATATTTTCAACGGCTTTTCCCGCGTGATTTTTAGACGACGTTGTAACATTTTAATATATTCAGGATAAGTAGCGTTTGAGGTTGATTCATAAATTGAATTAGGAATAAAAGCTTTGTGACCGAAAACTAACTCGTAAGGAGTTAAATTTGTTGTGGAGTGAATTGCTGTATTATATGCTAACATAGCGGTATAAATATATTGTGGTCAATCGTCTTGAATTTCGGATATGTATGATTTGAGGTACTCCTTTAGTGTGGAGTGACTGCGTTCTAGTGTGCCCTGGGTTTGAGGGTGATAAGGGGAGGACCAGAGTCACTTAATTTTTAAGAATTTGCAGGTTTTTTTTGAACATTTCTGACGTAAAATTTGTACCTTGATCGGTCAGGATCATTTTAGGAATGCCGAATAGGGACATGATTGAATGGATTAAGCACTCGCTAGTTTCTAAAGCGGTAGTACTGCGGATAGGATATGCTGCTGAATATTTTGTTAAATCATTTTGAAGGGTGAGAACATATTTTATTTTAGCTGTACCGGATTCAGGAAGAGGACCAACTATGTCAATGGATATTCTTTCAAAAGGAGCAGAGGAAGTTGTGGTAATTTGCATTGGAGATCTGTTAATTTTACGGAAAGCTTTATTAGTTTGACATGAAGTACAGTTTTTAACATAATCTTCAATTTCACTGCGTATGTTTTTCCAATAATACTGTTCTCTTATTTTGTTAAACATTCTATTTGAACCAAGATGTCCGGCAATGGGAATATCATGGTTTTCGCGAAGGATTTTCTTAACCTCTGAAGGACTGGGATAATATATTTTATTACTTTAAATATTGATATGGATTCCGGTATTGTGAAAAATATGAGCCAGCATATTATAGATTTTAATATATGAATGCTTGTCAAAAGGATTTTTGAAATCAGTAATATTTATTTTGTTAATCGGTTCAGTGTTAGATGTAAAATGGTTACGATGATTTCTTATGGATTCAAAAATGTCACTATAAGAACAGTTACAAAATGGTGTACTTTAATAAACAGGAAATGGTAAGTTTTTTTTATTATGAGATAACTGTTCAGATGAGTGTAAGGTCCTTTCTGAGTTTATGAAGAATTCCGATTTTGGAGAACTTGAGAGGATATCTTGAACATAAGGAATGGATTCATCGAGATCGAGGGATGTAGGAATTATGATAGTATTATCTTGACTTTTTAATAAGGAATCATTATGTTCTACAATTACTGTATTATATTTTATATTTGAAGTACATTTAAGAAATTTCGAATAGCTATCAACAGAATTGGATAAATCTTGACTTGGAAAATTTATTTCAGGATTTGAATTATGATCATTAGGGCTTTCATTACTCGTAGAAGGTTGAGGTTCATCATTTACCTCGAGATTTAAGGGGGTATTCTGGTCTAGAAAATTGAAAAAAAACAGTTTATTTTTTTGGCATATTTTCAAAGCTTAGACTTCAAAAATATGCTCTTAAAAGGATTTTTCAAAATTCGAATTATTTTGAGAGATACAGTGGATTTTGTGACGCGGCACTTAAACCGGCCGCGCGGAGTGATCACACAATGAATGGCAGATGTTTTCCAGGAATTCTTTTGTATCCGACTTGAGCTCGTTATATACCCTTTTCCTAAGTGTCTAAGGTCCAATGTATGGATATGGGATCGCCGATTAATCCAAAGTGAGTATTAAACATAATTTAATTTATCTGAGTTATTTTACTTTAAATCTTTCTCAAACTTCAAACGCGTTTTTCTCAAAACTCCTTTTGTTGAGGTGGTTGACACGATATCTGAAGTTCTATCTGACCAATTCCTTTGAAATGTTGTGAGAATCTTTTTCATACATCTCTTTATCACTGGAGCTAAGGATTTTGAAAAATTTTAATTTGAAGTATTTTTAAAAAATTCGTAAAGGTCGAAAAACAGGGGTAAAAATATTTTCAAGTAGACACCATTTTGTGAATTTTTTATTTTTTTTTTTCGGCCGTAGGTTAAGATGTAGCGACATCTTTATTAATTAAGAATTTTTTTTGTTTGTTCGATTTAGATCACTACAAGAGTTGGAATCATGTCAACCAGGGAGCACTGTTTGACTAGCAACCCCTACTTCACCGACCTGTCACTGGATGAATTTTTGACTTTTTATTTTTTTTAATTTTTTTTATATACTTAAAAAATCAATAAATATTATATAAAAAAATGTATAGTAAAAATGTTTTTAATTTTTTTTTATCCTAATTTGAAAAATACCCAAAAATTAGGGCTCTAGACCAGAATACCCCCTTAAATCATGAGTTTCTGCTATGACGGCTGGAGGAGAAGAAGATTTTTTTTTTTATGTTATAGGAGGGCAAACGAGCGTGCGGGTCACCGTTAATATGTGATCACCGCCGCCCATGAACTCTTGCAACATCCGAGGATACACAAGAGCGTTGCCGGCCTTGGAGAAAGGAATATATGCCTTTTTTGAAGGTACCCATGTCGTATCGATCTGGAAATACCGCCGAAGGAAGTTCGTTCCACATTTGAGGGGTACGTGGGAAGAAAGTCCTTGAAAACCGCACAGTTGAAGGTCGCCACACATCCAGGTGGTATGGATGGTAAAGGAGGCGATGGCGAGCTGTGCGGTGGTGAAATTCGGCGGTAGGCATCAGATCGAATAGTTCTTCGGAACACTCCCCGTCGTAAATGCGGTAGAAGACGCACAAAGAAGCCACGTCTCTACGCAATGCCAAAGAGTCCAGCCGTTCGCAGAGCACCGGGTCCCCGACAATCCGAACGGCTCTCCGTTGTACGCGGTCAAATGGTAGAAGCTGATATTGGGGTGATCCGGACCAGAGATGAGAACAGTGTGTGTGTGTGTGTGTGTGTGTGTGTGTGAACCATGTGTGGCCGGACCTGCGCCTTGTAGAGCGCAAGTCTTTGGCCAGGTTTGAAATACTGCCTCGCTCTATTGATCACTCCCAATTTCGTCGAGGCCAACTTGGCCTTGCTCTCCAGATGACCACGAAACTGACAGTCGCTCGAAATGTCGAGACCCAGTATTCTGATACTTGGCGAGGCAATAAGAGGAGTGCTCTTGAAGACCGGTGATACGACAAATGGGGTTTTTTTAGTGGTAAACGCGCAAACCTGTGTCTTGTCAGGATTGAACTGAACGTGGTTCAGTTCACCCCACTCAGAGATCATCCCCAGGGAAGTCTCTATTGAAGACACAAGTTTCTTTCGGCACTCATCGACGTTTTCCCAAGATAGACCTGCACGACCGGAATATACCGCATCCCCAGTGCTGTCATCCGCATAACAATGTATGTTGGAAATATCCAACATATCATTGATGTACAGGAGGAACAGAGTTGGGGATAGCACGCAGCCTTGGGGTACACCAGCGTTCACGGGCTTGGGGTCCGAGCAAAAACCGTCGAGAACGACCTGTATGCTCCGCCCAGTGAGGAAGCTGGTTATCCACTTGCATAAACTCTCGGGAAGCCCATAGGAAGGTAGCTTCGAAAGAAGCCCCTTGTGCCATACACGATCGAAGGCTTTTGCCATATCCAGACTAACTGCCAGACCCTCTCCCTTGCTTTCAATAACCGTTGCCCAACGGTGAGTGAGGTATAACAGAAGATCACCAGCTGATCGACCATGGCGAAAGCCATACTGCCGGTCATTGATCAACTGGTGATCCTCGAGGTACGTTAGGACCTGTCGGTTTATGATAATCTCCATTATTTTGGAGAGAAGGGAGGTAATGGCGATAGGTCTGTAGTTAGCTGGGTCCGAGCTATCACCTTTTTTAGGGATCGGATGGACAAGGGCACACTTCCATGAGACCGGGACTACTCCTTTAAGGTAGGAGTGCCGAAATAGACGCGTTAGCACTGGAGTCAACTCAGGGGCACACGTTCGTAGCACCAGTGGAGAAATGCCATCCGGCCCACTCGACTTATGAACGTCCAAGGAAAATAGAGTCTGCCTGATAGTTTTTTGCCGAAAAACTATTTCCGGCATTGAGCTCTGACACCGCGGGATGATAGGCGGTGTCTTCCCTTGGTCGTCCAAAGTCGAGTTGGAGGCGAAAAGAGTACCCAAGAGATCAGCTTTCTCTTTTGCCGTGTGGGCCAGATGTTTCCTGATGTGGGATTCCCCATGTGCAACGACGATAGGGACGGCTGGCTAAAGTTGCCCAGACTGGCCTTTGAAAGCGCCCAGAATTTGCGCGTGCCAGGCGGGTACTTTGCCAGCTGATCCCCAATTTTGACGACATGCTTGAACTTAGCTCTAGCGATTTGCCGTTTGAAGAATCTGGAGGCACGGTTGTATTTCCTCTTCAGAACTCTAGAGTTCGGATCCTTAGTGACTAACGCATTGGCCCAAGCTTGATAAGCCTGCCGTTTGCCAGCTGATGCAGCCCTGACAGACGCATCAAACCAAGGCCGCGATCTGCCACCAAGTGGTACCACAGAGCTTGATACAAAAAGTTTCATGCCCTGAAGTATCACATCAGCTACAGCCGCAGCGCAGTCACTAGGATCGTTGGAAGGGAAACAAATCGGCCCCCATGGGTAGGATGCAAAAAAAGTCCGCATTCCATCCCAATCCGCTGACTTGTAGTGCCAAACGCGTCGAGTCGCAGGTCTTGTGCGAGCTGGACGTTGAATAGGCACTACACTCCGTACCAGACAGTGATCAGAGGACCCTAAAGGAGCCTCGACAGCGACCTGGTACTTTTCTGGATGTGTAGTCAGCAGAAGATCCAACAAAGAGGGCGTGTGGCTGTCCACGTCCGGTAGACGAGTGTGCGTCTTTACCAGCTGGGACAGACCATTTGCCAGAGCAAAGTTAAACACAGATCTCCCCGCGTAGTCGGTTGCACGTGACCCTAACCATTCGGTATTGTGCGCGTTAAAGTCCCCGAGGACTACGACTTCGGCGGAGGGAGTCTGAGAAAGCAGGTCGTCAATCTTCGCTTGAACGTGGCCCAACAGTTGATCTGTTTGTGCATTACCACTATGGGACCTGTAGAGGCACGCGTAGAATCTGACGTGATCGTCCATGTCCACGCGCAGCCAGAGCACGGACAGGTCCCGACCTTCAAAAATCTGAAGGCGACGGTAGCAGATATCCTCCCTTACGAACACAGATATCCCGGCGTGTGGTATAAAATGATGTTCTAGTTTATACCCGGGGTATGATAGGTACGCTGTGTCGCTAGGTTGAGATATCTGCGTCTCCGTCAAAAACAACAAGGCCGGCTGCGCCGTCTCAAGGTGGTAGTGGACGGCGTTTAGGTTCGAATGAAACCCCCGGATGTTACAAAGGTCCACATCTAGAGTGGAGCGGGGTGCCGCTGTTTGCCGTCGTTTGCCCTCAGGAAACACAAAGTGCGATACCTTGCCCACCCCAGATACGACGGGCAGCCCGAGCAAAATCCGAGGATCATTCCCCCGATTTTGCTCCGGGAGGGGGTCACCGGCTTCATCAAAGCCGGTACCCTCCTGGGGTATTTTTCTTTTATGCATCGCGTTCATGTTTGGCGGGGGAGGGGGGGGGGGGTGGGGGGTTTGGGCTTCCGGATTCTCTCACTCACCGACGGAACATAACCAAATGAATTTGGTTACTAGACGTCGGTCTTCTGTGAGAGGGTGGTCCTTCCCCGGTCGAGCCAGCCCAATACGAGCTGCAGTCAGATAACTACAGCTAGGCTCCACCACCTTAGAAATTAGATTTAGGATAATTAGGAAGATTTTCTGAACTTGGTAGATCTAGGGGACTAAAATCAGGGATTTCCGAATTGAAAGGACTAATATCTAAGGGACCAAGATCAATTAATTCAGTATCAGATGATTTTTCAGGATATACAGGATTAACGGGATATCGAGAAAGAGCATCAGCTGCAGAATTTAATTTACCCTTCCTGTATATGATTTCATATTCGAATTCTTGAACTGGAGACACCACCGTTGGAATTTGCTACTTGGGTCGGTATGCTTATAAAGCCATTTTAGTGGACGATGATCAGTTACGATAACAAACTTGCGTCCAAATAAATATGGTCTAAATGTTTTACTACCCCAAATTATAGCTAGCAATTCTTTTTCTGTTGTGCTATAGTTGGTTTCACATTTATTTAACGTTCTAGATGCATAGGCTATGGGATGATCTTTTCCGACTGGACCTTGAGAAAGAATAGCGGATACTGCATAGTTTGACGCGCCGCAAGTTAAATTAAAGGTTTTCATGAAGACCGGGTAAATAACCGGGGCAGTGACTAATTTATTTTTTAAAATTTCAAAACCTAGCTGTTGTTCATTTGTCCATTTGAAAGGAACATCTTTTTTTAGGAGGGACGTCAGAGGTTTAGATAATTTGAAGAAATCTGGAATAAAGCGTCTATAATACAATATTAAGCCTAAAAAGGATTTTATATCCTTGCAACATTTGGGAATTGGAAATTGTTGAACAGATTTTATTTTATTTGGATCGGGTTTCAAACCATTTTCAGTTATGACATGTCCGAGATAACCGACTTCTTTCCGTAAGAATTCACATTTATCAGGCTGAAGTTTTAAATATAATTTACGAAGTCTTTCAAATACAGCAGTCAAGTTTTTGATATGGGAATAAGTGACAATATCGTCAAAATAAACAAAACATCTTTCACCTTGGAGTCCTGTAAGGGCATTGTTCATTAGGCGCTGAAAAGTTGATGGAGCATTTTTTAGGCCAAAAGGCATTCTATTGAATTCAAAATATCCCTGAGGGACGCTGAATGCTGTTTTACAAGAATCTTGGGGTGCCATCTTGATTTGATGAAAACTGGAAGCGAGATCAAGGGTTGAAAATTATTTAGAGTTACCTAATTGGTCAAGAATTTCTACAATATTGGGAATAGGATAGGTTTCACCGATAGTATTATCATTCAATTTTCTATAATCGATTATGATGCGCCATTTCTTTTGCCCAGAAGCATCGATTTTTTTTGGAACAATCCATATTGGAGATGATCAGGGAGATAAAGAAGGTTGGATTATTTTTTGATCAAGCATTTTTGTTATTTGTGATTTTACTTCTTTTTTGTGTATTTCGGGAAATCTATAGTATTTAACATTTATAGGTTGATCAGAGGATGTTCGGATTTCGGATTGAACAGCATCTCATCAGAAGTAAGTAAATCATCGGGTAATTGAAATATATCGGAGTAGTTGGAACACATGTAAAGAGCTTCATTCATTCATCATTCATTCATCACATTCTTCATTCATTCCTCATTAATTCATCACATTCTTCAGAATTTAAATGATCAACGCGAAGGAGTTTTAAGACTTCGTCAGTTCGTTCTACACATGACGTTACTGGACTTGAATGTTTCATAGGATTCAAAGTCAACAGGATGTAAGGTAAGTTGTAAATTTGAATTTAAGGAAACTGTTTTTTCAGAAATATTTAGAAATGTAAGATTTATTCGGTTACTATTTTTTACTTTCGTTAAACAATTAGCAATAAATAATGTGTCATTTATAGGTCGGTCTAAAATAAGTCCTTCTTTTATTTCAGGATTAATTACTGAACATTCAACCGTAATTTCAGAACGGGCTGGGATTTGATATGTTGGATCGGAAAAGGTGAGTTTGATTTTATTTTTTGCTAGATTAAGTATTTGTCGGTTAAAATCGATAGAGCATTGAAAATGCGTTAGTAAATCATTTCCGATTATACCATCATAACATAAATTTATTTGATCTATTACATGGAAGGTAAAAGAAATAGATTCTTTGTTAAATATAAAATTCATTTTAAAGCCACCTAAAGTAGGTATGGCATCATCAGAGCTGTCTATACCTTTAAGTTTTATTATATTATTATTTAATTTTAGGTTAGAGAATGATTGAATAGCAGACTTTTTAATAAGACATATAGAGGATCCAGTATCGACAAGAAACATTAGGGGTTTTTCAGAAATAGATATATATAGATAAGTATATGGGGTAAAGAAATTTTATCAGGTATTTATAATTTTGAGAGACAGCAACAACGGCATCCTCAAGATGATTGCTTCACGTACTGACTGTCCGATCCAAAACAAAATGATACGTATAGTAATAGGGCAAGAATGACTTATTAATATTTTTATTGTTATTATTATTATTATTATTCTCTTATTGTTTATTAATTGTTTATTATTTTTTTTAATTATTTTGACAATGATTTTTTTTATAATAATGTTTGATATTGACATTTATAATTTATATTTAAGTGAAAATGATGATTGAAATTAAATGTTAAACATATGTAATAATATTGTAATTGAATTTGTAATAGTGATTTGTAATTATACTAACACTAATTTTTAAGAAATATATTGTAACTAACAATATAGGGGCTGGTCCTGAAATAAATGATTATTATTATTATTATTATAGGTGCTATTTCATAAACCTTGTAATCATTGGCTTGACCTTAATTTTGTTTTTATAGTATTGAGTCGTAGAAGATTGGACACTTGTTTGGGGCTGGTTACCCGTGTGGTCCTTGGATTTGGAAGATTGGACACTAGTTTGGGGCTGGTTACCCGTGTGGTCCTTGGATTTAGAAGACTGGACACTCGTTTGGGGCTGGTTACCCGTGTGGTCCTTAGATTTAGAAGAATGGACACTCGTTTGGGGCTGGTTACCCGTGTGTTCCTTGGATTTAGAAGATTGGACACTCGTTTGGGGCTGGTTACCCGTGTGGTCCTTGGATTTAGAAGATTGGACAATCGTTTGGGGCCGGTTACCAATGTGGTCCTTGGATTTAGAAGATCGGACACTCGTTTGGGGCTGGTTACCCGTGTGGTCCTTGGATTTAGAAGAGGTGCCGTAGCTTTTTTGAGGAATTGCAGGAAGTTGTTTTATGGGCTTCACGAGACACCTCCGTGAGCCCACTATTCGTTTAAATAATTTTCATCACTCTGATAATTGTTCTCGGCGTTAGAGGATGTTCCTGGTTCAGGGTCATCATATACATTTTCATTTGCTAAATGATTAACGCGAGCTGGATAAGGTCTAGGATGTTCCTGGTTTTGACGTTGTTGAAATTGAAAGGATTTAGGATCTTTGGACTTATTATTATTGTACATCCGTTTTCTACATGTTTCGATAGTGTGTCCTGTATTTTTACAATACCTACATATTTGATTCTGATTATTTCGGTCAAATGATTTAGTTGCTAAGGGCTGGGAATCTCTAGAATTGTTAGGTCTGAAGGAATATTGGGGATTAAAATTTTGGCGTTGAGATGAAGAATTTTGAAGGTTACGTTTTGCGAAAAGATTAAGATTTTTTTCTTCCGATACCGCCATATTAATGGCTTCGTTTAAAGAACGAGGATTTTTTCCTCTAACTAAGTTCGAGAGGTCTAATTTTAATCCTAACAGATATGTGTGCATTGCTAACTCTTCCATAGCTGCTGTTCGCCCGGATAATTCGGATTTCTTTTTATTTGATAAAGTTATTTTTGTTAAAAGTTTTGAAAGGCAAGTTTCAATGCGTAGAGCAAATTGATTTACAGGTTCGTTACTAAGTTGTCGACATTCTTGTAAATCTGTTAGCAGATGTGCATAATCTTTCTTTTCATCGAATTGGGTTTTTAAAAAACTATTTAATTGCTCCCACGATTCAAACTCTTTTATTGAGCAAGCTATCTCAGCTTTACCCTGGAGTTGAGATAAAATATATTTAACCAGAATATTTTTTTGGGGATCAGTAGCTAAACTAATGGCATTATCACAATTAGTTAAAAAGGAATTTAGTATTTCCCTAGAACCATCAAAAGGTTTAATAATTTAAAAAGAGTTCCAATATCAATGATTTCACATTTTTCGCCTTTAATTTGTGCTTCCCTAGACATTTTTAATATTTTAATTTAATAAGAGATTTGATAGTATTTATTCGAATATAAAAATGTTCGGTGTAATAGACGGCCACTAAGATAAGCTCAAGTTACAGTTCAATGTTTAGACTAATAAAAATAAGATAAGATGAATTCTATGAATTATTTCGAATGATATTAAAGGTTTAAGAGATGAGACGATTCATACAATTTGATATTAATGAATTATTTTGATATGAATTACTTAATATAGTAAATTGAAGAAGAACACATTCACTTATAGTTTGTTTTCACTATCACTAGGATAATATTTTCAGATAAACTTACAGGAACACGCAGAAAATGTACAGGAACATATTTTCAAAACACAACTTGATTAACGACGAATGAACAAAAACAGTCAGAAGTCGTGATGCAGGATTCTTGAATTTTGAGTGATGATTGAATCGATGATATTTTCGAGGATCGCGACGAATAGAAAAATGAGTTCGAGTTTTCTTGATATTTTATTGCGTTATAGACACTTGCGGAACATATATTAGATAAATCACTTTTATAAACTTGAACGGAGACGTCCCAAGGATACCTTCACCATCGGTATCCCACCGCTGCCACCAAATTGTTATAGGGATTTTAATAAAGCCCTTTTTAATAAAGAATATTTAATTAAAACACTTTATTTAGAATAAATGGGACTGAATTAAGAAGGGCAAGTGTCACGCACGGGAGATGGAATCGAACTGAACTATTGTCTTACATGATTTATAATAAAGGATTATAAGGGCTGACTAGGCAAGTGGATTAGGGATGATTAGGCACTATTATATACATATGTTATATATAACAGTTCGTAAATCGAGTGACATGTGCCCATTGAGTAACATGTGCCCCGAGTTGACTTCAGTGCTAACGCGAATATTGCGGTACTACTGCCTTAAAGGCGTAGTTCCGTAGGCGTAGTGTCATGCCCTTGTCCATCCGATCTCAAAAAACGTAGATCATTATCTATTTTCTTTTAGAAACGAATGGAGAACAAAATTAACCGACATTAACGTACCTCGAAGATAGCCAGTTGATTAATGACCAGCAATACGGCTATCAACATTGTCGATCAACTGGTGATTTTCTATTGTCTTACGTAACGTTGGGCAGCTGTTATTGAAAGCATTGGAGACCCATTCGGATTGTTGGGGTGCTCTGTAAACAGCTGGACTCTTTGGCAATGCGTAGAGACGTGGCCATTTTGTGCGTCTTCTATCGCATTTACAACGGGGAGTTTTCCAATTAGCTATTTGATCATCGCAGAACACGTCTTCGCCTGCAATACCATCCATACCACCTGGATGAGATCCATCTTCTACTGGACCACCTTTAATTCACGTACTACTTTGGCGTTATCTATATATCACAAAAAGTAAAAGTAATTTATTATTTATAGTATTATTAGTATTTATAAATTTTAAGTAAACAATGAAATTAACAGTAATCATAATAGTTATATTATTAGAAAATTTGGAGGATTATTATCTAAAAAGAATTTATTTAGAGAACAACATTTTTATCTTGCTTTATCTTCTATTTCTAAAAACGTCAATTACTCGTCATGAAGAACGTCAAAATTAAATAGTAAAATGAGATGCATACTTTATATAATGTGTCTCATATCACCTCTGAAGGCAAACGGTCCGGTTAATTACTGCGGCTCGAAAATGTGTTCGCACACAAACGCACACACCTTCTGTCAGTATCCCGTAAGTACACAAGGAATTTATTTTATATACATAATAACATAATATTCAATAGTTATTGACGAGAAAAAACGTTAGTATTAGTTCATAGGAGTGAAACACATTTAAATTAAATTCATAAGTTAGTAATTTTTACATTAACATGAGATCACTTAGGTACTTTAAATAATTATTTAAAAGCGCTATTGAGAATCTTATATCAAATTAAATAAGCTACAATTGAAAGGCTGGCCCAAGTCCAGCTTGTACGGGACACTTGGAAGCGCGTCTATCCACGGATGAGAAGACGCGTGTAATTGTGCGGCTCAACAGACGACGCCGGGAGGCGGCGCTAGGTTTGGGAACCATGCACACTGCGGGGGATATGATGAAATTAGTAATTGAGGAAATTTATCTTATAATACATGATTCTATAGATAATTTTTCAGTTACAAAACTTTCATATTAAAGGACAAAAATTTTATTTCTGTGTTTCAACCGAAACATAAAATCATCATTGCAAACAAATTTTTTACATTTTTTTATTGAAGATAGGAATTTTTTTAATGCATTACGTTTATTTATTAATTTGTTAAGTATATATTATTGATAAAACTCTTGACAAAGATATAAGATAGATAATATAAAAATCGATAGATTTTTTATTAATAGCGTTGGGTCGAGGAGTTGGCGCGCGAAGCTCAAAGATGGGCTAACCAGTGTCGTCCTCCGAGCACTCCGGAGGAACAAGATGTGTGTCGAGATTTGTGTACGTTAATACAATATTATTTATCTTACACCAAGACAAAAAAGATAAAAACATAGAAAAGTAGAAGAGCGAACGGCTCAAGCTTTTCCTTTTGAACGTTACAGAACTTATTAATTTGATTTTAATGTATTTTATTTGATCTTTGTTGAAATCAAAATTAATTGACATTATAAATCTGGTAGACTCCATAAAGGTGGGTCAGTGCGTCGCGTCTGTCGTGGGCGAAGCGCCAGGCCTTCGCCCCGAGACTATGGTTGACATGTGGTATATTCAAAGTATGCATTATAAGGGCAATATAACAGTATATATAACGTAAGTATAAGTACTTTGATAGACATGATTTTAAATAACTATATAATATTTGATTCAATGTTCTTTTAGTCCAGATGAAGACAGTAGCTACTACGGTGATTTTGGCCAAATGATGTGGTCTCGGACTTTCATGGTAGGCTGCGGAAGAAGCAGATTCATGGTAATTATTAATATATCATTAGTGCTGACTTGAAATGACTTAATGGAATAATTGTTTAATATATAATTTACGATATAAAAGTTACTATATAAATGTAACCTTAAAAACCCTCTAAAATAAGATAAAAATTTATTAGATATGTATTAAAATATATATTTTTATCAATAATCTGGAAAACGAAACAGATATTTAGATTTTTTAACAAACTCTATTTCCGTTCTTCAATTCTAGTGTATATATTTTTGAAAAGTTTTGTTCGTATGCTCGTTAAAATTGAAAATTAATTTGATAATTCATATGAAACACGCACCTATATTTGAAATTTCAATTACTTTTAAATTAATTATTTATTTATTAAAATTTTTAACATTAAGTATTGTTATTCCAGACGGAGTGGCGTGGTCGTGTCCGAAGTGTGGAGCGGCTGGTGTGTAACTTCGCCCCCCGTGGCCCGGCGGCACTCCGCCCCCTGTGGCGTCCTGGGACCCCGGCAACCGCCTGTCCGCCTCGGTCGCGCCCAGACGCAGCTCTACCCGGACTCTGCAGTTACCGTAAGTACCGTTGGTTTTATAATTATTTTTTTAGGATACTCTTATTGTTGTGGCTCCAAGAAAACGTTTTGGGATTTTGATAATGGTCAAAGCAAATAAGATCAGACTTTTATATCAATAATCATATAATTTTTTTTATAGTTGAAGTAATAGTACTGAATAAATGGTCGGTTTCTTGTGCCTACAACGGTTAAGTTACCTGCTCTTAATATTTTCATGCAGTAATATCCTACTAGTTTTGCTGAAGTCAATGCAAATTATTGCAAATGCGCTGATGATTTAATTACCTTTAACACAGAAAATGATGTGGAGGAAATAAGTGATGAGAATAACTTAATGCCACTTGAAGATCAACTATTACTGGATACAGTACTTGATATAGAACGAAATAAATCTCTAGATTATATTGGAAGCCTGGATGAAATGTATTTGAAAAGATTAGCAGTAGCGAACATGGAAATATTAGATCCTACGTCGTCTTTCCATATCTCTGTACAAAAAAGAGACATAGATACATCAGAAACTAACGTCAGTTCTGTCGCAAAGGTGGAATTAAATACCACGGACAATATAAATATATTTAGTATGAACACACAAAAGATGAAAGCAAAACTTGTTGGTCGTCCGAAATCTTATAAAGTTGAAGATTTAAACGACCAAGACACTGAAAGTAAGTTGATGGAAGATTATTTAATTATTCCAAAAGCACTTGTCAAATAATTGTCGTATATTGCAGATTATTATCGAATACAAGCAACGACAACTACAGAGAAAGAAGTTTATGGTTACTACGAGTACACTGACATAGAAGATACGATTACTACAACCCAAAGTACTACAAAAGTGATTGAAATTACAAATATAGGTGCGTGTTTAATATGAATTAACAAATTAATGTTTGAATATTTATAAAAATGGACATGATTTTCCAGAAACAACACAAAAATTCGACGAATCAATGGATTTAAACGCAAGTGATATTACAACTGTTGCAATTAGCTCAAGATCGGATACACAAGAATTTATAAGTAGTGGAATCCCCACTACAATTTCACATGTTTTGTACATGTTAAATGAATCTTCAAACGAAGATAAAATCGCAGACGACTATATTACAGATCGTAAGCGAAAGAAAATGACGATAGAATTATATAAAAGGCGATTTATGTGTTTAATATTCGCAGCTTAAAACCTCTGATTCGTGAACGTTCTAGTGATATTAAAATCTTCAATAGTTCTAGTGCTTTTTAATATTAAAAGTCTGCTAATGAAAGCGTTGCTATTTAAATAATAATGTTGTTAAATTTCTTTTAAAAGTTGTATGTCATTTTGCAGCTGAAACAGCGCGTCAGTTGCAGGAAGCTTTAGAACGCATGGAACGTAACCTAGCTGTTCGTCCAGCTATAGCTGGAAAGGTATGGGCTATTATAACCTAAAACAACCTAAAGTCAAACATAATTTTTACACTTTGTTTGTCAAGTTAAATGATTCTCGCAGATCTTACGTAGTAAGATGGGGCAACGCATTGCCCCAATCCTGCAACATCTTTGGGGCGGCAGTAGGAACCGCGAAATACTTGTTAGTAGGATGTAGGGTACTTCTAAATAGAAGCAAATACTAGCGTCGCGTCGATAAAGTTTTGGAAATCATTCGAGAAGCGGTTAATATTTCAGTAGCAAGAGCGTAGAAGTTTATAACAACCACCAAGAGATCGGTAGAGTCCGTGAAAGTAGTTTCGTTAAAAAAATTGAAACCAAAGCCTTATTCCATCTTAGACGCATCTCCTGATTGGACTGTCATGATGGACACGTATGAAAAGCAATACAAAATCCCTGGGGATGTTTGTGTCTCGTCATCTAGGCCGGATTTATTCCTGTACTCAAAACAACTAAGGCGCGTTATACTTATTGAGCTTACTGTACCTTGGGAAACAAACATTCTCAAAGATCAGAAACAAATTTATAGTTAATTTGTACTCTGTAGAAGTAGGAGCGAGAAGTGAAACACCAAAATCTCTCTACAACTTACTTAAAGACCTCGGCCTTTTTAGAACTATCATCGGTTCATTTCTAGAACGTATTTCAAAGGCATTTTTAGTAGATTTTTATGAAACTTGGTTAAGGAGGAGGGAGAGGAGAATATACAGTGAAGGTGAGCGTGTATGCGCATAGTAAACCCTTAAACCTACACCTGGGTTGCAAGTCCCAGGTATTGTTTGCACTACTCTCCTTACAACCGGATGGACCCGTCACTCGCATGGTGAATCCATGGAATGCTAAGAAGCTTCGTCTCTTGTACTATTGTAACGTGATACAACCTAAAGTCAAACTCAATTTTTACACTTTGTTTGTGAAGTTAAAGATAATGACTATTGTAACCTAAACGAACTTAACGTCAAACACAATATTCTTACACTTTGTCAAGTTAAAGGTTCGGACTATAGTAACGTAAAACAGCCTAGAATTAAACAAAACTTTTACTCTTTGTCAAGTTAAAGATTGGACTATTGTAACCTAAGAGAACTTAACGTCAAACATAAAATTCTTACACTTTGTCAAGTTAAAGGTTCGGACTATCGGTTCGTTATAACGTAAAATAGCCTAGATTTTTACTCTTTATTTGTCAAAATAAAGGTATTGTAAACTTCAAGGTTGTTTTCTAAAGCCAAACATTTACATTTTTAAAGTTTCTTTATCAAATTACAATCATAGTTTTCGTTTAAAATTTTACTTATGTACTCGCAATAAACCTTTAACAAGATTATCTCTGTCTAGGTCCGACGCGAAATACGACGTCAAAGCAATGACAAATATAGATCGCGTCCAGATTTATCTTCAGAGATAGAAAGGAATAAAACGATGGACAGAGGTCCAATGCTCAGTATGATGATGAAATATATGCCATATCTTAAAACATATGAGAAAAGCTTCCTTGGAAACTCCGGTTCAACCATTGCTTCTAATATATCACCATTCTTTATAATAATTTATACTTTGATATGAGACTGTATGTAATGGTATTATTCAAGTGTTTTTAGTTATTTTTTAAATAATAATTTGTAACCGTGATTTAGTTAATTTTGTTTTATTCATTAATATATTTTATATACATATTAAAGATGATTTTAATTTATTTCCGAAAACCTAGTTTCCTATATTTTTTAAATCCAAATTCAAAATATTTTTATTTAAGAAGGCATTTACACGCTTTTGAAATATCAATTATTATAATAAAAAGTCAGTCAAGTCAGTGTAGTCCGTGGTGAGTATATTAGAATTAAATAGACTTAGTAACCTGTGTTCACGAGTGTACATTTATAGTAATACTTGTTGAGGAGTGTACTGGCTATTGGACAATTAGGCCAGTACTGGCTATTTGAGTTTGAGGTCATCGTCCGGCAGTCGTAGTGGCGTGGTCGGACTGACAGCGCGTAGAGTTGTAGACTGCTACGAACCCGGTGTTAGGTTTTAACTCGATGTTGTTATAACGGGTTTTATTAAATTTATTTATACTTTTATTATTGTTTAAAGTTATTTTAATATTTCTGTTTTGTATAATTTAAAATTTGTATATGTAAAATATTATAAGCACACCTATTGGTATTCAAATGACGCATCGCGATACATTCGTGACTAATGTTATTAGAATATAAAATTATTGTCTGTAAGTGATAAATATTAATAACTCATATAAAAATATAATTAAAAATGGCCCAAGATATGAAATCTGCTTCGTTGAATCTCAACGGTTCCCGGTCCTGGTGTCGGAGAGAAAACGATGTTAAGATTGAGTTGGGCTTCAACGTACCCCTGGGAGCCATGTCTGCTCATCCAGTATTTCATTCCGCTTGGGATATCGGATGGTAAGTATTGTAAATAAGTTATATATACATATGTATATTTATTTATTTATATATTTTCCACTTTGAATCCATACCAGTGATCACTTGTGTACGTCAAATGGAAGTGAAAGGAGGGCCTATTTTGATATCGTAAGTATTAAAATAACCCCTTCTGTAAAGACACTTTCCAACTTAAAATAAGGCCACGAGGGTTCCAAACGCGCCCTGGTCTGAGAAGAACCACACAACAAACTCAGACGAGTTTTTTTTTTATTGTGATCACTGTTTCAATATATATGTATGTTTGTATATTTATATATATATATTTTGTGCTTTCCATACTTTATATATTTTCTATAATTATTTCGGTAAGGTACAATTTATATTTCAAGTGAATATGCAAAGTTTAAAAAAGTGATGCTTAAATTGTAATTTGAGTTAATTAGTATCACTTCTACAGCGTTTTGTAGAATAACTTTAGGTCCTTCTTACTTTCTCTGATTTGTTTCTATGCAGACATTTCATACAGATATATATTAGTAAACATTTTATTCAATACTACCTGTATCCTGCAACACTTCACAGTGGTACATTCTGGTTGCATGGTTAGAAATGTGTTTATTTCAAAAACACCAAAACATCACATAAAATCGATAGTGTTCAAGACGTTGAAATTTCTAAATTTGTATCGAATTTCAAATACGTTACAGTTATAATTTATATATAGATAGATAGATATAATTTATAGATAAGATAGATAGATAACAATCATCTCTGACAGTGTGAGTACAATCAGTGCAGTGATTTTTGAGTTTTTGAGGCGTACACAAACCAACAGAACATTTATATATATATATAAATAGCGATTATGCGGCAACTTTTGTACAATTTATAATTAAGTCAGACAGATACATTAATTATCAGCAACCTTTAATACACTCACGTTATAATTAATAATAATAACTTTTAATAACTTAAGACAAGTTATTAAAAGTCTTAAGCTAATACTTTATATAGGTTTTACAGTAATACATATGTGTGACCTCATTATATTTTCTTCCACACGCGATTTTATGTCGTTCAGTCTCTAATTACAGTCCTTGGACGGGAATGTACTTATTTATATACTATAATAATTGTACTGTAACTAAATTATATGTACTTGTATTGCAGATATATTTAAAAAAATGTTCGTGGCATCCTCCCACTTCCCACCACTAGTAATTTATAAGTCATAAATTTTTCTAAAATCAGGATATTTCTCTTACTATTATAATTTTAGAGATTGATAGAGATTTTAGAGATAATTGTTGCATAATAAAGTCATATTTCTTTATTATTGTAAAAGCAATTAACATCAAAATCTGTTCATTATTTTCAGTGACAAAAAAAAGAAATGACAAAAACGTCAAAAACTATTTTAGACTTCTGACCACTGAATCATATTATATATGATTCAGAGGTCAGAAGATATATGATGATGTGAAATTAGGAGTATTTATGAAATATATAAACAAATAATGACTCGATCAATAGTAATGTTATTTCAAGAAAGAAACTACTTTAGCTTAGAACTGCTGCTAGATCTCATAGCAATTTTTCTGCGATCAAAGTCTTCAGATTGATGAAAAATTGCTATATAGTTGTTGTCGGAAAGAAACATGGGATTTACAAATTTAAAGACTTTGTAGTATTATAGTGTAGGTATAATTAAATATTACTTTCTACTTTCTTTCAAAAAGCATTCAGTATTGGCAGTATAAGTCAACGTCAAAATTGCCAAATATTTTCCGAATCTGTTCAGGTTCAAGGGTTGATACTTCAAAAACTACTACTATTATAGATGTTATTACACTGAAAAGTATTAAAACAGTGGTATCTAATGGCTTCCATGCAATTATTAATTAATTAACTAATGCTCAGTCTAGACGGACATTGGTCATGGCATTATAACAAACATGAACTGTATTGATTCATGAAACTGACCGTATTTTTATTGTGAAGGAAATAATAAATTGTGAATATGTCATGTCTATACAGATTACATTGATGATAATATATAATAATAATAATATAATACTTCACTAAGGATTGCTAAGGATACTGTACCAGGAAAAAAGAACTGATGATCAAACCAGTAGACTGATCGAATGTTTTATTGCCTAATTGAATCACACTCTGAATAATAAGCTCCCTGGAATATTAGTTAAGAATTCAAAATATTATGTTGTTGGAAATGATGTCTCCTTTCAATTAGTTTACTGGAATCCTTGAATTAGGAGAGGAATAATTTCTGAGCGGACAAAGATAACAATATCAAATTATATCTAATTTGTTTATGACTTGTAAAATACAGTAGTAGTAGTAATGTAAAATAAGCTAATAGATACTTATCCCATCTGTTTTCATAACATTTGAAATTGTCTCTAAAAGTGTGTAGGTTGTTGTTAAATTCAGAACGCAGTAAGGTTCTAAAAAACGAAACAGTGGGTTGTTAATTGTTTCAATTCAAGACGATTGACCTTAAAGAGGCGACGAGAGCTGCAAATAAATTATAATATCAATGTCAATTTATCAACTTCATAAAAGTTTATATCCGAGTGTCGGTTATTTCAATGAACTAAATTGTTGCGTGGGTTTGATGCCTTGAGTCTTATGATTGTCTAATAAAGATCGCATTATTTTAGGAGGCCAATTTAGTTAATGGTTTGAAAAAATTAAAATATTTCAAGAGTTTAATAGTAATAGATTGTAATAAACGCTTTGTAACCTGGATTTATATATATATTGTACATAAATAAAATAGTCTATAACCCTAATTACCCCGGAACCAAATTATTATCTTATCAAAAATGTACCACATAAAAAATGTCAATCAACTTTCAATGTTCATTCATATTACAGTAACCCCATCGACCTCATTGTAATTAACGGAAACATCCTAATGTCTTGGAGTTCATCGATTGTGTTTTCAGTTCGATAACCCCAGGTAGTCAACGGCCTTTGACACATATTCTACACTGTAAGTTACCCCAGTGGTGTGGACAAACAAAAAGTTGAACAACCTTTACTTTAAGCTGTAGTCTGATGTATACTAACAGCCGTTAGACATTTTTATTTATATGAGCCTTTTTGGGGTGCAGGTTTAGAAAAAATTTTGGTCTAGAACCAAAACTAGCGATTTTATTTCAGTGTAGAACAATCGTTTCAAGCAATAATGGTACAATATACATTTAGTTATTTTTATTAAGTAATAACTAGGTCAGTGTGAATGATGATAAGCATCAGTTTTCAATAAGGTCACTATGGCCTTCCTCTTGACGGGTAGTTTTTGTGCGATTGTATTTTTTACTAAAATGGTATGTAAAGAGGCGGTACACCGTCGAATCTTGCTTGACAAATCACGAATAATTATTTAGGCTACGCACAATATGGCGGACAAGGGTTTCCAGTTGTCTTGGTAACAAGACCAAAACAGTTGCCAAATTACTCTATTTTTACTTCCCAACAACAGATGGTTTAGTTTTATGAAGAATATGAATTTATAGAAAAAAAAAACACTTTTTGTATACACATATGTACTTTTTAACTGTTATAAGACTTCTGAAACGAAAAATGGATTTTGGTTTCGGGGACACTCTGATCCCCAATGTCAGGGGATTGCGACATTTTTTCGAACGTGATCCTATTTTTGGGTACGTAGGTTTATAAATGTTTAAAGATCTATTCCAAAATAGTTTAATATTTTGATGTTACAGTATGATTAGGTAATCATGATAGTGACATTTAGATAAATATATTTATTAAAGTTTTGTTGATAATTAAATTAATTTTCGAACAGAACTTCTTTGACTTTATTTAGATAATTAATATTTTTTCCTTTAACAGTCCTAGTTCTGGTTTTCACCAAATGGCGAGAATGATGGATCGTATGATGTCCGAAAGTCTCCAGCCGTTTGGTTTTGCTCGGTTTACAACACATCGAAGCGGAGATGAAAATAACGACGCTAATCATAGAGATGGTTTGAGAACTGAAAGAAGTGATAACCGAAGAGAACGAGCTAGAAACCCTCAAACACATGTTGGTAATGGTACTCGACATCCACCCACACAAGGTAAATATATATTAGTATATTTTTATTTTAGTTGCTATAAAAGATATTAGAAACTCCTTATAATAAATAATAATGTTATTTTAGTAGTCAAACCTACACCAATCAACTCGTTTCACGATCAGACATCAGACCAGTCTAAACCAGCGGATCCAACAACAGAAAAATGGGCAGGAACCCTAAGAAAACGAGATCCTGATATTCAACCAACATTACCATCAATCATTACTCGCAAAACCTCGTCCACACATTCTTCTATTAGTAGCGGGAGAAAGACAAGATCTGTTGATAGAGTCCCTAGAACTAGGCGTCAGCTCGTACCCATAAAACCAATCTTAAGAAGGAGTGACATACCCACGGAAGGCGATGTCACGATGTTAGAGAAAGATGAAAAAATATTCAACGCTGCAGGATATGAGGTGCACTTAGTGGAAACTTTGGAAAGAGATATTTTGCAAAGAAATCCAGACGTCCGCTGGAAGGACGTCATTGGATTGGACGACGCGAAGTCTGTATTGCAAGAAGCCATGGTACTGCCGCTTGTAATGCCAGATTATTTTAAAGTAAGTCTTCATAATGCGAATGATTTAACGTACATGTTTTGCAGTTCTAATTAGTTATTTAATCATAAACAAAGTAGTTCGAGTTAATCTATTTATTTTATGAATACTCATAGTGATAGTCATCAAAGTTATAAAAAAGTATAAATCAGAATTTACTGACTAATTACTATTAGGCTGACTGGTGTAGCCTAGTTTAAAGTGATGATTCGCGTGAGAGATTACAAGAAACTATGTATTAACACTGCATGCTTAATAATTTCTACACGCCAAAAGGCAACATAAAAAAAGAAAGGTTACACCTATTAAAAAAATAAATCGCAAAAAAAATATGTTTGTAATATAGACGTATTTTATTTGGGTAAAATATTAAAATAGTTTAAATATAATAATTGCCTATATGATAGGGTATCCGTCGTCCTTGGAAAGGTGTTCTTTTAACTGGACCACCAGGAACTGGAAAAACTCTTCTGGCCCGAGCCGTTGCGACTGAATGCAGAACAACCTTTTTCAATGTCTCCTCTGCGACCCTCACATCCAAATATCGTGGAGACTCAGAAAAACTAGTCAGACTTCTCTTTGATATGGTATGTCATTTCTAAAATATACGAATTACATAAATAATGTTCGAAAATACAATGCTATCAATATTTCAGGCTGCATTTTATGCTCCAAGCACAATCTTCCTTGACGAAGTCGATTCCCTTTGCGCGGTGCGAGGTGCTGATTCAGAACATGAAGCGTCTCGGCGCTTTAAAGCAGAACTGCTAATTCAGATGGATGGATTGGCAGCAGCTTTGTAATTGCATCTTGTTTCGATTTATATTCATTTTGTGTCTATTCATAAATAATCGAAATATATTTGAAGATGTCATACATATAGCCTAGTTTTGAGAAAAGCTGTAATATATTATAATTCAATTAATCCATTAAATTAGAATTCTATTTCAGTAATCAGGATAAGGTCATAATGGTGTTGGCTGCAACCAATCACCCTTGGGATATTGATGAGGCATTCCGAAGACGTTTCGAGAAGAGAATCTACGTTGGACTGCCAGATGGTAGGTTTAAGTTGCGAATATTGAATCTAAGTTCAATCAATTTATCAATATAAACTTCTGTAACATTCATGTTTATAATAAGTTGGACGAAATAAGACGTGAAATCTGAACGTTGAAAGATTACTATCATTGTAGTGATGCTCTTGTAAATATATGTTAACCTTACAATTATAATATAAACATATTATGCTAAAATTAAATGTGTCTGAAAATTGTATTTTCATTTCAGAGCCAACCAGAATAAAACTCTTAAAGCTGTGCTTACACGAAGTAGTGTTGGGAGATGATGTGGATTTGAATGATCTGTCGACGAAGCTGGAAGGCTACAGCGGATCTGATATCAATAATCTTTGCAGGTAATACTTTGGCCATATACAATAGGTTTTCTTGGAAAGCTATTGAATAATACCAGTTTCGAGGAATCTCAATTGACATGTTTAACTTTGAAATTATATTGTGACAGAGATGCTGCAATGATGACAATGCGTCACAAAGTAGCTGGCAAAAATCCTGAAGAAATACGTCGCTTGAAACGTTCAGAGCTTGAAGCGCCTGTGACCAAGGGAGATCTCGTCGCAGCCATGGATAAGACGCGCCGTACTGTCACTCAAGCAGATGTAGCGCGTTACAACAACTGGATACAAAAACACGGCTGCTCCTAGCATAGGGCTAAGGCGCTTAAGGCGCTGCTGAGATGCCTAAGAACCTAAGTCGTAGGCGTCAACTTGATCAAGATGTGACAGACTTTGCAATAAATATCGTGATCTAATCGTACTTTTACAGACAGTAAATTTAATGTGGTTTTAAATATTTGAGAGTTAAGTATTGCGAATAATAAAAGTGCTAAATTAAGATTTTTCGTTTTTTGTATAAATTCAATAACAATATCCTTTATTTCCAGAATTGTGGAGATGATCAGAGTATAAAACAAATATTTTTAAATAAGTTGTTTTTTTTCTTTTTAACTCAAATCGAACTGAAACATTGCTATTTAATAATATCCATTATTGTTTCAAGATAAGTTTTTAAAGTTGGGTATTAATGCTCAGAGACTGATAAAATTTTAAATTATTTTGGTTCACAATTTCTTGATTACATGCAGAATAAACAATTATATAAAATTTATACACAATTAAGATTAGAATTTATTCCAAATTATTTACTGTAATTTTTAAATCTATTTTCGTTTAGACCTAATTACTGTCAAAATTTTATTCTAATTCCTATGATTATATTGTCATTTGATGTTAAATTATCAATTTGTATATTTGTCATTTGTATAGACCTGTTTGCGTCTCTTAGATAGTCATTGAAAGGTTTGATGTATCTTAATAAGTATGTCTTTTTGTAGACTACTATGTTCTAGACAGACATACTGGGATATTTAATATATATATATATATACTCCGTAGAAATAAAAGACATTTATAATAATAGAAATTTATTGAGGAATGGTTAAACATGTTTTTTTCAAGTCTATAAATTTAATAATTTAAATGGTAAAAATGTATGATTAATAAAATTATTTGCTAATTTGCTACTCTATTTGTTTTATTTTATTTATTAATTCCAATCCTGAAAGGCCACGTTTTGGTCCGAATGTTTATATATAATTATTAGTGTTAAAGATTTTGATGATTTGAAATTTGATAATGAAATATATATTTATTAATTATAATGAATGTGGGCTTTACCGTGATTGTCTAAATCCATTCTATATTTGTATTTCAAGTGCTCTGTGTTTTAGAATTATGATTGTGGAGGTCACGTGTTTTTTAACTAATTTTACTCCAAGGGTTAGTAACTGAAGGCTACATTGATAGGCACTAAAAGTCTATATGTACATTAATAGTAACGCAAACAAACAAGTCTTTGGCTATACATAATTGACTTAATAATAGCACATAATAAATTTTTTAATTAAAAAATCGTTCAAAATAAATGTTGTTCAAAAGAAACTCGTATACATACATGTAAAGCATAAAATATAAAACGAACACATGTCTTAGTTTTTTTATATTTTTAAGTTATTAAATACGATAAACATTGTTTTTTAATTAACATCATAAGCCAAGTCTTATCACTAATAATATAATTTTGATATCATCTTCTATTTAGTGTCCTATATTTAAAAGGCACGTTTCAAGTGTAACTTATACCTATTTATTTTAAGGCAGTTGGTGGTTTAAGCTTTAGTGATATATTAAAGTGTCTCTGTATGCCAAATTCTTCTCACTTCCAAGCAATTTTCGTTGTCAAGTTGAATTTTGCTTGAAGTGTCGTAATGTCACTCGGCTGGTACTCCGTTGGGTTTCGTTGAGACTTCCTCTTCATCATTCTCCAGAATGGCCGAAAACGAAAACGGAAAGAAAGAGTATCCTTGGCCATCATAAAACTTACTCATAAACTCCACCCTATAATGAATAAAAGTAAAATATTAATACATATTAATTTAATGATTTCAGAGTTTTAATACACTACTGAGATAAAAATAAAAATAATAAACGGATGTCAATTAGAAAGTATAATTTTTGTTCCACCAAGATTTGAATTGGAAACGTAATAAATAAATGGATATATAGAACCTGTTTCATTACAGTACAACTATACTATTAAATTTTTTTAGGCAGTATACAAGTAGTTATAAAGTCCTAGTCCAAACATACCAATGTAACCGGAGAGTGTGCAAGAAGGCGGAAAGTCCCTCCATCAGCACGAGGATGGCGAGCGTGAAGAATGCCCACACAGCGAATATGACGTACAGCACCAAGGCATTAATTGGTGATCCTCCACCCAGACCCATGCGAAGGAGACGTTGCCATAAAACCGCAGATAATTCTAGAAAATGGATCAGTTCTTATAACATTTGTTATGGTTTTAAAGAAATATAAAGAATATTCTAAAATGAGATTTAAATTATATTAATATAACGGACTTGGTCTATCTCTATATGTCGTAAAGTGGCGTAATGTGGTTTATCTTCGGAGTTGTTATTTTTGTGATCCGTTTATTATGAGCTCACATTATTTTCGTGGCTTTGGAATTTAAATAATGAATTGTTATCATTAATAAGTATTAAACAGCTTATAGAACGAGGTGGGAGCCCAATTTATTGTCCCATTTTAAGCATCCTATTTGACGCCAAAAATGGCGAGTTTAAAGAGTCCTTATGATTGATCATAAGTTGCAAACAATCAATAATGGCCTCTTCACTATATGATATTAGTACGCAAGCGCTCGGTTGGTCGATTGGATAATGAAATGGTTCAATATATATCTGGTTTCAAGCTTTTATGGTTTTTATATGTACTCACGAGCATGAGCCAGTGATAAGGCCCAGAGTCGCAGATAGGACGCGGTGTGCGACACAGCTCCCAGCACGTATTCGATGGTGTGTATGGCCTGAGTGATCAACACCTCGCCCATGCCTTCATCATGCTCCTTCTGCTCTGATACATCCCCGCTTTCGACACCATGCTGATATTCCTGGGTTATTATTTGTAAATAAATGTTACAAATACTATTCCTTGATCAAAGTAATAAAGAGGTGAAAAGATATCTCTTTGACGTTGTGGTCAAAAAATATATTTACCTTACGTTTCTTCGCCGCCAACATTTGATACACGGGTTTACCGAACAGCATAATTGGTATACATATAAATGCTACAGCCAAGAACGCTTTTTGAATGGCGTCCTGTCCATCGAACATAAACGCCCGGCAAGGCGGAGTGACATCAGACGACTTTAGAAGCATCATGTTGATGAAGATAATTAGCACCGAGGGTGCGCAGGATGTGCCTAACGCTGTATCTGGATAAAACAAACTTAATAAGCTAAGTATACTTTATATTATGGAAATTAAGTCATCAGTCTGTTTTCTAAAAATAACTGTGTCTCAATCCAGCCATTATCCTGGATAATATTGGAAAGTCATCGACAAATGGCACAAAGGTCATGGAAAGAGCATGAGCACCTTTATAACATTATTTAATTAATAAATACGATTATTTTTTAGTTAAGGTTAATATTATAACCGGTGTTATGTAAATAAAATACGCAAATAACATTTTATAATATGATTTTTTATCATTTATAAATTTTACAATAATTTCTACTTGACAACGACAAACTAAGATCTAAGGAGAGCGCGTCTTTTGGATCTGTTGTATATAAAATAAAATTTAGAAATCAAACTTTTTATTTACCTGTCGCTACTGCTGAATACATGAACCACTTTATGAACATGAGTACACAGAGATACCAAAACAAAAGCAGCAAAAACAATATCTGTGGTATGTACTGCAAAAAGATCAACTGTCGTTTCTTGAAGAAACTGTAAAGAAGAGAAATGTTTGTAACATATGATAATATATATAATATAATAAATTAATAAGTATAATATATATTCATGAATAATATAGTAATTACTTGAAGTTTACCACACTTAATGTTACCCCAAACGCCATATGTACCACTCCAAATATTATTGATAATTTCATTTTGAATGAATTGAGGAATATTATATTGTTAGCTGCGAACTGAAAGAAACAATAATAATTAAAGAACGTCTAGATTTTACTACAATCAGAAATTGAATTAGGTATACCTGCCAAGCGGGATCTAATCCAAAGGGATAGGGCGTTTGAGTGTACGCCTCAGCGGGATCCAAATTAAAATTACTCTTATTCCGAAGCGTACCCAGGTCGTACACATTTAACCAACTACTGCCGAAAATGTTTAATGATTTTGAAAACATATCGTTGTATATTAAACCCGTGTACATAGAAAATATTCCCATTAGTAGTATTATATAACGCCCTCCGAAAAATATATTCCAAATTTCATTATCAGTTTTTTTTTTGGCGAAATTCTTCTCGTTAATGACGAGGATTGCAGCGAAGACCGTCATGATGATACCATGACCCAAGTCACCGAACATCACAGCGAATAAAAACGGGAATGTTATAATCGTATACAATGCTGAAAAGAAAATGATTCATCTTTTAACAAAATGTTAAATCTCTTGTAGTTAATTTATTCCATTACATATATATTTAGACATTGTCAATCAAACAGCTTAATGGCTACCTGGATTAACTTCCCTATAACTAGCGATTCCATAGGAATCAATAAGAGTCTGGAAGCCACGAGTAAACTTATTGGTTCTGTTGAAAGTCGGTGGAACTTCTCCAGTCGGCACGTGATGAAGGATAGATGGGATTGGACTACCACTGGCTTTCTAGAATAATTGAAAATAAAAAATCTTTAACAATAAATAAAGACTTCTTTGATAAAGATAAATATATCATATCATATATAAATAATAAAATTAGTCATAAAAATAGGCTTTCTTAAGTCAAAAATACTCAAAGAGTCTGACAATGAGCTATCATTTGTTTACCCCTCCAATAAACATAAGAACATACCACACCATTGTCCAAAGCCTTCTGCAGAATGTGCAGATCACGTCTCGGAACCCAGCATTCGGCGATCAAGCACTTCTTCACTATATCCATACTAAACATATTAAGTGTATGGTATATTGCTTTTTCCTTTCTAACCGCAACCATCCAAGTGCTTATATCTCTCGCTATGTTTGCTAATACTAATCTTCTATGCTGCTCTGTTTGTTCTAGCACCTATATGTTTTGAAATTAAGAGAATTAAATAATAATCTGCATTGAGTTAATATTGCTCATCCTTAAACTAATGTTTGCTTCTCCGCTCATGGTAAAATAAATATTTAACACTTAATATCAATTTGATCAAATACAAAATGGATCATCAATTATATATTACAGATAGGAGCAGATAATATCTTCTGAGTGCATTAGATAATATCTAGCCATTTTGTTAGGTTTTTGCTTTGCAACGCCATCTAGTGACGAGATAGAGTTAGATAAATTATAGCCGAAAAACCTCCACGAAAATACAAAAATATGAATTGTTACTGTAATAAGTCCAACGATATCGGACGATAGATATATCAAATACCAATAAATGTACTATAAAATAGTATTTATGTATAGTTATAAACAATAAAATGTATAGATCTAAAAACCACTTACGTTAAAGAGGGTCAATATATGTTATGGTCTTGACACAAATCAACAATGTACGCTAATTGCGATAAGAATATAGCAATCGATATGTGTATGTATTAGTATAACTAACATAATAATGATTTTACCATCTCCAAGTCTTTGATGCGAGTTGCAATACCAGCAATCATGTCCTGCTGTTCTTTGTACGTCGCTGGACAAGGATACATTGTAGCTTGGAAGCCATGACACACTTTCTTCACTCTGAGCTTGATTTGTTCTCCGTGGAAGAATACTACGAATACTGTCTTTTGAAGTTCGTGACCCTGAAAAGTTTTTGGACCTTAAATATTATTCATATTAAAATAAGTAAACACTTTTTTTATGTTATTTTGTTTTTAAACTTAGTACCGCTTAATTTAAGGAACAATAAAATAACTATCTATATGTATATATGTAAATTAGTATGTAAAACAAATTACAATATACGTTTGATTTGGTATTAACTATACTTTTCTTACATACAAGTGAATAAAGGCCTAACAGTTAAAGCAGTTTAAAACAGTTTTCTAGAATAATCAATAAAAACCCAGGTCAATAAACTCAAATAAACCTCATGGCATTTCAACTCCTTAAGGTAAGTAATAATTTAGTTGCATTATATGAATACTACTATGTATTATAAATAATCAAATATAAATTTAAACTAATTAAGTATAATGAGCAGATATGTTCATAGGGCGCACTCATAAAAATTCTATTATATAAAAGTCAATGTCATGCCTAGGTCAATTTAAAGTTACTTATATGACGTCATGATAATTATTATTACTTACTGTTACTGGATCTTTAAGTGGTTCATCGATCTGTGCCTGCTTGAAAAAGATATTTCCATGAGATATCCTCCACAACATTCTTTCAAATGACGCAACTCTTGGAGTAGGCACGACTCCCGCAATAAACCCTAAGTGTCCTATGGCTCCTTCATTGTTGTATACTTGTACTGATGCAGATATCTTTCTATGGGCAGTGTGATCTTGAAAGAATGTTTGAGTCTTCTCTATCAGCAGTTTTAATTCGATCAAAGCTAAGTAATCTGTCTTTAGATTTTGAGCGTTTTTTGTTATCTCTTGGATTTCAGACTCAATATAATCAATTCTCTCCTAAAACAAGTAAATTCGATGTAGTACACCATAGAAGTATAAAAATGGAGTTCAAAGGATATTACCTCTAGTATATTAATCTCCCGTGGTGTTAATAATCTTGGGGAAGGTTTTGGTGGAGGAGGTGGTTCTGGCAGCTCTCCGCTCACCCAGCGCAGCTTCCGTTCCATCTCACTACATCTCCTCACTTCTGATACGTAACGACGTTGGAAGTCGTTTACGTGAGGGTTCAACTGTAAATATATAAACATACTTTTATATTTTTAACATATATTTTTAAACAGTCTTCGCTTTGAAGAATCTTCTCTGTGTGGAGGACGGTCTGTGACTCACATAAACTATGATCTATGTGGGAATCGAATCCACGACCGTTTTGCTTAGTAGTTAGGATAACCGCTAAACCAATAGGTCGTCAAAGATACAAATTTTCTTTCATATATCGAAATAAAGATAATGGTTAGAACCAGAAAAACAATTGGATAAGTCATTACAAAATACATCAAATTAAATGCGATTTTAAAAGTCAAGCGAAAATGTATGTATATTACAATTGATTGTGTTACAAACGCTCAAAGGGCGCACCTCAGATCAGAAATAGATCATCAATTGATCATTCGTTGTATCTCCATAACTTTTATTGGTTCCATTTATAGCTCGGGTCGTTACAATGCATATACGCTAACATTATATAATATGATGCTTTATTCTCTTATGAAATTGAGGAAATAATATTCCTTATGACAGTTAAGTCTGATATATTTACTAAAATTGCAGTTAGTAATGTGATAGGTAGATCTACTAATAAATAAGAGACATTTCCGATTGCTATAAATAAATAACGGATGTACATTCATTGATATTTAGAATGAGGATGGCAATTTATTTCATTTTAATGGTTATATAGCGAAGACTAACTTGTTGCATCCCGTATGTCTCGTCTTTCGTCTATTAATTTATAACCAGACGTTACTCTGACACTACATTTAGGAGGTGACAAAATATCATAAATTAAGGGCAAATTCTTCTTCTTTCTCTCAATATTGCAATTTTTTAAATTTTTTTTTTTTTAATTATGTTATAGGAGGGCAAACGAGCTTGCGGGTCACTGTTAATGTGTGATCACCGCCGCCCATGAACTCTTGCAACATCCGAGGATTCACAAGAGCGTTGCCGGCCTTGGAGAAAGGAATATATGCCTTTTTTTATTTTGTCCCAACCTTACATATTTATTTTTGGGACATAATCTGTAACGTCCATGTAAAAATTTCGAAATACTCTCTATTTTAAATTGACATTAATTTTTATTTGTTTTAATTGAAATGACAATGAGTAGTGAGACACATTTTATCACACTTACGTAACGCGATAAATGAAGTGTTTACGTGTCAGTTTCAGACCACTTTACCACGGATTAACTATATATTATATATTTATAAGTATACAGAAGCTAAATTGTTATTGAAATATTCAACGAACTTAAAAATCGCAATAAAATATGTCTTTTATATCTATAGATATAAAATTATTTGACGATATCATTTATTTCTCACAAGCGAGCCTATTTTCTAATTTAGTAGAGTTGGCTCTAGAGGTCAAATGTATATGAGACCTCTGACAAATGACTAAACGCATGCAATTAATGATCTCCAGTAGAATTATGAACAAGTATCACTAATAGGATAGTGGCAATGTTTCTAGGAGAATTATATTCGGTCGTTCAGTTGTTCATATCTAAGTCAAAGGGTTCAATGTACTTGGGGATACCTAAATATGTAGGTTAGGGAAGGGTTGGTTAATTAACATTAACAGGGTTAGGTATGATTTATTTTACAATACTTAATTTTTACGTTTTTTTTGTGTAGTTTTATTATTTCAAACAATTTGTACTTTCAATCTGTATTATGATAGCTGTATAAGGAATTATTTACCTCAACTATAAATATTTTATTATGATATAAGTTTTAGAGGTTTTATACTTTAGTATCAACAATATAACAAAAATATTCGGAAGGCTATATATATATCGAAACTAAACCAAAATGTCTGTGCTCGTTATTTTTTAGTATTGAATATTGAATATTTCACTTCATAAAAATAGAAACATATTTATAAACTCTTATAATTACAAACGTCACTTAAAAATCGATTACCTAGCGTTTGTTTTATTACTTTTCAAGATAAAATCTTAATTACAGATTTCTATTCGTATAAATTATTTGGATTGGATTGGATAAAAAACAATTGATGCTGATGATTGATTGATTGATCGATTTATTAACGTTAACTGAACTGAAAAAATGTCTTCTATGTTTTGAATATGTTATAAATCGATGCCATGACTTGGGCACTCCTTTTCGTTATGATGGCACGCGAATTGGGGGTGGGTTCGCATAAATAATGGTGATTTGGGTAAAATATTTGGGACTTGGTGTAACTGCTGTGTATAATAAATTTAAAAGATTTCAGTGGAAGTATTTTTAAATGATCGACCTATTTTTACGAAACTTTTATTGTATGTTCAAAGAATTGTATTAATATAATTCCTACTGTATATTGCGGTTGTTTAACAATAGGTTACTTGTTTTACCACTTTACGTCAATTGAAGTTGACAGTATATACGTACATACATACAAATGTTTAGCTTATTATAATAAAAGAATCATTGTTTTCATTACCTATGCTAAGGCGCGACGAAAACAAATATGTTTTTTTGTAACGAAATATACAAAAATAAGATATTATTTGTTTTTTCCTTAATTATTTTTTATAGAACAGATCTTTATAAGGTATTAAAATAATATTTTAATAAGTACTTCCAATATTTTCATTTTTTATGTTTGTAAAAACTTATAAAAACCTATTCAAGACTACATATATATATATACTTTATAGATAATTATCTATTTTACCTTCTTCTTTTATATGTAAAACAGAAAAAAAATCGGTAAAAAAAATATTAATAGGCGCTAATTCAAAACGGCGTATTGTCGTCGGATAAACAAAATATTCGCAATGAAAATCTATTTCAAACTATCAATAACAGAAATATAGTTCTGGATTGTATCCAAAATTCATAAGAAAACCCTTTGGATGAATGTATTAAGAATCTATTTTAGTATTCAACCAACCAACCAATCTAATAATCACTTGTACTACAAATTTAAATACTAATAGCTGCAAAGTGCATTCTGTTTGCAGACTGAATACTAAACTATAGACTTATAAGTTCGCATGGACTAGAATAGAATATATTTATATATATATTTATATATATTATAACACTGACTTGTTATTCGATAGCATTTGTATATAACAAGGGCTTAAATAATTGTAATATCAAATCAAAGGCTGACCACAAAGAAATTAGTTCAGATGGATCAGATTATGACCTTATAATTATTAATATTAATCGAAACCAGTATATTATTTTTGGATTTGAAATAAAATGTAAATTACTATATTTTTTAAAAATCATAAATCTAAAATATCAAGATATTTCCTAGTTAAATATCAAGATATTTTAGTCGTCGGTTGAAACAAATTATTTACCAAATCTTTTTCATTGTGAAAACTACTACTGGCACTGAAAAATTATTGCAGATAGCCGAAGACAGAAAATACGGACTATACATATTTCAATATCACTTATGTCTATCATAATACACTTTAAGTTACCTGTAAGTGATCACTTACACATAGTTTCCACTAATTACAAAGTTTTCAAGAAAATTAACATTTAAAATAAGCAAGAAAATATCTTAAATAAACACAATATAATATTCATAACGAAAGAATTATTTCTTGAAAACTAAAACTTGAATAATTACAGCAAGTATTCTTCCAGAATTGTATTCTTCTTATTATTATTAAGACGATCACTTACCAGTGCCTTTTATGTCATTTCTAGTTCTCCTGAAACTAGAGGAGTTCCAATAATATATATTTAGTATCCTATTTGAAAGCAGTTGCAGACAATCCGTTTATATTATTTAAAACTAGGTATTCATAAGCAAATGCTTAGAAGATAAAAGATTTATAAATGTTGGTTAAAACCGGTATTTTCTAGATGTTAATTCTCATATTGCTACACAATATTTCCTATACAGTATGCCCTTGCAGCCCTAAGAGGGAACCATATTGAATTAGAGGTATCAGGTAATGAAGGTGTTAAGGTTGGCAGGTAATTGTAAAGAGTTCTGGTAACTACGCATATGATTCCTGGATAATATGGAGAGTTGCCGGGACGGAATCAACTAAGAATTTAACTATAGGTTTCTTTTACGATCCAGGTAGTTATCAAAACAGAAATTAAGGATATTAAATAAAGGTTGAATGATGTAAAAAATTCGTCGTTTTCAAATAGAAACTATATTTTTCCGAATTTATCAACGAAACTGCAATCAACGCATGATATACCAAATATTAAATTATTATAGTAGCTACTTAAATGTAATTTTAAAGACTCACATCTCTAAATTGTGCTATCCCAGCCTCACCAAGCTCATACATGGATACGTAAGCTGCCTCTGGCTGCACGAACAGCTGGCAGAGCACCATCTCCTCGCTTCTGAACATCGTGCCGACTGGACCAGGATCTTCAACAGATTATTATTAAGATGTTAATAAGATATAAATTAAGTTGACACAAAATAATAATATATGGGGAATAACACAATACTTATATGATATAAATTGTTAGTGAAAAGTATATAGGTAAAATAGTTTTCATACAATCATACAATTACTTAAGTAATCAGTTTAACGAGTAGTTAAGTTCAGGGTCACGTTTGTGAAAAGTTTTCGGTAGCATCTGACTTTCGCCGTGTCAAGGTCAGTTGCCAGTACATTGTTTGAGAATGATATAATAATTTATAAATTGTATATATAATAAGAAATATATATATATATATTATTGTTCGTCTACGAAGTTTCGCTAAGAACTAAAGTCTTACAAATATTTTCGCTCATGAGATATATATTATTTAGATAATTTAACCCTTTTCTCTAAATCTTTCTTTAAACAGTACTTATTTTTATTAAATATTATTATTATTAACACACAATCAACACTACCAGAAGAACACAATTCTGTTTACGTGTATGAAGTAAAAGAATTTAGCACAAGGATTGTTATGTGAATTGTATATTCAGGGTAAGATGGTTTTAACGGCGGAGCGGACGTAAAAAATGTTAATGCGTTTAATAATGGTTAGCGAGATCGAAATAGTTTGTCTTGTTGCGGTAATATTGGGTACTTGTTATATTTATAATATCTGATGAATGATTTTACATGTTTATTGATGCGAGATGATCTTCATCTATATTTTATCTACACACAAATAAAATTGAAGTGTCTGTTTGTAATTCTAAATTAATAGCTTTTCACTAAATATATGTCTAAAGAAATCTATTTTTAAAATTGTTTACTGTCTGTTTGGTACGATTATTTCTGAAGCTGGACCGATTTTAATAAGACTCTCATTGATGATAGATGATGTTATAAGTTAGGTTACTTTATTTTAAAAACAAATTTAGTGTAAACAAAGTCGTGTTATTAATATCCCGTATGGTTGAGATATTTTTATATAAATAATCTTATCAAATAATAGGTACTGGTTTAGTCTTTTCGTAAAGCACCCACGCATATTTATTTTAGTTCAAAGGTACACGTGATATTTCACTAAGAAACTAAATACTTTGGCAGTATTTATTCCAATTGTATTTTACATTTACAATGAGATTTAATGATGATCAAGAAATTCAGTATCTGGCAGCCCTGTGCATAACCCAGCCAGACTTGCATTGAGACCGAACCATTTTTATACCTGGACGTCTTCCAAATAGTACGTTATCAAAGACCGAGTCGCATGCGACATTTGCTTCATTTAAATATTGATACAATTAAATTTATTTCAATCAGATCTTTGAATAGGAAAATACTATTAGAACTATGCATTTAATATTATTAAAAGTTATTTATAGTCGCCATTAATGATATGTATGTATATGAATAAGATTTGAGTATTTATAAGTGGTTATATTATTTGATTACAATTGGTGCAAAAAAATGTAATATTTACATGACATTAATATTTAATATAATATTTTTAAATTAAATTTACATGACATTTATTTACTTAATATTTTCTGTTACTATTTTTCGTGAATTTTCTGTTATTAAGTTTCATTTCGATTTTAATCTATTTTGATAATGAATATAACATTATATTGTAGTGAATTTTATAAACAAACTGACAATATTTAATTATATAATTAACTAATACAAGTTACAATTCTATCTCTACTCTTCTATCTAAATTACGTTAAAGGTCAAAGGTCAAAAGATAGTGGACGATACGATGATAAATATTTTAAGTTTAGTGTGAAATGTATTCATATTATCTTTATTCTTGTATTCATATTATCTTTATTCTTTACTCTTTATATCTCCACTTTTTAATAATATATAAAAAAAATCGTTAACCAACAATCATATAGAATCTAGATGAGTTAGTTAGTTATAGATATAAAAATGTAATCTCAATTATATAAACAAAAATAGTTGTCTGTGCAGTTTTCTCCTCTATTCCTGTCTATAGTCGAATATCTGGACAATAAGATTCTTTTACCTAAAAAATATGCGTTTGAGGGTTTGAAGATAAAGTATATTTAACTAGAATATACAAAGTATACAGCCTTATATCTTTTAATATTATATACATTTTATATATTTATATACAATTGTATTTGTCTAAGAGAATTTTGGAAAAGTATTTAATGAAAAATCATCGACACAGATAGGACTCGAATCTTTGACCTCTGAACCGAATCAAAGTAAACTTGTTATGATTAGATAGAGACATCTGTCTCTATCTAATCATAACAAATTTACTTTGTATCTACAAAACAGAGCGAATTATTAGTTCAAAAAATATACTACAAAAATGTACACAATAAATATGTATGAAAAAATTAGGTTCCATATAATTGTACCTTAAAACTAAATCTAGATACAAAGATACGACCTTTAGTAGCACAGATCTATCAGAGTTAAACATCATGTGTCACTGTGGCTATTTTTAATATATTCTAGATAGGGTCTTGTAAATATTTATTATATCATTAATTTATTTCAAATGATATTTTTTCTATTTGTGTAGAATCGTTACATTTTTTAAGAAATTTCATATAATTTATGGATTTTGATAAGGATTTTTGATTTTTTGTTTTCTAGTATTCTTTTTCTGATGTGATGGTTTGTGTTGTTAGTATATATAATGTAAATTGTATTATGTAAAGGGTATTTAGAAGGGTATATATATATATATATATATATAAAACAAGATATTCAACTTATCTGTTAGTTTATCGGTCAATCTTAACCAAACCATACTAAGTTCATATCCTTTTAAATACATAGGCTAACCTAAATGCAACATTTTTTTGAACTTTCAAACTCAATCGATAACATTACGGTCTTATTAAATAATCATGGCACGTTAAATATAAAATATCTGTATAATATTTTATTATTATTGATATTTCTTACCGGTTTACACACAAAACACTAAAATCACTAAACACTATCATATGTTTTGTTTGAACGGGACACAGTGACAACCGAACAGCGCGCTGTGTTCGTGGTGACTGGGTGGGTAATAACCCAGTGGCATTGTATTCCCGTGTCACTCTAGTACAATATCATAAAAGTGGAAAGCCTATCCGAAATAGGCTTTTTTAATAAAATTTCGACCTATAAAGTGAGGTTTTATCTTCGTTTTTTTTTTTTATTATTATAGTATTGTTTTAATTTTTAACTTTTTTGTTAAATTTTTGTTTGTTTTTCTTTTTTTAAACATTTTGTTAACAACTAAAATTTATAGCGTTTATTTTTGGCTTAAATGTTATTATACATACATAAACATACATATACATTGTGTTTCGCGTTGGTTTACTATAAAATAAATAAATATTATTATATGTAAAAAAACTGTGCGTGAAGTAGTTTATATTTCAATTTTGTTACATGTTCCGTCCTGTAATATTATTTGTATCTTGAGACTCATCACATATTACAAATACCAGGTACAGAAGATGAAGATGAAGATGATATACAGAATGGGCAAAGACACATCAAAATTGTAATCAATCAATGGGGTGGGATGGCACCAATCAAATGTTCTATGGAGTGATGACTCGAAATTTCAGATTTTTTGGTTCCAATAGACGTGTGTTTGGACGCCGATCAAAAGAAGAAAGACCTTCGAAGCGTGTACAGTGCCAACAGTGAAATATGGTGGTGGTAGTGTGATGGTTTGAGGATGTTTCGGGAACAATAAACCCGAAAATCTTGTGAGGATAACTGGAAAACTAAACAAAGAAGGTAATTTAAAAAAATTTCGGGACATGGCCGTACCCTGTGGACTATATCTGATTGGTTCTGAATTTACATTTTAGCAAGGCACTGATCCTAAGAATTCGTCCAAACTGTGCCAAAACTTTTTAAGGAAAAACAGATGAAAAGGTTTTAAAAATCATGAAATGGCCATCGCAGTCACCTGATCTGTTTCCAATAAAAGTTGTCTGGGATGAACTCGATAGGAGAGTGAAAAATTGCTCTCCTACTAGCTCAGAACATGGCAGTTACTAGACAGTGTTTGGAACAAATTAGATGACGATTATTTTAAGAAGTTAATTAATAGAATGCCTAAAATTTGTGCTGAAATCATTAAAGCAAAAGGTCACATTGATGAAGCTATCTTGATTATGTTTCCCGTTATTTCTTAATTATGTTTTTGGTCTAAGTAACTTTTGTTAAATTTTTAATATAAGTAATTGAAGATTGTAAAATTTTATTTGATTTTACCTCCAAACTTTTGGACAGTAGTATATAAATGTTGAAGATATTATAGATATACATTGATTGATTGCATTGATCATTGATTAAATATTACAATCTTCATCTTCAGGTCATATTATTATTCTATTATCCCATTGTAAAACATTTTATACATTATAAATAATGTTGTCTATCGCATAGACGTATCTGCTGGCATATTAATTCTCACATACAATTAATTAATTAATTAATTAAGAGCAAATATATATTTTGTGACTGCTAACAAATTAATATCTCTTTCAGATATCAAAATCAACGTTTGCTAACGGATACAGTATTTCCAAATATTATATGTACCCTGTAATTTATATTTTAACTTAAACTAACCCCCAGTTCTGTCCCCGGTTCTGTCTGTTACACATAATATATTTATTTATTTAATTTCACGCCATATCCCTTGCGGGGTAGCCAGAAACGACGGAGCGCCAAACGCTACGGTCCCTGCATACCTCTTTCGCCTCGGTCACAGACATCAACCTCTTCATACACGCCTTCCGGGGGGTCCTCATGTGTCGGTAGCAAAACCGCATTGTGTTCAGCCAAACGTACAGCTATGCTGACATTTCGGCGTCTCATCAATGCAGACAAAGCACCGTTGACTCTGTTACCGGCAGCAATACGCCTTTCCACATCCCTTTCATATCTTCCGTCTCTGCTAAACATACTTCCCAAATATACCTCTTCATTCACTTGTTCTATTATCTTACCATTCACGTTGATCTTACATTCTGTTCTTTCTTCATTTCTTTCAAATATCAGAACCTTCGTCTTATCTACATTCAGGTTTAGACCATTATTTTCACACCCATCTTTTAGAGTGGTGACCAATGCCTGCAAATCGCATTCTGATGATGCAATGAGTACTGCATCATCTGCATATAGCAAGCAATTGACCTTAAGGTCACCTACTTTCACTCCCATGTCACTGTCTTTCACGCCTTGGAGACAACTGTCCAAATACAAATTGAACAACCAAGCTGACATAGCGCAACCTTGCATAACACCCGATTGGATGTCAAACCAGGGCGACATGTTAACTCCTACTCGCACACAGGCTGAGTGATCTCTGTAAAGACTTTACAGCCTGTAGCAAGGGTCCGCTCACATATAATTATATAGATAATATTATATTATACATAAGTATTATAAGTTGATAATTTCATCTCGTGACCTCAATTATTATTGTGTTGTAATAATTGATTATTACACCATTGTATAGTTATATCTTGTTATATATACAATTGAAGTTTATTTTTTATAATTATACTTCATAAACACGTTTAAAATCATGATAATTTTATGGAGATTAGAAATCATCCCATATCTCAACGTCAATTAGATTCTTCGAAAAATTATTAAATGTTATTATCTTTTCTTTAAAAGAATTTCATAAAGGCTGAATCTCTATATATATTTAATAACTACCCGTGCCCGCGACTCCGTTTGCCCGGAATATATTTTTATATATAAAAGTAGCCTTATAACACCACCTATCCGCCAGTGAAAGTCCTGTTAAAATCGGTCCAGCCGTTTCAGAGATTAACGGGAACAAACACACAGAAAAAAAAAATTGATTTTTTGTATATAAGTATATGTTATATACAGTGAAACACTGTTAATATGAAACGACAAACAGACACTTCAATGTTATATATATATATATATATATATATATATATATATAGATTTTATATTTTAACAAATATACTTAATAAGTATTAATATAAATAATATATAAATAATTTTGTATTATTTAACATACATTTATATAATCCAATGATTTGTTATTTTTTTTTTATATCTAAATTTCTTTTTATTTCACGTAATTTTTTTGATTTAATCAATGTTAATGTATCACTTTATTTGTTATTTATTTTATAATAAAATGTAAAATATATTACAACTCTATTTTATATACGATATTATCAGCGAAAACAATGCTTTCGATCGCTTCACAGCCGCTTATTTAATACAATGTAATGTTTGGAAAATAAAAAATATTAAAAACAAATTGGAATGAATTATGAGGAAAATATCGTTGTAGAGTCGTAGGATTTTACTTTAAAATGTACATTATTAACTCTACATAGAGCTGGTCTGTTTGACTCTACATAGAGATATAATTTTTTTTATTTATATTTTTTTAAGAATTTTTAATAAATATATATAGTATTGAAGCTTTTGTCCTTAATTGAAATTTTCCTTCATTTCGCTCCAGTTAAGATTGACCCCTTTACTTGAACTGGTTTCAGTTTATTATGTAAATTTTAATATAAATGTAGGGTCTTATTAAAATGGTGCATTGTTTATAGGTCACTCGTGAGTAAGTTAGAATAAGTTTGTAATTATACTTTAAGTAAGTATAATTTGAATAAAGCTATAAATTTTTAGGTTTTTCTACTTTATAAGATTAATCACGAAATAAATTTATTTTACGGCCATTTTTAGTTGTTAAAATAATAAAAAAAATATATTATTAATTATTACACACAATACTTACTTATATCTTTAAAATATATTATTAAAAATATCATAACAAATTGCAAATGAAATATTGTGCAAGTTCTTAAATTATATTTATATATCTAAATAGTTCTATAATAGAGTAGAAGATATATAAATCTTCGATCTAAGGACCTAAATAGTTATAGGATATTAATTGCTAATATAATTAAAAAAACATACCAAGAAATTCAAATTCGCCCGTCGACCCATGTTCTTCAATGTCCTCCGCCTCCATTTTGTATAACTATAATAATAATATAATAAAAGCGATCAAATATCACCAAGATGATTTGAAAAATGATTATTTACTGAACATTTTGAAATTATAAAGATAAGATAATTATGTACTTGTTTTAAGTATCTTTATTGGATTTGATAGTGCATTTATCTTTTAAGAGAATTATCTTTAGTGCTAGATACTTACTACTTACTTACTTTTCTCTTTTATTTTTGTTTAAAAGGATCAGAAGTGTTCTGTGATTGATTTCTTTAATTAAACTATTAATATGTATAATTGTGTTGAAATGAAATAATTGAATGAGTGAGTGAGTTGAGTGAATGAGTGAATGATGAGGAAACGTGTCTGAGTGTCCTAAATTTGTAGGGTTGCCTGTTTTAATATTTAATTAGATTTAAACTTATATTTAATTTGGATACAACAGACAAGAAGTAAAATTATTATTTGTACGCGTATTTTTAAGTTTAAAATGGGCTAAAATCTTTTCGGAGTAGTCACAAACGTACAAATAAGAAATCTAGTGTTAATTTCTGGTTCCTACACCTTAGCTTGGACTGTACTGTTAGTTAGTCGTCATTATATATATATATGGCAAATGTTAGATCGATAGTTATCACATTATTCTTAAAAGATAGATAAAACACAATTTTAATTTTGCTCCTGTAACTTGAAATCAAATTATTAAATTTATGTTTCAATTTGTATATTTGACAACCCTCATATTCTTAGGCGTATATCACAATAATGCGAATACAATGACCACGTGAATCTTCTCGAAGACAACTTTCTTGTAAGATTGTACATAAACATTTTCTTCCTTGGAATTTTTAAGACGTGTTCTAATTTTAAAAGAAATACATATACATATATATATATATATACATTTATAGTAAAACAAATAGTATTGTAAAAAGTATATACATATATTCACATTTTTGGTTCCACATTTTTAAATTTATGTTACGATGAACGAAATATTAAACTTAATGTTAAATATTGTTATTAATTATTTATAAATATTAAATATTAGTAAAAGCACCATCTAGCGATACCATGTGGAACTACATAGCTTCTAGTCTCATATAATATTAACTTCACTGTTATTATGAAACGAAGGTAACTTCGGTTAGTAAGAACAGATGGCAGTGTAATAAAGAATTGAGTGAAGTAACGTGCCTCACATCGCCAGTCCTGTGATAATTTTATTTACTCGTATTATTAGGATGTAATTGGTTAGAAATTATATATTTAAACAATTATTATTTGCATTAGAGGAAACAGTATTTACTATATAAAATAAAACTAAACGATAAAATTTATTTTAAGCTACTGCTATAACTAACTCGTAACAAAATCATTTATTACATCTTTTATAGTATTTAAATAAATTCAAATCTTTACATGATATGATAAATGTTTTTGAATTAACCAATATCATTAAAATATTGATTTATTTGTATACAAAGTTTGAATAATTGTAACATGAATATGATCGTAAAGGTTCAACAAAATGAATTTATTCTGACGAAGGTTATCCTAATTTACGTACTTCCCGGCTCATGTTCCCTAATAAGGCCCAAGTGTGAGAACATTCATTTAATTCATTCATTCATTTAAAACTCAACATATATATACATATATATATATATATATATATATATATATATATATATATAATATAATGTACATATAAGTGAAATGCTTATACGTAGTTATATATACCATTCTTTAACAAATACTCAGGATTGTGTTTACTGTTGTAATAATGATATACGATTTAGTTCTATAAACTACTACATTAATCTATAGTATAGTATTGTAGTACCGATACTTCTATAGTATAGTATATGGTATACTATAAGTATATATCTTTTACACAATAAAATATTATTTTAAGTCAATGGTCAACTACATTTATACAATTTTTTTTCTATATTTCATTACACTGTAGTATAATAAAAAAACAAAAGCGATATTTATATAAAAGAATACTAAATGAAAGATAAGACAACGAAATACACATCATAGTAATCCAATAAAGCGTCATCGGTATCGAAAGAGGCTGTAAGTCGATTCCGTGTCTATCAATCTTATGATATCAAGCCTTACCCGTCTCAAGCCGGGGGCTGGGGCAGTATCAAACGAACCTTGCTCCGAGGTGGTCGTGTCTCCAGTTTCTATCAAAACAATGGATGTGTCGTGCAAAGGTATGCTTTTTATTAATATACGTGGGAGCGTGGGAATTTTTTTTTCACACATTATCTCCTATTTTAGTTTTAGTTCACCGCTCATCTACGCTTATGTATAAATTGTTTTTGATTTTCTATATTTTTATTACGATATTAAGAATATATTGACAAATAATACGTTATAAGAAATTTTGTTAACGCTAAATAAATTTGTATTGATTTAAAATAACGAATAATTTGTAACTATTTAACTCATTATAATTGAGTTTCCAAGAAATGGAAAATTTCTAATGTAATTCGAGTTTATTTTTGGGATATGAAGATGTTACTGCGGTTAGAAACGTAGGTTTACGCGAACGCGTATTTTATTTGTTTGTTTTACTGTTTTTATATTCTTGTAAGTAAATGTTAGTAAAGAGATCATTTATAACCTGAGGCGATAATAAAATATGTATCTTATTAATATAATAATACGGTGTTTGAAGTTTATGATACTGTAAATGAAGTTTATAATATTGCATAAAATTATTCAGAAATTCGATGCTTTTAGTAATATTTTAATCACAAGATATATTGCAATTAGTATTATATATTTACCAAATTATTTGATCTCATAAAAGATGTAACACAAAATTTAATGAATTCCTAGAAAAGCTTAGTAAGCTAAATCAGAAGTACCATTTAACACCCTATAAAAGTTTCTAACGGTTTATCGGCTCATCAAAACTGTCACCCTAACGTTACGTTTTAATTCAGAACGGAGCATTCATTCAACTTAGCTTGTTTTTTTATTACCAGTATAATAATAGTAAACTTTGGTTGCACTAACCCATTGTACGCCTCACGTTCTCTGAGGGGAGAAGAGCCCTTGCACGACAAAAGGATGGTAATACACAGGGTCACGCAAGGGACTGCACTCGGTCCCCTCTATTAAAAGCGATAGTGCACTGATTTATTAGCTATTTTGTACAATCTTATCGGTCGTGATTGAAATTTATTTTATTGATATTAAACATTTTATTTTAAGTCTAAAAAGAACGAATACACAGATGTTTTAGACTAAGTTTACAAAATACATGTAACATACATATAATAATATTATTTATATACATACATATAATAATAGATATTTTTAGTGTTTGTTTCTATGTACACACTTTATGTATTCGAGTTAGATCTCCACGTGACTTTTTAATGTTACGTATGCGTTATGTCTAGTGGTAGTTTGTTTGTAATATACTACAATCTAATTCCGTACCACAGTAAAACATTGCGCTGTGAAGTGTTGGTTGAAAAACATACATTTTCTTTGATTGATTAAAGAGTGTTAACTGACTGATGCTAGAAAATATTTACCCAATTGATGTAATATTTAAACCGCTTTAAAATAACATACTAATGTTTCCACCTGGTTTTAGCGGTAAACAATTTTATGTATTATGCGTTCGTTTCTGATCTGAGAAATGTAGAGATATAAATCTTTTCGTCAATAATAAAGTAAAAAATTTACAATGTATTTTTCCTTCTTGATGATTATATCCTACTATATTACTGGACTTTTTTATTACTTTACCTAACATTCATTCACAATTAAAGAGATAAAGAAAATATACGGAAAAGTGCATCAGTTTTTGAAAATATCGCAAATATGTTTAGTTTTTCATCTTACAATGTCGGTGTTTTGTTTATATAAATGCTAAATATATGATTGTTTTACTTAACTTTAATTACACGAACAAGATCTGATAATGATAAAAAGTCAAATAGCATAGACGCTTAGACATTATTGATAAAATATATAAGATAATAGAACTAGTAATGGATAAGTTTCTGAAATTAATCAGTAGACGATACGATTCAATAATACTATAAACCTAATAAAAGCCTCTTAAAAATATTGCGAATTCCTCAATATAATTTTCTTTTGTGCACTTTTTCCAAATTAAATCACATGAGTTTGTATTTTATATCATTATATTTTTTATGCACAAGATAATTTGTTACTTTCCTCTATTTTATTTAACATATATGTGTTATATGTTTTCAAACTTATTTATCTTTTGATGATCTTGAAAACTGAAAAAGTGAAGTTTAACTTAAAACTCCGACTTTATTGAAAGGAATAGGTGAAAGAAATCTTATTGAATTGGATATAAAAAAATATTTTTAATAGATTTTCTAAACGTTCAGAGCTTTACTTTTTATATAGGCCGGGGTCACACAATGTTGGTAAAAAATCGATTATAAAGTCAGTGAACGTTTATCAGTCGATTACGATTAGCATCGATGCAATCGTAAAGAGATCATATTAAGAAGCGTCTACACAAGACACTATTTTATTGAGACTTATTATCAGTTCTAAATATCAGTCCACAGAGAACAGACTTAAGGGCACAGTATTGTGTATTCTTTTTTTGACGTTGTAATTTATCGATTAAAACTGTTTATTGTTGTTTCGACACATTCTTTGAACATAAGTATTGTTAATATATGCAGCTTACGGGTATGAAGTCGAAAACAATCGAATATTTGTAAGGGGTAAATAAAACCTTGCCAAGCCATTTAACTGCAGATCTTTTGGGCTGGGCTACCTTCTCCCAGATTTACATTCACCATCTCACAGATCATACACTCATAAATTAGATATAATGTTTCATATATCTATCTTTCTCTTCCTTTTCCTAGCTTTCTTAATCATTCTCCATTTCTTAAGGACCAATGGCATCACTTGCTATCATTTGATCATCATTATCATCTGTTCGTTTGTAATTCTGTCTATAAAAATGGATATCATTGAAGTTTTATAAAGATTAGCAATTTGTTCGCATCCTAACTATAATGGAAGGCCAGTAAGGTTAGTAAGGCAGCGGACACCGCTGTGAGTAAAATTTGCGATTCAATGAGACTGTCCGTCTGCTTGTGACAGCAATTGAAGAGGATCTATTGTGTAGGTCATATTCAAATATACGTAGCTAATGATTCTTCTAGCGGTTTGGAATTAAGGTGTTATAAGATTTATTTTATTGTTTATATTATGTTCTATGTTAACTGATTATGTTATTTCTTATTACAAGTTATTTATCATCTATACATATCAATGAAATGGAAGTGTCTGTTTGTAATTCCAAATTAATAGTTTTTTACTAAAAGCATATGAAAGTATATACGGTAGCTACATAAATTGTTCTCTGTCTATCTGTCTGTTAGTTCTAGTTAATGTCTGAAATGGTTGGACCGATTTTAACAGGACTTTCACTGACGGATAGTCTGTGTTACAAGTAGTAATTTAGGCTACTGTTAGAAAAAAAAACTATTCTCTTGTAAAAAAGTCGTGATGACAGTAGTTTACTATAAAATCCGTTGCATGTTTGTCATGACAGAATCATCAAATATTATTATTAATTACAATATACTTACTAACTTAAGAGCGTTTTTATAATAACCCGTTATAAATATTTTATACGTCTATTTCAATATATTTAATTCAAAATTATAAACGGTTAAGTTATCATAACCCTTCTGATAAAACCGGTTATATTTGAAAATTAACATAATTTCTTTTACCATACATACGACAGTTACAGAGATTTGAACCATTCTTTGATATTAGACTAAATAACTCTGAATTTTGGGGTATTATAATATTGATGAATTCGTTTGTTTGAGACAATTTTAGTTTGCAGTTTAAATGAATTGTTTAAAACATTTTGTGGTATATTTTGTGTTTGTCAACTAATACAAGTGTTCCAATTGACCGTATTTATTAAGTGAAGGTAAACCAGACAAGTTGTATGAGTATTCATACACAGTATTATATAATGTTATAATTTAAAAGTATTGCAAAAAACTGATATTGGTTAATATTGGAAGGAATAACATTGATACTATTTAACGCCTTATATTCATATTAATTGCTTTTGATTGGTTAACACTTTTGCAGCACGTGTTAAGTTATAGTTATGAAATGTCTTTTACGTAGTACCTTAATAAACTTAAAGAGTGTGCGTGGAAAAGTGACGCCAACTCGATAAAAGTAAATATTTATATATATATATTTATTGTATGTCTTTGTTATTAATCCGTCTCTCCGTATATCAACGTATAAGGTAACTTTTCAACTCTTTAATACAAGGGCATGACATATATAGTATTTATAATATTCAGTAATATCTTAATTATATTATTGATAAGTTAATAAACCATAATTTAATTTTAATAATGAAAAGATAATTTCTTTATTGTAACCTTCATATAATACTAGTTTTTGCTAGCAACTTAGTCTGCTATATTTTTATTTATAAGGAAAAACAGTTATAGTAACATTTGTCCAATAACATATTCTTACTATATACTAATTTAACACTGTATTGATTGGCGAAGCCCTGTTTATTTTAAAGTAAAATATAAAAGCATAAAAGTATTCTATAGACAGCATCTACATATTTATCTACCATAGAATATAGATAGAATAAAGAATTATTTGATACAATAACCGAAAAGAAATGTCCGCTGCACTTATAAAGTTTATAGACAAAATTAATACAATTAGTTATTCGTTAAATGCAATATATATAAGCATATTATTGCATTTGTAATAAAGAAAAACCTAATCATTTTATATTTGTTTTTCAAGCACTCTATAACAGAGCTTTCAAATTCATGAGTACATGGAATTGACACTCTAGTATTCATCACGTGTGGACCTTCCAACTAAATTACGTCCGCTGGGATGCTTTTCTATTACATTCGTCCTTGGCTAAAAGATATTACATGAAAAATTTAACCTTCACCCTTGACTGCAAATGTTACAAATACCCTTTTGCGCTGTGCGTTATTTGTGGTATATTTAACATTTTATCTTAGACAGATATGATAACAAATAGTCCAAAATAGTCTCTGGAAATTGCGTTATATATTTGAAGAATGAACTCTGTGTCACACAGAACGTAAACAAAATATGTTTACGTTCTTTATGAGGGTCGGTCTGAATAAGTCTGAAGTGCAATTAATAACAATGGGTCATTGATCACGTGGCGGCAATTAAAATAATAGGAAGTTTGTATCAGTGTGGGTATGTGGGCTGCGAGGCCTTATTCCGGAAGTAGGCGTTTACATATTTTATATTGGCATAAATATATTTTTTGTGAATTATCTATACATAACGCGTTTTTCTATAACACGGAACGAATCTACCCTGTTACAGGGGGATACAGTATAAAATTGATCTATAACATTATAGTTATATATAAGTATATATATATTGTTTCATAACAGGCTGAATTATAATCAGGCAACTGTAATTAAGAAACTTAAAACTTTTACAAGTAGTTTCCAAGTCAAGCAATAATACTTTTATCGGTCGTTGTTCACTTCAAAGTTGTACTTTAAGTTAACTTGAAACTTATATAATTTATAATGAAAATATAATTTAAATGTTTTAGAAATTTAACAACTGCTTTATATAAAATATTTATAAATTTAATGTTTATTATAATAGTATTTATATTATATTTTTATTGTGTCTATAATTTTTTATTTGTATTTATTTATTTGTACTTACAACGTTGTTTTTTTAATGTTTTAAAATATAAAGGAAAATATAATATGTATAAAATTTAGGAAAGGAAAACAGCTTAATTGATACAATTTTAGTATATTTTTTTAAAGAAAATCTTTTATATATAATAGAATCCGTTCGAAGCGCCAAGTAGTGAAGTATGAGCGATTGCTAAACCACCCTGTGACCTAATTGACTGTTGTCTGTAAGTGAAGAGCGAATGGCGATGCTATTTTAGTTTAGATATCCTAGAAAATTTTAAGTATATTATAAATCTGTTTATATTAATGTAAGTATTTGTGAACATGTATTTGTAATTCCAAAGCAAATAGTTATGGAATTTCATAAGTATAATTTCATTTTCAGAGTATTTGATAATAAAATAAAGATATAGTTGCTCGTACCTCAAATTATTATATAAAAGGTGATCTTTTTTCTATATAAATAATACACGCATGTAACGTAATTATAACTTATAAATTATGCATAGAAGTATTTCCACAGGGTTTTGTTTTTTGTTCGCATATCGTAATGACCTGCTGTAAAACAAATTAAAATCTAAAGAAGTATTTGCTTAAATAATTGTTGAATTATGCTATATTCAAATTTGATTATGCAAAATTAAATATACAATATTTAACCGATTTATCACTCACTGACTCATCACGAAATCTCCGAAACTGTCTGTCCGATTAAATTAAAATTTTACATAGTTATTTCTTTTGTGACGTAGATGTCCACTAAGAATAGATTTTACGGAATTCCTATCCCAACGGATTTTAACTTTTTGCATTTCGTCAAGTTTTAAACCTGTGGGAGCTATACACTAAACGTGGGAATGGGAGTTACTTTAGCAACGGTTACCATTGCAACGGTTACGATGACAACGGATAATATGACAAAGTTACATAGCAACCTAAGTTTACATCCAAATTAATAGTGTGCCCAGCGAAACGGGAGGGTATAAGCTAGTTCTTGTATAAACGCTTCCGCCTCTGACTTGGGACACCACACTGCACTGATTACTTTTACACATTTCAATCAAAATCTATTTTCTATCGAAACGCTTTTTATGTTTGTTCTTATACAAGTACATACTGTTGTTTCGTTTGTGTTACGTAGTATATAACATTTGGTTTTAAATAAATATTACTTACTTTAAAATATTTAATTCTTGTTAAAAAGTTACTCGTAAGAGCATAATTTTATTTTCTTTGATTTATATTATATTTTCAAATAATTAAACAAAACATGATATTAAGTTTTCTAATCAAAACTAAATGTTTCCATGTCAACTAACTGCCTTGCTATGTAATTATAAAAAATACTTACACTTCTAAGCATCGTTAGTATGTATAGTATGTTGCAAATGTTTTTCAATGCCTGCCCGGTGTCGCGTCAAAGCCGGTAGACAAAATAAAAAGGAAACGTTTTTGAATTTTGCAGCCCATTGTGTGTTTTGCTTGAGGCAATCTCACCTCAAAAGAACCACTAGAACTATTCGGTAATCACCCTCGTTCCTTTGTGGTGAAAAACGAAGGAAATTGAGCGGTTAACCCCCGCGAGCACCCTCACGCCTCACTGTTATTTGGGGAACGAAACAAAGGGTCACATTGTGGCAAAATATGATACATCTGCATTGCTAGAGCTTCTGGTATATCATCAAATTACAGAGTGATTTAAAAATATAAATTGTCCTGCTTTTCTACGTTCTATCTCAAAAAAACACAGTAATAAATGAATAATTAAACAAATATATTAAAAAAAACTAGGAAGTATATTAAAAACATGCGAACTCACTTAAAATATGTTGTCTTTAATTAAAATAATATTCCATTTATAAAATTATAAAATAATATTGCCTTTTTAATACTCTACTTTTAATGGAATAGCCCTGTATACTTACTTATTACTTATATACATATATTAATTAAGTAATAATTTATAGGTTTTTCTTTTAACAGTTAAAGCGATGACGCTGTGATGACTCAAGGACATGAACCGCTAACTATCATGGACGGCAACCTTCAGACAGACTTTTCTACGAAGACCAAGCGGGGCGTCTTCCTCTCTAAAAGTCTTGCAATTGTGATTCTCATCATCTTTGCTCTGGCCCTCGTCGCTACAGCATTCATAGTGTACAATTTCGCAGCCTGCCCAAGGACTGATCAATTAGCTAATGTTACAAAATTAAATTATTGTGAACAATCTAAGTTACTAGTGATACCATTAAGCACCGAAAATAGTAAAAGTGTTGCTATAGAAAGCACAACTAATGTCGTTGAAATCACAACAACAGACGTCGAAAACACTGTTACCGACGTCAGACTACCTACTAATATTAAACCGGACAGTTATTACCTTAAACTTACGCCTTATATAATCGAAGGCAACTTCACATTTGATGGAGACATTAGTATAATTATAACAGTGAAGAATAAAACAAATATAGTCACATTTCATGGTGTAGAATTAAGTTTTAATAAAATAAAATTGTACAAAAAGGAAGACGGAAAAGAAATTAAAATAATAAGAAGAACTGAGGATGTTCCCCGACAGTTTCAAATAATAAATACAGAAGAATCTTTAATAGCGGGACAACAATATGTCTTAAATATAACTTACACTGGTATCTTAAATGATAATCTGCATGGTTTCTACCGAAGTTCGTATGAAGAGAAAAAAGCGAAGAGGTATTGCACTATTTATATTTATATGTTAACACGAATGATTTATAAATTGTAATACGGAAATATAGCTATTAATGACTCCTTTTAGCGTTCTCAATCTCATTGGGAGGTCAGTATCCGTTTACTATGCACCACTCGTGCCTCAGTAAGCATTCATACTCATCAATGAATCAACGCACAGCATGTAAATGTGGAATTAATAGCAATTCTTTCAATATTAATAGTTCCATTGTAAATTCTTGTACATTAATATCTTACAACAATATTTTGAGATATAACATATTTTTTTTATAAAATTTGTTACCTTATCTGGTTATCATGTTTTGAGTTACTAATAACATGAATATCCAAATCTATCTTACTAAGATTTTTAAGTACAAACAGTACCGAATTTATATCAAATACATATGTTTTTATATTTAAGTATTATATATTACTTTCACAACTGCAATGTCTATTAAAACTTGGTTATTGTCATGTAAATTCCAGATGGATAGCTGTGACACAATTTCAAGCGACCGACGCAAGGCGCGCGTTCCCGTGTTGGGACGAACCTGCTTTGAAAGCCAAATTTACTATCAGCATTGCACGGCCCAATAATATGACTTCAGTATCTAATATGAACATAGTTGGTAGAAATCCTCAGTAAGTACAAGTCATTAAATTAATATAATCAGAACCAAACAAATAGTATGATATAATACTGTACTTCAATGCCAAATTTTATTAATTGAAAGTAACCTCTTCACAAAACATGTTATAATTTTTAAAGCTACCTTCGCACTCGGAAAATATCCAAAAAGAGCCTTTTAGAATTCCAGTTCTTCTTAGGTCTCTGGAGCATACTTTGCCGAAGCGGTGACAGTTGTGATAAGAAAGAAATGCTTAGTAAAATTTTAATTGCTGTAAGATTTATCCAATTTAGGGCCTATAATGCCTATGCCCATAAGCATTGAAAAGTATCCCACTAGCTTGCACACTTGCAGTTGCATTTGTGGGAGTTGAAAGTTTATATTATGAAGATGAAAAGGTTATGCGTTTTGTTTATTTGTTTGTTAAATCGTTCTAAATTTAATATTGACTGATCCGGTTAAGAGATAATACGACCATGATATTCAGTATTAGGAGTTCCTTAAAAAGTATACATAGCAAAGTATTGGTTATGCGTATCTGCAATCAATAATACAATAATAATAAACGTCTAATTAGTTTTATTTTACCTTATTCTTTAAAACTAGGCGTTATGATTATTTATAAAAAATTGTATTCAACAGTAGGAGTGATGAAGTCAAAGAAGTAATCGATTTTTATATACTCTTTATGAGCAACTAAAATATAACAAATATTCTTATTTTATATGGTCTTTATTATTAACATTTAATTACTCACTTCAGTGACACTATAAATGAATATACTTGGGATCACTACGCGGAGTCTTTGCCAATGTCGACTTACTTAGTTGCTTTTGCGGTAACGGACTTTGGGAATATGAGTGACAATAACTTCTCAGTTTGGGCGAGGAAAGAGGCATTGTCCTCTGCAGCTTATGCTTTGGATATTGGTCCAAAAATATTGAAATTTCTAGAGGAGTATTATAAGATCAAGTTCCCATTGCCTAAGATAGATATGATTGCACTGCCGGATTTCAAAGCGGGAGCCATGGAGAATTGGGGATTGCTTACCTTCAGGTGTGTTTTGTTTATATTTTATTTTATGTTAATTTACAATGAAATTTTCATTAACATCAACATAAGGAAAAAATTGAATTATATATACATTTTATTTCATCCATAAATATCTTTCAGGGAGATAGCAATGTTATACGAAGAAGGCGTATCTCCTACCACGGCGAAGGCCCGAGTGGCGTCGGTTGTTGCCCATGAGATCGCTCATCAATGGTTTGGGAATCTGGTGACACCAGCGTGGTGGTCTGACATATGGCTTAATGAAGGCTTCGCTAGCTATGTAGAATATGTTGCTGTAGATGCTGTAGGTTATTTTTAGAATAATTAATAATTTTTGAGTTGGTAATATAATACAAAATAAACAGTTGCTGTATTTATTATTGAATTAAAGGTTGAAAAATCTTGGAAATTAATGGAAGTCTTTGTCCTGAACGAAGTTCAGAGCGTTTTTAAATTGGATGCTCTAACGTCGTCTCATCAAATATCCGTTGAAGTTGGAAACCCAGAAGAAATTGGAGCCATTTTTGATAAAATTTCTTATGGAAAAGGTAGAATTTAATTTTATAACAGAAATGTCATTTCATATTATTTATGTTTTGTAATGATAGGTTTATTTTAATCGTATCGTAATATTGTATTGTATAATATTATAGGATCAGCAATTCTTCGAATGATGAACCACTTTTTAACCGATGAAGTATTTAATTCTGGCATCACTGATTATCTCAATGCAAAAAAATTTGGTGATGCTGAACAAAAAGATCTTTGGAATGCGCTTACTAACGCTGCAAGAGAGAAAGGTTCTTTCGACGCAGATGTTGCAGTTGTAATGGACTCTTGGACTTTGCAGACTGGTTTTCCAGTTCTTTCTATAATAAGAGATTACAAAACTGGTGCAATCACGTTTAGACAGGTATTCTAAGAATTATACCTATCCATTACCTATTCATTATAGATACACTCAGTCCATATAATGATAAAAATCTATATCGAATATTTATCTTTTCCAGGAACGTTTTGTTTTGATAAATGATACGATTGCGGAAAATAATTCATCGGTTTGGTGGATACCAGTCTCCTATACAACTGCTAAGGAAAGAGATTTTGAATCAACACGACCTAAGCTATGGCTTAGAGGAGAGAGATCTATTGTTATAAAAAATATAACAATTAACGTAAATGACTGGCTCATTGGCAATATACAACAAACTGGTTGGTATTTGTTGAATGTTTTCGATAAAAAGTTCCCAAAGGGGTTATGAATGAATTAGAAATCTTATCTTAAAATTGAAATTTTGAAAGTAGGACCTGGCGACAGTTCCCTCATGTTTATCGTCAATGTATGATGCAAATTAATTAAATGAATGACTTTAATCTTAGGAACAAATATTCAGACACCTGGAACAATGAACATGACTTCAGGGTGATCATGTTTTATTATTAATATCGACTTGTTGTCATTATCATCTTCCTCAGTATATTGCAGAACGAGTGTTTTAAATCTTAGGGCACTAAAACTTTTTTGTTCTATTTACTTTGTAATATAAATAAAAAACTAAAATAAAATTATTACATTTCAGGGTTTTTTCGCATCAATTACGATAAACGAAACTGGGGTATGTTAATCCAAATCCTTAATGATAAGATGCGATTTGAAGAGATTCATCCAATCAATCGAGCTCAGATCGTCGATGACGCCATGAACTTGGCACTCTCAGGCCGTTTGGATTACAGAACAGCTTTGGATATAACAAACTATCTAGCTCATGAAAGAAGTTATGTGCCATGGAAAGCGGGTCTTGTTGCTTTGGGTTACATTGATACCATGTTGTCTAAAGGCGCGTATTATTTGGAATATAAGGTAAAGTTCAGCGTAGCTTAATTGTTCTTTCAACTAATAAGAGATGGCGTTACAAGTCCCGAATAACTTATAATAATTATCGCACGTGTACATTTATGAACTGGAGAATAGAGAATAATGATAATTGATAAAGAAAAAAATAATATTTTTATTGTAGGACAAAGAGAAACATTGTTAATCTATTAAATATTAATTTTGGTAAATTGTATTTCTTAATGTCATGTCGTCTATTAGCTCAATTACAACATGAATATTTTCACGAACGAACTTTGTTCGTTCTGTATTGTTTTCACTATTCTCGGATGGATGGATGGGTGTATGAATGAATGTCTGTATGGATGGTGTATGGTGGTCTGTATGGTGTGTATAAAAATTTGTGTAATTTTTTTTACAATTTATTTTTGTGTGTAGTCAATGTTATCTTTAATGATTACTTTTAAACATTTATTTTCTTAATCATAGAACTTCAAAATCAACTGTTTTTTTATTAACATTTATAATTTCGTCAAAGTTCGTTCGGGAAATACCCTGGGTATTTGTATCTTCACTGATTTTTTATTTTTTAGTTCAGGGTTTGATCCTTGGTCATGACAATTTATAACTTTACTTTGCCCGTGAAGATAAACTGTATATTTCACAAGAATTCTACAATATATTACCTGCCTGGAAACATTTGGCCATCGTGTTGAATTTATTTTTTTTATCCTTAAATAGATAATATGTATGTAGAATTTAAATAATCTAATAGAAATTACGAATCCATTTTTCTATATAGTTCGTGAAAATAATAATAGATGGCGGTACAAGTTTGATTCTTAATATATTCTTAAGTTAGCTCGTGCGATTTCGTGTGCAATCTTTGTTGAATGTGACTGGAAAATTTTGTGTAGAAATGGTATTATTGAAATTTATAATCTATCATATTGACATTTTGTCTTCAGTTTTGTACTCCTTTTATTATAATGTTATTATTACATTTCACGTATTAGTACTAAAATGTGAATTTATTTATTACATATAATTGACTTCAAAGCTTTTTATCTTCCATGCTATAATTTTGCTATGATAATACAACATATTAATAATATAATTGATTTTATCAAATGACATCATAAAAACTTGCAGAATTTTAATATTATCAATAATAGATTTGGTACGGATATGAGTAATTTTATCAATATTAAATATTTAAAATAAATACTTGATATGTAATGCGGTTTGCAAAATATGCAAAAAAACAATTAGTCATATAGATTACTTCAAGTACAAAATGACCCATTTTTATTAAAATAATTGTGATCTCATGATAATTAATTATTAATTAAGAGATTAAATCATAAGTTGTTCTAATTATTATATAGGTTATTATGTTTTTAGCGGTATGTCCTTCGGCTTTTAAATGGAGCGGTTCAGGAGCTGGGCTGGGAGGTGACGACCAATGAAAGTGTGGTGAGGGCACAGCAACGCGTGGATCTTCTCTCCACAGCGTGTCACCTCCAACACATCGAATGCTTAGAACACGCTGTTAGAATGTACACAAACTGGATGCTGACTCCGAATCCTGATGCGTATAATGAGTAATTATTTTTTATCACTTTTTTTTTATATAAAAGGAGGGCAAACGAGCTAGCGGGTCACGGATAATACGCGATCACCGCCGCCCATGAACTCCTGCAACATCAGAGGATCACAAAAGCATTGGCGGTCTCTTGGAAGCGGGAGTTAAACGCTTTTTTTGAAGGTACCCGTGTCGTACCGATCTGGAAATACCACCGAAGGGAGTTCGTTCAACACTCGAGTGGTACGTGGAAAAAAGCTCCTTGAGAACCGCGCAGTGGAGGATCGCCATATATCCAGGTGGTAGGGATGGTAATGGAGGCGATAAATCCAATATGCCTGATCGATACTAAATGAAATTGATAGATAGTAACAAGTTACATAATCATACGTAAATATTTTTAAATGACAATGTTGTTGATTGTTATGTTAATAAACCTGTTGTGAAATATTATTGTATTAGTAATATTGTATAACAGTCTCGTTACAATATACAAGTCTCTCGTGAATATAAAATTTGTATTATTATGTATATTTGCTTTCGGTGTAAATTTGTTTAAAATTAGCATATTAATACCCATTAGTCGAGCTAGTTGAATATTTTTTTTATCTAGTCCATATTGTATTTAAATTGTATGTATATATTATTGTCAGCGTGTGTTATATTCAGTTGATAACATTTTTGGAAAATATATGTGACTTATATAATTCCTATGGGATATAGTAGTATGGGATAAACTTTTTTGCAATACATGGAGTAGTGTTTTGTTTAGACAACCGAATTGTCAAGTGGTTAGTAGCTCAGTTGCTGAGCAAGACATTTAAAACAGATTTATTTTTTTCTATTGAATTGAATAACTGTTACTTATCTTTTTTTCTATTTAATTGAATAATAGTTATATAAAGAAAAAAATATAGTTGCTTTGAGTTATGTTGAGTTGAGTTGAGTTGGGTTTGAGTATAGTTGAGAGACAATGTTTCTCAAAAAGAATAGAATGTTAATATAGTATATCGTTATTTTATTATAGAAAGTGCTTGTAAAGTGTCCTCCTGACTTACCTTTCCATTTTAGGATACACGCGGACATTCGCAGCACAGTATACTGTGTAGGTGTTCAAGCTGGCGGCGCGAGGGAGTGGCAGTTTGCTTGGGATAGATTCCTTGTAGCCAGCGCACCATCAGAACGAGAATTATTACTGTCTGTGCTCGGCTGCACCAGGGCACCATACTTGTTATACAGGTAGATCATCTTATCTAACTATATACTTGAAAGTGTCTTTTTTTATACAATAACAATTTCTTTGTTCTGTTCACGCAGAAAAAAAATGTATGTTCTCAATCAACATGAAATCTTATACGTCTATCCTACCAGATGACAAGCTCGTCTCTTCTCTGTTTTCTAAAGAAAGGAATTCTTTTCTTTTAAGATATAAGTGATGATAGATAACTTACCTTAGATCAAACCGGCGTGCAGATACCACTTTGATGTTTTATATATGTTGCGTGTTTTCTTTTAAAAAATGCAAATGACAATACTAATAAAAATACATATTTTTGTTTTTTATCAAATAAATTCAGGTTCTTGAACTATATAATATATTTTATCTATTGTAATATGTAAATCGGAAAGCATTAATATAATTATTTATATTTAAAACAGAGGAATCTAATAATATATTTATTTTATTTCATTTATAGATTTCAAAATACAGTTTAATCAAAAAAATACCATTAAAAATGTTTACATTTTAATGTCCGCATATTTACATTGATAGGCCTAAATTTTATAGAAGGCTTCTAGAATGGGGATATATGAATTATTCATGAATATAACGTTTTAGATATTTGGATCTCTCATTACGGAACGACAGTGGCATACGAAAACAGGACACCATAAGAGTATTTTCTGCGGTCGCCAGTTCCTCTATTGGAGAACCTATCGCTTTCAACTTCGTCAGGGCCAACTGGCAACGACTAAAGGACTAGTAAGTTAGACTATTAACATATCTAATACTTAACTCATGGGTTATCTAATTTGGAACTATTCGCTTTTATATTTATATTATCTAAGTTACTCAGTATTTAAAGTGTTAAATATTTATATTTCTTAACGTTTTCAGCGTGGGTTCTATATCTACTTTGAATTCTATTTTAAAAGTAGTAACTAGAAGACTAAATCAAGTTCATGAATATGATGAGGTATGTATTAAAAATAATGTATATTTTAAATAAAATTACTATAATAATACTACTACTATAATTACTATAACAAACGAACAAAATCTACATGGTTTTCTCTCACCTTCAAGTGTTTTATTAGGTTATGTTTATCCATAATTATTAAAATACCTATAAAGTCTTACCTATAAGCTTTAAAGGTAATGTTAGATCGTCTCCCTATCTAAAAGCTTGACGAGGGTTACCCACCATGATACTTCATGGCAGTCATGTGGTTTACACATCGTATATTTCTTTGAAATCAATGAACAAATAAATTGAACCCGGGACTTCTCAATTCAAAAGAAAGCAGTGTTATCAAACATATTGATTGTATTGTTTCCTATTTTTGTCGTACAGCTCAAAAGATTTGTAGCGGAGTCCTGCAGTGACTTGGGTAGACCAGTCCAGCAAGTATTGGAAAGAACGGCAGCCAACGTCCAATGGATGCAAAGGAATTATCAAAATATTGTGAACTGGCTTCTTGAGGCAGACAAAACCGGTGAAGCGTGATAGTGATCATAAATGCTTGTTAGTTAAATATGTTTAAATTAAGTGTGATAAAAGTCATATTTCTCACGTGTTACTAGCTTTCATTTATCAAAACTTGATTGTGTAAGTATTGTACCTTTCTCACGTGTTTTCAATTTGCCTTCTTTATACTTCACACACAATGTTCACAACTTAAGTGACCAAAAAATATTAAGAAGCATTTTGTAATTATTTTTTTAAAGCCTAGTATATATTTTTACTTGAATATCATTGGAACAGTTTAAAACTTTAATTTGAATCTCTGTTCTGAATTATTTACTATGTTTATGACAAAACAAAACATCGATATTTCTCGAGACATTTGAAACGTTAGATTACAATATTTTTTTTAATGGGAATCTTAAGCACGATTTAAATTCGGTTAACTCAATGTATTTTTTTATTTTTATATTACACTAATTAAAAAATGTAGTGCTTAGTATCCTAAATATATTAATTAGTATAATTTATTATTTATTTATTTAATTTAATATCTAATAGCAATAATTTAGTCTTAAAAGTGTAACAAAACATGTTGTTTTATAATAATAAAATCAATAGATTCTTTTATATTTATCATCACGTATATTAAGCATATTGATATTATAAAAAATATCTTGCATAAATTATATATTGATAAATGATAAATTTTACACTCTATCAATTCACTTAGCCGTTTAGTTCAGTAAATATAAAAAAACGACAATGCTGTTTTTGGTTAAGAAGTAATGAGTGTATTAATTTTCATTAGTTCTGGCTTGTGATGGATTTTATTAGACTAACTGGAATATATTTATAAAACATATTTGATAATTATAAGATATGTGTAAAATGAATAGAACATTTTTTACCAGTACTTTATTAAAATGATAAAAACAGTTATTTCATGCACAGATATTAGAAAAGTTTGCAATTATATAATGATAATATTATAACATGATAATATGATAAATTATACACCTTTTAAGTAGTTTAATTCTCACAATACTCCAAATTTGTAAATATTACGTATCCATTAAATACTGTAATACCATTTATAAAATACAGGATTTCAATATTAATCTATATTTTATTTTTAAATATCCGTTACATATTCTTGATTTAAATGACTGCTATTTTTAGAATAACTGTCGAAAAAACGAATTTTAATTTTGGTGTCACGATGGTACAGAAACAAGAAGCCTAAACTGCCTAAACTGATTTCCCGTTATTTAGCACAAAATTTTAAATGAAGCATCAAAATATATTATTCATATTATTCAGGCAACCGTCGTAATGCTATTAAAATAATGACTATGCCATTATTATAATAATCTAATCATAATTTTAATCCAGATATAATCGATGTCGTGTAGGTACACCAACTTTTGATTACAAATGATAATTTTTGTCCATAATCTTATAACAAAATCCTTTGTAGAACAAAGATACCCAGTCGCTGATATATCGGTACGTTTAGCTGTCGCCTACAAATTTAAAGGTGAGTCTTTAATTTAAATAGCTGTAATAAATCAATATGATAATGATATTGCGTAATGGGGATATTGTTATATTAAGACAAGTGCTATACGTATTTGTAACGCGTTCTATAAACAAAGGAATTTTGCAAAAATTTATACACGCCTATCAATTAGCACATTAGTTCCGTGTTAAATTTTAAATGAAAATAGGTTGCGAATATTGTATTAAATTGTATTCACATGAATATTATGATATTTTTCAATCTTTTAACAATGTATTGGTTTTAAAAGAAAAAAAAAGAATCTTTATATGATCACTTTGTTGTCAATCTGTCCGTCTGTCTGTCTATCTGTACATTAGACCCTTAAATTTCGGAAATTATGGAGATAAGAAATTGAAATTAAAACTTTCTACTAAGATCTTCTTCAAAATTAAGGTTATTGTAATTAAAGCATAAAAAATAAAGTCCTAGAGGGGGTTGAAATTTAAAATTCAAGCTACTTAGTCAGTTCAATATGAAAATGCTTGTAATGGATATTTCAAATAATATATATACTAGGGCCGCGAACCGGACCTCGATTTTGACTCGCTATACTCGCAAAATCTCAGTAGAATTCGGCGAATTGAGCGAAGCGAGTAACCCATCTTCAGTTTAGCGTTCAAAGCTGAAAACGACAGGCAAAAAATATAGAATAATCAAATATCATATAGGGTTTTTTTTACATTGAACTCTATGGGCCTGTAATTTTTTGGTGATTATTCCTCAACGACATGAGTTTTTTTTTACTCTTTTTCTATACACCATCGCAATAACCATTGCTATAAATGTGCAAAATTTCATGAAGATCGGTAAAGCCGTTTTCATGCCAAACCCGGACATGGAATGCAAAAAGTCTAACATAGAGCGCTGCGCTCAATAATATACATATTTTATATATGTTTTATTTGTTATTTATAATGACAAATATCAAAAAACCAGTCCTTTATTTTCAAAGCGGAAAATCAGATATAATTACAGTTTACTAAGAGAATTTACATATTTAGTTATTGGTGGTACAGGAATTTACTACTATGATTCATGGCCTAAAAACAAGTAGCGGAGAACAAGGAAGTTGTGATAGAAGATTGTTTTAACTAAGTCGATATTTAAGAACCTAAGAACGTTAGTTAGGTAGCAGGGAAAACTCCTTGCTGTTTAATTTTGTATATGACATAAACTATTTTGTGGGAGACGCCAACTGTGCACGAATAATAGTTTTTAGTGTACGATTTGTGCATTAAAAAGTACATAGAATAAACTATGTATTTTCTTGTATGTATAGTACATATTATTGCATTTTATAATATATTTTATGGTTTCGGTTTTTCAAGTATGCTAGCGTATTTATTTTAAAATATTGCTAAATTCCTGTCCCGACATGTTCATTTCTATCAAATCGGCTATCGTATATCTAATCAGTTCAGTACTTTGAGTGCTAATTCTGGTCCCATGAAGCTATCACTGGAGGTGTGCTTCTATAATTTTGGCAAAATTGTTGAATTATAGATTGATTTTAAAAACAATTTTATCGTAATTTATTATGTTGAAATTATAATACTTTTATGACACACGTAACTTAGGTTCGTACATCCAAACATGGCAAATGAAATGGCAAATTACTATATACTTAACAAATGTGTAACAATGTGTCAGCAGTAACAAAGTTGTAACAAAGAGAGAAGTTTCTGTTTTTGTAGGTTTTTAAGTTGGTAGGTTCAGGTTTTATATTATGTATATTGTCTTGTAATTTTCGGTCTCTTTCAATAATAAATTTTATTCAGAAATTAATACGGAAATGAAAAGTACTGATAATTCATATACCACAAAACGAACTTCAAATATACAAACACATAAAAATATGAATTTATCGCTTTATTTTTATCAGAGTATTAAAAATTAAGTACATATATGTGTCACCTCCATTTCGTTAAGTATTTTGATAATCGTAGCTGTATAATTATCTTTGATATTTTTATATCTAAATTTATTTTATATTTACAACTAATGACGGAGCGCCTTTGTAGTTTATCTTACCTCTAACATTTCGTATTATTATATGTCACTATTTAAATAGATCAAATAACACAACACACAATCACAGCAAAATATAGGAATTAATAAGAAAAAAAACAAAAAACATATCAGTAAAAATACACATTTAATGAATTAGTAAAAATATAAGTTTACTTTTCGTCGTAATCGTAAATCGATTACTTTTTAAATAGTAGAGTAAAACATTAACATAATATTTAACAAAGACTTATATTAAAAACTTAACTTGAATTTTAAAAATAACTGACTAATGTAACAAATATATTATAAATATTGTCAACAAACACTGTGTAAAGGTGTTAATTCTTTTGGATTTTCAAAAGCAGTCTTATCCCCAGCAATGAAATTTTCTATTTCTTGTATTGTTTTATTTTTTGTTTCTGGCAAAAACTTATAGAGGCACACGAGACACACAGTTGCTGTTATACCATAAAATAAAAATGCCCCGTGACATTCGTAATTTTTAAATACAAATGGCGAAATTTTCAAGACAAACCCTAAAATAAAAGATGCTACAAGACCGAAAACAATTAAAAATGAACATCTATGTTTTAAAGGTGTCAGTTCACCTAAACAACATGTGGCTATTATCATAGGACCACAACTAAGGTTTATTGAAAATCCAATTAGAAGTAATAAAGACACATATTTATTTTCGGGTATGACGTTCAGTTTTATCATGTATAAATAAAAAGACAAAATATAAAGAAATCCTACTCCAAGTGACGAAAAAAGGAGTAACTGAGTTCTTCGTTTTAAAGCATATGTCAAAAAACAACCTAAATAGGCACACAACACTGTAACACCGTCTATTATAAGCATTCCTTGATAAGCTGTTCTTTCACTTGACGTAATTTTTTTTATGATCTCTATAACATACACAGTACACGCTAACTTACCAGAAAAATGATAAAGAGAAATGGCCAGCGTCATATAAAACAATGGCTTGTAGAATTTTGTCTCCGTGATAATTTCATAAACTGTCTTAATTATATTCTTATCTTTTTGTTTATTTGCATTGGAATCGTTATCTAAGTATGACTTTTGGGTTAAAATAAGAATGCGGAGTTCATTTTCTGAATCGGGATCGGTTCCTTTCATCCATCTATGACTCTTGGCACATTCGTCAAACCTTCCTTTCGTTGCTAACCAGTATGGTGATTCGGGACAAAAGAGGATAGATAAGTTATAAATACAACAGATAAATATAACAATACCAATCGTCCTCCAGTGTAAAAATGTGCCAAGTGTATTCGATATCCATATACCCCAGAAAAACGAGGCTGACTTCACTGTCATAATTAATCCTCTGTATTTTGGTGATACGTATTCGGTTAGAATCATAACGGATACTGTGTAAATTGAGCTCATCAACATTCCTTGTATAATCTGACTAATTAATAATTCATTAAAAGTTGTACTTCTATAAAAAATTAGGTTACCTATAAATGTATTAATAGTTAACAGAATGAGAGTAGGTTTTCGCCCAAAACGATGAGCAATCAGTGGTAAAATTACTGTCCATGGTAGTGATGAGAACGAAGACATTGAAGCTGAAAAAAAAGTATGTCATCATATCATCGGTTAAATAATAAATATGAGAAAGAAATATTAAAGTTTAAATTAAATTATGACCTTTATTTAGGTTTTAATTCAGTTCATTTCAGATTTTAATAAATGTATATTGTTTCAAATCTATCATGTCACTTACAGAGCCAGGAAACCATTTCTGGTGTGATGATATAATTTGAATTAGCTTCCTTTCTCATTTGAGGTATCATTACTGTCGGAGCACCCATGTACATTCCAAATATTAAAAAGTTTAATACTGTGGAACTAGATACAAAAGCCTAAAATTGGATATAAGATCTATTACTTCTTAATTTGTTTTTCGATTAGATTTTATATAAATATATAAATTAAAGATAGATGTATGTAATTTTACTTGTCTTAAAAATAGTATAACAATACTCTTTTGATTGTGAGTATATTTCTCTTTTATTTTGAGTTCGTCTGTCGATGATATATCCATGGTGTATTCAAATGGGAAATGCTGAAAATATAAAATAAACTTTTAAAATGAGGATATTAATTCATTTAAAAGTTAAATTTCTGGCTGGAGTAATAATTAGTATAAATGACTTACGTAAATAACAAATATTAATTTTAAATCACACTACTCGCTTTACCAAACACAAACATTTCTTTCAATTGTATAGTTTAAATAATATAAGCGGCGTTAGATAAACAAAACACTACCTCTATCGGAATAGAGCTTGATACTACTATTCGAAATGAGTAAGAATCTTGGATATTATGTCTAATGTAAAGATCTGCGCACACTACAACCTGTTTTTTTTACTTCTTACTCTTTGTTTTTATTAAGTAGGTTAAATGAATGATATTTACAATTTTGTGTTACATATGTACAAATACATATATATATCGTACATTGCTTTATTGCTCACCACATTATGAAAACAGTAAAAATACGAAAACAGATACTAATATAGAAGTACAAACGATTTCTTGCTGTCAACCAAAGAAAAAATTTACAACTGGAGGATAAAGGCGGTCTGTGTAAAATTAAAATGACTTTCAGATCAAAAAGGTAGACATAAATAAGTAAACATATTTATTATTATTATTAATTTATTAATATATTTATTTTTATTTATTTTGGAACAATCTAATCATTATCATAATCTGAGGGCACGGAAATGCCCCCGCTAACTTGCGCTAAAATGCAGAGCCTTACCTTCCTTTTTCGACGCTATTGGAGTCACTTAAAAATCTGTAACTTCATTGTAAAAAATCTAGAAAGCTCAAACTTTTAGTTTCCAAGAGGTCATATATATTTCCAAAATACATTAAATTTCACCAATCATTTAGAAATTATTGCAATTAAAAGTTTCTTTTATTTTGCCAATGGCCGACTCAACGATTATAAAAATAAAAGTGGTATTTTTAATAAATTTAGAGAGTTAAAACTTGATATACAATTAGGTGTTAGTGTCTCTCCAAAGGAAAAAACTATCAAAACTATGAAAATCGAAGATGTGGAGTACTTGATGTGGAACACTATAGAACAGCTAAATAGCTATGAGATCGAAAGTGATCTGATGTTAGATGCCAACTGGTTTATTATTTAATTATTTCATGCAAGTCAAATACTCGCGTCAGCATGCTCACACTTATACAATATTTTTTTTACATTTTTCCTTATACCTAAGTAGTCATACATTTATTAGGTTATATAAAAGTTAATTCTTGTTATATTATCCAATTGAAGACAATTTATATTAAATCTTTCAATAATTTTGTTTATACGAGTACAATACTAAGATAGACTTTACTTTACACTAACAATAATATGAATACTCGAAATGAAATTAATTTTGTTATACACTCTGTAATGTTATAATTTTTCACTTGTTCCTAATCATATTACAATATACATTGTTTACGTTCATATCATATTATGACGTTGCTGCGCCTGTTGCGTCATTTGAATGGATGTATTACTGTGCCATACTGGCGTTTCTTTATGTAAGATCTTCCTGGTATCTTGTTTATATTTTTATACAATACATTTATGATATATATGCTAAATACTACTGCAATAATTATGGCTATCGTTCCATACTCTTCTAAATTTTGTTCGAACTGTGAAGTGGTTGCATTATTTGCTCCATTTTGGGCAATAATTACTTCCTCAGTTTTCTTTTCTACACTGTATGATTTACCCATTTTAATAATTTACAGAAAAATAAATACTATGAAAATTGCTTTATGTTGCTGCTAATATTGTTGAATAATAATTTGTGTAATGTTATTATTTTATATTCAAAACCTAATAACATTACTGCAACATTTTTTTCATCGCTGACTCATCAAATGAACTCTAACAATTTTTGTACTTGTTTAATCATAACAACATTGATACGTTAACATATTTTGTATACTACTTATAATTCGAGGGTTTGCCTGCTTATTTTATTTATTTTTACTTATACTAATTGACCAAATATTTTTAAATATCAATGAATCTAATAGGTTTTTTTAATTTGTCTACCAGATTTTGACTTTGACTTTGAGATTGTTTACATGATTTTGTGTCGCTATGTTTTCCTCTAACAAATACTCTGGTTGTAATCTGTCTATAAATACCGAAATGACTCTATCTCTAATTGAATTTAAAAAAACTTTTTCTAATTCTCTAATACTTTATATGGACATACTAACGACTTTTTAAATCGGTCTATTCTTAAAAATACATGTGAACAATCTTTGAGGTCTGGATGTACAAATTTTTTTTTTTAACTATGACATTTTGCGTTACTAGGCTTATATTGTCTAATCTATTCTCTAATGTTCAGTATTATAGTATGCGGATAATAATTATTACTATTTTCTACGAAAAATTCACCTCTCAATAGTAGTGACCGGCCGTTGACTATTGTTGATTGTTTTATATTTACTGGCTGCATGAAGTCCTAACATAATAAAGTTCGTGATTCCTGAAATGTTTGTGCAATGTTTGTGCAGCGTATGCTATATATATAATTTGTGTATACAAATTTATATTTATAAATTATTTAAGCCAAGATATAAATAAAGGTGATAATATAAGATTGAGGTGACAAAAGTGTCACCTCAAACATAAATACAAGATACATGGATATGCGCGACATACAATAAATAAATTAATTAGTAATATGTGTATTGAAAATAATTAATATTATTAGTTTAAAAAATTTACAAATTATATATCAGATTTAAAGAAAATAAGGATAAAAACGTAGAACGTAGTCGTATGAATATTAGAAGATAATATATAAATTGTTCATTAAATTTACAATGTTAATAAAGCAGAATTTGAAAAAATATTTACAGCTAGAGGTTTGTCTGATTTCATTCAAAAAGACTCTTCACCCCCAGCATTATCGAGATTTTTGTCATTTATATTCTTATATATATTTTGAAAGTCCATTCAGAGGAGCTTGAAGTCCAAGATTTCATCCTGCAAGCTCTTCGATTAAAGGATTGTATTTAATATACCTAGAGTAACTTGTATGATTGACTGTGTTTATAAAAATATATATATATATTTCACAATTATTTGAGGTCAACGATTTTAAACACCTAATTTTATACAATGAAAGAAGAACATAGAAATTAATAAATTTAAATTTAATGAACTGAAAAAAAAAAATTATAATTGATTACTTTTTGAATAGTACAGTAAAATATTAACTTAATATTCAACAAACAATTATATCAAAAACTTAACTTGAATTTAAAAAATAACTGACTAACGTAACTAATACGTTATAATAATTGTCAACAAACACTCTGTAAATGTGTTAACTCTTTTGGATTTTCAATAACAGTATTATCCCCAGCAATGAGGTTTTCTATTTCTTGTATTGTTTTATTTTTTGTTTCGGGTAAAAACTTATAGAGGCACACGAGACACACTGATGCTGTTATACCATAAAATAAAAATGCCCCGTGACATTCATAATTTTTAAATAGAAACGGAGTAATTTTCAAGACAAACCCTAAAAAAAAGATGCTACAATACTGAATACAATTAAAAATGAACTTCTATTTTTTAACGGTGCCATTTCGTATAAACAACATGCTGCTATTATCAGAGGACCACAACTAACGCTTATTGAAAATCCAATTAGAAGTATTAAAGATACATATTCATTCTCCGTTATGAAATTCAATTTTATCATATAGAGATAAAAAGACAAAATCAAAAGAATTCCTAGTCCAACTGCAGAAAACAGGAGCAAATGAGTTCTTCGTTTTAAAGCATATGTCAAAAAACAACCCACATAGGCACACAACACTGTAACTCCGTCTATTATAAGCATTCCTTGATAAGCTGTTTTTTCACTTGTCGTAATTTTTTTTATAATCTCTATAACATACACAGTATACGCTAATTTACCAGAAAAATGATAAAGAGAAATGATTAGCGTCATAAAAAATAATGGCCTGTAGAATTTTCTTTCTGTGATAACATTATAAACTGTTATAATTATATTCTTATCTCTTTGTTTTTTTGCATTGGAATCATTTTCCATATATAACTTTTGGGTTAAAATAAGAATGCGGAGTTCGTTTTCTGAATCGGGATTGGTTCCTTTCATCCATCTATGACTCTTGGCACATTCGTCAAACCTTCCTTTCGTTACTAACCAGTATGGTGATTCGGGGTAAAAGAGGACAGATAAGTTATAAATACAACAGATGAATATAATAATACCAATCGTCCTCCACTGTAGAAACGTGCCAAGTATATTCGATATCCATATACCCCAGAAAAAAGTGGCTGATTTAACTGTCATAATTAATCCTCTGTACTTCGGTGATACGTATTCGGTTAGAATCATAACAGATATAGTGTAATTTGAGCTTATCAACATTCCTTGTATAATCTGACTAATTAATAGTTCAGTGAAAGTTGTACTTCTATAAAAAATTAGGTTACCTATAAATGTATTAATAGTTAACAGAATGAGAGTAGGTTTTCGCCCAAAACGATGAGCAATCAGTGGTAAAATTATTGTCCATGGTAGTGATGAGAACGAAGAAATTGAGGCTGAAAAAGAAAAGTATTGTCATATCATTGAAATAATTAATATAAAAAGGAGACGTTAAAGCATAATTATGATTTTTAGGTTTTAATTAAGTTTTTTTTATGGTTAAAAATTTCTCGTAAATCTTTCGACTATGGTGATTTTAACCATAATTTTATAAATTTTGTTTCAAATAGCAATAGAATAATCACGTCACTTACAGAGCCATGAAACCATTTCTGGTGTGATGATATCATTTGAATTGGCTTCCTTTCTTATCTGAGGTATCATTACTGTCGGAGCACCCATGTAAAGTCCAAATATTAAAAAGTTTAGTATTGTGGAACTAGTGACAAAGACCTAAAATAAAATATAAGAACTGTTACCTCTTTATTTGTTTGTCGATTAGATTTTATTTAAATGTATAAATTAACGACAGATGTAAGTTACCGTACCTGTCTTAAAAATAGTATAAGAATACTTTTTTGATTGTGAGTAAAATTCTCTTTCTTTTTGTGTTCATCTGTCCTTGAGACATCCATTGCGTAATACAATGAGAAATACTGAAAAAATAAAATATACTTAAATTATGGAAATTACCTCGAGATTTTCCTAAACTACTTGGTGTGATAATAATGATTATGACTTATGTAATTAACAAGTATTTGTAATCAAAGCACACAAGTACATTTACTAAACGCACGCTTTTTTTTCAATGGTATAAAGTTTAAACAATATTAGAGGCGTTAGATAAACAAAACACTACCTCTATCGGAATAGAACTTGATACTACTACTTAAACTGAGGAACAATTTTAAATATGCCTAATGTAAAGACCTACGCACACTATAACCTGTATATTTTTTATCTATTAATAGTTTTTGGTTGCGGCCTATTTTTACATCGTCAATTGCCTTTTTGCCCACCATACTGTGAAAACACTGTGAAAAATAAGAAAATATATAAAACAAGCGATTTCTCGAACATATGAGAATAAAATAAATAATTTATAGCAATAATTGTGTATTTTGATTGATTACTAGAGTATAAATTTAATATAAAATATATTGGAAAATTTACAATCCTGTTTTAGTTTAGAAGAAAAAAGCGATTAATATGTATAACAAATAAATAGACTATAAGATAATATGTAAATATTTAATCCAATTTAGAATGTTAATAAAATAAATTAGCGAGATAATTTTTTTAATTTATTTATTTGAATTTTAATTAAGTTTTTGAAATGTGTTAAAATGGAGAAAATATTTATTGTGATATCTTTGATGTTCTCTCTCAGCTATAATTTTGTTATGTTTATTGTAAAGTCCATTTAGAGGAGTTTGAAGCCAAAAATTTGATCGTGCTAGATATTCGACAAAAGGGATTTCATATATATAGACCAACTTCTAGAATTATCCAAGTTTATCAGTTATTTTATGAACCTGTCAATGAAATCGAAAGCTGTTGTTTAGTACGATACTTAAGTTTTTAATGTTATTGACCTAATTCGATAGCATATTATCAAGATAATAAAAAGTAGTAATCGAGCCCTTTTTTTCTGGAAAATCGTATAATCGTTTGGAAAAGCTCATACAATCGGGTTCGCACCACAGCACAAGGTTATCTAAATCCTTACCCTTCAGCAGCACTTCCTCATTTAAGGAATATATAATCCTAAAGAATTTTAAGTAAAAAGTGAACATAATATAAACCATAATATAAACTTCGGAAATACCCACCAATATCGTTGATGAAAAACAAGGGAACCAAAATAGTACCTTGGGGAACTCCCAAAAGGACACTATTGAGTTAAGATTTTAACTCTCCAGCTATCACCATCATTGGTCTGTATGTATAATAGGATCTACAGCAGGATAAAAAAACATCGGATATTCCTACACACGAAAGTTTGTGCTATAGCATGTTATTATTAAATCTGTCGAAGGTGTTTTCAAGTTCAGTGTAAATAATATCAATTGAGTGCCCTTATATTATATATATCGATATTCGACCGTTATAGGTCAGTATTAAAGACCGATGAGAATTGCAAGGCAAAAGATGACAGATTTTCGTATCATTGTTACTACAATAATATTATCGTCTATAGACATTTGTATTGGGTGGGTGACACTTTTCTTCCTTTTATATTTAATAAAATTCTAAAACAAATCGGGATTTGATGTTCGAGATAACTCCAACCGTTGTAAATCAGATTTGTAGTTCAAGTTATGTAATTTTTTAGATGCTAAGAAATAGACGTCCTAAAGCAAAATCAAGAAGTTTTATTTGCGGCATTTAGTTAAATTTTTTGACTTTCTTGATTCCCTTAATAAGTGCGTTCTAAAATCAGACCGGATATTTGTTGTTGTTATTGCGTTTGGCTTTAAGTACATGTTTAATAATAATATACCTTAGTAATTTATAAAAATATGTGATCATATCATCAAAAGAACTTTCGAACTCCACGGATAATATTTCACGTGCTACTAACGGACAAGGAATAGCAAATTGATTGATGATGATGATTGATGATGATTTACGGTAATTTCTTCATTTGTTACGTTGAGTGACAAACTCAGCCTGAGTTTGTCATGTCATGTCATGTGGAGTGGATTTGAGCAAACAGATGTGTTAGAGTTATTTCCATCTTTGCGTTCTTTGATACCACTTTAATACAAAAATAAAAATTTACATAATTAACAACAATCTAGCTACCAAAAAAAAAATATTTGCACATAAAAAACTATCAAAATCGTGTCAGCAGACGAATCTGATTGAACCTGCGTATATTGCAGATATGTAATGTTTAACGACTTCAATATTACATGTCTTGAAAATACGCTCCTTGTAACAATGTATTAACATACTAATTACGAGTGGGAAGAAAATTAGAGGCGATAGCATGAATAGAATTACGAATATATGATTTTTAATTAGAATGGGGATTATTTAAACGATAAAGAGGTTGATATATTGAAACGAGTTATTTCAGTAAAGGGATAGGATAACACATTTGCCATGATTTCTATTTACTTTAAAAATTGAAGAATAATAATATTTTCGATTTTAAGCGTCACCTATATAAAAATATTGAGGAAAAATAACAAAAATATATAAATACTGAATTAAATACAAAGAATATACTTTATATATAATAATGTGTAAGTACGAGTAACTGGGTACTTTTAGATAAAATGTTGATTTTTATAGCCTTCTTCCATGTTTTGTATCGACCATATCTATGGTATTTTTATTTTAGATTTTTAATATTTTTGGTCGATGTGCTGATCTGGGCTTCAATATGTGATATTTTAAATATTTGTAATTGTAGAAAATTAATTATATTAAGTAAAAATAAAATACATATTTAAATTATTGCAATGAATATGCAAATGTCGCAGTTGATATTATCGCTCAGGTTAGTTCAAAGGTCTCTTGTCAGTTTATTTTATTTGATAAACATATTAGGTATCTCGAACCGTATATTGATCTTGTTTCGATTAATTGTATCCGTAATAGGCTCGGTGTAATACGGAATAGATAAATAAGGTTAGAAAAAAATGGTCTTCGTTCACGTTTTCTAATAGAACAAGTGCAACTGCTTCCATATACTTTTCAAACTTTAAAAAAAAAAAAAAAAGAAATCTGTGTTTACAATTATTTAACCAGTGTTTTTAAATATTTAGTTCTTAAGTAAAATGATTAATATAAAATAAAACTATATAGACATTGTAAGCTGATTGTAATAATATGACAATTGTGGATGTTTGTATGTTAAGACGTTTGTTCGTCACTCACGTGAAGAAAAGAATGTGTTTGGAATTTTACACGCAAACAGAGATGACATCTCAGCCATACATCTCGAGCTATTGGGACCAAGAATGTGAAGTTTAAGAATAAGAAATCCATTTCTTTTATTTGATTATAGTTAAGAATTGACGATGTTGTGGTCTACATACATAATGCGAATAATCATCAAGCAAATTTAGAAATCGCAATCAAAATATTTTAAACTATAATTTTAGTTAAAGATGTTTTAATTCATTTATAGGCGGATACTATTAATATTTCCTGAAGATGCTTCGTATTTAGATTCTGGGTAGTAGGTACATTATACTTTTGTCCAGATGATGTACGTGAAATATAGTTCAGTTACTTACAGATTAAATACTATTATTGTAGTTTACAATTAAAAAAAAAAGAAGTAGGGACATGATGGATTCGTATTCTGGGTGATTGTTCCAATCGATCTGCTTTCTGATCTAAACCAATTGTAAATTTTATATGTAATAGTTTTTATTAGTACGTAGATATCATTCGGGAAAATAAGAGTATATTAATTTTTAACCTATCATAATTTTATTTTAGATGGCGACACCAACTGTGATAATTATATCTCTGTTGTGTGCATTTACTTACGGGCTTTCTAGCCCTCCAGTAACCAGAAACACAATATTTATGGATGAAAAACTAGAAGGACAAATATTTGAAGATGTTGACTCCTTTTCCGTAGAGGATGAGAAATTCGCATCATACCGATTACCTACCACTACTCGTCCAATTCACTATAATATCCTTTGGGTAGTGGATATTGAGAGACGTGTATTTACTGGTGAAGTAGAAATACAATTACATGCCACTACACCAAATGTCAATGAAATTGTCATACATGCTCACGATTTAACCATTAGTACTGCAGTGTTAAGACAAAATACCGCGATTATTCCAACAACTTTTACATTAGATCCGGAATTACACTTTATGAAAATCAGCTTGGGGAATAGTATTTTGCAATATAATCCATCTAACCCTGTCGTGTACTCGCTCAGAATAAACTTTTCTGCATCTTTGAGAACGGATATGTATGGCATCTACCAAAGTTGGTTCCGTAATCCTGGGGAACAGCCAAAGTAAGTATAAAAAATAATAATAAATTAACTAGTATGAATTAATTTTAATATTTTTGATATGTATCGATCTGAAAATGGAATTTGTCATTCCAAGATTTTAAAACAATTAAATTAATTATAAATATGTTTATCAAATTCCTACTGAAGGTATTATAAGAATTAAGCTTTATATTATAGAATTAAATTAAAATAATAATATAATAATTTTTTGGTCCAATGTTTTAGATGGATGGCTTCAACACAGTTCCAAGCAACGTCAGCACGGTTTGCTTTACCTTGTTATGATGAACCCAATTTTAAGGCAACCTTTAGTATAACTATAAGACGTCCAACTGCTTTTAAAAGTTGGTCACTTACTAATCAAATAAATACTGTAAATGCACCCGTGACGTGAGTATTTTTTACATCATCTGAGCTCAATAAATTTAGACGAATGAAGCTTATTGAAACACAATATTGTATTTCAGTGGTTATCAAGATGATATATACAATGAGACACCAGTGATGTCAACCTATCTTCTTGCTTTAATTGTTGCTGACTATGACAGTATATCGATCCGTGATAATACAAATAATGTTTTAAAATATGAAGTTATCGCGAGATCGTCAGTACTTAGAAATCAAGGCACTTATGCTCTAAATTTGGGAAAGACTCTAACTGAAGTTATGGGCGTTCATGCAAACAAAGAATTCTTTAGCATTCACAAAAATCTTAAAATGACACATGCCGCTATTCCTGATTTCTCAGCTGGTGCTATGGAGAACTTTGGACTTATTACTTACAGGTTCGTTTATATCAAAACACTGCTACTTGTCTTAAAGTAACAAAGTAACAAAATATTTATTAAAAGTAAATATTTATAATTCATAAATTAAGATATTTATTTTTATCAGGGAAGCCTATTTGATGTATGACGAACAACACACCAACAACTATAATAAACAGTTAATAGCATATATCTTATCTCACGAGATTGCTCACATGTGGTTTGGTAATTGGGTCACCTGTGACTTTTGGGACAGTTTGTGGCTCAATGAAGGTTTCGCTAGATACTACCAGTACTTCTTGACTCATTGGGTAAGGGAATAAATAAAATTTAATATTAAAATATGATAACATTAGAAAGTATAGTTTAATACTGAAATTCCTAACTAATTGCCCCATATGTGTATCTACCGACTTTGCTTTTTTAAATGATTAATTTATTTACGTGATTGATGTAATATAAAAGATCCGTCGAACTCCAAATCAAATTAATTTTTTTCTCCTTTTTACTACGTATGGGGGATATGTATTATTTAGATACATATTTCTTATTTTAATACAATCTTTGATTATTTTGACTAAACACAGTCCGCCTTAAAAATGATGTGAGTAATCTAGTTTTGACATACTAAAATGTTTGTAAAGTCCACGGTGCTTTGTGCAGTTCTTTCTTCTATATTACAATATGAAATGTATAATTTAAACGTAATGTAATTTTTAATATATAATTTTAGGTTGAAGATTACATGGGTTTAGAAACTCGATTCATTACTGAGCAAGTACATACCTCTTTATTATCTGATTCATCTGATAGTGCCCATCCGTTGACTAATCCAAAAATAGGTAGCCCAAGCTCCATTAGTGCTATGTTCTCAACTATTTCTTACAACAAAGGAGCTGCTGTGATTCGTATGACTGAGCACCTTCTAGGTTTCAAAGTTCATGAAGCAGGTTTACAGAAATATTTGGCGGACAAGTAAGTTTTTATTATTAAAATAAAATTTTATTAATTATGCTAATAAATTTAATTTCTATATAAATTGTGTTTTAATACTAATAACTGGCGTTTCTTTAAAGTGTTAATATAAAGAGGCGTCTTTAATAGCTAGAGGTAATTAAAAATATAAAACCTTTCAGTGCATTCAAAGCTGTTCGACCCATCCATCTTTTCGAAGCACTTCAAAGTGTGAGTGTAACGGCGGGCGCTATATCTGAATATAGAAATTTCTCTGTCATCGAGTATTATAAAAGTTGGACCGAACAAGCTGGCCATCCAATAATACAAGTGAAAGTCAATCATCAAACCGGAGATATGTTTATTACTCAGGTATGACAGGAAAAGTTACAATTTGAAAAGAATAATAATTATTTTTAGAGTATCACGATCGTGGCTTTGTTTCGATGCCATCAAAAATGGCATCTTGAAGATACTTATTCAAGTTTTATTAACGACTTAAACAGTCTTATATTAAAAATCCTTTTTGTGTATTATCTATAATTCATAATAGAAATAAAAAAAAATGTGTTTGCAGCGTCGTTTTAGCATCAACTCTGGATTCTCCAGCAATAATCAGCAGTATATTATACCGATTACATTTACAAGCGCTGACAACATAAACTTTGAAGATCTTAAGCCTTCCTACATCTTCAGTAAGGGTGCCGCTATTATCAACCGAGGTAGTGTTGGAGATCATTGGGTGATTTTCAACAAACAACAGACCGGTATGTTATATTATATGAATTATATTATCCATATAAGGATATATATATATATTTTATGTATATATTTTTTACAATTTACTAGAATTTAAATAAAAAAACGTATCCTGCTCATGCAAAATAAGTTACAAAGGTTGAATGTTAAAAAATATATAATGTAAGTATGTTGTTAGGTTTCTATAGAGTTAACTATGACGATTATACTTGGGACCTCATTGTCAAAACGTTAAGAAGTGAGAAACGGACTCAAATTCATGAATACAATAGAGCACAGGTGATTTATCTAAAACATATATATTTGACTTAATAAAATAATTATATTAAACATTCTCGAATAATAAAATCTTTGTCACTTTCGTTTATCAGATCGTAAACGATGTCTTCCAATTCGCTCGCTCTGGACTGATGACATATACAAGAGCTTTTAACATTCTTTCATTCCTGGAAAATGAAACTGAATATACTCCATGGGTTGCTGCAATCACCGGATTCAACTGGATTAGGAACAGAGTTGCTAGTACTTCTTACAAAGTGCCATTTGAGGTAACCTATATTTTATTTTATTAATCTTTGTCCTCGAAAACTGGGCGATAATAAACATAGTGATAAAAGAAAATTAACGATAAATCACTTGATTATTATTTAGTATTGATCGAATGTCAACACGAAATAATAAAAGAGTATAATGAATATAAATAATTACTGACAACATTAACTACTATCACTACCTTTTTGGGGGTTAGTATGTAACTAAAAAGTAAATTTTAATTCATTTTAGACTGTTTACCTTTAGCATATTAAAGAAGCATATTAGCATATTAGCATATTGAATAAGGTAAATTTCATATTAAACAGAATCGTATCATCCGATGGGCCTCAACGGCTATGAACCGGCTCACATACTCTCCGCTACCAGGTGACACTTTCATGACTGAATACTTGAGATATCAACTGGGTCCATTCATGTGTAATCTGGGAGTTGAAGCGTGTCTAGTTGCTGCTAGGGACCAATTCAGAGCACTCGTAGTTAGTAACACAGAGTAAGTAAATTAGTTAAAGACGTCCTGCAATGTTTTATTTACATTCCTCTGTTTCAAAACACTGGACAATGTTAACTTAACATTAGGAGACCCTCAAGATATTTTGCTCGCGTATATTTTACGTTACGTTTAAATTATTTCAACAAAACTCACTAGATATATGTTGTTGATTAACTAGATAATCAATAATTATAAGTATTTTTATACATAAATATCTATTATCAAATAATCTTTAAAAAATATTAACATCGATATCATATATTGAGTAAATATAAAAAATGCTCATGGTACAGACTCCTGAAACTAGTAAGGTATATTGACTTACCAATACATTATAAGATAGGAGATAATATTATCTTCTAGGGTGCCAGTAAACAATCGAAATTGGGTATATTGCTATGCTCTCCGACAAGGCACGAAAGCAGATTTCGATTTTCTCTGGAATCGTTTCAACACCCACAACGTATATACTGAAAAGATTGTAATTCTCCAGAGCTTAGGATGCACTAATAACGAAGAATCTCTTAACACGTGAGTACTTTAAATACTTATTTATTATTAAATTTGCCTTCTGTTCTTATGATAAGTTTTCATGTTTTTTTTTAATATTGATGGGGATAGGTTTTAAACAGTTTTATTTTCTTTCTACAGATTCTTAACTAGTATTATAGCAGATACTTTAGTCATTCGCCCACAGGATTATAATGTTGCTTTTAATGGAATTTTCAATGGTAACGAACAAAATACCAATATTGCCTTCAGATTTATTCAAACAAACACCGCCAATGTAATAAAAGCGTAAGTAGCGTCGTAGTTAGTTATATTACATAATATATATTCAATATTATACTGTATTAACCAATTAATCATTAACTATATCAATACTTATATATCAAAATCGTAAAAAGAAATCAAAATAATAATACATATTCTGTGAAAATAACTTTGTCAACTTCAATGGACTTTTATATAAAAATATAGCATAATTTATAAAAGCTGCTATTCGTGTATGGCTGTAGTGATCGTCATGTTTCGTATGTTCAAAAAAAATATTTCTCTTTTGGTTTGTTTTGGTTTTTATTTATAATAAACGGTTTCTATAGATTCGGTTCAGCAGCACCTATTACCGCAGTAGCTTCGAGATTAAGAACCAAAGCAGAAGTTGATGCGGTAAGTAGCTGATTTGTCTTGCTAAAGATTTCTTATCATAAATTATAGACAAGTAGTGTTAATGCATATTTTTTTTATATATCTTAAAAAATAAAAATAAAACTATATAAACAAAGGATACACTTATCTTCTCGCAAGTTATGTATGCGATGGATATCTGATAACATAATAATTAACGTTCTCATACTTGTTACATACAAATTAAAAATGTTGTGAGGGATTGTCCATTATTGAGGTCAGGCTCACAAAGAAGGAACCGAGGGATTTTAGAACTATTCACTAAATATCACACAAGGGATGGCGAGTGTAATGCGATGTGTAAATCTTTTTTCGTTAAAACACAATTTTAATGATTATTTTCATAACCGTTAAAAATAATTTCTAATCTTTATATAATGGTATTAAATTAAATAATATATACCTAGTCTGGCCATAACTACTATTACAATTATTATAAAACAAAATATTACTTTTAAATTTAGAATTTGTCATTTTTATACGATTTTTCAGTGTGTTTTTTTGTTTTTCAATATATTGTAAATGATTTTGTGAAATTAAAATAGAGTGGGGTGATAAAGAGAACCGAATCGTTGTGATTGTATTACATAAAGTAGGCATGGAGCTAAATACAATTTTTAAAACCCTCCATAGACTTGGTATTAGACAGATGTTTGTGTTCGGGGCTATTGATAGGTATAATGAAACCTCCACTCTTTTTGATATCCACGTAGTAATAATACCAAAAAGACGTAAGGGAAAGAATTCAAATAAATCTTGTAGGAGAGCAAAGTATTTTACCTCAGGAGAAGATGATAGCGCCTAGAATTCTGTCGCGTAATACAATTGGTCAAAGACCACCTCGAATAAGCACTATAATTTTTTAAAGGTTTTATATTAATGTATTAAGCTCAGTGTAATAGTAATAAATGTAAAGTACAATAAGAGAATATTATTTTTCTTTGTAATAATATTAATGGCAAGACTGAGTATCTATATACATATATTTAGACATATTTATAGATATTATTTATAGATAGATTTTAATATTAACTTCACCAAACAAACGGGGAGAATGGGGATTACATTGCATAACAACATCAAGCAAATGGATGAAATGAATGGATGACCCTTGATTATATACTTAATACATAATCACTATATATATATATATGATGATATTTATGAATACTTAGAAGTATTAATTCTTATGGACTTTAAAATACTTACCATCTATTTCAGTTCTTAAAATGGGCTGCAGATAACCAAAATATCTTAGGAAATCACTACAACAGTGTTGTACAAAGCGCGGAATCTACGCAAGAGAGTTTCCTCTGGGCTTCTCAAGTTCAGGAAGATATTGGTCAGTATCTCCAGCAGGGTGATACAGTAATAACCACAACTACATCAGCTCCAGTTACAACAAGTCCAATTGTTACTGTCACTGCACCAGCATTGGTACCACCTGAATCGCCCAAATTACCAGGCTCAGCTGTGACTACCTTCCTATCGATATTCGTGCTTGTGACAGCCGCACTTGTGAACATTATTGCTTAAATAAAATTTATTTATAATACTTTTACACATTACTTGTAATAATAATAATAATAATAATAAATTATGATTATATTTTCATATTGAGGTTTATTTTCCTAACCTTTCCAGTTTTTCCTTTTGTAACTTTTAGGATAATTTATAAATATAATAAGCCATACAAAGGTCGTAAAATTGTAACTTTTTTGTCTTGAATATTCTTATAAGTCATAGAAATAACTATAAAGGCGATCTATAATGTATCTTCATGTATGATCATTTTGAATTCAACTGTGTACCAATGAATAGATATGGCAACTACTCAAAATAAACCTGATCATGAATTTTATTTTAAATTACCTATGAAATACTAGTATATGTAAATACGAATAAAATGTAAAAAATACGGAAACCTTGAACTTTTAACGTATTATTTAAGAAAATAACTATTCAAATACTTCTCTCATATAGTTTTTCTTTGTTTTTCAGGACTACAATAATTATAACATACTTAAAATGTTCATATTTGTTATATACCTTTCTAAGACAATATACAATTGTATTAATAAGGTAAAAAGATAAATAGATTTGAATCCAGAAGCGATAATAAATTCTATACATATTAATGAATATATATATATATGTATTATTATTCTATACATTAATTAAAAGTTATATTATATCAATTAAGATGTGCGTTTAAATAATATGCTAATTATAATTGTATAAAGTTTTCAATTAATTATTTTTGCAAATTTATTTTAATTTTAGCCAGAAGTAGTTTGTTGCCAGATAAGTAAAAAATATATGAGGAAAGAATAGAGATAAGATGTATATTATATGTAATTCTAATGTTTTTACTTTAAATAAATCTATATTAATAATTTTGTCAAGGAGGGCGGTAGACTCGAATCCAGTCGGATAATAAAATATAAAATAATTATAGTTTCGAGTCAACAACATATATGTACAAAATTCGAATTGTCGAGTATTTTGGTAACTTCGAATGGTGACGACAGACAAATTGCAGTCGCCATATTGGCCACTAGCGAGACATATCTGAAACCGAATGCCACATTGAGATCCTTAAGGCCGACTCACACACACACACACAGTTCAAATAGTCATAATTAATAATAATATTCCTTGAAAAAAGGATAACTATATAAATATCAATCTACATTTTGTAAATAATTGTGGATTATATCAGACACATTTCTCCCTAGCGAAGCCCGGTTTTCATCTAGATATTTTATATTTTGTCTTATAATTTAAATACAAAAAGTAATTTTATTATTTAAATATCTAAGTGGAAGTAATTTAAAATTTCTTAGAAGCTACTGTTGCAACATTTTAAGATTACAGGACGCCATGGTTATCGGAGATATTTCTGGATAAAAATAAATTTTATCTCCATAGTGTCATATCTTATCTTATAACGTTATATCTAAAAGGTATGTGGTAAATAAATATAAATATTAGTAATAAATGTATATTTTGTAGTTGAAGTAATTTTCACTAGTTCTGAAAAAAATGTATACCCTAAATAACTTGGGTTATGTATGCAGGGGAAAATATCTATAAAATCAGTATGTACTACAGTTGAATTGACTGACAGGTCCAGGTTTTAAACCTACTTTTGTATTTTCCCTAATTTTCATTCCAGGAAACAGACATACATTATATATGTTACTATAAAATTATAATCTGATAAAAAATATATTGATTTATTACTTTTGATAATAAGGTAAATATTTTATTATGATAAAAGCATTAATAATTTAAAGGTCGTTATTTATTACTGAATGATTTAAGCTTAGATATGATAAAAATTATAAACTTTATCAATTATGAATATAGGATGTTCAATAGTTAGATACATATATACATAGATTACAAATAGTTTTATTTGTATATTTTTAACAAACTATATTTCTGACTTTGTAATATCAGTTCATTATTTATCTTTTATATAAGATATATTATCTTACTTTTTGAGATTTATAGTGATTGTTACAATTTATTATATTTTTTTCAGTTAAATTTAACTAAATTTTCTTCGTGTCTCATTAACTAAGAGCATTTGCTGGCGAGTTCGTTGGTCGTTTTAAGTAACAATATATATACTTTTTAAATTTATCTTTTACAATTGACAATATTTGTTCCGAATGTAACGAAGATTGGTTGAATTGTTAAGGTGTGGAAGACTAAGCAACAACAAAACTCACAATTGCATATATATAATACTACCTGTTGCCCGCTACTGCATGTGCAGATAATGATTCTACTCTTCGCGCATTCGAACAAGAAAATATACTGAACTCAACATACATGACGTTTGTGACGTCATATTTCAGACAAAAAGACAATCGTTATTTTTTTGTTATTTCAAAAGAAAAAACTATTTTTTTTTTTTTTTTTTTTTTTTTTTTTAATGTTGTGTTATGTAAGAGCATTTAACTGAACGTGTTTCAGTTTACCCCACTCAGAGACCATCCCCAGGGAGGTCTCTATTGAAAACTTAAGTTTATTTCGGCACTCATCGACATTTTCCCGAAAGAGACCTACACGACCGGAATATTCCGCATCCCCAGTGCTGTCATCCGCATAACAATGTATGTTGGGAATATCCAACATATCATTGTTGAGCAGGAGGAACAGAGTTGGGGATAGCACACAGCCTTGGGGTACACCAGCGTTCACGGGCTTGGGGTCCGAGCAAAATCTGTCGAGAACGACCTGTATGCTCCGCCCAGTGAGAAGACTGGTGATCCACTTGTATAAGCTCTCGGGAAGCCCAGAGGAAGGTGGCTTCGAAAGAAGCCCCTTGTGCCACACACGATCGAAGGCTTTTACCATATCCAGACTAACTGCAAGACCCTCTCCCTTACTTTCAATTCCACAGCTGCCTAACGGTGCGTAAGGTATAAATAACAGAAGATCACCAGCTGATCGACCATGGCGAAAGCCATACTGTCAGTCATTGATCAACTGGTGATCCTCGAGATACGTTAGGACCGGTCGGTTGATAATAATCTAAACTATTTATATCACTATTGTAATTTTTTTTTTACCAGAGTAGATCTACCGTCTCCCATATTTTCTAATTTAAATATTTCGCTCTTTTTCCTTGAAATGAGATGTCACGTTTAGGCTAAACACAAAATCAATGTTGGTTTCAAAGGTAACGTTGAATGTATACTTCTACCATAGCTCCACCTGTCGGTTTTAGACTGTCATGAAAATTTCTAGAACTTATAATGTATAACGATATCCGTCTTATTTTGGTATACTATCTACTCGTAATACTATAATTTGACCAATTATTATATTAATACATACAAACTATTCTATTTCACTTTTTTAAGCTTTATTTGCGAATCTCTATCCTTCAATATGTTCGCTTAGCGTTTTGTACTTTAAAGCGTAATAGACAAAAAGATTTCCTTACGCATTTATAACATTAGTTTGTATTAGTTACAAATTAAAGGTGAATAAAGAACCAAAATTTTATTGGTTTGTTCTACAAAAGATTATAACCAATACGTACTCATAACAATATAGATAAGATAAAAACTCTAAAGATAGGTTTAAAATATGATTTGAAATTATTTACTAAGAATCCAGTGAAAATGGTAAGTCGACTATTTGGTTGCATTTTTTTTTGTATATTAACTTTTTTTTGTAATGGTGAAAGAAAATAGGATGTCATTTAAAGTGTTGATCGGTTATTAGATACAAATATAAAAAAAATACAATTTAATCTTTTATTATATAAAATATACTATTCTTTATTTACTCTGAAGACTTCTTATCGTTTATTTTGGATGCTTAACAAAATTAATTAATGTAAGATTATCTTATATTCTTTACTCTTGTATTTCTTACTTGTCATTTCTTTGCTTAATATAATATCTTTCACATAATTCATTAAAATTTTCTGTTGTATATTTTTTTCTATAATAAATGCTGCCTCAGCAGAACATACTTTTATTAAGCTAGCCTACTGCCTTCAGAGTCTTATTCGCATCGTTGCCACTTTTTGTTTTTCTATAAAACATTATTATCCTGCATTATTGTATTGTATTGGTATTCCGGATTTTATCAAATTTATTAAATAATTTTATTAAGACTTATTATAAATACAATATATTAGAAAACATTTAATTATTTGTGATTTTACATCTTGTGAATCAATCATACAGCATAGTCGTGGGTTTAATTAGCGCCATCAAAGTAAAGTTATAGAAAGTGATGATATTGTTGTTATTTTGATTATTTAAATATAAACGGTCTAATAGTTTATTGATATTAAATGTTAAACCATATAAACGACAGGTATTGGATTCAATTCCCACGGGATATTTCTATATGTAATTGTAAATCTTTCGGGTTTGCACTTTGACGTGACATTTTAACAATAATAATTATTATAAATTTATACCCGCTATTAATTAAAAATGTATTTAATTTGAACCGTATAACACCATTATAAAACGATCTTATTATTTTATTCATGTTATGTTATACCAAAGGCCGCGTTATTTTTGTTTGGTAAAGCTTTTGCAATGTTTTGTCTTGTACGGAAAGATTCTTCAGATAAATACTGTAAAATACTTTTTTACACTTTTAATAACTCAAATCATCATCAGATGCAATTAAATATTGATAAAAAACTTCCCTTTTCTTATCTTAACATTCATAAGTAATAACTATCGTTTTGAAATTTTTTTGTTTTATTACGTGACTTAATTGAATGTTGTTAAAAGTTATAACGTGAATAAGTCATAAATTAATCCACATTTATAATGTATATTAAGATAAAAAGTTATTTTTTATCTCCATATTGATATTAATTAGTAAACACTCTAATAATATAATGCATATATAATACACGTTTTTATGATAGTCAATAAAAAGAAAAAAATCGCTTTCTTTGAAAATTCATGAATACGATTATAGACATCTATTTCTAAAATATGACCATTGATTAATGACATTATCAAAAGTATGTAGACACAGGCACTTATCATCAATTAACATGGTTTTTCAAGGTCAATCGCTGGTTTACCCTTCTGGTAGGGGCTGCCTTAATACAGAGTTTGTGGGCATTAAGTCCGGTCCCGGTTCCTGAAGATGAATGGGAGGAGTTTTCGAGAACATTGCGCAATCCTGCCTTCCGTTTGCCGACGACTACTCGTCCATCGCGCTATGAAATAAGTCTTACCCCATATTTCGCTACTACCCCAAATGCCAACATTCCACCATTTACATTTGACGGTGAAGTATCCATATGGATTAAAGCCACTCAACCTGGTGTACAACAAATAGTTATGCATTGCAATGACTTAACTATTAACAGTGTAGCTGTATCATTAAAAGATGTATCTATTAGTTTGACCGACACTGCCTACTCTTGCGAGATGCCTTACAGTTTTCTTAAAATTAACACGATTGAGCCTTTACAAATTGATCAGGAATATGTTGTTAAAATAAAATACAGAGGCAACTTCCAAACTAATATGCGTGGCTTTTACAAGAGTTGGTATAAAGATTCTACTGGTTTCAAGTAAGCATAATTTTGTATATATATACATACATATATATATATGTTGTTACTAAATAACATGTTTTTTTCATTATATTTCGACGTTTACATTTCTTTTATTATTTTAGGTGGATGGGTACAACGCAATTTCAACCCGGCCACGCTCGTCAGGCTTTCCCTTGCTATGATGAGCCGTTGTTTAAAGCATACTTCGATATAACTATTCACAGAGAACCGAGTTTCAGTCCCAGTATATCTAACATGCCAATAAAATCACAGTCAACGTAAGATGCTTAATGTTTCATGACATTTAGTCTTATATAATTAATTATCTATCGATCTTAGCTGTTATATTAACATTGTGTAAGTATATTATTAAGTAAATTGTGTTAATAATCATGATGAATTCATTTTAGAACAACTGTTCCTGGTAGAGTGTCAGAAACTTTCTACACGACGCCGCTTACATCCAGTTATTTAGTAGCTTTTATTGTATCTCATTATGATCGTGTTGAAACAAATAATGATGCAAAGAGGCCATTTGATATTTATGCAAGGAATAACGCTGGTATCACTGGAAAGTGGTCACTGGATATAGGGGAAAAACTACTTGAGGCTATGGAAACTTATACAAATATACCTTATTACACAATGGCTGCAAATATTAATATGAAACAAGCTGCTATTCCAGACTTTTCAGCCGGTGCTATGGAAAATTGGGGTCTGCTCACATACAGGTATTTGTTTTTATATACTATATATTTTATACATTTTATTAGTAAATAATTACCATATTTAATATAAATATTTTTTAGGGAAGCCAACATTTTATATCATCCTCAGCATTCAAATCATTTCTACAAGCAGCGTGTTGCCAACATTGTAGCTCATGAGGTAGCCCATATGTGGTTTGGCAACCTTGTTACCTGTGCCTGGTGGGACAACCTTTGGCTTAATGAAGGTTTTGCCAGATTTTACCAATACTACCTGACTCATTTGGTAAGTCCCTATAAAAGATTATGTTGGTGTTGTTACTATTTTCACTGCTTGAAAGATGGTAAAAGTAGTGGAAAAAGTGTATTCATGATAATATTAAGACCCATTGTAGTTTAGTCTATAGATTAAATGCTAGAAACAAGAAAATTCTATAGGTATCCAACAAATACTCATTTAAACTAATAAATTTGTTGTATATTTTAGGTGGCTCAAGATCTCGGATATGATACTCGCTTTATCGTAGAGCAAGTTCATACAGCCATGGCTTCAGATTCCGTTGATTCTGCTCATGCTCTTATAAATCCTAGTGTTGGCGATCCCACCAGTGTCTCTAATCAGTTTTCCGTTATCACGTACGCTAGAGGTGCTTCTGTGTTAAGAATGACACAACATTTATTAGGCGAGTCAACTTATTTGAAAGGGCTTCGATCATATCTTAGTGATAGGTACGAAAATTAATTACTTCACACTTACAATACTTTTGTTTTTTAGCAATAATAAATTTAAAATATCTCTCCTATGTCTAATTCCTATAATATATTTAGAAAGTTCGACGTGGCGGAACCACATCATTTATTTGAAGCTCTGGATGCAGCGGCACTTGAAGATGGTGCTTTATCGTCATATGGTGGTATTACTATTGATTCATATTTCCGAACCTGGTCTGAAGAAGCTGGACATCCATTACTAACTGTCAATATAAACCAAAAAACTGGGCAAATGGATGTCGCCCAGGTAATACTTCATTCACCATATAACCACGTTTGCTTTTTCTATCATTATTGATCCAAGACACAATAATAATTTATGTGACTACGTATGACAACGACACGTACTGCGTGTATATTTAGATGTAAATATATCTTAGTATATCTTGTTAAAACTACTCTCTTAATTGCTAGCGCTAATTAAAAACATAACCATACCATATAATAAACACCGAATTATATATGTAGTTTATATGCACGTCTAATATAATCTTATTATTTATTATCTTATTGGATAGATTATATGTTCATTTTAAATATTTTTTTTACCACATATATGTATATTACATTATATTTCATTATATGAATGCATGTTGAAATAACTTGATATTTAAAAAATATTTATTAAAAAATATATTATATTGAATATATTTCATATTAAGTTCTATTAATTTATAAACTCTTCTTCTTTAGGCTCGTTGGGAACGTAACACAGGTGTTTCCACTTTTACAAATCTATGGGAAGTGCCAATAACCTGGACTAGAGCAGGTGACCCTGATTTCAACAATCTTAAGCCATCTCAAGTAATAAAAGCAAAACTAACCACCATTGATCGTGGCACACAGGGTCTCGAATGGGTAATATTCAACAAACAGGAATCAGGTAGGATATTCTCAACTTTTAAATTGTTTATTGTTTTAATTTGATGTAATATTTTTTAATAATAAAACCGAATCCCAGAAGTCGCAGGCTTAGGTTAAGTCGTGCCCGTGTTCATAATTTTCATTGATCGTCTCTTTAAAAAAATAATAAATCATAATATTGCTAACATGTTTTACAGTTTCAAATATGTAGTCATGAAATTTATTTTTATTAGGATTCTATAGAGTCAACTACGATGACACAAATTGGGCTTTAATAACAAGGGCTTTGAGAAGCACCACCAGGACTATAATTCATGAGTTAAATCGGGCACAGGTAAATTATATTAAAATCTATTACATTCAATTTCTTCCAAGTCTTTCTTTATTATTGCAGTGTTTCCATTTTTCATTCCTGTTCTCAATTTAGACTCTCTATTAATTTAAAAAATGTGATAATTTGTTAGGACGTCTCTATATTTTTAACATTCTCATGCTAAATTTACTGAACAGATTTCGATAACACTTTATAGTAATATAGCAAATACATCAGAGTAATACATAGGCTGCAATTTTGGAACATAGTAATGTAGAATTTCAGCCTTTTAAATTATAATAATCTTCCTTTCTTTCATTTATATATCTGTTTTATTTCTTGCAAGCTGACAAGATGGACAGGCCAATCATCATAATTTAAAGTAAACACTGGGATTTATATAAAAATAAAAGTTAAATAAATAATTACGATTTACTTCTTCTTAAACTATATTTTCTTTTTTTTGTTCATACTAGATAGTGGACGATTTATTCGCATTCGCTCGAGCAGGAGTTATGCCATACAATAAAGCGTTTAACATACTTTCATTTTTGGAGTTCGAAGATGCTTACACACCATGGATTGCTGCGATTTCAGGATTTGATTTCGCTATCTCTAGATTGACTTATGATAGTGCTAATTTGCAAAGACTTCAGGTTAGTTCGTTTGGCTAAGGGTTTAATAATTTAAGAATGTAAGACTTTAATACATTTTAATTTTCTTCGGATGCTATTTGAGCTTTATTAACCTGTTAACCGGGCAAGACGCATAAATGAGTCACGCGCCCGGTACATTTTCAATAATTTGAACGGTAACTCCCCGGTTAACACGTTAATCTGAAATAGCCATCTAGATATGTCAAAAGATAATCAGAAAAATTTCGTCAGGTATAATAATAATAATAAGATTAACCAAATAAATAAATCTGATATATTTTTTAAAATAAACAATTTATTAGATAAATATTTAATTTATTATGCTTTTATACGCTATGTGATTTTATTATTATTTATACCAGAATGAAGCTATTAAGCTTAGTGCTGCTGTCACTCGCCGTCTTGGGCACGCCGAAAAAGATGGTGAACCTTTCATGGATGGTCTACTAAGAATGTATGTGAATACCTTCCTATGCAAAATAGGCCACACCGAATGCACGGAAGCTGCCCGAGTAAACTTTGCTAATTGGAAAAATGGTGGATAGTAAGTAATAATGCAATAATAATGGTCAACGCATAATCTATAAAAATCACATAAACTATACAGATTGTTTTAAAAATACATGAAGTATAGTCTATTTTTAATCTTCAAATTTATCTTATTTACTTTGAAAATGGAAATCGACAAATAATAACACAAAATTGTATTTTAACAAATTTTGCAGTATCCCAGCCAACATGCGTCCATGGGTTTACTGCAGTGGTCTAAGACAAGGCACCGCTTCTGAATTTAATTTCTTTTGGGATGAATTTCTTAAAGAAGAGGTTGCGAATAATGTAGTAGTAATGATTCAGGCGGCTGGATGTACTAGTGATGAAGCTAGTTTTGAAAAGTTCTTAGATGGCATAATCACTAAAAATGCTAACGGTGATATTGTAAGGGATCAAGATTTAAGCACTGCCTGGAGTTCGGCGGCATCGGGACATGAAGCTAATCCCATAAGACTACTAAATTGGCTAAAGCGTAATGTTAATCTTCTCAATGAAAGGTATTTCAGAAATTAAGTCATGTTTTTTTGTGAATATGTCAAATCATCTAATCATTGTACTCTTATTGCGCAATATTATTATTAATTATATAATAAATAATCTTTATTATAAAATTATTGCTAGGGTTCTTTCCTGTTTCTTTAATTTTTTTTTTAATTGTTGTTACATTTTACAGAGGAATAAGTGTAGCAACTCCTATTAGTAACATTGCAAGTCGACTACGAAACGAGGAACAAATTGCTGAGGTATAGTTTGCAATGCTTTTAAAGGCTGATCTAAAAATAATAATACTATATTATATTATTTCCTTACATTTTTCACTTATTGATTATTTTAAATTGAAATAAGTATTGTGTGATGGTATCATTATATATCTTAGTTAGCTAAGTTTATTAAAGCTACTCATTTTTATGAATTTTAAAACAAAACCTAATTAACTATTGTATACGTTTAGCTGTCAGCTTGGTTGGAACAAAACAAGGAATTGCTTGGAGCAGCATACAATACAGGTATAAATGGTATCGCAAGCACCAGGACAAATATGGAGTGGTCTCTTAAACGTGTATCTGAATTCTCAAGTTACTTCGACACTGGTTATGTTGAAGAGGAAATAGATGATGGAACAGCCGGTGGTGATGAGGATCAAGAAGAAGATACGGACGATACGGATGAAGAAGAAGAAGAAGATAAAAATCCAGGTGGATCAGCAAGTATAGCAACATTGAGCTTTATAACATTACTATCAACAGTTGTTTTAAGTGCAATGGCATAAACATATGTAACATTTAAAAGTTTTGTATACATTTATTTATTTTAAAAAATTTAGAAAAATATTGTTTGTTTTTTTTTAGATCCTAAAATTATTTTTAATAGTTAGTTCTTATAAGCGTTTTCCTCTACTGGATTCATGAGATCTTCGAAATATCTGTGAGAACTATCTATTATATTCAATATTAGGCTACTAGTAAAAACAAAATTATTATCAAAGTATTTATTGAAAGCAAATTTCACTTAAAATATATATTGTCGAGACTACCAGTTCGAAATGTTATTCTCCACTAAGTGAGAAGAACTGGCAATAGAAACTCAAGAAGCTAGTTAGTGTTTAATGATAGCCTGACCGCGATCGCTTCAGAACTACGATGCATCATGTTAAAATATTTTTAAATGCCATAGTATTCATTAGCATAAAAATATTATTAAATTATTTTTAGAATTTGTTAATAACTCGTATTATAATTGAACGTTTCATGTGAGCTTTTAGACTAAGGTGTTAATTCTTCTCTAAAAGTATTACTTACTTGTTTGAGTCGAGTAACAGTTAAAGCATGTTTTGTATATTGTTTGTTTGTGTCACTATACTTAGTAAAATTATTAATATTTTTGTAAACGTGCTTAAGATTATAAAAATATTCTTAAGGGCACAGTTTATAGAAGCATAGCAATTCACCATCATCTTCCTGCCCTTATCCCAATTTTGCGGTTGGCGCAGTATATTTTTTTCCTTCCATACTTTCATAGTATTTATTTATGAATTTAAATAAGGGTTTAAAAGTCGTTTTAATTAAATAAGTAGTTTTAAATAAGCTTAACATGGTTATACATTGTAATCATTACAAATAATAATTTTGAAATGATTAAGTTATTTTATGATATTTCTATTATTTTTTTCCCGTGATTAATGGATGCCCTTCTAATGGTTATATGGCTACCTAGGGGTAGTTAGTGCCATAGAAGCTGCTATGCACGAAGGAGCAGCTAAGGGCAGTAAGCACAAGCACGTTTCTTTAATGTAATCTTTATTATGTTTCAAGTAGTATAACTATTCATTATAAATTACTAAATAAAATTATATTTTAGAGATTTTATTGATAACTGAATTCACAAAAATATATTTAATTGATATTGTAAATATTATCTGTTCTAGAAAATTATTGATATCTATACAATTTTATACCTATAGATTGTAAGTGATTGTTAAAATTTAAAAGTAATATTTCTTTTATTATATATTTTTATAGCTGCATCCAAGTTTGTTAAATTTATTGCCATGGACATTATTATGGGGTCCTGGGTCACCAGGACACATGTCACATGTCACATGTCAATGTGACTGGTTTATCCTACAGGCACCAGCCACAAATGTTTTTTCCCTACGTATTTAATTTTATATTCTATCTTGTACATATTCATTTGTGGTGAGAAAAATAAATAAATAAAATAAATATTCTACTAAATAATGTTTTAAAGAACATTATCGGCATTTTATCATTCATACTATTTAGATATTATAATAGTTATACAAAATTCCACTTTTATGACCTAATAATCTATTTCCCTTTTAAAAATGCTTATGACATAATAAAAATGTTTCTCTTTTGTTTTTTTCAAACAATAAAGATGAAACTGCTGACAAAACATACTTTAAATTATCATGTGTATAAGAGTAAAACCGATAATTTTTGTTTTTTTAAGTTTATAGCAAAACATTTGAAGCTGGTGGCATACATTTTTTTCATGTAATTATTTCTAGAACAATTTTTTGCAATTCGCAATAATCTGTTCTATAGTTTCTATAGCTTTTCTTCCATGCAATTAGAGTCTGATGTTTCATAAATACAATGTTTGCATCTTAAAAAAAACAACGTTGTATTTGATTAACCTAACATTGTAACATCGTGTTTTGCAGTGTCTCCAAAATGTAATCCTCAACATTATTATAAATTAATTTCAACTAATGAGATAAATTAAAATTTGTTCTAAAAGCATTTTCAGGCAGTCTGTATGTACGAGTATGTTAGTTTTGATTTAATAGTTGTTAAAAAACGACAAATGTAACCTAAACTGCGGCTGGACGAAAATTGAGAAAAGTCACAAACATTTATATATCTACCATTCATTGTATCGTAAATATGTATATTATTATGTTTATTTTAGATCCTAAAATTGTCAAATATTAATATAGTATTATATAAATATATTAATTTTATATTTGGTTCTTTTAACAGTTTTCCCCTGGAGGATTCATGAGACTTTCGAAATATCTTTGCAACTATCACGGCAAAGTTCATAAAAGTAGTTTGTACGCTGTAGAAGTAGGAGCGAAAGGTATAACAGGACAATCTCTCAACAACTTACTTAAGGATCTCGGCCTTTCTAAAACGATCATCAGTTCATTTCTAGAACATATTTCAAAGGCTACTTGAATAGGTTCTTATGATATTTGGTTAGGCAGGGAGAGGAGCGTGAACAGTGAAGGTAAGCGTGTATGCACATAGTAAAGGGCCCCCTTAAACCTACACCTGGGTTGCAAGTCCCAGGTATTGTTTGCGCTCCTCTTCTTGCAACGCGATGGGCCCGGCACCCGCACGGTGAATCCATGGAATGCTAAGAAGCTTCGTCTCTTAATTAAACGTTTCATGGGAGCTTGTGGAAAAGTGTGACTTCGTTTTTTAAATCTACTAAGATTTAAAGCTGGCTTTGTGTATTGTGATATAACTATCCTCAATAAAAGTATTAATATCCTTGTAAACATATTTAATATTATCAAAATTATTCTTTAGAACCCAGTTTGTAAGAGAAGCAAAGCAATTATACATGGATTTCTAATCAGGGTTTTAAAAGTGATTTTATAAATAAAATAATTTTAAATAAGCTTTCCATGGCTTAAAATTATCAAGTTATTTTTGAGTTTTTTTCGAAAAACCTCCTTTGAGTCTCTCTTGATTTTTTGGACCATCTAAGGATTATATAGGCAACTAAGAGCAGTTATGGACACCAGAGACATGGAAGCTGCTATGGATACCTAAAAGCAGGTAAGGGCAGTAACAACAACCACGTGTATATTCTTTATTATGATTTAAGTACTGTTATTTGTTATTGTTGCTACATTTTCATTATCATGATGAAGCAAATTACTAAATTTGCTTGATTTTATTGATAACTAATATCAATAAAATCTACTTAATTGATATTGTATATTTTACATGTTCTAGAAAGTTTATTGATATCTACACATTTTTATATCTATAGATTGTAAATGATTGTCAAAAGTTAAAACTAATATTGCATTGAAATATTTTTCCAATAACATTATCTGCGTTTTATCATTAATACAATTAGATATTAGTTATACAAAATTCTACTTTTATGACCTATTAATCAACGATACGTGACCATGACGTAATATTATATAACATGACATTTCATTAAATCTTTATTTTCCTGTTATATTTGTTTTTCTTTATATAGGATGACCAATTTTATTAGTTTCATTTTCTCAAAAATAATTTACCTATTTTATATTTATTTTATCAACAAATAGATTACTCATCGGCAGACCTTCCCGTAGTATTAAACTTTTAATTCGTCATGGATGATAAGTTTATTTTTAATTATGATCTAAATCTTATAAATCATCAACTTAAATATCTTAGCATTAATAAATAATAACACGTTATCTAAAACACACATCCTTATTAATATTATAAACGTGAATGTGTCTAATACTTACATACCTTAATTATGAGTAGTTATTTGAGAGTAAAGACTAATCCTCATGAAATATAGCTTACATATAATAGGAACTACAAAAAGGAAATTTTGCGTTCCAGAGACATTGCAGAAATATACCTTTAAAACTGCTTACGATATAATTAAAATGTTTTTTCTTACTTATACGATAAATATCATGTAGCTACTGGCAAAATATGCTTTAAATAATCATTTGTACAAGAGCAAAACCGATCATCTTTTGTTTTTTTTTAGTTTATAGCAAAACATCTGATTCTGGTGGAATAATTTTTTTAAACAATTATAGCAATAAGTTCTGTTTTTCTTTCATAGTTTTCCTTCCATTTGGAACTATGCAATTAGAGTCTGATGTTACATAAATTAATGTTTGCTACTTTGAAAAAACCCTAACCTAATATCGTGTTTTGCAGCGTCTCCAAGACCTATTACAACACTTTTCAGTTTAGATGGTGTAGTATTTAGTGGTTTATGGTTATATATAGACAATTCATTTATTATAACATACATTTTTTTTTGTCGTTAACTCTTCTCCTATGTGTAAGAATTTGAAATTAATTATAGTTTGTGCTAAACGCATATTGTGGACAGTTTGTGATGTATGATAGTTTTTATTTAATAGTTGTTTAACAATTAACCTGAACTGCACCTGAACGAGAATTGAGAACATTTTACGAACACATAAAGTTTCAAAACATAAATTTCTATTTCTATGGTGTGATGATGGAATTATATAAATGAAAATACAATGTTTTTATACTAACACATATAGTTCAGTATTTTATTATCCACGGAGAGTCTTTGTCACGACGTAGTTGCCTTTTAAAACATTTTTTTAAAATTTATTTTAAGTAAGTTCTTCGGTACTAATGACCTTATTATTTTGATGCAGAGACAGCGTAAGAAGATTGTCATCGTAGTAGGAGTTATACTTTAGTAATGGGAGATATTTGTAGGTAACTATTTTCAATATCAGCAATTACGGTTGATAAAATTTAAGCCAATCATTTTATAATTCTAAGATTATGTTTGATAAGATTTTAAAATACTGTATATAGAATAAAAAGTTAGTCTATCAATAGACGTCACCGTCGCCAATATGGGTAAGAGATATTTTTTTTTACAAATTATAATAAAATTTATATAAATATTAATTCAGCATATTTATTTAGTTTGAGTTTTTGGTGGTAATAACATTTGCATTATTATTACAAAAATTATATTATATAATAACGATGTTAAATAATCCTCCTTAAAAGTTGATAGGTTTAAATTTATATAAAGTTATGTTCTATTTAACAGTTACATTGTTACAGGTTTCAAGATGCTAGTGACGTCATTGGGATTTTTACTACTTGGTTTGGTTAATGCCTTCCCGGAGGACCCACCAGTCGAGTTTGAGCTGATAGATTACTCCACAAATGTAGACGATCCAAAATACAGATTATTGGACAATGTGAAACCAAAGTACTTTCATGTAGACCTTGATGTTTATTTGTCAGAATCGAGGTTCAATGGCTTAGTTCAGGCCAGGGTTGAGGTTAGTTCTTTTATAATTTTTTGACTGTAAGCATTTTATGACATACATACAAATGACATATAATGAGACAAATTTTAAGATTGCATCCACATTATAGTTATAAAAAAGTTTAATATTATGTGCTTTAAAAGTATCGTTATACATGACAAGTAATGGACGGGTTTTTAAAATTTTATTTGGTTTTACTTTATTGACCATGTCCTTAAATATGATACGTATTATAAATGGAGGTCATTCAAAGTCACTAGCAACAACTAGCAAAAAGAATTAAAAAATTACAGAGAATATGTTTATAAGAATTATAAGGAATACTTAAACCGATTTTTTTTTATCTAGCAAATTTTTCTTCAACATTGAGCGACTTTGAAATTTAAGCCTTTACCATAAACTAAAAGGTTTATTACATTATTTTATTTTATTAGATAATTATATATATAATAAATAACGTTACTGAATATTATATTTCTCATAAATAATTTATTTTCTTGAAAAAATCATATTTTGGTATATTCTAATATTTAATAGAAACTAGTGAAGTCAAACAATAATTAAGTTCTTTTATCTTTAAATCATATAATACAAAAACGTTACTTTCTTATCAAGTATTATCAATGACAAATTTAATATTTATGGCTTATTACACATAAAATTGAGTTATCAGTGGATTACGATATACTTTTCAATACCTATATTATAATAAAAGTTGTGACACAAAAAATTAAACAATATCATGCTGATAAATTGTGTGTCATCGTAATGTTAAAAACCGAAATATAGATGTAAGATTCATAATATGTAAAATTTTAAATAAATACTATATTATAAAAAGAAAAGATTTGTACTTTTGTATGTTTGTAATGAGACAAGTCAAAAACCGGTTTTAAAATTTTTCTTCATTAGATTGCTACTTATTAGGCATTTTTAGGGTTTTTATCATTTTATCCCGATATTTTAACATTAAATAAAAGTTTTATAAAAAGTTATAAAATATTAGTTATTTAGAATAGTTTAATTTTTTTTTAACTTAATGATATACTTTATAATTTTCAGTCTGTATATTTCACTATTAGTTATTTGAATAACTTGAAAACTTCTAAACCTGCCAAGATTAATAAGAGTCTAATAGATATATGATAACAAATGACACTTACAAAACTGTTAATTAATTTCAGGTTTCAGAGACACTTACACAAATTGTTATGCATCAAAATGTTGTATCTATTTCGGCTGTCAATGTTGTAAATGCAAACAACCAACCAGTGCCTGTGCAGAATTTTGTAACGAATTCCCACTTCGAAATATTGACTATTAATTTTGTATCTGCCATCCCTATCGGTGAATACACCATAACTATCAGCTACCTTGGTCGTATCAATGAAAACCCTCATGATCGAGGATTTTATAAAGGTTACTATTATTATGGCAATGAAAAACGGTAAGCAATAATCAGTCAATAATTCAATGTTTAGTATTTAAATTACTAATTAAAATGATCTTTGATGATTTTTAATATATTTTTTAGAGAGTATGCCACCACACAATTTCAACCTTACCATGCAAGAAAAGCATTCCCGTGCTTCGATGAGCCGCAATTCAAAAATCCTTATGTGATATCGATAACTCGTGATTCAAATCTAAGACAGTCTTATTCAAATATGGCTATTGCCGAAACTAAAACGTAAGTTCTTTAAAGAGACATGTGGAAATTAATAATTTATTATTTTTAGCCATAGTTAACATATTTCTTAGAGTTTTTTTTGTCTTCTAGGATACAAAACCGAGTTCGGGAAACTTTCCTTCCCACACCAGTTATTTCAGCCTATCTCATTGCCTTCCACGTCAGTGATTTCGTAGCTACCAATATTAGTGGTACGTTAGAAAGACCATTCAAAATTATTTCTCGTGAGGGTCCTCTTAGTCAGCATGGATATGCTTCTAAAGTAGGTGTGGATATAACGAAACAGATGGACGAATTTTTTGATATTAACTATTATCAAATGGGTCAAGGACAACCAATGAAAAATGACCACATTGCTTTACCCGACTTTCCTTCTGGTGCCATGGAAAACTGGGGAATGGTGAACTATAGGTAAATTTTTATTACACAATTTTCAAATGTTTTGATTTTTTTTTATTTATTAAGCCAATATGATATTTTTGTTTTAAATTTGTTTATATTTATAAGAACAACATAAATTAATGCTTTTTAGAGAAGCATACCTTCTATATGATGAACAACACACTAACGTGATAGACAAGATATTTATTGTTACAATTATTGCTCATGAAATGGCTCACAAATGGTTTGGTAACTTAGTTACTTGCTTTTGGTGGAGTAATCTTTGGCTTAATGAATCCTACGCGAGCTATTTTGAGTACTTCAGTGCTGACCTAGTAAGTATTTATTTTTATTGCAATGATGTGATTTTTAGCAATGTAATTAATTATGTAAAAAGGGAATTATCATAAGCATATAAAATTATTCAAAAATATTTTTACTAAGACTATTTAAACGTTGTATTTAGTCTATAATGTGCTTAAATTTCTCAGGCAGATCCAACATTGGAGATCGCTGATCGTTTCATTACCGCTCATGTTCAGAGAGCATTAACAGCTGATGCAGGTGCGTCAATAACTCCTATGAATTGGACTGAGGTCTCCAATACGTCAACCATTACAGCTCACTTTGGTACAAGCAGTTATGTAAAAGGATCCTCTGTGTTAAGAATGTTGGAGCACTTCGTCGGTTATACCACCTTCAGAAATGCTTTGAGATACTATTTAAAAGACAAGTATGTAACCATAATAATAATAATACTTTTACTAGATTTTCATCATCAGAACCATTTGAAGTTCAAAGTATTATTATGTTATGATTTTATTTTTGAAGTTGTTTTATTGATTTTTTCAGTCTATACGGTATTGGTTATCCGATCGATATGTATAATGCATTCAGAAAAGCTGTTGCTGAAGATTCTTCATTCCAGACAAGTTATCCAAACGTTGATATCGGAGCAGTGTTTGAGAGTTGGGTTCAAAATCCTGGTTCTCCAGTGGTCAATGTCAATGTTAATACGACAACTGGTCTTATTACTATTAGTCAGGTGCAAAATATAATTGTGTATCTCAATATCTTGTTAACCTATAGACAGTATAAATTTTAATTTTTGTTTTTCTTAATAGGAGCGCTTCCAAATTACTGGTACTCCGCAAAATACGATATGGCAAATTCCTTTAACCTGGACTCATGGAGGAAGCTCGAATTTTGCAACTTTAAAACCCAGTTTATTGTTATCCACTAAGACGGCTGAAATTCAAACAACAGTTGGAAATAATTGGGTTATCTTCAACAATCAACATTCAGGTTATTTATACTTATAGAATATTTCAAGATGTATTCAGTATTTTATACATAGTACTTTAATTATATTAAAATATTTCTTGCATAGGTCTTTATCGTGTAAATTATGATGACCAAAATTGGGCAAAGATTGCGGCACAATTACGTAACGACAAAAATGTAATACATAAACTGAATAGAGCACAGGTAAGCGATCAATTCTTATTTAATTTATGGCAAATAGAATTTGTTGTGTTTTTAATGTTATATCTTTTCAGATTAATAGTGATGTCCTATTTTTCATTCGCGCCGGGAAAATAAGCATAAGTCGCGCATTTGATGTACTATCCTACTTGAAGGACGAGGCCGATTATTACGCATGGTTCGATGCACTCACCCAGTTGGATTGGATTCGACGAAGACTAGAGCACTTACCCGTAGCCCATGACGATTTTACCGTAAAATCATTTTTGCTTAAATAAAAGATACTACAATTATTTCTTTATTATTTTGGAATAACTGATTTCAATAACTTTTAATAAATAATTGATGTTATAAATATTGTCGGTACAGAAATATCTTTTGGGACAATTGCAAGGAGCGATTGATCAACTGGGATATGAAGAAAAAGCTACTGATACAGCTTCTACAATTCAAAGCAGAATGCAGATAATGAGTTACGCTTGCCAACTCGGACACGCTGGATGCATTGCTGACAGTCTTAGCAAGTGGAGAAAGTTTAAGACAGACGTGAATTACTTGTAAATATATTATTATTTTATTATATTTTACTGATTGATAAGATATTTTAATATAAAGATTCTTATTTTAGAGTACCAAAGAATGCTCGTCGTTACGTATATTGCACCGGACTTCGTGAAGGAGACGCTTCAGACTTCCAATTCTTGTTCAACAAATACAACACTTCTGAAAATACTGCGGATATGGTTGTCATGCTACGAACATTGGGTTGTACAAAGGACCCAGTCTCATTGCGAACGTAAGTGTTATGCGATATCGATGATATCAGCGTTTTTTATATAAGTAAAATAATATGTTCATATTTTATTTTACTTACCATAGTGCTATAGAAGCAATCTTTATTGCCTATACATAAAAACACCTAACAAACCTATTGTATTTCAATAATTTATTTCATACTTATAGATACTTGGAGCAATCGATGTACAGTGATAAAATAAGAGTACATGACAGAAATAATGCCTTCAGTTTTGCACTCCAAGGTAACAAAGAAAATCTGCCAGTTGTTCTCACTTTCCTATATAATAACTACAAGGCAATAAGACAGACGTAAGTATACACTATTAATAGAATTCCTTGTTTAATAGAAGATTGTTTCTTCTCAAATTACATTAAATGTTGTTGCTGATTGTAAAATATAATGATTTTCAAATAGGCATAAAGACGACAATACGCGATTCACTTATTTATTGACTTAATAATAATAATAATATGCCCTTCTATATCTTCATTTCTATTGTGTAAATAACTAATATTATTTTATATAGTGATCGAAAAAAGCTCTCAAAGCTAGTTTACTTCATATTTTGTACTTTGTTTTCAGATACGGTGGGCCAGTGAGGTTGTCTACATCCATACAAGCTCTAGCAACTTATCTCACAGATTTTAAAGATATACTTGATGTAAGTATATAAATGAAAATAATAGATAACTATTGTTTATTGTTCTTTCATGAGTAGGTAGTATTTTTCTTGCGTATTTACTTTTAAACAGTCAATTGTTCAACAATAATTTATTTGTAATTTATTCTAATTTGATAAAAAGGCTTTGTGTTTTGCACAGTAATAATTAACCAAAGCAAATGATTAATTTAAATAATTGATTCTTTTTTTCAGTTCCAAACTTGGCTTTACAAGGAACAGATTGGTCTAGAAGCTTCATTCAGCGCTGGTGTAGGTGTCATCAACAGTGCTTTAAACAACTTGCGTTGGGGCAATAGCGTCGCAACTGAAATTTTCGAATCTGTAAGAGTAGGAAATTCTTCTGCCACAATGGCTGCTTCCCTAGGACTACTGGTAATGGCACTCATTGCTCAACTACTAAGATAAGATAATTATATAATAATGCAATTATGTAAGTTGTCAAAAGAGAGAATTGTTTAAGTTTTATACATTTTAATATACTTTTATATAATTTAAATAAATATTAAACAATAAATAAGTCATCCTCTTTGCTTTATCTGTTTCCTGTCCTATCCACTTGATTTTAATAAAATATATTTTCGATTCATAATGTAAAATTGTTGCTTATATAACTAAATCGTCACTAAATCGCCATTACGCGATCATTACGAAATCGCCGAAACTATCCGACCGATTAGCTTAAAATTTTATACAGTTACTTCTTTTGCGACGTAGACGTCCACTGAGAACGAATTTTACTGAATTCCTATCCCAACGGATTTCAAAAAATTTCAAGTCAATCTGCTTTATAGCTACAGAGGTTTCATGGTGTGTGTGTACATAACCGTATATGGAAGTAAGAGTTACAATAGCAACGGTTACCATTCCAATGTTTACCATAGCCACAGTTAGCTACAACGGTTATCTTTACAACAGATGCTATGACAACGGTTACTATGGCAAACCAGAGTTTAAATGAGGTTTAAAAAGCTTAAAATTGAAAATTAAAAATTATCATAAATAATAAGGACGTAAAAACATAATTGATTACGAAATTGAATTTGATATATTTGAAAAATAAATAAATATTATTATGTAATAAAACAAAATTTGTCCTTAGTTATTTTTCGTGGTGTAAACCTACTGGGGATACCGCCACATTACATAACGGGAACGCATCCCAATACACAGTACCTCGTAGTTCATGTGGAAATCTGTGTATTCACTGACTGGCATTATATATCTCTATTTAAAATTTTAAAAAATTACTTTATCTTTGTTTTTGTTTATATTTATCCTTTTTATTTTCAAACAATCAAGTAGTTAGATATTAATGCTTTTAATACTTCTGTTTATGATAATTATTTCGTATTAATTATAGTTGATAATGCAATGAAAAAGTGTCTCAACTAATTTGATTATAAAGTAACTGAGATTGTAATGATATTGTCACAATCACTTATCAATGAGATATCCAAATGCATAAAAAAAGTTTATAAAATAGCAAACTAAAATATAAGTCACCTTATCATTTCAATTTAATATTAAGAGATGTTACAATTTGTTACCAATATAATAAAACACAACCACAATATCTATTTATATACTAAAGTGTAGCATTGAGTCAGTAAGTATTGGTGCGGTATTAGGACGATATAATAAATATAAGATAACGTAAGATAAGATCTAAATGTTTAATTTAATGATATATTATCAATCCGATACATATAATAATATTAGAAATACCGTTATTATTGTAAGACAAGTATTAAATATCATACGAAAAATAGGACTAATATAATGAATATACATTTAATGGACAAAAATATATTTATTCTTCGTGATTATCAAGGATGGCATAAAGTTACTTTTGAGATTTTCATACAGTAAATATATTGGATTAATTCAACTTAATTATAACACTTGTTATAATTGCACATTATATTTGCTGTTTTTTTGTTACTAATATGTTTTATTTAAATGGCTCTATAAGACTAAGGATATAAATAAAAATATATATACGTATAATATGATAAATACATAAATTAACGATAAATAGAGGGTAGTCTCAAGCAAACCACAAATAACAAATATTTACAGTAGTGAAAATCCTTTACAATTATTGAATGTGTAAGAAAACCTGCGATCTAACTATGGACTATTGATATTTTTAATGGACATAGTTAGTTTGTTTATAAAGGAATAAGTAACTCATTGGAAAGTAGCGCACACTGTTTGGCCATGAGGCTTCTTATTCTTAATAAGAAACGTAGATATATAATAGCTTTTCTATGAGATTAATCGAACAGGCAAAGCTTAGCTCTATGGATGTGTATATAAAAAGAAACTATTAACCAATACTTAATCTTGGAAAATAAATTAAAATAATTAGATAATTTCTTAAAACAATATTCCCATGTCAACTTATATAGCGTTTTATGTTTATCATTATTGTAAGTGCCATATTCATAATCTGTATTAAGATCAAGAGTATTAAATATTATCAGAAAAATAAATTTTATAACATTATTATGTTTATAACGTTTTTAAATCAATAAATTTAATTCACATTATCTCATTCCTCGTTGAGGACGTTTCGCTTCTAAGGTAAGTTTATTATGCAAATCTAATAATTTATAGCTTAAACTTATGTAGGTTTTTTATTACGAACGTTATGATATTGTCAAGTGTCTATTTTTTTATACATATCAATCGTAATAAATTTTTTGTACTTTCGTACTTTGTCATTATATTTAAATATTTTGTTTATTTTCAGTAATGTTCTGGTGGCTAATGATAACGTTAGTAACAGTCGCCTCTGTCACTCGGGGAGACCATCCAATATGGATATCAGAAATAGAAGAAATAGATTTTCCACTTCAATCATCGTCTAGAAGTTCAGACACAATATACAGGCTTCCAAAAAGTGTCATACCACTGGATTACGACATATCCATTGATTTTTATTTCGCTGAAAGTTCTGAGCGACCTTTCAGCTATGATGGAAAGGAAACAATAAACATACAGGTAAATTAAAGAAACTAAGAATATCCATACAATCTTCAAGTCAATAATTATAATTTCCTACTGTTAAGAACGATGTATTTTGCGAGTAAATTGATTTTAAAGAATGCTCCTCTTCTGTTAGGATACCTAACGTTTTAGAAAATAATAAATAATTGGGGCTTTTGTTTAAGGCTGTTGAAAGTAACGTCACGAGTATTATTTTACATTCCAATATTGATAAAATTAATCACGTGCGTTTAAGTAAAAATGGAGTCACCGTTACAACTAATGGGTTTAATTTAGAACCTCAGTATCATTTCTTAATAGTCAATCTGTTGCAACCTTTGGAAGTTAATCAAATTTACACACTTTTTATTGACTATACCAGCACTATGAATGAAGGTCCTATGAAAAGAGGAATTTGGAGAGGATGGTATAAAGACGATAATGGTAATGAAAGGTAAGTACTAAGAAAATAATGTTTTGAAAACTATACCCTATTTATATTTACTTTAATTTGATACAATTTATTATACTTTTAAGGGTGTATGCTACTACCCATTTTCAACCTTACAACGCAAGGCAAGCATTCCCTTGTTTCGATGAGCCACTTTTCAAAGCGGTCTTTAAAATTCACTTATCAATGCCCGCGAGCTATGTGGGTACGTTCTCTAACACTGGAGTAGAAACGAGAGAAATGTAAGTATTTTTGCCTTTACCAAATGGAAAAAATACGTTTTTTAGTCGCATTAATAACATTTATTTTAGTTTCGACAATCGTCTACGTTATAATTTCTACGAATCACCCAAGATGTCAACTTATCTCGTCACGTTCTTAGTGAGTGAAACATTTACAGTTATAGCTAGTGATGAATCTTATAAGCCAGCTATAAGAATTATAGGAAGATCAAATACAGTTGGTCTCGGAGACCATGCTCTGGACCTTACAGTTAAAATGACTAAACATTTCAATGAATACTTTAAAATACCTTATTCAAGTCTCCATCCATATTTGTTAAACGATCATATATCATCCCCTGACTGGGCATCTGCTGCTACTGAAAATTGGGGAATGGTTAGCTACAGGTCAGTCACAAAATTTTACATATTACTTATGTTTTTCTATAAATAATGGAGGCAAATTTTTTTATACTACTTTTTAGGGAGTTATATTTAGTAATCGATCCTCGTGAAACAATTATGTCTGTTGAACATTATGCAGCGACTTTAGTGTCACACGAACTAGCTCACAAGTGGTTCGGTAATCTGATCACCTGTTACTGGTGGAGTAATACTTGGATAAATGAAGGTTTTGCCAGCTACTTCGGGTATATCGCAGCTCATCAGGTAGAAAAACATTACTATATATATGGTTTCACATTTATTTTTAAATATATTGCTATCTAATAAATGTCTATGTCTATGTCTAAATATTGCTATCTAGTAAATAAAAGATGTCACTGGAAATTACAAGAATAACAAGAATAAACGCAATAAATTTATGATTTTAGATGTTTCCTCAATATGAATTGCACGAACATTTCAACTCTCGATATCTCCAGAATAGTCTTTCCTTCGACTCAGGAATCTCAACCGTTCCTCTCAATCATGATGTTAACACGCCTGCTCAAGTGACTGGACATTTTGGTACCATTAGTTATTCCAAAGGTGCAGCTGTTTTAAGAATGTTGAGTGACATGATCACTCCTGAAACATTCCAAAAGGCCTGTCAGTACTTTTTAACAGACAAGTAAGTCAAAATAATAATATTAAATATACTATGTTTTATTGTGTTCTCATCATGGCTCAGGTGATGTTCTAAGAGGGAATATATGATATAAATATATTAATTAATTAATAAACTTTTAGCCCATATCGAGCCACAGACCAGTATGATCTATACAACGCATATGAAAAAGCCATAGAGGAAGATCAGTCGTTAAAGGAATACTCACACTTCAACTTCACAGATTACTATCGTGTTTGGGTTAATGAACCCGGTTATCCTCTTTTGCTTGTAGACGTTGATCATTCTAATGGTGAAATACGATTAAGTCAAGTAAGTACATATTTCAATACAATTTTTTACTCATTGATTTAATACTTGTTTAATTTCAACGTTTATATTTCATAAACGTAGCATTTTCCTAGAATTTAATTAATATAACAATATAACGATTTTAATAGATTTATTAGTTTGTGGATTCTATTTTAATATTAGTTCCTATTTATTGAATAGGAGAGATTCTATCTTAGTCCATCAGCGAAGCCTACAGATTTAGTATATCCTATACCCATAACGTACACGACCAAATCATTACTTGATTTCTCAAATCTGAAACCGACATACATGATGAATTCTAATAAAGCTGTATTGACGAAAGAGGCTCGTGAGGAATGGGTTATATTCAACATTCAACAACATGGTATATATTAATGTTATTACTTTATAGAATGAGTGTAAGTTTCTATGAATCTACAATTCTAAAAACAAAAATTTTGTATTTGAACTTAAACCGTTATATAAGTTTTAAAGCTTAGTAATCAATTTTAAGAGACTTATTAGCCAATTACTAGTTTTTTTTTTTGTTCAGGACATTATAGAGTACATTACGATGAGAAAACTTGGAATTTAATATCAGAAGCTTTGTTGGATACACCGGATTCTATTCATTACTTAAATCGTGCTCAAGTATGTAAAATTATAATTTATTTATAATTTGCTTTTCTAACAATAATGTTATTTAGAAACCAATCTATATGTTTTCAACAGATTGTCAACGATGTTTTTGCCTTAATGAGATCTGCGAGAATGTCTTACAATTTTGGTTTCAAGATATTAAGATTTTTAAGACATGAAGAGAATTATCATGTTTGGACTACGGCAATCAGTGGATATACTTGGCTTCGAAACAGGCTTCGACAGCTTCCAGAGACTCAAACTGTTTTTGATGTAAGATTTATAAAAGTAAAACATGTTTTATGATAACGGTCCAAATAGGATTATTTATTTATCTTATACTAGCAGACCCGGTCACGCGTTGCTGTGACTATTGTTTTTGATATATTACATTGTAGTGAACTATTTAAGGGGTAACCTTCAGAGTACATCTTTCATGAAAACCATAATGTTTTCTTACAGTCGATATTAAGCAAAAAACAAAACAAAATAATTATAATTATTTTTTAAATTTTATCCAAATTTATAACACTTTGTATATTACAAAGTTTTTAGTAAATAACTTGGAACACTAAACTTACGAATAAGGTAGGTAGGGTAGATACCTCATTCGTAATTACTCAATTCAGTCAATAGATACCGCCATCTTTTAGAATTGTTAGGAGGTAACTGCAAAATAATAAACAAAAAAATTTGCAATAAAATAATATGGCGACTATGAATTGAGTTGAAACTTATTCTATCTTTTAAGTTAGGTCAACTGTACGTGGTGTGTAAATTTATTAAAATCGGTTAAGTAGTTAAGGAGTCCATCGTGGACAAACAACGTGACACGTGATTTATATATATTAAGCATTCTGGTGGATTTTTTTTTATCATTTAATATTTTAAATAATATGATAGATAAATCCTAAAATTATCCTTTTTTTAATATGTTACTTTATCATTTTAATAAGATGTTCATAATTAAAAATATTTGGTGGTTTTACCAATCCATATAATATAAGTAAAACTCAAAACATTTAAATTTTAAAAGATAAATCATGAAAAAAAAAAAACATTTTTTTAATAAATACAACAATTTTTATACAACTCGGCAGACTTCGTTCTGTCAAATAGATTTGGAATGTGGCAGTTTATATTTCGACCTTAAGATGTTTTTACTCTGCTGACCCTCACATATAACCCTATCATTATGGTGACGGTTCTGTTCAGGAGAATTAAAGAAAAAGGTCAGCTCGGATGACCTAAGTACCTTCGCTTCCACGAACTTTGGCCACCCTTTTGAGACGCACTAAAAACCCCGACTGGGATGTCTTCTAGAGGGCTTCAAACTAAGAGGGGAACATAAGGTTTAAACCTGATTGAAAATTAATCTAAAGGGATAGTGGGAACGTAAAGGTGACAAATATTTACAAAGTGGGTGCTTCAATGACAAAATGTGGAGAAATTTAATTATTTATTACTATTATTATTAACATAGGGTTAATAACCGATGAAATAAAGAAAAATGAAATAAAACGTATATAAGTATTTTCAGTAATTGATCGTGGAATCACTGGCAATGTTTGACGAAAATCTCCTGCTAATAAAATCATTGCACCACCAAATAGGTCATGATTGCTCCATAGATCTTGTAAGGTTCTATTTAAAGCCTCCAAAGATTTTTTAAGTGCCATAGTGCATTCATCCCAAACAATCAATTCACATTGCTGCAAAACCTTTGCCATTGCAGAGTTCTTCGAAATGTCGCAGGTTGGAGTTTCGTTGCTTTGCATGTTTAATGGCAATTTTAGTGCTGAATGAGCTGTTCTACCACCTTCAAGCAAAGTTGCTGCGATTCCCGACGAAGCGAGTGCAAGTGCAATTTCATTTTGTGAGCGAATTGTTGCTAATATCAATGAAATCAAAAAAGTTTTTCCTGTACCACCAGGTGCATCTAAGAAGTAAATCACTCCTCTTTTATCATTTATTACTTTCATAAGTGTATCAAATACATACCCTGTTGTTCATTGAATAGTGGAAGGTTTGTTTGAATTAATTCTTTCAAAGTGTTGAGATCATATAGTTTTTCTCGATGCAACTCTTGGTCAAAAGCATTATGCATTGGACGATCAGGCGCGGCCAGACCTAATTGAAATAATAGTTTGTTTGACATCATCAAGCACATGTCCTCAATTGAAATCAATACTTCATTGTAAATTTCTTCGCTTATTTGTATATTTGGATTTCCCCTTCTAATCCGTATTTGATACAAAATATCATCACACATATTATCTTTGTATTTGATCCACAAATCCTTTGGGTTTGATGGGAAGCATGTAGATATGATTATAGAAAACAATGTTCGTATTTGATGAGCTTGTGATGATATTACAGCATCATTGAGAGTTTGATCCCAATGAGCATCATTTTCTAGCAATCGAAAACGTTGGCAAGCTTCTCTGTATGATCCACACAAATCACCATTAACAGTTTGTACATGTTGGAACGATGTTGGGCCACGTACATTGACTAATAGCAGTCGTAAATAAAAACATACATCATTGCTTGGATGTACTGAATGAATTCGACCAATCACATCGGTAGAATATACATCTGGGTATCCTGTAACTGGTTTTCCTTGTTTCCGTCGTATAAATCTCCTTGAGGATTGATTCCAAGTTTAATATTTTTTTTAGAATATAACAATGTTTGAGCAAAAGCATCGTTTTGGCATGTCTCAAAAAACTGGTTAATGTAGTAGATGGTGGCTGTACAGCTCTATCTACTGCGTTCTGTGCTGTAAAATATACTCTTTGTCCATTTTCTAAATGCACAGCTAAATGAACAACAGTAGGGTGTCTCTCATGAAAAGGAAAAGAAAATATTCGCCAAACTGCTTCATTACTACTAACATAGCGACCCATTTGGTATTGGGTAAATTCATCATTGGAATTCTCTGCATTAATACCAATCACAGCCTTTGATCACTCCCTTTGGTTACATATTTGCAAATGTATTTAATAGATTTTACTGAATGGCAAGATTCAACGTTGATGTGTGCTTTGAAGGTCTTTGATAAAATGAGTGAATATGGAACAATCCAGCGATTATCTATTTCAATATCTTGTTGATTTAATTTGACAATAGTTGATCTTCCATTTTCTGCTGTCGATGGGCGACGATACAAAGGATAACCGTCAATACCAGTGATTGTTTCAGATATTAATGTCCGTGGATATCGTTTTGAACATTTACCATCCACCATACATGGTAAATTTTGATTCCACATTTTTGATTTTTGATTTTGAAGAGATCCACAGAGACCATGTACCATGTTTTTGATAACTACCTCATGCAATCCAGGATCTACTTCTACATTAGGGATTTTAGCTGATATTACTGCATCAACTTCATTTGACTTTATCTTGTCAACTAACCAAATCAAAATATGTGCATGTGGCAATACCCGTTTCTGCCACTCCACAGAATGCATCCAGCGGCGTGTCTCTCCAAACACATAATGTTTCACAATGAAATCCATTAAAGATTTCAACTTTTGTATAAATACTCTGGCTGTGTCTATTTCTATCCAGTATGGATTGCATGTAAATGTGATTAACAAATCTGCTGTATCATAATGACAAACATATGACATGGCATTTTAAGCATATTCATGCATATGTCGAGGGCTTACGATGTATGTTGCTGGAAGAATAGTTATTCGACTAAGATTCTGTGCATTACCATCAGTATTAATCGCAACTCGAAGGTGAATATACTCTTCAGATCTGAGTTTTGTCTGATTCAACCTGATGAATGTTAATCTCTCCGTTTCAATTTTAACATACATGTCTACAACATACTTGTGATATAATCGCCGACGTTTAATTATGTGATTGTCATCATTACGTGGTAGGAATAATAGTTCATTGAACTGACTTTTTTATTGGTTTTAGAACCTGAAAATAGATTTTTGTTTTCATAACATTGAAAATAAAAAAAATATAATATAGTGACTGATAATATATCTCCTTGCTAAACTAATATTTTTTATTACCTGTAATGGGATTTATCATCTTGTTTGAGAAATCATAGCCATCTTCACCTTGCCAAAATATAATGAGATATTGCAATGCGTCATATGAGCGGTGTGTTTCCTTTATACGTTGTAATTGATCATTCCGACGATGTAAAACAATATCAAGGGATTCCAAGTTTTCTCCAACTACTACGATGGCAACTTCATCAATAGTTGGTGCATTAAAACGTCTTGCATGTTGGCCAATAGGTGTTTTATCAGCTCTGATTACAATTTTGTGATTATCAGATGGCATCGGATCCAGTGCAGTTTTAAACAACATAATCAATTGATTGTACTCATGAAATAAAGTTTGTAATTGTTCTACAATAGACCTCTTTACTGAATTGTTATTTGAACAACGCATATCAATTTCTTGTGGTGAATTGCCAATGAAATAAATTTGCAGAAATTTATAATTGCTATCTGATACTGGTAACAGTGAACCTGCGCTATGATATAGTTGGCCTTGTATCTGTAAATAAAAAAAAATGATTTTTGTCAAATATAAATAATATTTGTTCGTAAAAAGTATATCTGTCTCCTAATTTGAATCCCCAATTTATAATTATTAGGTATGTCAATATGTAATAATTAGTTGTAACTAATATCCATCATCAAATAATTATATTGTGTTTCAAAATAACAAAAGTATTGCTGATACTGAATCACCAAATAATTTTATGACTAAGTAATATATTTCTTGGGGATTAAGGAACTGAAGGTTAATGACACACCTTTACTTAATTAACAGGAAATTTTGTTCACTAAAATAATAATGATTAACTTCTATAATACCTACCTTAAAATTTGCCATGAAATTTTCCCGAACTACGTTTGTTGCCCCAAATGACGTCATTTGAAAGCAATTGTTATATTGTTGGATATTTAACAAAAAGTGTATGGAATCTGGTTCTATTCCTGAAACCAATGAGTACAATGGCTCTGGTGGTAGATCCAATGGTATCAATTTCACTTTCCCATTTGCGCAACACAATCCATTGGCTTCATTTGCCTTACAATGAGAGCAAACCAAGTTCATAGATTCAATAGTAACACATTGGTGGTTACTGTAGTCAATTGACAAATCAGAATTGAAAGCAGCTCGATTCAAATTTTCGGGATTATTGGTTGAATCTCTCGCTCTCGCTTCCCGCGTTCGTGATATACGAATTCTTTCACGTTCTTTTCGGTCGTCACGTTCTTGTGCAGTATGATAAGATCGGTAATTAGTTTGGTTTGTAGCATTTCGGGTTTTTCTACCTAAATTACTTCGTCTTATAGGAGGCATATCGAATATACTCACCTAAATTATGTCACATGCAATACTTATTAACCACAGGTATTAAAACACTTTGCACAAAACACGATATAAAACAATCAAAATTAATTATTAAATATTATAAACGCTTTTTAATGCGGTTTGTTTGACAGATGCAATGACGTGAAAACTGATGACAATTTATGTCGCATTCCAAAACTAAAACAAAAGAAAGAATATTCCAAGGCCAATCAAATCTATAGCTCTTAAATTTTTTGACTTTTCAATTTGGTCGGGTTCACGATATTATCCCTTTTGCGTGAACCTGCACATACATATATTTGATTAAATTTGAACTTTGTGGAGAGACAATAAAGCGCGAATTGACTCTTCGACGTTAGCAACATACCTAAATTGTTTAGATAACAATGAGTGCTTGTAATTTAATATAAACTTTATTGAATAACAACACAGTTCAAATTGGCTCTACATTTAGTTATTTATTCTATATTTAAAATATTTGTATAGGAAAAAGAAAAGGGCTCTTTTAGGGTTTTCCTGGAAATTATTCGAATTTTTCTCGCCGTAAGAACCATCCTTGGGCTTCAAGGAATATTTAAAAAAAAGAATTGTTAAGATTGGTCCATGCGTTGTTGAGTTGTGCGCTTACCAACACATTTTGCGATTCATTTTTATATAATAGATTATTTAATACAAGTTTTATTTAATGAACAATTGAAAAAAACATTAGTTCTTTACAACTCTATTTAATATATAATTTAATTAGTTGTGATTCTTACGGTATACTTACGGTATCCATAGGGTAGCCTATTACGGTATTCTTAGGTCAGCCTCTCAATACATATTTAACAACATATTTTTTATACGCCAAAATTTAATCACTTTTATCAAAAACAGTGATAGACAAATACTAGAAATAGAACAAACCCAAACGCCAAGTGTCGTCTTAAAAATTTTACAAATCCTTCATGGGCTTCAGTTTACGCATATCTACACAATACACAAGATATATTGACCTCCCATTTCTTGGTTTTAAGTATGAAAAAAAAGTCTATTATTAAATAATACTTTTTATAAGCTTTAAAGAGTTTTTAGTTGATCGAATTGCATGGAACTTAGATTATTGACTCGTTTAATATTATAATGAATAAATTAAAAAATGATAGATTTTATTTAAAAAGAGCAACTGTTGAGTTTTTGCCAGACTTTACTCACGAGTTGACAAAACTGACCTCTTTTAATGTGCGATTCAAAAGTTCAAATGTTTTATTTTTTAGTCCTACATCCTAAGTTACCTGGATCACGTTATCAATAAATTAGGTTCTGAACCGACTTCCACTGAAACACCAACTGTAACTTTGACAAGGCAAGAAGTCTTTCATTTTGCTTGTAACCTCGGCTTAGAGATTTGTGTTCAAGACTCACGCTCAAAATTCTTAGCCATGAGATCAGGCACTTGGTGAGTATTGTAATTTTTAACGGTATTATAATATTTTATGTTTCAAATAAATATGTTTAAATTTCTTATACGACTACTCGATTTTTACAAGCAATAGAAGAGCAAAACTCCTCTTCAACAGCAGGTTAATGTTTAGAAATGAACGAAATTCATAGTTAAATTATAATTTGGGAGAGACAAACCGTTTATTGACAATAAAAACTAAAAAAATATTTTAAAATTTCAATTTCAGGTAAAAAAAATTGGTTGTTACTAATTACTGCCTTATAATAATTTAAATTTCCAGGATTGATCCTAGAATTCGTCGTCACGTTTATATAGCAGGAATAAGAGAAGGGGGACAGGAAGATTTTGATTTTCTATTAAATAGATTTAAAACAGCAAATTTTGCTAATGACCAATTAGAGATGTTGAGAGGATTAGCTGCTACTAAAGATCCTCAATTATTAACAAGGTGACGTTGCATTCATTAAGAAATTAGGAGACACATTCTTTAACATTCATATCGTTCGTAATTATATTATTAATTTTAATTAACTTTTTTTTGTAATATATATAATATAACTGTCGCGTTATTTCAGATATCTGGAATTGACATTGGAAAAAGAAGTTCGGTCTCATGATAAACTAAATTCGTTTAACTACGCCCTCCTTGGTAACAAGGAAAATGCTGCGGTTGTTTTAGAGTTTGTTAAAAAGAATATAGCTGCGATTAGGCGAGCGTAAGTTATAATCTTTATAATATGATTAATATCTTCATAGTTCCGATGCGTAAACCATCATTTATGTTTTAGTTACGTTGAAGATTCTCCACCCACACCTGTACATACGGCTCTCGCCAATCTAGCCTCCTACCTCAATGAAACCGAACTGGATGATGTATGTATACTATAATAACTATAAAATTAATTAATCTACAAATTTTATTTATTAATTAGTTTAACAGACAACATTATGTCATCATGTTACTATAAATAAAATTATCTTTTATTATAATTTTTACGTTTCATCCGGTATTGAATAACTTATTAGATATAGAATATCAAAGTTGTTTTTTTCTTTCAATCTATTCATCTGTGGTATGACATATTATTATTTTTTTGCCTAAACACCATTAGAATAAATTGAATAATAAATAATTCTTTTTTAATTCTAATACTTTAATGTCGTAAAAACTTCGATGAAAGTTTACGTAACCAATTATAATTTACATTCATATTGTTAGAAATCTAGATTTTTGAACATTTTAATATTTATATTATTTGTTTCTTTATATGACAGTATGAAGACTGGCTCCGCCGAGAGCAGTCCGAATCAGCCCAATTTACCAGAGCAATATCTGCCATAACCTCAGCACGCAATGTTATTACTTGGGGGAAAAGAAATGCCGATATGATACTGACTGCAGCACGAGGAGGTGCGTCTGCAGTAATTGTGTCTACACTTTTATTAGCGGCAATGTGTTTATTAACTGTATTTGCCTGAGTATTACTGTAAAATGTTTATAATAAAATGTATTAAATTGATTTTTTTGTATTATTACTAAAATAGTTTGATGGAAATTGATTGATTGATTGAAATTGTGTAGAAGATAATTCATTATCAGGAAATATATAGTGTATTTTACACAAAATTTGGGACAATAGAATCGTAATAAGGAATATTTATTTATACGCCATAGCTGTGGATGTCTGTACGGTGGATGTGTTGTTTATTAACTGGTTGGTGGAATCAACCCCTTTATCGTCATTATCGTCATCACATTTTGGTGAGAAACGGTGGGAGAATAACACCCGAACCCTGAAAAATACAATTATAATGATCATACTTTCATCTGATGTACTTTCAAAGTATTATACTCTATATATAATAATATATAAGATTTTTGTATGTTTAATTTAATACTATCAGTATGATAAAATATTTTCGCTTGTGACCATGCAACAAAATGACCATTACAAGCAGTATTAGAGAATTAGCCTGGAAATAAAATATAACAAACTCTTGAAATCGCGTTTGTGCTAATGCCTCTCTAAGTTCAAATAGCTTATATACGAGTTTCCTTGTATTTCTAATTATGTAAACCACTGACATATCTTGGAAATTAGCGAGTCTTTCAAACTTTAGTACTTTTTAATGTACAGATTCTAGAACAACAAATATTTTATATTTGGTTATCCGTTCAAACATCACGAAAATAATTATCGCTAAATATGCAGGAACTTTGATGGCGTGGACATAATCTAAATCAATATAAAGTATACTTTTATATTGACTTCGATTATCAATAAAATTATAAATGGTTTGAGTTTTAATGACAATAATAATGTTAACTTTATTGTTTCCTCAATTTTTTTTTGTAATGATATGTCTAAATATTAAGGATCACAGTGGAAATAAAATCGCTTTCAACAGTTCGTAATAAATATATCTGTGAAAATAGCAGAATATGTTTCTAGCTTATACCTAACCTAATAACCCTGAAAATGTTGCAAAGGAGAATTAATAACAAATAAATGATAAGATAATATAAAAATGCGCGGCTACTTTGTGAAGAATATTTAAATCCAATTATTGATATTATAATGATAAGCCATTTTGTTGATAAAATATTTCATCTAATCCTTATTTTGTACAATTATTACGATTAAACGTTATTACCGGTAGTCGTGTTAAAGGAATAGGTAAATATTTTTAATGAGTTTTTTAAATAAAATATAAAAAAATATAAAAAATTGGAGAAAATATCTATTAATTTTTTAATTTCAGTCATGGCCTTATTGTTTCGGCTGGTATTACTGCCAGCATTGTTTGGTGTCATCAAATCAGATTTTCCTTTGGAAATTGAAGAACCAGTTTACTTCAGTAGTGTTGATGAGGAAATATATCGACTACCCGAAGATCTAGATCCAATAAATATTGCTTTAGAAATCACACCTTACTTCGAAGCAACATCTACTAAAGAAGCATTTACATTTGATGGTTTTGTTACTTTAACGGTCAGAGTAAGTAAATCAATTTTCATCAAATAAAATGAAATTCTATTGAATATTTATTAATATTTGACATAAAAAGTATTATTAGAATTAGACCTTTACTATTAAATCCTATAGTGATGTATTGTAACACATACTTTTATAGGCAGCTCGTGCTGACATTTCAACACTTACCATCCACGAAAATGTAAGAGAAATTCTCTCGGTAGACGTAACTGACCAGGCCGGTGTCTCATTGACTAATTCATATAAAAGAATTCGAGAACACCATTTTCTAGAAATAAATCTACAAAATGGAGTAACTTTACAAAATAATCAAATATACAAATTGATTATATCCTATATAGGAAATATTAACGAAACTCCACTTTCTCGTGGTATGTTTAGAGGAAGTTATAAGGACAATAACGGAAAAAGACAGTATGTATAATAATGGTTGTTGAGAAACTCAAGATTATAACTGTTATATAATATACAATAATAAATAAAATTTACGATTGTTTGTCACCACAGCTGGTACGCTGGAACTCATCTGCAGCCAACTAATTCAAGACAATTGTTCCCTTGCTTTGATGAACCGGGATTTAAATCAACTTTCGATATAATAGTCAATCGACCACTACACTTTACACAGACGTACTCAAATATGAGGATTAAAACTGAAAACCCGTACGTAATAAGGAATTAAATTTTACAGAGTTACTTGATACGAAATGAAAAAAATGATATTTTGAAATTTATAAAACAATACTTATGAATAAAAGTAATAATAAACATATTTTCAGGGTAGGAGATCGTCAGAGAGAAGTGTTCTATACAACGCCGAGAATGTCAGCATATTTAGTAACACTTCATATCAGTGAAGAGTTCGTACCAATTGCTGATAATAATGATATTAACGCCTCCTACCGAATTATTGCTAGACCAAATGCCAAGGGTCAGGGGGAATATGCTTTGGAAGTTGGTCCACCTTTAACTAAATGGTTAGCTGATTATTTTAATATCCCATATTACGAAATGGCTCAAAATATGAAAAATGATCAAATCGCTTCTCCTGACTGGGCTTCTGGTGCCACTGAAAATTGGGGATTAGTCTCCTATAGGTTTGTAAATATTTAATAATAGCAACGAAGCAATCAACGTGAAGCTATAGAAAAGGATATTAAATGACTAAAGTAATTACTTAAAATTTTAGAGAACTACGTCTTCTTTATGAGGAAGGTGAGACAAATGTTGCAGACAAAACGACTATTGGTACAATAACGGCCCATGAGTTGGCACATAAATGGTTCGGGAACCTTATCACTTGTAGATGGTGGGATAACGTGTGGATTAACGAAGGGTTCGCTAGTTATTTCGAAAACTTTGCGATGGATGGTGTATGTAGATCAATATTACCTTAATTTTGATTTAAAATTTACAACTCTAGTTATAATGTTTTTAATAGGTCGATCCAAGTCTGGAATTAGCAGAAAAGTTTATCATAGGTGCAGTTCAAGGTGCTTTATCAACTGATTCCTCAGCATCAACCAGAGCCCTAAAGCATACTGTGAATACTCCAGCACAAGTCACTGGACACTTTACTGGCATCAGTTATACGAAAGGGGCATCTTTTCTTCTAATGTTAAAACATTTACTCGGAGAATCTACTTTTAAGAAGGCCTTAAATTATTTCCTCATTGACAGGTAAAATTAATTTTGAACACTGTGTTATATTGTATTATATAAATATTTGATTAGTGTATCATATCTGATTGTAATAAATTTGATCTAGACAGAACTAGTAACGTGGTAAACAAGATAATATTTTTTATCATGATAACACATAATAATAAAATTACAATATTTACGATTACAAAACAATTTAAATGTGAAATTTATTGATGTTTTATAAAACCCATCATCATTATTATTAAGACCAGATTAACTTTTTATATATGAAAAATAATTAACAAAGGTTATTTTATGTTAATAATAGTTAAATAACTTTAGAATAATACTTATTACAAGAACGGAATTTATTACAGTTATAATAAAATAAAGTAAGTGCTTATATAGATAACCAATAACTAATTGATAATTACAATTACCTATAAACGTTGTTTATAAGAAGATAATTAACATGTCTAAGAACATATTTCTTTTCTAAAGATGATTCTACGTACACCAACACAAATTGTTATTTAAGATTGAATTATCATTTGCCCAATTCTATTCTATCTCATCTGAAAGCAATCGTGTCTAATAATAAACGAAAGAGATAACATTAATAGCCGAAACAAATGTTACAGATCATACGAACATGCTTTCCCATCTGATCTCTACAATTCTTTCGAAAGAGCAGTTCAAGAAGATGGTGTCAAAGTACCTAATTTAAATATTAAATCCTTTATGCAGTACTGGGTAGAAGAGAGAGGTTATCCAGTTCTTAACGTCGTTGTTAATACGGAGACAGGTGTTGTGACTCTCACACAGGTAGTAATAAAAATAATTTTAATGCATAACAATAGTAATGCATGATAAAACATAAAAATAACTTTTATTTATGGTTATATGTTTAATAATGTTACAGGAGCGTTTCTTCATTAGCGCTTCATCAACACCGACTGATCAAGTTTGGCCACTGCCTTTAACTTACACCTCTGCCAAAAACCCGAATTTTAATAATCTAACTCCAAAGACTGTGATGATTGACAAATCAATTCAGATTCGTAAAGATCCAGGCGAGGAGTGGGTTCTATTTAACCTACAACAAAAAGGTGATATTTTATTATTAAGATACTCCTCGGTTTTTATTTTGTACATACTCGTAATAATATTTTTTCTTACAGACTTCTACCGAGTGAACTATGACACACATACATGGGGATTAATTGCGTCTGCTTTGAAAAGTAATCGCTCCATTATTCCTCGTCTAAACCGGGCACAGGTAAAAAAAACCTCTTAGTGTTGCAAATACACAAAAATCTACTTTGTTTCTTCATTTTATACAGTTATATTTTGCAGATTGTTGATGACGTCTTTGCTCTGATGAGGTCAGGGCGTATGGAGTTTAATTTGGGCTTTAAAGTGCTAGACTTTCTAAAGGATGAAACAGATTATTATCCCTGGTCTCCGGCTATCACTGGATTTAATTGGATTAGAAATCGGTTCTTACATCTACCTGAAACACTAAAGGACTTTGATGTATGTTATATAACTATTATAAGTTGAAATCCATTTTTTTGGTGACTAAAATCGGACTGTGTAGTACCATTATTTCTGATATTGGGTGATATTTTTGTTTCTAGGAGATCCTTTACAGCTTCTTAGCGACAGTCATTTCCGATTTGGGTTACGATGTACAAATCGGTGAGCCTGTAACAAGAACTTTGAACAGATTCTATATCCTATCATTTGCTTGCAACATCGGTCATGAGGGGTGTGTCAATAATGCCTTAGCTAAATTTAATGCATTGAGGAGTAATTCTATTGCGTAAGTATATTTTTTTACTAAAAAAGTTAGAGGTCTATTTTATTTCAAACAATGTAAGGCGCGGCCAATTTCCCCTCATATTGGTATTGCACCACATTACTCTATTTGATTACCCTTCACCGTATCTCTTTTGTAAATGGGTTCTTAGCACGCAATGTTAGCATGTGTAAAAATATTTTATTCTTAAAAAATGTTAATGTTATTCTAAAATAATAATTGTTCATTTTATTGTTTTCAGTGTGAATCCAAATCTTAGAAGACATGTTTTCTGCCAAGGTTTGTTAAACAATGGGTATGACGCTTGGAAATTCTTATATCAGAGGTGGTTGAACTCCAATAATCATGCTGATCAGTTCGCAATGCTGAGATCTCTTGGATGCACTTCTGATAAACAAGCAGTGCAAGAGTAAGTATTATTAAATGTCATGAAAACATTATCTTAAAAACGTTTTAATTTACATGCTATTATCATTATTATCTATATTACAATCAATAGCCTTCACATACATTCGAGTAATAATTGCCTATACTTGACTTAGTAGAAGCGGATTATCTATAAATTAGAGTTTTAAATATTATTTTTATTTACAGATATCTTGAAATGATTTTGAGCGATGATCTCAAATCTCAAGATAGCAGTAACGCGTTTACATTTTTGTTTATGGGTAACAGAGGAAATACTAGACTTGCGCTGGAATTCATTAAAGGAAAAGTTGATGAAATAAGACGAAAGTAAGTGTGTTGAGGATTAATATATTAATAAATAAAATTATATTTATTGTCATTATTGAACTAATTTCAAGTTTTCTATATAAATAACCTGGATTAAATAATGTTTTTTCATATTTCAGACTTGTGCTTCCTGCATGGTTTGACACTGTGCTAAGTAATCTTGCTGGTTATTCAGATGAGGAAGGACTTAAAGAAGTAAGTATCACGAATTAAATGAAGTGAAGTGAAGAGAAGAAAATGAAGTGAACTTTCTTCATATATTTAAAGTTGTATGAATATGACACAAAATTATGGTCACTGATACACACAATATTATCTTCGTTACTTAATTACTTATACTGACAGATATTTTTTATTTTTTCCATTTTATCTTTTAATTTATACCGCTATTTCAACTATTGCGAGGCTGATTCAATGTAATCTGTAGCGGAGATAATGTGTCCAACAGAGAGACATATACTTATATCTTGAGTCGGGGAATCACGTATCTATTATCTTCATCCAAAATCTAAAAATATCACTCGAAATTCGGTTTGAGTAAGTTTTGATGAAGATTGATAATTCATTTTATAAATATTAAAGAACAAATTATAAAAAAAAAACAAATATTCTTACCAGAATTAAAAACGGAGATTATCTTTGGTAATCAGCAACCATTTCCAGACCGCCACAATAATTCTAAAACGAATTAACTCTCATAGTTAACTTGGTTTGTCTATTATAATCCAAATTTCCCAGCATTTTTTCATTACTTAATAGTATCAAAGGAGGATGTAACGATAGTTATCAAAACAGTTGCTAAAAGACGAGAGTGGTTTTATTTTTCAACTAGCTACTGCTATTGCTCACGACTGTGACCGTTACCATGACGTTTAAGTCTTGTTTAAATTGACACAACTTTTTATTTCTTGACCGATTTAAAGGTAACAAACACTCAAGTGAAAGCTACAACAATATATCAGTAAAAACTGTATTCGAATCGGAGAAACCGTTTCAGAACGCTCACAAACCCACAGATAAACAGACAAACAGATAAATATTCAAAAGTTCATTGATTTAGGTTCTCACCTTTACTAAAGACGCCAAGTGCTCCCAAACATATTTATCTACTGGCAGTAATCAGTTACAGATTATTTATATCTATATTTATTCTAATAAAAATACTAGTCTCAAAGATTTTTTTAATAAATGTATTATGATATATGAACCGACACTTCAAAGTAGATATCAAATCTAGTCTAGTAATAAAACACAAACAATCAAATATATATTACATATAAACTCACTAAATATTGAATATAGGCGTTTTCTTTAGAATTGCTTATAGAATGATCAGTGTGTGATATTTTATGATACATATATTTTAGATGGAGCAATGGCTTACTACCAATCAAGAAACTGTTCCAAATTACCAAGTCGGATTGAACGCGATTGCTAGCGCGAGATTGAATATGAAATGGGGGTCGGATAGAGCTGATGAGATCGTGAAAGCTGCAAGAGGTTCAGCTACCATTGCACTGCCAGCTATTATGATGGTGCTTACCACATCACTGGCGTTATTATTGAATTATATATAGACTTTTTTGCTTCAAGATTCTATAAGAAAATATAAACTGGTCTGTGATAGGTTGCAGGGTAGTAAGTAACACGCCAAAATGTTAGTTAATCCTGTTATTATAAAGATTAAATGTAATAGAATACGTTTACAAAATAATTATTTAATGAATTAATGAATCAATAATTAAATTATTTATTTATTAGCAATTATTTGAATTGGCTAACAAATGAATAACAAGGTAGTAAATGTTAAATCACTTTACAAGTTTACAAGTTGTTATAACTACCAGTTTTAAGATTTATAAATAAATGAAATTTTGTTAACCAAATGTTTTTTTATCATTTTAAACCAACCCTAATAGATTTTTGAAAAATTTTAATTATTAAAGATTTTCAAAGAAACACAAAAAAATATCATATCAGCGTACCCAACAATGATAACGTAAAACTCGAGATGATAATCTTTAAAAAGAGTATCTTATATTCCAACTACAGTTTGCATCACTTATTGTCGTAGTGAAGACAACAGGTATGTTAGTTTAATTATTTATTTTTGAATTTTTTTTATACATTAAAAAGCTTCTACGAAATTATTACTAAATTATTTCGGAGAACCACAAATGGTTTGAAAACAAGTGCCTTGATATATTTATTTTTCAAGTGATGTAATTCAAGTTTTCGCCAACTAAATTTATGGTTATTCTTCTTCTTCTTCTTATTCTTATTATAATTCTTTTGTTATCATTGAAGATTAAAAGACAAAGTAATCACAGATTATATGTCTCAGGTTTTATGTTTTACTATTAATAAGATTATTATTTAGGTACTTCATAATTAATGTTATATTTTTAGAGATGTTGCGACCACTACTTCTCGCGGTGGCGTGTGTCACCGTACAAATAGTTAATGGTGATACGAACCATAGGTTAAACACTACCATAACACCATCAGCCTACAGCATCACCATTACACCATATTTTGACACAGCTGATGACCGAGCATTTACCTTTGATGGAGAAGTGACTATTACTTTCACAACAAATTCAAATATCAATAAAATTAAGATTCATTCCGAAGACCTAATTTATACCAGTAATAATATAACTCTAAGGAATGGAGCAAATGTTATTGATTTGAAAGAGAATAATCCTCTAGAATTTGAAAAAGCTTACTCCTTTGCGCACATTAATCTAGCAAACGATTTATCTGCGGAGATTGTGTATACTCTGAATATTGTTTATAAAGGACCCATTAGGACTGATCTGAATGGGTTTTATAGGAATTACTTTATTCAAAATGGAGTCAAGAAGTGAGTACAACTTTTAAAATGATATTTAATTTACATATACCTAATATTTTTTAAACAAGGTTAGTAATATTATATTTATTAATTAATATATACATTAATATAAATTTTAAGATTATTTTAATATTTATTTTACTCAAGCCATATACAAAAGTTTTTAAACTGATTTTAAATTGAAATCTGTATTATTTAAAAATATTTATCTTTTTACATCTCGTAACATTTATTAACATTTAAATTGTAAATGTATACGAGAAACCTTTTAGACGTTTATAACATATTACATGGATGACTTTTATTATTATTTATCTTACATCAAGAGGCAATGCTGTAAAACAGATAGACAAGATAATAGACATATAGATGGATCAGAAAAGTTATCGTTTTATCCATTTGATCTTCTTATCAATATTGACATATCTACTTGTTATGTTACGATAAATTTATAGTAATTTATTTTTGCAATTTTTTTAAGGTTTGAGTATGGTAAACTTGCATGCGGGTCACAGATAATACGTGATCACCGCCACCTATGAACTCTTGCAACATCCGAGGAGTTGACAAGAGCGTTGCCGACCTTGACAAGGCGGGCAAACACTTTTTTTTAATTTAGCCATGTCGTAACGATACGGGAACACCGCTGAAGGAAATTAATTCCACAGCTTTGTGGTACGTGGAAGAAAACGTTACGTTTCTTGAAAACCGCACAGTAGAAGATGGCCACGCATCCAGATGGTAGTACTCGCGGTGACGTGCTCTGAGATTATAAAAATTGGTGACAGGTACCAGATCAAATACCTATTCAGAACACTCCCCATTGTAAATGTTGTAGAAGACGTATAAAGAAGCTACGAGTAAGTCCCTATGCAATAGCAAAGAGTCCAGCGGTTCCGTTCAGTACCGGGTCCCCGAATATCCGAACGGATCTCCGTAATACGTGATGAAAGAATAGTAGCTATAATTGAGGTGATAAGGATCAGGAATGAAAACAGTACTCTATGTCGGACCTGTGCTCTGTAAAGCGCAAGTGTTTGGCCAGGCTTAAAATATGTCTCAATTTGTTGATCACTCTCAATTTTAACTTTATGTCTTTTTAGTATTAAACTGAACGAGGTTCAGTTCTGCGAGCATAATTAAGATGGTCTCTATAGATGACACAAGTTTATTTTAGCACTTGTTGAAGTTTCTAAAGGAGCCCCTTTTGCCATACATGATCAAATACTTGCCAAATTCAAACTAATTGCTAAACCCTCTCCCTTACTTTCAATAATGGGTGCCCAAGAGTGTGTGAATATATAACAGAAGATCACCAACCGATCGACTATGACGAAAACCATAATGCCGGTCATTGATCAACTGCCGATACTCCAGGTACGTAAGAAGCCGTTGGTTGATGATACGTTACATTATTTTGGAGAAAAAAGAAGAGTCTGTAGTTAGCTAGGTCCGAGCTATCACATTTTTTGAGTGTCGGATGGACAAGGACACTATTTCATGAGACTATAATTACACCTTTAAGATGTACGTAAAGGCGTAAGCACCGAAAATGACATCTAGCGCACTCAACTTATGAACATCCAAGGCAATAGACATTTTCATGTTGTTTTTTTAGGCCGAAAAATTATTTACAGTATTGAGCTCTGACACCGCGGAATGTCTTGCCCTGGTGCGTTGTCTTCCCCCTGTTATCCAAGGTAGAGTTTGAGGGAAAAAGAGTGTCCAAGAAATCGGCTTTCTTTTTGCCCTATAAGCCAGAATCTTGCGATTTTCCGATCGAGGAGATCGCAGTTGCTGTGATCATTGGAAGAGAAACAAACCAGCCCTCATGGGTAGAATGCAAAAAAGGATCGCATTCAATCCTAATCAGCTGATTTGTTAGGTCGCAGATATTGCACAAGTCGGTACAAGATGTGGTTTGCCAGAAAAAAGCTAAACACAGATCTTCCTGCGCAGTCGGTGTTACATAATCCTAGCAAATCGGAATTGTGTACTTTAAAGTCCCCGAGGATTACGATTTCCGAGGAAGGAGTCTAGGAAAGCAGGTCGTCCAATTTAGCATGGACATGGCCCAAGAGTTGATCCATTTCCGCATTACTATTATGGGAACGGTAGAGGTAGGCGTAGAATTCGGCATCATCGTCTATGTCTACGGCCCGCAAAAGTGCAGAATGGACAAGACCTGCAAAAATAATGGTACCAGATATCATTCCTTATAAACAAAGGTACCTCGGCGTGTAGTATAAAATGATGCTCAAGTATATACCCGCGATATGATAAGTACGTTATGTCATTAGGTTGAGATATCTGCGCCTCCGTTATAAATTACGTTATACATTATACATTGCCTGCCCCAGATATTAAGAGCAACCTGAGCCAAATTCGAGAATCCCTCGATTTGCTCGGGCAAGGGTTCTCCGTCTTCATCAACTCTCTTGGGGTATATTTTTTTTGTGGCGCCTCTTTCATGTTTGGTGGTTTAGTTTAGTCTAGTTTAATTATATGAATTTGGTTACTACACGTCGATCTTCTGAGGGAGGGAGCTTCTTCTCCGGTCGAGTCAGTGCAATAAAAGTTGTACTGTAAATTTTAAGTACATTACCATAACATACTAATTAACATTGCAAAAAACACAGAAGGGTATAAACTTATGATTTTATAAAGTATTTAAGTAGTGTATATACACTACATATACACTATACATGTATATATATACACTATAAAATAGATTTTATAAATTCTTTTACATATCATAGGCTTCATATTATTTCGTTTATTTGAAAATATTCCCGAGCTTTCAATTCGCACAATGGCGAAAAAAATAACAACATGAAGGAAATAATTCTGGTGTTTATATTTTTAAGATGGCTTGGTGCAACACAATTCGAGTCTACCCACGCAAGAAAGGTATTCCCTAGTTTCGATGAACCCGAATACAAGGCGGTTTTTACATTAACCATTGATAGACCAGCGGATTATCAGCCTTCTTTGGCAAACACAAAACTAGCATCAACATTCCTAATGTAAGATTAAAAAGATTTTATTCTATTTATTTATTTTAAAATAATATACACCTCAAACATACACGATATGAACTCGGACACAATGTCAACATCTAAATATTTTTAAATATCTATTTTAAGGCCAAATGGTTACATTCGAGAAGTTTTTTATCCTACCCCAAGGATGTCCACTTATCTCGTCGCTTTCCTCGTGTCACAATTTGAAGCTGGTGCGTCGATAACAATTGGAACGAATGAATTTGGTGTCTATACTAGACCAGACGCTAAAAATCAAACTGAATATGCCTTTGATTTTGGTCAAAGAGTTGTAAATGCACTCGGTGATTATTTGGGTATTGATTATTATTCGACGAACAGCAATTTGAGACTTGACCATGTCGCATTAACGGACTTTAGGGCGGGTGCCATGGAAAACTGGGGACTTATTAAATACAGGTAAAAAATATAATTGATTTTAATATATTTTTATATTTCGTTATTTTAATAAATAAAGTTCTCTAATTTAAACGACACAACACGTTTTAAATTTTAATATTATTGTAGGGAATCTCTTTTATTGTACGTTCCTGAGGAATCAACGCCATATTTTAAATATAGAATAGCACAAGTTATAGCTCATGAGACCGCACACATGTGGTTCGGCAACCTCGTTACTTGTCACTGGTGGAGCAATACCTGGTTAAACGAAGGTTTTGCCAATTATTTCCAAGATTATATAACCTCCTTGGTAAGGAAATATGTATTATTATATAATAACTAATAGGGTCAATGAGAGGCTAAGTGATAAAGCATATATGTTATAATTGTTGAGGTTTATGAAGGGATGTAGGATATTAAAATACCTGGACAGGACCCTTCCTGTCCAGGTATTTTAATATCCTATACCCCTGTATAGGCATACAGCTGACCCACTCATTTTACTAAACGTGACTAACCTAACCTGACTACTTTACTAGACGGCGATAGTACACGGAACAAACCTACTTCTAAAAGACCTACAGTCTAATAATTATAGATAAGCTTAACAATCACAAAGATTTTTAAAAGTTAAAAATAATGGCATGTTTTTGTTGTTTAGATTGAACCAGAAGTCGGAGCTGAGGATATGCTTGTTATTGGTTCTGTATATTCAGCATACGGTGCTGACGATAACCCAGATTCTCCTGCATTAACAAATAACAATGTAAATTCACCTGCAGAAATAAGCGGACATTTTGGTACTATTACATATCAAAAAGGTGGATCTGTTATAAGAATGATGCACAATTTAATCGGCGATGATGCTTTTAGAAGTGGCCTAAATTCATACTTATCTGCTAAGTACGTGTGTTCAAGTTACCTGTAGTACTTTATACATTGCGATGACTTTTTTTTACAATATATTGGTACTTTTTTAGTCAATTTCAATCCGGTTATCCAGAATTATTATATTCGTCCTTGGAAGAAAGTGTAAGAAACTTTAGTTCTTTGTCTAATTATGAAGGATTCGATTTTACTAGCATAATGAGTTCCTGGATACAACAACCTGGACATCCTATTTTAAATGTGAATGTGAACTACGAAAGTTCGTCAATTGAATTACGCCAGGTACAATATCCATTATAATAATATTTACAACATAATAAGATGAATGGCAGTATCAAATAAATAATTGTTACAGAAACGTTTTTACATAAATTCATCCATCACCTCGGATGAAATATATACAATACCAATCACCTTTACTCTTGAAGCTGATTTTGATTTTGAAAACACTAAACCAGCGTTTATTATGGATAAGAATACTTACGTTTTGATAGTCAACGATATTAAAGATAAAGAAACATGGCCTATTTTTAATGTTCAAGAAACAGGTAACAAAAATAATATTTATTAATATACTCGTATGTTAATGTTATAAAATTAGTCATGGAAGTGGACTTAACTAATAAGACAAAATAAAAAAAAATATATAAAAAAACTTCTTTGTAAAATCTTGTGATTTTTTTTAAGGTTTTTATAGAGTTAATTATGATAGTCATACTTGGAATCTTATATCGGAACATCTAAAGAGTAACAGAAGAGAAGAGATTCATTATTTGAACAGAGCTAAGGTAATGATATTTTTTATAATTACTTTTGAAATTCCATTACTCCTTTTTATTCGAGGTACTATTTCGAAAAGGAAAATATTTTGCGCCCCACACTTGTGTAAATTTTGTCTTGTAGATTGTAAACGACTTGTTTGCATTTTTGTTTGCGGATGAAATAAAATTTGAGCTTTTGCATGATGTACTGCAATTCTTATCAAATGAAAATGAATATGCTGTTTGGAACGCAGCTCTTAAGGGCCTAAATAAGCTGAGGAATTATTACATTGGTACTGATACGTTGGATCTGATTGATGTAAGTTAGAATATATAATATAAAATCATAAATGTGTAAAGTATTGTAAAACTATTGCAAATTTTCATTAAATTTATTGGTTTTTAGCAATTTTCTTTAGAATTACTAGAAGGAGTGGTTAGCCGTATTGGTTACGAAGTTAAAGCTACAGATGACATCAAAACTCTTAGAAACAGAATGGAATTATTAGAATTCGCTTGTAAACTTGGCCATAAAGAATGTATTGACCATTCTCTGAAGTGGTTCAAAGACTTTAAAAATAATGGAGTATGGTAAGACATAAAAGAATGAATTCTGTAATGTTTATATAAAAAAGGTTAATAAAAATCTTAAAAATGTATTTTAATATTTCAAGGATTCAGCCTAGTTTGAGAACCGTTGCATATTGCACTGGTCTTAGCTATGGAAATGACGAAGACTTCGACTTTTTGTGGAATCGGCTTGTATCAACTAACGTCGCTAACGAGGCACGAATTATTGCTGAAATTTTAGGTTGCACTCCGGATGAAAGCAAACTGAATAGGTAGGTCTCTCGTCTTTTAGAGAGGTTTTTATTACTTTATTAAATTAAGATTAGTATTATATCCATTGTCGTGTCATTTATTATGTAATACTCTTTGACGCATAACGTCTGTAACCTAATATTTGTATTATTACTATTATATAAAACTTATTAATACTGAGGAGTTAAGTAGAGTGACTGGTGTTAAGTTTGTTGTTCAGTATAATCTCTCTAAATGATGAATCACTATTTTGTTTTAGTTATCTCGTGTCGATGTTACTAGAAAATAGTCCAATCAAAACCCAGGATCTTACAGTACCTCTCATAAGTGTACTGTCAAATTATGGTAACTTAGAGTTGGTTATACAAGGACTTCAATCTAATGTATCTCTTTGGAAGTCCATGTAAGTTGGTTATCCTTTGTTTGATTTTTTATTTTTCTTTTAATTTTTTTCTTTTAAGAATATTTTATTATATTTTATTATTTAATTTTAGCTATCCATCTTTGGGAACAGTATTGTCTACGATTGCATCGTCTCTTCACACCGAGGAAGACTTTAAGAATGTAAGTTGCAGTCTGTTATCCATAATTGAAATTGAAACAAAAATAATAAAATTTCCAAAATTTAATTTGCATTAAGATAGTCGTACTACAATTTTTCTTACATAAAATAAATTATATCGGGTGTACTCATTGAGCGAGAACGCAAATTATGGTACAAACTCATAATTTGTCAGTATTGTTAAAACCTTAAAGCTTAATGATAAATCATTCTTAAAATTATATTTCAGATAATTTCAGGTCGGTCTCCATCAATAACCGTTCATGATTAATATAATTCGTATTGTTTAGAATTCAATATTTGTAACAAGTTTGAGAGAATCAGGGACACATCATCATCAAATACCTGTTAATCGATTTATAATTCAATTTTTTTTGTAGATTTTATCAGTACTTCATTTTACAATAAGTTGCACGAATATACATTACATAAGTCTTTTTCACATTAAACAATAATTAATTTTTAAATCTAAAAGTCACAAACAATAAAATTAATAAACAATAAAACTTGCATACTAGATTATAAGAAAACTATACTTAATATTGTTATAATACTAAAATATGTAATTGTATTAGCAACTTAAAACTAAAACATTGCAAACTATAATGCACACGTTGAACATGTGCCAAAAACAGCGGTGACATTAAATGCGAAGTCAATATCGTTGAAATAGTCACAAATGTCATGTTAAAGCCACGCGATAATCTACTAGGTTTAAAGTATTTTATTGTTACAATTAGCTGTTACATAGATATTAATTGAAAAAAATAATTTTACAGTTTGAAAGCTGGTTATCAACATGCTCAGAATGTGGTGAAGATGTCGTGAAAAGTGGTAGGAATTCTGTAGTCAAAGCCAGAGCTGTGACCGCTTGGGCAGATAGCCACAAAAGTGATATTTCGGCCAGTTTGAGAAACGATGCCATAAGCGCAACAGCCTCCGTGGCATTGCTATTGGTTGGCGCTCTTTTGGTTATGGTTTGAACGACTATAATTTTATTAAATTAAAACTTTATTAAATTAAAACGTTTATTTATCTGTTCTTATTTTTTTTATATATAATTTACTATTTTTTGTTATTTGTATAAAGTTTAAATTTACAAAATATTTATGTTTCTCTTTTCTCTATTTAGACGTTGTATTATTAACAAGGCCTGTACTCGTTGTTTAAATTTATTTATTCTTTATTAATTACTTTAATCCGAAAGAGATTATAAATGTATTTGTTAATACATTATTAAAAAAAAAATCTTTTATTTTCGTAATACTTAAAAAACTTAATTCTGATTTGAATTTGTGTGTGTCTTTATTATTGCATCACATTACATTATCTGATTACCTGTTACCGTAACTTCTTTGTTATACATTTATAGTGTAAAAAAACTTTTGTTCAAAAATGATAATGTTATACTATAATAAAAACTGTTCAATTTATTGTTTGAAGAAATAAACCTTACGTTGGAATTCACAAAAGGAAAAAATAAATAAGACGAAAGTAAGTTTGTTGAAGATTAATATCATTATAATTAAAAATATATCTATTAACGCTATTAATATTGTATTCTCAATGTAAATCAACCTAAAATGAATAATGTTTTTCATATTTTCGACTTGTACTTCAAGCATCGTTTACCACCGTGCTGAGTAATCTTGAAGGACCTAAAGAAATAAGAATCACGATTTGAATAATATAATTAAAAATAATATACTTAGACACAAAGTTATTTTATTATGTTCTACCATGAACATAAAAAATATATTATACGTTTCCTGTGAACACACAGGAAACATAATATTTTCTTCTTTACTTAATTACTTTTGTTAATTTTGTTAAATAAATACAAATGTCTTGTTTTAAACCTTTAATATTTCTCACCGTATCACGAAAATTTTATGTTTATTGTTACTTTTGCGAGGTTGATCTAAAATAATCTGTAGCTGAGATAACGTTTACAAGAGGAAAATACATACGTGTAACCAAGACCGGAGGCGCTGGCGCATCGAAGGAGTGAAAGCCCTTAATAATAAAGTATTTTCTATACAAAAGAAAAAATTCTCAAGTCTTTCTAAAATTTATTGTTAGTCAACAAATTTGTTTCATTAAATGATGTAGTAATTTGTTAAAGTAAAATACAATTTATTAAAAACTATAAGAAGAAAACGTAAATGTCTAAAATTGTTAATAGAAAATATTAGGAATTGGGCATGCTAGATCTAATATGAAATAATGCTGTTTATCACATCACTGTTGTTACAACTGAATTACATATAGACTGTTTCGCTTCATTTTATATAATTTTTCCATCAAGATTTCTTGAGAAAATGTAAGCTGTTTCGTGACATATTAGAAAGTAATAACACGTAAAATTTTAGTTAATCCTGTTATTATAAAGATTTAAAGCATTTTTTTATCTTACGTCTTTGCTGTGACCACGATGGAGCCACCGGTTAGGCATTTAAAGTAAGAAGATACAGAGACGTACAAAATATGAGAAAAATAATGTAAGCGTCACATCACCCTACAAGTTGTTGTAACTACTAGATATATTTAAGATATACAAATGAATGAAAATATTTTACCAAATATTTATTTGATATTTTAAACCAGCCTAAATAGATTTACTTTTAGATTATGAAGATTATGAATATATATGAATTTAGATTATGAATAATGAAGAGCTTTCAAATATATGTAACTATTATTTATTTAAGAAGGTCTACCTGAAATACAAAAAAGGTTCATATCAGCACACAATACTGATAAGGTAAATTTCGAGATGATTATTATCTTTAAGGCTACGAACAGTATCTAATACACTCTACACTACTTATAGCCGTAGTGAAAACAGCAGGTATGTTAGTTTAATAATTTAATATTTTGAAACAAAACGCTTATACGAAATTATTGTTAAATTAATTAGGAAATCTACTAATAGTTTAAAAATTAAGTACCTTGATATATTTATTTATCTAGTGATGTAATTTAACTTTTCGTCTTTTATTAACTAAATTTATGGTTAATTCTTATGTTATTATTGAAGAGTAAAAGAGAAAGTAATCACAGATTATATTTCTCAGGTTTTATGTATTATTTAGGTGTTTCATAACTATGTAATGTTATATTTTTAGAGATGTTGCGACCACTACTTCTCGCGGTGGCGTGTGTCACCGTACAAATAGTTAATGGTGATACGAACCATAGGTTAAACACTACCATAACACCATCAGCCTACAGCATCACCATTACACCATATTTTGACACAGCTGATGACCGAGCATTTACCTTCGATGGAGAAGTGACCATTACTTTCACAACAAATTCAAACATCAATAAAATTAAGCTTCATTCCCAAGACTTAATTTATACCAGTAATAATATAACTGTAAGGAATGGAGCAAATGTTATTGGTCTGAAGGAGGATAATCCTCTAGAATTTGAGAAAGCTTACTCGTTTGTTCACATTAATCTAGCAAACGATTTATCTGCGGGGATTGTGTATACTCTGAATATTGTTTATAAAGGACCTCTAAGGACTGATCTAAGTGGGTTTTATAGGAGTTACTTTATTCAAAATGGAGTCAAGAAGTAAGTACAAGTTTTGAAATGATATTTTATTTAGATTTATCCCATTATTTTGAAACATGGCTATCTATTAATATAAATCTTAAGATAACTTTAAAATGAAATTATTTTACTCAATCCTTATATACATATTATAGTTCTTTCTGATTTTAAAATACAAACCATATTATTGCCAGACATTTTATTTTGGGTAGACCTCGAAGAATTCGGTCTGCCCATTCATTTGTCCCCTACTTTCGAATTTTGGAAAAATTTCTTCACAGGAGGTCTTCTTATGACCAGCTGAGTCCGAAATGACCATAGGTCAAAAAGTTTATATATATATATATATATATATATATATATATATGCGTGCGTGCGTCCAGATTCGACTTTTGTCAGCACGATAGCGGCCGCAGTTTCACTCGGTTCGCTTTCAAACTTTGCACAAAAATCAATCATCCTAAAATGAAGGTTAAGTTCGTTAACCAGAGAAATCGGACCACAGGGGGCGCTAGGGCCTCACTTTTTCTGATTTTAGTTTTTCGACCATAACTTTTTCCCTATACAAAGAAGATTAATCGCGTTCATATTATATGATGTCTTTGATGAATACCTATAACTAATGTAAATAAACCGAAAACCTAACTTCAATAACTTAGGGGTGGGGGTAAAAAAACCGAAAATTTTTGGAAAAAAAATCATAACTTTTTTCTGGTAAACATTCTTACATCACAAGTATTTTTAATAGAAAGGCTATTTTTTACTTTAAATTTAAGTATCAGAAGTTTTTCCCGTAAAAGGTACCGTTTCTGAGAAAAAAAATAAAAACCACTTTTAGCTTGAAAATTTAAGGTAGGTAAAACCACGTCAACTTTTTTCTGGTAACATTCCCTCGTCTCAAATATTTTTAATACAAAGGTTATTTTTTACTCTAAATTTATGTATCAAAAGTATTTCCAAAAAAGATACCTTTTCTGAGAAAAAAAAATAAAACCGCTTTTTGCTTGAAAATGTTTGATGTAAACAACGGCATCATGTATTATTGTTAGGTAGTGAGTTATATTTTAAACGAGTTACACACGAGGTCTACCCACGCGTGTCCCCCTGCGGGTACGGATTTTTTTACAATCTCGTTATTCTAACATTTAAATTGTAAATGTACATGAGACTTAAATACGTTGCTTATTTGACGAGAGAAAACATATTACATTAAAAAATATATAAGTATTATATAACTTTTTAGGGATAACATCTATTATTTCTTATCTTATATCACGAGGCAATACTGTAAAACTATTTGATAGACAAATAAAATGGATTAGAAAAGTTATCGTCTTATCCAGATGATTATCTTCTCAATATTGACATATTTACTATTTGTTGATGTATGATAAGTTCATAGTATCTAGATACTGTTTTATATTTTGTTATTATAAGAATTCATTATGCAATTACATTTTGTATTGACTAAGATTTATTATTTAAAGTATTTAAGTAAGCAGATCTAATGAAACGTGAAGTTTTGATGAACATTGCAAAACCCGATATAGGATAAAAATTATTAGAATATAGTAAACCCAGTATAGTTAATAATTTAATAAGTCAAGTATATATACGTTCACTATAAATTAGTTATTATATATTTTTTTATTTTCATTTATATAACCAATAAAATATTTAGTTTTAATAAAAGTGTTCTCGTTCTTGCACTTCAAGTAATGGTAAAAAAATTATAATTAAGTTATTCAAGTATTTACATTTTTTAGATGGCTTGGTGCAACACAATTCCAGCCTACCCACGCAAGAAAGGTATTTCCTAGTTTCGATGAACCCGAATTTAAGGCGGTTTTCACACTAACCATTGATAGACCAGCGAATTACCAACCTTCCCTGGCAAACACAAAACTCGAGTCAACATTCCTGATGTAAGAATAAAATATTTTATTTCATTTATATACTTCAAATTAAGACACACCTCAAGCAAAAACAATTAAAAATATGAACTCAGACACAACATCAAAGTCTAAATATTTTAAATTTCTATTTTAAGGCCAAATGGTTACATTCGTGAAGTATTTTATCCTACGCCAAGGATGTCCACGTATCTTGTTGCTTTCCTCGTGTCAGAATTTGAAGCTGGGGCGTCGATAACGGTTGGAACAAACGAATTTGGTATTTATACTAGACCAGACGCTAAAAATCAAACTGCACATGCCTTTGATTTTGGTCAAAGAGTTGTGAAGGCACTCGGTGATTATTTCGGTATTGATTATTATTCGATCAACAGCAATTTGAAACTTGACCATGTCGCATTACCGGACTTTAAAGGGGGTGCCATGGAAAACTGGGGACTTCTTAAATACAAGTACGAAATAAAATTTCTTAGAAATTTCTTAATTTTAGATAATACTACAATCACAAAATATTATTTTTGAATTATTATTGTAGGGAATCTGTTTTATTGTACGTTCCTGAAGATTCGTCGCCATATTACAAATTTATTGTGCCACAAATTGTAGCTCATGAGACGACACACATGTGGTTCGGCAATCTCGTTACCTGTCATTGGTGGAGCAACACTTGGTTAAACGAAGGTTTCGCGAACTATTTCCAAAATTATATAATCTCCTTGGTAAGAACATATGACTACGAGCAGCTATTATTATTATTTTATTGTCAATCGTAAAGTGAGAAGTTATAGATGCGTTACAATCCTTGAAGGTTGTAACGCATCTATATCGTTGTATCACACTAAAAGTGACTAAAATAATGACTTTATCCTATTTTTGGGTTAAGGAAATTGGGTTAACTTCCTATAAAGTAGTAACTAAACTAGTCGGACGTGCTTCCACAAAATCTATATTTGGATAAATATAAAGAAATTCAAAAAGTTTTAGCAGTTAAAAAATAATAAGATGTTTCTATTGCTTAGATAGAACCAGAAATCGGAGCCGAGGATGTACTTGTTATTGGCACTGTACATTCAGCATATGACGCTGACGATAACCCAGATTCTCCCGCATTAACAAATAATAATGTAAATTCACCTGAAGAAATTAGCGGTCACTTTGGCACTATTACATACCAAAAAGGTGGATCTGTTATAAGAATGATGCATAATTTATTAGGCGAAGATGCATTTAAAAGTGGCCTACATTCATATTTATCTGCTAAGTAAGTGATTTCATGTGATCTAAGATAATTGATACATTTATATTATATTTTTAAAATATTTGTTACTCTTTCAGCGAATTTCAATCTGGCAATCCGGAATTGTTGTATTCGTCCTTGGAAGAAGGAGTTAGAAATTTTAGTTCCTTGTCTGATTATGAAGGTTTCAATATTACTAGCATAATGAGTTCTTGGGTACAACAACCTGGACATCCTATTTTAAATGTGAATGTGAACTACGAAAGTTCGTCAATTGAATTACGCCAGGTAAATTATCCATTATAATAATATTTACAACACAATAAGATGAAATTGCAGCATCATATAAATAATTGTTACAGAAACGTTTTTACATAAATTCATCCATCAGCTCGGATGAAATATATACAATACCAATCACCTTTACTCTTGAAGCTGATTTTGATTTTGAAAACACTAAACCAGCGTTTATCATGGATAAAAATACTTACGTTTTTCCAGTTACAGATATAAAAGAGAAAAAAACTTGGCCTATTTTTAATGTTCAAGAAACAGGTAACAATATAATAAAATGTGTGTGTAATGCTTATATAACTATTATGTCACATTAACAGGAATAAACGACTAAAAAACTCTTTTTTAAAAAGCTTTCTTATATTATATTTAAGGTTTTTATAGAGTTAATTATGATAGTCATACTTGGAATCTTATATCGGAACACCTGAAGAGTAACAGAAGAGAAGAGATTCATTATCTGAACAGAGCTAAGGTAATAACAAGGTTTATAGTTACTGTGAAATTTCATTACTGCTTTTTATTCCAGGTATTATTTATAAGTAAAACATATTCAAGTCAAAAGTTTAAAGGATAAAAAAATGGTGGACAAGGTTTTATAAACATTTTTAAATAAATTTTGTTTTGCAGATTGTTAACGACTTGTTTGCATTTTTGTTTGCGGATGAAATAAAATTCGAGCTTTTGTATGATGTATTGCAATTCTTAGCAAATGAAAATGAATATGCTGTTTGGAATACAGCTGTTCGAGGTTTAAACAAGCTAAGAAATTACTACATTGGTTCTGAAACTCTGGATCTAATTGATGTAAGTTAAAATATCCAGTATAAACATATAAAGTATTGTAAAACCAAAATTGTTTTGTTTTTCAGCAATTCTCGTTAGAATTAATAGACGGAGTAATTAGCCAAATTGGTTACGAAGTTAAAGCTACAGATGACTTCAAAACTCAAAGAAACCGAATGGAAATATTACAATTCGCTTGCAAACTCGGCCATCGAGGATGCATTGATAATTCTCTTAAGTGGTTCAGAGACTTTAAAAATAATGGAATTTGGTAAGTTATAAGTAATATTAAATAAACAATTTTATAATGTTTTTATTTCATTTATGAACATTAAACAATATAAGTTTATTAGGTCCTAAAATTGTATTTTAATATTTCTAGGATTCAGCCTAGTCTGAAAAATGTTGCATATTGCACTGGCTTAAGGCATGGAAATGAAGAAGACTTTGACTTCGTATGGAATCAACTTGTTTCAACTAACGTTGCTAACGAAAGAACAGTTATCGCTGATACTTTAGGTTGTACTCCGGTCGAAAGCAAACTAAATAGGTAGATTACGTTTCTTGTCTTCATTAGAGCTTTATATCTATATAAGTTCAAGATCAATATTATTTAGATTGATGTGTGCATTTTATAATATATGTAATACAGCAATATCTTTTATGCATATTTTCTATAGCCTAATATTTATATCATTTCTATTATATGAGACTAATCAATACTAAGTGATTAAGTAGGGTGACTGACATTCATTCAATTGTTCAGTATAATTTCTTTATTTGTGATTTCATTTAGTCATTAATTATTTTGTTTTAGTTATCTCGTGTCTATGTTACTTGAAAATAGTCCATTCAAAACCCAGGATCTTACAGTACCTCTGAAAAGTGTCCTGGCAAATTATAGAAACTTAGATTTGGTTATACAAGGACTCCAATCTAATGTATCTCTTTGGAAGTCCATGTAAGTTTGTTATCCTTTGTTTGATTTAAAATTTTTCTTTCTTTTAAATTTGTTTCTTTTCAGTATATTTTATTATTTAATTTTAGCTATCCATCTTTGGGAACAGTATTATCTACGATTGCATCGTCTCTTCACACCGAGGAAGACTTTAAGAATGTAAGTAAATCAAAAAAATATATTATATGTCTATATGTTTTTATATTTAAATAAAAAAGCTGCTTCAGACTAATATTTGTATCAAAATCCCAGATCAAGGTATTCTAACTAACATTTAAGACACCAAGTTTGTCATATAAATAATAAAAAATCCGTGCCCGCAGGGGGACACGCGTGGGTAGACCTCGTGTGTAACTCGTTTCAAATATAACTCACTACCTAAGAATAACACATGCTGCCGTTGTTTACATCAAATTTTTTCAAGCAAAAAGCGGTTTTTATTTTTTTCCTCGGAAAAAGTACCTTTTTTGGAAATACTTTTGGTACTTAAATTTAGAGTAAAAAATAACCTTTCTATTAAAAGTATTTGCGAGGAGGGAATGTTTACCAGAAAAAAGTTGCCGTGGTTTTACCTACCTTAAATTTTCAAGCTAAAAGTGGTTTTTATATTTTTTTCTCGGAAATGGTACCTTTTACGAAAAAACTTTTGGTACCTAAATTTAGAGTAAAAAAAAACCTTTCTATTAAAAATACTTGCGATGAAAGAATGTTTACCAGAAAAAAGTTATGATTTTTTTTCCAAAAATTTTCGGCTTTTTTACCTCAACTCCTAAGTTATTGAAGTTAGGTTTTCGGTTTATCTACATTAGTTATAGGTATTCATCAAAGACATAATATAATATGAACGCGATTGATTTTCTTTGTTTAGGGAAAAAGTTATGGTTGAAATACTGAAATTAGAAAAAGTGAGGCCCTAGCGCCCCCTGTGGCAGGATTTCTCTGGTTAACGAACTTGACCTTCATTTTTGGATGGTTGATTTTTGCGCAAAGTTTGAAAGCGATCCGAGCGAAACTGCGGCCGCTATCGTGCTGACAAAAGTCGAATCTGGACGCACGGACGCATTTATATATATATATGTATATATATATATACATATATATATATGTGTATATATATATATATATATATATATATATATAAACTTTTTGACCAATGGTCATTTCGAACTCAGGGGGTCATAAGAAGACCTCCTGTGAAGAAAGTTTTCCAAAATTCGAAAGTCGGGTACAATTGAATGGGCAGACCGAATTCTTCGAGGTCTACCCAATTTTATTAAGCCATAAAGCCATTTTCTATCATTAACCTTTGCAACACATTTCGAAATAAAGACGGTTAATGAATGTATGCTTTGTGTGGAGTGTTTGACGGACGGTCATTTGGGTTAAAATATTACGGCAAATAGTGAAGGTCAATATAGGGGACGCAATAATGTATAATTGCGTGCTAATTTAACGAAAACTCAAATTATGGTACAAACTAATAATTAGCCAGGATTGATTAAATCTTGATGCTTGATTCTAAATAATTCTTAAAATTTATATTTATGATCATTTCTATACGGCTTACAAAAATAAAGGATTTAAATAACTACTCATGACCTATATAATTCTTAATGTTTCAAATCCATTATTTATAACAAGTACGATATAATTAACAGTATCAAACATCTGTTTGATCGATTTATAATATATTTTTGTAGTAGGTTTATTAATGCCCTGGAAGATGTATATGTAAATAAAAGGTACAGTATATGATAAATAAGTCGATCTTTGTTTGTACGAATGTTTGTCTTGTAAGCGTGCAGAAACTAAATTGCGATCACAGAAATGAAAGTTGTTATTTTGCGTTTTTTTTTTAATACCATCTAGGTTAATGCTTGACTACATTCCACCTGATTGAAACTGAAAATATAGTCTTAGATGGTAAAGCGCATTAACCTAAAGTTACCTATTCACTTTTCTTTTGAAGACACCCACATTGTATTTGGACGGAAAATGCTGAAAATGTGACTACAGTACTCCACACACGACCGGATCTGTGCTTTGTATAATACAAGAAGTTGTCCCGGTGTAAAGTACTGAAGAACCATCGCAAGAACGGCAAGTTTTCCTGCAGCTGCTCTTGCTCTTGACTCAATACACCGACCAAAGTTGAGGTTCGAGGAAATCTCTAAGCCTAACAACTGAAGCCGATAACTGTATTCCAAAGATACACTCTGGAAAGTAGAAGCCAAGGTGAAAGGGCTCCTTTTGGCGGTGAACAGACACGTCTACGTTTTGGTGGCGTTGAATTTGACAAGATTGGCTTTGCCCCATGCGGAGACTGCCTGAAGTTTGTCATTCAAACGTTGCACCATGGCTTCTCTTTCAGACTGTACTTGATTTCTACTAGCCCGGCTACTCAGCAGGTATCTTTCTACAATTGTGCTATCATCTGCATACCCATAGATACCGGGCTTCAGCAGATCGTTAATGTGCAGCAAAAAGAGAGTTGCAGAAAGAACGGACCCCTGAGGTACTCCGGCATTTATTGTCAAGGGTTCCGAGGAACGCCCGTTGACATCTACTCGGAGAGATCTTCGGTTCAGAAAGTCCGTTACGCAGCCGATCAAACCAGGAGATATGCCGTATGTTGAAAGCTTGCTTATAAGGCTCGCATGCTAGACCCTGTCAAATGCCTTCGAGACGTCAAGAGAGACGGCGACCGCTTCTCCGTTCTTCTCGATGGCCTCGCCTAAAATGTGCGTAGCGTACACTAGAAGGTCCCCAGTGGGCCTATTTCGGCGAAACCCGTACTGTCGGTCACTGAGGAGATCGTTACCTTCAAGGTACGCTAAAAGGCGCGAGTTCAATACACGCTCCATAATCTTGCAGAGTATGGAGGTGATTGAAATCGGTCTATAGTTGGCAGGATCGGCACGACTGCCTTTTTTGGACACTGGTTGCACGTTAGCAAGCTTCCGAGATTTCGGCACTATTCCAGATTTGAAAGAGAGACGATACAGACGTGTCAATAAAGGAGATAACTCAGCTGCGCATGTCTTCAGCAGAATGGGTGGTATACCATCAGGACCACTGGCTTTATTCACATCAAGACGACACAATGCTCTCCATACCTCTTTGTTAGTGATGCGGATTCCAGGTATCGAAATACCGCAGTGAGGAAGATGTGCTGGAGAAGCATTGCCAGTGTCTAGATGCGAATTATCAGCAAACAAAGAAGGCAATACATTTGCTTTCTCTGTCGTTGTATGGGCTAGAGATCCATCCGGCTTCAGCAGAGCAGACAGTGAGGGTTGGCAGAAGTTCGACTCGATCGCTTTGTCAAGAGACCAGAAAGCTTGACTGCCAGTAGATCTGACAGAGAGCTTTTCACCATTCTTAGCGATTCGATGGCGTCGAGCCTTCAAACAGACGCAAAACAGTGCAGCATCTCATCCTAATCTGCTGACTTGTATTTCCATACTCGCCTAATACCATGTAGTTCGAAAGCTGGTGGGAAATATATAAACAGATTTCACCAGACAGTGATCGAAGGTTCCCAAGAGGGCGGTGACCTCAACCCTTGTCTCTTGCCTCACCAGCTGAAAGAAGTCGAAGGACAACGCAAAATTCAGCGTTTCTCTTCCGGCATGGCCGGTCTTCCGATGGATGGCAATCTTGCCGGAGACCTGATGTCATCGAGAAAATGTCATCTTATTTATTGCTTCTTTTTACAATAAATAAAGCTCGAGTATGTAGGTGGTCTAGCTACTGCTGTTAGTTCGTTTGTTTGTTGCTGTTAGTTTTTTAGTCCTTCAATTCTGTAACGATTACTATCTTTATTTTGTAAAGATAGTAATCGTTACTGAAGGACTAAAATACTAACATTTCGGTTACCATTTGACAAATAAACAATAAAACTTGCATACTTGATTATAATAAAAAAATATATAATATTAAAATATGTAATTGTATTAGCAACTAAAAACATTGCATTCTATAATGTACACCTTAAACATGTGCCAAAAACAGAGGTGATATTGAATGCGAGGTCAATATCATTGAAGTAGTCATGGATATTATTTTAAAGCTACGCGATAATCTAATTGGTTTTAACTATTTTATTGTTACAATTAGTTGTTCTGTAGATATTAACTGGGAAAAATAATTTTACAGTTTGAAAGCTTGTTATCAACATGCTCAGAATGTGGGGAGGATGCTGTAAAAAGTGGTAGGAATTCTGCAGTCAAAGCCAGAGCTGTGACCGCTTGGGCAGATAGCCACAGAAGTGACATTTCCGCCAGCTTGAGAAACGATGCCATAATCGCATCAGTGTCCGTGACATTGCCATAGGTTGGTGCTCTTTTGGTTATGTAACGTTATTTACTACTTTTTGTTGTTTGTATTAAGTTTAAATTTATTAAATATTTATGTTTCTGTTTTCTCTATTTAGATGTTATAGTATTAACAAAGTTTGTACACGTTGTTTAAATTTATTTATTCTAAATAATTACTTTAATGCGAAAGAGATTCTATTCCACTATTAAATTATATATGCATTTGAAAATATATGTATTATAAGAAAAAATTGTTTTTTTTTTTTTCATAATAGTTAAAAGACTTGATTCTGATTCTAATTTGTGTGTTTGTGTCTTTATTATTGCATCATATTACATTATTTGATTACTTGTCACCGTAACTTCTTGGTTATACATTTACAATTTAAAAAAACTTTTGTTCCAAAATGTTAATGTTATAATATAATAAAAACTTTTTAATTTATTGTTTGAGGAAATAAGTCTTGCGTTAAAATTCACAAAATTTAAAAATAAAAAAGACGAAAGTAATTTTGTTAAAGATTAATATCATTATAAATAAAATTATACTTGTTGATGTTATAACTCTAATATTGTATTCTCTATATAAATAAAACTAAAATGAATAATGTTTTTCATATTTTCGACTTGTACTTCAAGCACGGTTTGCCACTGTGCTGAGTAATCTTGAAGGACGTAAAGAAATAAGAATCACGAATTTAATAAACTAATAAAGAATAATATACTTAGACTCAAAGTTATTTTATTATGTTCTACAATCATGTTCACAGGAAATATATAATATTATCTTACTTAATTTCTTTTACATAATTTCATTAGTTTAATACTATTAAATGTCTTGTTTTAAACTTTTAATATTTATCACCATACCGCAAAAATTTTATGTTTATTATAACATGTGCGAGGTTGTTCTAAAGTAATCTGTAGCTGAGATAATGTTTCCAAGAGGAAGATACATACGTGTAGCCAAGACCGGAGGCCGGAGACCGGAGACCGGAGGATGGAGTGAAAGCCCTTAATATTAAAGTATTTTCAATATAAAAGAAAAAATTCTCAAGTCTTTATAAAGTTTATTGTTAGTAAATAAAATTGTTTCATTAAATAATGCAGTAGTTTGTTAAAGTAAAATACATTTTATTAAAAACTAAAAGAAGAAAACGTTAAAGTCTAAAATTGTTATATAGAAAATATTAGGAATTGAACATTCTGCATGTTCAATCCATAACATTTTCTTATGTATTTTAGATGGAGCAGTGGCTTACTACCAATATTTTAGAGTTTCCAAGTGTGTTTGGTCGCGAATGGTAGTGCCAGATCTAACATGAAATGATGCTCTTTGTCACATCACTGTTATTATATTGAATTACATATAGACTGTTTCGCTTCATTTTATATATTTTTTTTCATCAAGATTCTTTGCGAAAATGTAAACTGTTTCGTGACATAATATAAAGTAGTAATACACAACATTTTAGTTAATCCTGTTAGCCTTACTGACCATTACCGAGCCACCGGTTAAGCATTTAAAGTAAGAAAATACAGAGACGTACAAAATGTAAAAAAAATAATGTTAGCGTCAGATCACCCTACAAGTTGTTGTAACTACTAGATATATTTAAGATATACAAATGAATGAAAATATTTTACCAAAAATTTATTTGATATTTTAAACCAGCCTAAATAGATTTACTTTTAGATTTTTATAATGAACAGCTTTCAAATATATGTAACTATTATTTATTCAAGAAGGTCTACCTGAAATATAAAAAAGGATCATATCAGCACACAATACTGATAAGGTAAATTTCGAGATGATTATTATCTTTAAGGCTACGAACAGTATCTAATACACTCTACACTACTTACAGCCGTAGTGAAAACACCAGGTATGTTAGTTTAATAATTTATTAATTTTAATATTTTGAAACAAAACGCTTATACGAAATTATTGTTAAATTAATTAGGAAATCTACTAATAGTTTAAAAATTAAGTACCTTGATATATTTATTTATCTAGTGATGTAATTTAACTTTTCGTCTTTTATTAACTAAATTTATGGTTAATTCTTATGTTATTATTGAAGAGTAAAAGAGAAAGTAATCACAGATTATATTTCTCAGGTTTTATGTATTATTTAGGTGTTTCATAACTATGTAATGTTATATTTTTAGAGATGTTGCGACCACTACTTCTCGCGGTGGCGTGTGTCACCGTACAAATAGTTAATGGTGATACAAACCATAGGTTAAACACTACCATAACACCATCAGCCTACAGCATCACCATTACACCATATTTTGACACAGCTGATGACCGAGCATTTACCTTCGATGGAGAAGTGACCATTACTTTCACAACAAATTCAAACATCAATAAAATTAAGCTTCATTCCCAAGACTTAATTTATACCAGTAATAATATAACTGTAAGGAATGGAGCAAATGTTATTGGTCTGAAGGAGGATAATCCTCTAGAATTTGAGAAAGCTTACTCGTTTGTTCACATTAATCTAGCAAACGATTTATCTGCGGGGATTGTGTATACTCTGAATATTGTTTATAAAGGACCTCTAAGGACTGATCTAAGTGGGTTTTATAGGAGTTACTTTATTCAAAATGGAGTCAAGAAGTAAGTACAAGTTTTGAAATGATATTTTATTTAGATTTATCCCATTATTTTGAAACATGGCTATCTATTAATATAAATCTTAAGATAACTTTAAAATGAAATTATTTTACTCAATCCTTATATACATATTATAGTTCTTTCTGATTTTAAAATACAAACCATATTATTGCCAGACATTTTATTTTTTACAATCTCGTTATTCTAACATTTAAATTGTAAATGTACATGAGACTTAAATACGTTGCTTATTTGACGAGAGAAAACATATTACATAAAAAAATATATAAGTATTATATAACTTTTTAGGGATAACATCTATTATTTCTTATCTTATATCACGAGGCAATACTGTAAAACTATTTGATAGACAAATAAAATGGATTAGAAAAGTTATCGTCTTATCCAGATGATTATCTTCTCAATATTGACATATTTACTATTTGTTGATGTATGATAAGTTCAAAGTATCTAGATACTGTTTTATATTTTGTTATTATAAGAATTCATTATGCAATTACATTTTGTATTGACTAAGATTTATTATTTAAAGTATTTAAGTAAGCAGATCTAATGAAACGTGAAGTTTTGATGAACATTGCAAAACCCGATATAGGATAAAAATTATTGGAATATAGTAAACCCAGTATAGTTAATAATTTAATAAGTATATATACGTTCACTATAAATTAGTTATTATATATTTTTTTATTTTAATTTATATAACCAATAAAATATTTCGTTTTAATAAAAGTGTTCCCGTTCTTGAACTTCAAGTAATGGTAAAAAAATTATAATTAAGTTATTCAAGTATTTACATATTTTAGATGGCTTGGTGCAACACAATTCCAGCCTACCCACGCAAGAAAGGTATTTCCTAGTTTCGATGAACCCGAATTTAAGGCGGTTTTCACACTAACCATTGATAGACCACCGAATTACCAACCTTCCCTGGCAAACACAAAACTCGAGTCAACATTCCTGATGTAAGAATAAAATATTTTATTTCATTTATATACTTCATATTAAGACACACCTCAAGCAAAAACAATTATAAATATGAACTCAGACACATTATCAAAGTCTAAATATTTTAAATTTTTATTTTAAGGCCAAATGGTTACATTCGTGAAGTATTTTATCCTACACCAAGGATGTCCACCTATCTTGTCGCTTTCCTCGTATCAGAATTTGAAGCAGGGGCGTCGATAACGGTTGGAACGAATGAATTTGGTGTCTATACTAGACCAGACGCAAAAAATCAAACTGCACTTGCTTTTGATTTTGGTCAAAGAGTTGTGAAGGCACTCGGTGATTATTTCGGTATTAATTATTATTCGATCAACAGCAATTTGAAACTTGACCATGTCGCATTACCGGACTTTAAAGGGGGTGCCATGGAAAACTGGGGACTTCTTAAATACAGGTACGAAATAAAATTTCTTAGAAATTTATAAATTTTAGATAATACTAGAGTCACAAAATATTATTTTTTTATTATTATTATAGGGAATCTGCTTTATTGTATGTTCCTGAAGATTCGACGCCATATGACAAATTTATTGTGCCTCAAATTGTAGCTCATGAGACGACACACATGTGGTTCGGTAATCTCGTTACCTGTCACTGGTGGAGCAACACTTGGTTAAACGAAGGTTTCGCGAACTATTTCCAAAATTATATAACCTCCTTGGTAAGAACATGTGACGATGAGCAGCTATTATTATCATTTTATTGTCAATCGTAAAGTGAGAAGTTATAGATGCGTTACAATCTTTGAAGTTTGGGTAAGGATGTATAATATTAGAATACCTGGAAAGGAAGGAGAGAAAAAGAAATTCAAATGGCTGACATTCAGTTGTCTCACTCATCACACGTAACGTGACTATAATAATGACTTTATACTAGTTTTGGGTTAAGGGAATCATCTACTATGAAAGTAGTAACTATACTAGTCGGACGCGCCTCGAAAAAATCTATAGTTCGATAAGTATAAAGAAAGTAAAAAAAATTTTGCAGTTAAAAAATAATAACATGTTTGTATTACTTAGATTGAACCAGAAATCGGAGCCGAGGATGTACTTGTTATTGGAACTGTACATTCAGCATATAACGCTGACGATAACCCAGATTCTCCCGCATTAACAAATAACAATGTAAATTCACCCGAAGAAATTAGCGGACATTTTGGCACTATTACATACCAAAAAGGTGGATCTGTTATAAGAATGATGCACAATTTATTAGGCGAAGATGCATTTAAAAGTGGCCTACATTCATATTTATCTGCTAAGTAAGATGTTTCATGTGATCTAAGATAATTTATACATTTGTGTTATGTGTTTATAATATTTGGTACTCTTTCAGCGAATTTCAATCTGGCTATCCGGAATTGTTGTATTCGTCCTTGGAAAAAGGAGTTAGAAATTTTAGTTCCTTCTCTGAATATGAAGGTTTCAATATTACTAGTATAATGAGTTCTTGGGTACAACAACCTGGACATCCTATTTTAAATGTGAATGTGAACTACGAAAGTTCGTCAATTGAATTACGCCAGGTACAATATCCATTATAATAATATTTACAACACAATAAGATGAAATGGCAGTATCATATAAACAATTGTTACAGAAACGTTTTTACATAAATTCATCCATCAGCTCGGATGAAATATATACAATACCAATCACCTTTACTCTTGAAGCTGAATTTGATTTTGAAAACACTAAACCAGCGTTTATCATGGATAAAAATACTTACGTTTTTTCAGTTAAAGATATTAAGGATAAAAAAACTTGGCCTATTTTTAATGTTCAAGAATCAGGTAACAATATGATAATAAATAAACGTTAATGTAATAAAATTAGACAATTAATTAGACTTATCATATAACTATTAAGTCACACTAACGGGAATAAACGACATAAAAACTCTTCTTTTAAAAAGATCTTTTATATTATATTTTAGGGTTTTATAGAGTTAATTACGATAGTAATACTTGGAATCTTATATCGGCACATCTAAAGAGTAACAGAAGAGAAGAGATTCATTATCTGAACAGAGCTAAGGTAATAATAAGGTTTATAGTTACTGTGAAATTTCATTACTGCTTTTTTATTCCAGGTATTATTTATAAGTAAAACATATTCGAATTAAAGTTTAAGGGAAAAAATGGTGGATAAAGTTAGGTACACTTTTTTGTTACATAAATTTTGTCTTGCAGATTGTTAATGACTTGTTTGCGTTTTTGTTTGCGGATGAAATAAAATTCGAGCTTTTGTACGATGTATTGGAATTCTTAGCAAATGAAAATGAATATGCTGTTTGGAATACAGCTGTTCGAGGCTTAAACAAGCTAAGAAATTACTACATTGGTTCTGAAACTCTGGATCTAATTGATGTAAGTTAAAATATCCAATATAAACATATAAAGTATTGTAAAACCATACATATTTTGATTGGTTTTCAGCAATTCTCGTTAGAATTAATAGACGGAGTAATTAGCCAAATTGGTTACGAAGTTAAAGCTACAGATGACTTCAAAACTCAAAGAAACCGAATGGAATTATTACAATTCGCTTGCAAACTCGGCCATCAAGGATGCATTGATAATTCTCTTAAGTGGTTCAGAGACTTTAAAAATAATGGAGTGTGGTAAGATATTAAAAAAATATTTTTTTATGTTTATATTAGATGGTATTTTATCTATAAACAAAAAAGGTTTATTAAAGGTCCTAAAATTTGATTTTAATATTTTTAGGATTCAGCCTAGTCTGAGAAGTGTTGCATATTGCACTGGCTTAAGGCATGGAAATGATGAAGACTTTGACTTCTTATGGAATCGACTTGTTTCAACTAACGTTGCTAATGAGGGATCGGATATCGCTGACATTTTAGGTTGCACTCTGGTTGAAAGCAAACTAAATAGGTAGATTACGTTTCTTGTCTTCTAGAGAGCTTCATGTCTATATAAGATCAAGATCAATATTATTTAGATTGATGTGTGCATTTTATAATATATGTAATACAGCAATGTCTTTTATGCATATTTTCTATAGCCTAATATTTATATAATTACTATTATATAAGACTTATTAAAACTAAGTGGTAAAGTAGGGTGACTGATATTCACTCGGTTGTTCAGTATAATTATTATATTTGCGAATTTATTTTGTCATTAATTGTTTTGTTTTAGTTATCTCGTGTCTATGTTACTTGAAAATAGTCCAATCAAAACCCAGGATCTTACAGTACCTCTGAAAAGTGTCCTGTCAAATTATAGTAACTTAGATTTGGTTATACAAGGACTACAATCTAATGTATCTCTTTGGAAGTCCATGTAAGTTTGTTATCCTTTGTTTTAATTAAAATTTTTCTTTCTTTAAATTTTTTTCTTTTGCATATATTTTATTTTTTGATTTTAGCTATCCATCTTTGGGAACAGTATTATCTACGATTGCATCGTCTCTTCACACCGAGGAGGACTTTAAGAATGTAAGTAAATCAAAAAAATATATTTTATTTCTATATCTTTATATATTGAAATAAAAAAGCTGCTTCAGACTAATATTCGTATCAAAACCCAAGATTAAGGTATTCTCACTAACATTTAAGACACCAAGTTTTTCATATAAATAAAATTATTAATTTTATTTAGCCATAAGCCGTTTCCTATCATTAGCCTTTGCAACACTTTTCGAAATAAAGTCGGTTAATTAATGTGTGCTTTGTGTGGAGTGTTTGACGGACGGTCATTTGGGTTGAAATGTTACGCCAATTAGTGCAGGTCAATAGAAGGGACGTAGTAATGTATCTTAATAAGAGGTGATGACTCCATGCTGTTTTGCAATGCTAAAGGCATTGCGTGTTAATTGAGCGAAAACTCAAATTATGGTACAAACTGATAATTCGCCAGTATCGATTAAACCTTGACGCCTGATTTTAAATAATTCTTAATTTATATCACCTAATTTATAATAATTAGTGAATGAAAATTTCTGAACCACTTACAAATATAAAGGATGTAAATAGTCGCTCATGATCTTTATAATTCGTAATTATTCAATTCCGTTATTTATAACAAGTTTAATATAATTAACAGTATAAAACATCAATTTATTTTTGTAGTAGATTTATTGATGTTCCCTTGGAAAAATATCACTAAAAGGTTCAATGTACAATAAGTCAATCTTTGTTTTTATGAGTGTTTGTCTTGTAAACGTGCCGAAATTTAAATGCGATCGCAGAAATGAAATAAGTAAAGCTCGAGTATGTAGGTGGTCTTGCTTTGCTGTTAGTTTGTTTGTTTGTTGCTGTTAGCTAACATTTCGGTTACCTTTTGACAAATAAACAGTAAAACTTGCATACTTGATTATAATAAAAAAAATTATAATAATAAAATATAGAATTGTATTAGCAACAAAAAACTACTTCTAAAACATTGCATTCTATAATGCACACGTTGAACATGTGCCAAAAACAGAGGTGACATTGAATGCGAGGTCAATATCATTGAAATAGTCATAGATATTATTTTAAAGCCACGCGATAATCTTTAACTATTTTATTGTTAAAATTAGATAGTAGATATTAACTGTTAAAAATAATTTTACAGTTTGAAAGCTTGTTATCAACATGCTCAGAATGTGGTGAGGATGCTGTGAAAAGTGGTAGGAATTCTGTAGTCAAAGCCAGAGCTGTGACCGCTTGGGCAGATAGCCACAGAAGTGACATTTTGGCCAGCTTGAGAAACGATGCCATAAACGCATCAGCGTCCGTGGCATTGCTATAGGTTGGCGCTCTTTTAGTTATGTTTTGTACGACTATAATTTCATTAAATTAAAGCTTCGTTTATCTGTTCTTATTTTTGTATCTTTAATTTACTACTTTCTGTTATTTGTATAAAATTTTAAATTTATAAAATATTTATGTTTATGTTTTCTCTATTTAGATGTTATAGTATTAATAAAGTTGGAACACGTTGTTTAAATTTATTTATTATTAATAAATTACTTTAATGCGAAAGAGTTTCCATTCCACTATTAAATGATACTAGCTTTTACCCGTGGCTTCACTCGCATTTGAGTTATTGATTAAGTATTAGAGATCATTGCGATAGAAATGAATCAATACGATAACTATATTTTATTGCTTAGCTGGGATTGTCAATTTTTAAAAATTACTACACATAATGTTGTTTCAGAAACTTGAAATATGTTTAATTGAATTACAACAACATATTCAAAAATATATTTTACTGTAACAAAATTAATAATTTCGAATTTTAAAAATTTAAAAGATGGTAACCCGGCTTCGCTCGGGTTAAATGTGACTCTTCTCATTAATATTTAACATAATGTTGGTAGATTATTGCAGTTATTGCTTTGATTAACGAAATCAAGATGGCCTCCGGTGTCAGTGACGTTTCACTAGCGTCCAAAATGGATTCGAAGTTTAAATTTTTTTATGTTTTATTATTGAGGCGAAGTTTTAATCGAAATTATTAATATAGACTTACCTCTGTGAGTGAAGGCTTCAGACAACGCAGTATTCTGACTCTTTCTATTATACGTTGAGTTGATAATTAAATATATTATTTAAAAAAATCTTTTTTTTCATAATACTTAAAAAAACTAAATTCTGATTCTAATTTGTTTGTGTGTCTTTATTATTGCATCACATTACATTATTACGAAAGTAAGAAATTAATATCATTATAAATAAAATTATACTTATTGACTTATACTTATTGTATTCTTAATGTAAATAAACCTAAAATAAATAATGTTTTTCATAGTTACGACTTTTATTTCCAGCATGGCTTGACACTGTGCTATGTAATCTTGAAGGACTTAAACAAACAAGGATCATGAATGTAAAAAATAATAAAGAATAACATACTTAGACACCAAATTATGTTATTATGTTCTATAATTCTTAAATCACTAAGTCCAAATTTCTTCTAAAATTGTTTACAGAATGTTCAACAGTTCATAAAATTTTCTTATGAATTTTAGATAAAGCAGTGGCTTCCTACCAATATTTTCGAGTTTCCAAGTGTGTTTGGTCGCGATTGCCAGTGCTAGATCTTATATGAAATGATGCTATTTGCTACACCACTTTCATTAGTACTGAATTACATATAGACTTGTTCGTTTTATATATTTTTTCCATCAAGATTATTTGAGAAAATGTAAGTTATTCTGTGATATATCACAGAGTAGTAACACGCCAAAATTTTAGTTAATCATGTTTTTAAAAAGATTTAAGTTTTTTTTTTGTAATATTTCTGCTGTTAGCCTTACTGACCATGACAGCGCCACCGGTTGAGCATTTGACGTAAGAAAATACAGAGACACAAAATATAATAACAAGAATGTAAGCGTTAGATCACTTTACAAGTTATAAGTTATCAAGTTGTTATAACTACTAGATTAATAATAATAAATTTAAGAAATACAAATGAATGAACATAGTTTACCAAATATTTATTAAGTATTTTAAACCAGCCTTCACAGATTTCCTTTTAGATTTTAATAATGAAGAGTTTTCAAGTATATATTAACTGAAATACAACAAAGTATCATATCAGCACCCAATAATGATAAGGTAAAACTCGAGATGATTATTAATAATATCTGATAAACTTTGCATTACTTATAGTTGTAGTGAAGACAGCAGGTATGTAGTATGTAGTTTAATAATTTATTTTTGAATTACTTTAAAAATTTTTCAACAAGAAGCTTCTACGAAATAATTCCTAAATTATTTCGGAGAACTATTAATGGTGTAAATATTAAGCACCTTGATATATTTATTTATCAAGTAAGGTAATTTAAGTTTTCGTCTTTTAGTAACAAAATTTATGGTTAATTCTTTATTATTGAAGAGTAAAAGACAAAGTAATCACTGGATATATGTCTCAGATTTTAGGTATTACTATTATTAAGATTATTATTTAGGTACATAATTATTATTTAGGTACATAATTAATGTTATATTTTTAGAGATGTTGCGACCACTACTTCTCGCGGTGGCGTGTGTCACCGTACAAATAGTTAACGGTGATACGAACCATAGGTTAAACACTACCATAACACCATCAGCCTACAGCATCACCATTACACCATATTTTGACACAGCTGATGACCGAGCATTTACCTTCGATGGAGAAGTGACCATTACTTTCACAACAAATTCAAACATCAATAAAATTAAGCTTCATTCCCAAGACTTAATTTATACCAGTAATAATATAACTTTAAGGAATGGAGCAAATGTTATTGGTTTAAAAGAGGATAATCCTCTGGAATTTGAAAAAGCTTACTCGTTTGCTCACATTAATCTAGCAAACGATTTATCTGCGGGGATTGTGTATACTCTGAATATTGTTTATCAAGGACCCATAAGAAGTGATCTGAATGGATTTTATAGGAATTACTTCATTCAAAACGGAGTCAAGAAGTGAGTACAACTTTTGAAATTATATTTAATTTAGATGTACCCTATATTTTTGAAACAAAGCTATCTATTATTATACATTTTAAGATAACTTTAAAATGGCATTATTTTACTCAATCCTTATATACATATTATAGTAATTGAACTTTCTGATTTTAAAATACATTCCATATTATTTCCAGATACTTTATTCTTTACAATCTCGTTTCTCTAACTTTTAAATTGTAAATGTTCATGTACATTTACAATTTAACTTAAATAGGTTACTTATTAGAAGAGAGAAAACATATTATATTAAAAAATATAGAAGTACTAGCAGACCCGGCAAAGCGTTCCTGTGACCATGGTTTTTGTTATATTACATTGTAGTAAGCTATTTAAGGGGTAACGTTAAGAGAAAATCTGTTATGAGAACATTAATGTTTTTAAATTAAATAATTAATTTTAAATTTTATCCAAGCTTGAAACAAATAAGTATATTACAAAGATTTTAGTAAATAACGCGGAATATTTAAATTTTCGAATGAGGTGGGTAGAGCAGATAGTTTAAAATTTTTAACAATAATATTAATTATTTAAAATTTAAAATACTTTTAATTTCAATTTCATGTAACACTAATCGGTAAACAATATTTTTTGGTTAACCTGTCTTTATCTAACACAATTAGATTCGATGGTTTTTCTATACGTGAACATGCAAGACATAATTTCCCATTAGAAAAATCATGGGTTTTAAAATTCTAAACCACAAATACAAATAATTACTTAACAGTAAGTAATTATTGCCAGTCAACAGATACCGCCATCTTTAAGAATAGTTTGGAGCTAATTGAAAATTGTAACTGCCAAATAATAAACATACAATTTGCAATAAAATAATATTGTGACTATGAATTGAGATGAAAACTATCCTATCTTTTAAGTTAGATCAAACTGCACGTGGTGTGTAAATTTTATTTAAATCGGTTAAGTAGTTCAGGAGTCCCTCGCGGACAAACAACGTGACACGTCATTTATATATATATATTAAGATTATGTAACTTTGTAGGGATAACATTTATTAATTCTTATCTTATATTAAGAGGCAATACCGTAAAACTCTTTGACAGACAGATAAAATAGATTACAAAACCTTATCGTCTTATCACTATGATTTTCTTATCAATATTGACATATTTATTTGTTACATCAAGATTAATTCATACTATCTGGATACTGTTTGAATTTTTTTTATTGTAAGAATTGAATTAATTGATTGATATTGAATTGGCAAAATCATATAGTTAAGTTCATTATTTTATAACGTCTAGTTTACAACATACGTACACTATAAATTAAATATTATATATTTTTAAATATTTATTTTTTTATATCAGCAATAAGTTATTTTGTTTAAATAAAGATATTCGTGTTCTTGAACTTCAAGTATTTAAATTTTTTAGATGGCTCGGTGCAACACAATTCGAGCCTACCCACGCAAGAAAGGTATTTCCTAGTTTCGATGAACCCGGATTTAAGGCGGTTTTCACACTAACCATTGATAGACCAACGAATTATCAACCTTCCCTGGCAAACACAAAAATAGCGTCAACATTCCTGATGTAAGAATAAAAATAATTTTATTTTACTGATATACTTCAAATTAAGATACAGCTCAGCAAACACAATTAACAATATGAACTTAGACAAACTATCGACTTTTAAATATTTTTTAAATTTCTATTAGGCCAAATGGTTACATTCGTGAAGTATTTTATCCTACGCCAAGGATGTCCACGTATCTTGTCGCTTTCCTCGTGTCAGAATTTGAAGCTGGTGCATCGATAACAGTTGGAACAAATGAATTTGGTATCTATACTAGACCAGACGCTAAAAATCAAACTGAATATGCCTTTGATTTTGGACAACGAGTGGTAAAGGCACTCGGTGATTATTTCGGTATTGATTATTATTCGACCAACAGCAATTTGAGACTTGACCATGTCGCATTAACGGATTTTAGAGCAGGTGCCATGGAAAACTGGGGACTTGTTAAATACAGGTACAAAATAAAATTTCTTAGAAATTTGTTAATTTTAGATAATCACAAAACATTGAATTAAAATTATTATTGTAGGGAATCTCTTTTATTGTACGTCCCTGAAGATTCAACGCCGTATTTCAAATTTAATGTGGCACAAACTGTAGCTCATGAGACGACACACATGTGGTTCGGCAATCTCGTTACCTGTCATTGGTGGAGCAACACATGGTTAAATGAAGGTTTTGCGAACTATTTCCAAGATTATATAACCTCCTTGGTAAGGATATGTGACAACGAGCAGCTATTATCACTATTTTATTGTAAATAATAAAGTGAGAAAATATAGATTTGTTACTATCCTTGACGATTGTCAACCACCTCAAAATGTTTAGCAGTTAAAAAATAATAACATGTTTCTATTGCTTAGATTGAACCAGAAATCGGAGCCGGGGATGTACTTGTTATTGGCTCTGTATATTCAGCATATAACGCTGACGATAACCCAGATTCTCCCGCATTAACAAATAACAATGTAAATTCACCTGAAGAAATTAGCGGTCATTTTGGCACTATAACATACCAAAAAGGTGGATCTGTTATAAGAATGATGCACAATTTAATAGGCGAAGATGCATTTAAAAGTGGCCTACATTCATATTTGTCTGCTAAGTAAGTGATTTCATGTGATCTTTGGGAATTTTAACTTTTGTGTTATGTGTTTATAATATTTGGTACTATTTCAGCGAATTCCAATCTGGCTATCCGGAATTGTTGTATTCGTCCTTGGAAGAAGGAGTTAGAAATTTTAGTTCCTTGTCTAAATATGAAGGTTTCAATTTTACTAGCATAATGAGTTCTTGGGTACAACAACCCGGACATCCTATTTTAAATGTGAATGTGAACTACGAAAGTTCTTCAATTGAATTACGACAGGTACAGTATCCATTATAATAATATTACTAATACAAAAAAATGAAATGGAAGTATCATATAAATAATTGTTACAGAGACGTTTTTACATAAATTCATCCATCAGTTCGGATGAAATATATACAATACCAATCACCTTTACTCTTGAAGCTGATTTTGATTTTAAAAACACTAAACCAGCATTTATTATGGATAAGAATACTTACGTTTTTCCAGTTAAAGATATTAAGGATAAAAAAACTTGGCCTATTTTTAATGTTCAAGAAACAGGTAACAATATCATAGAAAAATATAAATAAACATTAATACATTACAATTATGCATTAAAGTAGACTTATCATATATAAGTATGTATTAAGTCACATTAACAGAAATAAACGACTAAAAAACTCTTCTTTTAAAAAGCTCTTTTACATTATCTTTTAGGTGTATATAGAGTTAATTATGATAGCAATACTTGGAATCTTATATCGGAACATCTAAAGAGTAACAGAAGAGAAGAGATTCATTATCTGAACAGAGCTAAGGTAATAATAAGGTTTATACTTACTGTGAAATTTTATTACTGCTTTTTTTTTCGAGGTATTATTTACAAGTAATATAATATTCAAATAAAAGTTTAGGGGAAAAGGATATGGTGGATATGGTTTTGTACACTTTTCTTATATAAATTTTGTCTTACAGATTGTTAACGACTTGTTTGCATTTTTGTTTGCGGATGAAATAAAATTTGAGCTTTTATATGATATATTGCAATTCTTAGGAAATGAAAATGAATATGCTGTTTGGAATACAGCTCTTCGAGGCTTAAACAAGCTAAGAAATTACTACATTGGTTCTGAATTTCTGGATCTAATTGATGTAAGTTAAAATATCTTATGTAAACATATAAAGTACTAGCAGACCCGGTCACGCGTTGCTGTGACTATTATTTTTGATATATTACATTGTACTAAACTATTAAAGGGGTAACGTTCAGAGTACATCTGTCATGAAAACCATAATGTTTTCTTATAGTCGATATTAAGCAAAAATCAAAACAAAATAATTATAATTATTTTTTTAATTTTATCCAAGTTTATAACACTATTTGTATATTACAAAGTTTTTAGTAAATAACTTGGAACACTAAACTTACGAATGAGGTAGGTAGGGTAGATATCTCATTCGTAATTACTCAATCCAGTCAATAGATACCGCCATCTTTTAGAATTGTTAAGAGCTAACTGCAAAATGATAAACTAATAATTTGCAATAAAATGCGACTATGAATTGAGTTGAAAATTATTATATCTTTTAAGTTAGGTCAAACTGTACGTGATGTGTAAATTTATTTAAATCAGTTAAGTAGTTTAGGAGTCCATCGCGGACAAATAACGCGACACGTGATTTATATATATATTAAGAATTCTGGTGGATTTTTTTTATCACTTAATATTTTAAATAATATAATAAATAAATCGTAAAATTTTCCTTTTTTTTAATATGTTACTTTATCATTTTATTAAGATGTTCATAATTAAAAGTATTTGGTGGTTTTTACTAATACATACAATGAAAGTTAAACTCAAAACATTTAAATTTTAAAAGATTTTTTTTTTTAATAAATACAATTTTTATACAACTCGGCAGAATTCGTTCTGTCAAATAGATTTGGAATGTGGCAGTTTATATTTCGACCTTTAGACGTTTTTACTCTGCTGATCCTCACACATCGCCCTATCATCATGGTGACGGTTCTGTTCAGGAGAATTAAAGAAAAAGGTCAGCTCGGGTGACTTAAGTATCTTAGCTTCCACGAACTTTGGTCACCCTTTTGAGACCCACTAAAAACCCCGATTGGGATGTCTGCCAGAGGGCTTCAAACCAAGAGGGGAACTTAAGGTTCAAACCTGATTGAAAAATAATCTAAAGGGATAGTGGGAACCTAAAGGTGACAAATATTTATAAAGTGGGTGCTTCAATTACAAAGTATAGAGATAATTAATTATTTATTACTATTATTATTAACATAGGGTTCATAACCGATGAAATAAAAAATAATGAAATAAAACGTACATAAGTATTTTCAGTAATCGCGTTATTGTAAATCCAGTGAATCATAATTATTAACAAAAATCTGTTTTATTTTTATTTTAGTGCTTTATGATACACAATGTTTTTTGTTTGATTACCTGGTGAATATATAAATAAATCTGATGGTTTTCCAACACGGGAACAGGCAACATACAAATGACCATGTGAGAAACATGGGTTTTCTAGATTAATACCACAAACACCTAATGATTGCCCCTGGGACTTATTTATGGTCATAGCAAAAGCAAGCCGCACTGGAAATTGTAGTCGTTTAAATTCAAATGGTACATCAGTCGGAATCATTGGGATGCGTGGTATCAAAACGTCTTCTCCTTTATACTTTCCTTTCAGTATAGTTGCTTCTATCACGTTGTTCAATAACTTTTTTATCGCTAACCGTGTGCCGTTGCAAAGACGCGGTTGGTTGATATTTCTCAACATTATTACTACCGAACCAACCTTTAATTGAAGATTGTGAGGTGGCAATCCTGGTAAATCCAGCGAGTTTAAAAATTCAGGCGGATAGTTAACGACATCATCTTGGTTAGTAGCCGAATCAACTGATTTATATATCCTCAATTCGCCTGTAATTTGTTCTTGAATTTTGAAATTTAATTCACTTACATCTATGTTTTTTGCAGCCAATATAGCCCGTTCGCTCAACCAATCATGGTTTCTATAATTTTGAGCAACATCTGGAAACACCTTTTGAATAAGTTCATCTTTTGATCTAGTTAACTGACAAAAACCTTGAGGAAAGTTAATGCAACCAGTCAAGGTGTCTATAGGAAATTTGCCATTACCAATGTCAATGAGTTGTTTAGAGAATATGTCTCCAGATTTGTCATTTTGCAACTTGATACGCATATTCTTGCTTAAGTGTAATACCTTCACATGTTTCCACAAATTGGAGGACTTTAAACAGGCATTAAGTTCATCAGCTGGCGTTGATCGTGGAATCACTGGCAATGTTTGACGAAAATCTCCTGCTAATAAAATCATTGCACCACCAAATGGGTTATTATTGCTCCGGAGATCTTGTAAGGTTCTATCTAAAGCCTCCAAAGATTTTTTATGTGCCATCGTGCATTCATCCCAAACAATCAATCCACATTGCTGCAAAACCTTTGCCATTGCAGAGTTCTTCGAAATGTTGCAGGTTGGAGTTTCGTTGCTTTGCATGTTTAATGGTAATTTTAGTGCTGAATGAGCTGTTCTACCACCTTCAAGCAAAGTTGCTGCGATTCCCGACGAAGCGAGTGCAAGTGCAATTTTATTTTGTGAGCGAATTGTTGCTAATATCAATGAAATCAAAAAAGTTTTTCCTGTACCACCAGGTGCATCTAAGAAGTAAATCCCTCCTCTTTTATCATTTATTACTTTCAAAAGTGTATCAAATACATACTTCTGTTGTTCATTCAATAGTGGAAGATTCGTTTGAATTAATTCTTTCAAAGTGTTGAGATCATACAGTTTTTCTCGGTGCAACTCTTGGTTAAAAGCATCATGCATTGGACGATTGGGTGCGGCCAGGCCTAATTGAAATAATAGTTTGTTTGACATCATCAAGCACATGTCCTCAATTGAAATCAATACTTCATTGTAAATTTCTTCGCTTATTTGTATATTTGGATTTCCCCTTCTAATCCGTATTTGATACAAAACATCATCACACATATTATCTTTGTACTTGATCCACAAATCCTTTGGGTTTGATGGGAAGCAGGTAGATATGATTATAGAAAACAATGTTCGTATTTGATGAGCTTGTGATGATATTACAGCATCATTGAGAGTTTGATCCCAATGAGCATCATTGTCAAGCAATCGCAAACGTTGGCAAGCTTCTCTATATGATCCACACAAATCACCATTAACAGTTCGTACATGTTGGAACGATGTTGGGCCACGTACATTGACTAATAGCAGTCGTAAATAAAAACATTCATCATTGCTTGGATGTACTGAATAAATTCGACCAATCGCATCGGTAGAAAATATATCTGGGTATCCTGTAACTGGTTTTCCTTGTTTCCGTCGTATAAATCTTCTTGAGGATTGATTCCAAGTATAATATTTTGGCATTTCAGAATATAACAATGTTTGAGCAAAATCATCGTTTTGACATATCTCAAAAAATCTGGTTAATGTAGTAGATGGTGGCTGTAAAGCTCTTTCTACTGCGTTCTGTGCTGTAAAATATACTCTTTGTCCATTTTCTTAATGCACAGCTAAATGAACAACAGTAGGGTGTCTTTCATGAATAGGAAAAGAAAATATTCGCCAAACTGCTTCATTACTACTAACATAGCGACCCATTTGGTATTGGGTAACTTCATCATTGGAATTCTCTGCATTAATACCAATCACAGCCATATCACTCCCTTTGGTTACATATTTGCAAATGTATTTAATAGATTTTACTGAATGGCAAGATTCAACGTTGATGTGCGCTTTGAAGGTCTTTGATAAAATGGGTGAATATGGAACAATCCAGCGATTATCTATTTCAATATCTTGTTGATTTAATTTGACAATTGTTGATCTTCCATTGTCTGCTGTCGATCGGCGACGATACAAAGGATAACCGTCATTACCAGTGATTGTTTCAGATATTAATGTCCGTGGATATCGCTTTGAACATTTACCATCCACCATACACGGTGAATTTTGATTAAGAGTTCCACAGGGACCATGTATCATGTTTTTAATAACTACCTCATGCAATCCAGGATCTACTTCTACATTAGGAATTTCAGCTGATATTACTGCATCAACTTCATTTGGCCTTATCTTTTCAACTAACCAAATCAAAATGTGTGCATGTGGCAATCCCCGTTTCTGCCACTCCACAGAATACATCCAGCAGCGTGTCTCTCCAAACACATAATGTTTCACAATGAAATCCATCAAAGATTTCAACTTTTGTCTAAAGACTCTGGCTGTAATATCATGACGATCAATAGGTGATTGCCCAGGGAATAACTCCTGCTTGATTTCTATCCAGTGTGGATTGCATGTAAATGTGATGAACAAATCTGCTGTACCATAATGACGAACATATGACATGGCATCTTGAGCATATTCATGCATATGTCGAGGGCTTCCGATGTATGTTGCTTTAAGAATAGTCATCCGACCAACATTCTGTGCATTTCCATCAGTATTAATCACATCTCGAAGGTGAATATACTCTTCAGATCTGAGTTTGGTCTGATTCAACCTGATGAATGTTAATCTCTCCGTTTCAATTTTAACATACATGTCTACAACATACTTGTGATATAATCGCCGACATTTGAGTATGTGATTGTCTTCATTTTCACGAATCATTAGGCGGTAGGAATAATGGTTCATTGAACTGACTTTTTTGTTGGTTTCGGAACCTGAAAATAGATTTTTGTTTTCATAATATTGAAAATTAAAAAAATAATAATATAGTGACTGTAATATAGCTCCATAGCTAAACTAATATTTTTATTACCTGTAATGGGATTTATCATCTTGTTTGAAAAATCATAGCCATCTTCACCTTGCCAAAATATAATGGGATATTGCAGTGCGTCATATGAGCGGTGTGTTTCCTTTATACGTTGTAATTGATCATTCCGACGATGTAAAACAATATCACGGGATTCCAAGTTTTCTCCAACTACAACGATGGCAACTTCATCAATAGTTGGTGCATTAAAACGTCTTGCATGTTGGCCAACAGGTGTTTTATCAGCTCTGATTACAATTTTGTGATTATCAGATGGCATCCGATCCAGTGCAGTTTTAAACAACATAACCAATTGATTGTACTCATGAAATAAAGTTTGTAATTGTTCTACAATAGACCTCTTTAGTGAATTGTTATGTGAACAACGCATATCAATTTCTCGTGGTGAATTGCCCATGAAATAAATTTGCAGAAATTTGTAATTGCTATCTGACATTGGTAACAGTGAACCTGCTCTATGATATATTTGGCCTTGTATCTGTAAATTAAAAAAAATGATTTTTGCCAAATAGAAATAATATTTGTTCCTAAAAAGTATATCTGTCTCTTAATTTGAATCACCAAATAATAATTGATATGCTTAGGTATGTCAATATGTAATAATTAGTTGTAACTAATATCCATCGTCAAATAATTATATTGTGTTTCAAAATAATAAAAGTGTTGCTAATACTGAATCACCAAATAATATAATGACTAAGTAATATATGTTTTGGGGTTTAGGAAACTGAAGGTTAATGACACATATTTACTTAGTTAACAGGAAATTTTGTTCATTAAAATAATAATGATTAACTGCTATAATACATACCTTAAAAGTTGGCATGAAATTTTCCCGAACTACGTTTGTTGCCCCAAATGATGTCATTTGAAAGCAATTGTTATGTTGTTGAATATTTGACAAAAAGTGTATGGAATCTGGTTCTATTCCTGAAACCAATGAGTACAATGGCTCTGGTGGTGGATCCAATGGTATCAATTTCACTTTCCCATTTGCGCAACACAATCCATTTGCTTCATTTTTGTATTTCAATGCCTTACAATAAGAGCAAACCAAGTTCATAGATCCAATAGCAACACATTGGTGGTTACTGTAGTCAATTGACAAATCGTAATTGAAAGCAGCCCGATTCAAACTTTCGCGATTATTAGTTGAATCTCTCGCTCTCGCTTCCCGCGTTCGTGATATACGAATTCTTTCGCGTTCATTTCGGTCGTCACGTTCATGTGCAGTATGATAAGATCGGTAATTCATTTGGTTTGTAGCATTTCGGGTTCTTCTACTTAAATTACTTCGTCTTATAGGAGGCATATCGTATATAATTACCTAAATTTATTCACATGAAATAATTATTAATCACAGGTATTTATACAATCAAAATTAATTATTAAATATTATAAACGCTTTTTAACGCAGTTTGTTTGACAGATGCAATGACGTGAAAACTGATGACAATTTATGTCGCATTCCGAAACTAAAACAAAAGAAAGAATATTCCAAGGCCAATCAAATCTTACATTTACTTTTTTTGACTTTTCAATTTGGTCGGGTGTACACATTCATTTGATTAAATTTGAACGTTGTGCAGCGACAATAAAGCGCGAATTGACTCTTTGACGTTAGCAAGACACCTACATTGTTTAGACAACAATGAGTGCTTGTAATTTAATATCAACTTTATTGAATAGCAATACAGTTCAAATTGACTCTACATTTAGTTATTTATTCTACATTTAAAATATTTGTATAGGAAAAAGAAAAGGGCTTTTTTAGGGTTTCCCTGGAAATTATTCAAATTTTTCTCGCCGTTAGAGCCATCCTTGGACTTCAAGGAACATTTAAAAAAAAGAATTGTTAAGATTGGTCCATGCGTTGTTGAGTTATGCGCTTACCAACACATTTTGCTATTCATTTTTATATAATAGAAGATTGTAAAACTATTTCACAGTTTTTATTGGTTTTCAGCAATTTTCATTAGAATTAATAGAGGGAGTAATTAGCCGAATTGGTTACGACGTTAAAGCTACAGATGACTTTAAAACTCAAAGAAACCGAATGGAATTATTACAATTCGCTTGCAAACTCGGCCATCAAGGATGCATTGATAATTCTCTTAAGTGGTTCAGAGACTTTAAAAATAATGGAGTATGGTAAGATATTAAAAAAATATTTTTTGATGTTTATATGTTATAAGAACATGAGGACCCTCCGGAGGATTGCTTGAAATAGTTGACGTTTGTGGCCGAGGCGAAAGAGATATGCAGGGTCCGTGGCGTTTGGCACTCCGTCGTCCCTGGATATGGCGTGAAGCTAAATAAATATAAATATTAAATATATTAGATGGTGTTTCATCTATAAACGTTAAAAATAAAGTTTAAAAAAAATATATATATTTTAATGTTTCTAGGATTCAGCCTAGTCTGAGAAGTGTTGCATATTGTACTGGCTTAAGGCATGGAAATGATGAAGATTTTGACTTCTTATGGAATCGACTGGTTTCAACAAACGTTGCTAATGAGGGATCGGTTATCGCTGATATTTTAGGTTGCACTCCGGTTGAAAACAAACTAAATAGGTAGATTACGATTCCTGTCTTCAAGAGAGCTTTATGTCTATATAAGATCAAGATCAATATTATTTAGATTGATGTATGCATTTCATAATATATGTAATACAGCAGTGTTTTGTAACGCATTATTGCATTATTGCATATTTTCTTTGGCTTATATTTATATTATCACTATTATATAAGACTTATTAATACTAAGTGATAAAATAGGATGTCTGATATTTACTCGGTTGTTCAGTATAATTTCTTTGTTTGCGAATTCATTTTGTTATTAATTGTTTTGTTTTAGTTATCTCGTGTCTATGTTACTTGAAAATAGTCCAATCAAAACCCAGGATCTTACAGTACCTCTGAAAAGTGTCCTGTCAAATTACAGTAACTTAGATTTGGTTATACAAGAACTCCAATCTAATGTATCTCTTTGGAAGTCTATGTAAGTTTGATATCCCTTGTTTGATTTTTAATTTTGCTTTAAAAATTTTCTTTTAAGTATATATTTTTTTAATTTTAGCTATCCATCTTTTGGAACAGTATTATCTACGATTGCTTCTTCTCTTCACACCGAGGAAGACTTTAAGAACGTAAGTTAATCAGAAAAATATTTTATATTTCTGAAAGCTGAAACAAAGTTAATAATTCTTTTTTAATAAAAAAGTTGCCTAGGGCTAATATTTGTATCAAAAAATAACAATAAGGTATTTTAATTAACATTTAATATAATACATCAAGTTTTTCATATAAATAATTAATTTTATTTGGCCTTAAGCCGTTTCCTATCATTAGCCTTTGCAACACTTTTAGAAATAAAGTCGGTTAATGAATGTGCTTTGTATGGAGTATTTGACGGATGGTCATTTTGGTTAAAATGTTACGGCAATTAGTGAAGGTCAATACAGGGAGCGTATTTATGTATCATAATATGAGGTGATAACTCCACGCTGTTTTTCAGTATCTTTAGCATTGTGAGCTAATTGAGCAAAAACTCAAATTATGGTACAAACTGACATTTCTCCAGTATTGATTAAACCTTGATGCTAAATAATTCTTAAAATTTATATTTAAGATAATTTCGGAATGGGTAAAAAATAAAGGATTTCTTTTTTATGTAAGAGGAGGACAAACGAGCTGGCGGGTCACAGATGATTTGTGATCACCGCCGCCCATGGCTCTTGCAACATCCGAGGATTCACAAGAACGTTGCCGGCCTAGGAGGTGGGACTAAACGCCTTTTGTGAAAGCACCCATGTCGTACCGATCAGGTGGTTAGGATGGTATTGGAGGCAATGGCGCGCTGTGCGGTGATGGAATTCGGTGGTAGGCATCAGATCGTATAGCTCACCGGAACACTCCTCGTGATAAATACGGTAGAAGACGCACAAAGATGCAACGTATCTATGCAATGCCAAAGAATCCAGCCGTTCACAAATCACCGGGTTTCCGACAATCCAAACGGCTCTCCGTTGTACGCGGTAAAATGATATTAGCTGATATTGGGGTGATCCAGACCAGAGATGGGAACAGTACTCTATGTGTGGCCGGATTTGGGCCTTATAGAGCGCAAGTCTTTGGCCAGGCTTGAAATACTGCCTCGCTCTATTGATCATTCCCGATTTCATCGAGGCCAACTTAGCCTTGCTCTTCAGATGACTACGAAACTGATAATCACTAAAAATGTCGAGAGCCAGCATTCTAATACTTGGCGAGCCAAAGAGAGGAGTGCTCTCGAAAAGCGGTGACACGACAAATGGGGTTTTCTTAGTGGTAAACGCGTAAACCTGTGTCTTTAGGTGATTTAATTGGACGTGGTTCAGTTCACCTCACTCAGAGGTCATCCCCAAGGAAGTCTCTATAGATGACACAAGTTTCTTCCGGCATTCGTCTACGTTTTTCCGAGAGGAACCTGCACGACCGGAATATACAGCATCCCCAATACTATCATCCGCATAACAATGTATGTTGGGAATATCCAACATATCATTGATGTACAGAAGGAAGAGAGTCGGGGATAGCATGCAACCTTGGGGTACACCTGCGTTCACGGGCTTGGGGTACGAGCAAAAACCAACCAACCAACGGTTACAGGTACAGCATACAGGTGTATGCTCCGCCCAGTGAGTAAGTTGGTGATCCACTTGCATTAACTCTCGGGAAACCCATAGGAAGGTAGCGAAAGAAGCCCCTTGTGCCATACACGAACGAAGGTTTTCGCCTTATCCAGACTAATTGCCAGACCCTCTCCCTTGCTTTCAATAACTGCCCAACGGTGCGTAAGATATAATAGAAGATCACTAGCCGATCGACCATGGCGAAAGCCGAAAAGCGAAAGAATTGCCGGTCATTGAAAAACTGGTGATCCTCGAGGTATGTAAGGAGCTGTTTATTTATTATGCTCTCCATTAGTTTGGAGAGAAGTAATGGGGAGCCTCGACAGTGATCTGATACTTTTCGGGATATTTAGTCAGCAAAAAATACAACAAAGAAAGCATATGGCTGTCCACGTCCGGTAGACGAGTGTGCTTCTTGACCAACTGGGACAGACAATTTGCCAGAACAAAGTTAATCACAGATCTCCCCGCTTATTCGGTGGCACGTGACCCAAGTCAATCGGTACTGTGCGCATTGAAGTCCCCATGTAAATAACCGCTCAAGACCGATATAATTCATAACGATTAAATTCCGTTATTTATAACAAATTTGATATAATTAACAGTATCAAACATCTGTTGCATCGATTTCTAATTTATTTTTGTAGTATATTTATTGATGTTCCCTTGGAAAAAATTAAATAAAAGGTACAATGCAAAAAAAGTCGATCTTTGTTTATATGATAATTTTTTTTGTAAGCGTGTCTAAATTGAATTGCATCGCTCGCAGAAATGGAAGTTGTTATTTTGCGTGTGTTTTTTTTGTGCTTCTTTTAACAGTAAGTAAAACTCGAGAATCTATGCAGCTAGCAGTAGTCTTTACAGAATTGAATGACTAAAAAACTAACATTTCGGTTATCATTTGACAAATAAGCAATAAAACTTGCATAATAGATTATAATAAAAAATTGTATAATACTAAATTATGTAATTGTATTAGCAACTAAAAAATATTTCTAAAACATTGCATTCTATAATGCAAACGTTGAGCATGTGCCAAAAACAGAGGTGACATTGAATGCGAGGTCAATATCATTGAAATAGTCATGGATGTTATTTTAAAGCTACGTGTAATTCTAATTGGTTTTAACTGTGTTATGATTATAATTAGCTGTTATGTAGACATTAATTGAAAACAAAAATTACAGTTTGAAAGCTGGTTGTCAACATGCTCAGAATGTGGTGAGGATGCTGTGAAAAGCGGTAGGAATTCCGTAGTCAAAGCCAGAGCTGTGACCGCTTGGGCAGATAGCCACAGAAGTGACATTTCGGCCAGCTTGAGAAACGATGCAATAACCGCAACAGCGTCCGTGGCACTGCTATTGGTTGGCGCTCTTTTGGTTATGTTTTGAACGACTATAATTTTATTAAATTAAAACTTCGTTTATTTATCTGTTTTTAATTTTTTTATACATAATTTACTACTTTTTGGTTTTTGTATAAATTTTAAATTTATAAAATATTCTGTTTTCTCTATTTAGATGTTATATTATTAACAAAGTTTGTACTCGTTTAAATTTATTTATTCTTAATTAATTACTTTAAAACGAAAGAGATTCTATTCAACTATTAAATGATATATGCATTTGAAATTATACTATAAAAAAAAATCTTCTTCTTTCATAATACTTAAAAAAACTAAATTCTGACTCTAATTTGTGTGTGTCTTTATTATCGCATCACATTACATTATTTGATTACCTGTCACCGTATCTGCTTTTTTATACATTTACAGTGTAAAAACTTTTGTAAAAAATGTTAATGTTAAACTATAATAAAAAAATTTCAATTTATTATTTATGGAAATAGTCTTGCGTTGAAATTCACAAAAGAAAAAATAAATAAGACGAAAGTAAGTATGTTAAAGATTAATATCATTATAAATAAAATTAAACTTATTGACGTTATAACACAAAAGTTGTATTCTCAATGTAAATAAACCTAAAATAAATAATCTTTTCATATTTTCGACCTGTACTTCCAGCATGGCTTGACACTGTGCTATATAATCATGAAGGACCTAAAGAAACAAGAATCATGGATTTAATAAAATAATAAATAATGAAATACTTAGACACCAAACTAAATTATTATGTTCTATAATTCCTAAGTCACTAAGTCCAAATTTCCTTTAAAATTGTTTACAGAATGTTCAGTTGATAAAATTCTCTTATGTATTTTTGATAAAGCAGTGGCTTACTACCAATATTTTTGAGTTTCCAAGAGTGTTTGGTCGCGATTGCCAGTGCTAGATCTAATATGAAATTATACTGTTTGCCACATCACTTTCGTTACTACTGAATTACATATAAACTTGTTCACTTCATTTTATATATTTTATCCATCAAGATTTTTTGAGAGAAAATAAGTTGTTCTGTGATATATTACAGATTAATAGTAACGCGCCAAAATTTTGGTTAATTTTAGTAGAGAGATTAAAGTATTTTTTTTAAACGTCTCCGTTGTTAGCCTCACTGGCCATGGCAGCGCCACCGGTTGAGCATTTAACGTAAGAGAATACAGAGACACAAAATATAATAACAAGAATGTAAGCGTTACATCACTTTACAAGTTATAAGTTAAGAAGTTTTTGTAACTACTAGATTAATAATAATAAATTTAAGAAATACAAATGAATGAAAATAGTTAACCAAATATTTGTTTAGTATTTTAAACCAACGTTAATTGTTTTTACTTTTAGAGTTTAATAATGAAGTGTTTTCAAGTATATATAACTATTTTTATTCAAGAAGATTTACCTGAAATACAACAAACTATCATAGCAGTACGCAAAATAATGATAAGGTAAAACTCGAGATGATTATTATCTTTAAGGTTGCAAACAGTATTTGATACACTCTGCATTACTTATAGTCGAAGTGAAGACAGCAGGTATGTTAGTTTAATAATTTATTACTTTTAATATTTTCAAACAAAAAGTATCTTGATATATTTATTTATCAAGTGATGTAATTTAACTTTTCGTCTTTGATTAAATAAATTTATGGATAATTCTTTTGTTATTATTGAAGAGTAAAAGACAAAGTAATCACAGATTATACGTCTCAGGTTTTATGTATTATTTAGGTGCTTCATAATTAATGTTATATTTTTTAGAGATGTTGCGACCATTTCTTCTCGCGGTAGCATGTGTCATCGTACAAATAGTTAATGGCGATACGAACCATAGGTTAAACACTACCATAACACCATCAGCCTACAGCATCATCATTACACCATATTTTGACACAGCTGATGAACGAGCATTTACCTTCGATGGAGAAGTGACTATTACTTTCACAACAAATTCAAACATCAATAAAATTAAGATTCATTCCGAAGACCTAATTTATACCAGTAATAATATAACTGTAAGGAATGGAGCAAATGTTATTAGTTTAAAACAGGATAATCCTCTGGAATTTGAAAAAGCTTACTCGTTTGCTCACATTAATCTAGCAAACGATTTATCTGTGGGGATTGTGTATACTCTGAATATTGTTTATCAAGGGCCCATAAGGAGTGATCTAAATGGGTTTTATAGAAATTACTTTATTCAAAACGGAGTTAAGAAGTGAGTACAACTTTTGAAATTATATTTAATTTAGATATACCCTATATTTTTGAAACAAGGCTATCTTTTTATATAAATTTTAAGAATACTTTAATATGACATTATTTTACTCCATCGTTTTATATTATGTATGTATATAAACTTGCTGATTTTAAAATACAAACCATATTATTTCCAGATATTTAATAGTTTACAATCTCAGATCTCTAACATTGAAATTGTAAATGTTAAATAACTTAGAGACAAAACATATTACATTAAAAATACATAAGTATTATGTAACTTTGTAGGAATACATTTATTAATTCTTATCTTACATTAAAAGACAATACCGTAAAACTATTTGATAGATAGATAAAATGGAATACAAAACCTATCCTCTTATCACTATGATTTTTTTATCAATATTGACATATTTATTTGTTACGTTAAGATTAATTCATACTATCTGGATAATGTTTAAATTTTTTTTATAGTAAGAATTCATTATTGCAATAACATTTTGTATTGGGCAAGGATTGGCAAAATCGAAAAGAATAGTTAACTTAATTCTTTTATACTCGTAACGTCTAGTTTACAACATACGTACACTATAAATTAGATTCTATATTTTTTTAATTTTTATTTCTACCAGCAATAAATTATTTTGTTTAAATAAAGGTGTTGTTCAACTTCAAGTAATGGTCAAAAAGTAATTATTAAGTTTTTCGAGTGATTACATTTTTTAGATGGCTCGGTGCAACACAATTTGCGCCCACCCACGCAAGAAAGGTATTTCCCAGTTTCGATGAACCCGGGTTTAAGGCGGTTTTCACACTTACCATTGATAGACCAGCGAATTATCAACCTTCCCTGGCAAACACAAAAATGGCATCAACATTCCTGATGTAAGAGTAAAAAAAAGATTTTATTTCATTTATATACTTTAAATTAAGATACAGCTCAGCAAAAACACAATTAACACTATGAACTCAGACGAAATATCGACTTCTAAATATTTTTAAAATTTCTATTAGGCCAACTGGTTACATTCGTGAAGTATTTTATCCTACGCCAAGGATGTCCACCTATCTTGTCGCTTTCCTCGTGTCAGAATTTGAAGCTGGTGCGTCGATAACGGTTGGAACAAATGAATTTGGTGTCTATACTAGACCAGACGCTAAAAATCAAACTGAATATGCCTTTGCTTTTGGACAACGAGTGGTAAAGGCACTCGGTGATTATTTCGGTATTGATTATTATTCGACCAACAGCAATTTGAGACTTGACCATGTCGCATTAACGGACTTTAGTGCGGGTGCCATGGAAAACTGGGGACTTGTTAAATACAGGTACGAAATAAAATTTCTTAGAAATTTGTTAATTTTAAATAATCATAAAATATTGAATTAAAATTGTTATTGTAGGGAATCTCTTTTATTGTACGTTCCTGAAGATTCAACGCCATATTTCAAATTTAATGTGGCACAAATTTTAGCTCATGAGACGACACACATGTGGTTCGGCAATCTCGTTACCTGTCATTGGTGGAGCAACACTTGGTTAAACGAAGGTTTCGCGAACTATTTCCAAGATTATATAACCTCTTTGGTAAGAACATGTGACGAGGAGCAGCTATTATCACTATTTTTAGTAAGTCATAAAGTGAGAAAATATAGAAGTGTTACTATCCTTGTGGATTGGATAGGAATGCAGAATGTTAGAATAGCTGGAAAGGAAGGGGGGAAAGTTCAGACATCTGGCTTTCTCACTTATAATTCGAAACGTTACTATAATAATGACTCTATACTGTCTTTCGGTTAGAGGCATCACCTCCTACCCCTATAGAGTAATAACTATACGGGTCAAACACGCCTTTACAAAATTTACAGTCCGAAAAATATAAAGAAAGTTAACCACCTCAAAATGTTTTGCAGTAAAAAAATAATAATATGTTTCGGTTGCTTAGATTGAACCAGAAGTCGGATCCGAGGATATACTTGTTATTGGCTCTGTACATTCAGCATATAACGCTGACGATAACCCAGATTCTCCCGCATTAACAAATAAGAATGTAAATTCACCTGAAGAAATTAGCGGTCATTTTGGCATTATAACATACCAAAAAGGTGGATCTGTTATAAGAATGATGCACAATTTAATAGGCGAAGATGCATTTAAAAGTGGCTTACATTCATATTTGTCTGCTAAGTAAGTGATTTTAAGTGATCTTTGGGAATTTTTACTTTTATGTTATGTGTTTATAATATTTGGTACTATTTCAGCGAATTTCAATCTGGCTATCCGGAATTGTTGTATTCGTCCTTGGAAGAAGGAGTTAGAAATTTTAGTTCCTTGTCTAAATATGAAGGTTTCAATTTTACTAGCATTATGAGTTCGTGGGTACAACAACCCGGACATCCTATTTTAAATGTGAATGTGAACTACGAAAGTTCTTCAATAGAGTTACGACAAGTACAGTATCCATTATAATAATTTATATTTACAATACAAAAAAATGAAATGGAAGTATCACATAAATAATTGTTACAGAGACGTTTTTACATAAATTCATCCATCAGTTCGGATGAAATATATACAATACCAATCACCTTTACTCTTGAAGCTGAATTTGATTTTGAAAACACTAAACCAGCATTTATTATGGATAAGAATACTTACGTTTTTTCAGTTAAAGATATTAAGGATAAAAAAACTTGGCCTATTTTTAATGTTCAAGAAACAGGTAACAATATGATAATAAATAAATGTTAATGTAATAAAATTAGGCATTAAAGTGGACTTAGCACATAACTATTAAGTCATATTAACAGGAATAAACGACTAAAAGACTTTTCTTTTAAAGCGCTCTTGAATATATTTTAGGTTTATATAGAGTTAACTATGATAGCAATACTTGGAATCTTATATCGGAACATCTAAAGAGTAACAGAAGAGAAGAGATTCATTATCTGAACAGAGCTAAGGTAATAATAAGGTTTATACTTACTGTGAAATTTCATTACTGCTTTTTTATTCGAGGTATTATTTATAAGTAAAACATATTCAAGCGAAAAGTTTAAGGTATAAAAAATGGTGGACAAGGTGTTGTACACTTTTCTTACAACAAATTTTGTCTTGCAGATGGTTAATGACTTGTTTGCGTTTTTGTTTGCTGATGAAATAAAATTCGAGCTTTTGTATGATGTATTGCAATTCTTAGCAAATGAAAATGAATATGCTGTTTGGAATACAGCTGTGCGAGGCTTAAATAAGCTAAGAAATTACTACATTGGTTCTGAAACTCTGGATCTGATTGATGTAAGTTAGTATATACTGTATAAACATATAAAATAATGTAAAATCTTTACACTTTTTTATTTGGTTTCAGCAATTTTCTTTAGAATTAATAGAAGGAGTAATTAGCCGAATTGGTTACGATGTTAAAGCTGCAGATGACTTCAAAACTCAAAGAAACCGAATGGAAGTATTACAATTCGCTTGCAAACTCGGCCATCAAGGATGCATTGATAATTCTCTTAAGTGGTTCAGAGACTTTAAAAATAATGGAGTATGGTAAGATATTAAAAAAACATTTTTTAATGTTTCTATTATGGTGTTTTATCTATAAACGTTAAACAAAATAAGTTTATTAAAGGTCCTATAATTTTATTTTTATGTTTCTAGGATTCAGCCTAGTTTGAGAAGTGTTGCATATTGCACTGGCTTAAGGTATGGAAATGGCGAAGACTTTGACTTCTTATGGAATCGACTTGTTTCAACTAACGTTGCTAACGAGGGATGGGTTATCGCTGATATTTTAGGTTGCACTCCGGTTGAAAGCAAACTAAATAGGTAGATTACGTTTCTTGTCTTAAAGAGAGCTTTATGTCTATATAAGATCAAGATCAATATTATTTAGATTGATGTATGTAATATGTAAATAATATATGTAATACAGCAATGTCTTTTATGCATATTTTCTTTAGCTTATATTTATATTGTTACTATTATATAAGACTTCGTAATACCGAGTGGTTAAGTAGTTAATATTCTCTAGGTTGTTCAGTATAATTTTTGTATTTGTGTAATTCATTTTGTCAATAATTGTTTTGTTTTAGTTATCTCGTGTCTATGTTACTTGAAAATAGTCCAATAAAAACCCAGGATCTTACAAAACCTCTGACAAGTGTCCTGTCAAATTATAGTAACTTAGATTTGGTTATACAAGGACTCCAATCTAATGTATCTCTTTGGAAGTCCATGTAAGTAGGTTATCCTTTGTTTAATTTTTAATTTTTCTTTTAAGTATATTTTGTTATTTAATTTTAGATACCCATCTTTGGGAACAGTATTATCTACGATTGCTTCATCTCTTCACACCGAGGAAGACTTTAAGGACGTAAGTTAAACAGAAACATCTTTTATATTTCTATTTATGTTTATTTATTTAAATAACAGTTATTTATCAATAACTGAAAGCTGAAACAAAGTGAATAATTCTTTTCTAATAAAAAAGCTGCCTCAGACTAATATTTGTATCAAAAAACCACATTAAGTTATTCTAATTAACGTTTAAGACACCAAGTTTTTCATATAAATAATAAATTATATTCGGCCATTAGCCTTTGCTACACTTTTAGAAATAAAGGCGGTTAATGAATGTGTGCTTTGTGTGGAGTGTTTGACGGACGGTCGTTTGGGTTAAAATTTTACAGCAATTAGTGAAGGTCATTATAGGGGGCGTATTAATGTATCTTACTATGAGGTGATGACTACACGCTGTTTGGCACAATCATTAGCATTGCGAGCTAATTGAGCGAAAACTCAAATTATGGTGTAAACTGATAATTCGCCAGTATTGATTAAACCTTGATGCTTGATGCTAACTAATTCTTAAAATTTATATTTAAAATAATTTCAGAACGGGTTACAAAAATAAAGGATTTTTTTTTTTATGTAAGAGGAGGACAAACGAGCTGGCGGATCACAGATGATTTGTGATCACCGCCGCCCATGACTCTTGTAACATCCGAGGATTCACAAGAGCGTTGCCGGCCTAGGAGGTGGGAGTAAACGCCTTTTATGAAGGCACCCATGTCGTACCGGTCAGGTGGTAAGGATGGTATTGGAGGCGATGGCGCGCTGTATGGTGATGTAAAACGGCGATAGGCATCAGATCGAATAGCTCATTGGAGCATTCTCCCTGTTAAATGCGGTAGAAGACGTACAGAGATGCATCGTATCTACGCAATACCAAAGAATCCAGCCCCTCACAGAGCACCGGGTTCCCGATAATCCTAACGGCTCTTCGTTGTACACGGTCAAATGGTAGAAGCTGATATTGGGTTGATCTGGACCAGAGATCAGAACATTACTCCATGTGTGGCCGGACAGCGTAAAGTCTTTAGCCAGGCTTGAAATACTACCTCGCTCTATTTATAACCGGGATTACACTCACTCAACACTACACTCCGTACCAAGCAATAACCAGAGGACCCTATGGGAGCCTTGACAGTGACCTGATACTTTCCGGGATATTTAGTCAGCAGAAAATCCAACAAATAGGGCATATGGCCGTCCACGTCCGGTAGACGAGTGTGCTTTTTGACCAATTGGAACAGACAATTTGCCAGAACAAAGTTAATCACAGATCTCCCCGCTTATTCGATGGCACGTGACCCAAGTCAATCGGTATTGTGCGCATTGAAGTCCCCATGTAAATAACCGCTCATGACCTATATGATTCATAATGATTCAATTCCGTTATTTGTAACGTTTGATATAATTAACAGTATCAAACATCTGATTCATTGATTTATAATTTATTTTGTAGTAGATTTATTGATGTTCCTTTTTCAATAAAAGGTACAATGTAAAATAAGTCGATCTTTGTTTGTATGTATGTTTGTCTAGTAAAGGTGCCGAAATTGAATTGCATCGCTCGCAGAAATGAAAGTTCTAATTTTGCGTGTGTTTTTTTTAGTACTTCTTTTTACAATAAGTAAAACTCAAGTATGTAAGTAGCCTAGCAGTAGTTTTTACAGAATTGAATGACTAAAAAACTAAGATTTCGGTTACCATTTGACAAATAAACAATAATACTTGCATACTACATTATAATAATAAAAAAATAATAATACGAAAATATGTTTTAGCAACTAAAAACTATTTCTAAAATATTGCATTCTATAATGCACACGATGAACATGTGCCAAAAACGAAGATGACATTGAATGCGAGGTCAATATCATTGAAATAGTCATAGATGTTATTTTAAAGCTACGCAATATTTTAATTGGTTTTAACTATGTTATGGTTAGAATTAGCTGTTATGTAGATATAAATTAAAATTAAATTGAAAAATTTACAGTTTGAAAGCTGGTTATCAACATGCTCAGAATGTGGGGAGGATGCTGTGAAAAGTGGTAGGAATTCTGTAGTCAAAGCCAGAGCTGTGACCGCTTGGGCAGATAGCCACAGAAGTGACATTTCGGCCAGCTTGAGAAACGATGCAATAACCGCAACAGCGTCCGTGGCACTGCTATTGGTTGGCGCTCTTTTGGTTATGTTTTGAACGACTACAATTTTATTAAATTAAAACTTTGTTTTTTATCTGTTTTTTATTTTTTATAATTTTTTATTAATTTACTACTTTTTGGTTTTTGCATAAAGTTTAAATTTATACAATATTTATGTTTCTGTTTTCTCTATCTAGATGTATAGTAGTTACTACTACTATACATCTAGATAGTATACTACTGTATAGTATTATTCAAGTTTAAACTCGTTGTTTAAATTTATTTATTATTAATAAATTACTTTAATGCGAAAGAGATTCCATTCTACTATTAAATGATACTAGGTTTTACTATAGAAATGAATCAATACGATAACTATATTTTATTGCTTGGCTGGGAATGTCAATTTTTTAAAATTACTACACTTAATGTTGTTTCAAAAACTTGAAATATGATTTATTGAATTACAACAACATATTCAAAAATATATTTTATTGTGACAGAAATAAATAATTTCGAATTCTAAAAATTTATAAGATGGTAACCCGGCTTCGCTCGGGTTAAATTTTCATCAATATTAAACATAATGTTGGTAGATTATTGCAGTTATAGCTTTGATTAACGAAATTAAGATGGCCTCCGGTGTCAGTGACGTTTCGCTGGCGTCCAAAATGGGGACTGCGATTCGTCTGTCATTGTCATTAGAATTTTAAAAAATACTCGACAATCCGTATTTTGCGGATACATGTTTTTTATGTTTTATAATTGAAGCGAAGTTGTAACCGAAATTATTAATATAGTTTTACCAATGTATGCTGCTGAATCTGAATATCTGAATTCTTCAGACAACGCAGTATTTTGACTCTTTCTATTATACGTTGTGTTGATAATTAAATATATTATTTGAAAAAAATATTTTTTTTCATAATACTTTAAAAAAAAATTAAATTCTGATTCAAATTTGTGTGTGTCTTTATTATTGCATCACATTATATTATTTAATTATTTGTCACCGTATCTGCTTTGTTATACATTTAAAGTGTAAAAAGTGTAAAAAAATTGCAAAAAAATGTTAATGTTATACTATAATAAAAAAAAATTCAACTTATTATTTAAGGAAATAAGCCTTACGTTGAATATCACGAAAGGGAAAAATGAATAAGACGAAAGTAAGTTTGTTAATGATTAAGGCCGGCAACGCTCTTGTGTATCCTCGGATGTTGCAAGAGTTCATGGGCGGCGGTGATCACATACCAACGGTGACCCGCAAGCTCGTTTGCCCTCCTCTAACATAAAAAAAAAAAAAAAAATTATACTTATTGACTTATACTTATTGTATTCTTAATATAAATAATCCTAAAATAAATAATGTTTTTCATATTTTCGGCTTGTACTTCCAGCATGGCTTGACACTGTGCTATGTAATCTTGAAGGACCTACAGAAACAAGAATCATGAATTTTATAAAATAACAAAGAATAATATACTAAGACTAAACTATGTTATTATGTTATATAATTCCAAAGTCACTAAGTCCAAATTTTCTCTAAAATTGTTTACAGAATGTTCAGTTCATAAAATTTTCTTACGTATCTTAAATAAAGCAGTAGCATCCTACCAAAATTATCGAGTTTCCAAGTGTGTTTGGTTGCGATTGCCAGTGCTACGAGGGGAGGTCCAAAAGTTCGTGGAATGAAAGGGATCTATATAAAATAAAATAACAAAACTATTTTTCCTTTTCAATATAATCACCCTTAGCTCAATACGTTTATTAGACCTATGAATAAATTTTTCTAAACCACTATAAAAAAATGTTTTATCTTTTCCGTCAAAATGAGCCGAAATTGCCTCCCTTACCTCATTGTCGTCGGAAAATTTCCTTCCCCTTAAGTCTTTTTTTAAATGGGGGATAAAAAAAAAGTCACTTGGGGCCAGGTCTGGACTGTAGGGTAGGTGAACTAGGGATTCGAACCAATGCGTGTGCAGAGCAGCCATTGCAATTCTGCTCTTGTGAACCGGCGCGTTGTCTTGCAAGAGCAACACACCCTTTGTCAATTTTCCTCGCCGCTTTTCCTTGATGGCATCCTTTAATTTTTCTAATATCGTTGCGTAGTATTCTCCGGTTATAGTCCTTCTCTTTTCTTTGTAATCAATCAAGCTTATCCCCTCACAATCCCAAAAAACAGTAGCCATCATCTTTCCAGCCGACTCCGTCACCTTGAATTTCTTTGGCGGATATGTCCCCTTTTTATGCCATTGCATGGACTCTTGTTTGGACTCAGGCTCAAAGTGATGAACCCATGTTTCATCTCCCGTAACAATTCGGACCAAAATCTGTGCAGGTTTATCTCCACACAACTCCAAAAAATGCTTTGACGCATCGACGCGCTGCTCTTTCTCAAACGGCGTGAGCATTCTCGGTACCCATCTTGCACTGACTTTTGTCATACCCAGGTGATCATGTAGGATTCGCAAAATGGTGTTATCTGATACTCTAACTAATGCAGATAATTGTTTTTTCTTCAAACGGGCATCGTCTAGTACAATTTTCTCCACTTTTTCGACGATCTCCGAAGTGATGGACTCAACTGGCCTTCCTGAGCGGGGGTCATCTTCAATTGACTCCCGACCATGTTTATAAAGACTATGCCATTTGTAAATCATTGATTTACTAGGGCACTGTTCCCTAAAAACGACTCCCATTTCATTCAAAATGCTTTGAGCGTTCTTTCCTTGCTTGGTAAGGAATTTTATCACAGCGCGGTGTTACATTTTTTCCATAGTTTCAGTTTTCTTCCGGATTGCCTTGTTCAGCAGGCGACTGTTCGTAAACGAATAACGCAATCGGGTTGAAACTCGGCATTTATACTAACGATGAGTCTCCGATTCGTATGAAATCAAGCGAGCGCTCCTAACCCCGCTCCATCCTCTCCATTCCACGAACTTTTGGACCTCCCCTCGTAGATCTAATATGAAATATAGACTTTTTCGCTTCATTTTTTATTAAATCTTCATCAAGATTCTTCGAGAAAAAGTAAGTTGTTGTGTGATATATTACTGAGTAGTAACAAGCCAAAATTTTAGTTAATCCTGTTATTAGAAAGATTAAAGTTTTTTTTTCTAATATCTCTGCTTTAGCCTTACTGAACATGACACCGGTTGAGCATTTAACGTAAGAAGATACAAAATATAATAACAAGAATGTAAGCGTTACATCATTTTACAAGTTATAAGTTAACAAGTTGTTGTAACTACTAGATTAATAATAATAAATTTAAGAAATACAAATGAATGAAAATAGTTTACCAAATATTTATTTAGCATTTTAAACCAACCTTAATAGTTTTACTTTTAGATTTTAATGATGAAGAGTTTTCAAGTATATATTACCTGAAATATAACAAAGTATCATATCAGCACACACAATAATGATAAGGTAAAACTCGAGATGATTATTATCTTTAAGGCTACAAACAGTATCTGATACACTCTGCATTACTTATATTCCTAGTGAAGACAGCAGGTATGTTAGTTTAATAATTTATTTTTGAATTACTTTTTATATTTTTGAAACAAGAAGCTTCTATGAAATAATTACTAAATTATTTCGGAGAACTATTAGTGGTTTAAATATTAAGCGCCTTGATATATCTATTTACCAAGTGATGTAATTTAACTTTTCGTCTTTTATTAACAAAATTTATGGTTAATTCTTTATTATTGAAGAGTAAAATACAAAGTAATCACAGGATATATGTCTCAGGTTTTATATTTTACTATTATTAAGATTATTATTTATTTACTTCATATTTAATGTTATATTTTTTAGAGATGTTGCGACCACTACTTCTCGCGGTGGCGTGTGTCACCGTACAAATAGTTAATGGTGATACGAACCATAGGTTAAACACTACCATAACACCATCAGCCTACAGCATCACTATTACACCATATTTTGACACAGCTGATGACCGAGCATTTACCTTCGATGGAGAAGTGACTATTACTTTCACAACAAATTCAAACATCAATAAAATTAAGATTCATTCCGAAGACCTAATTTATACCAGTAATAATATAACTGTAAGGAACGGAGCAAATGTTATTGGTTTGAAAGAGGATAACCCTCTAGAATTTGAGAAAGCTTACTCGTTTGCTCACATTAATCTAGCAAACGATTTATCTGTGGGGATTGTGTATACTCTGAATATTGTTTATCAAGGGCCCATAAGGAGTGATCTGAATGGGTTTTATAGGAATTACTTCATTCAAAACGGAGTCAAGAAGTGAGTACAACTTTTGATATTATATTTATTTTAAATGCACCCTATATTTTTGAAACAAGGATATCTTTTTATATAAATTTTAAGATTACCTTAATATTACATTACTTTACTCAATCCTTTTATATATATATATATATATATATATATATATATATGAACTTTCTGATTTTAAAATAAAAACCATATTATTTCCAGATATTTAATTGCTTACAATACCGTTTCTTTAACGTTTTAATTGTAAATGTACATGAGACTTAAATACGTCACTTATTAGACGAGAGAAAACATATTTATTACATTAAAAAATATACAAGTATAATGTAACTTTGTAGGGATAACATTTATTGTTTCTTATCTTATATCAAGAGGCAGTGCTGTAAAACTATTTGATAGACAGATAAAATGGATTAGAAAACTTTCGTCTTATCCATATGATTTTCTTATCAATATTGACATATGTGTACTTGTTGCATTAAGGTAAATTCATACTATCGAGATACTGTTTTATATTTTTGTTATTGTAAGAATTTATGACGCAATTATATTTTGTATTGACTAAGATTTATAATTTACATTATATAAATTAGTAGATCTCATCCATTAACGTGAAGTTTTAATTAACATTGCAAAACCAAACAGGGTGGTTAAGTTAATTGTTTTATAACGTCAAAGTTACAAACGTACACTTTAAATTGTACATTTAGTTATTATATATATACTTTTTTATTTATATAAGAAATCAATTATTTCGTTTAAACAAAGGTGTCCCTATTCTTGAACTTCAAGTAATGGTAAAAAAATTATAATTAAGTTATTCAAGTGTTTACATTTTTTAGATGGCTTGGTGCAACACAATTCGAGTCTACCCACGCAAGAAAGGTATTTCCTAGTTTCGATGAACCCGGATTTAAGGCGGTTTTCACATTAACCATTGATAGACCAGCGAATTACCAACCTTCCCTGGCAAACACAAAACTCGCTTCAACAACCCCAATGTAACAATAAAATAGATTTTATTTCAATTATATATTTCAAATTAAGACCTACTTCAAGCAAATTTAACAGTAACAATTAACAGTATGAATTCGAAACAGAATATCAACATGTAATTTTTTATATTTTTTTATTTTAAGGCCAAATGGTTACATTCGTGAAGTATTTTATCCTACGCCAAGGATGTCCACGTATCTTGTTGCTTTTCTCGTGTCAGAATTTGAAGCTGGTGCGTCGATTACGGTCGGCACAAATGAATTTGGTGTTTATACTAGACCAGACGCTAAAAATCAAACTGAATATGCCTTTGATTTTGGTCAAAGAGTTGTGAAGGCACTCGGTGATTATTTGGGTATTGATTATTATTCGACGAATAGCAATTTGAGACTTGACCATGTCGCATTAACAGACTTTAGTGCGGGTGCCATGGAAAACTGGGGACTTGTTAAATACAGGTACGAAATTTGTTAAATTTATATAATACTACAATCACTAAATTTTGAATATAAATTATTATTTTAGGGAATCTCTTTTATTGTACGTTCCTGAAGATTCGACGCCATATTTCAAATATAGAGTGGCACAAATATTAGCTCATGAGACGACACACATGTGGTTCGGCAATCTTGTTACCTGTCATTGGTGGAGCAACACTTGGTTAAACGAAGGTTTCGCGAACTATTTCCAAGACTATATAACCTCCTTGGTAAGAACATGTGACGACGTGTAGGTATTAATTATTATTATTTTATTGTCAATCGTAAAGTCCGAAGTTATAGATGCGTTACAATCCTTGATGATTGGGTAAGGATGTAGAATATTAGAATACTTGGAGAAGAAGGAGAGAAGAAGACAGCCGAATGCCTGACATACGGCTGTCTCACTCATCATACGAAACGTGACTATTATAATGACTTTATACTATTTTGCGTTAGGCCCATCACCTCCTATAAAGTTGTAACTATACCAGTCTAACATGCCTCTACAAAATCTAAAGTTCAGTAAATATAAAGAAAGTCAAAAAGTTTTAGCAGTAAAAAAATAATAATATGTTTCTGTTGCTTAGATTGAACCAGAAGTCGGATCCGAGGATATACTTGTTATTGGCTCTGTACATTCAGCATATAACGCTGACGATAACCCAGATTCTCCCGCATTGACAAATAACAATGTAAATTCACCTGAAGAAATCAGCGGTCATTTTGGCACTATTACATACCAAAAAGGTGGATCTGTTATAAGAATGATGCACAATTTAATAGGCGAAGATGCATTTAAAAGTGGCCTACATGCATATTTGTCTGCTAAGTAAGTGATTTCGTGTGATCTACGATAATTTATACATTTGTGTTATCTATTTATAATATTTGGTACTATTTCAGCGAATTTCAATCTGGCTATCCGGAATTGTTGTATTCGTCCTTGGAAGAAGGAGTTAGAAATTTTAGTTCCTTGTCTAAATATGAAGGTTTCAATTTTACTAGCATAATGAGTTCTTGGGTACAACAACCCGGACATCCTATTTTAAATGTAAATGTGAACTACGAAAGTTCGTCAATTGAACTACGACAGGTACAGTATTCATTATAATAATATTTACAAGACAATAAGATGAAATGGCAGTATCATATAAATAATTGTTACAGAAACGTTTTTACATAAATTCATCCATCAGTTCAGATGAAATATATACAATACCAATCACCTTTACTCTTGAAGCTGATTTTGATTTTGAAAACACTAAACCAGCGTTTATTATGGATAAGAATACTTACGTTTTTTCAGTAAACGATATTAAGGATAAAAACACTTGGCCTATTTTTAATGTTCAAGAAACAGGTAATAATATGATAATAAACAAACGTTACTGCAATAAAATTAGACATTAAAATAGACTTAGCACATAACTATTAAGTCATATTAACAGGAATAAACGACTAAAAGACTTCTTTTAAAGCGCTCTTGAATATATTTTAGGTTTATATAGAGTTAACTATGATAGTAATACTTGGAATCTCATATCGGAACATCTAAAGAGTAACAGAAGAGAAGAGATTCATTATCTGAACAGAGCTAAGGTAATAATAAGGTTTATACTTACTATGAAATTTCATTACTGCTTTTTTATTCGAGGTATTATTATTATTATTAGTATTATTTATAAGTAAAACATATTCAAGCCAAAAGTTTAAGGGATAAAAAAATGGTGGACAAGGTGTTGTACACTTTTCTTACATAAATTTTGTCTTGCAGATTGTTAATGACTTGTTTGCGTTTTTGTTTGCTGATGAAATAAAATTCGAGCTTTTGTATGATGTATTGCAATTCTTAGCAAATGAAAATGAATATGCTGTTTGGAATACAGCCGTTCGAGGCTTAAATAAGCTAAGAAATTACTACATTGGTTCTGAAACTCTGGATCTGATTGATGTAAGTTAGAATATACTGTATAAACATATAAAATAATCTAAAATCATTACACTTTTTTTTTGGTTTTCAGCAATTTTCTTTAGAATTAATAGAAGGAGTAATTAGCCGAATTGGTTACAATGTTAAAGCTACAGATAACTTCAAAACTCAAAGAAACCGAATGGAATTATTACAATTCGCTTGCAAACTCGGCCATCAAGGATGCATTGAAAATTCTCTTAAGTGGTTCAGAGACTTTAAAAATAATGGAGAATGGTAAGATATCAACAAAAGATTTTTAATGTTTATATTAGATGGTGTTTCATCTATAAACGTTAAACCAAATGAGTTTATTAAAGGTCCTAAAATTTTATTTTAATGTTTCTAGGATTCAGCCTAGTCTGAGAAGTGTTGCATATTGCACTGGTTTAAGGCATGGAAATGATGAAGACTTTGACTTCTTATGGAATCGACTTGTTTCAACTAACGTTGCTAACGAGGGATGGGTTATCGCTGATATTTTAGGTTGCACTCCGGTTGAAAGCAAACTAAATAGGTAGATTACGTTTCTTGTCTTCTAGAGAGCTTCATGTCTATATAAGATCAAGATCAATATTATTTAGATTGATGTATGTATTATATAATATATGTAATACAGCAATGTCTTTTATGTGATATTTTCTTTAGCCTGATATTCATATCATTACTATTATATAAGACTTTTTAATACCAAATGGTTAAGTAGGTAATATTCTCTCGGTTGTTCAGTATAATTTTTGTATTTGTGTAATTCATTTTGTCAATAATTGTTTTGTTTTAGTTATCTCGTGTCTATGTTACTTGAAAATAGTCCAATAAAAACCCAGGATCTTACAAAACCTCTGACAAGTGTCCTGTCAAATTATAGTAACTTAGATTTGGTTATACAAGGACTCCAATCTAATGTATCTCTTTGGAAGTCCATGTAAGTAGGTTATCCTTTGTTTGATTTTTAATTTTTCTTTTAAGTATGTTTTATTATATTTTATTATTTAATTTTAGATATCCCTCTTTGGGAACAGTATTATCTACGATTGCATCGTCTCTTCACACCGAGGAAGACTTTAAGAATGTAAGTAAATCAAAAAATATTTTATATTTCTATATGTTTATATATTGAAATAAAAAAGCTGCTTCAGAATAATATTTGTGTCAAAATTAAAGATTAAGGTATTCTAACTAATATTAACTAACTAACGAAGTCACCAAGTTTTTCATAAAAATAATAAATTTTATTTGGCCATAAGCTGTTTCCTATCATTATCCTTTGCAACACTTTTCGAAATAAAGTCGGTTAATGAATGTGTGCTTTGTGTGGAGTGTTTGACGGACGGTCATTTGGGTTGAAATGTTACGGTAATTAGTGAAGGTCAATATAGGGGACGTATTAATGTATCTTAATAGGAGGTGATGACTCCACGCTGTTTTGCACTATCATTAGCATTGTGAGCTAATTGAGCGAAAACTCAAATTATGGTACAAACTGATAATTAGCCAGTATTTATTAAACCTTGATGCTTGATTCTAAATAATTCTTAAAATTTATATTTATGATCATTTCTGAACGGCTTACAAAAATAAAGGATGTAAAGAACCGCTCATGACCATGACATATATAATTCGTAATGTTTCAAATTCATTATTTGTAACAAGTATGATATAATAAATAGTATCAAACATGTGTTTGACCAATTTATAATTTATTTGTGTAGTGGATTTATTGGAACAGATGTAAATAAAAGGTATAATATAAATAAATCGACCTTTGTTGATATGAATGTTTGTCTTGTGAGCGTTTCGAAATTGAATTGCGATCGCAGAAATGAAAGTTGTTATTTTGCGTGACATCTTTTTACAATAAGTAAAGCTCAATTATATCGGTAGTCTAGCAGTAGTCCGTGAAGAATTGAACGACTAAAAAACATTTAAGTTAACATTTGACAAATAAACAATAAAACTTGCATACTAGGTTATAATAATAAATGTTATAATACTAAAATAAGTAATTGTATTATCAACTTAAAATATTTCTAAAACATTGCATTCTATAATGCACACGTTGAACATGTGCCAAAAACAGAGGTGACATTGAATGCGAGGTCAATATCATTGAAATAGTCATAGATGTTATTTTAAAGCTACGCGATATTCTAATTGGTTTTAACTGTGTTATGATTACAATTAGCTGTTATGTAGATATTAATTGAAAAAAAAATTATAGTTTGAGAGCTGGTTGTCAACATGCTCAGACTGTGGTGAAGATGCTGTGAAAAGTGGTAGGAATTCCGTTGTCAAAGCCAGAGCTGTGACCGCTTGGGCAGATAGCCATAGAAGTGATATTTTGGCCAGCTTGAGTAACGACGCCATAACCGCATCAGCGTCTGTGGGATTGCTATTGGTCGGCGCTCTTTTGATTATGTTTTGATCGACCATTTATTAAAATTATATTTATGTATTTTTAATTTCTTTTTTTTAATTTAATATAACATTTTGTTACATGTATAAAGTTTAAAGTTATGTAAAATTTTGGTTTCTGTTTTATTTATTTAGATAAATTGTCATTCATTAAATAACATTAAACAATAAATAATTCATTATCTTAAAAAATGTTTGTTTTTGTTTAAAAATATTTATTATTAATAAATTACCTTAATGTGAAAGAGATTCTATTCCACTATTAAATGTTATATCCATTTATAAATATATTATACAAGAATATATATATTTTCACTATTTAACACTTATACTTACATTCTTAAGTAGGGAATGTGTGTTAATATATTTATATTGTTCATTATATTAATTTATTTATGACCTGTGAGTAAATATATAATATCATTAGTAGGTTTTATTTAATTTTTACCCTAATGTGACAGTAAATATAGATAGCAACGGTGAACTTCATCTTCATTTTGAAGAAACGAGGAAAATATTTAAAATTATATGTTCCATGTGTAAGATTTTTATTTTTAACAGTTCTAAGAAGAGAGATTACATGTGTATACACTCATCTACTTATAAATAACAATCATTTTGGTAATAAACAAACTTACACAAAATAACATTTAACGTAACGTTCAGTATAAAATGAGCCGCGACATTATATTAAAGTAAATAAAATCTCTCGTTATTGTAAACAAAGGATAGAAAGGTTACAGATCTAACATAATTGGTCGTGTTTACGCGAAGGCGCCACGAGCCGGTCGCGTTTGTAATCCAATCGAGCTCGCGTTGTAGTTGGACGTCTTTGTCGTACAAATTGGCGGCTTTGATTTGAAAATACTTCTTACGCGAAGCAACGTATTAAATTTTAATCAATATAATTACGAATAGATATTTCTAAATATTAATTAAAACTGCCTAAAATAACTTCAACAAATAATAACTGTTTTTTGTGTAGTTTATATAAATAAATGAATTGTTTTTTTATAAAATGATTGTATATGTTGTGTTACTTTTGTTTTCATCGGTGTCCGGATATATTATTGAGGAAGAGTGTCTCAATTATACAGTGTATCCAGTGCAATATGAACTTACAATAATCCCACATGTTTATCAAGATGGTATATCCTATTATGACTGTGACATTGTCATAACAATAATAGCAAACGCACCAAATGTAAATATAATAGAATTAGATGCAAAAGATTTAGAAATAAAAGGAGATTCCATTCAAGTACTCGAAAATGGAATCAACTTAGTGAATCAATATCGACCTTATGAATACGATATTAGGAAAGGTAAATTATATATATATTTGAGAGATACACTAAAACAGTACAGTGTATCTCGTGCTCAGTATAATATAAAAATATCATTCAGCAAACAAGTCAATAATAATACTGACGGTATATTTAACGTGCGTTTTGAAGAGGACGGCAAACAAGAGTGAGTATTATTTTTTTATATCTGTATAGTCATCAACTATATTATTATTTATAACAATAATATGTTACGTATAAAGTAATTTTATACTAGTCATGTATTTTTTAAATTATAACGTAGTGGTTTTCCTTCACCTACACTTTTAGACAACTTATCCATATATGTAAAGATTATTATATATAAAGTTTGATGAGTATTTAATATTATATAATTAAAAAATACTATTTGGTACGATTTGTATATAAATTAATGAATTTCATTTGGATTTGATGTAATCTGCATTGAAGAATCCTGTGGGTTACAAAAACTTCACGAAATAAATAACATTTATATATATATTTCGGAGTAATGAAAAAACAGTTTACTTTTAAGATTTCCCTATAATTTTCATAATTATTATTCTATAAATTAACTATAAATTTAATTATATACAGATTATTAAGTGCATACAATATAAGATTATTCTATTTTGAACACTATATGATTCATTTAACTTCATAGTAAATAATGTTTCTTATATAATGTAAAATATAGAAACGAAAGCTATACCCAAGTGGTGATAATGTTGTGGATTCGTACACTTGTGTTAATCGACAGGCTCACGGAAACGCGCTATTCTAATCTTCTAATTATAATTTGCACTATTTCCTTGTTTGTTTCGTGTATGAAAATTTAATATATTACTTCTTATCATAAAATTTTTAATAATCTTTTGTTAATTCGGTAACATATGCATGTGGTATGCATGATTTTGCATAGCATATATCTACATTTGCCATACCAATTCATCCTTAATTGTTTTTGTTTCTAGTATTAATTTAAATATGCAATATTTATAAAATATGTTAATAATATAATACATATAAATTGTCAGTTTTCTTATTTTAACAACAACTTTCTGGAGTAATAATCTAATGAAAATTATTAAACCAGCTAAAATATGACAAGACAAGAAAAAACTAACATCGCTTATGGTCATATCCATTTACAACGTCTGATGCAAGGTCATGTTAAAGCGTAGGTACAATGCATATCATTATAATCATCTGTTAAATAAGGTTTCTATATACTGTATACACGAAATATAAATATGATAAATGTATATAATAATATATTTTTTGCATATTGTATTAAATACGGTATTTTAGGGATGGGGTCTTTAACGTACGAATAGGAATTTCTCTTCTATTTCATCAATTAGTGCCGATAATGCGATTCTAAGATATATACATATACATAATACTATATTTTGCATTACAGTTATAATTAAGTGTACCAAATGTATCAACAAGATAAAATTAACATGTGTTCATAAATAACATTAGTTTAAGAACAAAACAATAGAGCAATCGTCAAACTCGTACAAGGCTACTCATTAGACCGTGAAAAAATATTGTCTCCTTGTACACAATGAGGATACAACTATTTGTCACTAATTACATGCGGTTGTTATGGTTGAAAAACTATAAATAATTATAATATTTAACTAACGCTTAGATATAGGTGATAAATTGTTATAAATAACGTTTCTGGAATACCTCAATTTTTTAAAAATATTGTTATGATAGTTTTAACATTTAGTTTTTTTATTACAGACATGTTTATGTAACTCGTCTATCACCAAATAAAGCAAAATACTTCTTTCCTTGTTTCGATAATCCTCAGTTTGAGGCAATTTTTAAATTCAAAGTGTACGAGATGCCGCCGTATCCTGGATACCAGTACTGCAATACCAGTCTTGTTATTGCCAAGGAACTCAAACAACATAGGTGAGTTAATCAAAATTACAAAGTGTACTCGTAACAATAATTTTATGACTGCAAACATAGCTCTTTACAAAACAACTAATATATTATGTCATATAGCGCACAGTATTTATTAGTGGAATTAAATATATATATATATATATATATATAGAAAGTACAATATCATAAACGTATATAAGTGAAACAACATCATTTAAAACATATTATAAATATAAATATCTCCATATGGTCAAAGCACGTCTATATATAGTAAGTCCAGATGCAATCATAGACTCGACCACAATAAGTGACACCGTTTCCACAACTACTTCGAACTGCCCTATTCGGTAAAAAATTAGGGCTTGGTTGAGTAACAGCGGATATATATATATAATAATTATTACACGTTCGTAAAATAAGTTGAATGTCAGAAGATGAAGTCTATTTTAAATTGTTGGTTTTATGTGAAAAAATAAATAAAAAATAAAAAATATTTTTAAGCTTTAAAACTATAACACAAATAACAACCCACGGAAATAGGATTTAAAATTTATTATATAGTTGTTGATGATTTATTTCTTCTATATTAAATACAAAAAATATAATAATCTTGTGATTATATACAAAATTATACTGTTTCGTAAAAAACAACCATAATTCTTATTCTTATTTGTCTGTAAACAAAAAATCTGTGATATAATAGTAATTCAAATATATATTTCCTTATAATCATTTAAATATGTAAAATTATATTTTCAAAAAAAAAATTAAATATGTGTTTAATATTTATTCCGCTTGCACTCTGGGCACTACTTCTTTTGGTATGAAAGATTATTATTACAGTGTTGTATTTTCTACGTCCAAGAATGGTAAGTCCATTAGAGTTAATGGAGAGAAAGTCAATGGTCATTGATAAGACATAAAAATATTTTACCATTGGTATTAAAACAATTTCCATTAATCAGATTAATCTGAAGTGAATATCTAAGCAAGTTTCATTAAATTGTCTGTTTTAGGTCTAAAGATAGTTATACAATTTTTGAATATTTACCATCGCCACAAGTTACTTTACATGAAGTTGGATTTCATCATTCAAAATTTGGAAGTCGACAAATTACAGCAAAGAATACGAACGATACTTTGATTATTTGGGCTCCAGTTTCTTCTCTACCACATTATACATTCATACTCAAATTTGGAGAAACAATTATTAATTTAATACATCAATATGCCTCTATTAATAGGCCGCTTGTCTATGGACCGATAAATATAGTTTCTGTACCTGCGATACTTAATGGATATGAGATTGGAAGCTGGAATTTACTGACCAACGGGTGAGTAAATTCTTTAAATAATATACGTTCATAAAAGATATATGGTTTTTGGTTAACACGAATCTATTATATTAATTGAAAATATTTTTTACTAATCTTACTATTAAAATTTTACACAATATAGTTTAGTTTAGCTTAGTTTAGAATTAGAATTCGCAAATTTCAAGATAATTTGTTTGTTTCGTTTCTATGAAAAATGCAAGGTTGTTAGAAACCAGCTGTTTCAATAAACACTCTATCACTTGTTTATATCTTATAATGTATTTAGCATAAAGCTTGTATTTTGAGTGAATTGAAATATCTTTAAACTTAGTGACAATAAATTGGCAACTGTCAACGATTACACGAGCATACAGCAAATGGAAAGAACGATGTTCGAACTATCACAGCAGCTGAGTCGTATTTGGTTGGGAAATCCCGGAGAAATACAGAGAACACGGTGGAGAGAGGAGTGGTTCAAAGAAGGTTTTGCTACCTACTTAGCGTATTATTTCTTGACTCAGGTTAGTCAAACTGAAAAAAAAAATTGATAATAAATGAGATTTATATTAATCTAGGTCTACAAGGACAAAGTTATTTTTTTTGTATAAAATCAATGAAATAACCGAATAACATAATAACCTGAACTTGTACTTATATCATTATTAGATAAAATAAAATAAATGTTCTCATTATTTCAGTATAATCATGATGAAGTATCTTCTTCCTACCGACGACCACTTGATATGTATGGTCTGCAAATGAAAAACAAAGCAATGGCGATAGACTGGCATCATACAACACCGGCTTTGGCTTCCTTTAATAGGACATTGGCTGTAAACATACCTTCGAGGTATAAGGACCTGGTGACGATGAAGACAGCGTCTTTGCTGTGGATGGTTGAAAATTGGTTAGGGTCAGAGAAGTTTCATCAGGCTGTAGTAAATTATATTAATAGCAGGTAATTATTTCAATAACCTTATATTTAATTTTGGTTTACATCATCTAATTCATGCAAAAATGCTAGCTGTAAAATGATTATTAAATTGGTTTGTAATCCCTTAAAAATATTAATCAGATTCATATAAATCATTTATAGGAGAGGTAAATATATATCTCTAGCAGACTTCATGGCAAGTACGGACCGCGAGACAGTAGAATGTCTACATCAATTCTTTAATGGTTCTACAACATCCAAAGTTCTGAACTCTTGGTTTCACCAGGCAGGGTATCCAGTAGTGAATGTTATAGTACTAAGAGATAGAACTCCTAACGCTATACAGTTAAAACAAGTATGTTGTTATCAATAAAATATGATGGAAAATAAACTGGAGTTGGTAATAACATTAACTTTATTTTCCAGAGACAATTCAGCTTCACGAATCAGAATAGATTAGATTCAAATTATCTGATCCCGATTTCATATATTGTGCAAAATAATCAAAATTGTTTCAACTGTTACCAACCGAGATTCACTCTGGACGTGCAAACTTACACTTTTAGAGAAAATCTTAATAATGGCTGGATTATATTAAATAGAAATGCATCAGGTTAGTTTTTTAATAAGATTCTTTTTTTATTTTGACTAATTTTGCATTAACACAATAAAAAACTGTGTTTTTAATAAAAAAACTGTGTTTATTGTCGAAACAAAAAGTATAAACAATCAAAATAATTTACTGATTATAAATGTTGTAGATAAAAACTGTAAAGGTAACATCATAACATATATTTTAATACATATTTTCTATAACTCTTCAGTTTTTAATGAAAGTAATCGTGGAATTTAAATGATTTTTTTAATTACCCATGCAACTACAAGTTTAAACGCTCGCAATATAGGAAGTGAACTTGACGATTGGCACACTAACATCGATAGTTAAAGTCCTTGAGCTCGGTTATAGCGTGGCTATTTCTGTTCGTCCCACGCTCTTCCCACATTCGTAAACGTATTATTGTTTGGTATAATATTTATAAGAGATCTTTTGAGTTATTGATTCTTATAAAAAGAATAAACACATTTTCTAGAATATTTCTGCTTTAATTTTAAGAATATTCATACATTTTTTATCACATGATAATTACAGGGTACTATCGAGTTAATTATGATTTTGATACTTGGGGATTTATTGCGAAGACCCTTCAAGAAGATCACTTGTCAATCGACGAATTAAATCGAGCCCAAGTAAGTGGAAGCAATAAAATATTTTTTTTTTGTTAATAGGTTAAGGATTTATATTTTAATTAAGGTAATAATACAATCCTTTTTATGTTTTATTTAATCAAGATAAAATAATCATACACTTATTCAATATTTACTCAGTAGCAGAGCCGCGTATCTTATCTTAAAACAAACAGATTTTTTTTTATGTTTTAGGAGATCGTCCTAAATCTCAATTTATGAACATTTTATTTTTTACCTTATCAGATTTTTTGTCAATATATTCATCTAAATAGATTTTTTAAAAATAATAAATATATATTTCATTGTTTTTAATCACAGCTACCAACTAATATTATTTTTTATTTCTTATTAATTCTTAATAGACTTCATCTGCCCCCTCGCCCCATCCCTTCTGATTCCATAATGAAAAAAATATCGCCATTAAAACATGTCAAATTTAATGTATTTTTACTTTTATTGCAATTTTAGTTCAAACTGATTTTTGAGTTTTCCCTGTTTTTTCTTGGCTGACTATTCAGTATACAATGATATTGATTTAAAAATTATGTTGGAAAATCAGGACTGAGTATTTTAACTATCCAAACGGATAGGGCATACTGCCATTGTTAAAACTACAAACTCAACCAAACATTAAACTTATCGCCTTATTGCGACACCACGGGATCACTTTCGCGCTCAATCACGATTTTTAATTATCAACCCATCTTAAAGATGAATATTAAAAATACTTTCAGATAGTAAACGACATCTTCGCTTTATACGCCGCTGGTGATATTCAAGAAGATGTCGCCATGAATGTATTGAACTATTTGAACAAGGAGTTCAATTTACTGGTGTGGGACTCTGTTGTTTCGGGCTTCAACCTATTGAAGGCCGAAGGTGCTAGAACCACAAAGATTTTGTATGGAGAATGGCAGGTAGTACTTAAAATAGTTGATGAGTTACAATCTTGATAAAAAGAATAACAATTTTAATAAATTTAAAATAAAATAATTACATCACTAGCAGTATTCGTTTTAATATAAAATATAGTCATATGAATAATTTTCATGATATTTTAGGACTTTATGCAGAAGAAAGTTGCAACAGTTTACCAAAGACTACTGTCAAATTTGGATCAACGTCCCAAAACTCGGTTGTTCAGAAAGCTGATCGTAGATTTTGCCTGTGGTGTCAAATATAGACGCTGTTTGAACGAAATGAGGAGATTGTATTCGGATCACAAGATTTCTAATACGAGGTAAATATTTTAATTTATTCTTTGATGCTAGGAGCTTTTTATATATAAATATTATAGATGTAAGTTATATAAATTTTAATACTATATTTAACATTTCCAGATTGAATCCAGATTTTCGAGAAACATGTTATTTTATAACCCTCAGTGAAGATAATTATATTATTGGAAATTCATTGAATAGATTCGAACAAGAAGACAAATCTCTTGCAGAGCATAGAATGTAAGTTATTATAATTTTTATGAAAGTATATATTAATCAAAACAATAAACCATCTATATCTTCTATTAAAACATTTTGTTATCTAGATAAATAAAAATCACACCAAATTATATAAAAAACAATCAAAATTTTTGTTTTATTACAATTACGAATATGGTGTAGCCCAAACCCCTTTCTCTGTTTGGTTATGAAAAAGGTATTTTTTTCTGGAATAAAAAGTATCCATGATGTAAGACAAAAGTTATCAGAAATGTTCAGTAATTTTTCAGTAATCTGAAAATGTACAAATAGACGTAATATTTTTTGGAGATCTGTGACATGAACTGAACTCGTAGCAATGTAAAAAACCGTAAATGTATGGAGTTTTGCCCGTTATATTATAATAGTTCATGTGAATAAAGTAATGTGTAACAAAAACAACCCATGAATCTTTGAACTGGTATGTTTCAGACGAGAGGAAAACAGATTCCTGTATAGATTACCAGTTGGGCAACCCAGGCCTTTACCTATCATGATGTCATCTACTACAACTACAGAGGTGGGTAAAATCTTCAAAATCTTCTACCAAGTATTGTGTTTTTATAATGAAAACGTTGAAAATGAAAATATTACATACAATTGTCCAAAAGCATCATAAAAACGCATGATAACTTTGGTTTTCGAAATTTTGCATATTGTTAACAGTTATTTTAGAAGTTAAGTTTTTATTAGAAAGTACATCAATTTTATATTTAGTTTATTTAGTAGTCAATATTAAGAATCAATCTCAGGGTTTTATTATGCATTTATAATGGCGTTAATTATTGAGTATTACGTTTTTAGAATTGCTAATTTAATTTTGTTGTTATGATATATCTAAGAATTGTTTTTATGTCTAGACGTTATCAAGGTCAATGTTAAAGTGTATTAAAAATACTACGAGGAAAGTGAAGTATTAAGCAAAAACAATATTATATTTGTAAAAAAAGTAAATGGAAAATAAAAAAAAAAAAGTAATAAGAATGTACCTATAATCGACAAATATCCTTTATAACTTTGGTATCTATTTGAATATATTGAAAATTATCATTAATATTTTGAAATTAAATTATTCAGATAAGGTTTGGACTATAAAAAAATTAAAGAGTATCTAAAAAGCTGTCTACAATTATTCTAGTTCTTTGAGAATCGTAAAAGCGATTTGTGTATAATGATTGAATTCAAAAATTTTATTTGTTTGTACAATTATTATCAGTTTTTCATATAAGCATTAGCGCATAATTAGTATAAATATATTTTAAATATTAAGTTTTATATTCAAAGAGGCACGGTAAATCATATAGCTTTATACTTATTAGCCTTAAAACTCTGGTATAAGAAATAACACATATATTTATAAATTAATATCAGGTGTGTTTTTTGTTAATTAAAAATTTTTTTATATTTTCAGGCAACAACCACCACAATCCAAAACCTTCATAACAAGGGATCTACGTCCTTAATTTCTTTTATTTTAATATTAGCTGTAATTATTAACACTATATTAAGATAATTTACAAATAATAAGAAATTTTAAATAGTTTAATAATATTTTTTTATATAAGTAATTTATAAACACTGCCTAATAATAAATATTTCATATTAACTTTAAGATATACCATTGATGTTAGAAGAAATAAGTGTCAGTATTTAAAATATAATTTAATATTCGTTTATATTTCGACATTCCCTTTGTAAATCATAGTATTTATTTTAAATTTATAGAGTTCAGTAACTGTTTGTGACATTGTGACATTATGTGACATTTTTCTTTATATATATTAATTATATATTTAATACGTTATTTTATCTGCAGTCGTTTTTAACCTGTGTTTAAGAAATGAGAACTCTGTATAATGTTTAATATTATTAAAATATAATAATTATTTTATTGTCAAAAAAACTATTTACTGAAAGTAGTCGTTTCTATTACAACTATAATATAAGAAATAATAATATATTTGTTTTCTAATAGGTTTTAATAATATTAAAATTATTTTTATGTCTAGTCAATTAAAATAATGCTCTTTTTTACATTTACTTTAACAAATAAAACTCGTTTGCCTGTAATTTATTACAAGTCAAATAAATTTACACATATTACATAATTTATTTTTTGATTTACAATATGTGTAGTTAGTTTTCATAAAATTATTAAATAATATTTTAAAGCACGATGTGTTTCAAAATAAATTGAACAAAATAAAATAAAGTACATTGTAAAATCTTAATAATATCTACCTAAAACTATACTTAAATGTCTAAAAATTATTTTGTGCAAGATAGTTGGTTACAAACACTCAATATATGAAATATATTTATCTTTATCTTATACAAATATTTCATGTCGAAATACATAAGATTATATAGAAATGTGTAACCGATTTTTGTAAGATAAGACTACAAATACTAACTTGTAAGTAGTAAAGTGTCTTCTAGATGTAAATTGTTCACATGTGTGTCGCAAATAACCCTATTTTAAAGTATTTTTTTTATTAAAACATGGCTTATATTCCTAAGTGTAATTCTCCAAATAATCCTTATTGAAAGTTCTATAAACTAAGATATAAAAATCTGTTTTGCTATTATAAACCCTTCATAATTATACCTATAATTCTTATTTAAGATTTAACTTATTTTAAAATCTGAAACGCAACAACGTATTGTGCTATTAAATTAAAGTAATGTCACGGCTATTGATAGACCAATCAATGTAATATACACTGGTACTGTAGGTGCATCATTTTTATTTATCCATTCATAAACTTCTTCCAAGTACTGTTTATTCCATATGAGATTCTCTCTCGCACGATCTCTTACTATCCTTGCCACCTCGCCCGAATCTTGGAGGTTGCTTACCGTGTTCACTGAAGATATCCAATTATCAAACTGAAAATATTATTTTAAGTATTTTATCTTTGTATATATCAAGACTTTGTTATCAAAAATAAAAAGGCTGTAGATTGACTTAATAATAATAAAAATTGGCGAAGTCGAGTAGGGTCACGCGCAATATAGGATTCCTTAGTGGCTCGTGATGGATATATAGATAGATAGATAGATGAATAGATAGATAGATACGAGTAATTAGATAGATTGATCGATAGATAGATAATTAGACATATACACTCGTGGACTTTTTGTAGATTATTTTAAGAATACAATTCTACAGTACATTATTGTGATCCATCTTTTAAGATTTATCCAGCGATTGGCAATATATATTTCAAATTAACCTATATAACTCACAAACTTATAAAGTCTACTTAGTTTCAATACTAGTCAACTCGAGAATACAGGACCATTCAAATATTTGTCTACACTGGTATAATAAGTCAAAAGCATATCTTTTAAATTAAATATATATAACATTAAACGAGTAACTTACATTATTAACGATAGGCGAATCGACCAAATTATCTGTTAGAGCATAAATTACCTCTTCAAGTTTTTCAGGACCTCCATATCTGAACGTAAAAATGATAATACTCATAAATTTTTGAATTATATACTTAAGTAATGGTTATTTAATATGTACTACTAAAACTTACAAGTTTCTCACTGCATTTGTATTGCGTCTGATAAAAGTTACTGCAAGTTCAGCATTTCCATAACAAGAGGAAGCAATGGCTATGAATATCTTTGAACGTTCTTCAGTAAGATATGGGCTATTTACATTAATTGTATCACTAAGCAGTCTGAAATTATTTGTAATTTGAAAATATAGAAATAGAAACTATTAAGTCTGCGATAACTTACTCTTGAATATAATTTGAATCCTCGGAGCACGCCAACGATTCAAGTATAACGAGACGTTCGTAGCTAGATTTCTCAGTGTCTAGATGGTTTATTAGAATATTCCTAATATCCTCACCACCTTCTCTTACCATGGTACAATACACCGCCGGTTTTATCTCTGGAGGAATGTTGGGATTTCTATAAAGGTAAAGTGTTTAATATGGTGACAATTAAAATCTTTTATAGGTATATTTTTTTTGGATTTATCTAAGATAATGAATTATTGTAATAAAAATGTTGATTAGAAACTTACATAACTCCTTCATTATTGGAATCATAAAACCAATCCATAGCCGCAGCAGTACAGGGCCTATAGCCAGCGCGGCACACGTGCTCCATGACCAAACCTCGCGCCAGAGACTTCATAGCTGACTCCTCTCCCGATGTATCTGAAGTGAACGAGATTTCTTTTTCAATTGCTCTTATAGTTCTTTGTATCATTCTCTGAAATTTGTAAAAACGTTATACAAAAAAACTTTTTGCCTTTACAATTAAAAAAATAATAACAAAAATGTGCTATAATATTACCAAATATATGTTTTCATCCCTTTCACCCAGTTCGGCCATCACATGAGCCATCAAACGTTTTCTTAAGAAATCCATATTTCTGATAAATGCTTTCCAAACTGCGTATTCGGTTTCTAGTTCCATGGTAAGTACAAGATTCAATGCTATATTGTAATTTAGTTTCCCTGCTCTTGCTAAATTTAGAGAATCGTCGATAAGCTGAAAAAATATGACTTATTTAGTTTTTTTTATTTATTAGTTTACTGTTAATATCAAAAATAATAATATATAATAAATAATTTATAGAAACAGTTCTTTTTTGAATTTCAATTTTTTTTAAAGATTATTTAAATTTATTCTTCAACCAATGAGAAATTATCCATTCTATTGACGTAACGCTCATGGATCATTATTAATATTAATTAGAAATTAAATACAACCTACTGTGGCTCGATTAAGGGAGTGAATTATATTTCTTTCTTCAGGATCTCTTAAAGCATTTGTGAGTGACTCCCATAAGGCAGGCTCGTAATTGACGCGATAGTAACCTACAATTTTATTTAAATGATTATTATTCCTATTTAATATAGTAATTGCATAAGAAATTCATTATTTTTTATGTTACTAAATTATGTGAAACCTTGTCCCTGGATATTAATTATAATCCAATCGTCTTTCCCGAGATGGATATTCATGGTATCACTTTCTTTTAATATTCGGGAAGGATATATATTATTAAACCTGGGATTGAGGCTGGTTGTGAATGAAATTGGGATAATATAGTTAGCGCTTGGTCTAGAAGTGAAACCAAAACGTTCCTGTAATGAAATTATAATTTTTATTAATAAAATCTACGAGAAAGTTTTGGAATAAATCATTAGTTTGAACCTGAGTCAGAATAATTCTGTTGTATCTTGATAAGACATTGACGACGGGATACCCGTTATTTGTAATCCAGGTACGAAGAAACTCATCAACTTTTGGTATTAAGTCATTTCCAACAAATTCACTTTTCAAGGCATCATAGAAATTTTGTGTGTTTACAGGTTGCAAGGATCTGAAATAGAATTGAATGAGTCGACATTAGTATAATCTAAGCTTAACATGTCAATAATATGAAGCTTAGACTGTTAGTTTGACATGAACAATAAACCAGAAATTAAATATGAAAAGTATGTATGTGTAAATAGACTTCGCACATTTTGCGTATTTCATAATCGACATTACCATACGTAACGAAAATTTCGAAAATGAATGAAAATGAAAAGTTATCTCTAATTTGAAGATGAAAATGACGCCACTTTCTTTAAGGATTTGGTTTCGAGTCTACGAATTAAAAAATATTCATATTCATATATAAGTTAAATAATTGTATGACTATACTTTTTTTTACTGTTATTTGGGTATAATGTTATATCCATTTCTATCAACATTTTGATTATAATGTATATGATTAATATTTCGAGTTTTTATGAATGTTTTATCTGAAAAAATAAGATGATAAGTTATCTATAAAAATCTTTAAATATGATTTGTGATTTTGTGATAAAATATGATAAACCCGCACTGTATAGTATGTCATTTTTGATGAGATTTCACGAACTCTGTGCAGTATTACTTAATGCTATAGATAGGTCAAAGAAACTATAAGTTTGCTTGAAATGAGCACCACCACGGACGACTGTTCCGATTTTAACCTTATATATGATTGCAACAGTAGTAAATTAATTGTTTAATGACTTCTTTAAACAGTAATATTAAAACACGGCTATTAGTTACAAGAATTACGTTTCCATGTTACTTTGTATTAAAATTACTTCTCGATGTTTACATACCACATATTACCACACATTCCACATACCTACTATTCAATAGAGCTCGTGCTGCTAACTGTACAATATCTATTTCTTCATCGTCAATAACTAATCTTAGCATCCTTAAAATTGCTGGCGCCTTTACCTTCAAAACTCCGTTTATATTAACTCGTACGTGTCTTTCATTAAAAATATTTACTCCTGGATCCAAAGGTAGTGTATTTGTATATGCATCAATTAAGAGGCTCTCCTGTATTACGTCGCTTGTAAACATTGTTTTCATATCTATTAGAGTATAATCTTCTTGATTTGTTTGAAACTGCAATTCAAAAAACTATATATTTATGAAAAGTAGCGTTTAGTAATTCATTTGAAAACAGACGTTAATTATCTATTATGGTTTATTATAAATTTGTATCTTCTTTTGCTTAGAAAGCCAAGCTCCTTGGCAACATCTATACCTTTTCTTATGTTACAAATATCACAATGGATATTTGTAACATAAGAACGCGGGTCTTGTCACTTATAAAGAGATTACATAGACGTCCTTTTGTTTTATATATATATATATATATATGTATATATATGTATATATATATATATATATATATATATATATATATATATGTATAAAAATAGAATTTAAATTAAAGTGTCTGATTCTGATTTCAGATTAACAGTATTTCACTGAATACATATGAAAATATAAGCGCTATTTACATAAAAAAATCATTTTTTTTCTGTCTGTCTGTCTGTCTGTTTGATCTGGTTAATTTCTGAAATGGTTAGATCGATTTTAACAGGACTTTCACTGACGGATATCTAGTGTTTTAAAGAGTAACTTAGGCAATTTTTATTTTAAAAAAGATATTTTTATATATAATGTTTTTACCTGCGTTGCAATATCGTACGCTGCATAACTACTTAATCCTGTCAATACCCATTGATGTCGCCAATTTTCAGGGTATCTGATGTATCCAAACCATTGACGAGCCATCGCTTCGGCTAAGTGTACATATGCTAATTTTCTTTGTTTCACAGCGTGATTTGTTTTCATCAAAATATAAGGTTCCCTAGAATATAAACAAAATAATAAATCTCATCACTCTCTTTTGATTTAGATACGTAGTTAATGCCTATTTAATAACTTGTGTTATATCAATTATATATGTACTCGTAGTATTTTGTTATACTAAATGGTGTGTTTAAAACCTCTGCAATTTGATTTTATGTTCCGATACTAAGAAGTAGAAAAAAATCAGACATCATCGTTTACATTCATTAGTATTTTTAATCTTGTTTAATTTAATATGTTATGTTATTGTATTGTATGAGAACTTCTACTACTCTTTAGGTAGACTTTTAATCTTCGAGGTTAAATTTAAAGATTTTGATGTAAATAATTAATGAATTATTTTCTGTGTCTCCGACTGAAACAATATTCACAACAACAAGGTGTAATAGTTAATTTAGTAAAGACAATTATTTAATAAAAATTTTGGATTAATAACTTACCAAATACCTACTGTAGATAGTGCGTACCAATCTTTTGATATATCAGGTATAGCAATTATGCGCATTATTTCATCTTGATTTTGTATAATATCTAAATAAGGCTTTCCAGTCCATTCGTTAAGAGCAGTATAGTAATTACTTATAGCTAAAATAGCTTGGGATTCTTGTGGAACATCTTGAGCGGCGTACAGATAAACGTTTTTTGATGGAATCTTAATAATATTATCAAAATTATGTGCTACCATACCCCAGAGATGATTAGGTCCAGATAGAGGTCTGAATGTAGTCCTATTTTCGAAAAAAATGTTAATGTTATATGATCCATAAAGTTACGTCTGAATAATTTCTATTTATTACACTTACTCGCTGTTTTCAGCCAATAACGTATTTGAAAACATATTATTATATCCCATATTATTAAATGTAAACACTGTCTCTGAGGTAAAGTTTGGTTCGTCCATACAAGGAAAAACTCGCCGGGCATGAGTTGGATAAAGATTCATGGATATGTAGTCCCTAAGAAGGAATATGGTTAAAATTTAACTTAAACTAAACGAAATATAGAAACAGTTTTCGAGTTTATAAAAAATACTTACTTATAATTAAATCTCCCTAGATGTAGTCCGGTACCATCGTTCCTTAAAAATCCGGTATATTCTATTATAACAGAATAAGATGTTGCGGGTTGGGGCGGCGTGATACTTAATATACCGTTATTGGTATTAAACACTGCTGGCACAGCATTAGCACTGCTAAGAACACCAACTAGAACATTCCGTATAGTTAAATCTTCAATATTAAAGGAAATTGAATCTTTCATTGTATCTTCAGTTATGCGTACTGCGATAACCACACGACCAACAAAATTGTCTCCGTCTCTTGTAATCGTAACCTCATAATCTTGAACAATTTGTCCTGGTCTAAGATTGTGGTTTAACAAACCCGTGGATGTAGATGTTAAATTGATCAAAAACTTCTCTTTTATTTCACTGTTTATATTAAAACGGTTAAGTTCTTCTAACTTAGTATCGATATCTAAATTACTAGTATAGGTACTGTCAGACGTCTTTATTGATATTGCCCGTATTGGAAATGATCTCGCAATATTGAAAACAATTAACAAAATATAAAAGATAATGTGCTTATATTTAGCCCGGGCCATAGTTTAGTTATTATTAACCAACGTCACATTTCAATTGATCACGACACAAGATTGCGTAAATAAAAACTAAAATGGTTTCTAAAAGATAAGTAATTCGATTGGAGATGAGATAAAGAATATGTGACGAATGAGTTTACCAAAGTGAAATAAGATAAATTGTTTGTATGTTTTCGATTTCTATTATCAACATCAACATATAAAATGGGCACTGATGGAAAAACAACTTCTACTTGTAATAACCTAATTTTGTACGAATATTTTTTTTGCTTTAATATATACAAGGTTAGTTTTTATGGTTTACAATAAATTAAAGGGCAAATGAAAAATAATAATAAACAATCATTAATTCTATAAGTTCATTTCCTATTTGAGTATAAATAGAGAAAGTAAAATCTCAAACAAAACACAATTTTTGTGGGGTCAATATGGATATGTGTCATGAACCGAGGATTCCGCACCGACCGGCCGCTCTGGCCGGACGTCATCCGTGTGGGTAATTTGTGATAATAAACTATTTAAAAAAAAAACGACTGGCTATCCTACAACTAATATTGTGAACGTTACAATCAATAAACTATTAAACTGTTCATTTTGATCGGGAGACGTTGACTTGTTTAGAAACAAAGACTTAGTTAGTTATAAGGTGAACGGACGTACATAAAATCGAGAAACGAGGGTGCTTCGGTATTTGTGAGAGATATCAAAATTATTAAACACCAAATGAAATCCAAAACAGTGAAAATGAAATATTTGTACAACGGCGGCCAAAAAGAAAAATACACACTACTTACGGCGAGAAGAAGATATATGAAGAAATGAATGTGATGATGTTTTTGTCATACGAAATATTCGCCACTTTTGGAGTATCGTCGATCTTTAACATCGGAGATCCGCATATATGACTGATGTGAGGTGGTACTTTCTAAAGCAGAGGTGAATGAAGTACAAGTGAACTTTAAAATGAAGACAACATGATTTATATAGCTTCAAGATCCAACGATCAGAGAGGAATACCAAGAAAGGGTTTCCAAGAAGCTTGAAAGGTGTGATTCTGGAAATAAAAGTGCTGAATTATGCTGGCAGAACCTTAGGAATAGTATGGTGAAAGTAGCGACAGAGGTATGTGGTAAAAGGAAAAGAGGTTTTAGTAAAAAGCGCGATTAATGGTGGGATAATGAAGTGAAAAACGCTCTGGAGTTAAAGAAAAAAGCATGGCTGGATTACAAAGCCTCGGGTAAGGATTAAAGTAGGAAAAAAATAAGAAAAAGAGAGTACAAGCTGCAAAAGCACAAAACGAAAGCACTTATAAAGATGAAGAGTGAAAATTCTGAGAGACAAAGGGATGAAAGATTGACGAACAACTTCCGAGAAAACACGAAGCTTTTCTGGCGAGAAGTTAGTGATTCCCGGGGTTGTTCGGTAACCTGTAGAATGAAAGGGGTGCTTTCGAAGAACGGTAAAATCTTAACAGAGCAAGCACACGTTTTGCAGTGGTAGACGGAATTCTACAAGGAGACGTAATAATATGAGGACGCCTCGGCCTCGAGTACCAGCGAAATGCTGAGTATGTAGCCGATGGTGAAATCAGTTTGGAAGAAGTGGAGAGCGCGATTCGAAGTCTGAAATGTGGTAAGGCTGCGGGAGCAGATGAAGTTATTGCTGAGATGATCAAATATGGTGGGCAACGCGTCTTGGACTTGTTCTGGTTTTTGTGTAATTTATGCTGGAAATCAGGAGACGTCCCAGACGATTGGCGAGGTGCAGTCATCGTACCTTTGTATAAAGGCAAAGGTTCATAGATAGACTGTGCAAGCTATCGGGCTATCAGTTTGATTAGCTGATGTTGATCGACTGCTGCAGTTGACATATACTTAGATAATATCAACATATTAAATAACTTTAGAAGCGCTAAGATATTTTACAACTTCATTACTAAAGATGTAGTTAAATATTGGGTAATTTAACAAAACGAAAATTAAAAAATCTTAAAATTTATTTTTTATACGATATAATTGAAATGAGTCGCATCACTAATTAGTGACGAAATACAATCGCAATGACCTTCAGGAGGCGGGAAAAAAGCAGCGACGCTCTTCTTTCAAGTCCTTTCTACTAAACCGTTAATAGATACAAAATATGAAGGGAATATAATTGAAATATTATTTTGTCATAGTCTAGTTTATTAATTTATTGTTATTTTTTGTTTTTATTATTACTGAAGATTTAACTTGTTAGTCAAATATAAAAAAAAACACTTGGCTATTATAAATTTCAACCTTAATTATTAAAGTTATTTTCAATTAAATTAGTGCTTAATTAAACTTTTAACTTTACTAAGCCTAACGCTTAAATCTAACATCGAACTATTTTAAGTTGTTTGATTGCGTTATAAATACCGATTTCTGCATATTTCAATATTGCAAAAGATCATCACTTACCACGAGATGATAAAGCTGCTCGTTTGTCTTTTCAAAAGATAAAGATATAAGCCTATTAATACAGGGTGTCCAGAAAACAATGGATAACTTCTGAAAGCTGGAAACACCGACAAGTTCAATGTGGCCGTAGGTTTGCATCAAGGGTGGGCTCTGAGTCCCTACCTCTTCTTGTTGATAATGGATGCTCTGACATTGGGCATACAGGAAGAGGCACCCTGGTGCATGCTATTTGCTGATGATATTGTTCTTGTCGGCGAGGATGGAATTGAGATGCAGAGTAGACTGTTAAAATGGCAACAAAAGCTGGAGAGTGTCGGCCTGAAAGTGAGCAGAACCAAAACCGAGCACATGTTCTGCGATTTTGGCGGTGTCTCCGGTTTTGTTCCTATTTTGTTCAACGGAGGACCGTTACCAGTCTGCTCGGAGTTTCGCTATCTTGGTTCTCTGATACAAAGCGATGGCAATATTGACCGGGACGTAAAGCACAGAATCAACATGGCATGGATGAAATGGCGACAAGTCACTGGGACAACATGTGATGCCCGAATTCCCCTTAAACTAAAGGGGAGAATTTATAAAAACATAATTAGACCTGTCGTTATGTATGGATCTGAGTGCTGGGCGATGAAGGTGATGGATGAAAAGCGTTTGCATGTAACGGAGATGCGAATGTTAAGATGGATGTGTGGGGTGACAAGAAGGGATAGAATAAGAAATGAGTATATTAGGGGAAGCTTAGGATTAGCGCCAGTGACAGAAAAAATTAGAGATAACCGTCTATCACGCACATGACCAAAAGAGTGCTAGGTATGGTAGTGGAGGGATGGACAGGTAGAGGACGGCCGAAGAAAAGATAGATAGATTGCGTGCAAGACGATATGGAGAAGAAGGAAGTGTGTACAGAGATGACGAGTAACAGTAGAGTATGTAAGGAAAAAACATACTGTGCCGATCCCAAAATGGGATAAGAGCAGGAAGATGATATGATGAATTATATTTTTTAACTTTTAGTGTTATTATTAAATTTAGAAGTCTTATTCTATGCTAGTAGTAGTATCTGTCGCGTAAACTACGTCAAATGCTGATATGAATTATGCACGTGTCCTGTTCTCAGAGATATAATATTTTTTCTCTTCCTCATTCAAATGTTGTTATCCAAACATAATTCTGTTATGTTATGTTTCAACATCTATAAATAAGAACGCGTAAAACCTTAGATGAGACATTTAAAACAGGAAATATTTACAATCGTATATCGTTATTTCCAAACAGGGAAAGAAAATGCAGGATATGAATATCATATGGAAAACAAAAATATAATTTATAAAGTCATATGTACACTTTATATTATATAGTTTTATCACTATTATGTATTCATGAAATGGTATAAAAATATCTGTATACCTTTCTCTACCTCTAAAACCTCTTGTTCGAACCACTAAGGATAGCTGAATGAGATCTCTTTAAGAGATAAGCTCGTCCTATATATATGTCTTTTCAATTTTTGAGACTTATTGTGGTACATACATAAATTTAAATATCTCAGATATATTAACTGTGCTAGTTTTCTGTGTTAAAATAGTCACTACCAAATATATAATAACAATCTCAAATCAATACAATTATGTTGTTACTTAATTAACAAACAATTACTTCATTAAAGAGGGACATAAATTGAAATGAATCATATTCAACCAGAACTCAGACGTACTTGCTTTAATATTGCCCGCATTCAGTCACTGTCAGATTTTGGAGATGTCACTTTGTTTCCACCAAACAACTATGTGCCATTTCGACAGACAGGGATTTGAATAAAAATAAAACAATTTGGTTCAACCGCTGGAGAGCTACGATGTTATAGAATAGATATACAAATCTACAGATACATATTAAACGTATAAAACCCGTATTAATTAAAAGTTCATAATAATTATCGAAAATCTAATAAACACGTAATCTTTATACTTAAAATTTTTCTATGTATAACTATAGTGAAACCTCTAAGCAACAATATTTACAATATTTCCAATAGCTTGATTAACCTTTGGTACCATTGTATTTACTAACTACAATATGATTTACTTTTATATTAATAATAAGTGAAATCTATTTCTTTTATAAAATTAAAAAGCCGAATTCTAAGCAACCTTTTTCTAGTAATAGTAAAAATTTAATAATTAAAACAATATTTATGAAGTTGATCCAAATTTTGTTACATTCTAAATTCTACTTTTGTTAATATTAGAATGTATTAAGTAAGTTACAAAGTAATGTACTTAATTTACATTATGTAAGGACATAAATGTACCCAGCTAAGTATAATTTCCAACTTTTAAATTAGTATATATTAATACTAAAAGTATTTTAAGCTTACATTGTATGTTTCTATTTTAACAAATACCGCTAGTCTTTTATAACATCAATTGTAGCTTTCTAAATCCATCATTCTAATCAAATGTAGCCAAAATAAATTGTTCATACCCTAACGTATCAAGTTCTCACTAAATTAGTGAATTCGAAAACTATCAGTTTCCACGTTAACTTCTATTTTACGTCTATTAAACCGCCAAACTTGGAATAATACTACCTGTATGGAATACCTGGAATTTTACATATAATAGTATTATATGAAAAATTCCAATTTAATTTTACTTTATTATAATAATTAACGTCAAATACTCATTTACCAACATTTATGAGTGAACGGATTCGAATAATAATGGTAATTGGTATATATATATATGCATATATATATATATATATATATATATATATATATATATATATATATATATATATATATGATTAGTTACGTATATGGTATGTATGTATAAATACTTGTTTTCTTGATAGCATTGCAATTCATGTATCGAGTGATATTGTTTAAAAGTCTGGTTACCTAATAAAGATATTGAATGTGTCATTTCTTCTAAACTCATATAATATGATGTTATCACAGATTTGTTGTTTCATTCGAATTTTACCAATTATCTCACAGGATTCCTGCTTCACAGGATTCACAGGAGGAAATGCACTACAAGTAAAAATTACATATATGAAATATTATTAATAAAGCGAGACGATAGAAATTAGTTGTATTCAATAAAAATATGTTTTGGCACAGATTTTATAAATATGAAATAAAAATAAATTCATTAATTTTATTTTTGATTAATTGGATATAAAATATCCAAATAAAACCAAGTTATTATTGTTATATAATATATTATTAATAATACATTACATTTAAATTGGAATAAGTTTAAAATAATTTTTACAAATAGGTAATTAATCTATTTTGAATAATTTTCTATGTTTGAAGCAAGAGGACGCGTTTGCTTCAAAGTAGAAAACCTTAATATATTCATAAAATAAATAACACTATGAGCGAAAATAACTTACAATAATTAATCTAACATAATAAAAATAATTATAAAAATTCACTTTGTGCAATACTGACGGTCAACTTAAATCTAAAAAGCAATATATTATTATCTAACATATATTTATTACCAAGTCATGTCTCTTGTAAACATTAAAATTTCCAAAGACATGATGGATGAATAAAACTAAGATTAACATACAGATGTAAAGAATACATGATAATGTTACACTTATACGTTATATGTTTGTAATATAAGCAATCCATACCCTATTTATTATGACAGTTTATATAATTTTATCATATTGTTTTACTTATTAACATTTCGAAACTTCTAGTACTATTATTAGGATAGCATAGAGTATCTATAGTTCATCGAAGTTTATATAAAAATATAATACGTGATATATTTTTATTAAACTTTTATTATTAATAAATTATAATCTTAGTAAGTTAATTAATATTTAATAAATACAAAATAAACCCCAATAACGACCACTTTAACTTAACCTAACTAACCATTTAAAAATGTTAATTAATATTGGTACTTAATATTATGAATAAAATATATGAATAAAATATATGAATAATAAGTTATTTAAATATTAAATGTAGTAATGATAAAGGATATGCACAACAAAGTAACAGATACTAGTAATGTAGGTGCATCGTTCTCCTCTATCCATTCGTAAACTTCAGATAGATGCTCATTATTCCACCTCACATTCTCCACAATCAAATTTCGTCCTCTATTCGCAACGAAGTTGGAATCTTGAAGATTGTTGATAGAGGGCTGCGAATTAACCCACGTTGTAAACTGTAACAAATAAAAAAAACACAAATAGTGGATCATAATTGAGCTAAGTGACCGGAGCGCTCTACTGGAGACTTTTTCACATTCTCTGTCACGAATAGGCTCGAAAACTACTTGACGGAAAATTATGAAATTTTGCAATCAAAAAGACGTACATTAGATGGTCTAAAACAATTTTTTTTTAATGTCATGTCGTGAAGGAATAATCGTCAAAAAAACTGATATTGAAGTCAATGGGAAACGATGATTTATTACATTGGTCTCGCTTCGCTCAATATGCAAACGGCACCCGAGATTTCGCGAGCGCAGCGAGTCGAAATTCTTAAAGTCTGTTGGCCCCCTTACTTATTTTTTATTAATATAACAAATATTAAAAACTTACGTCATCCCCTATTCGTCCAGTGACTGCGTTTTCTGCTATCACTAATATCATCTCGTCAAGTTTTTCAGGGCCACCGTACCTTAAATAATAATAATAAATTAATAATAACTTAACAAATGTACAAATGAATCTAAAATATTCTTGAAACAATAAAGCTAATATGAAAATATCTTTGTAAAAGTCATTGATAATTTAAAGAATTAACAGTTAAAGATTAAAGACATGTATGCTCACATGTTCCTTATATCGTTGGTGCGTTGCCTGAGGAAATTGAGTGCTCGAAGTGCGTTATCGGAGCTAGAGGTAGCCACTGCTTTGAAAATCTTTGATCTTTCTTCCATAACGTAAGGACTGTTACCGGCCACGGTGTCTGTGAGCAATCTGAAACATTTAGATATAAGAATTAAAATTAAGTGTTTTTAAACAACTTACATTTAATAGGTAATCAGTAATAATAAAAATTAATTTACAGTGTGAGGAACATTATGAAATATTTGTAAAACAAGTGTACACAAATGTATGATTTGATTTGATTTGAAAAAAAAATGTTAAGCTAATTTAAAGATGTTATTTATTATCTATAACTAAATAATAATATTTTAAATAAGGTACAGAATAAATTTTATAGGGCAATTTTTTTTGCAAATATTTTTAATTTCTTCACAATACTTCTATACGAGTATATTTCGATAATTTTTTTTGTTAAATTATATTTCACTCGTAAAAGATATTTCATTCTAAGTATCTTTATTTTTTATACTTGAGAAATTCTTTTGTTTGATTCAGAAAAGTAGATTTCACAGTATTTATTTACTTTTTCGATCAAAATATTGCCTCTATTTTATAACAGGCTTTAACATATGGTGAAGTAATAAATATTTTTCCTTGTTTTACGGCTTATTTTTGGCCTTCGTCCTTAGGAAATTTATATATTTAGCTAATGTTAAATATAAATTAAAATACACAATGGAGACCGTTTGATATAGTTACACGTGTAATACAAATAAAGAAAGCACAATAAGTGCTACAGAAAAATATTATTAAAACAACATAATATTACAGAGTTAATAAATGTATGAAATACAATACTATATTATTGTACAATTTATAAAACTCACTGGAGTGTGGGTCGCTTAAATTTATTAAGAGAGATTAGACCTTTCTATCATGATCAGACTAAAATAATATCGCTGGGCCTTGGCCTAGGCGTAACCTGAGTTAATGTGAAAAATGATAATAGTGACGGTTTTAATATATTTTACAAAACTTTCGATGAATCTTCTCTAATGGAATGATATGTGATAATAAATAACAGAGTCTACAGGCCTAAGATTTTTTCAATGATTTCCTTATTTTTCATGTTTATCTAATTAATGAGATAAATTTTTATAAAAACATAAATATTGAGTTTAAAAGGTCCTTTATTTTTTTCTCAATTAGTGGGTTACTTTCAATATCTTTAAAAAATATAGTATTCCATTTGCTTGGTTATAGAAGACCAATTGATATTTAACTAAAGTAATAAAAAGGGTCAAAATGATTTTTAATAATTTGACGACTAATCTAATAGAAACCAGACAAAGAAACACAATCGACTACTCTAATTGTAATCACTAGCCAGAAATTTCTAAAACTCAGAATTATTAACACCATGTAAGCCAAGCTAGCCAAGCTTAATCAAGCAAGCTGGTATAAGCCAATAGAGAGCAGTATTATATTTATTTTGTCACATTTTATCTAAAGTTAAATCGTTTTAGATTGCTTAAATATACCGTTATATGAATACGCAGTTTGTGGTATAAAAAACTTTTTTTAAAACTTACCCATTAATAAATCCAGCATCATTTGAGCAGGCCAACGATTCTAATATGACGAGGCGTTCATATCTGGATTGTTCGAGCTCTAAACGATTCATGAGAGCTGATCTTACCAAAACATCCCCTTCTCTAACCATTGTGCAATAAACAGCTGGTCTTATTTCTAGAGGTATGTTGGGATTCCTGTAATATAAAAGTATAACAGTTATGTTCAGTAATATATGTTGCAGTTATGGTTAAAATATTTCAAATAGAAATTTACACTTCTTCTTCATTATTAGGATCATAGAAGAGATCGATTGCTGCAGCAATGCACGGCTCGTAGCCGGCAAGACACGCATGCTCCATCACAAGCCCACGGGTCAGCGATGTCATTGCTGTATCAGCGGCGCTATTTTCTGGACTGAAACCGATTTCTTCTTCCACTGCTCCTATGATATGTCCTATAAACCTCTGCGAACGATAATAAGATTAGACCGTAAAATTATTATGTTATATGATTGTAGTTATATTTCTGGATTTTTTTTTATATTTTTAGCTCTTTTGTGGTTTTTTTTGCACGCCTACCAATGTTCTCTCATGTACACTCTAAGGTTGGCTGGTAGAGAATGTCTTTGTGGCATTAAGCCCGCCTTTTGTGCATTATTTTATGTATTGTGCAATGAAGAATTAAATAAATAAATAAAATCGCTAATCCATAAAAGATAACATAAAAATACAAAACAGTATTACCAACCTATGAAAAGGTATGTATTACATAAAGTATAATATATTTTCTATTAAATATTTTGAACAAACTTCATATACATACCATGTAAATCTCATTATCTCGGTCATTGATGCTTGAAAATGGTATTAAACGTCTTCTAATAAATTCCATATTTCTAACAAAAGCTTTCCAAACAGCATAATCTGTTTCTAATTCCATTGTAAGAACAATTTGTAATGCTATACTGTAGTCCAATCTTCCTGCCCTGGCTAGGTTAAGTGCATCGTCCAATATCTGAAAATAAAATTATTTCGTATTGAATTATGATTTCTAACATGATCTATTTCTTCTACTTATTATATGTAAGTGGTCTATTTTAAAAATGTATAAATACTTAACAAAGTTATATAACATTATATATACTCGTTTACGTATATTATAAATTACGTACAGCAGCACGATTTAGTGGATGAATTTCCTCTCTTCGTTCTTCGTCTCCCAAAGCGTCTATGATACGCTCCCATAATGCGTCGTCGTAATTTACTCGATAATATCCTAGAATTAATCATAGTCAAAGACAAATTTGTCTGATTTAAAAAGACATATTTTTACGAAATTTAAAAATTCTACTAACTAAAATTACTAATTTCTATTATTTTTTTTTTCTTTAATGGAATTAATGAAATTTTACTCAAAAGTTCCTATTTGTAACATAAATTACAGTCTGGCAGAGGCAAAATGTCTCTGGTATAAGTAATATTATTAAAAAAATACCCTGTCCTTGAAGGTTAAATATAATCCAGTCATCCTCGTCAAGGTTGACAGTAACTATGGTTGTCGCAAGCATTATCTCAGATGGAAATAGATTATTAAAGTTAGGGTTGCTGCTTGTTGTGTAAGTTAGTGGAATCCGGAAGTTTAATGTTCCTATTGGTCTCGTAAAACCGAAATGTTCCTAAAAAAAAATGTTTAATTACATATTTTTAGTAAATTTAGATATTTAAATACATATGTAGATAAATAGAAACTTTCTTTCAATTTCGTATATAAAAATATTCGCCTACAGACACACAGACTTCTTGACATAAATTTTAAATAAATAACACTAGTTTTGTATTTTCTGAAATGCTTCATCTCGTCGTCTTCAATCGATTCGACATTCAAAAACTCGAAATGAATTTAAAATAAAACTTAAAAATATAATTCAACATATTATCCATATCCATATCCTTTATTTGTTTTAAACAAATTATTAATAAGTTATTGAAACTAATTATTTAAAATAAGTTACCTGGGTAACTTGAACTCCCCCTGGCCTTTGTGTGACGCGGATCATGGGATAACCTGCATTAGAAATCCAGTTCTCAATAAATATTTGAGCATTTGCGCCTGTCAGTAATCCGTTACCAGAAAATACGCTGTTAATAGCGTTGTAAAAGGATTGAGTTGTAACTTCTTCCAAATTGCTGTAAAAAATGAATTTATTATATTAATTTTGTTAAATAAATGTTTAACTGCAGAAGAAAATATGTGGGTACATACGTATTGGTATTAACTAAAAATACTTTATTATTTACTATTAATTAAGTTAAGCAAAACCAATACAATTTATTTAATTGTCAAAAAAATATCAAACGTTTTTTAATCTATCACACATTTTCTTACTTAAGCACTTGGTATAGATCTCTATTGCGGTTTAGATATCTTTCTTGGAACCATAATCATTACCATCACAGTCCAACCATATTCAAGCACTATTTGCTTGAACAGAATTCTTAATATTGTTTTAAAATAATCTTCTGTATTAACTTCACTACATCATATCAAATAATGATAAAATTAATCCTTTTCATAGAAGAATTATATTTGTAAATCAATTTTACTTACTTGCCGGCAATCAAGGATCTGGTAGCTTCTTGAACTACATCATTTTGATTATTACTAAGGACCAAACTTAACATTCTCATTATTGCAGCTGCCTTATGTTTTATCAGTCCGTTGATATGGAATCGTATAGCGTTATTGACAAAAATGTTATTCGATAAAATCAAAGGATCGTAAATAGAATAGGCATCATGTAATAAACTCTCTTGGATTACATCTGTTGTGAACAGTGCGTTAACGTCAAGCATGTTGTCAGATTCGTCATCATTTGTAGTTGTTTGGAACTGAAATATAATAATATCTTTAGAGAGGCATTTTTTTTATTATAACGGAATATGATCATCATCCGCCTGAACTTTGTGAAATTATCGAGGTCATGACAAGTAAGAGATTTGACAATATTTTGTAAGATTGTCCACCGACCTGACCTTATTCATCCATAAATTTCGGATAAGTGACGAAAATGCTATGCCCTTTAGTTTTGTTCCTTAGCTGGCTCTTGCAACAACTTTAGGATGATATGAGGCAATCCTATCTTAAGCAGTGACCGCATGACACAGTCACCACCGAACGACACGTTTATTATACCACAATCATTATTTAAAAGTATTAAAGATTCAAACTCTCAGATTTATCGTAATTTTTAGAATAATATCGATTAAACTCAAACCTTCATAATACTTTCTGATCTGTGAGATTTCCCAGGTCTCCTTTTATGATAACGATATTCGTGGTTAGAATGATTAATGATCAGATGATAGACATCTTATAATATTAGCTACCATTATTTAAAAAAAATCTGTACTTCACATATAATTTTAACACATCAACAATATCTCAATAGAATTATCTATACCTAACAGAATTGTGTTATCTTTGGAGTATAAGATATGAGTGTGATCAAGTAGATTCTTATTTTATCTTGTTTTTTTTTCATATCTTTTCAAGCTTACAAATGACAAGCCAAACTCTTTAAAGTACTGTTAAAAATACTATTATTATTATTAGTTGTATAAGAACAATTGCAAAGTTTCTTTATACTGAGACGACGTTTAATAGATAATCGTGTAATAAATTTATAATGAGTCGCCATCAATTACTCGCTCTAAGGATCATGATCATGATAAAAATCAATAAGCAATCCAATTATCCGGCATTATATCTAAAACGGCGAATGGTTGCGCCCAGATGACAACACGTTTAAGACAATGAAAAAGTAATGAAAGAGGGTAAAAGTTGCGCATAAAATTTTTAAGCTGCCTCTCTTAAAGTAAGCTGAACTACCGTGTTAAGAATAATCGATAATAATTTCTTGTAAATCATATTATACTTATAAATGTTGTTAGGTAATGTGTAGGCCAACTTTTGAAATATTTTATGACAAAACTTACATCTTCAACAATGTCGTATGCTACGTAGCTTCCTAAACCAGTGATAACCCATTGGTGACGCCAATTTTCTGGATATATAACGTAACCAAACCACTGACGCGCCATCGCCTCAGCAATTGTCACTAGAGCAGTTTTTCTCTGTTTAACTGCATGATTTACGGGCATAAAGATGTAGGGTTCCCTATATAGAAGTATTGTTAGTCATTGTTTTATATTAAATAATATTTTATTTTTACATATCATATTAAGCTGAACTTACCAAATGCATATCGTAGATAGGGCGTACCAATCTCTCTTGATATCAGGCACAGCCATAATGTGCAGTCTATTATCTTGTTCACTATTTATTTGGAAAAATGGTGCCTGAGTCCATTCATTTAAAGCGGTAAAGTAATGGTTTATTGCTGCTGCTGCTGGAGCATCTTGGTTACCGATTCCTTGACGGCCGTACAGTATAACATTTGGTACTGGTACGTTTATGCTTACAAAATTATGGGCCACCATTCCCCAACCATGAGTTGGTGTTTCTAAGCCTCTAAATGATGTTCTGAAAAGACAGTAAATGATAATTTTCCTTTAGATTCCAAGTTTATATTTAAATAAAACAGAATTATTAAATATGTTGAAATTAGTTTTTTTATAAATAAAAATTTATAAGCGTTATTACTCGCTATCGACTTGTAGCAAGCTGTTTGATACCATGGTTTCATATTCCATATTATTAAAAGAAAAAGTAATTATTGATCTCATAGAGGGCTCATCCATACAAGGAAATACTTGTCTTGCATATATTGGATGCAGGTTCATAGCGATATAGTCTCTGAAAGGTAGAAATAATGTCATTTAGGTGTCATGAAATGAATTATTATAATATGATTAGGTTAAAAAAAATCTGTTAACGGTCATTAATTAACTTCTTACTTATTATTCTGTTAAAGTATTTTAAATTCTTACTCATTATTATATTGTCCCAAGTAGAGACCAGTGCCATCAGTACGCAATTGTGCAGTGTACTCCACGATAACAATGAAACGTGTTCCAGATTGACTTGGTTCAATTATTAAAACATTATCATTTATTCTATAATCAGTGTCAACGGCATTTGCATCCGTTAAAACACCGACTTTCACAGACTGGATTGTTAATCCCAGTACATTAAATCTCAGAGCATTGTCTCTTGTTTCAAAGGACAAATTCACATCTATTGTAGCAATTCCATTAAAATTTCCACCATTTCTTGTTATGGCAACAGTATAAGATCTAACAGTCTGACCTGGTCTGACATCCGAATTTCTAGTTAAAAGTTCCGATGACGTTTTAATTTTATTGTCTCTTGAATTTTCTTTTTCTGGATTTGTTTCTTTCTTTTCGTTAATGCTGGCTTTATCTTCTAATAATTGGTCGACATTCAAATATTTTCCATCTACATCTACACTAGATTGACGTATAGGAAGGGATCTTGAATCAATAGACAATATAAAATAGAATAATAAGATAATATAACACTTAAACTTAGTCCGGGCCATTTTTGAGGCCAACTAATTCACTTAGTTTCACGTATCATAAGTTATTGCGTCTATACTGCTAAAAAGTTGCTCTCTATCTGCCCAATATAATATTGATAAAGTCATTTTAAGATGAGATAAGCTAAAATTCGTCAGTTGATGTTTCACCGATAAATATTCTCACTTTTAGATACCTATCTCAGATACTTGTAAATTATATTCAAGAAATATGTTTTTAGGTTGTTTCAAGTTTTGAATAATTTAATAACATTAAGGATTACCTTCATTGTAATAGTCATATATTAAGTAGATATTAAAATGTTCTAGTTAAACAGAAAAGGTCTATTGTAAAAAAAATATTTTATTTTAATTCTGAATAAAATACGCAAATTTCAAGATATTCTCAAATTTTAAGGACTAGTTTCCGGCCTAACGTCAATGGGACGGATATTGGCGAAAATTTCGCCAACATTCGAATAAGTGTAGTACCATAGTACCCACTTACATTCTTACACCCTAGTCAGCAGTTAGCCAGGGAAATTAGTGGGTGCTATAACTCAAAGCTATGATCGCAATCATACAACATGTACTACGAAGGTAGTACATACACTATAGTAATCTGTTTTCTGTTCAACTTGGTATAAATAAATCAATGATCTAAATAAATGTATATTTTCTTTTGCTGTAAAACTTTTATTTACATTGTGTCAATTACTGTCTAATTTAAATTTAGATAAAAAAAAAATTATATAAATTGTTAAATACAGTTTCTATATTACTCTTAAAATATAATAAGCTAGTAATATTAAATCAGTAGTTGTAAATTGTTACAAAAATTGATATCACGATTAAGAAACTTGATGTGATCACGTTTGCGTTACTGCCATATGAGTCTCGCAGCCATTTGTTGACATTGTTATAATTATTAGAGCTCCAATTTATAGAAGCCGCAATGTTTTCTCTTATACTGCCCACACCCGCTAGTTCAGCAGCAGTAAAAATGTTCTGATGGCGACTGATAAACGTGTCGATCTGAAAATAAAGGTGACATTGTTAGGTATGAAAGGTGAGTCAGGCTTATGTTTTAGCTTCCTATCTTATCTTTATATTTTAGAAAAGCACCATACGTATCTTCATCATCATCTTTAAAATAATGAGTTTGAAGTTGATATTTAAAAAACCATAACATTAAAAAAAAGTCGGTTTCACATTATTTACTTACTTTGTTAGAGTGTTGTGTAGATGTCAACCGTCTTGCAAAAGCGTTTAAGATATTTGGAGTGCCGGAAAGTCCTTGTACTCTGATAGAAAAAGAAATATTATTCCGTTTGTGTAGAGTTTTAAAAATGGTTGTATGATAATTATAAAAAATATTTATTTATAAAAACGACTGTTGGAATAAGTATAATATATAATTGATGTTTCTTTAAACTTTATAAATGTAATTGCACGTTTTGTACGAACCTGGGTTGAATAGCAGCGAAATTTTCAATGACAAAATCTAAAGCCGCCTCCAAACCAGCAGGGCTAGAGTTTATGATAGAAACTAGGATAGTATGACGATCTTGTTCCCTCACTTCTGAATCAGAAGCAATCACTTGATTCATATAGCTGAAAACATTTTTCATTGATGTTAAAATTTATTTAAAAACATAAAAGTACAAGGTCTTATATAATTATATATTTTTTAAGTGTCATTGTAATATAAAAATAATTATAATTTTTATGTATTACTGAAATAAAAAAAATCTTACAAATTACGTAGTGTAGCATTAGAGGTGCAACCTAAAGCGTTTAAAAGAATAGCCTGTTCACTAGATTCTTGGCTTGCTCGGTATTGTTGCCACAGGAAGTTGAAGGTGTCAGCGTTTCCACCCCGCAGGGCAGAGCAGAAGATCGTCGTTTGAATGTCGGGGTTGAGACGTTGACCTAGTTTAAGACTTTCTTTTCAGAACACAAATTTTATGACAAAAGAAATAATAAATATATCATATACGAGTATGGATAACAAACATAAAGTTATAAATATGGAAAGTTTTTTTAATAAATTCCCATTTTAAAAACAGCAACACCTAGGTCTTACCTATTCTTGGAAAATAAATTTATTAAGTTTTTGTTATTTTACTGTATTAGATATTTGGGTACTAAATGTTTCACTTACTGGGATTATTTTGATACTGCTGTAGAAGTTCTTTTGATCTGGCCACACATTTTTCGTTACCAAAACGGCAATTAAAGTTTAAGATTATATTTCTGTGGAATGGTGTAACATGCTGTTCATTTGGTTTTGCGTCGAAACCAAGTTGGTTGTACAATGGTTCGGTGAGATTGAGAACATAATTCTGGAATATTCATATATTAAATTACAATGCTATATCATCTTTAAAAATATATTTGTTGTTAAGTTATAAGTTAAAATACAAATAAGTTTTATTTTCGAAATTAGCAATTAATCTATCAGGTATATACATCATATTTGATATAATTTGTGTACGTGTACGAAGGGGAATGTACAACATGTGATACATAATGCAATATTGCAATACCTGGAATAGTTCATAGACCGGGGTCCCACTGAGCACAATATCAAGGTAGTTGAAGGCCGAGCCTGCTGCACCCCACGGGATGTAATCAGTTTCATTTATTAAATAACGAGATACTTCAAATGCGTTGATGTAACCCTGGACAAATATTACACCGCATTGTTTATCTTATTACACATTTATTACATCTTATTCAAAAGAGATTTATTGTGTTAAAAATTTTTTTTGTAAAAATATATTATTTTAACGTACTACCCTGCGTAAAGATTGTCTTCAATTAATTATTATAAAAGACATTAATTATTAACTTAACTTATTATTATAAAAAACTTTATATATATAAAACATTTCAGTATACATTATTATTAAAATTATACAGTTTTAATCAATTGTATTTTTTTTTAATTTATACAAGTGTTATAATAAATATTATTATAAGTTATAATATTAATTGTCTTGTTAGTTATTTTTTTTTAAATAAAACTTCAGTAAAATAATATATAAGTCATTCAATATTTAATCAAATACAAAGTTAAATTAATTAAGTTGTAAACAAAATGGTAGTCAAGAAGACAGAAATTGCTTCACTAACTATTCCGACGAACTAGATACTCCACTTTAATTTATATTAAATCGGTATTTGAGATTACGAGAAAAATTGTTATATAAAAAAATTATAAAGAATGTAATTACTGAAAAGCTATTTATTGATATTACTAGAAATAAATTGAAAAAATGCTATGAAATTATATAATTATAAATGACATCATTCTCCAATTCAAATCGTCAATAATAATGGGACGTGATAATCTTATCACTGTCTATCTACGAGTGCGTCGATATTTTAGAAAAAGACAGAAAATATTCTTAGTAAATAAAATTTTTATTCATCGTTTCATCTTTTATGATTCAACGACATATAATATGTACATTTTAAATAGAATAAAATAGCTTTTTTATTATATGGAACGTATAAATGGATTTTTCTTTTTCATTGTGATTAGCTGAGCCGAGCAGAATATATTTATATTACCGTGACCTCAATACAGTATTGCTTAGTCTAGTAATAGTTTATATCAATAGTGTTTAAGTATGTAGATGTATTTATCTAAATTAACTCAAGTGGTTTAGTTTAACTATGGTAATGGACTACGTGCTGAAATGGTAACGGATACGGTTGGTAATGAATTATTAAGTTATGAGTAATCTGATACGAACTTGATTATTTTATTTCTTATTCTTATGCAATAAAAGTACTAAATTAACATTCAAATAAAATATTGTGAATGTTTAGATAATTCAAATAATTCTTAAAATGTATACTAAAATAAAATAAAAGAATAAAGTCTGTATAAGTACTTACAGTTCTTCCATTTCTTGCTAAGTTGAAGACATCATCCACAAGTTGGGCTCGGTTCAATAAGTGAATGGTGTTGTGAGATTTAGACAGAACATCAGCCAACGCAAGCCAATTCTCATCTTCATAATTTACTCTATAGTAACCTATAATATAAGTTATGGTGTTACGAAAAGTTAAATTTTTATAATTTACGAAAAGTTTCTAATAGAACTTTATAAACGGATGGTAGCATTTGATTTAATAAATAAGAAGTGTCTATAAGAAGGTTCAAAATTTTTGTAAATGCTCTGGTAGAAAGCTCACGTTGGATCTAATGATATAAAAAAATGCACATGACGTTGCTACTCTTGAGAACTTGAGTGTGATGCTGAAGAAAAAACAGACATGGAAAGAAAACGAGAAGTTTTGTTTCTCTCTATTCTCTATAACTTCACTTTAAGAACAAATTATTTCTTGTTTAATTTAACATTTTAAGAAATCAAGCCTTACGGATATTTTCATGCTGAGACAGTAGTTATTGTGTAAATGAACTTGTTAATCAACTAACCAGTTTGTTGTTTATTGATAATAAACCACGATGCATTGGACAATCCAGGTATATCTACTGCTAGAGCTCGGTTATTAGGTAGCACCCATCCCCCAGCGCTGGTATCCGTGAAGTCAGGGTTGGTCGAGATAACCCAATTGACTGGTACATGCCACTCGGTTGATGATGTCAGACCGGGATCCGTTAAGAAACGTTCCTAAAAATTAATAAAAAATATATTTTTATTTATAGAACATAGGATATGTTAATAAGAACATAGAATTTGTGATGCATACCTGTCTAATAGATAAGGACTGTGCTGTAGGAGCTTGTCTTCGAACCGTAAGTACTGGGAATCCACCTTGAGTGGTCCACCGTTGCATGATATTAGCGATAGTGGTCGGAAGAGTGATACCCGAGTCGTTTACCACCTCTTGTAAACTTTGATAAAGGGCTTGCGGTCCAACTGCCGTTCGGGCACTAAAAATTATGCAATACAATGACTACAAATAAAATTAACTTCATAGTAATGAATTAAGTAAGTGTATATTATTATTTATGTAAGTTTTTATGGATGGATTATAATTTTTTTGGTAAATATGTATTTCAATGTAAATAAAACTTAAAATTAGTTTATTTAAAGGTAGAGGTAGAGTAGGTAGATAGATGCATTTTTAGCAACAGATTTGTTACGTAATGTGAACATTTAATTAATTAATAAGAAAAATTTAGGATTAAACGATTTTCATTACTTATAGAGTGAAACGAGGACGTACGTATAGAAATACTTATTGCAGTTTTGGCAACTGGTTGTAGAATGCAATAAAATATTCTACATGTGTTTCATAACGGGCAACTCCAGCGTGGAAAGATATGAGAAACTTACTTATTCTTTATGTATAACACGAGTCCTTTTCGAAATATTTCAGGCGTGAGGAAGTGTTGCAACATACGAATAACGGAGCCCGCTGCAAATAAAAAGTTTTTAATATTACGTACAAATAAAGAACTGGGCATTTTAATCTTATTAAATATTATATATCTTATAAATGCCATAGTTTTTATATTGTTAATCAATAATTTAAATTTTGTATTTAACAATTTTGGAAGTACCATTAATTACACGTATAAGAATTCCGTAGTTAGAATTCTAGGTTTGACAAAAATTAATTATTGTTACATATTAGTGCCATCTAGAATTCTACTTACTAAATATAATAAAAACAAAAATTACTATAATTTGAATTTAGAATATGTATTGTAAAATAAGCTCCTTTTGTGTCATATATTTTAAATAAATATATATAAATTTCGTTTACATTAAAAATATAATGTCAAAGAGTCAATAGTAAAATTTTATAAAAAATATTTGTATATTTGGCGGACCACAGTTTATATTTTATAAATCTTAAAAAACTCGATGTTAGAATATTGATTTACGCTTAGTAAGATTATTTATTGTTTGTGTATCAATGAAGATTAAATCTTTTTCTCATCTCAAAAAATCTAAAATTTTAAAATAAATAAACAATACTTACATTTTTGATAAGCCACAGCGTTGAAAGTACCAATTATTTGTGAAGGAGTGTATACCGGGTGCGTCATCGGGTTCACGGTTAAAACGGCATCGTTTTGCAATACGTTTTGCAGCAAAAGAACGTACTGATCCATCATACGCCATTGCGGTAAAACCTGTGGATATTATTTATAAGATAGAATACGTATAAATTTACATTACATATTGCAAAAATTAAATGTATATTACATTTTATTTATGAATTAGGACATAAGAAAACAGACATTTGATTTTGATTATGAAAAGTTGAATGTAAATTTAAAAGTAATCAGGAAATTTAATTTATATTTGGTATAGATTGAATTATAAAGTTTAATAATCTTACAAGGTCAGTTCCGTAATTTTCAAAGAAATTCGCAAATCCTTCGTTCAGCCATGTATACGTCCAGTTCAGTGGGCTGACTTCGTTTCCAAACCACATATGTACATTCTCGTGACATATAATGCGCCCAATGTTTTGTAATGTCGAGGTTGTTGTGACACCCTCTGTTACTAACAATGCTACCTCTCTGTAAAAACAGTGAATTAATGTTCAAAATTATTGTAAATATTTTTGGTGTAAAATTTGTATAGTTTAAAAATTTACAAATAAAATGAGTGATATCTTAAAGAATCCTCTAATTATATACTTTCATTTCCTAATGGCACTTAAATACTTAGTCTCTGCGTTTAATGTCTAGCATGTAAGAGACTCATTTGCACGAACCACAAAAGGCCAGACTTTTTCATTATGACCTAAACCTCTCGTGGCTAATTTAGAGAGTGGTTGTTAGTTCCAATTGCCATCATTTAACGAAACGTTTTGGACAGCTTGGGGCTTGGACACTTTGTGGTAATATTGATATATATTGAGCTTCTATTTTAGCTTGATAACACACCATATACATTGCATGCCATGTTCTTTATATTTATATAATATAGCTCTATCAATGATTATTAAAATACCTATTAATATTATCATATAAAAATATTGGTTGAAACAATTTTTTTCATAGTATTTTTAAATAATAAGTAAGTTATCATCAAATTCATGTATAAAACTAATACTATATAAAAACTATACCTGTATAAAACTAATCCCCAATTTTCCATAGCGCCTGCTGCGAAGTCCGGTATAGCGGCCTTATCGATCTTTGGCAAGTCATATGGTAATTCAATATAATTTTCTAACTGAATCATGTTCTTTTGACCATAGTCTAATGCGAATTCCGAACTTTTCCGGTTACCTGGTCTAGCATATACTCTAAAAGGTACTTGGTATGTCATGCTCTCAGCGTTGGAGATGAATTCAAAGTTAGATACCAGGAATGCCAAAAGGTAAGAAGACATTACTGGAGTGTCTTGAAATTCATATTTAGTAAAACCTTCCACTACTGGTCTGAAATAATAAATAAGTAAATATTTTTTAGAGGAAATATATTTTTATTTTTATTTTTGTAGAAATTGGCTGTGATATTTAAAAAAAGTTTATATTTACTTTATTAAATTCGTCGTTTCAGGCATATTAGTCCTTACGACTGTGTATTGTGGTGGAGCATAAATAGTTGTTCTGAACACAGCCTTATAACGCGGTTCGTCAAAACAAGGGAATGCTCTGCGGGAGAATGTTGGCTGCAGCTGAGACGCTATCAGATTGCTAGAAGAATGTGCAATGTGATGATTACTGTGCATTAGTATATTTACTATAATTTATGAATTCGATATTTCAGTTTATTATTTACCCCAAATATTTGCATTATACTTACACAAGGCCCTCACTTTCATGCTGGTAAGTAGATACGTAAAGGCCAAACATATTAGTGGCAAATGTACCAGTGTAGTCAATGCTTAAAATATATGACTGCGAGACACTCAATGGAACATTTGATACAATCTTCAAGAAATGGGTATCATCAGTTGCTAAAGTGTATTCATTCGGTATGTTCACGTTTGGAGTAGCTTCAGTGGACAACTTTAAATCGTCTATTTTCATGTTCATGGCGTGTAGTACAATCTCAGAAGTTACTATGTTGGGAAGGAATCTAATTAAGACCTTACCCCTGAAGGTTTCAGTATTACGTGGGTCTAGGAATAGAGATATATCGTAAAATGTGGGGATGGTTGTGCCGGGCAAAATATAATTCTCATTTGGTACATTTCTGTTCACATTTTCGGGATTTAGAGGTACACTGAGTACCGAACCCAGTAGACAAAAAAATATTAACGAAGACATTATTTCTGAAAATAAAAGAAAAACTTAAATAGATTAAGGGTTTTATTACAAAGCGTAATAAAATATAATTATATAAACTTTTCTTACATCTTTCGACAAATTAATTTAAGTTATTCAATCAATAATTTCAAAGTACCGATGTAATTATGTATATAACGTATATTAAAGAATCATATTATAACATAAAACATCTAACTTTAGTTCTCAATTTCACAGAAAACTTATTACTAATGCGAAATAGGAAGAGTAACGTCTTTTGAGAGCTAAGATTTGAAATATCAATCTATATTAATAACTAATATTACACTATACACTAATTAAGGTGCCTAATTGGAACTAGGATTATATCAGACGAAGGTTGTCTTTGAAAATCTCGATATTTTTTATTAATACCATGATAGCATCATTACAAAGATTTTGTAATTTAAATTATTTTTTGTAGTAAATATCTTAATATCAAGTAATAGTATAAGAGGTTTGACTTTGAAAATATCAAAAGACTTACACGTCTTAAAAAATATGTAAAGAAATATTTATTTCGTGAATTTGGCACTTTAATATCACATATACTTCAAGTGGGTTAACCTTAATCTTATCCTAATCTTATCTTTATTTGTTATTCACTTATCGACTACAGAATATTGACGCTCTCAATTTCAACAAAATATGTGAAACGAAATCTAATCAAGAATATGATATCGAAAATAAAGACAACTATATCGTATTATTATATTGTATGATTTATTAGTATCAATAATTTATTTTATTCGTGACTGGTGTTATTTACTTTGGTTATATAATTATTTATTACTTAACGATTTTAAATAATAAAAACAGTCTAATTAAGATATATAATGTTGATAATATTATATGTTATCTAGATTTATGTTATTTATAAATAATTAATATATATATATATATATATATATATATATATATATATATATAATTGTAGTACGGTTTTTGAAGGTAGAAATAATCAATCTGACTTTGTGAAATTTTCAATAGGTGTTATTATAATCACACGCTCGATAATAACTTGTTTTAGTATTTTAAAATGTCATCTTATGAAATTAGATAACATATCAAGTGATGACATCTCTTGATAACTTTGTAAATATTTAATAATAACATTGCAAAATAATCATCATCTATCTGTTCTTAACCCTTAAATTTGAGGACGGCGTAATATATGAAACTGTTTTACGTTCTTCTATCAGAAGCCATCTCAATAAAGACTTGTTTCTTTGATATATTTTTTACATACTCCAAACTGATACTGATACTTTCAAACTACATTCTACTAACTCATTCTCATTCACATTCGCATTCTAGAACCATGCACTAGTCTTTCATCTATTCTATTGTACAATACAAGTCATCGTAAGTATTGTCTTATAGATTTAACATTATCAAATGGAGGACCGTCAAAGCGCTATTGACTCTAAACTGGAGTTTGGTTCAAACCATTAAAGATATCATTAGCAAAAAGCATATAATAGGATATATCCTCTACGAAAGAGAAGTATCTAATAACAAGACATGACACCGATTCTTGATGAGTCACACTAAAACATTAAAACCGCTAATGTTATCAACATCCGCTGTGCCTTGAGTGCTGTACCGATCATACATTTACTTGGTTCAATGTTATACGCCTTTAATGAGCCAAGACGATTTATGCATATTTTTGATTACGTCTATCGTTCGTACAATTGGTGAAGATAAAAGAAATACCAATCGTTTTCCGTCTTATTTTCCTCACGCAGTCATTTTTTAAACTTTTCATACCAGACGTTACTCAATATGAATAACTATGAGGTTTAATACTGAATAGTAATTAAAGTCTCTTAATGACCATACCATATACTATTTCTGTGAATGATATCATCTTAAAACAACTTATTGAAGAACAAAGCCACATACATCCATTCTCTTTAAATAACTTCCTCAGTTGTACGACTAAAAAGAATCTGGAACTACTGCTTTCTCATTGTTCACGTTTAGCACGGACGTCTGTAATTCATCCATTTAATTTTTTTTTTCTTACTTTCTCCATATTTACTTCAACATTGTCTACCGATCCCGTTTATTCTCATCATTTATCAAACTTTCAAAGTGTCTTGCCACTGATTCCATATTTGTTTCTTTCTTTACAGAATCCTTTCAATATTATATTTTATACTCGTACGTCTAATAAATGCAATATTCCTCGTCTTGTTTTCTTTTTCTTTCATAATGCCCCTAGGACCATTTAGTGTCTTATTGAAGTTATCAATATCGTGATAATAACGAAACACGAAAATCGAATGAAAGACTCTTCTGCTCATTAAGATATTATATATAATATAATATAATAATATTATATGTATATATATTATATATCTTCTGAACTTTGAATCTATACCTCATACTGGAAATTACGGCTACGGGACTTCCAAATGCGCCCTGGTCTGACAAAAACCATACCTTAAACTCAGGTTGGTATTTCTTTATTGTTATCACTGTTTCACAGACATCAATACTTAGAGAGTAGTAGTCAATATTAAATAATAGAGATTACAATTTTCATTAAAACTACCATATCTGAGAAGTATCTCAGGATAGTATATCCTTTTTGATTCGCTAACCGTGATTAGCCGCGACAAAACCGCTACATTTCTAAAAATACTGTACCAAGACGGATGCGACACCTATTACGCTGCTTTTAAAAATCCTTTCCAATGTTTTGACATAAAATTTTTTTAGATAAACTTAATATGGCTTTTTATAATAATAATTGTAACAGGGCTAAATTGTTTAAAATTAACTTCAAACAAAGTTTATCTTACCTTAACACATGTGGCCCAGTAAGCGGTGCGACGGCCTCTCAATGATTATTAAAAGTAATTGTTTATTTATCTGATATGGAAATATAATTAGGGTTCAGTGGTTTAAATAAATTTATACTACATATGTATAGTTAATTTATTATTACATAACAAATATATTATTCATAACCGTAATAACCTCAATGTTTTTGCTATACATTATAATATCAAATTTTTTCAAGTAGACTTTTTAAATTATATAACCTTGTGTAAAACCCTATGGACTTGTATAATGTCATTAATCCGGTTAAACGGCCATTATGACGGTAACTTTTATGATTTACTTTAATATGTGCCTTATCTGTTAAATGAATCCAATAAATATTGAAGTGTTTTCTTTACAAAAATATGCGAAAACACTAAGTGTTGTATAACACAATTCCCAATTATATAACAAATATTTCAAATAATTTTCTTTTGGTCACTCAATCTTTAATTTGACGATTTATCCTATTATTTAGTTATTTACATTAAATGATTAAGAAATTCAAATTCTAATTAAATTCACAATATCTTTACATGTACTTTTAAATCGTCAATTATTACATGAAAAATGTCAGTGTATTCAGTCCGTGAGTAAACTACCACCAGCTCGAAATGCTGCTCTGCTAAATAGAGCCTATCAGAAATTCACCAGTTGCTCTTGTATGTGGAAATATTATAAAATGTATAATTTAAACAAATAATTTATAAACTAAAAATTTAAACATATTTAGGTGATAAAGTTATCCGATTGCCTTGCCATAAAATGTATACGTGCATACTATGCGCAATGATATCTGATTACACATAAGCTACGAGAATACAGATCTGTACGTTTATTATAATCAGAACTATAATTCAAGCACGTTTGAATGGTTGCTGATTCATTGTAATTTTCAAAAATTAAGTTACAAACAAAATACTATGCTTAATAAAGCGATGATAAACTAGTAATGTTAACAAATTGATTAATTTCTATCCTCAAACATGGGACCAAACATAGGACATAGAACCAAATTCTTACGCTAAATACATATTTATTTATATATCGCCTGGTTTGATAGTCTTTTAGGTCCTGTATTTTTTCTACACACACACACTGACTCTCAGAGAATTGGCAAAATGCTGTATCTGTTACTGTTTCGTAAGATAACTAAGAGAAGGCCTAAAAATAAAATACACCCGATACAAATAGGGAGAACCCTATTCTACTCCTCTCACACATGCATTTGAACTATATATATTTATTTATCACCACACAAGCGCGAGCGGATGGAAAAACAATCAGAAGTAAATCTGGAAATTAGGAATAAGAGTGACACCAAGATTGGAGGGCTATTAACAAAATTAAAAAACCCAAAAATATTCAAAAAGGTGGAAATATTTAAAAAAATTCCTTACAGGCGATTGAGAAAAATAGTTTCTTACATGTATGGTCATTACATCCTGAGACATCGGAAGAGATCTTGTATCAACACGTCTTGGAAATATGTGGATCGAGAGATATAAAAATTGAGAAAATTGTTCCTAAGACAAGAAGAGACTATTCTTCTGTTATGGTTGGCGTTCCAGAATCACTGTACGAGAAGATAAATCATGCTGATAGTTGGCCACTTCATGCCAAATTTAATGATTGGGTGTGGTTTCGAAAATACGGAAAGATCTCAAAAATTAGCGAAAACTCAATTAAAGTATTTTATCAAAATGTCCGTGGGCTGCGGACGAACTCAAAATCATTTTATTGCAATTTACAAGCTTCGTCGTGTGATTTATTTGTGATTACGGAATCCGGTTTGAATAATTCAATAAATGACGGTGAAATGGTCCCAAGTCAGAATACGATCTTACGTTGTGACAGATCCGATGGACGCAAACAAGGAGGCGTAATGTTAGCTGCGTCTCCGCGATTACAATTAACACGAGTTTCAACAATCAATGTGTACACCGCCTTATTCGAACTAGTTTGTGCTACCGTCAACTTAAATAATATTTTTTTATTTCTATGTTGTGTAGTTTACATACCTCCAAAGTGTAATTGTATTGAATATATGCAGTTATTTCATATTTTAGAGACTGTTTGTGTTCAGTATGATAATGTTTTAGTGTTGGGTGACTTTAATATGCCTTCTGCAACACTCGAGATACTAAGTTATTTGGAATATGTGATCGCTTTCTGTGGTTTTCGACAGTCGAATGAAGTATACAATAACAATAATCGTTTGTTGGATCTGGTGTTGACAACGTTTTCGGCAGATGGATTGAAGGTATGTATGTCTGATGAACCGTTAGTTGATGTAGACATTCAGCATCCGTCGCTTGTGATATACGCGAATCTGAGACGTCGTGTTAATCGTTATATTGGGTCTATGTCTATCGATGAGAACTGTGAACAAAACAAGTAGAATTTTTACACAGCTGATTTCTTAAAGTTATATCATAGTATTCAATTAATTGATTGGAATACCTTATATACCATTAGGAACCCAGATATGGCATTTAGTTATTTTTATAGTAAAGTAAACGAAACGATTAATACAGCAGTTCCAAAAAAAAATTCAAATTTAAATAAAAGTAAGTCTAAATATGTTTATCCCGAGTGGTACGACTCTGTTAATTAATATGATAAAAAGGAAATGGAAATGTTTAAAATTATTAAAAAAACAGGCCTGCAAAGTGATTACAAGGCATATTCTGGATGGCGGTCATTAGTCAAACGTAAAATTACATTAGCATACGACGCATATCAATATAAATTGCAGTAAAATTTCTCTAATGATCCTAAATCATTTTGGAATGACATTAAGTACAAGCAGTCTCAGCGGAATAAGGTACAATCTAACAACAATGGTCGTAGTTTGAAGGAAAGTGAATGTGCGGAATATTTTGGGTTGTATTTTCAGTCAGTGTATAATACTGTTAGACCAACATTGGACCCGCTCAAGGCGGAAAGTGAGGCTTGCACGAAAGGCGCGGCGCGAGTCCATGTGGACCAGATAAGCGTGCCAGAACTTCATTTGGCCTTACGACGGCTCAAGCCAAAGCGCTAACCTGGTCCTGACGACATCCCACCCTATGTCGTGAAAGACTGTCGCGCAGCGTTTGAAGGTCCTTAATTATATTTATTTAATATGTTTTTAAAAAATAGTTATTACCCTGAAGAATGGAATATTACGAAAGTAACTCCAGTACCGAAGAGTAATACAGCTACTGATGTGAGTGGTGACCGACCCGTGGCAGTACTGTCTGCTTTCGCCAAGGTGTTAGAATCTGTGCTTCAACAGTGTATTCATAATCAAGTTAAGTCTCAGCTGACAGAGGCACAGCATGGTTTCAGACAGGGTCGAAGTACAAGAAGTAACTTGTTGTCGTTTGTGTCCCACCTGGCGCCAGTCGTGCTAATATTCCACTAGAATTCACGTATACGATGGATGACAAAATTATACCGCGAGTGAATAAAATACGTGACTTAGGAGTCGAGATGATGCCAGAGTTATTGTTTCGTAAGCACATTGTTGGGATCTGTAAGCATTCTTTTAGAAAACTAGGTTTCATTTTAAGGCAATGTAATGATTTCCAAAACACATATTTAATAAAAATTTTATATAACGCCCTTGTAAGGAGCCATCTAGAAACGAATGCCATTATCTGGAGTCCGCAGGAGTGTAAATATATACAAATGTTAGAAAAAATTCAAAACAAATTTACGAGATATTCATATTTGAAAGAGTTTGGTGTGTATCCGTATTTTCCGCTGATATATCCGAGTTTTTTTGTGATGGGTATGGTCGGGTACTACAGATTGGAGAGAAACGTTGCACTGGTTAAGTATATAGTTAGTGTATTACGCGGCGAGATACATCACCCAGATATATTAGTCCTGGTACAGTTTAACATACCTAAACTAAGCGCGCGGCGTCGAACTGTCGTATTCTGTTTACCATCAGCCAGGTCTAATTTGGTCAAGAATTCCCCTATGTCACAAGCTTTGCGGCTGATGAATGAAATATCAATGCATATAGATATATTTTCGGACAGTATGTCGAAAATCACGGAAGTGGTCCAAAAGATAATGGAAGATTCTGCTTAAGGAATGGTAAAAACTTGGTTATTTACTTGTAACATCGCATTAGTAGTAACTGTTAAGATGTTAAAATTGTATGTGGATGAAATAAATAAAAATAAATAAATAAATAAATGATCATTATCTTTGGATAAGTACAATTCACCAACATGCTCCCTTCGTTTGACTACGTTCCATAAAAAGGTATTTGAATTTAGTACTTATAGCATATTCGCGGGATTTTAAATTAATACTTATATTATAATTTAGTAAGTAACATAATTTATGCATGTATAGAATAAAACATTTTCTTAGACGAAAGTTTTTTACATCAAATGTAATGAAAACATTAGTATTGTCTCTATGAAAGGCCTTTTTTAATATAAAAATATACATTCTGCTTTTTATCCGATATATACCGGTTTCATTCCAGTAAGCCCTTATCCCGTGAAAAGAACAGCATAAAAAGTAGCTTATGTTATTCAGTACCAATGGAGCATTGAGATGGAGAAAGAATTTTCGAAATCAGTGCAATATTTTTTAGTTTACCTTTTACAAATATACAAATCTTTCTTATATAATATTAGTAAAGATTGAATAACTAAATCTATTATTAAGACATATATATATATATATATATATATATATATATATATATATATATATATATATATATATATATATATATATATATATATATATATATATATATATTAAATTATAAAGCCTTTTTTATGATCAAGGAACACTTATTCTTCGTACTTAAAGTACTAAATTATCTAGTGATGACGACGACGGACGAAGTTAATTCACATCATCAATTATATAGCACGTATAATCTTCAGAATTTATCAATATGAAACATAGATAACATTTTATGATAAATGACTTGACCGAACTCTTTTATAGTTATGAAATTTTATATTAATATTATTGATTTATGTTGTAAAACATATAATATTTTTATAGAAATATTGTATTTTTTAAGATGCTTTCTATTGTTTACAATTACAAATATAATCTGGTGTATTAAACATTCTTTGTTAATAATTATTATTACTATAAGCGGGTTAAACACGTCTAAAAATATGATATGAATATTTTTAAATATATTGTCCTAAGAAATGGGAAATAGTGCAGGAAAATAAAATTAATTAAAGGAAGGGTGTTGGGCATCTGATTGTATTCGAGTGCGATCGCCCATCAAATAGAATTACAAGCTTTTTACATGAAATTATAAACATTGTTAATACTTTCCTGTTAAGACGTATTAAAAAGAGAACCAAAATATCTCTTGGGAAATATGGAGTATATTCTCCTAAGGATTCTTCAGTTGTCTAGTTTAAAAGGAAATGAGGGTACACCCTATCTTACGTTTATTAGTAACCATGGAATGATTAAGATCCTTCATGAACATTATAAAATAAATAAAAATAGGATATAGGAAGGTTCATCATCTTAATTTCTCAGTCACCACACGAAATGAGCGGAAGACTATTAGTAGCCTTCCATACAACACCTTTGTACTGGTCTGGTAATATTCGTACCAGTTTTATTTAATTGTACTTTTGTTTAAAGTAAGTTTTAAAGAATTATTTGATAAAATAATTTAATTAAGTAACAAAAGTATTTTAGTACATATTTATCCAAAAAATATTCCTTATATTTTTTGGATAAATATATACTATATTAGTAGTGTACAATAATTATATTTATAAATGAAGTAATTGCTTTTATAAGGTAAGTTTTGTAATTATAACTTTGTTGTGGTAAATCTTGTTACTAAGTTATCTTAATATGTACATAAACTTAATCATAAATATAATTTCTACGAGAAAGTTATATAAAGCGGCATGCAATGTATTTTGTCTGAAGAGACAAACTATAAAGTATTCAGATGGTTTACGGTTACGAATCTCATATAGAATAATGTTTCCAAACCGTACCTCGGTTTTAGTGGCAGCATAAAATATTAGCACACATAAAATTGTAAAAAATACAGTAAATGTCTACTTTTTTCAAATTAAAATTAATTATCTAAGACCTAAAACAAGTAGCACACAGAAACGTAGTTACCACCTTCAAATGTGGGTTAGTAAGATAAAGCTAGAATGGTGTTCCTCTTTGTTCTTACAGAACATTATCTTCCTTTGTTTACAGAAGTTTAGGACTGTTATTAAAATGATTTTATCAGTGTATAAGTAAGTCGTAGTAATATATGTACAGGCAAGTAATATTGCGATACTTTAAATATAAGCAATTAATTTATAATTAAGGGTTAGTTGATTTTCCTAATCTGGATAAAAGAGGGAATTTTTTGATGTATTAGATTACAAAATAATGATTGTCATACATTTTGTGTATTTATCTGTATGATTGTGAACTCTAAATACTTATCCCCTTTTTAAAATATATAAAATGACAATTTCTTATATGCTTCCAATGTTAGTTGATCCCAATTTTATAATATGATTATTAATCATATAATAAATTTGGGAAATGGGGTTCAGTTTACGTTAGACATGCATCATATGAGTCAACGCTATGCCGCCACACCGATTGCAACGCCGCTGATTATTGCATTCAGTAAAATTTTTTGACAACTTTTGTCATAAGTGTATCAATGGAAAACAACGAAAATTCTCAGATTTTTTTAGATTTGCTAGTTGATATGAGTAACGGAGAAACAATAAATTATTGTTTTATATGAAAACCATTTTGATACAGCACCAATAAATGCTAGTATTTTTACGAATTACGAATTTCGTTTAACGAATTTTTGGACGAAAAGGAACCATCTATAAAAATTTTTGAATGTAAAGGCCAAAATACCTGTAATGCTTCTTAAAAACAAAGCCCGCCAAAGCTTTGTAACGTTACCAGATTAATTAACAATTTACAACAAAACATGATAAAAGCACAGATTTTAATAGGTTACAGAGCAGGTGTTTGTGTTTCTATATCCTAGATTCCTTATTCCAAACAATATTCAGCTTAATTTTTAACGTGTCCAGTATCCAGTGACATCCAGTGATATTATAGAATAACAATTCATGAAACTCAAGAATACATGCAGAAGATTACAAGTGTGGATCTAAATATTTTTCGCACATCCAACTTTATTTGTATTTGTCACATCTTAGTAATAATACGAAAGTTTACTGTGTGATCCCTGACAGCTATCACACGATAGCTTGATACACATCAAGAAGCATTAATAGAAATAAGGCAATAAATTAATTAGTAACATTTTTCTACCACCTTCGTCTATTATATTCTTATAAATTAAATACTGATGGCTATATAAGTGTCACTAAGTAAAGAAATTAATATTGATATTTACAAACTAGAACGCATACATAGTCGTGGATGGCATATAGTTGCATAATATACGTGGAAAAATTTAATTATATTAATATAATAAAGATAAGTTAGGGTTTATGTTAAGGAGTATGTGTTTTTTGCTATTTGTGTAAAATATTAGAAAATATGCTCCAAAACGAAAGATTATATTTTAAGAAAAGTGTTATGTATTGTAAGTAAATCTAATTAAAATAAATATTTATATGTTTATGGAAATCTTAAATTCTTGTCATGATGAAGAAGGATCAGAAGGAAATTACAACATAGGTTTATTTCAAGGTTGTTGTATTTCTCCAATTATATTTAACATAGTGATCAATATTTCAATAGATAAATTAATTAAAAACGAAAAGAAATGGGGTTATCGGTTTAAGTTTAACAATAAATACACAGAATCCATACTAGCATTCGCAGACTATCTCGCGATACTGACACGTAATCCAAAACAATGTCAGCTACTTTTAAATGTTGTGGAGGATTTCTGTGCTTGGACGGACGGGTTGAGGACAAAACCCAATAAATGCTACAGTCTGTGTCTGGGTAGGCGGAACACCAGATATACCTCTTACGATCCGGGTCTTATAATTGGCGGTAAGTGCGTTACTACTATTACCGACGCAGCTCCGTTCAAATTCTTAGGCAAAAAAATCGATTACAAAGGGCGCACTCCATCGTTAGGTATAATAGTCGATGGCTTTTTGAATGATCTTAAAAAGGTAGACAATCAGCCAATAAGTAACATAAAAAAGGCTTGGATATATGATAATTATTTAACATCACGTTTAAATTGGTTTTTCCTCGTTTACGATATGAATAAGACCCTTTTGTTAAAGTTAGATGCAAGCGTCTTAAGGACATTGAAGTCATTGCTTGGGTTAGCGCATCCAGCGGACTCTTCTACCTTATTTAGAGACCGACACAATTTTGGGTTAAAATTAAAGAAACCATCGGAACTCTATAAACACCTAAGAGTGACCAAAAGACATATCATCTCAAAGTCGAATGATGATACTGTAACATCTCTCCCAAAAGATAAAATTGCCGCAGAGCTGGAGTCACGACTTTAATTCCATAAACAATTTATGATAGGTGCTCAAACAAATAAAGCAGGGCTAGGATCAAGTAGGAAAGAACAAGACATAGAAATCATAAAGTCCTTTACTCGGCACGATGAAAATGATAGTTACCGGTTGCACGCGATGAGCCTAGAACTACAAAACGAATGTTTGACCATAGGAGATTTTTGTATTCCATTAGCTTTACGATGGCGCACTCTGTTTCATGATTGGTCCCCAGCATTATTGAAATTTTATCTTAATGCATTCCAAATAACTCTCCCAGATCAAAGTAACTTAGTAGATGGGGCAAAGCCACCGAAAAATCTTGCAACATCTGTGGGGAGGCAGTAGGAACCGCGAAACACTTGCTAGTAGGGTGTAGGGTACTTATAAATAGAGGTAAATACACGCGTCGCCACGATAAAGTATTAGAAATCGTACGAGAAGCGCTTAGTCTCTCTGTAGCAAGAGCGCAGAAGGGTATAACAACCACCAAAATATCAGTAGAGTTTGTAAAGGCAGGTGCATCCAAAAAACGTAAACTAAAACCTTATTCCATCTTGGACGCGTCTCCTGATTGGACTCTCATGATGGACACGTATGAAACGCAATACAAAATCCCCGGGGATGTTTGTGTTTCGTCATCTAGGCCGGACTTATTCCTGTACTCAAAACAACTAAGGCGCGTTATATTTGTGGAGCTTACTGTACCCTGGGAAACAAACATACCCAAAGATCATATATTTAAGCTTAACAAGTATTACGAACTATGTAATGAACTGATCAGGAATAAATTTATAGTTAATTTGTACGCTGTAGAAGTAGGAGCGAGAGGTATAACAGCAAAATCTCTCTACAACTTATTTAAGGATCTCGGCCTTTCTAGAACGAACATCAATTCATTTCTGGAACGTATTTCAAAGGCGGCTTTAGTAGGTTCTTACGATATTTGGTTAGGTAGGGAGAGGAGCGTAGACAGTGAAGGTGAGCGTGTATGCGCATAGTAAAGGGGCCCCTTAAACCTATACCTGGGTCGACAGACATTTTTTTGTTTGATCCATACATTATTTTTTAAAATTAGGGGATACCTTGTCTGTTATTTATATTTTTGTGGAACTCCCCGCGACATACGGATCACTTAGTGTCCCACCGGATGTTTTACAAATAAAAAAGTTTTGTTTCCTTTTAGAAATATAATAATAAGACAGAACTATACTGAGTAACCAAATTATAAAAAATATTTAAAACTATCAAATATTACCAAATTATCTAATGTAACTAAATAAACAACTAGTATTATTGTACTAACCACCATAATTATTTATATCTTACTACAATGTTTTATATGTAATTATTATATAGGAAGAGGGGTAGGGAATAATAATAGGAATTTTTACATATTTTTATTAAATAACTATGTTTGTTTCCTCAACTTCAAGACCTCACATAAACATAAAAAACTTTGATTTTTGTTAAACATATTTCAAAATTGTTTATTTTACTGAGCTGTTAACGTATATTTATCTTTCAGGCATAGTCTGATTTATAAATTAAAGTTATATTTATTTTATCCAATTTGCTTTGAAGATAAATCAAACCGAATTATGAATTCATTTGATTTTGTATGACAAGTTTGATGGATTGAAGTTAGCTTGGTGCAAACAGTTCTTTATTTTATTTTCATAAGGATTTTTCTTTCGTCTTTTTTTATAAGGCATTTTCATTTTCTTATATCTCTAATAACTTGGCTTCATATTGAAATTATTTGAAATACCAAGTCTAATGTAATATCAGCGAAATCCTACTACATCTGTCGGTTATATAATAATTGAATAAAAATATATTACTCTCAAAATAAAATCCAAATAGAGGGGCTGAAAGTGTTAAAAATCTTTCCTTGTTTTATTTTAGGAAGTTTCGTGTGACCACCCAACCGAAACAATTTAATTAACTCTCACTACTGGGCTGTACAAAGCAGTGAGAAATATATACAACAAAGAGATTAAGATAATGCATAATGTATCTTTAATAATTAATACTTCACAAAATGTTTACATTTTAAGTGATACATTATTTATTATAAAAGTGAAATTGTTTATTCTTTTATTAATTTACCATTCATGCATTTAATCTTAACTGAATGGATATATACATTTTATTTTAATCCATAGTGAATTTCGAGAATATAAGAGATATATAAACATTTGTTCTTGGCAAGATTGCAACCTAGAAGTTCAATTGGATAAAATTAGGCATTGGCAAGCTATGGAAGCGTCTTATAAACTAGAGGTTTTTTCAACACTTGCAAGAAGCTATTAGATTACGGAAAAAAGAAAAAATCTGCCAAATTTACGTGTATTAAGAAAAAAGGTTAACAACAAGAGGAGGACAAGGAAGAAGACGTTTGAATACAAGATGCTATCCAATGTATATAGTCAATATTAAAAATTATTGGCTCTGATGGTGAAAAATTTATACTGGCTTTATTTCGAATAATATATTACATTATATAACTAATGGATTCGGATACATATATTTCTGTGTAGAACGACCTTATTTTTATAACAAAAAAATTCCATATAGATGCTTGGCTTAATATTACTAGTTTTTGGTAATACTTTTTTTATTAAAGATAAACTGGATAACCACATATGCTACAAGGTGTTTCATAATAAGCATGCAAAGAACAGACTCATATGCTTTCTAGTGTTGAGTTAATATACAATTTAGATTAGTCAAGTTTCTTAATTCATCTGAATCTTTAAGTTAAAAACTTTTTTTTTGCGTTTCATTGTGGATTTCATAAACCATATTAAGCAGCTGCATATAGCTATCTGCTGTACTACTCTCAACACACAGATGGTTTAAGAGCTGAACTAACTAGCTTGACATGATTTAGCCCGGCCTCGAGGTATGATGTTGAACTCTCTGGAACAAAAAATAACTATCAAAAGTCATTATCATTAAAGTCTCATATACACAATTTGAATTATGATACTGAAAACCAAATATTTTATTGATTATACAGGACGAAAATAGAACTAAATAAATATTATTATAACGTTTATCTATAAGTCATGTATGAATACTACATAAAAGTCTGTTTTAGGGTGTCTTAAATCTTTGAAATAACTTAGTTTTACTAAGACTTTTCCTTTATTTTGAAATTAACAATGAGTTGAATTGAGAATTAAGTTAATTAAGGCATATTTAGGATGCGATTTCTGATTAGACCGTTCTTGATGAATGAGCATTTTTTGTACATCTTAAATAATTTCTAAATCACCAAACCTAGCTCTCTAGATACTTTTAGCAAGTTTGTTCTACTTATTCGTTAATAAAAACACTATTTTGCAGTGATTAATTTGGATTCAGAATTATTGGTAACATTCTTATATAAAAATGGTAAAATGAATACGAAATCTTTTATTTGAAACTAAATTCTTCAACTGCCATATCGTTATAAATCGCATCGTTGGATACGGCACATCGACGTAGCCTGTTGCGTCGTAGCGCTACGGCGTAACCGTAGCAGTTATATCGCGGACGTCAACGTTTCCGCGCGTAGCTGACGCTCCGCATACAACCTATAAATGACTGGTTACGAACAGCACTTTAACTGAACTTTAATTTTATAAGTTTAAGTTTGAAACATTTTAATCGTGAAATTTTAATTTATAGTGAGTTATGGTAGAATAATGTTACATCTATGGAATTCTACTAGTTGGTGAGTATTTTAATAAATAAAAATGATATTTTTTAGGATCCCCTATTTTTGTCATATTTCTTATTTCATAACTGTTATATAATACACATAAGTGTGATTGTATTGGTAACAATTTCAAGTCATCTGCGTTACTTTAAAGTTTATATAAGTGAGTATTTAAAACGTAAAATATATGTTACTGTTACGTAAGAGAAAAAAATACTTACAACAAACAAAACTAAAACAAGAAAATAGAAATAAATTTTAATTTATATTTATATATTACAATGACTTCTTGTATTCTTGATTTTATTACCGTTTAATTTAACATGCTTTTGCGCGCATCTTCTCGTCACCCGTACAAGCAAACTATCGCTTCTTATAATTTTATTTAGGAATCAGATATTTAAGTTGGTTTCTAGAAACCCTAAGGACTTTTCGTAATATTATTTAATCCCTACTATTATCCTTTCAATCTTACTTAATCTTCTTATGACCCAGAAAATCTAACTTCATTTAGAGGCAGAATCCCTTTCGCATTCAGCTTTGTAGGTTTTAAATTGTATTCTAGATATGCCTTTTCTATATCTTTATTTGGAATTTAATTAGTTGATATAACAAATAAATAAACATATTTCTGAATTGTTAACTGATAAAGAAGAAATAAAATGCAATAATAAAATATCATTTATAAAAAGGACCACCACCGTCTCAAATAAACTTTTACCATATATTAATAATTAGTATAACCAATAATGTGAAGATAATAAAAAAAATACAGTTATAATATAATTTGAAGTAGTTATAGTTATTTTATGAACTGAAGAAAGAAATGTGTCCGTCCGTCTCTTTAAGGTAAATTCTAAACTCAGTGAAATGCGAACAAATGTTGTATTACTAAGCTAGTTTTCACTTATGAACAGGTGTTCATTAAACTTTAAACAAAGTTCACGAACTGCATCAGTTTGGTGTTAGTATTATTAGGAACATTAATTAAGATTGACAGTTATTCCGTTAAACTTTCATGGAGATGAACCTACTTTGGAGAGGTTACCCATTACCCGAGTGATTAGGCAACTTAGTGTCTGGTCTTACTGAACAGTGGTCTCTGGATAGACCAATTATAATATATACGTTTTAAGGACATGACTCAACTGAGTTTAGTGTAGCATTAACTAAACCGTTACTTATTATTTCGGTTTCCTTACTGCTGTTAAATTTTAACCTTAGTAGCTTTCTTTATTTAATTTTTTTTTATGTAAATATTATTTTGCTCATTAAAATATACTTGAGAAGGATGTCAAAGATAGTCATTATCAGCTTCAAACAAAAATCCTAATTTGCTTAATTTTATTTAAACGCTTCACCGTCGGAAAGGCACGAAATTTGACACAAAGTCACGAAGCTTGCTTGTTATTGCTCACAAAGGAAATATGCTCCATTAAAATATTTGTGTTTCAAAAATAATATCATCCATAATAAAAGCAATTTAAAACCCTTATAAACGAGTTTTATACAACATTTTTAGTAATTTATATCCATAATTCCACCGAATAAAAAAAACAATACGCTATTATACAGTGATCAAAGATCTATTTGTATTTATTGAATAGTACTAAATATTACTGAGAATTGGTTATAAAATGTTATTAAAAGAGCTCTGGTAAGTCTTGTGGCTTAGTATTTATCACGTACATATTGTACATAGTAGCTTGTTAAATAAAGATAAGGTCATGTCGTTTCAAACACGAACGATCCTGTATAAGCTTCATGCTTCATTCAAATTATATTGGAGGATTTTATCTAAATATATATATTTTTTATGAAATATTTATTAAATCACAAAGCGATTAATAATTATTATTATATTGAATACTATAAATACTATAACTATTCGAATGGTAATCTAAGAACATTTTGTAGCTTTTATAGATTAAATTTCTGGTTATTATATAATTGTGCAGTGTGCAATAATGACAGAAGTTAAGATATACTATTACGCTTCATATACAGTGGATATCATATAGTTAGCAAGTTATCTGATTAGTTAAATCAGCAAAATCGTTCAACTGGATCATTTAGTGCGACTAGAATGCACTGTCATGCGATAAAATTATGCTACAAGTAAGCAAGCAACTTTCCTTGAAGTATATTTAACATTTTTTTTACACAAAATGTTACAATATAATTATAAAGAGGAATCAAACGAACAAATATAATGAAACATATAATTTTGAAATGTATGAATGTTAATTAAAATATTTTTTTAGGTGCATATTATATTTGTCTTTAAACCAGATTAAAAAAAATCGTCCTTAACTTTGATCGACGAGGTTTATAAGCTATTTAATATCACGGTACGACCCTAGATAGTGAAAATATATCTTATTACTTTTATAATTAGTGTAATGTTTAATTACAAGAATATATCGATTAGACAGAATTTTAAGGCCGAAAAGTCCGGGTAAGATCATTAGCTCTGAACTAAAGTTTCGAACGTGTAATGCTCTTCTGTGAAATATGCGGACGGTATCTTAATAACCTTCTAGTACTTGTATAAAAAATCTAATATAACAACAAATTTACAAATTTCAACCGGATATCAAATACTTATTCTTTAAAGTACGTTTGTACTATGAGTTATATTATATTGAAAAAGTAATTATTAATTCTATAATATGGAAAACTAATATTCTTTAATATTCAATTCTCTGAGACTAAAGCCTCTAAATAAACTAAACTAAATACTAATTAAGCAAAGTTTTAAATATTTTAATTTTAAATTTAAATGTTATATCTTAATGAAGATTCTCATACTTTTTAATTTTAAAAATATTCACGTCATGCTGCAGATAAAAGCTCAAGGGCCTTGATATTAGTTGTCATGCAATTTAAAAGAAAAATAATTTAAACTAAAAACTTTCTCCGATTTTATTTATATTCATTTAAATCTAATTGACAGTTGAAAGAGGACTTTAAATTTATAATAGCTCTTATTAAAAACTTCATCGCTAACAAATTAAAATCTAGCCTTAGTTTTCGACAACTTTAATATTACAGGATTTTCCTTTCACCGCTGTATTTGTTTAAAATATTTGACTAATAACTTTACAGTGCAGAAATAACAGAAACCTTAATAAAAGATAGAATTTTTAAAAATCGTTTTGTTACAAAAAGAAATGGAAACCATTCTATGAGATATTGCTGTTGTCTAAGTTATGACTTTTAATTAAAATCTTCAATCTGATAGATTGGTATCAAGTTTCTTAAAAGTTTTAATGTTGTATGCATAAAAGAAAATAAAAACACCCCAACAATTTTATAAAATGTGTATATATTAATGAATAATTGAAAATGTTGTCAATTATGGACTTGATAAATTCATATTATTGCTCGTTAAAGTTAACCTTGAGAACAAGAGTCGTTAGTTAGTAAGATTTTATCATTTTTACTTTTATTTAATATCAATGAAAAATGTATATTATTTTATAATGAAAACATTATATTACTTTATATATTTATTCTTACTTGTAAGTACTGCTAACTGTTAGTGTTTAGATATTGTAATATTGAAAAGATTTCATCAATAAAAAATAGTTATAAAGCATATGGTTTTGAAAATCTCCAACTATTATAAACAAACTTGTCTAATTAACAGTTTTGTAACAGTAAATTGGAATGTTATTAATTGCAGAGAACTAATTCTACTATTCAAATTGCATAAAATTTCACTGGAGCATATAACGGAACGGTAAAGCGTAATTATAGTTAGAATAATTAACTGCTATAAGTATGTTATTTATGATTTAGTAATAATAATTATATAAAATTATTTATTCAAATAAAAACTTTAATTCCCAACTTATTTTGGTGTTAATCTCAGCAAAACTGCTGCATATTTATGAAATCTACATTTGAACAAAAATTTATACTCTTAAAATAACATTAATATGTCATAAGGTAACGGATAGTATATTCATAGAACAAATGATATTAAAAAAAATTATAATGATAAAGAATATGGAATATGTTTAATTATTCATGTAAAATAGAACAAAACTTGGAAAAATATCAGAAGGTATTTATTAAAAAAGATGTAAAATTTATAGAATACTATAAAAAGATGTTTTACTAGTGTCACATTATTTATTATCTCCTAATCCAAACTGTGAAAGAAAATGTATCACATCTTTTATAACTTTAACATTAAGATATGATAATTATTGTGTTAGTTTGTGTTATATAATTATAATAATTGAACCTGCGTAGAAACAGACATAACCATGTCAAATGAACAATTTTTTTTTATTACTTAAAGAAAACCTCATTTTACAAGCAGAGTTTTGTAAATTACTTAAAAATAGACATAATGGGTGATTAAGTAAATATTGTTTTAGTCCAATTAGTTTTTTTATGATTAAAGAAATAAATATTTGAAAAAATGTATTAAAAGAATTTACGATTAATATTAAATATTAATTCCTATTTTTCTACTACAATTATAAATTTTTTTTTAAACGTCATTGAGCCTACAAAAGATAAAAACTGCAGATTCCAGCGCATGCTAATCTCCATGTTTAAATACTTTTATTTTTATTTCACAACTCCTAAGTAGGTAATGCTTGAAGAGAATATTAAAATGTAAAGCACGCTCTCGCGGCCCCGTACTTGTGAGTAATGTTCTAAATTCTCAGTAATATAAATGAAAAGTGAATAAATCGTTAAAATACTATTAGCTTCGGTTTTCAATCAGAAATAAGTACACATTATTGATTTCCTTCAACCTTTAAATATAACTTCGTGGTTTAGTTTTCAGTCACTACTAACATTTTTTTAACAGAAAACCAATTGAGCGAATTGATAATGTAATTTTATAAAAAGTATCTATAATTTATTGATATCTTTTGCTAACAAACTAACTATTAGTAGTTAGTATACAATTATATTCATGATGAAAGTACATCGTTTTAATCTACACTATCTTATATCTGTATTAATTACTATTACAACACCAAAAACATTTAGTTACATAGTAATATTACAAAAGTAATCGTATTATGAAGTAGCTCGTGATTGTCCAATGGATTATCCCAGATTATAAATTTAAGAACCATCGTTAAATATACATATGTCAAAATAAATGTACCTATATTTACATTATTATAAATTACATTTTATTATATTTTATTTATATATATTCCTCTTACTTTTCTTCTATATACATATATCATATCGTTTATTTATAATATTTAGAAATTTTAAAAAACTTATTTAAAATATAAATTTGCAGATTAAGTCGTCTTTAATCTTTCGTCAAAAATCTCATTTTTTTTTATTTCATAACTAATTATTATTAAAATAACAAGTCAAAACAAAATTTAATGTTTATAAATGATAACTTTATCAAAGCTAATCAGTACTTAAACGTACAATGGTAGATTAATTGTTAAATGTCACCGTCGTTAACGAGAACAAAGACAAGAAACCTTATTATAACGCTTTTAGAAAATCCAATGTTTATAATTGACTCCAGTTATAAAGATCTTTAAGGACTTTAGCCTTTATTCTACTTAAATCTATAAAGATGAGTTCGTTGACAGCTTATTTGTAAATGTTAATATAATAAATCTTAATAGAATTTATACGAATAATAATTTCATATGAATCAAGTTTATTTTCTTATTAATTTATATTTATTAGTATCTAAAAATGATGATAAAACGAAATTTATTAAGAGCTATGAATAGGGACAAATAGTCGTTTGGTGATAGATTAAAGAGCACATATATACATATATCAGAGTAAACGTAGCGTCTACGTGAGCTCTCTTGATAAATATACCTATTTTATTTTCCGAATGGCATCTGTAGTACAAAAAGAAAAAACTTGTCTTGCTCAGACAACAATTGTTTCAAGGGTTAAATAAAAAATATAAAAGGATATTTGTTTTTACTTTTTCTAAACCAACATATGGTTACAACTACATGTATTATTGTACATTTACCTAAACAAGTCACAGATGTCGATGTAGTAACTGACAAAAAATAAAATTTCTTCTTGGTCTTACATTAACATCAATATTCTCCAGCAATACGTTATTCGGATATCATTCAATAATGTATTATTACGTGAGATACCGCGTGTCAGAAAAAAATAACGTACGTAACTTTTTCATACAAAAATGATCTGAATATAATATCATTGCGATACAATAGGTATGCTTTTATTGGTATATATTAGATGGTTATTACTATTATTTGGACATATTTTTTGTGGTATTCTTTTACTTTTATTTATTAATATTTTAGTAGATGTTATAATGGTGGCTTTCTCCGTAATTATGAATATAAAATCCATAATCTCTTTAATCCTGTCTTCCAAGAGCTCTTACGTCCGATCCCTGATGGATCGCACACCCATCTAACACCCGGATTTATAGCGGGAATGCTCTTTAAAATTATATAATTCATGCGATTAATGGGAAATATATGAATAATAACTATAATCTTATGTGCATTAGCAAAATGTATTGTTGAATTCATTTAAAATTTTCTTTAAATGACGAATTGAATTAAGCATTAGAAAAGTTTAATTGTAATATACATCGATACAACCATTTACATTGTTATATGTTCTGTTGAAAAGAAGTTGAATTATATCACTTTCTCTAAAAATTATTATATATATTTAAGTAGAATATTTTAAACATAAAAACAGATAAAGATATTGTATCAGCATACCTCATAAATTCCGCAGCAGGCAGAGATTTATAAAGCTAATCCATTCGAGTCTTCAAGGCCTTGTCAAATCGATTGCCACTGTTCCGTAATGCAAAGTGGCCATAACATCATCCTTGTACAAGTCCCCTAAAAATAATGAGTCACTCAATTGTAGCTTTTGTCTCTGTTACGGTTGAGAGTTCTTTTGCTTGGAGTATTAGATAACAAGTCTAATGTCGGGACTAACCTTCAGATCCCTTTTATTTTGAGACGACGCGGTCGGTTAGGTGCTTATTTACTGTGACATGAGGGTGATTTGGTACAGTTTTGGACAGAAAAGATTTTTATCTGGTGATAATGAAGGTTCATAGGAATATTTCAACACAGGAGATGTAAATTACATGATTAAAGAATCTATTTAAACCATTTTGTAGTTTAAATCACGTACAGGTGTTTGTTAATAGTTGAATTTGAATATACATAATAATTAGGCGATCTTCATATTTAAAATTATTTCAAACCTTTCCCACATATAAGGAAAGAAACGGTAAACAGAATTATAAATTTAATCTCCATCTTAGGGTTTCGTAACGTAAGAGGAAAAATTAACCCTTATACGATCACTTTGTTGTCCGTTTGTCCGGCCATCCATCCATTTAAAAGTTTTATAGCTCAAAAAATATCCTTATCTTCAAAATAATTATCGTTAGTAATATTTTAACCCTAAATAGCCTACGATCTTGTAAGGAACCCTCGGTGGGAGATTCCGACTCGCACTTGAAAGATTTTATGTATAGTCTAGGGATAAATTATTTTATCAGCTGCGAAATTATGTTTGCAAATTCTTATCACAGGACAGATAAGTGTAAGAAATGTCTTCGTTCGCTTTTATTGCTTTAAAAACAAATTATACTGATGATACAAAATGTAAATAATTCAATAATTATACAGATCAATATCTGTATCTGTAATTATTTGTTGATTTTATTATTATGAAAACACAACGAAATAGCTTGTCACTATTTTAATGTATTTAATTTAATCTAATCAACATTGATTGCGCCGTTTTTAAGCTGAGGAATATTTGTTTGTTGAATGTTATTGTCGACTTTTTATTTTTATTTAAGTACAAGCCATGACTAATTATTTTTATTTAAGTAAAAATATTAGTAACAAAGCTAAGATTACCCTATATTGGTAATTAAATAGGCCTTAGAGATAGTTATTGTTAATATGTTTGAGTTGGTTATTTAGTGATCAGAAAAATTAGCCTGTACTCAATAAACTATTACATTTTATAGTGAACTTCACAAGACCGTAGCAGAACTATTTTGAATATACCATGTAACGCTATAGGATAATGGGTAAGTGAAATCAGCTATTTACAAAACAGACGAAGTTTTGTCGAAGATATAATACTTATGTATTAAATTTAAATAATATGCTGTCTCTAAATGTGCGCTAAATCTCTTGTCTAAAAAATTCCTTGACAAGAACCGCCCCAAGCAAGTGGGTTGATATGATTGTTGGATCGGGGCGGTTGAAATATAGCATCGTCCTAGATTTTTATTTAGAAAATAAATTAAAAGACTAAAACTAAAATAGGCCAGTTATCTTGTTATTCATTTATATAAAAGAAACGAAATAGTTAAATGAAATAATATTAGTACAACAGAATTAGAATTAACATTATAAAATATATAAAATAACAGTACAGGTTAATTGCCTTATTGGAATTATTATATATAATGGAGAAATATGTTTTTTTTTAATTAAGTTAACAGGGAAAGTATGTTACAAGTATTTTGGTGAACGACAAATCAATATTTATTTCATATTTAATCAATTAATATTCCTATTTCTAGCCCTATTGAATGGGCAACCAGTGTTAGACAACCTAGTAAAATCTAGATACATAACATATATTAAATACTGTAACATATATTAGAAAATCATAACAATCGACATGTTGTCTGCAAATGTTAATTCTTACTTCTTTAATTTACTATTCTAAGATTATTACTTTCATTGATGTGTAAGAGGAAGACAAGTCCTCGAGACCTCTTCCAGGCCACTTGATAGAACCAGTGAGCTATAGCTAATCTCCTAACAATACCAATGGTGGACTACATACTTACGAGTTTATTACAAAAATATATTAAAAGATTTTTCCTCAACCAAACAAGAAAAGGATTAATATTGAACGTTTATGGTAAGAGATTGTTAGTAAATAACTTATACTTAAATTTACGATTCTTTGTTTCAAATGATTTTTAATTCTATTTTCATTTCTTTCCACAATGGTTCGAAAGACAGGAAATAAAGTTCGGGTAAACAATAAGTATTTCAACATAATGGACAATAGATGTTATATACCTCCATTGTCAACTTATGATATGTTATTCCTTTGTTATCTGTTATTCTTTTATATTATAATAAGAGCATTTTTATTATCATATGTAAAATATTTTCCTAATTCCTAAAAATTCTAATAATCGAGTTATTATTAAAAATACTTTAATTTATCGTACAGATATAAGTTAGTCAATCACTAAAAAAAATATTACAGTTCCGTTACAGAAGGATACGAGTACACATTATAAATAAAACCATTAAAAATGGATAAGATTAAACCTTATTTTATTTATAAAGGCTTTCACTGAAGGAGGTCAGGTTTCTATTCGCTGGATAGCAAATTTAAGCTATTTACTACTTCACCGCTAAAGAAAGATGGAATGTGATTAACGAATAAACAGTTTTAAAATGTTCTAAATTACGAAGCCGAAAGCTAAAAGCTATTAAGTTGGATTCACTTCACTCGGGAACTGCGGTATAGTACGACTTTTATTGTGATAATACGTACAAAGAATTTAATCCGGATTAACGTTAAAAGTATTCTCCTTTTCATATTCTTTGTATCTTATTTTAAAATAAATGTTATAAAAATATAATATTGTAAATTATTATGAATAAACATTTTAATATTCGATCAAACCGCTGACGCTGTTGCAAGTGCTTTATTGCGGGATTTCGCCAGCTGTGGTATAACCCAGTGATGTAACTGATCTTAGCATGGCCTTATTTATTTCAGACAAAACAAATGTGGTGTAAAATATATTTATTCAGAGGCTGCCACAGACCAGAGGCACTTGAACATGATGTAGTAGATACGAGTATTACGCCTTATATACATTATATATGAATTGCTATAATTTAATAAGCGCATTGTCACAATATTGTATCACCAACTTCGAATTTATTTATTTATATTTCATCAAATAACATATTTATTTTGACAAGTGCAATAAATACATTTTATGCTTAAATATTCTTTATTTCCTTACCACAGTATAAAATAGAGAAGAATAAATTACAATTTATAAGTGGTTTTATGAAAGCACTTCACGTTTTATTTAGTTCACACCGTTTGCATAATATTATGCAATGGAATGTACTGGTATTGTGAGAAATTATAGCAACGCAACAACCCTGCAAAACTAGAGCCGCTGCTATTTCGTTGGCTCCAGACATATTTATGTATATACCTTTTCCTACATACAACAATGCTTTGAGAGACTCCGCTTCAAGGCTTCGTTTGTCACCTGAGCTGCAAATAGTTACAAAAGCAACATTGTAATGTCTTTTTGTAAAGGAGTTACTCCCTACGGATATATGGTTTAATGCCCTTTACTGCATACCATCAGACCCCAAAGTGAAACATTTAATTATGTGGTCACCAACTCGCGCTACGTCTGAACTAGTTGCTTTGAACCAACACAACACTTAATCAAATTACTTTCTGCATAATGACTACTGGAACTACCTACCACCTCCCCAATAGTCATTATGCGGAATATCTTTAAGATACATTATATTATATATGGAAAATAAAATTTGTGGTAATAATTTATTTGATATTCATCAGATCTTTCAGGATTATTATCATGATAATTTTAAAACAATTATTTAACATGTTTTTTATACTTTTTTCGTAATTTACAAGGAAAAGAATTGCTCATTTCAAATAATATTAAACAGTTATTTGGAGCGAGAGCAAGTAATGATTTGATATCAGTTACCATGTCAGCGAATAAGGAACAGCGACAAAGGTAAAGTTCCTTGATATATAGGGATAATAATTAAAAAGTCTATGGGCTCTAGTCTATTTAAATTTGTAAAGTAAAGTCATTAAGTACAATATTAACGTAAATATATAATATTATCAAACATTAGTTTCACTAATGAGTCAAAGAGATACAGAGGGAGCGACACTCTGGTGGTTTCTGTAACCAATCATAATATATTGATTTTCCATTTTCTTTGAAGTGTAAGTTACATTTTCCGCTTATGTGATCAAGTGCAGATTTAGGTTGTTAGTTATAGGAGGGGAATATACATATTTTGAAAGTAATTGTTGAATAAAAAGTACTAATAAATTAACAGTAAATCACGATTGAGAAATGGATTACTATTGCATATTTAAATATTACTTAAATATTGTTTCTCGGTTCAAAGAAATGAAGGTCTCGATATTTTATTTATTATTTATTTTGCTTCACGCCATATCCTTTACGAGGTAGCCAGAGACGACGGAGCGCCAAACGCTACGGTCCCTGCATACATTTTTCGCCTCGGCCGGAGACATTAACCCCTTCATACATGCCCTCTGGGGGGTAATGTTAAGACAAGTGTCTGAATGATATATTTTTATATAAATCTAATTGTTAACATAAAAGTAGTTAAAACGTTTCCTCAAACAATATTTCAATAAGGGATATAATAATATATATAAAAAATCTTTAATATTTACTCGATCCCAGGAATCAAATATGATACGAATATTTAAAATAAATAATATTGCAAATTCATGACACATGGTCTCTCTTTATAATGACAGATTCATCGGGTTTCCGTTTACAGATGCAGCCGAGTATGGACGAGGCAGCGATAGCCGGCCGCAGCCGGACACCCATCCGTCTACCCCCTCTATCTTTACTGGTGAGATATTACACAAATAACTTTATATATTTAATATAAATTATTAGGATTTGAAGTTTTCGATTTTTAATATTTATTAGTTTATGTTTTTAATAGTTTATGTTTAATATTTATTAGTTTACGATTTTTAATACTTTATGTTTTCATAACTAGATATAAATTTTCATTTGTATACTGATTGTCTAGAGATATCTATTTTATAGTCGATTCAGTTCCAAATAAAGATATTTTATTAATACAGGATTTCAAAAGATATTTAGAATGTTATAAATAAACAACATTACCAATAATTTTGAAATGATAAATTATGAAAAAAATTAAAGAAACAATTTAAATTACAAAGAACAGAACGCCTATTTCAATTAAAAATTATTAAACAAAACTATTTTGAACAGATTGAACTCAGTTATTTTAAGAATTATATTTAAATTTTGAATTCAACACGAGATCTCGATTTCCGTCTAACGGTATGTGATTACAGCAGAATAAATAAAATCTTGATTTCATTTAAAAATATTCTAAATGTTTTAACATGTGAAGTATTAATATTACCTTTCCCAGATGCTGTATTAGAGTGATATAGAATAATAGTATTGCAAATGATCATAATGAACTCGACGGAAGCGAGTCTAGACGTCAACCGTTCAACGCCTATTTATACCATCGGAACGAGTTTTATAACACAATGGTAAGTTAAAGAGACCATGGCTTGATTAAAAACTATTTCATTCAGATTGAGCGCTATGCCATTTGGTATATTTTACTTCAGTATCATTTAGAACATTATAAGTCTTTGAGTTCCAAACGTCAATGCGTCAAAGAGATATAAAAAATGTAATTTCTTATTATGTCATTTTCTTAATTTCTTACACTCAGCAATCGTACACAATAGAACATAGGAAGAGAACTTAAAATATATACAATATTTATATTTATCACCTATACACCTATCCCTCGATTTACACGGAAGATAGATTCCCGACAAAATCGTGTCAAACGAAATATACTCTCAGTATATATTTATTCGCTTATATAGGTAAAACAATTAAAAAACTACCTATTGAATTTCTTACATTTTCAGATTGTCGTGTTATAAATCTGGAGGATGATATAGTGCTTTATCGATTTACGGATGCGCTTTAAAAAGCAATACGTTACTACTTAAATATTTTGTTACTTTTGTGATAAAAAAAAAATTAAACCATTAACTGAATATTGCGGCAGTAACCCAGGTTATTTTATTAGCCATCCAATAAATAGGACGGTTTTTGATGTCTACTCCTTTAAGTGAACGTGGAATTTTAGATTTTTTAATAACCAACGGTTTCATCATAAAGTCGCTTGAAACATTGCAACAGAAAAGAACTGTTATACGAGTTTTTTGCTGCTGGCTGATTTGTGAGCTTTAGCTAAATATGTTCTTTTAGTCATTTTTTAACATCATTTGAATCGTCAGATGCAGTTTGACGTTTATTTTTTATATTTTGTAATGTATCTGTTTAAATCTTTCAAAATACAGAAGGCTGGTGGAAAAGGAAACTTTCTTTTTATCAATATTGTGTCACAACATAGGTATCATTTGGCATCCCCTTTTGTGTGTGGTCTTCAATCCAAATTACCAGTGCTTTTTCCATATTTATGTAACATCTCTTACATATGAAGTTTTGCTTATATTGCTGTAAATTCCAGCTGCTACATTTTTCTAAGCGAAGCTTCATGTTTTCTATTGTTCTGATTGTGGCATCATTCATGGTCAACAATAACAATATCTTTAACTCTTTAACTATTACGTAAACGATCCAATATTTTAAATTTTGTCCCCTTTTCTTACCTTTTCAGTTTCTACCAATGTTTTTAATATTATATCATAAAGGCCTTAAAGAGATACAAATTAAACTTAAAGTAAAAGTTTATAAAAACGGCTAAATTTAATAACTTACGAATTCCAATATACAAACTCGCACGCAATATACTATGCGAATACATAGGTATGCAACCGTATACACATTTAACAAGTTTTTCAAAATTCGATACATGTACCGTGTAAATAGAGGGATAGGTGTATATGTTATGCTATCAGAGAAATTAAAAAAACCGCTTTATATATTATTAATATACAAAGTTGTATATCCCATTGAACAAGATATTTAATATATAATACATAATTAAATAATGCAATGTCACATTGTTAGAAAATAATCCCTTATATATTAAAATATGCAAACTCATAATGTTTCGTAATATCTCGTAAATTAAAACAATGCCTCCACTGTTAGTTATTTTAAACGAAGAACATAATAACTGGAGAACATGTTTCATTTGTGCTTGCAGATTTTAATTAGGCATTCATCGAATGCTAGCCTAGAGTGTAAGATATTACGAATAATAGAAGTCAGCTTTTATTTTGTTGACATAATATTAAACCTATTGTTCAGAATTGATGATCATGGTACTACGATAGTAAAAATTTTGGATATTTTTTTTATTTTAATAGTAGTACTTTTAAATATACCAACAACTAGTTTTAACTTCACCATTTCATATCGCCAGTCGTTGTATAGACTGATTCACTTTTGATGAACTAATTTCCCTTTACGGAATCTGCATGTCGATTCGGTTATTTTGCGAAATACGATTTTTTAGTACTATCATTATGCAAATCCAAGGTATATGAATTTTGTTGTTAATAATAATAAATAAGAACACGTTTTGACACTTATAATACTTATTCTTACTTTTTTTTTCAACGATTAAACAATCTGTAATTCAATGTATTTACAGGTGTAACAAAAAAAATTCTGTCTTTCTTTATTTTCGCAAATAATTCAAAAGTACTGAACCTTTTTAATTTTTCTTTTTACTCTCGGAGAGTGTTCGTTCTAAAAAGTATAATTTGAGGAGTGTAGAATAGTTTTTTTTAATCAAAGAACAATAAATAGTCGGTAATATAAAATAACTTATTGCTGTTTAGAGAAGCAGTATAATATTAAATTAATAACTTTTTACAACCGTTTTAAAAACTATGGTAAATAATGAACTTAAAAAGTCATGATAGTGATCGTTTTGTATATTATAAAAGGTATTAAATAATAGGTTTAGTACCTATAACTTAATAATATCGTCAATTAATAACTATGACATTGTAAAAACCATTATAATAATCTTGTGTTTCTTTCACAGGAAGCTACAAAAGCTAAAACAACAGCGATCTTGTCTTTCAAATCCAAATTCAGAATGCCAGAGCTATCTTATTACTAACGTGACCAATTACACTGATATTCACTTCTTTAATGGCTCCTTCGATGAAACTACAGATTTGGTGAGATATATATTTTTTTGTAATATTAATATTCAACAAAATAAAAAAAAATGATTCATAATGACGTGTAATCAAATATATAATATACGATTACACTTCATTATTAATGTTATATATTTAAATTGTTTTTTACGAGTGCTTAGATATTTAAACAAATAAATATTTAAATAATGGAAAGACTGTGTGAAGTGTATCGGTCAGTTTTAGGTTTATTAAAATTTTTAAAAATATACAATTATACAATATATACAATTATATACAATTTTCGATGCTGCCTTTTCTGCTGAAAGTAGTTCCAGAAGAATTAATATACTCGAATGAGTATATTAATTCTTCTATGGACTATATTTGATGGACCAAAAATTTATATATTATAATATTTTAAAAATCATTGTCAAAGCTTGTTAATGTAGTTTTTGTATATAAAAGTATATATATTTAAAAGTGTTTATACAGCAGCAAAATTAATCTATTTCCTAAACTTAATATATATTTTTAAAAGATTTAGTAGTTAAGAACATTTGGTCATTGATTACACGACACATTATACGAAAACGTCAAAAATATGTTTTACTTAAAATTATATTATATTCACTTAGATTACTTTTTTTCAATATCTTTAGAGTCTTAATAATTTATTAACCTAAAAAAATTTACACAGATTTAATAGCGATGTTTTACTTTTATAACTCCATAAAGCTCACACTAACGATTGCAGAGCTTTCGAAGTGACCTATTATAGTCCCTGATTTTATGCGACCATAAATATCGCTTTTTTATTCGTCGAACGTTCACATAACTTTACGTGATATGGAAAAATTATGATGTATTACATAAAAATAGAGAGTTAGTTACAAAAATATGGGTATTTCAAGTGTAAAGAATATAATGATATATATTTTGTTATTTGTTTTTGTAAGAGCCTTAAAGAGAGAAAGTCTTTTGGCCAGGTTTGAAATACTGCCTCACTCTATTGATTACTCCCAATTTCCTTGAGGCCAACTTGGCCTTGCTCTCCAAATGATCACGAAACCAATAGTCGCTCAAAATGTCGAGACATAATATTCCGATACTTGAAGAGCGGAGATACGACTAATTGTTTTTAGTGGTAAACGCGCCAACTTGTATCTTTTGGGGATTAAACAGAACGAGGTTCAATTTACCCCATTCTGAGACAATCCTTAAGGAGGTCTTTATAGAAGACACAAGTTTCTGTTAGTAGTCGTCGACGTTTTCTCGAGAGAGCCCTGCATAGTCTAAACATACCGCATCCCTAGTTCTATCATCCGCATAGCAATGTTTATAGGAAATATCCAACATATTAATGATGTACCGAAGGAACAGAGTTGGGGATAGCACGCAGCCTTGGGGTATACTAGCGTACGTGCTTGAGGTCTGAGTAAAAACCTTCGAGAACAACCTGTATGCTCCGCCCAGTTAGAAAGCTGGTGATCTACTTGCATAAGCTCTCGGGAAGCCAATAGAAAGGAAAGGCTTCGAAAGAAGTGTCTTGTGCCATACATGATCGAAGGCTTTCGCCATATCCAGACCAATGGCCAGACCCTCTCTCTTGCTTTCCATTTCCTCTTCAGAACTCTAAAGTTTGGATCCTTAGTGACTAACGCATTAGTTCAAGCTTGATACGCTGTAGCCCTGACAGACGCAAATGAATTTGGTTACTATACGAGTACATCGATATGCTGTGAGAAGGTGGTCCTGCCCTATATATCTGCTGTTCTGTAAATATTCGTATAAGACCTTGTATTGTCTTATCTCCATAAATCTAAATCATTTAACGCAACATAGAAAAATCAAGCGATAATTTTTAAGCAGCGTTCTTAAAATGATAACAAAACCAGACTACAAATGATAACAAACCCTTTCACACTTCTGAAATTTTGCATAAAAAATATTTTTTATGCCAAACTTCTTGCTTCTTTGTTTGTAAATCTTTTATTTATGTAATTAAATGTTTAAGTAATTAATTTTTACCAGTTTCTATTCTGCTGCTTTTGAATTTGAATCAGAATTGTTTTAATTTCCTTATAACTCTAAAAATTTTGCAAACTTGTTTTATTGCATTCGTTTCGGATACTCCAATACTTAATACAAAGATTTTAATTATATTCAAATCCATTGACTAATATGAACATATTTCTTTAATAACATATTTTTGTAATACAGGTAAAAATGTATTCTTCAAATTGTGTGAAACTATGAAATAAAAATAGCTACCTTTTTATTTTTATTGAGTTCTCTGGCAGCAAGCGTCGAAGTTATTCGAAATAATTGGCTTTATTTTTAGATTTATAAAGCCTTCAGTAGCTAGATAGTGTCTACTACTACTACTACATGAGAAAGTTATATTGTGCATTAGCATAAAATCTACAAAGTTTTTTTAATTGATACTTCTATAATCTTGTATGTCTATAGTTAATATAAGCACCAGAAGCAAACAAGTAATTGCCTATTAGTATGCCTGAGCCGAGCGAAGGCCACTACTTCCTATAATGAGACGGCTAAGCCATCGTAATATAGACTAAGTCTACAAATCCTCCACTTTACTAAATTACTCGTAATTGCTTATTAAAGATGTTATTACAATCGTCATAAATAAATAATTATTAATTAATTAAAAACAATACAAGAAATTAAGTCTGTAAATAACCCGATAAAATTATTTCTTATAATTTTGGGTGCTGTTAGCACATTAATCATGCAAAAGAAATAAAGTAAGCAAAATTGTTTTGATTTGAAGTAAAAAGCCTTTTAATAATCTTTTGCGTATATGAATATTAATAAAATAAGTTTGAAATTGCGATCTAAATATCTTATATTAATCGAATATTTCTTTCTCGATTCCATCTTTTGCAATATAGAAGAAAAAAACATATTAAAATATTAAAAAATGTAATAGCAAATCACGCAATACCATCATTTACCGATTTGGTATTTAATGTTTGATAGTTTATAAGTTATGGTGTAATTACATAATATATTTTCGAGGAGTTACATGGTTCGGTTTTAGACTAGTCGTACTGCGAAATTTAATTGTAGCCGCCTGCAGCAGTATTTGCATGCTCGAGTTACACCGTGAGTCCTAGTCATGCGGCGGAAATCTACCAGTTTAAATACTGCATTAAAGTGTTTACTATGTAAGGTATTATTGCGGTAGAAATATTAATTTAAAACAATATGATGAAGTTATTTACATACATACATGAACATGTTCTTAAATATTTATTTTATTCCTTTAATGTTTTTAATTTTTATTCAAATACCAATTTTCAATCAGTTATTATTGGCTTAGATCTGGATACAAAAAATGCGCCTTTTTAGTTGAAATTTTCGTACAAAGCAAAGACAGGTACTGATCTGATATAAAGATGCTTTTATGGTTTAAGTTATGTGTGAATAATGACAATAATATAATAGAAGAATTTGTATGAAATATAATTACAATCAGTAATTCTTCACAGAAAAATATTTTTTATTAAAAGTTGTGACATTTGCTTAAAAAAATATGTAGGAATAGATGATTATGTCTTTGCGTGATTGCGTGTGGTCTATTGGACAACGAATCCAACTTTTTTTTCATCGTTGTTAGGAATCTCTTGTCGCCAAGTGTACTTTGTGTTTATTAAGTTTTGCTTGCTAAACCTAACGCATCACAGAGTTTATTTCTCATTTTTTTCTATAAACAAATAGAAAATATGAATAAATTTATTTTTAAAGCATTATTCATATCTAAAGCACTCTTAGAGCACATTTTCTATTAAATATACATTTCTGTATAATGATTGTTATAGGGTAATATCTACAATGTTGCCTTCAGCGACCCTGACATACCTGATGTTAGATCGATTTGCTGTCAGTCTATTCATTATTCTATTAGCTTCATAATAAAATACAACAAAGAATATAAAGTCTTTGTCTAACTAAAACTAAGTAGAAAAGTGAAATAGAATTATAATCTGATTTCGTTCTTAATATTGTATAATCAAATACTATCTCATAGAAAAAGACACTTCATTACTAGAGAAAAGTTAGCAACTAGCATGATACTTCTTTATAATAAATGGACATAACTTCTATTTTTATTACTTCCATCCTAATAGGTACCTAATTCTAAATTTATCGCAAAGGCCACTCTGTATAAACCGCAAAACCTGCCACCCCTTTGACCACGTTTTAAAATGGAAATAAGAAGATTAACGTGAAACATTTGGGGCGTGATTTTGTTCTAGACTTGATGTTACATTTAAAAATTATTGTTGCGGCAATTTATTCATTGATTTATGGAAGTGGAGAGTTTACAAGAATCTGCTTGTATTGGTCGATAGATTCATCCATCGGTTATGATTAATGAATACCCATTACGCCGCACATTTAACTTTGGGTCGTATTTGGGTCGTTTCGAAGTCATTATTATAATTAGTAAAACATATTATATCCATAATATAAATTAATTAAATTAAATCATTTGTATATTTAGTTGCCGTATAATACTAGTGCCGTATAATACATATTCATTCTAAAGGTGCAGTGTCACATTTATAAAAAAATTTCGACGTCAACCCGCTTCTTTATTTACTTTGATTTCCTTTAACTAAATTTCGTTTTTTATGTTTTTTTTTAAAAACTGTTTTTATGATGGAGAATTTTTTATGTTTATGTATAGAACGAGAATAACAGATTTAATTTTACTCTCTGATTTTATCGACGAGAAGTTGTTATACAATAATACGTTAATACGTTAATATTATATATTATTAATATTATAATTCTTGAACGAAGTGAGTATCTTTCTTTGCTAACGATACGATGGGAAAGTAAAAATCAACTCTAAGGGGTATTGTTACAGTTGTAGTGGTTTTGAAACAATACACTCAATACAATTTGAACGAATTGAATGAGCTGAACAGGGACACTTCACCCATTCTAACCGCCGGTGCTCAGAAAATTACGGTTATTTCGAAGTGCAAAGGATTATAATCCTTACGGTTCGGTAATAAATTCTAATTATTATTTACTTTCTGATTTTGCAAAGTTAACATATTATTGAACCACTCTCTTCAATACCAAATTAACGCCTATTTATAAGTAATATATATATATATATTTTAATAAATATTTTATGTGTAAAAGAAATTTAAAAATGTTGACATATAGAGGCTTTTACTTCAAATACTGTTTTTTCAGTTTCAGTTAGCATACAAAATGCACTTATGTGTTTTTGTGTGCAACGTTCTGACAATAGATGCGTTGTTTATAATGTATCATAAAAGTTTTCCAAGTTTTAAACATATATCCATCACCTTTCTGTATCTGTGACGTTTTCATTTATTTTAATTTTGTGGAAAAGATATGTATTTCCAGATTGATTAATCTGTAAATATGTATCTTTTCCACTTCACTACTTTATATATACCACTTGTTAAAATCTTGAGAAAATACTAACATATAAAGATATTTCAAATCAAATATATAATATCGATTAATTTAAACAGATGCTTGACAGTCTGGCAAACATTTATAAACCTACATGCATAAATTAAATAATATATTGAGAAGTTATAAAAGTCTTACTTACTTACCATATATTAGATATTAAATATATCTTACTAACTTATATTATATATAGTTATAATAAGGTTATTGATAATAATAATAACTCCCAAAGCTTTGAGAGTTGTTTTGAAACAAATCGAAATGACTATTAAATTTGTAGTTATGTTTTTATATTGTTTTATTTTAGCAACCTGTACTTCCACCATTTCCATTGTGGTTGGCTGTTATCATAGCAACGTGCCTTGTGTTGGTAATACTACTAACCGTTAGTGGAAATGTGTTGGTGCTTCTTGCATTCCTGGTGGATAGAACTATTCGCCAGCCCAGTAACTACTTTATTGCTTCACTTGCTGCTACTGATCTTTTAATCGGTAAGAATTTTTGTTCTTATTTTTGTATATAAATAGAATATATGCTTAACCATAGCGATGCTTATTTATGGCCCCGTAAAGATTTATTGGCTTCAATAAACATATTTCTTCCAGGTACTTTGTCGCTCCCATTTTATACAGACTATGTATTGAAAGGTTACTGGCATTTAGGACCCTTACTATGTGACCTTTGGCTATCGGTTGACTATACAGTATGTTTGGTATCACAGTACACTGTATTGCTCATAACTGTGGATAGATTTTGTAGCGTAAAAATTGCTGCCAGATACAGAGCGTGGAGAACGAAAAACAGAGTAATATGGATGGTCACTGTAACTTGGATAATACCAGCATTATTATTTTTTACTACGATATTTGGATGGGAACATTTTGTTGGATACAGAGACTTGCAAGAGGGTGAATGTGCCGTACAATTTTTAAAAGACCCTATTTTTAATACAGCTTTAATAATCGGGTATTATTGGACAACACTTTTTGTACTGATAGTATTATATGCAGGTATTTTTAAAACAGCTTATGACATGCAAAAGAAGAGTGAAGCTAAACAAAGGAAGATGCAGTCAATGGTTGCATTAAGTGCCGGTGTCATGACTGGCATGGCGGGTAGAGCCGCCGGAATGGCAGCATTATCTAAGGCTACAATATCCAGTGAAGATCAAATAAAAGTTTCAGAAGTAATCCGTAAAGATTCTACATCAAAAGGATCTTTAGCAGCACCTTTAATGAACCTAGGTGGGTCAACTGATTCTAATTCTAGCCAAAAATCATCAGCACACAAGAGTAGTGCCACTGCCACTGGTACATCCACAACTGCTGAATCTGACGGAGATAAAAAAGAAGACCAAGTAGAAGCTGAACGTTCAAGCAGTCCTGCTTTTGACTCAGATGATGAAAGTACAACACAAAGCAACGTGAAAAAACGACCATCTGTCGCGAATTTAGTTATGCAGACCGGTGCTATACAATTACTTAATAATATGCGGCTAAACGGTAGTATGCTTATGAAACCTGAATTAAAACAATCTCCTATAATGAAACATGAAGCGGAAAAACCAAAGTCATCTTTATCACAAATATCAGAGAAGAGTCTTTTAGATACTGAAAACCCCGATACCTCACATAGTAATGGACAAACCCCTGCAGTAAGTGTACCCCTGTCTTCAGCTAGCTTTATGTCCCCTCCATCTTCGGGGATGGCTACTCCGTCCGAAAGAGATATTATAACTACAATCGCTCAGAGAATCATTCCTCCTCCATCAGAATTTAGAGGCAGTCCATGTGTATCTGAAAGTCCTCCGTCATATTCAGAATCATCTAGAACTAGAATCTTTAAATTGGTAAAGAGTGATGGTAGTAATTCTGATGTTCTTATGGGTATGGATGGCGCTGATCTAAGGTATATGGATGAAAGTTCTATCATTCTCCCTTCACCCACTAATGAGAGTCCACCATCTTCAATCACTTTTCCAACAGCTACCGAACCATCATCCCCTCCCACCCTTAATTCAGGTATTATAACAAGTACTTCATTATTACAGGCTGCTCTCATACGAGCTACAGCTGAAGCTCAAGTAACACTACCTAAAACAAATTTATCTCCTCCACCACCTGTAAAAGTTAATACTGAGGTAAGTTTAACAGCGGGCGAGCGTCCAAAACCTATCATTACCCTTGTATCTTCGTCTTCCAATAATAACGAGACTCAATCTCTGAAACCACCTGATAAAGCTTCAATGTCGAGACTAAATGAAACATCGGCAATCGAAAATAGTGAAATATCTAGTTCGGCTGTAAGTGGTACCGGTCGAGGTGATTCAAGAAGAGATTTTGTGAAGAATATTGGTAAGAAATTAAAAGTCAAGCGTTCAAAGAGAGACGGCTTATTCTCAAGCATTGGAAGGCAAAAGTCTAAATCAGAAAACAGAGCTAGGAAAGCTTTTAGAACTATTTCTTTTATACTGGGTGCATTTGTTGTTTGTTGGACACCTTATCATATTTTAGCTTTGGTAGAAGGTTTTTGTACAGATCCTCCGTGTATAAACCAACATCTCTATATGTTTTCATACTTTCTATGCTACGCTAATAGTCCAATTAATCCTTTTTGCTATGCCTTGGCTAACCAGCAGTTCAAGAAGACTTTCACTAGACTTCTGCGGGGGGATTTTCACATAACCTAGTCCATGTATATCTTTTACAAATAAGCGTAATGGAATGCCATTGTAGGGCGTTAATATTAAAAATATTACGCACACAATTTATATTAAAATGTAAGCTATCCGTTAAGTCGCTGATTATGATAAGACAATACTAAGTTATGACTAGTATAATTTTTGCTTTCGATGTATAGAAATAACAATATTAGTAATAATTTTTAAGCAATTTTTGTGTATTGTTGAATGGAAAATAAGATCTCTGCTTTTGGGTTAGAATTTATTTAATAGTTTTACGATATGTAAATAATTTTCTAGAATAATTGTTGCATATTACTAGGTAAATGTTAATATTTATTATGCATATAAATTGTTCGAAAATGACAATAAAGACAAACATTATGTAAATATATCTCAAATTAGAAGTCTCTTCATATTTCTAGTTCGTTATGTGCATTATTTACATTTATGTATAGTGGTGTAGACAATTTAGTAAATGACGTTTAATATTATAATATTCAAGTATTAATGTAATTTATATAGACGTGTAAGAAATTATAGAATTTAGTAAATAGTTACATAAATAGAATTTAAAATATATTATGACAATACCTACATCAGATTTTAAAGTCAAAATTACCTGTAAATACACTAAGCTTATTGTGTATAGTAGTTGGTAGGAGTTATTCCAAAACTATGATTGTTAGCACTGAAATGCAGTGTTATTTCTGTGCTTCCTGATAAAATAGAATATAACAAATGTAAATAAAAATAAATGTGACGATTATTCGTTTATAAAATATTAATAAGTAGCTTTATAGTGAAATTTGTTGAGTGTCGTGATAAGGAAAACGCTTTAAAACTTTAAGCTTTGAGCCCAGCTAAAGATTTTTAGCGTTTCTGGTCAATTATAGTTATTCTAATAAAAATAATTATATATGTGTTATGTGTAATATCATTTAGAATAGGTCTGTTGGTACAAAAAAAAAGTAATGATTCTCTTTTTTACTGTAAGTTAATATTCTTAATTGGCCTAAAGTAAGGGAGTGAGTAGGAACTGTATTATATTAGTATTTGTGTAAAAGAATTTTCTTAATACTGTAAGACCTTTATATTGCTTCATTTTAATAAAAAGCCTAAAACATTTAAAACTTAAATGAACATTTCATATGTAAATCTTTTTAAAATAATACATATTTGTACATATCTCCTTAACTCTGTCTAAGTCCTACTCTTTTTCTATTAAACTTCTTACACTTTGACCACAGGATATGACTCCAAAATGAAATTAACTTTTACATCACCTTTACATATGCAAAAGTTTCAGTAAATGTTTAATATAACAGTATTATAATACAGTCAATAGTAAATAAGATGACCCAAAATGAAAGACGAAAGTGAAATAATAGTAGATACAGATTTAATTATATAGAATAACGTAGTATATGTATTTTGTTTGTGTGAAAAAAAAAAATAGATTTTAAATATTAATAAATTTTTATTTGTTATTAAAATGTGTATTAAATATTTAGATTCTGTATATTAGCTGTATACAAGTTGCAGTGTATTAATTAGTGGGTTTAGGTTTTTACGTTTTATTTTGTTTTTGGAAATGTGTATTACTTAAATTATTATGTGAAATTGTTTATTATGTTTTGATATAAAAATAAAATATATATTATATTAAGAATAGATAAATTTCATAAGATTCTTAAAATTATTATAAAAGGCAATATTTACTATTAACCTACTATTAATTTATTTTATATATAGTTTTAATATATACCAACCAACTTTAAAAGAGCCGTTGGCATAAAAAACTCTTAATTTTTTTTTATGATTATAATATAATTATAATTTTTATTTTTAATTGCATTCCTTATGAAAATGTATCTTTTCGATTATAAATTTAGATTATAACATTTCATTATGTCACTCCGATAACAAAAAATACCTCTATAAAACTAAAAGTAAACAAGTCTTGGTAAAATAAATCTTATAAGATAAATAATGTTACTATCTGAGTGTGACATTTATCTGTTTTTTTTAATGTTTACCGAAACTGAACAAAAGAGAACAGGAAACTAAAGTTCTTTCTATTTAATGTTAAAAGATTACTTTGTATTATATGTAATGACATAGTAAAAGATGTGCTTTGGTATATGTAAAAATATTATTTTCATTGCTGTTTAGAGTTATTAAATGGTTGTAGACTTAAATATAATTTTTACCACAATTTGTTTTCAGACGTTAAGACCATATTACTACGTACATCAATGTTTGTGTATTTATTTGAAATGTAGTGTACATGAATAAATAATAGAATAATTAACACGTGTTTTCCATTTTGGTAATCCTTTAAAAGATATTTTTAAATTTATAAATTTATATACATATTTTTTAGTACAATTTATTAATATATTATTTTACGTTTTTGTTATATTCCACACCTGGCTTTAAGGCCTTCAACCAATCGGAAGGTTAAACAAGGACTTAAACAAAACATGTATTAATGTAATTATTACAATTCGCGATAATCATTCTTTGAGCCGATTTTTTTACCTTCAGTAAGAACCATACTATGGAATAACTTTTATATATTGATAGCTTTTAATAAAATATCAAATTCGTTCTTTTGTGAAATATTATCTCGGTATTGAAGAACATCCCCAAGTCATATTCTAAAGAGCAAATGACATTGTGATGTCAAGCTATCACTGTAAAATGACAATCAGAAGCATCGGACGTGTTGATTCTTGGTTTAAGTTATAAGATAAGGAACTCGTAACTTAATGGATAAATATACATAAATATTTGAAAAATAATACAATTTAACTATATATATTACTTTTTCAAATATAATAATATAAGGCATTTTTATTTATTAATAAAAACAAATAAAATAAAATCCTCCTTCTCACTAAAATCCTAAATGTGTATGTACATTTGAATGATTGTCCATCCAACATCGAGTGAGTAAACGCGGACCCAAACTATGAACAATATTATAAAAATACTTAGTTAAGAGGTAGAAACAAAAAAATATTTTCATATAATAAATAAATAAATAATATTATTACGCTATAATCTTATAGATTGTACCATATTAGTAACAGTCCGTTGTCAGCACACAATAAGATGTAGGGCGGCGTGGACAATGTGATGCTCAGATAAATGATATACGAACGTCAAACAAGATATCGTGTTTATGTTCTCAATTATATTAGAATATATATAATTTAATAGTAAACTGAAGATTAAATATCAATAACATGTATCATTATTATATCATCTAAAGTAATGTTTCATTTTAAAGATATTTTATTAATAGCAAGATGTTAAATAAATTCATCATAATTATTATTTAATAAGGATAGACTCCTTTAAAAACAATTTATATATTTGAAATGAAGAGTTGATTCTGGAAATGAAAAATACGACTTGCTCGTTAGAGATCTGATATCTTAATTATGTTTTTTTTTATTTGTTGTTTTTCAAACAACTATCTCCGCTGGAAACAGCAGCTAGGCGTAATATATGAAAATGAAAAACGGTAAACCTGTTTCAAAACGAGGCCGCAGAGAGTGTCGTTATATCTGCAATCACAGTACAAAGTACGAACTGAGAACTTACTATTATTACTATTAATATTGTGATTAATTACGTGTATGTTTAATTTTAATTAAACAATTCTCTTGCTACCTTATATGAGATAGTATAAGCAATATTCAAAACAAGATATTAGTAATACGTAAGCATTGCCTTAGTAATAAAGCCAGGGTTGTTTACAGCCACTTATTCAGCTTTATGAGCTTCGGTTACTTAATTGCATATTAATAATGTAATCCCAGGACTATCTTAAACAAACTTTCGCATAAAATTTCCATTTATGTCAAGGTTTTGGTCAAGACTTGCGTATAAATAAATTTATTGTTAATTATAGGTAAGTCCTTTAAAACCTAAACAAATTTATAAATTAGAAAAATGTTAATCTGAATATATTATTGGTTACACAATTCGTTAGAGTATAATAGATAAGTCTTAATATTAAAAACAGCTATTGTAAAGATACAAATTAATCAAATATAAAAATGAATATATAATCCTTTTCGCTTTCTAAATACAAGAAAACACGTTATTTAAAAAATTTTAAATTGTTATATAAATACGACATCACAAACATAAAAAACAGTATTTCATACTGACGGTACTCTTTGTAGAAATGACACATTAATGCGGTTTGAAACTGCGTTTTAAAACTGAAACACCAAGCAGACACAGAAAGAAACGTTAGAGGGAAAATTTTCATTTTAATTACTGTGTGGATGGCTTGGCTTGTATTTGCTATACAAAGAGCTTAAAATTTAACAATCCTATATATACTGAACTATGTCTTATACAGACTAATGTTGTGGTAATATTTTGTTATAATTTATATTAAGTAGACAAATGTTATTATAAAAAAAATAACTCAAACTAAATATTGAAGAGAATCTTATCAATTGAAATAATTTAAACATTAATAAATCTTGAATATTGTATAAGATGTTTCTAAAAGTGTGTTCACATGAGTTTAAAATCTATTAAAATGCAGTCTCAGGTCGAAGAGCGCTGGAGCACAACGCGGAGGTCATAAATATTGCAGGTTTTTATTATATCCCGCTATAACATTGACACTGCAGGAGCTATATTAGGCTCGGTGTATATTGTACACTGCCAGAATAAAATGTTATACCCTTGTAAAAGAATACTTAACAGATATAACAGCTGGTTAAAATTAACTCTTTCTCTGATATTCATTTGTTATATAATATAATAATTTATAGTATTTTTCTATATAGTAAAAAAAGACTAATTTATAATTTATATTTTTTTATATAATATTATTTGTAGATTTATGAACTCGGCTTTATACTTCGGCGGCAGAGGACATCGATTATGATAATAATGCTATTAAATTGCAAATATGGCGTAGAAACCAATTCGTAGCTTATCTTACAAACTTAAGATATTGATAGAACGTTACACGCTTAGAATATGTAAAACATTTATCTCATTGCTAGCTGTTAACCGCGACTCCGGCTACAGAAGGGCGTTACATGGAAAGATAGAACACAGAAATAAAAAAACAGGTTTTAATGTTCACTGCATTATTAAGTTCCAGCTAATAAATCTAAAGATTAGTGCAATTTAACAAATCCAAAATTATTCATTTATTATTATTGGTACAGCTTATTTTTTTCATTTTTTCATAACACATCTTACAGGGACATTTATTTTCTTCCGCGTTTCACGATATTCCGTTATTTCTCTGAAAATGCATGAAAGTAACGGATGTTTCTTCAAAATATCGTATTGAAATTGCAACGCCAATTGCAAAGTGCAACTGAGCGGATCAGCAAACAGTCTGCGATTGCGTGTCATGGTATCGATTTGTATTTATATCAACGTTAGGGAAAATGTAGACAAGTATTGAAAGGTGTTCAAGTTTTATTGATGGCTTGTTTATTGAGATACGATAATATTTTGATATAAGTTTGTTTTCTTATCACCCTAAACTGACCATTAAGATTAAAAAATACACATGAACTGCAGTACATTTTTTTTAATTTTAAATTACCCCTTTATTAAATGTCACACCAGCACACCAAGCAAAACTTCAATAGTCAATATAATTAAATGAGTTATGAAGTAGAACTTATTACTGGTATGTAAATGGTAAATTAACTGTAATGTATTCAAATAATTATATTTTGATGATTTATTAACTCGAATTTTAGTGGTTGAGAGCGTACTAGAGCAAAATGTATAAAAATACTTTAGAGGAACCAGTAAACAATTTATAATTTTAGCGTTTAATAGTCACAGTCTGAAATTGACATCGACAAAATTACTGCGCTCGGGAAAAGTGGAATTTAAATTTAAAAGTCACAAGAACTGACTAATACGAGTATTGGTGAGATAAAGGAAAGGAAGCAAGTGAAGGTTTTCGTTTTTCAAGAACAGACCGCTTACTCGTATATAAGGCTATAAGTAAATAAAAAAGGATATGTGAACATTTACAAACTCATATATCTATAAATTATAATAAATTATAACTTAAATAAATTACATATGTTTGGTTAAAGGATAAAAACCGGACATTCATTTAAATTGAATCTGACTCTCCGATAAATATTTGAACTCAATCAATCCGCTCTGAAACGGACTATGTAAATAAAATATATTAGTTGATCTTAATGTACGACTTTGTTGGGGTTTCAATAAAGTTTTATTAAAATTATTATCTTTTTTCACCAATGGCCACAAAATTAAATTGTACTAACAATTTGCTTGATTTCTCTTGAAATTTAAATTTAATTAAAATCCTTCATAAATGGCGAAAATTCTATGTAATTATTTTATCTGGAAAGTCATATGAAGCAGCAATATAAGTGAAAAGAAAACGAATTTTTGAAATGCATTTGAATTTGAAAAATCGTAAAAGCGATTTAAAATACATATACTGTAATATATATCAATATATATATACCATAAGTCAGATATCTGTATTATATTTACTATTAAATTCTTATCTTATATTTTCTCAACTCAGGTCCACTTAATATTATAATTAGATCTTTGAAATACGAACCCATCACAACAAAAAGTATTTAATATTTTCATGTCTTAAGAGAAATTACGGCTAAAATATGTATGTCTTTGCAGACAACGTTATACCAATTCATCATCTCATTTCATCATCTTTCTTTTGGGGTGGGCGCAGTATGTTTTTAAGTTCCATACTCTAAGGTTACTTGTCATCTCTGTATACACTCCCTTCCTCTCCATATCGTTTTTCACGCAATCCATCCATCTTTTCTTCGGCTGTCCTCTACCTGTCCACTCCTGCACTACCATACCCAGCACTCTTTTGGTTTTTTGTACTCCACACTCAAAATTATATCAATTATTGGTTATAAATATTGGTTATGAATATATCAAGAAGAATTAATAGATAATAAATTATAAGAATTAGTAGATAATAGTTATACAAATCGGCGGTGATAAATATCTAATCTTTTTTTTTAGATTCTCTAATCATGTTTGTCTTATAGCAGACAAGTAACAATATATAAAGTTTTATGGAAATTACGATTGCTCTTAACAACATATAATTAGGCAAGACCTAGCTGAAGATCGAGAAAGTCTATCAGATACTAAACTATATATAACATCACTTGCAGACACATTGGACGTATGTCCAGTTTGAACTATTTCTATTATGATAAAGATATATAAAAGTCAATCTAAGTGTGGTGGTAACACAATCAAGTAAAGCTTAGTAGAGCGGCCATTATTTAAATCGTCTCGGCCCTTTGTTCTGTAGAGCGGTGAGCTTAGGAGATAACGACTTGTAATTAACTATGGGATATTAGTGAACAGTTTAACTTACATATACCTATTTGCAAATATTGTACCGCGGTTTGGTTATGAGAATTGGGACATTAAATTAATTTTATATGAGTCTACAGAACACCGGTATTGTAAATATATTAAATATTGTAAACGCTCATACCTTTTACCTTAACTAGTCAAGAATTGCTTAATTGCCAATTTTTGTATTCAAAACTTTATTATTATTGTAATTTATTTCAGTCCCGGTTGTAGAATGATTATTTCGTGCTAGAATATTAATAAAAGTAATGAAAACTGACGACGGTTTTTCTTACAGGCACCTTTATTTAAATCACCAGCTTACTGTTACAATTTAGGGCTTTATATTTGAGATTTGTTTTAACACATTTTAGAATACGAATATATCCGTATTCTAAAATGTGTAATGTACATATTTTCTTCACCTTTAGTATTCTATACCTATTGAATGATTCTCATTTTTAAATAAATTGTTAATGGAAATATTCAATAAAAAAGTATTCAATTTCTAATTTATTATTATTAATATCTGCAACTGTCATACAATTGTTATATACTATTTAAACACTATTAGGGATAGAATATACACAAAATCTCTTAAAGAGCATTTACTTCTGAAAATTTTATATTTGCGTAAACTTTTAGAGATAAATCCTTGTAATTTCTGAGATTTCAAGATTAGTCAGTAAGTGGTATTCAGCTGTAATAATACATAAGATATTATTTATTATATTGCAAATTATCTTTATAAATCCGTAAGTATTATAAACTTATAGTTTTATGAACTATTTGTAAATATTTTTATTCCTTTTATAAAATATTTTTTTTTATTAGGTCAATTCCAAAGTAATATAAGTCATCGAAGTTTATCAATCAAATGAACATTGTTTCATTTAGGTTCATTTAGTTCCGTGACTTCTAAATTATAATAACTCATCACATACTTCTGTAAACAAATAAATTGTTGATGGTTAGATCAATTCACTGATTGGTTGATTGATCGGATGGTTGATTGTTTTTTATTGATTAGTTTATATTTTTATAATTAAGAATTACACGTCTTATTTTATTTTAAAACTGGTATTTTTTTTCTTTTGTGGACCATTGTGTGAATGTATTTGAAAGACTGATTATTATTAATAATTAATAAAAATTATAATATTAAGTTGACATGAAATGAACAAGTATAAATTAATAATAAATGTATTAGAGATGCTTGATTTATTATTTCACAATTGGAAGGTCAAAGTTAACTACTGTATTTGTGTATTACACCAGGCCTCGCGTGAGTAGTCTAGATCGATAGTATCAAACTCAACATTCGAAAACTTACCCAAGATGGTAGATTCATTACTACACGGTATTTGAACTGCATGATGCAAGATTTCAAATTGGTTTTTGGTTTTTAATACATTCCGGTAAAGACTTTTATGACAGGTAATTTTCATTATCTCTCTAACAAATGTATGTAGATATTAAATATTGAAATATCATGTAGATTGAAGTGTTGAAAAACAGTAAATACTTGTATCAATTTATAAAATTTTCATTTGAAAATAGTAACATGAAGAAAATAACAGTAACGAATAATTTTAAAGAAAAACAAAGATGTTTTAACGAGGTTTCAAATCGTGCAGTATTGAGATTATCTACATATTATATCTCGATATCTGGATACACGTTTGTGACAAACATACACACGCACACACAGAGACATAGAGAAATAGAGAGTGAATGAAAGTATAACCTTTTTTTGCATTTTCTTCCGACTTCCGTCCTTTCCGATTTGTAATATTTACTCATGCCGCAAACTAAATATACATTTTAAATTTCAGTTAGTTAAAAATACAAAAAACTTTATTGAAAATATTCCATTTTATTTAGTTTCTTTATACCTGTATTTCAGCCGTAAATATATATAGTTTTGATATTAAATTACTATAATATATAACTAAAACATACATTTCATCATTATATCAAGTTCAGAACAAAATAAGGGCCGGCCTTAATCACTTTGAGATGATGATTTTAGGAAACTTGTAGGATGAACTTTATCTTGCTGTTTTAGGAAAATAAATAAAGTATATTAAAAAGTTTACCATATCACAATGTATCTTCAGTATAACTAATGTTTTATTTAAGAAGCCTTTATTTATTGTTTGGCTACCTACTTAAATATGTCAATTAAATAAAACATAATTTTTTTAGTCTAGATCTTGAAACTGAAACAAATAGAGTTTCGAAATGCACAATGTATATGTACGAGTATATAACTGTCTATGTTGAGAACCATGTCCGCACGATTACGTGTATTGTGTATTCAGACTACAGAATGTCATGTCGCCAGGTCGAGAGCGGAACTGTGAACAAGATAAAGGAGACGTCAAATAATATCCAGTTACAAACAACAACACTAGTTAAAGTAAATTTTGATCCACCTTACGTTCTAAGGCTTCAAAAAATGTTTTTTAAGTGTATACGTATTATAAAAATGAGTATTCAAAAATACAAAATATGCTAGTCGTCATTTCTCTATTTATATTCTTTGTTTTGCGGTGGGTAAAAAAAATCGGTCGTGAGTTTGTGTAAATTAATTTTATTCTGATAGCCCGGTCCAAGTCACTGATTGCGATCCAATATTTAACAGCTTATATTCACATTCAATTTAAACGAATTTTCAATTATTTAATTGTATTATAAAAGACATATGGTACCTACATCACATTATTTTGGAATAAAAATAATTTGTTAAATCGATGTATAGAAAAATAATACATCACTTTAAAATATTATTTGTCTTATTCAAGTTATTAATATTTAGTTAATGTTATTCTTATATACCACAATAAAGATATTCCAGTAAGACAATGTAACTTACGCATGTAAGACTAATAATAAATCAATAAGGAATATACGTTATTGCGAAGAAGAATGTCCTATTACTAAGGCAGTTATTAATTACATAACAGACAATACCAGCCATCAACCAACTAAATTAATGTATAAATAATTTATTACTTTCACAATACAACTGTCCATAATGATCGCATTTGTAAAATGATAAATTTATTTTTATTATTAAACTAAATACCGAGTGCACAGTACATTGCACCAAATTTAATTAATTTTTAATAGTTATACTTAAATGTTAGACAAAATTATTTAACAAAATATTAAAATTTTCTGTTATATGCTTTTCTTTATAGACAGTAATGTACTGAAAATGACATTTCCTCGGCACAAAACTGTGTATTTATTATATAACGTATTTTGAAAATGACATTTCTCGGGCACAAAACTGTACATAATAATAATTGTCAGATTATCAGTAATTTTTCAAGCCACTATAAATTGTGGGACTAAAAAATAATTTATTTTCAAACTTTTGGTTCATAAGATTCATATCATGTTGGCATGTTTGCAAAGAACTTGAGTTACAACCCTTCCTCAACTGAATTGTTTACATGTTTTACATATGAAATTTACTTGACGTTGAAGTAAACTGATCCGAACTTCGAAAGGTAGGCCTTTGTACCTTTACGTTAAAGGGTCGGTGAAAGGATAGGTAATGGGTTCAATCTACAAATTACAGGTTTAGTGTTTGAAGTTTCAATACTTAATGACAAAAGCATGGCTATTAAATTTTATATATAGATTACTAATTCTAAAATTCATTTTAAATATTCAAAATATTTTTACAATATTTTTTATCACATATGCGTTATCTCAAAAAATGTGGTTTTGAATAAAAAAAATATTACTACGTTATTTTATTTGTTTTTTTGTTCATTCATAATAAAAGAGCAATTAATCTCTATTTTATAACCAGTTAATTAGAGGAGACAGTGAACCATAGACTGATATCGCACGATATTAAGTATAAAGTAATTAAGATAATGAAAATACTTAATTACAATTTAATTATTTTGCTTTCTTTGTGTATATCCTTTTGTGTATCACAAAAACCCAGTTTAGAGGTTATATAAAATAGCAAAATTTAATATTATTTAAATTGTACTAAACCTAAACATTCTTTTTATAAGGATGAAAATTAAGATCAATTATGATGGAATACTTATAAATATATCAACCATTCAATAAAAATAGTTGCTTTAAGATTCAAAATAAATACAACAGAAATGGAGTGCTGACGACATTTTAAATGTTCGAGTCTTGTGACGACATTTTAATTGTGTAGGTCTGAAGGTGGTCATTGCAATCATGTCGCTTTGTATGAAAATATATGATACCATTTTACTTTTAGAGCACTACCCCCGCCATTAACAAATGTTTTAGTGAAAACCCTAACAAACGAAATATATGTTTGAAAACTTAGTTCATGTTGGAAACATTGTTTATTATATAAAATTTACAAAACAAGAATTTAAACATATTTTACAGAAACATACTATTATATGTTAATTCTCTTATATAATGACACTTCTTAGGTTGACCATTCGTCGTATAATAGTCATCTGATAAGAGAAGACATTAATTAACGTAAATATACCAAAACATTAAATTTACACACTTCAAGTTAAAAGATATTTGTTTAGAAAGTAAAGTGCAATTTTCATTGGTAAACGACAATAAAATCGTACATTTAAAACAACTCCCAATAAACTTTATTCACCTAGTCCGTTTCAGGTCGAACAGAATTCACATATTTATTATCGGAGACTCAGATTCAATTTAAATGAATATTCGATCAACGAAATATATGTAATTTAAATAAGTACATAACTTATAAGACTTATCACCGGATATTATATGATATATATGTGTGTTTGTAAATATTTTTTTTTTTATAAAATTGACGTAATTTTCAATAAGCGACCTGTTGTAAACATATAAATGAGGTTAAAGTACTTATTCTTTTTCTAAATAGTTAATGGGATATCCTGATTGCTCTTATGATGTTAATTATATTATTGCCCGTGTGCAATGGCGGTAGGAAAGGCTAGCAAAAAGTTCCCAGTGTAGCCTAAGAAAGCGTCCAGAATTTGAGCGTGCCAGGTGCGTACATTGCAAGCTGATCGCCAATTTTGACACTATGCTTGAACTCTATTTTATCGATTTGTCGTTTGCAGAATCTCCAGGCACGGTTATATTTGCCGTTTGCTAGCTGCTGTACCCCTTACAGAAGCATTAAACAAAGGTCACGATCTGCCACAAAGTGATACCACAGAGCTTGGTATAAACAGTTGCATGCTCTGTAGTATCATATCAGCCACAGCTGGATTGCCATTATTAGATTATTGGAAGGGAAATAAACCCATCCGCGTAGGTAGGATGCAAAAAAGACCGCATTCTCCCCAATCCGATCACTTATAATGCTAAACGTGTCGGGTCGCAGGTCTTGTGCGAGCTGGATGTGGAATAGGCACTACACTCAGTACCAAGCAGTAACCTCATACTGTTCGGGGAGTGTGGAAGTGAAACAGCACAAGATCCAACTGGCATATGGCTGTTCACGTCCGATACATGGGTATGCATCTTAAACATCTGATAGTCCATTTGCCAGAGCAATGTTTAACACAGATCCCCCCGATTAATCGGTGGCACGTAACTCAAGACAAATGGTATTGTGCGCAATAAACTCCCCGCGGACTACAACCGACGTTGGATGTCAGCGGAAGCAGGTCATCAATCTTCGCCTGGACATACCCCAAGAGTTGGTTCGTTTCTGCATTACCGCTGGGACCTGTAGAGGTACCCGTAGACACTTACGTGATCGTCTATATCCACGTGCAGCCAGAGTACAGACCGGTCCCGACCTTGAACAATCTGAAGACTTTTTAACATATATCATTTTCTAAGGAGTTTATTTTAAAATTTTCAATCAACAAAACGTCTATAATATAATAATAATTTGAATTTATTATATCAAGGGATGAATGAAATGTTATGTATTGAAAATATTACCGAAAATGAGCACTAACTGCAGAATATATTAAATACCTATATTTTAAACAAACATTATTTAACACAGTTTGTGATTCCATTGTGAGGCTTTCTGTATGTACTTGGTTTAATAAAAACAAAGCTACAAAGCTAGAAAGATATAATAATGATAACTTTGGTTTTATTGTTGAGTGTAAATATCAATCAATATTAAATATAGCGATCTTTATTTATAACTACGAAACGTATTCACTCGATCGTTTTCGTCGAATTTATTTTGGAAATTCAGTTAAAGTTTCATTTAAACTGCATAAATTTTACATCCTATATCCACTCGGTCGGACCATTCTATTTGTTCGTTTATAATAGTTTTATTACGTAGATTACGTACAAACTAAGAAAAACCTACAACAATACCTATTTATAATATACACTTAAATGCAGTATCAACATTCAAATTCAACACCGGATGTGTTAAATTTCAATATTGATTAAATTGCATTATATCCTGCATTAATTTTAATAATAAACATTGAAATATCTGTACCACATAAAAATAAATATAGAATAACGACACATTTGACCAAGATACTTTAGCAAAATAAAATTGGAACCGCAAACGAAATTTGTTTGTTTCCCATATCTCAGTTAGTTGGTCCATTATTATATTAGTGTGGACGTACCTTGGTAATGGATCATCAACTAGTCTCTGTTAATAAAGTTTCAACTACAATCAGGTTGGTTATATCCTCTATTATGGTAGAGTGAATTGTCAAATACTGTAGACGGTTTTATTTAACTTGAGGTGACTAAGACACGCAATAATTTTAAAGAATTGAAAACTAATATTAAATAATTAATTAATGCATCATAATTGAGTAGAAAACTAATTAATTATATAATAAGTAATTATATATTAAGTACTGAAGTAATTTTGTTGTACTAAGTTATAAGAATTAATTTAAATCTAACAGCGTTCGTTATGAATTCCCGAAATAGAACTGAATCCAATAACAAAACAGATACTGCTCTCAACTCTTTAAATCTGAACTCTCACATGTCTTGCTCGTACAGTATATTGTGAATGCTTGGCAAAAAAATCAAATTTTTACTATAACAAGTTTTATTGTATATCCGAGCAATATTTATTGTTCTAAAGATTATTTAATAATGTTTCTGTTTTTGAAACATACATTTCTAACTCACAAACAAATTACATCATAATGTATATTAATTAATAAGTTTAAGTTAATGATTTAGACTTTGTTGGGTAAAATGTTATTTACATATTTTGCAAGTATAAAATGAAAGACTTATTTGTTACTGAATTAAGATAATGTCTTTGTCTTGTAAATCTAACTTAGCGAGATAGACGAATATAACTATATTAACTATAAAATGTCACAAAGATTAATATTAATTTAATTCAAATTCAAAATATCTGTATTCAAGTAGGCATTTACACCAACTTTTGAAGCTTCAATTTATATTAAAAAAGGTGAGTGTAGTCAGTCCGTGAGTAAGCTACTACCGGCTCGGAATGCTGCTCTGCTTAGATGAGCTGATCAGAAACTCAACAGTTTTTTTTATGAAATTTAACAGTGTTTGATGTATATATTATAATATCCTGCAAATGAGTCAACCACCTAAGTTCCACACATTTCGATCAAATAAAAGCTATACTAAGATTTATTTATTTCGACGGTTTTAATTTTACATTTTATATTAAAACAAGGAAGATCTAAGATATCTTGTGGGCTTTTATTATAAAAAAGGAGAAATCCCACAAAGGATTTGTTATTTTTTATAAGACGAATTTTAGGTGTTACGGGTTTGTTTTTATTTCTTGAAATTGTCATGTCTATCACTGTTTTAGAAGTAATGTTGTAAAATTGTACTAAGATGCTACCATAAGTATAGCAATTTGTATAAAAATATCTCTTAGGGAATCACTAGCTTTTATGTGATAACGATGATAATTCTCTTTGTGCAAAATAAATATAGAAATAATTGTAAAAGAACTGAACCTTCATAAAACACTAAGGAAATAACTAAAATAAACAAGCGCTTATTAATTGTCTTACTTTTTTAATTTCAAAGACGGCTGAACTGAGTTTGCTTAGGGGTGTTGAGAGATAGGGGTTTCACTGGAGATTTTTAACTAAAGTTATACCTATGAAATCGTTTAGTCAGTCGGTTCTGACATTTCATTGTTAGAGTAAGCTACGATTTTCAAGTTTAATCTTATACATTATCATGTCACCGCCATATTAAGGTATCAAGCTACAGCTAGTTAAAATATGAAAGATGTCGAACTGAATACAGAGAAAATTTTAATAATACTATTAATAAATATACTAGTATATTGTGCTTGTAATTTTGTGTATAAATATATAAGAATACTTTAATATTACTTCGATAATTTTAAGCTCCAGTCACTGAACACCTACATAGAAATGTGAAAGTGGATCGGTTTTATGGCACAAGAATGCGTATACAGAAATTAATGGCCCACGAGAAGAAGTAAAGTAAACCTTATTTCCCATTAGAATTATTAGAATTCGTAATTTCCTTCATGTATGTTTTACAATTTCGGATTCAATTTATTTAAGTATAATAATATAAAAAAGTTAATTTAATTTAAACGTCGAATCGAATAAAACATTAGCATATACGTCCTCTGTATGATTAAGCTTTTATATATTGGTTGGCTTTCCATTCAATTATGTTAATTCAATTAACACTAAACCTATCAAGTACCGGTCAAATTGACCGTTCTTAAACTTTTGTAAAACTTACACATTTTTAAACGTCATAATATCGTTATCAAACTGCATGACAATTTTTAGAATATGCATATAATATTTTCTACACTCTTTACTTTTAGTTATGTCCATTTTTATCTGCGTTATATAATTAAAATAACTTTTAATTACCGGCCAATTTGTCGGTGTGCCGTACAAACAGGTATACAAGAATTGTCGGTAGGTTTAGTGTTAATGACAATTTTGTTAGATTTTAAAACCGAAAAAACAGTGCTTCGAAATGCACGATAAAGTCGTCAACGTTGTATGAGTCTATAACTCTCTATATTGAGGAACGTGCTTGCGCTATTACGTGTATTGTGTATTCAGACTACAGAATGTCAAGTCGCCAGGTCGACAGCGGAACTGTGAACAAGATAAAGGAGACGTCAAATAATATCCAGTTACTAACAACAACAACAACACTAGTTAAAGTAAATTTTGATCTACCTTACGTTCTTAGGCTTCAAGGAAATATATGTATGAAAACTTAGTTAATGTGGGAGACATTGTTTTCTCTATAATATTTTCAAAACACGTTTATACATATTTTACAAATACATACTATTATATATTAAATCTTTTATACAATGACACTTCTTTGGGGTTTTTATTTGTAGAATTAGATATGTTATAATGGTTTACATATGTAGATATGTCTCAATATTTATTGATGTAATTAACTTTAGGATAACATAATTAGAAAGCTTACTACATTAATTTCTACAGATATTTTTCTAACATAGGTAAATTTAATAGTTTTTTTCATCCATCTTGTGGTGACTCAAAATTTATAAAACTGAATATAACGAGAAAAGAAAAAGAAGAACTCTCAAGCAAAATCAAGATTCCTTTTTGTTTCAGTTTATATTGTGATATATAAAAAAATAAAAGTACTGAAATTTTTATACGGTAATATTTACCGCTGCCGAAGTAGAAATATATGTTTTAATTATGTTATTTTCATATTATACTTTATTTTTGACCATATCTGTCGGTTAACAAGGTTAGGGTGTCGATTGCAAACCCAAATCTTGATTTAAGTGGATATTCACGTTGCTAAATTAAACATGATACATTATACGTCCGTACTTTTCTGGGGTTTTCGTAATGAGTGATAGTTCGTTCTTTAATAAACTTATTCTGATAACAATCAGCTAACATATTATGTTGTCAGCATGTTTAAATACCTTTTTAATGATAAGCTTCCATGTAAATATAAAAGAGATGCAAATATTACTTCGTTATCAATTATTAGTTATGTAAACTTCTATTTCCATAGACTTTATTCCTTAAAAAGTACGATTACGTTTTAGCTGTATAGCTAATAAGACAAAATTATTGAACATTTGCGAGTTCATTTGGATGTTTAGAGTAAAGGGAAATTTTTTAATTCTATTGAATTCTTATACAAATAAATTTACTAACAATTAATCCCCATTCGTCGTATAATAGTTATCTAATAAGAGAAGACATTCATTAAAGTAAATATACTAAAACTTTAAATTTGCACACTTCAAGTTAAAAGGTATTTGTTTAGAAAGTAAAGTACAATTTTCATTGGTAAACGACAATAAAATCGTACATTTAAAACAACTCCCAATAAGCTTTATTTGCATAGTCCGTTTCAGAACGGACAGAATTCACATATTTATTATCGGAGACTCAGATTCAATTTAAATGAATATTCGATCAACGAAATAAATGTAATTTATATTAGTACATAACTTATTAGACTTATAACCGGATATTATATATATATATATATATATATATATGTGTGTGTGTTTGTAAATATATTTTTTTTTTATAAAATTGATATAATCTTCAATAAGCGATCTGTTGTAAATATATAAATGAGGTTAAAGAACTTATTCTTTTTATAAAAAGATAATGGGATACCCTGATTGTTCTTATGAGGTTAATTATATTATTGCCCATGTGCATTGGCAGTATGAAAGGCTAGCAAAAAGTTCCCAGTGTAGCCTAAGAAAGCGTCCAGAATTTGCGCGTGCCAGGTGCGTACATTGCCAGATGATCGCCAATTTTGACGCCATGCTTAAACTCTGTTCTATCGATTTGTCGTTTGCAGAATCTCCAGGCACGATTATATTTGCCGTTTGGTAGCTGCTGTAGCCCTGACAAAAGCTTCAAACAAAGGCCATGATCTGTCACCAAGTGGCACCACAGAGCTTGGTATAAACAGTTGCACGCTCTGTAGTATCACACCAGCCACAGCTGCATTGCCATTACTGGATCATTGGAAGGTAAATAAACAAATCCTCGAAGGTAGGATGCTAAAAAAGACCATATTCATCCCAATCCGATCACTTATAATGCTAAACGTGTCGGGTCGCAGGTCTTGTGCGAGCTGGACGTGGAATAGGCACTACACTCAGTTGCAAGCAGTAACCTGATACTGGTCGGGGAGTGTGGAAGTGGAACAGCACAAGATCCAACTGGCATAAAGCTGTCTACGTCCGGTACATGGGTATGCATCTTAACCATCTGATAGTCCATTTGCCATAGCAATGTTTAACACAGATCCCCCCGACTAATCGGTGGCACGTAACTCAAGACAAATGGTATTGTGCGCAATAAACTCCCTGCGGATTTCATATCATGCGATTGGATGTCAGCTTAAGCGGGTCATCAATCTTCGTCTGGACATAGCCCAAGAGTTGGTTCGTTTCTGTATTACCGCTGGGACCTGTAGAGGTATGTGTAGACTCTTACGTGATCGTCTATATCCAGGTGCAGCCAGAGTACAGACCAGTTCCGACCTTGAACAATCTGAAGACTTTTTAACATATATCATTTTCTAAGGAGTTTATTTTAAAATTTTCAAGCAACAAAACGTCTATAATATAATAATAATTTGAATTTATTTTATCAAGAGATGAATGAAATGTTATGTATTGAAAATATAACCGAAACTGAGCACTAACTGCAGAATATATTAAATACCTATATTTTGAACAAACATTATTTAACACAGTTTGTGATTCCATTGTGAGGCTTTGTATGTACTTGGTTTAATTAAAACAAAGCTACAAAGCTAGAAAGATATAATAATGATAACTTTGCTTTGGTTGTTGAGTGTAAATATCAATCAATATTAAATATAGCGATCTTTATTTATAACTACGAAACGTATTCATTCGATCGTTTTTCGTCGAATTTATTTTGGAAATTCTGTTAAAGTTTTATTTAAACTGCATAAATTTTACATTCTATATCCACTCGGTTGAACCATTCTATATGTTCGTTTATTACGTAGATTACGTACAAACTAAGAAAAACCTACAACAATACCTATTTATAATATACACATAAATGCAGTATCAACATTGAAATTCAACACCGGATGTATTAAATTTCAATATTGATTAAATTTCATTACATCCTGTATTAATTTTAACAATAAACATTGAAATATCTGTACCACATAAAAATAAATATAGAATAACGACACATTTGACCAAGATACTTTAGCAAAATAAAATTTGTTTGTTTCCCGTCGCTCAGTTAGTTGGTGCATTATTATATTAGTGTGGACTTACCTTGGTAATGGATCATCAACTAGTCTCTGTTAATAAAGTTTCAACTACAATCAGGTTGGTTATATCCTCTATTATGGTAGAGTGCATTGTCAGATACTGCAGACGGTTTTATTTAACTTGAGGTGACTAAGACACGCAACAATTTTAAAGAAATGAAAACTAATATTAAATAATCAATTAATGCATCATAACTGAGTAGAAAACTAATTAATTATATAATAAATAATTATATATTAAGTACTGAAGTAATTTTGTTGTACTAAGTTAAAAGAATTAATTTAAATTTAACAGCGTTCGTTATGAATTCTCAAAATAGAAATGAATCCAATAACAATACACATACTTCTCTCAACTTTTTAAATGTGAACTCTCACATGTCTTGCTCGTACAGTATATTGTGAATGCTTGGCAAAAAAATCAAATATTTACTAAAACAAGCTTTATTGTATGTCCGCGCAATATTTATTGTTCTAAAGATTATTTAATAATGCTTCCGTTTTTGAAACTGATACATTTCTAACTCACAAACAAATTACATCATAATATATATCAATTAATAAGGTTAGGTTAATGATTTAGACTTTGTTGCGTAAAATGTTATTTACATATTTTGCAAGTATAAAATGAAAGACTTATTTGTTACCGAATTAAGGTAATGTCTTTGTCTTCTAAATCTAACTTAGCGAGATAAACGACGAATAAAACTAAAAGTGTCAATCTATATTAACTATAAAATGTCACAAAGATTAATATTAATTTAATTCAAATGCAAAATATCTGTATTCAAGTAGGCATTTACACTAACTTTTTAAACTTCAATTTATATTAAAAAAGGTGAGTGTAGTCAGTCCGTGAGTAATCTACTACCGGCTCGGAATGCTGCTCTGCTTAGACGAGCTGATCAGAAACTGAACAGTTTTTTTATGAAATTTAACAGTGTTTGATGTATATATTATAATATCCTGCAAATGAGTCAACAACCTAAGTTCCACACATTTCGATCAAATAAAAGCTATACTTAGATTTATTTAATTATACGGTTTTAATTTTACATTTAAAACTAAAACAAGGGAGATCTAAGATATCTTGTGGGCTTTTATTATAAAAAAGGGTAAATCCCACAAAGGATTTGTTATTTTTTATACGACGAATTTTAGGTGGTACGGGTTTTGTTTTTATTTCTTGTAATTATCATGTCTATCACTGTTTTAGAAGTAATGTTGTTAAAATTGTACTAAGATGCTACCATAAGTATAGCAATTTGTATAAAAATATCTCTTAGGGAATCACTAGCTTTCAAGTGATAATGATGATAATTCTCTTTGTGCAAAATAAATATAGAAATAATTGTGAAAGAACTGCAATTTAATATTAACACTTTGAAAATAACTAAAATAAACAAGTGCTTATTAATTGTTTTAATTTTTTAATTGCAAAGACGGCCGAGCTGAGTTTGCTCAGGAGTGTTGAGAGATAGGGGTTCCACTGGAGATTTTTAACTAAAGTTATACTCGTACCTAAGAAATCATGGAATCAGTCGGTTCCAACATTTCATTGTTAAGGAGTAAGCTACGATTTTCAAGTTTAATCTAATACATTATCATGTATCTGTATGCACACACATACAAACAAACATATTTGTAAGGTCACCGCCATATTAAGGTATCATGCTACAGCTAGTTAAAATATGAAAGATGTCGAACTGAATACAGAGAAAATTTTAATAATACTAGTAATAAACATACTAGTAAATTGTACTTGTAATTTTGTGTATAAATACGAGTATATAAGAATACTTTAATATTACTTCGACAATTATAAACTCCAGTCACTGAACACCTACATAAAAATGTGAAAGCGGTTCGGTTTTATGGCACATGAATGCGTATACAGAAATTAATGGTCCACACGAAGAAGTAAAGTAAACCTTATTTCCCATTCGAATTACTTCGCATGTTTGTTTTACGATTTCGGATTCTCATAACTTGTTTACTCTTATACTAAACATTTCTTGTATTTCTTGTAGAAATACTTTTGTTATTAACAGTGTTTCAAATTAAGTTAAAAGGTTAATTCATACAGAATTTTAGAGACAGACAATTGTCTTTAATTTTCAATAAATCGTCAAATATATATATGACGATATGTATATACGACGATTTGAATGATAACATAACGATAGATAATGTTTGAAATGAATGAATGATAATGTTTGAAATGAATGAATGATAATGTTTGAAATGAATGAATTTGAAATGGGAAATGAATGTATAAAGCGGTCTCGGTTTAATTTCAATCACAATTAAATCACATCTGACAGACTGTCACAATGAACCAGAAATACAAAATAAACTTAATTTAACGTCTCTTAGTGTTATTATCACACTTATTGTTATATAAAATATCCTGGAAAAAATTAAACCAATAATTGCTTATAATTTGTGACTTAGAATCTATTCTATTTGATTTGGATTAACGTTTTTTTTTCTGGATAATATTTCTTATTTTATATATGGATCTTTTTAATATCACATTAATTAGTAATATCACCGTTCTGAAACAGAAATCCATCTTGTTTTAAATTACTACAATCAGAAATTCTTCATTTCCTTAATTGAAATTCATTTCGAACTTTTAACACTGTTATTTGGGATTGTTCGCGCTCGTGTGACAGTTAACTGAAAGGCCATTTAATGAAGACAACTCAATTCTCCAAATTTCGCGCACAGTGCTGCTTGTGTTGACAGCTTGAAACTTACATGTTTTTCACAAAGGAAATACACATTATTTTAGACCACCAAAGTTTCAATAAAACCTGTCATAAATTTAAAATTTGTTAAATTATTAGATGTATGTCCATTAATATTTTCTATTTGCTGAGTAAAAGATCAAATTTTACAAAATCTTAGAATTTATTTAATTGAAAAACTAAAAACCTACCTTTAATCTATAAAAATTATAATTAACTATTTAAATAAAATCAAAGAGACGGCATCTGAAAAGAAAGTGTTATTCCTGAGATCTGTGAAAAACAAGCCAGGCAGTCGTCAGGAATATATTTCGAAGATGATAAATGTATTCACCACATGTCAAAGTAATCAGAACGAAGGATTTTAACTTTTTTGTCTGTCTGCTATTTTGAAATTTTGCTTAGGAATTTATTTCAGAATGAAATTACTTTTTCAAAAAAAGGATCTTGGGTAATAACATAATTGAAGGATCTTAACTTGTGTGGAAGTTTCTCAATTTAAAATAGGATAAATCAAATACCACTTAACACTTGATTACAATTTCATTTAAATAACAATTATTCAGGTATAATAGACAATAAAATCATCCACGTTTAGTTAGTAAGTTAGTTACAGCTAGTCAGTACATAGCAAATGAACCTATCTGTCCATAATTCATAATCTGCTTAGTGATTTATTGAAATCTATATTCCCAAAATTAGATTGTACATTGGTTTGCAGCCTACGAAGTAAGTGTGAAAGATAAATATAATGCTTTTAATAAATTTAGTTTTACAGTGGTACAAAAAAAAAGTCTTCTATTATTATCAGTATAAGCGTTTCTTACTTAACATTCGTTAATGATTGCTGGTGTTTTTATAATGAACATACTTCATATTTAATGAACACAGTTCCATAAATTATTGTTATTAGTAGCTACAATGACGGTGATTCATGTACCATTGACAAGCTGTGGTGTTCGCTTATTTTATTTTACTAGCTTACATAATAAACCATTGTCAATACGGCTTATTTGTTTAGGCAGCCAATAAATTGGGATAGCTAGTGCGTGGTAGCTTCAAACAAATAACGAGCGGCTCATCACATAAAAATTGTAAAAATAAAATAAAATGAATTGTAACCCAATATTATATAAAAATTTTCAAATGAACTGTTACCCAAACATTTTAAAATTAACTGTAACAAAAACACGGAGCTCCCTTTTCCTTATTATTTATTTATTTTGTTATTTACATAAGGAATAGGGAGTTTCGTGTTTTTATTAATAAACTTTTATGTGCAATTGTATTTGTTTCTCTGTTTATTTTGAGTCCCAATCGATTGAGTTCGTGATTCTTTTAATTTGTTTGATTTGTAAATCTAACCGTGAACGCCGTTCGTCTGAAGAACCTCACATGTCAGTATGACATGGCTTGTGTAAATTATAGTCTCATACAGTATAAGGCATCAATTTTAGCAACTGATTTATGAGATGGGATTCGTACACGTTCAGAGTCAATCTTAAAGAAGGAAATATTGTTAGTTAATGTAACTTTTTCGATATGTATTGTTTGAAACAATTAATGTATTTTTTGTTTTTCAAAATATATACATTTTATCTTTGAATTTAAATCAAGAAAAATATAAATAACGAAACAAGATTTAAGGATTTATTTTATTAAAATAACGAAAAACTGTTCTATGAGACCTTCGGTTAAAAAAATATAAATAGATTTATTGTGAGTTATTAAGTAACTAGCTCTTAATCAATTAAAGGATAACTAAATTTGATATCTTTTGGTTTCAGTCTTACAGCAAATGATCTCGTTTCACTTTAGAAATACTTGAAATATCATTTCAATTCTTAAAATTCGATATATTACGATTTCCTACTTTTATAACTTCTTGCTGGAATTGATTTTTTTATAAAAAAAATATATATTTATCTTTAAATTTTGAAAAGAATATTTAAATAAAAACTGTCAGAGATGTTACCAAAAATTGCAAAATATATAGAAATATTTTCTGCTATTTTTAATCGAACTGAAGTAAGGAATAAATAAAAATAAATAAATAAAGATACTAGCTTATGTATCGTGATGTTATTTAAAGAAAAGTTTGCCTAAAAATTTGCCTATATCATACATACGCAACCTAATGCTATTACCCCAAAGTTTTTACAAATAGAAAACCAAATGAAATAACCACGAAAATAAATTTAAATATAATAAATGATGAATAAAGTAACTCTAATGAAACTACAATGCTTTTGTATATTTTATATCTGTTGAGTCATTATTCAGCTTGGCAATGGAATGTAATCGATTCAATGTAAAATAAGGAAATATTGATAAACGCGGAATAGTTAATGATGCAGTTTATGCTAATTCCTCCTTTGTTCATGCTTGATATTATTTAAAATCTTTCGTTACTTCAAAGGTAACACAATATAATATTTATTTTAGTAAAAGACGGAGTAAATAACTTTTTCATTTTATAAAAATCTGATGAAACATCGAAAATTGTCTCTTATTAAGTCTTAACTCACTGATAAATATGCCCTGGAATATAATGAAGCTTTAAGGTCAGAACTGTGTTACAGTTGATAATAATGTCATGGTTGATTTATTTTAAAACGTCTTGAATTTTATATATTTTTATTTTTCATTAGGTTTTAAAAACTTATTTAGCGGCTTGTAATTTCGTGTAAATTTTTCAATAAAACTAACCGATAAAATCTAAGGTCTAACAATAGAATAAAAACGTCAGATGAAGTATGTTCTCCACGTAAGCTGTCCTATTGATCTAAAGGCATACTGATTAAAAATTCCATGTCCCTATTGTAACCTATTTATATGAATTGTTCTTTGTATGTACGGTGTGATCTTTTGTTTGTCAAAATGGCTGATGCTTTTATAAAGATAGCTGAAATTTAACCTAGCGTGCAGAAAAGTCGAGTCATCACTTGTCTATCTATTTCGGTTTAGTATATCCATTTAATATCTTAATGTCATTTTATTTAAGTTATTCAACTTTAATTTATTCTAATTTAAAGTGTTTGGATCAATCACTTAACCAGACATATACATGAGTACATTTTAAAAGCTTAGTCTTGATTAATAAGTTATGATGCATAATTTAAATGTCACTAGCTTTTAACTACGGCTTATGGCTACTTATTCTAGTATTCTGGATACAACACCTTATTTTAATTTTTAATGTGGCTCGAGACAACAGTAGAATATATAATTTTAATAGTAGGTATTTGAAATTATGTCTAAACATGTTAAGCCATGTTACGCTTAATCATATCTAAATAAATGTAGAATGAACAATTCATTGACTTAAACCTGAAACCTCTGATAGAGATTCCTGAGGCTTGAATCTGGTCCATTGCAATAAAAATCTATAAGTATACATGTAGTTTGACTTATTACTGTATTGATATTTTAATTTATTTATAAAAAACTTTAGAAACAAGTTAATATTTGATGTACTCGTAGCTTCAAGTAATTTATTTTATTAATTTTTTCATTACAACAAGTGACTGTGCAAAAAGTTTATAAATCTATAAACGTATGAAGAAGGTTATTTTGCGCCGTAATTATAAGAATATTGACTGGGAATCTCTCAATCGTGATGCTTTGAACCTGGACCTGAAATTAATTTACAAAGCCGTCACCGTCGATGATAAGGTTGATGTTTTAAATTCGGCCCTTATTAAACTATATGATTCACATGCCCCACTTAAACCAATAAGGGTCAGACATCTTCCAGCGCCCTGGCTTACACCTTCAATAAAAAAAAATGATGAGTAGACGAAACAAAGCTAAAAACAAATCCAAAAAAGACCCAAGCGATTAAAATGTATCGAATTATAAGAAGCTGCGTAATCTCTGCAATAGGATGTGTAGGGACGCTAAACGCCGCTATATTTTCACTTCTCTTGAGTTCTTATCTCCTTCACAGAAATGGAGATTCTTTAAATCACTAGGTGTGGGTAAAACCTCTGTAAATATTAATAAACACGTAGATTTAAATTCTCTTAATGCTTATTTTTCTTCTCTATCATTTAAACTTAGTGACGTCCAAAAAACCTTAACTCTTCAAAAATTGGCTTCTGCCACCCCACCTAACTGTGATTCATTCGTTTTCCAAAACATTGCGGAAGCTGACATTAAAAAGAGCATCTTGTCTATTTCTACAAAGGCAGTTGGTCATGATAATATCAGTCGTGACATGCTTATTCCTATCATTGATATCATAATTCCCTTTATTACTCACATTCTAAATTTCTCACTTTTAACCAACTACTTCCCCAGTGCGTGGAAGTCTGCGCATGTCATACCACTGCCCAAAACTTCTAATCCAACCTCCATTTCTAATTTTCGTCCCATCTCAATTTTACCTATTCTTTCTAAAGTTCTTGAAGATGCCGTCTACAAGCAACTTACCTCCTACTTATCTGTTAATAACTTACTTAACCCTCTACAATCTGGTTTTCGTCCGTTACATAGTACCACGACGGCCTTACTTAAAGTGACGGAAGATATTCGGTATGCTATGGACAATAAAAAATTTACAATCCTTGTTTTATTGGACTTTAGTAATGCCTTTAACTCAGTAAATTTTGATATTATGCTAGGTATTCTTCGCTCTTTTAATGTCTCAGCTCCAGTAATAAATTGGTTTAACTCCTACCTTCATGGACGTCGGCAGAGAATCTATGTGGATGAGACCTACTCAGACTGGGCAGAAACCTCTGCTGGCGTACCACAAGGCGGCGTTCTATCTCCTCTTCTATTTTCTTTATTTATTAATGAGATCTCTAAAGTCATTTCTTGTCACTACCATCTCTATGCAGACGATTTGCAGCTGTACCGACATACATCCCTAGCCGACCTTAATGCTACATTTGATTCAGCTAACGATGACCTTAGGAAGATTAAGCAGTGGGCCGAAGAATACGGCCTCGTTGTAAACCCGCTAAAATCACAAGCCCTAATTATAGGCAGTCGGCATTTGCGTAATAAAATTAATAATACACTTTCATCCTCTATTATCTACGATACTATATCCATACCTTTGACAGAGCAATCAAAAAATCTTGGCATCATTTTTGACTCTCATCTCTCTTGGGCACCGCAAATTGATGAAATAAGTAGAAAACTTCATTATTCTCTTCACTCTCTCAGACGGTTGCAGAATTTCCTTCCTTTACAAACTAAAAAAATGCTAGCACAAACTCTTCTCCTTCCACTTCTCGACTACGCTGACGTTTGCTATCTAGATGCATCCGAGGAGCTACTTGATAAGCTTGAACGACTTCAAAATTTCTGCATTCGTTTTATTTACGGATTGCGCAAATTTGACCATGTATCCGAATATCGGTCACAATTAAAGTGGCTCCCTATTCGCCTTCGCCGGAATGTGCACATTCTATCACTTCTTTTTAATATTTTAAATAACGCTTCCCCCCTTTACCTGCATGAGCGTTTTCATATGACGCCACCAAGGACGAGACCATCTCGTGAATGCGTTTCTTCAAAATCCCTAGTAGTGCCTTTTTACAACACTATTTTTTTTCAAAAAATCTTTCTCGGTTGTTGCAGCTCGGCTATGGAACTCTCTTCCCCAGAGTATTCTGGATGGTAACCCTTCCCTCAACTCTTTTAAGCTAAGGGTTAAGCAGCACTACCTATCTTCGGAAATATAACTAGTATTTCTTTTTATTTTTGTTATTTTTATATTATCTACAAATGTATATATTTATTTACTTATATATATATATATATATATATATGTGTGTGTGTATATATGTGTATATAAGTATGTATATGTCTAAGTATTTTATATGCTATATTATACAGGTAAATTGTTAAATAGCTCTTAAAAGATTTATCTGTTTTGAATGTCATTTCTTTGTTCTCTTTTATTTGTATTTAGTTTAAGTGTACCGCACTGTCTTGAACATCCTGTCTCACACCAAAGGGTAACTGGGAGAGATCTCTAAAAGAGATAAGTAATCCTTTGTACTACATTGTTTTCTGTTTTTTGTATTTGTGATTTTTATTGGTACATAAATAAATAAATAAATAAAATCTTAGAAACTAGATTAATATTGTTGAAACAAGGGTTTATTTTATATTTTATTATTTTCTTATTTCATAATACTAACTTATCACAATACATCTTACAGAGATATTTATTTTCTTACGATTTTCACGATATTCCGTTATTTCCCTTAAAATGCATAAAACTTACGAATGTTTCTTCAAAATATCGTATTGAAAATACGGCACCAATTGCAAAGTGCAACTGAGCGGATCAGCAAACAGTCTGCGATTGCGTGTCATGGAATCGATTTGTATTTATATTAACGTTAGGGAAAATGTAGAAATGTATTGAAAGGTGTTCAAGTTTTATTAATGTCTTGTTTATTGAGATACGGTGATATGTTGAGATAAGTCTTTTTTTTTTTATGTCTTAGGACGTCAAACGAGCTTGCGGGTCACCGTTAATATATGATCACCGCCGCCCATGAACTCTTGCAACATCCGAGGATTCACAAGAGCGTTGCCGGCCTTGGAGAAAGGAATATAGGCCGTTTTTGAAGGTACCCATGTCGTATCGATCTGGAAATACCGCCGAAGGATGTTCGTTCCACATTTGAGTGGTACGTGGGAAAAAAGTCATTTAAAACCGCACAGTTGAAGATCGCCACGCATCCAGGTGGTATGGATGGTAAAGGAGGCGATGGCGAGCTGTGCGGTAGTGAAATTCGGCGGTAGGCATCAGATCGAATAGTTCTTCGGAACACTCCCCGTTGTAAATGCGGTAGAAGACGCACAAAGAAGCCACGTCTCTACGCAATGCCAAAGAATCTAGCCGTTCGCAGAGCACTGGGTCCCCGACAATCCGAACTGCTCTCCGTTGTACACAGTCAAATGGTAGAAGCTGATATTGGGGTGATCCGGACCAGAGATGAGAACAGTACTCCATGTGTGTCCGGACCTGCGCCTTATAGAGCGCAAGTCTTTGGCCAGGTTTGAAATACTGCCTCGCTGTATTGATCACTCCCAATTTCATCGAGGGCAACTTGGCCTTGTTCTCCAGATAACCACGAAACTGACAGTCGCTCGAAATGTCGAGACCCTGATATTCTGATACTTGGCGAGGCAATAAGAGGAGTGCTCTCGAAGAGCGGTGATACGAGACCATCCCCAGGGAGGTCTCTATTGAAGACACAAGTTTCTTTCGGCACTCATCGACGTTTTCCCGAGAGAGACCTGCACGACCGCAATATACCGCATCCCCAGTGCTGTCATCCGCATTAAAATGTATGTTGGAAATATCCAACATATCATTGATGTGCAGGAGGAACAGGAGTTTGTTTTCTTTATAAGTTTATTTCAGCATTTTTTATCAAACTAAACCGACCATTACGTTAAAAAAAACATTACTTGTATTTATCATTAGTAAACTTAACTTTGATAAGATTGTTCTGTTTATGACATGCAATAAAAAAAACTTTCGTTTATAATTACCCTTTTTTTAAAATTGTCAAATCAGTATACAAAGCGTAACTTCAATAGTCAATTAAATTAAATGACTTATGGAGTAGAACTTATTTCTGGTATGTGAATGGTAAATTCACTGTTATGCAATCATTTAATAAAATTTTGATGAATATTGAACTGAATGATATTAACTCGAATTTTAGAGGTGGTGATAGCATAGGAACTAAATGTTTAAAAAATACTTTAGAGGAACGAGCAAACAATTTAAAATTTTAGCGTTTAATAGTCACAGTTTGGTTTTGACATCGATAAAATTACTGCGCTCGGGAAAAGTGGAATTTAAATTTAAAAGTAACAAGAAGTGACTAATACGAGTATTGGTGAGATAAAGGAAAGGAAGCAAGTGAAGGTTTTCGTTTTACAAGAACAGACCGCTATAAGTAATTAAAAAGAAAAAAGAACATTCACAAACACACATATTTATATAATCTATATTCTAATAAATTATAACTTAAATAAATTACATATATTTAGTTAAAGGATAAAATTCGGACATTCATTTAAATTGAACCTGACACTCCGATAAATATTTGAATTCAATCAATCTGTTCTGAAACGGACTACGTACATAAAGTATATTAGTTAATTTTAATGTAGTATTTTCTTGTGGTTTCATAAAAATTTTACTTTATACTTTCTGGTATTAACTTTACAGTTTCAGGTTTTTGTTAATTAATGTAAATTAATATCTTTCCTCACTTTGTTTGATTTCTCTTGCAATTTATATTTAATTAAAATCCTGCAAATGGCGGATTTCCTATGTAATTATTGTCTCCTTATTCTATTTGGAAAGTCATATACAGCTGCAATAAAAGGAAATTCTTAAAAGTGATGAAATAACAATACACATAGTGTGATTTGAATTTACATATCATTTATTATTAAATCCTTAAATTATATTTCCTCAATTCAGGTCCACTTAATATTATAATTAGATCTTGAAAATACGAATCTACGACAGAGATTACTGTATATTTTTGTTTTAAAATAAGTCATGGCTATAATATGTATGTATTTGAAAACATAATTATATCACTTATCTATTATATAAAAATGAATCGCAAAATGTGTTGGTAAGCGCACAACTCAACAACGCATGGACCAATCTTAACAATTCTTTTTTTTAAATATTCCTTGAAGCCCAAGGATGGTTCTTACGGCGAGAAAAATTCGAATAATTTCCAGGAAAACCCTAAAAGAGCCCTTTTCTTTTTCCTATACAAATATTTTAAATATAGAATAAATAACTAAATGTAGAGCCAATTTGAACTGTGTTGTTATTCAATAAAGTTTATATTAAATTACAAGCACTCATTGTTATCTAAACAATTTAGGTATGTTGCTAACGTCGAAGAGTCAATTCGCGCTTTATTGTCTCTCCACAAAGTTCAAATTTAATCAAATATATGTATGTGCAGGTTCACGCAAAAGGGATAATATCGTGAACCCGACCAAATTGAAAAGTCAAAAAATTTAAGAGCTATAGATTTGATTGGCCTTGGAATATTCTTTCTTTTGTTTTAGTTTTGGAATGCGACATAAATTGTCATCAGTTTTCACGTCATTGCATCTGTCAAACAAACCGCATTAAAAAGCGTTTATAATATTTAATAATTAATTTTGATTGTTTTATATCGTGTTTTGTGCAAAGTGTTTTAATACCTGTGGTTAATAAGTATTGCATGTGACATAATTTAGGTGAGTATATTCGATATGCCTCCTATAAGACGAAGTAATTTAGGTAGAAAAACCCGAAATGCTACAAACCAAACTAATTACCGATCTTATCATACTGCACAAGAACGTGACGACCGAAAAGAACGTGAAAGAATTCGTATATCACGAACGCGGGAAGCGAGAGCGAGAGATTCAACCAATAATCCCGAAAATTTGAATCGAGCTGCTTTCAATTCTGATTTGTCAATTGACTACAGTAACCACCAATGTGTTACTATTGAATCTATGAACTTGGTTTGCTCTCATTGTAAGGCAAATGAAGCCAATGGATTGTGTTGCGCAAATGGGAAAGTGAAATTGATACCATTGGATCTACCACCAGAGCCATTGTACTCATTGGTTTCAGGAATAGAACCAGATTCCATACACTTTTTGTTAAATATCCAACAATATAACAATTGCTTTCAAATGACGTCATTTGGGGCAACAAACGTAGTTCGGGAAAATTTCATGGCAAATTTTAAGGTAGGTATTATAGAAGTTAATCATTATTATTTTAGTGAACAAAATTTCCTGTTAATTAAGTAAAGGTGTGTCATTAACCTTCAGTTCCTTAATCCCCAAGAAATATATTACTTAGTCATAAAATTATTTGGTGATTCAGTATCAGCAATACTTTTGTTATTTTGAAACACAATATAATTATTTGATGATGGATATTAGTTACAACTAATTATTACATATTGACATACCTAAGCATATCAATTATAAATTGGGGATTCAAATTAGGAGACAGATATACTTTTTACGAACAAATATTATTTATATTTGACAAAAATCATTTTTTTTTATTTACAGATACAAGGCCAACTATATCATAGCGCAGGTTCACTGTTACCAGTATCAGATAGCAATTATAAATTTCTGCAAATTTATTTCATTGGCAATTCACCACAAGAAATTGATATGCGTTGTTCAAATAACAATTCAGTAAAGAGGTCTATTGTAGAACAATTACAAACTTTATTTCATGAGTACAATCAATTGATTATGTTGTTTAAAACTGCACTGGATCCGATGCCATCTGATAATCACAAAATTGTAATCAGAGCTGATAAAACACCTATTGGCCAACATGCAAGACGTTTTAATGCACCAACTATTGATGAAGTTGCCATCGTAGTAGTTGGAGAAAACTTGGAATCCCTTGATATTGTTTTACATCGTCGGAATGATCAATTACAACGTATAAAGGAAACACACCGCTCATATGACGCATTGCAATATCTCATTATATTTTGGCAAGGTGAAGATGGCTATGATTTCTCAAACAAGATGATAAATCCCATTACAGGTAATAAAAAATATTAGTTTAGCAAGGAGATATATTATCAGTCACTATATTATATTTTTTTTATTTTCAATGTTATGAAAACAAAAATCTATTTTCAGGTTCTAAAACCAACAAAAAAGTCAGTTCAATGAACTATTATTCCTACCACGTAATGATGACAATCACATAATTAAACGTCGGCGATTATATCACAAGTATGTTGTAGACATGTATGTTAAAATTGAAACGGAGAGATTAACATTCATCAGGTTGAATCAGACAAAACTCAGATCTGAAGAGTATATTCACCTTCGAGTTGCGATTAATACTGATGGTAATGCACAGAATCTTAGTCGAATAACTATTCTTCCAGCAACATACATCGTAAGCCCTCGACATATGCATGAATATGCTTAAAATGCCATGTCATATGTTTGTCATTATGATACAGCAGATTTGTTAATCACATTTACATGCAATCCATACTGGATAGAAATAGACACAGCCAGAGTATTTATACAAAAGTTGAAATCTTTAATGGATTTCATTGTGAAACATTATGTGTTTGGAGAGACACGCCGCTGGATGCATTCTGTGGAGTGGCAGAAACGGGGATTGCCACATGCACATATTTTGATTTGGTTAGTTGACAAGATAAAGTCAAATGAAGTTGATGCAGTAATATCAGCTAAAATCCCTAATGTAGAAGTAGATCCTGGATTGCATGAGGTAGTTATCAAAAACATGGTACATGGTCTCTGTGGATCTCTTCAAAATCAAAAATCAAAAATGTGGAATCAAAATTTACCATGTATGGTGGATGGTAAATGTTCAAAACGATATCCACGGACATTAATATCTGAAACAATCACTGGTATTGACGGTTATCCTTTGTATCGTCGCCCATCGACAGCAGAAAATGGAAGATCAACTATTGTCAAATTAAATCAACAAGATATTGAAATAGATAATCGCTGGATTGTTCCATATTCACTCATTTTATCAAAGACCTTCAAAGCACACATCAACGTTGAATCTTGCCATTCAGTAAAATCTATTAAATACATTTGCAAATATGTAACCAAAGGGAGTGATCAAAGGCTGTGATTGGTATTAATGCAGAGAATTCCAATGATGAATTTACCCAATACCAAATGGGTCGCTATGTTAGTAGTAATGAAGCAGTTTGGCGAATATTTTCTTTTCCTTTTCATGAGAGACACCCTACTGTTGTTCATTTAGCTGTGCATTTAGAAAATGGACAAAGAGTATATTTTACAGCACAGAACGCAGTAGATAGAGCTGTACAGCCACCATCTACTACATTAACCAGTTTTTTTGAGACATGCCAAAACGATGCTTTTGCTCAAACATTGTTATATTCTGAAATGCCAAAATATTAAACTTGGAATCAATCCTCAAGGAGATTTATACGACGGAAACAAGGAAAACCAGTTACAGGATACCCAGATGTATATTCTACCGATGTGATTGGTCGAATTCATTCAGTACATCCAAGCAATGATGTATGTTTTTATTTACGACTGCTATTAGTCAATGTACGTGGCCCAACATCGTTCCAACATGTACAAACTGTTAATGGTGATTTGTGTGGATCATACAGAGAAGCTTGCCAACGTTTTCGATTGCTAGAAAATGATGCTCATTGGGATCAAACTCTCAATGATGCTGTAATATCATCACAAGCTCATCAAATACGAACATTGTTTTCTATAATCATATCTACATGCTTCCCATCAAACCCAAAGGATTTGTGGATCAAATACAAAGATAATATGTGTGATGATATTTTGTATCAAATACGGATTAGAAGGGGAAATCCAAATATACAAATAAGCGAAGAAATTTACAATGAAGTATTGATTTCAATTGAGGACATGTGCTTGATGATGTCAAACAAACTATTATTTCAATTAGGTCTGGCCGCGCCTGATCGTCCAATGCATAATGCTTTTGACCAAGAGTTGCATCGAGAAAAACTATATGATCTTAACACTTTGAAAGAATTAATTCAAACAAACCTTCCACTATTCAATGAACAACAGGGTATGTATTTGATACACTTATGAAAGTAATAAATGATAAAAGAGGAGTGATTTACTTCTTAGATGCACCTGGTGGTACAGGAAAAACTTTTTTGATTTCATTGATATTAGCAACAATTCGCTCACAAAATGAAATTGCACTTGCACTCGCTTCGTCGGGAATCGCAGCAACTTTGCTTGAAGGTGGTAGAACAGCTCATTCAGCACTAAAATTGCCATTAAACATGCAAAGCAACGAAACTCCAACCTGCAACATTTCGAAGAACTCTGCAATGGCAAAGGTTTTGCAGCAATGTGAATTGATTGTTTGGGATGAATGCACTATGGCACTTAAAAAATCTTTGGAGGCTTTAAATAGAACCTTACAAGATCTATGGAGCAATCATGACCTATTTGGTGGTGCAATGATTTTATTAGCAGGAGATTTTCGTCAAACATTGCCAGTGATTCCACGATCAATTACTGAAAATACTTATATACGTTTTATTTCATTTTTCTTTATTTCATCGGTTATTAACCCTATGTTAATAATAATAGTAATAAATAATTAAATTTCTCCACATTTTGTCATTGAAGCACCCACTTTGTAAATATTTGTCACCTTTACGTTCCCACTATCCCTTTAGATTAATTTTCAATCAGGTTTAAACCTTATGTTCCCCTCTTAGTTTGAAGCCCGCTAGAAGACATCCCAGTCGGGGTTTTTAGTGCGTCTCAAAAGGGTGGCCAAAGTTCGTGGAAGCGAAGATACTTAGGTCATCCGAGCTGACCTTTTTCTTTAATTCTCCTGAACAGAACCGTCACCATAATGATAGGGTTATATGTGAGGGTCAGCAGAGTAAAAACATCTTAAGGTCGAAATATAAACTGCCACATTCCAAATCTATTTGACAGAACGAAGTCTGCCGAGTTGTATAAAAATTGTTGTATTTATTAAAAAAATGTTTTTTTTTTTTCATGATTTATCTTTTAAAATTTAAATGTTTTGAGTTTTACTTATATTATATGGATTGGTAAAACCACCAAATATTTTTAATTATGAACATCTTATTAAAATGATAAAGTAACATATTAAAAAAAGGATAATTTTAGGATTTATCTATCATATTATTTAAAATATTAAATGATAAAAAAAAATCCACCAGAATGCTTAATATATATAAATCACGTGTCACGTTGTTTGTCCACGATGGACTCCTTAACTACTTAACCGATTTTAATAAATTTACACACCACGTACAGTTGACCTAACTTAAAAGATAGAATAAGTTTCAACTCAATTCATAGTCGCCATATTATTTTATTGCAAATTTTTTTGTTTATTATTTTGCAGTTACCTCCTAACAATTCTAAAAGATGGCGGTATCTATTGACTGAATTGAGTAATTACGAATGAGGTATCTACCCTACCTACCTTATTCGTAAGTTTAGTGTTCCAAGTTATTTACTAAAAACTTTGTAATATACAAAGTGTTATAAATTTGGATAAAATTTAAAAAATAATTATAATTATTTTGTTTTGTTTTTTGCTTAATATCGACTGTAAGAAAACATTATGGTTTTCATGAAAGATGTACTCTGAAGGTTACCCCTTAAATAGTTCACTACAATGTAATATATCAAAAACAATAGTCACAGCAACGCGTGACCGGGTCTGCTAGTTGGTAATAAATAATGATTATTAATATATATATAGAAGAATTAGTACCTAACAATTTATAACAGTTATACAAACCAGTGATGATAAATATCAATTTTTTTGTACATTTTTTAATTCTCTTTGTCTTATAACAGACAAGCAACAACATATTTAATGTAGATTATGAATGCTCTTGACAACATAATATAATTAGACAGGACCTAGTTGGAGATCGACAAATTCTATCAGAAACTAAACTATATATTACTTGCAGACACATTGGACACATGTCCAGTTTGAACTATTTATACTAAGAAAAAGTTATATAAAAGTTAAGCCAATGCAAGTGTGGTGAAACACAATTAAGTAAAGCTTAGTAGAGTGGCCATTATTAGAATCGTCTCGGTCCTTTGTTCTGTAGAACGGTGAGCTCAGGATAATGACTCGTAACCAACTATGGGATATTAGCGAAAATATTTTAATCTTATTACAGTTTAACTTAGATACACCTATTTGCAAATATTATACCGTAGTTTAGTTATGAGAATTGGTGCTAAATGCACCAATTTGATTTTAGTTAGGTCTACATAAAACACGTATTGTAAATATATTAAATATTGTAAACGCTTATATCTTCTACCTTGACTCATCAAGCATCGCTTAATTGTCAATTTTTGTATTCATAACTTTATTATTACTGTAATTTAGTTCAATCCCGGCTGTAGAATGATTATTTCGTGCTAGAATATTAATAAAAGTAATGAAAATTGGCGAGGGTTTTTCTTACAGATACCTTTATTTAAATCACCAGCTTACTGTTACAATTTACGGCTTTATATTTGAGATTTGTTTTAACACATTGTAAATTACGAATATATTCGTATTATAAAATGTGTAATGTACGTATTTTCTTCATTATTATTAGTATTCTATACCTATTGAATGATTTTCATTTTTAAATAAATTGTTATCTAAGGTAACGAAAATATTCAATAAAAAAAGTATTCAATTTCTAATTTATTGTTATTAATATCTGCAACTGTCATACAATTGTAATGTACTATTTAAACACTTTTAGGGATGGAATTTACACAAAATCTCTTAGAGAGTACTTACGTCTGAATTTATAACTGTGTAAACTTTTAGAGATAAATCCTTGTAATTTCTGAGATTTCAAGATAAGTCAGTAAGTGGTACTTAGCTGTTATATTACATAAGATATTATTTATTATATTGTAAATTATCTTTATAAATCCGTAAGTATTCTAAAATAAAGAGTTTAATGAACTGTTGTCAATATTTTTATTTCTCTTATAAACTATAAAGTACCATTAACGTGTCAATTTGATAATACATTTTCAAATTAGGGCAATTCCAAAGTAATAAGTCAGCGAGGTTTATCAATCAAATGAACATTGCTTCATTTAGTTTCATTTCGTTCCGTGACTTTTAAATTATTGTAACTCGTCACATACTCCTGCAAAGAAATAAATTGTTGATGGTTTGAACAATTCACTGACTGGTAGATTGATCGGATGGCTGATTGTTTGTTTACTGATTCATTTATATTTTTATAATTAAGAGTTACACGTCTTACTCTATTTTAAAACTGGTATTATTTTATATTTTAACGACTATTTTATGATTGTATTTGAAAGACTGATTATTATTAGTAATTAATAATAATTATAATATTTAGTTGATATGAAATGAAAAAGTGTAAGATAACTTAATAATAAATGTATTAGAGATGCTTGATTTATGATTTCACAATTGGAAGGCCAAAGTTAACTACTGTATTTGTATATTACAACAGGCCTCGCGTGAGTAGTCTAGATCGATACAATCGAACTCAACATTGCATGCTTTCGATAACTTACCTGAGATCGTAGATTCCTTACTTCAGGTTATTTCACTCATATACAATCACACAAAGACACAGGGAAATAGTGAGTGAGATAAACTACCAAAATATTTTTTGCATTTTATTCTGACTTTTTTCCTACCCGATATGTAATATTTATCTCATGCCGCAAACCACAAATATACATTTTAAGGTCCAGTTGGTTAAAATTTTTTTATTAAAAATATTCCATTTTATACAGTTCATTTATTACTGTATAAAATGGACACTGTAGCCGTATATATGTTATTTTCATATATAACTAAGACATAAATTAAATCATTATACTAAGTTCAGTACAAATGTTACAGATAAGGGCCGGCCTTAATAACTTTTAGTTGAAAATTTTACAAAACTTGTAGAAATAACTTAATCTTGGTATTTTAGAAGAATAAGTAAAATAATATAAAAAAAGTAAATTTAAAAAAGTCGAATCGAATATAACATTAGCATATCACAATATATCCTCCGTATAAGTTATTTTTATATTTAAGAGCTTCTGCATATTGGTTGGTTTCCTACTCAAATATATCAATTAAATTAATCACAATTTTATTAGATTTTAAAACCGAAACAAATAGTGCTTCGAAATGCACGATAAAGTCGTTAACGTTGTATATATGTACGAGTATATTGAAGAGTATATTGTCTATATTGAGGAACGTGCTCGCATGATAACGAGTATTGTGTATTCAAACTACAGAATGTCATGTCGCCAGGTCGAGAGCGGAACTGTGAACAAGATAAAGGAGACGTCAAATAATATCCAGTTACTAACAACAACACTAGTTAAAGTAAATTTTGATCTACCTTACGTTCTTAGGCTTCAAAAAATATATTCTAAGTGTACACGTATTATAAAAATGAGTATTCAAAATTACAAAATATACTAGTCGTCATTTCTATACATATTTTTTTGCGGTGGGTAAAACAGAAATCAGTCGTGAGTTCGTGTAATTTATTTTTATTTTGATAGTCCGGTCCAAGTCACTGATTGCGATCCAATATTTAATAGCTTATATTCATATTAATATTCAACATTTTTTAACAAACTATAAAATTTTCTGTTATATGCTTTTTTTTATAGACAGTAAATATTATATAACTAATTCTGAAAATGACATTTCGCGCAAAACCGTGTATTTATTTTATAACTTATTTTGAAAATGATATTTCGCTGGCACAAAACTGTGTACATAATGATAATTGTCAGATTATCAGTAATTTTCTAGCCACTTTTCAATTTTCAATTGTGGGACTAAAAAATAATTTATTTTCAAACTTTTGGTTCTTAAGATTCATATCATGTTAGCATGTTTGCAAAGAACTTACAACCGTTCTTCAAGAGAATTGTTTACATGTTTCACATATGAACTTTACTTGACGTTGAAATAAACTGATCCGAACTTCGAAAGGTAGGCTTTTGTACCTTTACGTTAAAGGGTCGATGAAAGGATAGGTAATGTGTTCGATCAACAAATCACAGGTTTAGTGTTTGAAGTTTCAATACTTTATGACAAAAGAATGGTTATTAAGTTTTATATATAGATTACCAATTCTAAAATTGATTTTAAATATTCAAAATATGTTTACAATTTTTTCAACACATGCGTTATCTCAAAAAATGTGGTTTTGAATTTTAAAAAATATTACTACGTTATTTTATTATCCTTTGTTTCATAATAAAAGGGCAATTAATCTGTATTTTATAACCAGTTAATTAGAAGAGAGAGTGAACCATGGACTGTGATATCGCACGATATTAAGTATAAAGTAATTAAGATAATGAAAATACTTAATTAGAATTTAATTATTTTGCTTTCTTCGTGTATTTCCTTTAGTGTATCATGAAAACCAAGTTTGGAGGTTATACAAAATAGCAAAATTTTAATATTATTTAAACTGTACTAAACCTAAACATTCTTTTTATAAGGATGAAGAATAAGATCAACTATGATTAAATGCTTACAAATATATCAACCATACAATAAAAATAGTTGCTTTAAGATTCAAAATAAAAACAACAGTTGAACAAATAATAATCACATGTTCATGAAATGGAGTGCTGACGACATTTTAAATGTTCGAGTCTTGTGACGACATTTTAATTGTGTAGGTCTGAAGGTGGTCATTGCAATCATGTCGCATTGTATGAAAATATATGATACCATTTTACTTTTAGAGTACTACCCCGGCCATTAACAAATGTTTTAGTGAAAACCCTAACAAAGGAAATATATGTATGAAAACTTAGTTCATGTGGCAAACATTGTTTTCTCTATAATATTATCAAAACACGTTTATACATATTTTACAAATATATACTATTATATATTAATTCTCTTACATAGTGACACTTCTTTGGAGTTTTTAATTTGTAGAATTAGATATATTATACTGGTTCACATCGATAGATATGTCTCAATATTTATTGATGTATTTATCTTCAAGATAACATAATTAGAAAGCTTACTACATTAATGTGGGTGCTTCTGGATGTTGAGAGTAAAGGGGAATTTTTTGAATTGTATTGAATTCTTATACAAATAAATTTACTAAAAATTGATCCCCATTCGTCTTATAATAGTTATGTCACAAGATAAGACATGAATTAAATTAAATATTAAACTTTACCAAAACCTTAAATTTACACACTTCAAAGTTAAAAAATATATGTTTAGAAATTAAAGTACAATGTTCACTGATAAACAACTCCTAATAAACTTTATTCACATTCAGTCAGACAGACAGATAGAGTTTCAGGTCAGACAAAATTCACATATTTTATTATCGGAGACTCAGATTCAATTTAAAAGAATATTCGATCAACGAAATAAATGTAATTTTTATAAGTACATAACTTATAAGCCTTTTAACCGGGTACTATATATATACTCGTATATGTTTGTAAATATATATATATTTTTTATAAAATTGGTATATAATCTTCAATACGTTTGCAGAATCTCCAGGCACGATTATATTTGCCGTTTTATAGGTCGCAGGTCTACCAAGCAATAACCTGATACTGTTCGGAAAGAGTAAACAGCACAAGATCCAACTGGCATATGGCTGTCCACGTCTGGTACACGGGTAGGCATCTTAACTATCTTGAGTAGTCCATTTGCCAGAGCAATGTTTAACACTGATCCCCCGACTAATCGGTGGCACGTAACTCAAGACAAATGGTATTGTGCGCAATAAACTCCCCGCGGACTACAAACGACGTTGGATGTCAGTGGAAGCAGGTCATCAATCTTCGCCTGGACATAGCCCAAGAGTTGGTTTGTTACTGCATTACCACTGGGACCTGTAGAAGCACGCGTAGACTTTTACATGATCGTCTATGTCCACGTGCAGCCAGAGTACAGACTGGTCCCGACCTTGAACAATCTGAAGACTTTTTAACATATATCATTTTGTAAGGACTTTATTTTTTTTTAATTTTCAATGAACAAAACGTCTATAGTATAATAATCCTTTGAATTTATTATATTAAGAGATGAATGAAATTTCATTTATTGAAAATATAACTCAAAATGAACATTAATTGCAGAATATATTAAATACCTATATTTTGAACAAACATTATTTAACACAGTTTGTGAAGCCATCGTGAGGCTTTCTGTATGTACTTGGTTTAATTAAAACAAAGCTGCCAAAATTATTTTGCCAAATATAGGATATAATAATAATAACTGTGGTTTGACTGTTGAGTGTAAATATCAATGAATATTAAATGTAACGATCTTTATTTATAACTGCGAAACGCATTCACTCGACCGTTTTAGATGTAATGTTGTTAAACATTACATCTAAAACGGAGACATTACATGTTGTACTATGATGCTACCGTAAGTATAACAATTTGTATAAAAATAACTCTTCGGGAATCACTAGCTTCTAAGTGAGAATTAGCCCGCACTTCTCTTTGTCCAAAATAAATATAGAAATAATTGTGAAAGAACTGCCTCTTAATAAAATACTATGAAAATAACTAAAATAAACAAGTGCTTATTAATTGTCTTACTTTTTTAATTGCAAAGACGGCTGAGCTGAGTTTGCTTAGGAGTGTTGAGAGATAGGGGTTCAACTGGAGGTTTTTAACTAAAGTTATACCTAAGAAATCGTTGAGTTAGTCAGTTCTAACATTTTATTGTTAAAGAGCAAGCTAGGATTTTCAAGTTTAATCTGATACATTATCATGTATCTGTATGGACACACATACAAACACACATATTTGTAAGGTCACCGCCATATTAAGGTATCAAGCTACAGCTAGTTCAAATATGAAAGATATCGAACTGAATACAGAGATAATTTTAATAATACTAGTAATATATATTCTAGTATATTGTGCTTGTAATTTTGTGTATAAATATATATGAATACTTTAATATTACTTCGACAATTATAAGCTCCAGTCACTGAACACCTACAAAGAAATGTGAGAATGTGAAAGGTTTTATGGCACAAGAATGCGTATACAAAAATTAATGGCTCACATGAAGAAGTAAAGTAAACCTTATTTCCCATTCGAATTACTTCGCATGTTCCTTCATGTTTGTTTTACAATTTCGGATTCTCATAACTTGTTTACTCTTATACTAAACATTTCTGGTATCTCTTGTAGAAATACTTTTGTTATTAAAAGTATTTCAAATTAAGTTAAAAGGTTATTTCATACAGAATTTTAAGGACAGATAATTGTCTTTAATTTCGATAAATCGTTATATATATATATATATATATATATATATATATATATATATATATATATATATATATACATATATATATATATATATGACTGATATATTTTATTAATTTATTTATTTTATTTTTTTAAATTAATATTAGGGCAAACGAGCTGGCGGGTCACCAACAGATGATTTGTGATCACCGCCGCCCATGAACTCTTGCAACATCCGAGGATTTACAGGAGCGTGGCCGGCATTGAAGGTGGGAGTAAACGCCTTTTTTGAAGGCATCCATGTCGTACCGATCTGGAAATACCGCCGAAGGGAGATCGTTCCACGAGTGGTACGAGGAAAAAATGTACTTGAGAACCGCACAGTGGAGGATCGCCACGCATCCAGGTGGTACGGATGGTATTGGAGGCGATGGCGCGCTGTGTGGTCAAATGGTAGAAGCTGATATTAGGGTGATTCGGACCAGAGATGAGAACAGGCTCCATGAGGCAATAAGGGGAGTCCTCTCGAAGAGTGGTGATACGACAAATGGGGTTTTCTTAGTGGTAAACGCGCAAACCTATCTCTTCTGGGAATTGAACTGAACGTGGTTCAGTTCACCTCACTCAGAAACCATCCCCAAGGAAGTCTCTATAGAAGACACAAGTTTCTTTCGACACTCATCGACGTTTTCCCGAGAGAGACCTGATGATGATAATGTTTGAAATGAATGAATTTGAAATGGGAAATAAATTTATAAACCGGTCTCGGTTTAATTTAAATCACAATTAAAGCACATCTCACAGACTGTCACAATGAAACAGAAATACAAAATAAACTTATTTCAACGTCTCTGGTTCAAGTGTTATTATCACATTTATTGTTGTATAAAATATCCTGGAAAAAATAAAACTAACAATTGCTTATAATTTGTTTATTTGGTTTGGATTAATGTTTTTTTTCTGGATAATATTTCTTATTTTATATATGGAACTTTTAATATCACATTAATTAGCAATATCACCGTCCTGAAACAGAAATCTTGTTTTAAATTACTACAACTCTCATTTCGAATTTTTAACGCTGTTGTTCGCGCTCGTGTGACAGTTAACTGAAAAGCCATTTAATGAAGATAACACAATTCTCCAAACTTCGCGCACACTACTGCTTGTGTTGACAGCTTGTAACTTATATGTATTTTACAAAGGAAATACACAGTATTTTAGACCACCAAAGTTAAAATTTGTTAAGTTATTAGATATATATCAATTGATATTTTTTAGATTTAATTTTATACTTGCTATTTGCTTATCAAAAATCTTAGAATTTATTTAATTGGAAAATTAAAAACCTACCTTTATCAGTTGTCTATAAAAATTATAATTAACTATTTAAATAAAATTAAAGAGACGGCATCTGAAAAGAAAAGTTGTTCCTGAGATCTGTGAAAAACAAGCTAGGCAGTCGCCGGGAATATATTTCGAAGAAAAAAAATGTATTAAGCACATGTCACAGTACTCAGAACGAACGATTTTAACATTTTTGTCTCTCTGCTATTCTAAAATTTTTCTTAGGAATTTATTTCAGAATGTAATTACTTTTTCAAAAATAGGATCTTGGGTAATCATATAATTAAAGAATCTTAACTTGTGTGGAAGTTTCTCAATTTGAAATAGTTAACATCAAATACGATTTTAACACTTGATTACAATTTCATTTAAATAAAAAATATATAAATATCTATGATACCTGTATCATAGATAAAAATATCATATACAGTTACGAGAAGTTAGTTAGTTATAGTTAGTCTGTACATAGCGTATAAACATATCTGAAAATAATTTATAATCTGCTTAGTGATTTATTGAAATGTATAGTCCCAAAATTGTATTGTACATTGGTTTGCAGCCTACGAAGTCAGTGTGAAAGATAAATATAATGCTTTCAATGAATTTAGTTTTACAGTGGTACAAAAAAAAATCTTCTATTATTATCAGTATAAGCGTTACTTACTTAACATTTGTTAATGATTGTTGGTGTTTTTATAATTTATTCTATCGCTTCGGTTTTTTTTAAATAACTACAAAATTATGTTACCTGTAAATTCTAAGTTTAACGTGGTTAGATATTTGTGTTAAAGCTATATGTGTATAACGTATGTATGTTATCAGTTACAGTATAACCTGAGGCTATGAAAGCGACCGAGGTAAGATTGCGCTCCACTGCAAACTAATATGGCAATACGATACATCGACCGATATGAGCCGAATTTCTATCTTGAATTTTGCCTAAATTGTATACAATTTCATATTTAATGAACACAATTCTATAAATTATTGTTATTAGTAGCAATAATGACGGTGTACCCTTCATGTACCCTTGACAAGCTGTGGTGTTCGCTTATAAAAGTCTGTATTTTACTAGTTTACACAATAAGCCATTGTCAGTACGGCTTATTTGTTTAGGCAGCCAATAAATTGGGATAGCGAATGAGTGGCAGCTTCATGCAAACAACGAGCGGCTCATCACATACAAATTTAAAAATAAAATAAAATGAATTGTAACCCAATATTATATAAAAAATTTCAAATGAACTGTTACACAAACATTTTCAAATGAACTGTTACACAAACATTTTCAAATTAACAGTAATAAAAACACGGAACTCCTTTATCCTTATTATTTATTTATTTTGTTATTTACGTAAGGAATAGGGAGTTTCGTGTTTTTATTAATAAAGTTTTATATGCAATTGTATTTGTTTCTCTGTTTTTTTTGAGGCCTAATCGATTGAGTTCTTGATACTTTTAATTTGTAAATCTAACCGTGAATGCCATTCGTCTGAAGAACCTCACATGTCAGTATGACATGGCTTGTGTAAATTATAGTCTCATACAGTGTAAGGCCTCAATTTTGTCAACTGATTTGATGAGATGGGATTTGTACACGTTCAGAGCCAATCTTAAAGAAGGAAATATTGTTAGTTAATGTAACTTTTTCGATATGTATTGTTTGAAACAATTAATGTATTTTTTGTTTTCCCACTTTTATAACTTTTTGCTGTAATTTATATTTTTATAAAAAAAAATATATATTTATCTTTAAATATTTAAATAAAAACTGTTTTTAATCCAACTAAAATAAGGAATAAATAAAAAAATATTATTAAGATACTAGCTTATGTATTGTGATGTTTTTTAAGGAAAAGTTTGCCTAAAAATTTACCTAATATCATACATACGCAACCTAATGCAATTACCCCAAAGTTATTATAAATAGAAAACCAAATAAAATAACCACGAAAATAAATTTAAATATAATAAATTACGAATAAAGTATCTCTAATGAAACCACAATGCTTTTTTATATTTTATATCTGTTGAGTCATTATTCAGCTTAACAATGGAATGTAATCGATTCCATGTAAAATAAGAAAATATTGATAAACGCGGAATTGTTAACGATGCAGTTTACGCTAATTCCTCCTTTGTTCATTCTTGATATTATTTAAAGTCTTTCGTTACTTCAAAGGTAACACAATATATTATTTATATTAGTAGAGGATGGAGTTAATAATTTTTACATTTTATAAAAATCTGATGAAACATCGAACATTGTATCTAATTAAGTCTTAACTCACTGATAAATGTGCCCTGAAATATAATGAAGCTTTGAGGTCAGAAACGTGTTATACTTAACAAGAATGTCTTAACAATACATTGATTTATTTTTAAACCTTTTAAATTACAGTAGATATATTTTTTTCCCTAGGTTCTAAAAACTTATTTAGCGGCTTATAATTTCTTATACGTTTTTCATTAAACCCTGATAAAATCTAAGGTCTAAGAATATAATAAAGGCGTCAGATGAACTATGTTCTCCACGTAAGCTATCCTTTTGATCTAAAGGCAGACTGATTAAAAATTCCATGTCCCTATTGTAACCTCTTTATATGAATAGTTCTTTGTATGTACGGTGTGAGATTGTTTGTCAAAATGGCTGATGCTTTTATAAAGGTAGCTGAAATTTATATTAGCGTGCAGAAAAGTCGAGTCATCCGTTGTCTATCTATTTCGGTTTACTATATCCATTTATTATCTTAATGTCATTTTATTCAAGTAACTTTAATTTATTCTAATTTAAAGTGTTTGGATCAATCACTTAACCAGACGTATAGGAGTACATTTTAAAAACTTTGTCTTGATTAATAAGTTACGATGCATAATTTAAATGTCACTAGCTTTTAACTACGGCTTATGGTTACTTCTTCTAGTATTCTGGATACAACGCCTTACTTTAATTTTTATTTGATATCACATATAAATTTTTAAAGTGGCTCAAGACAATAGTAAAATATATAATTTTAATAATAGGTATTTGAAATTATGTTTAAATATATTAAGCCATGTTATGCTTAATCAATTCTATATAAATATAGAATGAATAATTCATTGACTTAAACCTCAAATCTGATAGAGATTCCTTAGGCTCGAATCCGGTCCATTGCAAAAATTTCTCTATAAGTATACATGTACTATGACTTATTACTGTGTTGCTATTTTATAAAAAAACATTAATAAAAATCTTCAGAAACAAGTTAATATCTGATGTAGCTTCAAATAATTTATTTTATTCATTTTCTCATTACAACAAGTGACTCTGCCAAAAATTTAAAAATCTTTGAAAGTAGATTAATGTTATGGAAACAAGTGTTTATTTCATATTTTATTATTTTCTTATTACATAATACTAACTTTTCATAATACATCTTACAGAGATATTTATTTTCTTACAAATTTCACGATATTCCGTTATTTATCTAAAAATGCTTAAAACTAACGAATGGTTCTTCAAAATATCGTATTGAAATTGCAGCACCAATTGCAAAGTGCAACTGAGCGGATCAGCAAACAGTCTGCGATTGCGTGTCATGGAATCGATCTATATTTATATCGACGGTAGAGAAAATGTAGAAAAGTATTGAAAGGTGTTCAAGTTTTATTGACGTCTTGTTTATTGAGATACGATAATATCTTGAGATAAGTTTGTTTTCTTTATAAGTTTATTTCAGCATTTTGTAACAAACTAAACCGACAATTACGTTAAAAAAATACATTACTTGCATTTATCATTAGTAAACTTACTTGTTCTGTTTATGACATGCAATAAAAAAAACTTTTGTTTTTAATTACCCTTTTATTAAAAATGTCAAATCAGTACACAAAGCGTAACTTCAAAAGTCAATAAAATTAAATGACATACGGAGTAGAACTTATTTCTGGTATGTGAATGGTAAATTCACTGTAATGTAATCACATAATTATATATTGATGAATATTGAACTGAATGATATTAACTCGAATTGTAGAGGTGGTGATAGCATAGGAACTAAATGTTTAAAAAATAATTTAGAGGAACCAGCAAACAATTTAAAATTTTAGCGTTTAAAAATCACAGTCTGGTATTGACATAGATAAAATTACTGCGCTCGGGAAAAGTGGAATTTAAATTTAAAAATAACAAGAACTGACAAATACGAGTATTGGTGAGATAAAGGAAAGGAAGCAAGGGAAGGTTTTCGTTTTTCAAGAACAGACCGCTTATGGAAGGCTATATAATAATAAAAAATTAAAAATTAACATGCACTAACCCATATATTTATATACTTTATATTCTAATAACTTAATAAATTACAGATATTTGGTTAAAGGATTAAATTCGGACATTCATTTAAATTGAATCTGAGTCTCCGATAAATATTTGAATTCAATCAATCCATTCTGAAACGGATTACGTACATAAAATATTTGTTGATTTTAATGCAGTATTTTTTTGTGGTTTCATTAAAATTTTACTTTTTATTTGCAAGTTTTAACTTGACAGTTTCAGGTTTTTGTTAATTTATTTAAATTAATATCCTTTCTCACTTTTGCTTGATTTCTCTTGCAATTTATATTTAATTAAAATCCTGCAAATGGCGGATTTCCCATGTAATTATTGTCTTCTTATTCTATCTGTAAAGCCATATATAGCTGCAATATTTGCAGTATTAATTGATTTTGAAAAATCTTAAAAGTAATGAAATAACAATACGCATAATGCGATTTGAAAGTATATATCATAGGTCAGACATTTGAGATCTCTGACTTATATTTATTATTAAATTCTTACTTTGTATTTCCTCAATTCAGGTCCACTTAATATTATAATTAGATCTTGGAAATACTAACCCAAGACAAAGATTAATAAATATTTTCATGTCTTAAGATCAGCCACGACTAAAACATGTATGTCTTTAAAAACAAAATTATATCAATTATTGGTTATAAAGATTGGTTATGATTACATCAAGTAGAGTTAGTAGATAATAATTTATGATAGTTATACAAACCAGCGATGATAAATATCTATTTGTTTGTAGATTTTTTAATCATCTTTGTCTCACAACAGACAAGCAACAACATATTTAATGTAGGTTATTTAGGTTAATGTAGGTTAATGTAGGTTATGATTGATCTTAACAACATATAATTAGGCAGGAGCTAGTTGAAGATCGACAAAGTCTATCAGACGCTAAACTATATATAATATTACTTTCAGACACATTGAACATATGTCCAGTTTGAACTATTTTTACTAAGAGAAAGTTATATAAAAGTTAAGGCAATCCAAGTGTGGTGAACTACAATCAAGTAAAGCTTAGTAGAGCGGCCATTATTTAAATCGTCTCGGCCCTTTGTTTTGTAGAACGGTAAGCTCAGGAGATAACGACTCGTAACGAACTATGAGATATTAGCGAAAATATTTTAATCTTATATATTACACATAGTTTAATTCACATACACCTATTTGCAAATATTATACCGAGTTTGGTTATGAGAATTAATGCATTAAATTGATTTAGGTTGGATCTACAGAAACCACGTATTGTAAATATATTAAATATTCTAAACGCTTATATCTTCTACCTTGACTCATCAAGCACCGCTTAATTGTCAATTTTTGTATTCATAACTTTATCATTACTGTAATTTAGTTCAGTCCCTGTTGTAGAATGATTATTTCGTGCTAGAATATTAATAAAAGTAATGAAAATTGACGAGGGTTTTTCTTACAGGCACCTTTATTTAAATCACCAGCTGTATACACTGTTACAATTTACGGCTTTATATTTGAGATTTGTTTTAACACATTTTATGTTACGAATATATTCGTATTCTAAAATGTGTAATGTACATATTTTCTTCACCTATAGTATTCTATACCTATTGAATGATTCTCATTTTTAAATAAATTGTTAATGGAAATATTCAATAAAAAAGTATTTAATTTCTTATTTATTATTATTAATATCTGCGACTGTCATATAACTGTTATGTACTGTTTAATTACTACTATATAAAGTACCATTAACGTGTCAATTTGATAATACATTTTCAAATTAGGGCAATTCCAAAGTAATAAGTCAGCGAAGTTTATCAATTAAATGAACATTGCTTCATTTAGTTTCTTTTCGTTCCGTGACTTTTAAATTATAATAATTCGTCACATACTTCTGTAAAGAAATATATTGTTGATGGTTTGATCAATTCACTGACTGGTAGTTTGATGAGATGGTTGATTGTTTGTTTGTTGATTAATTAATGTTTTTATAATTAACAGTTATACGTCTTAAATTATTTTTAAACTGGTATATTTTTTATATTTTAGGGACTATTGTATGAATGTATTTGAAAGACTATTATATTTAGTTAACATGAAATGAAAAAGTGTAAGATAACTTAATAATAAATGTTTTAGAGATGCTTGACTTAGGATTTCACAATTGGAAGGTCAAAGTTAACTACTGTTTTGTATATTACACCAGGCCTCGCGTGAGTAACCTAAATCGATACAATCGAACTCAACATTGCATGTTTTCGATAACTTACCCGAGATCGTAGATTCCTTACTTCAGGATATCTCACTCATATATACACACACAAAGACACAGGGGAATAGTGAGTGAGATAAATTATCAAAACATTTTTTGCATTTTATTGTGACTTCCTTCCTACCCGATTTGTAATATTTATCTCATGGAGCAAATATACATCTTAAGTTTAGATTAAAAAAACTTTAATTTTATTCGGTTTATTTATTACTGTATTTTAGTTGTATATATGTTATTTTTATATATAACTAAGACATAAATTTAATCATTATCCTAAGTTCAGTACAAATAAGGGCCGGCCTTAATAACTTTCAGTTGAAGATTTTACGAAACTTGTAGACTTTATCTTGGTGTTTTAGAATAATAAGTATAATAATATAAAAAAGTTAATTTAATTTAAAAGTCGAATCGAATAAAACATTAGCATATCACAATATGTCCTCTGTATGATTAAGCTTTTATATATTGGTTGGCTTTCCATTCAATTATGTTAATTCAATTAACACTAAACCTACCAAGTACCGGTCAAATTGACCGTTCTTAAACTTTTGTAAAACTTACACATTTTTAAACGTATTAATATCGTTATCAAACTGCATGACAATTCTTAGAATATGCATATAATATTTTCTACACACTTAACTTTTAGTTATTTCCATTTTTATCTGCGTTATAATTTTCGGCGTACCGTACAAACAGGTATACAAGAATTGTCGGTAGGTTTAGTGTTAATGATAATTTTATTAGATTTTAAAACCGAAACAAACAGTGCTTCGAAATGCATGATAAAGTCGTCAACGTTATATGAGTCTATAACTGTCTATATTGAGGAACGTGCTTGCGCTATTACGTGTATTGTGTATTCAGACTACAGAATGTCATGTCGCCAGGTCGAGATCGGAATTGTGAACAAGATAAAGGAGACGTCAAATAATATCCAGTTACTAACAACAACACTAGTTAAATTAAATTTTGATCGACCTTACGTTCTTAGGCTTCAAGGAAATATATGTATGAAAACTTAGTTAATGTGGGAGACATTGTTTTCTCTATAATATTTTCAAAACACGTTTATACATATTTTACAAATACATACCATTATATATTAAATCTTTTATACATTGACCCTTCTTTGGGGTTTTTATTTGTAGAATTAGATATATTATAATGGTTTACATATGTAGATATGTCTCAATATTTATTGATGTAATTAACTTTAGGATAACATAATTAGAAAGCTTACTACATTAATTTCTACAGATATTTTTCTAACATAGGTAAATTTAATAGTTTTTTTCATCCATCTTGTGGTGACTCAAAATTTATAAAACTGTTTATAACGAGAAAAGTAAAAGAAGAACTCTCAAACATAATCAAGATTCCTTTTTGTTTCAGTTTATATTGAGATATATAAAAAAATAAAAGTACTGAAATTTTTATACGTTAATATTTACCGCTGCAGAAGTAGAAATATATGTTTTAATTATATTATTTTCATAGTATACTTTATTTTTGCCCATATCTGTCGGTTAACAAGGTTAGGGTGTCGATTGCAAACCCAAATCTTGATTTAAGTGGATATTCACGTTGCTAAATTGAACATGATGCATTATACGTCCGTACTTTTCTGGGGTTTTCGTAATGAGTGATAGTTCGTTCTTTAATAAACTTATTCTGATAACAATCAGCTAACATATTATGTTGTCAGCATGTTTAAATACCTTTTTAATGATAAGCTTCCATGTAAATATAAAAGAGATGCAAATATTACTTCGTTATCAATTATTAGTTATGTAAACTTCTATTTCCATAGACTATATTCCTTTAAATGTACGATTACGTTTTAGCTGTATAGCTAATAAGACAAAATTACTAATCATTTGCGAGTGCATTTGGATGTTGAGAGTAAAGGGGTATTTTTGAATTCTATTGAATTCTTATACAAATAAATTTACTAACAATTAATCCCCATTCGTCGTATAATAGTTATCTAATAAGAGAAGACATTAATTAAAGTAAAAATACCAAAACTTTAAACTTACACACTTCAAGTTAAAAGGTATTTGTTTAGAAAGTAAAGTACAATATTCATTGGTAAACGACAATAAAATCGTACATTTAAAACAATTCCCAATAAGCTTTATTTACATAGTCCGTTTCAGAGCGGACAGAATTCACATATTTATTATCGGAGACTCAGATTCAATTAAAATGAATATTCGATCAACGAAATAAATGTAATTTATATTAGTACATAACTTATTAGACTTATAACCGGATATTATATATATATATATATATACATATATATATATATATGTGTGTGTGTTTGTAAATATATTTTTTTTTATAAAATTGACATAATCTTCAATTAGCGATCTGTTGTAAATATATAAATGAGGTTAAAGTACTTATTCTTTTTCTAAAAAGTTAATGGGATACCCTGATTGCTCTTATGAGGTTAATTATATAATTGCCCATGTGCAATGGCGGTATGAAAGGCTAGCAGAAAGTTCCCAGTGTAGCCTAAGAAAGCGTCCAGAATTTGCTCGTGCCAGGTGCGTGCATTGCCAGATGATCGCCAATTTTGACGCCATGCTTAAACTCTGTTCTATCGATTTGTCGTTTGCAGAATCTCCAGGCACGATTATATTTGCCGTTTGGTAGCTGCTGTAGCCCTGAAAGAAGCATCAAACAAAGGCCACGATCTGCCACCAAGTGGTACCACAGAGCTTGGTATAAACAGTTGCATGCTCCGTAGTATCACACCAGCCACAGCTGCATCATTGAAAGGTAAATAAAGAAATCCTCTAAGGTAGGATGCAAAAAAAGACCGTATTCATCCCAATCCGATCACTTGTAATGCTAAACGTGTCGGGTCCCAGGTCTTGTGCGAGTTGGACGTGGAATAGGCACTACACTCAGTTGCAAGCAGTAACCTGATACTGGTCGGGGAGTGTGGAAGTGGAACAGCACAAGATCCAACTGGCATATGGCTGTCTACGTCCGGTACATGGGTATGCATCTTAACCATCTGATAGTCCATTTGCCAGAGCAATGTTTAACACAGATCCCCCCGACTAATCGGTGGCAGGTAACTCACGACAAATGGTATTGTGCGCAATAAACTCCCTGCGGACTACAATCGACGTTGGATGTCAGCGTAAGCAGGTCATCAATCTTCGCCTGAACATAGCCCAAGAGTTGGTTCGTTTCATCATTACCGCTGGAACCTGTAGAGGTACGCGTAGACTCTTACGTGATCGTCTATATCCACGTGCAGCCAGAGTACAGACCGGTCCCGACCTTGAACAATCTGAAGACTTTTTAACATATATCATTTTCTAAGGAGTTTATTTTAAAATTTTCAATCAACAAAACGTCTATAATATAATAATAATTTGACTTTATTATATCAAGAGATGAATGAAATGTTATGTATTGAAAATATAACCGAAAATGAGCACTAACTGCAGAATATATTAAATACCTATATTTTGAACAAACATTATTTAACACAGTTTGTGATTCCATTGTAAGGCTTTCTGTATGTACTTGGTTTAATTAAAACAGAGCTACAAAGCTAGAAAGATATAATAATGATAACTTTGCTTTGATTGTTGAGTGTAAATATCAGTCAATATTAAATATAGCGATCTTTATAACTACGAAACGTATTCACTCGATCGTTTTTCGTCGAATTTATTTTGGAAATTCAGTTAAAGTTTTATTTAAACTGCATAAATTTAACATTCTATATCCACTTGGTTAGACCATTCTATATGTTCGTTTATTAAGTAGATTACGTACAAACTAAGAGGAACCTACAACAATACCTATTTATAATATACACATAAATGCAGCATTATCAACATTCAAATTCAAACCGGATGTGTTAAATTTCAATATTGATTAAATTTAATTACATCCTGTATTAATTTTAATAATAAACATTGAAATATCTGTACCTCATAAAAATAAATATAGAATAACGACACATTTGACCAAGATACTTTAGCAAAATAAAATTGGAACCGCAAACGAAATTTGTTTGTTTCCCATCGCTCAGTTAGTTGGTGCATTATTATATTAGTGTGGACGTACCTTGGTAATGGATCATCAACTAGTCTCTGTTAATAAAGTTTCAACAACAATCAGGTTGGTTATATCCTCTATTATGGTAGAGTGAATTGTCAAATACTGTAGACGGTTTTATTTAACTTGAGGTGACTAAGACACGCAATAATTTTAAAGAATTGAAAACTAATATTAAATAATCAATTAATGCATCATAATTGAGTAGAAAACTAATTAATTATACAATAAGTAATTATATATTAAGTACTGAAGTAATTTTGTTGTACTAAGTTATAAGAATTAATTTAAATCGAACAGCGTTCGTTATGAATTCTCAAAATAGAACTGAATCCAATAACAAAACAGATACTGCTCTCAACTCTTTAAATCTGAACTCTCACATGTCTTGCTCGTACAGTATATTGTGAATGCTTGGCAAAAAAATCAAATATTTACTAAAACAAGTTTTATTGAATGTCCGAGCAATATTTATTGTTCTAAAGATTATTTAATAATGCTTCCGTTTTTGAAACTGATACATTTCTAACTCACAAACAAATTACGTCATAATATATATCAATTAATAAGGTTAGGTTAATGATTTAGACTTTGTTGCGTAAAATGTTATTTACATATTTTGCAAGTATAAAATGAAAGACTTATTTGTTACTGAATTAAGGTAATGTCTTTGTCTTCTAAATCTAACTTAGCGAGATAGACGAATAAAACTAAAAGTGTCAATCTATATTAACTATAAAATGTCACAAAGATTAATATTAATTTAATTCAAATATAAAATATCTGTATTCAAGTAGGCATTTACACCAACTTTTTAAACTTCAATTTATATTAAAAAAGGTGAGTGTAGTCAGTTCGTGAGTAAGCTACTACCGGCTCGGAATGCTGCTCTGCACAGATGAGCTGATCAGAAACTCAACAGTTTTTTGTATGAAATTTAACAGTGTTTGATGTATATATTATAATATCCTGCAAATGAGTCAACAACCTAAGTTCCACACATTTCGATCAAATAAAAGCTATACTAAGATCTATTTAATTATACGGTTTTAATTTTACATTTAAAACTAAAACAAGGAAGATCTAAGATATCTTGTGGGCTTTTATAATAAAAAAGGGTAAACCCCACAAAGGATTTGTTATTTTTTATACGACGAATTTTAGGTGGTACGGGTTTGTTTTTATTTCTTGTAATTTTCATGTCTATTACTGTTTTAGAACTAATGTTGTTAAAATTGTACTAAGATGCTACCATAAGTATAGCAATTTGTATAAAAATATCTCTTAGGGAATCACTAGCTTTTAAGTGATAATGATGATAATTCTCTTTATGCAAAATAAATATAGAAATAATTGTGAAAGAACTGCCCTTTAATATATAATACTTTGAAAATAACTAAAATAAACAAGTGTTTATTAATTGTATTACTTTTTTAATTGCAAAGATAGCTGAGCTGAGTTTGCTCAGGAGTGTTGAGAGATAGGGGTTTCACTGGAGATTTTTAACTAAAGTTATACCTAAGAAATCATGGAGTCAGTCGGTTCTAACATTACATTGTTAAGGAGTAAGCTACAATTTTCAAGTATAATCTAATACATTATCATGTATCTGTATGCACACACATATTTGTAAGGTCACCGCCATATTAAGGTATCAAGCTACAGCTAGTTAAAATATGAAAGATGTCGAACTGAATACAGAGAAAATTTTAATAATACTAGTAATAAATATACTAGTATATTGTGCTTGTAATTTTGTGTATAAGTATATATGAATACTTTAATATTATAAGTTGCAGTCACTGATTACCTACATAGAAATGTGTAAGCGGTTCGGTTTTATGGCACAAGAATGCGTATACAGAAATTAATGGCCCACACGAAGAAGTAAAGTAAACCTTATTTCCCATTCGAATTACTTCGCATGTTTGTTTTACGATTTCGGATTCTCATAACTTATACTTACTCTTATACTAAACAATTCTTGTATCTCTTGTAGAAATACTTTTGCTATTAACAGTATTTCAAAATAAGTTAAATGGTTAATTCATACAGAATTTTAGAGACAGACAATTGTTTTTAATTGTCAATAAATCATTATATATATATATGACGATATGTATATACGACAATTTCAATGATAACATAACGATAGATAATGTTTGAAATGAATGTATTTGAAATGAATTTATAAAGCGGTCTCAGTTTAATTTCAATCACAATTAAATCACATCTGACAGACTGTCACAATGAAACAAAAATACAAAATAAACTTATTTCAACGTCTCTTAGTGTTATTATCACACTTATTGTTATATAAAATGTCCTGGAAAAAATTAAACTATTAATTGCTTATAATTTGTGACTTAGAATAGATATTTGATTTGGAATAACGTTTTTTTCTGGATAATATTAATTCTTATTTTATATATGGATCTTTTTAATATCACATTAATTAGTAACATCACCGTCCTGAAACAGAAATACATGTTGTTTTAAATTACTACAATCAGAAATTCTTCATTTCCTTAATTGAAATTCATTTCGAACTTTTAACACTGTTATTTGGGATTGTTCGCGCTCGTGTGACAGTTAACTGAAAAGCCATTTAATGAAGACAACTCAATTCTCCAAACTTCGCGCACAGTACTGCTTGTGTTGACAACTTACATGTATTTTACAGCAAATACACGGTATTTTATACTAACAAAGTTTCCTTAAAACCTGCCATAAATTTAAAAAATGTTAAATTATTAGATGTATATCAATTGATTTTTTTTTAATCTATTTGCTTAGTAAAAAATCAAATTTTACAAAATCTTAGAATTTATTTAATTGGAAAACTAAAAACGTACCTATTATCTATAAAAATATAATTAACTATTTAAATAAAGTTAAAGAGACGGCATTTGAAAAGAAAGTTTTGTTTCTGAGATCTGTGAAAAGCAAGCCAGGCAGTCGTCAGGAATATATTACGAAGAAAATAAATATATTCAGCACATGTCAAAGTAATCAGAACGAACGATTTTAACATTTTTGTCTCTCTGCTTTTCTGAAATTTTGCTTAGGAATTTATTTCAGAATGAAATTACCTTTTCAAAAATAGGATCTTGGGTAATAACATAATTGAAGGATCTTAACTTGTGTGGAAGTTTCTCAATTTGAAATAGGAAACATCAAATACGACTTAACACTTGATTACAATTTCATTTAAATAAAAAAATATCCAGGTATCATAGATAACAATATCATATACAGTTAATTAGTTATAGTTAGTCTGTACATAGCGTATGAACTTATCTGACCATAATTCATAATCTTCTTAGTGATTTATTGAAACCTATAGTCCCAAAATTGTATTGTACATTGGTTTGCAGCATACGAAGTAAGTGTGAAAGATAAAAATAATGCTTTTAATAAATTTAGTTTTACAGTAGTACAAAAAAAAGTCTTCTATTATTATCAGTATAAGCGTTTCTTACTTTACATTCGTTAATGATTTCTAATGTTTTTATAACTTTTTCTATCGCCTCAGTTGCTTTTTTTTAAATGACTATAAAATTATGTTAACTGTAAATTCTAGGTTTAAAGTGGTTAGATATTTGTGTTAAAGCTATATGTTGTATAACGTATGTATGTTATCAGTTACAGTATAACCTGAGGCTATGAAAGCGACCGAGGTAAGATTGCGTTCCACTGCAAACTAATACGGCAATATGATACATCGACCGATAAAAGCTGAATTTTTATCTTGAATTTTGTCTAAATTGTATACAACTTCATATTTAATGAACACAATTCTATAAATTATTGTTATTACAAACAACGAGCGGCTCATCACATACAAATTTTAAAAATAAAATGAGTTGTAACCCAATATTAAATTAAAATTATCAAACGAACTTTTACACACAAATTTTCAAATTCACTGTAACAAAAACACGAAACTCCCTATTCTTTATTATTTACATAGATAATAAGGAGTTTCGTGTTTTTATTAATAAACGTTTATGTGCAATTGTATTTGTTTTTCTGTTTATTTTAAGTCGCAATCGATTGAGTTCGTGATTCTTTTAATTTGTAAATCTAACCGTGAACGCCCTTTGTCTGAAGAACCTCATATGTCAGTATGACACGGCTTGTGTAAATTATAGTCTCATACAGTCTAAGGCCTCGATTTTGTCAACTGAGATGGGATTTCTACACGTTCAGAGCCAATCTTAAGGAAGGAAATATTGCGAGTTAATGTAACTTTTTCGATATGTATTATTTGAAAGAATCAATTTTTTTTTACAAAATATAAACGCAAAAAAGTCTTTGAATTTGAATTAAGAAAACTATAAATAACAAAATAAGATTTAAGGATTTATTACTTAAATTAAACTAACGAAAAACTGTTGTAAGAGTCCCTGTGTTAAAACAATATAAATACAGGGTGGGCCAAAAATTTTTGCACTTTTGAAACATGTCTAGAAATAAAAGTACAAATGTTATTTTGTTTATGATTTATTTAACGTCATTATCATTTATTATTATTTTTTTTAATGACATCGTCGAGATGTGCTCCGTCTCGTAGTTGGCACTCCTGCAATCGACTACGTAAACTTTGGAAAACTCGTTGACACATGCTGCGAGGAATCGCGGCTATCTCCTCGTGGATGTTTTCTTTTAATTGGGATATGGTCGTCGGTTTATTAAGGTATACTCGACTCTTCAGATATCCCCACAAGAAAAAATCGCAAGGTGTAAGGTCCGGGCTTCTGGGAGGCCATGGAATATCACCTCTGCGAGAAATCAATTTGTTAGGAAACATTTCTTTGACCACCGGTAAAGTCATGTTTGATGTATGGCATGTTGCTCCATCTTGTTGCATCCAAGTCCGGCTATTGTATCCTTCAAATTCATGCAACTGTGGTGTCAAAAATTCTCGCAACATTTTCACGTATTCCACTGAGTTCACAGTTACGTTATTTCCTTGATTATTTTCAAAGAAGTATGGACCGATTATGCCCTTTGCGGTTATGGAAGCCCACACTGTCGTTTTTGGTGAATGAAGTTTGATGTTTATAGTGAGCGTTTTCCGCGCTCCATTATAGACAATTATGTTTATTTACGTGACCATTAATGTGAAAATGGGCCTCGTTCGTAAACAATACATTCTCAAGGCTAGAGAATCGCTCCAGTATAGTGTCAGCAAATAACTTGCGTTGAATGTAATCGTTTGGTTTCATCTCCTGTACAATTTGAAGCTTATATGGGTGCAGTTTAAGGTCCAAATGCAAGATTCGCCGCAGACTAGTTCTTGGTATAGCTAGAGCCGCCGACCGCTTACGCCTAGATGATTCTGGATCGTCCCTTACAGAAATTTCAACCTCCCGAATGTTCTCTTCGCTTCTTCTTGAACGTGGTCGCCCAGTTTGTTTAATATATATAATATTAATATTGTTTTACGCAAAAAGCACGCTGTTGTCCCGTGAAGCGCTCCATCGTGACTAAAATTGCATTAAACGACGCATAATTCCCCGCCTGATCCTGAATCCTGATAAAATCTAAGGTCTAAGAATAGAGTAAAAACGTTAGATGAAGTATGTTCTTCACGTAAGCTATTTTATTGATCTAAAGGCAGACTGATTAAAAATACCATATTCCTATTGTAACCTCTTCATATGAATAGTTCTTTGTATGATCAGTGTGATCTTTTGTTTGTCAAAATGGCTGACGCTGTTATAAAGGGAGCTGAAATTTATATTAGCGTGCAGAAAAGTCGAGTCATCCCTTGTCTTTCTATTTTGGTTTACTATATCCATTTAATATCTTAATGTCTAATCTAATCACTAAACCATTCATATAGGAGTATGTTTTAAAAGCATTGTCTTGATTAATAAGTTATGGTGCATTATTTAAATGTTTTTAGCTTTTAACTACGGCTTGGCTTGTGTAGTGGAGTGAGCAGAGACGTGCAAAAGAAATCTTACAATTAAAGCTCTGTATAAATAACAGTGACTGTGTATTTTGCCCACATTAATTCAATAATCATTATTTCAATAAAAAAATATGCCAAAATAAATAATGTCCCTTTCCAAGTCGTGTACTTTTTGTTTGATTAAGACGTAATTATTTAGACATAAATACATTCACGATAACGATATTCACTTAGTTACAATAAGTTTAGGATAGTTCTTAAACTAAATATTTGAGACTACACCGTGTATTTATTAGCTAATATTTTTATTGCTATTTGTTATACTGATTTTACCTTACGTTGATCCTCAATAACAAAGTCGTCGTTTTACGATTTTATATAAATTAAAACTTTTATAATACATTTCAAAATATTGATCTTCGGAAACGGGTCAAGAATGGAGGCACGTAAAGGTAATTATGTAATCTTTAACGTTATCACTATTCACAGATGAATATGCAAAGTGTGTTTTAAATTACTCTGTTGGCATGTTCTTTGCAAAATTGATTTAACTTGAAAATACATTATCAAAGTTGGAACATTACTAATACAGTACATAGAGAAATATATAGAGTTACTAAGCTCCTATTAAGCATTTTATTAAAACTTTTGACTGAACATTTAAATAAATATATACTGTTTAATTATCACTTATAACGTCGCTTAGTTCTTCTCCTACTAATTTATTAGCTTTATTACGGCTCCGACATGAAATAATAAATTAAAAAGCAGTGAACTTAATCAAATTATGACAATCATAAAGTTACACAAAAATATGTCATCTTTATCCTTACTTATATAATAACGAGCTAATTGACTCTGTATGCACGCGCATCACTTATCACCCACAAATCACACAATAATGTGTAATACATCAAAAACAAGCTATTGAATCAGGCTACAAAATAGAGTGGGTGCCAATCTCATACGCGACTTTTGACCCTTCCCGGCCGGGAAGTCCCCTCGTTATATATATATATCTACCAAACAGAAAACTTTGAAAATTCAATTACTACTGGAAAAAGGTCTTTGTCTAATAAATATAGTCAGGAAGTTATAAATTATAAACTAAAGGATTACATATACGACGGTTTAAGATTTACACTTTTATACGGAGACTGTAAGTGAAAATGTGACCTTTGATATATTATAGCATGTCAATATCAAATGTGTTATACGTAATAAGTAAGACACCACACAAGAATAATAATTTACGTCAATATGACATCACTTAGAAACAGCTACCTGTGTTTGCTATTCCGAGGACTATGTTTTACTAGTTACATATAAACTTTTAATCGCAAGAACGATTACAACAATTTATATATTTAGTGGTCATGAAATGATTTTTATGATTGAAAGGTCAAAGTTAACTATGAAATGAATTTGTATATTACATCTGGCCTCCCGTGAGTAGCCGAGATTGACACTAACGAACAGAAATATTGTATCCTTTAGAAAAAATCCAAGAACTAATTGAGTATTTCAGGATTATTGTATTTTTTCAATACAATATAATGTTTTATGTACATCAGAAAGTAAATAAATAATGATATATTGCTAGCATATAAGTCACTATGTTAAGTAATCATTTCATGGTAAAAAAATAACCAACACGAATAAAATTATTTTCAAATATAACTTAACCTGTATGAGATATTTATTACATCTATTTAACATTTTTATTGCTACGTTTGTTAATAAGCACTGGTATAAAAAAAATTGATCAAGTTTAATGAAATAATGAACTTGAAAGCTTAATGATAGAATAATGTTAATGAGCCTTCTTAATAAATACCGTCATGCAACGTAATTATAACAAATTAACACGTCCAATATAAAAAAGATTTATAACTAAAATGCTTAATAATAGTATTTTAAAGAAGCTAAAAAGCTATTTCTTTTTATATTTTTTACCTATAAAATATGTACCAAAGTGTAAAACCTCACAGAGCCATAAATTTAGAACGTTTAACCCAAGTTTACCAACTTTGATGAAACATTGAAGATTACAATAAGACAAGGATTTCTGACACTTTTCAACTTGTTATAATAATTTTGTCCGTTTTAGTATCAGAGTAAAACAAAAACGAAAAGCTCAATGATATCATATAAGTTCTTGTCATTCTGATGTTTGAGTCGCACCAATGTTTGTTTTGCATTACTCGATAATAGCTCTACAGTCCAATGCAACTCTTCTAGAAACGTTATATCCTTTACAAGATTAATCATTTGTTTATTTTTATTAATATGTTGTACAAACTAAAATAAAACTTTAAAGACAATGCTTAGTTGCTTAGTATAAATGGTATGTTACATGTAAAATGTCAGGAATGCTAAGTATAAAGTAATATGATATTTTATGTATTGTGAACTTTACGAAGTGCGTCGTCTTTTCCAATATATAAAAAAATATTTGAATCGGTCGGTTTATTCAATGCTCAGGTACTATGTAACCAGGGAATAAATAAGATGCTTTGACAAAAAAATATTCAAAAAATTTCCTTAATAAATTGCTGTCATATTTGTCCCCATTTATACATTGTCAGAAGTCCAGGTCTATTCATTCACCAACTTTTTAATAAAGGTTTAAAAGACTGCTTCGTCTGAAGTTTAAAAATGATTGTAACAAAGCACTTTAGTAAACTACTTCAACTGTAAATGGCAGCAATAAAGAATATTAATAAACTTTTTAAGCAGACTTGAATAAATATAGGTAAGTGAGGTTTAACGAAAAATTATAAATATCATAAAATAAACTTTATTGCAAATAAAAAAATGAAATGAAATTTTACATGATATTTTGAATACATTTACTTGAGCTACAGATCTTAAACATATATGAATCATAGAATTAAGGACAATCCTAAATCAATCCGCTAACATTAAACTTTGTCAAAAAATTAATCAAATGTACGTGCTTAAAATCTGTCTCTTATTTTATTCTTAAACCAAATTCTTCCAAAATGACTAAAATCTTATTGAAATATTATATCCTTAGCGTAGTGGAAGTTATGTGAAAGCGAAATTATTCAAATTTTAAAAGTGGTTAAAGTTATCTAAGAAATGATAAAATATAAAATTCATGTAGTGTGATTTAAATAGCTTAAAAAAAATAATAAATATGATAAATCGAGATGTCAATATTTGTAAAATCAAAATAAGTTATCGTGACGATTGCATCTTTAATTCACCAATATGAATTCTCCTTTGCAAGAGGTGGAGCTGAATCCTCATTTTATTTAAATTTACATATATTTTATATTCAGATTTATTCTGACGATGCAACGGAGAAGTAAAATTATTCCAACAAGTCGGAAGAAGTATCTTAAAGTGAACTTTATTTGTAATATGTTTTAGATAACTTAAGACTTGAGTTGAATATTCCAAATTTCAGTGTATTTTTGTTCACTACATATTTTCCATTTAATAAATTATATGTTTCTTATGCGCTGCTTATAGCTGCTGGTTTATATTTTTAGGAATTTCCAAAATAAGCTAATAATAATATGTCTTAGCTAATAAAAAAGTAAAATGGAGACATGTTATTAATAAGTAATTATTGTATAATATTTTACATATTACTTATTTCAAATATCCTGCAATATTAACTTTACGACCTCATGTAAGTTTCCGAAAGCATGCAATGTTTTCAATAGTATTTATTGATCTAGGCTATTCATGTGAGGACAGAGTTAATATACAAAAACATATCGTAGTTAACTTTGACCTTACAATCATGATATTATAAGTTAGGCACCTCCTCTACAGTTTTTATTAACTAAATATTATAATTGTAAATAATAGAATCGTAAATAAATCTTGAAACTGCGAATTTAAGCATATTTTTAGATCTTAAGATAAGCCACGACAGATATATATAAGTCGTTGTAAACAACATAGCAGTGCCATTAATAAACATTTTGAAGAGTTCAAACAGTTCTTTTAAATAAATACACCAAGAAGAATTATTACTTAGTTATGTATAACAGTTATATAAATCTTTTTGATAATGTAAACGGTAAATGTCTAATCTTTTTTTCTTCTAAGTATCTCTTTTCTGAGATAATAGACAATCATAAACATTAAGATGTTTAATATAGATTACAATTGCTCTTAAAATAATTAGGCAGGAGCTACTCGCAGTTGCCAGTCGATAAATACATATAAACAATTCAGTGTTGATATGTATTTATATATATGTTGCTTATATTATAATTATATGTTACTTATAGACACTCACACTAGACATCGTTCTACTAAAAAAAAGTTATATAGGAGTTAAGTAAAGTAAGTAAATTCAACCGTATGGAAACACAATCAAGTAGTAGAGGGGCAATTATTTTAATTGTCTCGGTCCTTTGCTCCGTAGAACGGTGAGCTCAGGAGATAACCACTCTACATATACCTATTTACAAAATATTATATACCGCAGCTTGGTTATAAGATTTTGATTATTAAATTGGTATGAAATTTAGCTGTTTCTACAGAGGACACGTATTATAAATATATTAAATATTCTTAACCATTTAATCTTCTACCTCGATTCTTTAAGCACTGCTTAATTGTCAATTTTGGTATTCATAACTTTATTATTATAGTAATATAGTTGAGTCTCGTTTTGTATAATGATTATTACGTCCTTCAATATCAATAAAAGTAATGAAAATAGACGAGGATTTTTTCTTATAAGTACCTTTATTTAAATCACCAGTATACCGTTACTATTTACGGCTTTGTAGTTTAGATTTTTTTTCATTTTCCATTTTACGAATATAATCGAATTTATTTAAAAATGCTTTCTTTACCTTAATTATTCTGTACCTATTACTATTTTTACTTTTAATTATATTATAATCAAAAGTTTAAAAGTAATCAAATATCTAATTTGTTGTTATTAATTTCCATTGGGTATCTTAGAAACGTCATTTGCGATCTTAACACTCTCACATAGAAAAATATATACCTACATAAATTTTTAGAGATGAAAGTTTCCAGTTTCAGAGATTTTAGATGAGTCAGTATATTTACTATTGATAATAATTTGCAGCACTTTACTGCTGATTTTAACCGCTACTTCTCTAACACATGTGATTGCGAGGAAGCACTAAAAATTAAAAACTGCTGTTAAATTTGATTTAAGAAAACGGGTAAAGCATGGTTTTGGGTGAAATATTTTATAACTTATCCCTAAATAGCAGAGATATCATTTCAGTTATATTAACCCTTTTCCAGTACATATTTGTGTAAAAGAGATAGATGTAGATTATTCGCTTTGTGCAGTAAAAAATATATATAGAAATAAACCAACTTACTTTTCTAGTGATTTGTGCTGTGCCATTACTGCGTTGAAACCTCGTAATAATATGCAAGCTAATCCATCACATTTGTGTAATGAACAACATATTATTACATAGTCTTGGAGGTTTTTTTTTGCGTAACTTAAATAAGTAATAAAACAACTTTGATGATTGAACAGTCTTTTTTATATTTGTAAAATAATCTATCTATCACTATAATGTGACCATAGTAACCTTAATTTTATTATCTGATTAAGAGGGCGCAGATATTTTTTTTCATAGAAAGGCGCGTCATAAGTAAATTAGGGGAGCAGGGGCCCAAGCATTTCAAAGCATTTTTCATTTAGGTTTTAAAATCTAGATCAGGATATAGATCTTAAAACCTAAATCAACAGTACTTTGAAATGCACAAAATATGAATTTCTAAACGACATATATAACTACGTCGCTATTGAGAAACGTGCTCGCACGATTACGTGTATTGTGTATTCAGATAGCATGTAATGTCGCCAGGTCACAAGCGGAACTCTAAACAAGATAAAGGAGACGTTCAAATAATATCCAGTTACTTTTATAATAATATTTTTTCTTCTTGTCCGCCTATAGACAGACGCCCATTGCAAAGCATAGGCTTCCCTCAAAGATCCCCAGGATAACTGGTCTTGCGCTACCCGCATCCAGTGACTTCAAATGAAATCAAATCAGTTTACTAACATATAATCCCCATCTTCGTATCATAGTGATATAAAAAGATAAGCTATGTAATATACTCAAGCTAACAAAGTTAAACATATTTCTTTAGAAAGTAAAAAGTCAATTTTCTTTGATAAACTACAAAAAAATCCTACATTTAGTACAATTTACTTAATCAGTTTCAGAGCGGACTGATTGAATTCAAATATTTATTATAGGAGAGTGAAATTCAATTTAAACGAATGTCCGAATTTCATCCTTTGAACATATACATGTAATTTATTTAAGTACTTAATTTATTAGGATATACGATGTATATAAATATGTTTGTATATGAATGTTATTTTTTCTTATTTTATTTACTTACAGCCTTCAATAAGCGGTCCGTTTTGAAATCCTGATTAGTCTTATAATTTAATTCCTTACATAAAGAGTATGTAGCATATAAAATTAAAATTAACTCAGAAAACATTCTGAATATTTGTGCTATCTAATTTATACATAAAATATCATTATAATTGATATTGATCGCCAGACACAATTAATTAACTAAATATGTTCTAAAATTAAAATTTATCGTTTATCACATTTTATCATTAACAAACCACAAATGGTCAGTTGAAATACATAAATAAAGTTGATGAGAAAAGAAGATTATTTTATAAGTTCAAACACACTTATGCTATTAAGTAGTAATATGTATGTTAGAAGGCTATAAGCAATTTGAGTCTTTCTCTCTTTTCAAGTAGAATTTATAAACTCTTAAACATTTTATTGCAAGAGTTCTTGTATTATCTTAAGGTAGGTATTATCTAGTGAATTATGTATAACAATAATATAAACTGGAAAGTTTTACAAAATATTTTTTGATGTCGCATAATTAAAGAGTTTACTTAAACTTTAATAACCTTCGATCTTCTTCTCCAACATATAAAAAATCGTTTGGATTTATTATATCAAGAAATGAATTAAATAATACTGTTTATTGTAATAAAAGCCAAACTCAATACCGATATAACAGCCAGCCATAAATACCCGTATTTATATTACACTGTTTGTTCGTAATATAACTAACAGCAACAAACATTGTTTAACGCAATTTGTGATTCCATTAGTAGTGGGGTGGTTTTCTGTGTACTTGCTTTAATAAAAACAACGCTAACCAGATTGTTTTACCAAACATAGGATATTATGGTAACTTTGGTTTCACTGCAGCCTATATCCACCATGTTGTACCGTTCTATATATTCGTTTATAATACTTTTATTACGTAAGTGACGTACAAACTAACAAACTTATAAAAATACCTATGTATAATATGACGATAAATTCGGTATGAGATCCGGTGTTTAATTTCATTACATTTTGTATTAATTTTAATGATAAACCAAGTTACTATAACAAAATTAAGTTGAAACTGCAAACCTGATTTGTTTATTTCGCATCGCTCAGTTCGGAGGTACATTATTATATAAGTGTGGACGTACCTTGGTAATGGATCATCAGCTATTCTCTGTTAATAAAGTTTCAACTGCAATCGGGTTAGTAATATCCTCTATTATGCTAGAGTGCATAGTCGGAGTGTAGACGGTGTTATATTACTTGAGGTAATTTACACATGAAATAATTTTAAAGAAATGAAAGTTAATATTAAATAATAAATTAATACAGCTAATTGAGTAGCTTACTAATTAATTTAATATTATTAAAACAATTTTGTCGTAGAAAGTCCTAAAAATTATTTTAAATCTAATAATAGTACAGGCAATTTGCAAGAAATATTAATTTTGCCGACGTCTCAGGTAACTTGCTCGTAAACCTACGGTGTAATATGAATGCTATACGAAAAACTCAAATATAAAATTTTATTGTATACCATAGCGTTGTATATTTATTGTGTAAAATAAGAAAATATTTTCATATCCCTGTAAAGTTTATTTAATAATATTTCATCTTTTAAAATTGATACATTACCTACTAAAAAAAAATTCACTTATAGTAATGAAATAACATATTAAATTATTTAAACTTTGTTATGAATATTGAAATCTATTTACAATCGTAAGTTAGCAAATATAAAATGTAAGACCTAAATGTTTTGAATTAATTACAGACTGTTTTGTAAATCTAACGCAGCTAGATTCGCATCTAAAAAGGTAACAATGTATATAAACTATATGATGCCACAGATATTAATATGACTACTATGTAATACAATAACATATACACATATTAATATATGCTAGGTCAAGTTGCATCAAGATATATCTTATTATTTTTATCAATAAAATATGAAAGATGTAGAACTGAATGGAGAAAAAATTTCCATAATTCAAATGGAACGTGCGTGAAATACTAAGTCAGCGAAATTGATTACAACAACATTTCTATACATTGGACAGAAGTTGTTTACATATACATATGGATATTTGAATATTATTCCTATAATTATAAGCTTGAGTAACTGAATTAAATAATTTTAATTACTTGTTTTTTTTCAGACAGACCTTTTCGAGATACACATAAACAGAGACAGGTAAACGAATACGGGTATAATATAGAACAATATTGTTCAATTGTATATCTAACTTCGAGTTACAGTCAAGGCCTTGGTAGAAACAGTTTTCACCTTCAGTAAAGTAGAATCACTTAAGACGACATCAACAGTATGTTCTAGGCGATAAAAGAAGTTACGAATTGAATATATTATGAGTCTGGCGAAAAGTGTATCGACCATCGGCAGTCTTGATTTGATACTTTAGGTAAATATTACAAAGTGGGAGGTATATATATTTATATAAAATATATAATAATAATATAAATAATAAATGTCTAAATTTTATTAGGATAAAAGAATAGAAATAAAAGAGTAATCAATATTTTAATTAGTGCTTATTAACATAATTTTATGAATATATTATTAAATGTGAAAAAAAAAATCGTCTAAGGGACATATTATTATAGTGCTCTTCTTTAGTGACAGTGGCTACTCTTTCAATTAACTGATGAAGATAAAACGTTGAGCTTCTAAGAATGTTACTAATTAAATAATAAAAAACCTTATTGGGTAAAAATAGTAGTTTATGTATCGAATTCTTCATTTTATTAAAACAGGATACTTATAATGTGATTCTATTCGCAATAAAGAAACTTTCCAGACATAAAACGTACCGAAATATTACATGAATACAGAATGAATATGAGCTACCGTGTGAATGTAGAACGATAGGATATGACCGTTTTCTTTTTTAGTCTGAACAATCTGTTTTTAAGTAAAAGATACATTTAAATTAGTGTTACTTTAAATAAAATATGTATGTTACCTATTTTGAATTTATATTTACCAAACTTCATTATCAGAAACCAGTTTAAAGTCTCGGTTTAATTTCAACACCACAACCTGACAGACTGTCACAATAAAACAGAAATACAAGATAAAATTATTTCAACGTCACATACGAGTAGTGTTATAATCGCACTTAGACTACCATTTCATAGAGTTATGAAATGTCCTGGAATAAATATAAAACAAATATGATGTATATGTTTAGAGTTGTTTTGTTCTGGTAAATGTTTCTTATTTCATATCTAAAGCCTTTTATATAACAATAATTAATAACATCACCGTCCTGAGACACCATCTTGTTTTAAATTAATATCAATCAGAAATTCATTTTGAACTTTTAACACTGTTATTTGGGCTTTTCAGTTCGAATGACAGTTAATTGCAAACCATTTAATGAAGACAATAACTTTCCAAACTTCTCGCATATAACTTAAATGTATTTTACAAAGCTCACATACACGATGTTTCATACCAAGAAAGACGACATTAAAATATTTAATAGAATTACGATATTTAATAATAGATCAGATTATATAAATAGAATTAATTTAATTGGATTACTTTTTACCTACTTCAAAATAAGGTTAACTGTCTTCTCCCTCTAGATATCTAATTTGGAAAACTTAACTATTTTATATACAGTAGTTAAGTTATCAAACTATATAGTTGAGAGGCCAAATCTGAAAATTATGTTTATAAAATATCTACATATTCAGCGCATGTTGTAGTAATCGAAATATTTCTTAGCAATTTATTTGAGAATGAGGTTACTTTCAAGGATAGGAATTAGTATTATTCTACCCTTAAAAGAAAAACCTTTAAAAAAAATGCCATATTTTCTTAATTTAGTATAAGAAAAATTTAATACGACTTTACCCCTTGAATACAGTTTCATTTAAAGTTTAAATTTTTTAAGTATCATAGATAACAAAATCATATGCAGTTAGTCTGACATACGTACAATGTGCAGAACATATCCAAACGTAATTTTTATTCAGAAAATTGGATTGTCCTACGTAGCCTACGCAATAATGTGTGTGAAGAAAAATATAATACTTTCATTTAATGTAGTTTTAGAATGGTGCAAAGGAAAGTGTTTTAATTATTTGTCTCTTTTCTTTATTATAAGAAATATTAATATTTTATTGTACAAGAGTTTCCTACTTAACATTTGTTAAAGTCCGAGGAAGATTTTATATTTTCTGCGCTCGCGAAATTTCAGGTGCCGTTTGCATATTAAGAGAAGCGAGCCCAATGTATTGACTCATCGTTTCCCATTGATTTCAATGGGATATCAGTTTTTTGACATGATGTTAAAAAAAAAAATTAAGGATATTTTTCAATTATTTTTTTTAAGAACCATCATCTAATATGTGTCTTTTTGATTGCAAAGTTTCATAATTTTTCGTCAAATAGTTTTCGAGCCAATTCGTGACAAAGAATGTAAAAAGTCTCCAGTAAAACGCTCCGCTTGTGCTTACAAATTTTGGTTAAAGCTGTATGTGTATTAATTACATTGTATGGTGTCAGTTACAGTATATCCTGGGGTTGTATAAGCGAGCGAAGCAAGGTTGTGCACCACTCTATACTAATATGGCAATATAATACACCGCCAGTATATGTAAAAATAATTGCTATATCGAATTTTTTATCGATTGTAATCATTATGTTCGCTATATATAATACGGACTATTGAAAATATAAAATATTATTATTAGCAGTGCCGGTGATTTCATATACCATTGACATGCTGTTGTGTTTGCTTCTATAAAAGTCTTATTTTACGAGTTTATCCAATAAACCATTGGCAATACGGCTTATTTGTTTAGGCAGCCAATAAATTGGAATAGCCGATGAATGGCAGCTTCATATTAACAACGAGCAGCTCATCACATACAAAATTTTAAAGTAGTGTAAGAAAATTGTAGCCCGTTAAAGTTTAAAAAATAAAGTGTTTCATATTTTTATTATTAAACCGATTGAGTTCTTCATTCTTTTATTTTTTTAATGTTACAGTAAACGCCCTTCATCTGAAAAACCTTATACGTCAGTATGTCACGGCTTGTGTAAATTATAGTCTCATACAGTGTAAGGCTTCATTTTTATCAACTGATTTATGAGGTGGTATTTTTACATGTTCAGAGCGAAGTTTGACGACGAAAATATTGCAAGTTAATGTAACTTTTTTTATTTATGATGGTTGACAGAATTAATCTATTTTTTGTTTTTAAACTACAAATACAAATACAATTAAGACTTTCCGTTGAGAAAAATATAATAAATAATTTGATTTAAGGGTTTATTAGTTAAATTTAACGCATTTTTATGTTTAAAAAAACTCTGTTTCTAACAAAAGGAATTTTAATGAGTAGAGTTAGTAATTCGTTCTTAATTAAGTTGACAAGGTTGTTATAAAACATAAGGTTTAAGGTACGGGGTACAGTGTACGTAAAGAAGGATGGTTTCAGATTTATGGAATACTACATATCTCAATTGGATCAAGAATTTGTTCAAGAGTAATTCAGTTTTATGGTTCTTATCGGATCCTAAAATAAGGTATGAGTTTGCCGCCTCTGATATTATTGCAGTCATTTTTAATTATCTAAAGATTTATATATCAAAAATATTTAGGGTAATATAAAATAGTACAGTATATGTGTTCTAATGTATATAATATAAATCACAAAACTATTAAATACATTATTTTGTTATTAATTTTGTCTAATTTATGTCTCATTTAGTTGTTCCTGGCGACTTCGTTTGACTTCCTGTCTTACTCATTGATACATTATGATCATAAAATTTTCTACCAATGACTACATTTTTATTTTTATTATCCAAACCAAACTTTTCCAAACTAAACCAAATATAAAAAATAGGTAATAATTCGGTTTCAAAAGTATATTGTGTGTTCTTATTTATTCTACTATAAAAAATGAGTAACATAATGTAAATAATTCACTCAGAACGTTAAGAAGAACTTGAAGTTCATCTCAATAAAAGTAAGTTTAGTTGTCACAGTTATTTCATTAAGTCACATTTTTTATTTATAGTTTCAGAATATAGTTCTGTCACAGTTCACTCAAAAACTATCCACGGGTAAGATATTTTCATTGTAAGCTATAACTAAATTCGTTCACGAGACCCAACAGTTTCTCGTAGAAGTTTTTCTGAGTTGTGATTTAGTTTTCTCGTGAGTTGAAATTCCAATAAAACAACCCGTGCACAAAACAACTAACGTAAATACGTACTTTTATAAGGAAAATGTAACCTGAAATGACTCTTTTGTTAGACCACATTCGATAGTTTTATTTCCAAAATATTTTCTGGTTTTTTTATGTTCTAATATTAAAGAGTGATTTTTAATGCAAACTTTCGTGGATATTCTTAAACAAAGTAAAGTATCATATATATTTTTTACAATTTTTTTCATCATTTCATTAGTCTTTTGTTTATAAGGACGAATATTATTCCCAAAGCGTATTAACTGCCCCGAACTACCTATTTACTAACTAACTTGCGAACTAGTTAGAAAACGAACTTCAAAATAGATCTAATTAAAATATTATAAATTATGAATACAGAAATTTAATGTCCTTATTTCTGTATTTAAAATCCGTTAGGTCATTACTTACTTACACCAGCAAATAACTTTAATCCATTCAAAGAAAAATAATAAAATATTGATGAACGACAAATAGTAAACGATGCAGTTTATGTTAATTCCTCCTTTGTGAATTCTTAATTTGGTTCACTATAATATCCATTTATTATGTTGATGTCAATTTATTTAAGTACATTCAATTTGTTATGATTTAAAGTTATTGGGCCAATTACTAAACCAGTCATATAAACAAGTATGTTTTAAAAGTTTTGAAAGTGGAGGGAACAGAGAAGTACTAAAGAAATTTTTTTATTAAAATCCTCTGTTAATTAATAGAGTTGTGCATTTTGCGAAAAAAAATCGTATTATTTGAATAAAAAAATATAAATAAATAGTGTCCTTTTTCCAAATCGTGTAGTACTTCTGTCTAATTAATGCTCAAATATGCAGACATAAATACATTCACATTAACAATATTCACAAATTTATCATAATGTCAAGATAGTTGATAAAATAATTATCACTTATACTATAGACTATAGACTTATATAAAGACTATACCGTTTAGTATATTTTTATTGCTTCTGCATTTGGCGCTATTCAATTTGTTGCACTGGTTTTATCTGACCTTGACCCTCAATAACAAAGATTCCATTTTACAATTTTACACATAACTTAAATCTATAAACTTGAAAATTGCATTTCATATTATATTTAATAGGGTAATTATATTTTGCGATTAACTATAGATTTAGCGTTTACTTTTAAATAACTTAGTACAAGTAACTTCATTTCAAATAATATTTATTATTATTTCCTGAAATACGTATATTTTTATGATATTTTATACAACTTAACAAAAAGATTTTATTATTATAACAATATCTATAAACCTCAAGTTATCCAGACAGACAAGCGAAGTGTCTACAAATGCAACAATGTTCATTAGTTTAACATATTACCCTGTTGGCGTGTTCTTTGCAAATTGATTTAACTTGAAAATGCATTATCAAAGTTTGCACATCACTGGAATGGGTAATAGAGAAGTATAAAGTTACTACGAATCTATTAAGCATTTTATTAACATTTTGTTAAATTCTGGAAGAGTATTACTGTTAATAAAAATTTAAGACATCGTTTACTTCTTTTTTGAACCTAATTTATAAGCTTTGTTAGAGTTCAGATATGAAATAAATTAATGAAACAGTGAACAAAATGAAATTATAACAATCATAAAGTTACATAAAAAAATGCCAATTAAGCTCTGCTTGAAGAATCAAGATGGAAGATACGAGCGATTGAGAAAATTCATAAAATATCACAAACAATAGTTGACCTATATAATACAAAATGTACGGTAGTTAATTTTCCACAACAAAGCTGCACTATATAATGTTTTCAAATAGATGTATATCAATTAAACTACAATATAATTAAAATATTCTCGCTAATATCTCATATTACGTAACGAGTTATCTCCTGAGCTCACCGTTCTACAGAACTAATGGCCGCTCTACTAAGCTTTTTTTGAATGTGTTTCGTCACGGTTGACTTAATCTTTTGATAACATTCTTTTAGTAGAACCTATTGCAATACGTTATCAATATTTTATTAAGGTCTTAGAAATTGTTCAGCGTAGAATTCTTTTTTGCAAGAAAATGAAATAAAGAATTAACAGGGTGCTTCTAATAAATAGTTATACATTTGATTGTCAAAAAATATAAACGAAACACACATTCATGTTAGTCACTGAAGTTAAATATAAATAATCGATTGAGAAGTATAATATCCAGAATTTAATTTCCAGTTATATAGAATATCTTACTGTAGAAGACACTGGATGCTGGATCGAGTAAAAAGTCGTGTATTTTAAAATATTTTTTTTACAAAATCCGTACGTTAATAATGAACATATATTTCGAGATCTGTATAATGTACTTAATACATAACAATTATATCTATCACTAGAAATAGTACTTTGTTTATAAAATCATTCAGGAAGTTCTAAATACTCACTAGAGGTTAATACGACGGTTCTGTACAAAGAAACGTGGCTTCGATATTTTATAATATAAAATAACATAGCATAGCATAGCATAGCATAGCATAACATAGCATAGCATAGCATAGCATAGCATAGCATAGCATAGCATAGCATAGCATAGCATAGCATAGCATAGCATAGCATAGCATAGCATAGCATAGCATAGCATAGCATAGCATAGCATAGCATAGCATAGCATAGCATAGCATAGCATAGCATAGCATAGCATAGCATAGCATAGCATAGCATAGCATAGCATAGCATAGCATAGCATAGCATAGCATAGCATAGCATAACATAGCATAACATAACATAACATAACATAACATAACATAACATAACATAACATAACATAACATAACATAATATAATATAATATAAAACGTCACAAATAAGTTATCACTCTGGGATTACTAGGATAGGTAGGTATATTTCTACTGTTTTGTATACTGAGTTTTATTAACAAGTTTTATTCACTATACTATTAGCATTTCTTTAAGCTCTCGACGACAGTTCCATGTGAAAACTTGAACGAACGTCTTTCTTGAATAATGTATGCATAATTTATAAAAATATGTCAATTATACACGAACAAGATTGTACCGTATTCGAATTAACTGATAGGGATGGAGCCATAGTGATAAACATAAAACGATAACAAACCAGATTTATTTTTACAAAATTTTATAAACTATACTACTGCCGGGCACAAATTTATTGTTATAACTAATATTATATTTTCATAACAAGATGTTGATGTACACGTATTAATTCTTGATTGATAATGCCAAGTTCTTTAAAATTTTCGAAGCTGTTATTAAATAAGTAGGTGTAGGTAGGTACTCCACAGTAAAACGAAATAATTATAACGACAGGTAATCTTTATTTATTTATTTTAATCAAAATCTGATGAATCGCCACTGTAATTAATATATGGGATCCATATCATTATTTATTTGGTCATAACACTACAACTATCAACTTAGAACTGTCATCGAGAGAAATGGAATTAGTATAACAATTATAATATATAGTAAACCTCTAATGAGCAAGAACAAGGTAAGAATTTAATAATAAATATAATAGAGATGCCTGACTAATGATATCATGATTGGAAGGTCAAAGTTTCTACGATATGGATTTGTATATTACACTTGGCCTCGCGTGAGTAGCCTAGATCGATACTATTAAACTCAAAAATTGCTGATTTTCAAAGGATACCCAAGATTGCTAATAGAGTATTTAGAGATATTTAATTCTTTACTTATTACAATGTCAATATTACCTTTGTTTATTTAATAAAATATAATCTTTTATGTACATTAGAAACTATATAAATATCGATTATATATATATTGCTATCATATAAGTATTCAGTCAAAGGAGTATACAAAATAAATAAGTTACTTTGAAATATAACATAATTATATAAGATATTTATTACACCCATTTAATATTTTTAACTGTTACCCTTGTTAATTACTCAGTGCTGTTACTAAAAATATTGTAAAAGCTTTATTAACCAATTTATGGTAATACTTGATGGTGAAATTATGTTGATGAGCCGCCTTAATAAGTACTCTCTTGCAAAGTAATTATAACTAATTAACACAGCCAATCTAAAACACCTGTTAATTAAAAAAAAAGTTCAGTTTATAATAAAAAATGTTTATAGAATTTTTTTTTTTAACGAAGCAGCTGAAAAGTTAGCTCTTGTTCATATTGTTTTTACCTAAGCAACATGAAACAATATAATAAGGCTCACTGCTTCATAATTTTAGAATATTTAACCTAAGTTTACCAACTTTGGTTAAACATTAAAGATTACTATAAGTCGAGAATTTCGGACACTTTTAAACTTGTTGTAATAGTTTTCTCTGGTTCAGTGTCAGAGAAAAATACAAAATACATGGTAGATATAACTCAAACAATACGTCACTATAAGATCCTGTTGTTCTGATGTTTATCATACTTTGATTCACGCCAATATTTGTTTTGCATTACTAGACAATAGCTTCTACGTTCTTCAAATAAGCGTAAATTCCTATACAAGATTTGTCATTGTTTATTATTGTTATTATAATATACAAACTATAATAAAGCTTTATAGATTACTCTTGTTTATAAATTATACATATCAGGGTCATATATGTAGTATATTTGTAGCATTATATGTGTAGTACATATGTAATGTAAGGCACTTTTTACTTTATATTTATTAATTTTACATATCCTTTATATTAAAAGTTATAGCTTTTTACCTAGGACATTAAACATACGTATATCTCTAAAAAACTCAGTAAAAATCTAATGATTATTATTTTTTACTTGTTGTTAGTAAATAGATAAAATAGTACATAATAAGTCAGCCTACAGTGTATATATTCATTAACACTGTGTCGCTTTCTAGGATTTGGTTGCTGGAGCGGTCGGTCGCCTTATGGTAGGTAGGGTCAAAACAAATTGAAGTAGTTGTCAAAAAATTTGTTAGTAAAATTTTAAATATCATATTTACTTATCATACTTATATTTATTTATCATACTTATATTTGGGAAGTACGTTTAGCACAGACGGAAGATACGAAATGGATGTGAAAAAGGTGTATTGCTGCCGGTAACAGAGTCAACGGTGCTTTGGTTGCATTGTTGAGACGGCGAAACATCAGGATAGCTGCACATTTGGCTGTACACAATGCGGTTTTGCTACCGACGCGCTTATACGGCAGCCAAACGTAGGTAACACAGAAGAAGAATGTAAGAAAGATAAATGCTGTGGATATGCGATCTCTTCACAAAATATGCGGAGTCAGTCTAGCTGACTGAATTTGAATGAAGAGATCCACAGAATGGCAGGTACTAGCGGAAATGTCACGGTGAGTATTAAGAAGAACGTGCTGAGGTGATTTAGGCACATCGAACGAATGAGTGATGAAAGAATGGTAAAAAAGATATATACAGGAAAATTGAGCAGTCCGAGAGACAGGGGGAGGCCCCGAATGACCTTCGAAAACACAGTATCTATGATATGTGAGGACTCCCCGGAGGGCATGTATGAAGAGGTTGATGTCTGTGGCCGAGCGAAAGAGGTATACAGGGACCGCAGCGTTTGGCGTTCCGTCGTCTCTGGCTACCCCGCAAAGGATTCGGCGTGAAATTAAATAAATAAATAATACGGATTTAATAAGGTCTCTAATACCAATCAAATAATTCAAATTATTCAAAAACAGCTGAGGAACTTAAACATAAAATAAATTGATTAAAAACAACAAATTAATAAAAATAACAATTACAATATAAAGTAATACAAATATAAAATATAAAGTAATGTCAATTTAATAAATACACCTTGTATTTAAAAAATTAATAAATCTTTAGTGACATTTATGACATAATAAGAAATATCGTATTTTTGAAGTAAAAATCGGGGACTCTTAACAAAAAAATACAGTTTCTCATAAATAAAAATAAAGATTAATTGCCTCTCCACCGAATATTATCCATATTGAAATCGGATAATTAAAAATAGGAACCGAATAATAGATAACGTTTATGATAAAAATAAAGTAATACGATATCTTACGGTAATTTTTATATGTCAATTGTCAAGAACATTACGAAGTGTACCTTCGTTTATAAATATATTAAAAACTTTTTTAATAATCAATAAATCGGAGGGAGAGCAATGAAATCGCTGGCAAATATTAAAATATAATAAAATTAGACTGGACTATTAAATCGTCACATACGGTTTAATCAGAGAATAAATGGGATGCTCTGACAATTTAATTCAAATTATTAACATACTAAATCTAATAACCTAACACTAAATTGCAGTCATATTTGCCCCATTTATACATTACCAGAAGTACATATCTATTAATTCACCAACATTTATAAAGGTATAAAGCTGCTTCGTCTGAAGTTTAAAAATGATTGTAATAAAGCATTTTAGTAAACTACTTCAACTGTAAGTAGTAGCAATAAAGAATATTAATAGACTTTTCAAGCAGACTTGAATAAATATAATTGAGTGACGTTTAACGAACAATGAAATATAAGAAAGATTAAACTTTATTGCAATTAAAAATAAAATAAAATTTTACATTTAATTTTTAAATACATTTACAATCATATAATTCAATATTTAATATAGTTTCTGTTAGTCATAATTTATCATGTTAATAAATTAAATATAGTTTTATTATTTAAAAATAAAAGAAGATTAGAAATATCTAAGAAGTGATAAAACATCAAACTCACATAGTGTAATTTGAATAGAGTAGAAAAAATACAAAAAAATGGAGATAATAGATAAAAAAAATTGCATTTTAAAAATATTGAATAAAGAGGAAACTCACACACACGTAGATCTGTTAACGAATAACACAGTGTAAATATTTGTAAAATCAAAATAAGATATCACTACGTATTTAAATCACAATTATGAATTCTTCTTTGCAAGAGATGAAGCTGAATCCTCATATAATATTTACATATATTTTATATTCAGATTTAATCTGACGATGCAACGGAGAAGAAAAATTACTCCAACAAGTCTGCAGAAGTGTCTGCAGAAGCCGTCCTCATTTGTTGTCCGTGAATTAGATAAATTAAAACTTAAGTTGAATATTCTATACTTCAGTGGTGTATTTTTATTTAATACATATTATTAATTTAAATTACTATATGTTTATAAGGAGTTGTTTGTATCTGCTGGTATATATTTTCACTAAAATTCTAAATAAGCTAATAATAATTGGCTTAGCTATTAAAAAAGTAAAATGGAGACATGTTATTATTAAGTAATTATTATACAATCTTTTACACATTACGCATTTCAAATATCCTGAAATATTAACTTTTCGAACTTGGGTAAGTTTCCGAAAGCATGAAATGTTTTCAATAGTATCGATCTAGGCAACTCACGCGAGGTCTGATGTAATATACAAATTCATATCGTAGTTAACTTTGACCTTACAATCACGATATCATAAGTCAGGCATCTCTATTATATTTATTATTAAATAACCTTATAATTATTAATTTTAGGTTCACTAAATATTGTAATAGTAAATAATGGGTCTTGAAACTACGAAGCTAAGATTTTTTTAAGTCTTAAGATAAGCCACGAAAGATATATATACGTCGTTGTAAACAAAATGGCAGTATCGTTAATAAATATTTTGAATATATCATAGATCTTATATATAGATTATAATTGTTATTAAAATAATAAGGCAAGAGCTAGTTGTCAGTCGATAAAGATTTATTAACACTAAAATGTATATTACTTGTAGATACTCACAATAGACATTGTTTTACTAAAAGAAAGTTGGATAAAAGTTAAGCAAATTCAACCGTAGCGAAACACAATCAAGTGAAGCTTAGTAGAGCGGCCATTATTTGAATCGTCTCGGTTCTTTGTTTTGTAGAACGTTGAGCTCAGGAGATAACCACTCGTTACGAACTATCGTTACTTAAATTAGCAACGATTTTATTATTAGCATTATATACATACATTATATACATTATATACATATAACAGTATATAGCATTATATACTGTTTACAAATATTATATACCGCGGCTTTGATATGAGAATGAAAGTTAAGAAACCAGCGCCCGCGCCCCGCTATTGATATCAATGTCACATTGCTTCTAACTTTGTGCTAGGCGCTTAAAATAAACTGTAAACAAAATAAAGTTATAGCTTATCGTAAGAGTGTCCCTTAAAAATGGTCATTTATGTTAAACATTTCAACAAAATTAGAAACAAGCAGTACAAATTTGCATGAAGTTTCTACATATAGCACACATTGTTCAAACAAAGCTTAGAAAATGCCTCTTATATGAAAGATACTTACGAACAGACAGAAACGTAATAGTTTGAGGAAACATTTACAAAACATATTCACGAAAACTGTAGAGAAACATATATATATACATTTTAAATGTTACATTGTTAGAGATATCATTATTAGTCTCATAAAAACGTTGTTATAGATTTTTATTCTGTTGTTTCACTATCTCATATTCACGAAAATGGAATCGTAAGGAACAGTTAGTATGTCATAAGAGTGATATTTAATAAGGTATCCAGGTGAGCAAATTAAATGATGTGTAAATTTACTTACTTGTTGTATTCGATATAATTATTAACAAAAGTGTAGCTGACGTTAATGTCCAAAATTATGTAATTCTATCTTAGTTACGTGCTTTATAAAGACCAAGGTGGCTGCACGAGAATGAAACATTTAAGTTAACGTAACAACTTATTTGGATGATTTACTCCGCCGCCTAGGAGCATATAACAAGGTATTCTACCACCATTTTCATATTGGTCGTCTTTATATTTAAACAATAACACAATAATGTATATTTATGTAATAAATCTCATAATAAATTAATTCTTATTTTAACTTTTACTGTGTCATAATTCGGTTAAAAAAGATCACTATCTATAATATTATATGTTAAAGTTCACATTCAATTCTTTTAATTATTTTAGTTGAGTAATTAATGTAAGATATGCGGTAATTAAGTTGTTAATTTCAGAGTTTCCTTGTAAGGTCAGTTTATGAGAAGATTACAACAATTTATGATGCGTCTCTAGCACAGCTGGACTATCTTGTTAAGCGAAAATTAATAGTACAGTCAAGTATTAAACGTTGTTGTTGCGATATGCACATTATAATATTAAAACTATAAATATGAAATTTTTTTATCGTTCTTATAAAGATCGACAAATTTCTATAAACAATTCCTTATAGACAATTTACTACTGCTGTACTAATTTCACATAATGGGTTGTTCTTATAAGTACCTTTATTTAAATCACCAGTTTATCATTACCATTTACGGCTTTGTATTAGAGATTTTTTTTACTTTCCATTTTACGAATATACTCGTATTTATGTAAATATGCTTTCTTTACCTTATTATTCTGTACCTATTTAATGATTTTTACAATAAAAGTAATCAAATATCTAATTTGTTATTATGAATTTCAAGAAAGTATCTTACAAACTTTATTTGCGATTTAAAAACTCTTAGTAGATTTAACTTCTTGGAGAATATTTACATAGAAAAATATATAGCTACATAATTTTTTTCTTTTAGTTTCTGAGATTTTAAAATGAGACAGTAATGATGTTTATTTATATATACTATGTATATGAGGTTTATTTAAATAGTATAAAATAAGAAATTTCTCTTAGAAATTATAATTTACAATTATCGTAACAATTTTGATGAATTATTTTTAAGTTAGGTCATTACCCAAATAATAAGCCAACAAAGTTTTTCACTCAAGTGAACATTGTTTCATTAAATGTCAGTTTGTTACGTGACTACAAATTTTAATCATACTAAAACTACCTTTGTAAATAAATAAATTGTTGATGGATTGACTGATTGATTGATTGGTTGGTTGATTGTTTTTTATTGATTATTATTTATTGATTAATATATAATTTATATGTATGTAGTTAGTTTCGAGACTTTGATATTCAATTTTATAACTTTTCATATCTTTATACATTTAGAGTTTTATTTTGTGTCACACTGTTATTGGAAAAACTGTTTAAAGACTATTATTAATAATTAGTAATAGTTATTACACTCAGTGGACCTGAAATGAGTTAGTATAAGAAAAAAGTTTAATAATAAATATAATAAAGATGCCAGATTTATGACTTCACAATCATGAAGGCTTGATAATAATTCATAATAATAACTTCCAACCAGAAGGTCAGAGTTAACTGCAAAATATTGTTACTAGCCTACATCGATTGAACACAAGGCCCGTCTTCAGAAACTTATCCAAGGTCGCCAATTTAAGGTTTAATGATATTTGAAGTGCATGTTAATAAAAATATATGGCTAACTCACAACTAAAGTTAGCTATTGTTTTTAATACTTTCTGATAAAGAGTTTTATAGCACTGACGTGATTTTCTTTATTTCTATCACATGTGTGTAGATATTTACTATTTAATATTAAATATCATGAAGATTTCAGTGCAGTGTTTCAAATTCTTCATCTAAGTTGTAATAAAAAAACAATATAACTCTATCACGTTTAATTTAAAACAAAAACAAATAATTTTTAACGAGATTTCCAAGCGTTGATGTATTACTATCCCGAACGATATTCGTCTGCTCTCACGATATTTGCATACTTGCACAAAAGAGATAGAGAAATAAAAAGTGATAAAATATTACATAAATTTGTTTTACTTTCTTCCGAATTCATTCCTTTCCTCTTCCTCTTCTCTTCCTCTTTCCTTTCCTTATCTCGTGCCACAAACCACGTTAAGTATTTTTTTGTCAGTCAAAAGTATATATAGGTTATCTTAAAAAATCTATGCAGAAAATATCATTCTTAAGTTTTTTTGCTACTGTATATAATTATTTTACATATAATATAATTTAATATAATATAACTAAAACATAAATTCCAATCATTATGATAAGTTTAGTAATAAGTAAGGGCCGGCCTTAACAACTTTGTGTTGAAGATTATACGAAATTTTTAGAAATAACTTTATCTTGGTGATTTAATAATAATAATTAAAATGTAAAAATATATAATTGTCAACAAAAATTTTTAAAAGTCGTAAGTAATGTTCTTTTATAATATTACATTGTGTTCTTATTCAAATATGCCAATTAAATTAATTAAATTTCTTTGTATTTGCATAACGCTATGAGCACATTGCTTATCGCTTTTAACACGCAATTGTACTGAACGCGTGAAATCATATACTGCTATTATATTTATAATAACGTGTTGTAAATAGAACATAATCTTAAATAATATGATTATACATGCATATAATATCGAATTTAAAATGATGATTTGTTTATTAGTTTAGATTTTGAAACCTAAACAAATAGTGCTTTGAAATGAACGAAGATAAGATTTTATAAACGATGTAAATAGGTATTTAACTATGTATATATTGATAAATATGTGCGCCTGATTACGTGTAGTCCAGAGGGGAACTCTAAATAAGATAAAATAAAGGTTCAAATAATATCAGTAGTGTCACTTTTATAATAACACTAGTTAAGGAAAATCATAATCAAAAATGTTATTAGTTATGAGTATATAAAAATACTAAATATTTTTTATTCGTCATCCTCTATGTATATTCAATATTATTCATTGCAATTTTTGGAGGCGAAAAAGAAAACCGTTGTTTTACATAATATATGTTTATTTTAGATATTCCGATCCAACGCACTGATTGCGATCCAATATTTACCAGCTTATAATCAAATTGATTTGAAATGAGTCTTTAATTTTCATAATATTATAAAATTTTAGAAAAAAATAAAGACGGTTGATCGATCGATTACAAAGATCGATTATGTAAATATCGATGTATAAAATAATATATTACTTTTAAATATATATATGTATATTTTTATGTGTGACGTTAAAGATATTCCAGTAAGTAAAAACCTTATGCATGTTCCACTAACAATAAAATGACAATCAAGTATAGATACCTTATTAAGAAAAATTAAGTTCTATATACCGCAAAGGAATTCATTAAATAAATAGCACGCAATAGACACCAATCAACCAGACCAATAGAGAAATATGTTATTATTTTCACAATATGCCTTTAAATAATGTCGGAAATTAATTTATTTTCTATTACTAAATTAAGGAATGTTTGCATGAGATTTAATCAAATATTTTATTTTCAACAAAAGTTCAAAAATCAAAGTTTTTCGACGAATTATTTAATTTTCTGTTATAAGACTACGTACAACATTCATTGTATATTATGTGTAATATAATAAAGTATATATTATTTGCTGTGTCAAATAATATATACTTTATTGTGTTAAGGAATAAATAATTTTTACCAATACATAACTGTGTACATAATCATAAATGTCAGGTCCGTATTAGTAACTTTCCAAGCTACTCTGAAAAAATATAATATAATATTTTTAAACTGTCTGGATTTGGTTCTTAAGATTCATATGAAGTCGTCATGTTTGCGAAGAACTCAACCTACGACGGTTCTTGAATTGAATTGTTTACATGTGTCACATATGAAGTTGCCTTGAAGTAAAATTATATCCGAACTTGGGAAGGTATGCAGGCCTTTATACCTTCACGTCAAAGAGTGACAGAATAGATACGTACAAATTAAAGGTTTGATGTTCCAATACATAAAGACAAATGCTTAGTTATTCACTTTATTATTATATTATACATACTCTGTATTCTTAATTATAATCTCAAATTAGATTACCAATACCTAAAATATTGTTTCAATAGGTTTTTTATTATAAATTATCTTCTGATTTTATGCTTAGATAAAAACTTTTGTTTTCATTAGTCTCCAAAACTGCTACAAACAAATGTCTTGGTGATAACTCTAACAATGGAAATATATGTATGAAAACTTAGTTCCTGTGGGGCATTTATACATATTTTACAAATACATACTATTATATATTAACAAACACACAATCCTTAGGTTTTTTAATGTATAAAATTAGATATATTTTTATGAATGTCTCAATATTTATTCATATAATTTACTGTAGGATAATATAATTACAAAAGTTTCCTAGATTAATGCTGATATCTTACAAACATGAGCAAATTCAAAAGTCTTTTCCACCCTACTCGTGATTACTAAAGTATTATAAAACTTTTGCCTATTCACTGAACATAACGAGGAAAATGAACAACTCTAAAGCAAAACGCAAAGCCAAATTTCATTTTTGTTTCTGATTATATTATAACATATAAAAAACATAAGAACTTTTGTTCAGTGCTTTAACATTTACCGCTGCTAAAGAATAAATATAAAAAATACAAATCCCTCATGTATTTACGGCTTTCAGAATTTAACTGCTGTGTTCACTGGATTGATGTGTAATTTACGTTTTTGTATTCATTTTAATGGAAAAAAATAACGAGCAGCGGTAGTTTTAGTATCTATTATATATAATATCAATAATAAGCTGAAAAATGTACAGTTTTATTTCCATGAAGTAGTATTACAATTGATGGCATTTTTAATCGAGGTTCTATCATGTTACTTGACAGATAAAATTTATTTAACAAGATAAGGAAGCCACATTTGGTTATGGAGTCGATAGGAATAATCGATTTACTAGTCACAACGAAAAGAACTCATTCATCACGGTATATTGATAAAAGATAAAAAGATAACTCAATAGATTATAGATGATAACAAATAAAACAAACTATAGAAGTTGATATGATAAATAGAATAGCAGTTATGCTTTTGACCAGGTATACTTGATATCCATATAGCCAAATCACACGTTCGTATATCACTAGGAGTATTCATATTAGATAATAAGTAGACTTATTCTCTTAACACATAATTAGGTAGTACTTAGCTATTCCTAGCAGTTTTAAATACTTTTTCATTGGCAAGCGTCCATAAGATAAGCTATGTAAACAATAATCGATATTTACAATGGCACTCTTACATATCGATTCCTATTAAATTGTTCAAACTGATTACTTAGGACGTATTAATTCTAATGTACCTTTTATCTATGACATAAGATTAATTAGGTACTTTTTGAGGTATCACTGTCAATTGAGAGTAACGTGGAATTAGTTAAATTTTACTGAATTCAGTAAACAAAATAATTTACTAACATTTATCGAAATATTAATTGAAATAAATACATAAAAATCTTACATTTAAAAGCTAATAAAATTAAAATATATTGGTTTACAATATACGAGTATATAATATATTTTCAAAGATAAAACATAAAAAAATACTACATTAAAATCAACTTCTAATAAGTTTAATTTACCTAGTCCCTTTCAGAGCGGATTGACGAATTCAAATAATTATTATCTGAGGCAGATTCAATTTAAATGAATGTCCGATTTTCATTCTCCAACTAAATACATGGAATTTATTTAAGTACATAATTCTTTTCACTTGTAACAGGACATACGATATATATATACAAGTGATCTGTTGTAAAATAATGTTTTACATGTTCAAATACATTTTCGTTCCCTGGTAATAATCTATACGTGTTAGGCCGCAAGCGATTAGAGACTACTCTTTATCAAATGAAAGTTGTTGTTGAAACTCTTAAACATGTTTAATGTGTACTTTGCAATAAAATGTCGGGTTCGTAAAACAACTTAAAATAAGTATTATGATATACTAAATACTGTGTATAATAATAATAATTAACTGTACATGAAAAATTTTACAAACCATTTTTATATCACATATAAATTTAATATTCAATGAACAAGAACTCTATTAAAAAAATCGTTTGGATTTATTGTATCAAGAGATAAATGAAATAGTAGTATTTATTCAAACAAAAGCCAAAATAAATGCTTAATGCAGAATATAATATGAGTAACAACCAGATATATATATATATATCTATATTTAGATGATATTATGTTTGTTCATGATATACCTAACATCACCAAACATTATTAACTGCACTTTGTAATTCTTTAGATGCGGTTTGCATTTCAATGTATACTCGGATTAATTAAAACAATGCTTACAAAATGATGTTATCAAATTTAGGACATTATCGATAGCTTTGATTTAACTGTTGAATGTAAATGTCATCCAATATTATACAGACCGATGTTTTTTATTTATAACAATTAAAGACATACAAATTCGCATATTGATTTATTTACGTGGTATAAATTTTAAACTCTAAATCCACTCAGATGGACTGTCCAATATATTACTAAAGTGTTTTTTGAAATCGTATAAATAGTAATGGTACATGGGTGACGTACAAACTGACAAAATTATATTCATACCTATTTATAATATGAACATAAATTCGATATGAGATCCGGTGTTTAATTTCATTACATCCTGTATTCATTTTAATGATAAATATTGAAATATCCATACCGCATAGATATTAATATCGAATAACGATACATCTGACCAAGTTACTATAACAAAATTAAGTTGAAACTGCGAACCTGATTTGTTTGTTTCGCATCGCTCAGTTAGAAGGTCCATTATTACATTAGTGTGGACGTACCTTGGTAATGGATCATCAACTATTCTCTGTTAATAAAGTTTCAAGTGCAATCAGGTTGGTTATATCCTCTATTATCGTAGAGTAAATTTTGTGAAACTATAGATATGCATTTTTAAAAATTGTATAATATTTTGCCGATAATATGTGGTTCTTTTTTTAATTTATATCAGTGGAGTTTGTAAAAAATTTCGGAGAATTTTCAATTAACTTACTCGTACTACCTTGACAAAACGAACAGAAATCGATATATCTTTAAAAAAAAACGATATCTTCAAATATATAGCAATAATATAATACTCGTAAATATATTAAATTAGTGATTTAGACTTCGTTGTGTAAAATCTTATAAATGCAAATATAAAATGTAATAGTTAAATGTTTCTGAATTATTTAAGGACTTTCTTTGGAAAATCGAACTCAGCGCGATTGACGAAGCTAAAAAGGCAATAATAACAATGAACTACTTAGTCTTGACATCTAAACTATTATCATTATCATAACATTATCATAGTAATATTTATCATTCATCATATCATCATCATTAGACTGTGTTAGTTTAATACTTTAATAAAAAACCATTAAAATATATAAAGCTTATTCGAAGTGATCTCCATTGGCTGCAATACAAACCCTAAAACCAGTTATCAATAGCAGCACGCACTCTTTCTATAGGAAAATTTGTTCATTGACCATCGTATGGATTGTTTTAGGGACTTCAATTTTACTTTATCACTGCATTTAGACCCAATCTGACTGACCATAAACCATAATCCAGTGAATTAAGATCAAGACTAGATGAAGCTCAGCTGAATGAAGTCCGGAACGTTCGTTTCTAATCAAGATTGATTGGATCGAGCTTTATGACTCGACGCCGAGTATTGCTGAAGGGACCATTCTTGGTTATAGAACATGATGTTGTTATGGAGCTTACCTGTCTTTTCAAGAATGGTATTTTGATATATTTGTTTTAAAGTTTTGATACATTTTTCACAAAAATATATCTCAGTTACTCCTTCATTGCTAACACCCTACCAAACTATCACTGAAGTCGGATAATGCCCGTGTTGTACACAATTAACTATGTATGTTATGATTTTAACTTTGTATGTACATATATGTATATTACTTCAGTAATTATAATATCGGGCTACGGAATACCTAAGTAATAAATGTTTTTATTTAAATGTTATAAAATTTATTACCTAGATAACAAAATCATATGCAGTTAGTATAACATATGTTCAAGGTACAGAAATAGTCTGGGGGTAACTTTAAATTTGTTTAAAGGATTATTATAATCTGTAGTCAGTAAATTGGTCTGTTCGTGTGGTTTGTAGTCCAGAATTAATGTCTATAAACGATAAATATGTCACTTTTAATTAATTAGTGCTTTACTATTTGTCTTTTTTTATTTATTTAACAGATTATAAATTCTTAACGTAATTATGAATTATGTTAACAATTTAATATATATCCGTATAAGCTTTTCTTATTATTGTTTAATGATCGCTGATATTATTTTATCGTTTTTTTTTTAATACAAAAATATTTAATTGTAAGCTTAACGTAGTGAAAAATTTGTGTTAAAGCTATATGTGTATTACGATGTATGGTATCAGTTACAATATCCTGAGGCTGAGAAGCGATCGAGGCAAGATTGTGCTCCACTATATACTAGTATGACAATTTCTATTTGGAACGTGATCATTATATAATTCATATATGCTATTGACTATTGACCTATAAAATATTATTATTATTATTATTATTATTATTATTATTATTAGCAGTGGCGGTGATTTTATATACTATTGATATACTGTTGTTTGCTTCTATAAAAGTCTTATTTTACGAGTTTATCCAACAAACCATTGTCAATATGGCTTATTTGTCACAGCAACCAATAAATTGGGATAGTTAATGAAATACATCTTCATATAAACAACGAGGGGCTCATCAAATTATTTTTTTTTAGTAATGTAGTAAAAATGGTAACCCAATATCATATTAAAGTTTTCAAATAAATTGTTGTTAATAATACAGAATATAGTGTTTCATGTTTTTATTACTAAACAGTTATGTGCAATTCGTCGCAACCAATTGAGTTTGTTTTTCTTTTAATAAATAAAGCTAATCCTAAAAACTGTTCGTCTGAAGAACCTCATAATTCAGTATGACACCGCAAGTGAAAATTATTGTCTCATACAGGCCTCACTTTTGTCAATTGATGAAAGAGATAGTGTTTTTTGACATTCAGAGAGAAATTTAAAGATAGAAATATTGCTCTTATTCTTATATAATATATTCGAAATATATAAATAACGCAAAAATGTTAAAGGGTTTATTAGTTTCCTATAAATAGTAAATGTTGTTAGCATTAGTTATAGTCATTTGTAATATAAAAGTTTTTAACAGTTTATTACCTCATAACATATCCAATCTTATTATAACTAGAAACTTATTGTAATTAGAGAACCGAAAAAACTTACCATTCGAATTCGACGAATACAAATTTTATAAATTATGAATACAGAAACATAATGAAAGAACAACATACACCACTATATTTAATATGCATGAGTCATAAGTCACCTTAATACAGAATTGTAATCGACTCAAGGGAAAATAAGGAAACATTGACGAACAGCAAATAGAAAACGATACAGTTTATGCTAATTGGATAATATTTATAATCTTTACTCCAATTAGTAACAAAAGATTTTATTTTATGAGCAAAGGACGAAGGATTGGACTTTTATATTTTATAAAAATTAGAAAAAACAAACATAGTGTCTTATTTAATCCTAACTGATTGAAAAAATTGCCTGGAATGTAATGAAACTAGGTGAGATTTTAAATGATATTACACTTTTTTTAATTCTTCCTAGGTGCTAAAAGCAATATTAAAAGTCTTAGAATAGAGTAAAAACCTTAGATAAAGTATGTTCTACACGTAAGCTGTCTTTGGCCTTCAGGCAGACTGATTAAAAATTCCATGTCCCTACAGTAACCTCTTTGTATGAAACGTCCTTTGTGTGTTCGGTGTGATCTTTTGTTTGTCAAAATAGCTGACGATGTTATAAAGGTAGTCAATATTTATATTTGAGTGGAAAGAAGTCGAGTCATCCCTTGTCTATCTATTTTGGTTAACTATGTTCATTTATTATCTTAATATGAGTTTATTGAAGTAGATTTAATTTATTCTGTCTTAAAGCGATTGGGTCAATAACTAAACTAGTCATATGAGTATACGAGTCTGTGTTAAAATCTTTGTCTTGATTATTAAGTTATGATGTATAATTTATATTTTAATAGATTTCGACTGCGACTTCGCTTATGTAGTGAAGGGAGTAGAAAAGTACTAGTGACATTTTATAATTAAAATAATCTCTTAATTAATAGTCTGTTTGAGAAAGGAGAATCTTGGGCCCCTGTACTACGGCCTAAGTGGAAAGAGGTTCAAGCCTATTCGGTGCGAGGATACAGGGCTTCTTTTCCGGGGGATAGTCACGGTATCATTTCGGGTACTTCTCTGGTCGGAGTTTTTACTGTTAAGTTGCTCTCTGAAGAGAGTTTCTCCAAGCAACAGACATTGTTAGGATTAATCTTCGTTGAACGTGACACCACAATTGTGCTTGGAGATCGTTAGTCTAAACTTGGTAGGTCTCAGAATATTGCCCCTTTCTCGCTGGACTCTTTTGACCACCAAGCCGAGGGGTAGAAGCTTGTGTTGGTGGTTTATTCCTGTTAACCCAGTGTCTGCTCAGTGGGGACCTGAACAGTGGTCTATCTACATGGAGACCGCCGTTGAGGGCGTTGGGCTTGGACGAGATATTCAGGCGTTTTGAGGGTCGAGTTGAGAGCTAAGTGATTGCTGGAGGCTTTGGAGAGGCCGTCATATACTTAAGCCTCGATTTCTTCGGAAGTGTGGTTTCCGGACTGGATCCGACTAGAGCAGGACTTTAGCCTTCTGCTGTAGATGGGCTTAGGTGGGGGAGAGGAAATCGAGCCTTTAGTTGCGGGGTGTCCTCTTCGTAGTGTCCGTTGGGATGGCGCGGTTATTGTGTATGTACTATCTAATTTTCTGTGTAATAAAAGAAAAAATATTTTTAATCAAGATTTTAAAAACTTCGCTCAATTCTTCTTGTCATAAGTTATTAGCTTTATTAGAGTTCTGACACTAAATAATAAATTAATAAAACGGTGAGCCCAATGAAATTATGACAATCATAAAAATACACAAAAAATGTCAATTAAACTCTGCATGAAGAATCAAGATGGGAGATACGAGCATTAAAGAAAAATAAAAAAATACCACACCCAATTGTCTATTCATAAAATAATTACATACGGTAGTCTGTTTTCAGTAAACAAGCGGCTGTATATAATATTTGTAAATAAATGTATGTTAATTAAACTATTCGTATAATAAAACTGAAATATTCTCGCCAATATCTCGTAGTTCGTTACGAGTCGTTATCTCCCGAGCTCACCATTCTACAGAACACCTTTGTTCTTGGTCCTTACCAAGACGATGCAAATAATGGCCGTTCTCCTAAGCTTTACCTGATTGGATTACTTTACACAGTTGGATTGATTTAACTTTCATATAATTTTCTTTTAGTAGAACTTATTGCAATTTTTTATTAAGGTTTTAGAGATTATTCAGTTTATAAGTGTAAAGTTAGTCTAGTATACTTTTTAATAAATGATAGTTGTACGATTGAGTTTAAAAGAATATAAACGAAACACAAACTTAAATACATTAAATATTTTAATTAATATCCAACAACGCATTTAATATTAACATGCAATATTACAAGAATTAAAATATAATTAATCTGACGACAAATATTATAATCAGAATTAATTTATTGCCGAGTTGTTTGTGTCTTAGTAATATCTTACTATAGAATATCCTGGATCCTGATAACAATTGTACCTGTCACATGCTACTAGAAAGAGGTCTTTGTCTATTTAATAATTCTGGAATTTCTAAATTCTAAACTAAAAATAAGATGTTTCAAGACTACACTTTTACACCTATTTATATAAAAGCTGTACAGAAAAACATATTTACATATATACAATGATTTACTTTTATTGTAAACGTTAGAAATAAACCATCGTATAAAACATATTTTACGTCACTATGACATCACTTTGGAAAACCGTGTTTATATTGTTTCGTGTATTGAGCTGCGTGTCAACTCTTATTCGCAAGACCGATTATGAACAATTAGAATATTTAACCTAAAATATACAAATATAAGGTAAATATTTAATAATGAATATAATAGAGATGCCTGACTTATGATTTCATGATTGGAAGTCAAAGTTGATTTTGAAATGGATTTGTATATGTCTTCGCATGAGTAGTCTAGATCGATACTATCAATGTCAAACATTGCATGCTTTTGCAAACTTACCAAATAAATTACATTACATTACATACATATACATTATAAATTTAATACATATATCCTGAAATAATAAATTTGCGATCTTTCTTAAAATGCATGGTGAAAAAAACATTTCATACTCAAGTCATCTTTTGTTTTTAATTCGATCCCGCAGAGACTTTTATGACACTGAGGTGATTTCCATTATTATCCCTCTTAACGTTACGTTTGTTTGTTTATTTGGAGATTTTATAAAATTTTAGGGAATAACTTTATATGAGGATAATTAGTAAAATAATATAGGGAAGTTTATTTAATTTAAAAGACGAATATAACATAAACATATCGCAATATATATTGTATAAGCACCATTGTTTTTGTTTTATTTTATTCTTTCTATAAGGTTGGCTTTTTATTTAAAAATGTCAATCTTTCTATTAAATTAATTTATTTGACACTTGTGGTTGCATTTCTATGCATATTTGCATAACCCAATATGCAAATTGCTTATCATTTTTTGCATGCGATTGAACTTATCGCGTGAATTCCATTACTGTTATTATATGTAGTAAACAAAACGCCATATTTCGCTAGTAATATGATTATATATGTAATATTTCATATTAACTGAATTATTCTTTCATTGATATACATTTAAGAACCTAAATAAATGGTGATTTAAAATGAATGAAGTATGAATTCGTAAATGTATAAAGGTAAGAGTGTAAAACTATGTCTATAGTGAAAGATGTTCAATTAATATCTACTTACGTTTATAATAACAGTAGTGTAGGTAAATTTTTAAATATATTACGAGAATGATTTAAAAAAAATACGATTAAAACTTTATGTTATGTTATGTTATCTGAAAATGAGTATATACTATAAAAATACTAAATATTTTGTACCTATGTTTGTAATTACATTCGTCATGCTTTATGTTTATTAAATAATATTAATATTTTTTTTGGTTGGCGTAACAGTAAAAAAAAAAAAAAAAAAAGAAAAGAAAAGAGTTTTATACGTGAAACTAATTTGGACAAAAAGTAATTTGTATTTATCATAGATTAAATTTTAATATTTTAAATATTTAATAAATTTGTTACATCCCAATTAATAGTGTTGCTGTTAAGGTTAAAGATATTTCAGTAATAAAATGTAGCAGCTAATACAAATAATAATACAATAAAGAATAAACTCTTACATACGTAAGTGAGAAAAATAATGTCCTATATATTAAGAAGAAATTAAATATTTTTTTAATTGCTAAATTAAGAAACGATTGCATCAGATTTAATCAAATATTTTTATTAGGTATACTTATATCTAATGCAAAGCTTTATTAAATTGTCTGTAATACGTTTTCCTAACTTCATAGACACAGAAATATTATATAACATATTCTGTTAAGGAAGAAAAGTACTTTCCGCTGGTACAGAGCTGTGTGTATAATCATAATTGACAGATTTTTATTAATAATTTTTCAAGGACTCCAAATTGTATGAATAAAAAATATTATTTTCAAAGTTTTGGTTTTAAAGATTTATATTAAGTCATTATGTTTGTAAAAAAAACTTCACCGTTATTGAATTGAATTGTTTAAATGTTATGTTTAAATAAAACTTGTTGTTTTCATTCTATTCTAAAGCCGCTACTAACTGATGTTTTAGTTTACAATGGATATATACTCGTATGTATTAAAATATACTTCATGTTTGATAAATTGGTTTTTCTATAAAATGTTCAAAACACACATTTGTATCTATCTTACAAGTACTTACTATAATATATTAATAATTTTATATAGTTATACTTTACACTAAGTATTTTAATTTATTTAACTAGGAATAATAATTAATACTACATATGTTTAAATATTTATTGATATAATAAACTATTCGATAATATAATTACAGAGATTAGTAGATTAATGCCATATTTACTAGATATTGACCAATCAAAAACAAATTAAATATTGTTTTCCATCCTACTCTTGGTGACTGAAGAAGTATAAAACTTTTGCCTATTCACTGAATATAACGAGAAAAAGAAAAAGACGAAATCTCAAAGCAAAATCAAGTTTCAACTTTGTTTCAGTTTATATTATAATATAAAAAGAAATAAAAGAACGAACATTTTAATACATTAACATATATGTTTCTAATTACATAATTTTCTAATTTAAAATATAAGATATCCTTATGTTTGTACGGCTTTTGGAAATGTTACTGCTATATTTACTGGATTGATGTGCAATAAGTTTTTTTACATGTTGTACTTCTCATTTTAACAGAAAGAAAAAATAATTATCATCAGTAACTTTAATAGCTTATTATATATGATATAATATATATATGAGAATTATTGCTAAGAAGTAGTACCTAAGTACTATAGGTGATGGTATTTTAATCGAGTTGATATGATCTCAAAGCGTCCTCCCATGGCCTCCATATAACATAGTATAGTTTATCGTTCCCATACTAAACGGAACCAAATCTTTATTTTTGCTATTATAGTTTTATATCCATATTTCTAAATCAGTACGTTACTAAAAGAATTTCGTACTAGGTTATACGTTCTTTAATAAACTTATTCTCATAACACTTAATTGGCTATCACCTAGATGTTATCAGCAGATTTAAATAGGTACTTTTTAATGACAAGCTTCGACATAAATATGTAAGAGATGTAAATATTAGATATAAGATATTTATTTATTCTTACAACGGCTACTCTTTCAATTAACTGAAGAAACGTTGAAGCTCTTTATAAATATATAAGTAAACTAGCAGGTTACCCGTACTTCGCGACAGACGGCGAAATTGATCAAACATTTTGTTTGAATTTCCACACCACCTAGAAGGTATTAAACAGGCGCGTTATATTTTTTTGCAGTTTTTTAGCCGTAACTGGAACGGTTTGGACCGTTGCAAAATTCTTTCTTATCGCACCTATTCAATATGTCAGGAGTCTTGTGTCCAAATTTCAGCTTTCTAAGTATTACGGTTTGGGCTGTAGAGCGATGAATGAGTCAGTGAGTCAGTGAGTGTCTTTGTGATTTATATAATATGAAGATAGTAAAAACCTTATGTGGCTTCTTTATTTTAATCAAAGAGGTTACTTAATATGACCTTATTCGCAATGCAGAAATCTTCCATCAATTCCTTCCACTAATTAGTAACATCACCGCCCTGAAACAAATTCATTTTGTTTTAAATACCACATTCAGAAATTCTTTATTTCCTTAATTGAAATTCATTTTGAATTTTAAACACTGTTATTTGGGACTGTTAACGCTCGTGTGACAGTTAACTGAAAAGCCGTTTAATGAAGACAACTCAATTCTCCAAACTTCGCTCACAGTACTACTTGTGTTGACAACTTGTAACATATATGTATCTTACAAAGGAAGTACACGGTAATTTATATCAACAAAGTTTCCTTTACACTGTAACAAATTTACAATTTGGTTAAATTATTTGATGTATATTAGTTAACAATTTTTGAATTGAACCTGTTTGGTTAGTAAAAGATCAAATTGTATAAAAATCTTAGAATTTACTTAATTGGAAATTTAAAAACCTACCTCTATTAGTTATCTAGATAAAGATGATAATTGACTAGTTAAAAACCAGAAAATAAGTTTAACTAAAATAAAGAGACAGCATCTGAAAAGAAAGGGTTGCTCCTGAGATCTGTAAAGAGCAAGCCAGGCGGGCGTCTTGGATAAATCTATGTAGTCAGCACATGTCAAAGTAAACAGAATGAACGATTTTAACATTTTAGCCTATCTGCTATTCTGATTTTTGCTTAGGAACTTATTTGAGAATGAGGTTACTTTTTCCAAAATAGGATTTTGCTAAATGACATAATTAAAGGAATGATTATAATTAATCACATGTGTGGAAGTTTCGCAATTTAAATTAAGAAACATCAAATATAATTATAATTTCATTTAAATTCAAATTATTCACGTAACAACATCGTATGATGTTAGTTAGTTAGTTACAATTAGTCTATACATAGCATATGAACTTATCTGACCATAATTCTTAATCTGCTTAAAGATTTATTAAAGTCTATAGTCCCAAAATTGGTTTGTACATTTGGTTTGTAGCCTACGAAGTAAGTGTGAAAGAGAAATATTATAATGCTTTTCTTAAATTTAGTTTTAAAGGGGTACAAAAAACGTATTTTAATATTATCAGTATAAGCGTTTCCTACTTAAAATCTATTAACGATTGCTGATCTTTTTTATAAATTTTTCTACATAAATACAATAATTTTATGACTTGTTTTCTACTTAATATTTATTAAAGATCGCTCGTTTTTATAATTTTTTGACGTAACTACAAATTTATGTAAACTGTAAATCCAAAGTTCAAAATGATTAGATATTTGTGTAAAAGCTATATGTGTATTACGATGTATCAGTTACGATATCCTATAGAAGCGAGCGAGGTAAGATTGCGTTCCATTACATACTAATATGACAATATGATACACCGACCGATACAAGCAGAATTTCTGTATTGAATTATACCTAAATTGTACAAATTCATATTTAATGAACACAATTCTATAAATTATCGTTATTAGTAGCAACAATGATGGTGATTCAGGCACCATTGACATGCTGTAGTGTTCGCTTATAAGATTCTTTATTTTACTAGTTTGCACAATAAACCATTGTCAGTACATGTCAAATAAGCATTTGCTTAAACATACAATAAATTGGGATAGCGATTGAGTGGCAGCTTCATATAAACAACGATTGTCTCATCACGTACAAATTTTAAAAATAATATGAAAAGAATTGTTACCTGACATTATATACAAATTTTCAAATTAACTGTTGTAAATAATAAAGAATAGGGACTTTCTTCTGTTTATTATTACACTGTTTATGTGCAGTTGTATTCTTGTTTCTCTATTTCGAGTTCCAATCGATTGAGTTCGTGGTTCTTTTAATCCGTAAATTAACCGTGAACGCCGTTCGTCTGAAGCACCTCATATGTCAGTGTGATACAGCTTGTGTAAATTATAGTCTCATACAGTGTAATTCCTCAATTTTGTCAAGTGATTTATGAGATGAGATTTCCACACGTTCAGAGCCAATCTTAATGAAGGAAATATTGCGAGTAATGTAGTATATATATGTATTGTTTGAAAGCATTAATGTATTTTTTGTTTTTCAAAATATAAACGCAGAAAAGTTTTTAAATTTAAATTAAGAATAATATAAAAAACGAAATAAGATTTGAGGATTTATTTAAGAATTAAGGATTTATTAGTTTAATAAAACTAATGAAAAAACTGTTTTATGAGACTCTCGGTTAAAGATTAAAGTTTTATGGTTAAATAAATAAATAAATAAACATGTATAGAATTTTAATGAGTAAAGTTATTAAGTAGTTCTTAATTCATTAATGGATAACTTAATTTGATATTCTTAGGTTTCATGCTTATAGCATCTTTTCACTGAAAATAACGTTCATAATAATCATTTCAATTCTTAAAATTCGATACATTTCCATTTTACACTTCTGTTATAATTCAACTTTTTATTTTATTAAAAAGAAATTTAAATTAAATTAGTATGGCATGGTATGGTAAAATATTCTCAAAAATTGCAAAAAATATAAATATATTTTCTGCTATTTTTAATCTCACTAGGATAAGGAATAAAAAATAAATAAGTAAATAAAAATACTAGGATATGCATTGTGATGTTTGTTAAAGAAAAGTTTGCCTAAAAATTTCCCTAATATCATAAGTACGCAACCTAATGCTATAATAGCTCAAAGTTATTATAGATAAAAAACCAAAAAAAAAAATATCCAGGAATATAATTTAAATATAATAAATGATGAATAAAGTAACTATAATGAAACCACAATGCTTGTCTATATTTTATATCTGTTGAGTCATTATTTAGCTTAGCAATGAAATGTAATCGATTGAATGTAAAAGAAGGAAATATTAATAAACGGCGAATAGTAAAAAAATGCAGTTCATGTTAATTCCTCTTTTGTTCATTCTTGATATTATTTAAAGTCTTTCGTTACTTCAAAGGTAACACGATATATTATTTTTTATTAGTAAAGGACGAAGTTAATAACTTTTACATTTTATAAAAATCTGTTAAAACATTGAACATTGTAATTAATTAAGTCTTAACTCGTCGATAAATATGTCCTGCAATATAATGAAGGTTTGAGGTCAGAAATGTGTTATACTTGACATGAATGTCATGGATGATTTATTTAGCGGCTTTTAATTTCTTATCCGTTTTTCATTAAAACCTGATAAAGTGTAAGGTCTAAGAATAGGGTAAAACAAAACAAAAAGTAGATGAAGTATGTTCATTACGTAAGCTATTTTATTGAACTAAAGACAGACTGATTACAAATTCCATGTCCCTATTGTAACCTCTTTATATGAATATTTCTTAGTATGTACGGTGTGATCTTTTGTTTGTTAAAATAGCTGACGCTGTTATAAAGGTAGCTGAAATTTATATTAGCGTGCAGAAAAGTCGAGTCATCCCTTGTCTATCTATTTTGGTTTACTATATCCATTTAATATCTTAATGTCATTTCTTGATGATTGATCAATCACTAAACCAGTCATATAGGAGTATGGTTTAAAAGCGAAAGCTTTTACAAACTTGATTAATAAGTTATGATGCATTATTTAAATGTCACTAGCTTTTAACTACGGCTTTGCTTGAGTAATGGATTGAGCAATAATCTTATAATTAAAGCTCTCTATAAACAACAGTGACTGTGTATTTTGCCCACATTAATTCAATAATCATTATTTCAATAAAAAAATACCAAAATAAATAACGTCGTCATCCAAGTCGTGTCGTACTTTTTGTTAAATTAAAGCATAAATATTAAGAATTTACATAAATACATTCACGATAACGATAGTCACTTAGTTATCATAAGTTCTTAAAATAAATATTTGAGACTACATAGTGTCTTTATTGGCTAATATATTTATTGCTATTTGTTATACTGATTTTATCTTATGTTGATCTTCAATAACAAAGGGGCCGTTTTACGATTTTACATAAATTAAAAACTTTTATAATCCATTTTAAATTATTGATGTTCGGAAGCGGGTCAAGATTGGAGGCACGTAAGGGTAATTATATAATTTTTAACTTTATTACTATTCACAGACGAATACGCAAAGTGTCTCTAAATGCAACAATCTAATTAGTTTCACAAATTACCTTGTTGGCGTGTTCTTTGCAAATTGATTTAACTTGATAATGCATTATCAAAGTTGACACATTACTAATATAGAATATAGAGAAATATATAGAGTTATTAATCTCGTATTAAGCATTTCATTAAAACTTTTGACTTAAGATTTAAATAAATATATAATGTTTAATTATCCATTACAACGTCGCTTAATTCTTCTATTTATAATTTATTAGCTTTTTTAAGGCTTCGAGACGAAATAATAAACTAAAAAGCAGTGAACTCAATGAAATTATGACAATCATAAAGTTACACATAAATCTATCAATATATATAACTACCAAACATTTACAATTACTACTAGAAAGAGTTCTTTGTCTAATAATTCATTCAGGAAGTTATAAATTCTAAACTAAAGGGATACATATAGGACGGTTGAAGATTAACACTTTTAGACGTAGATTGTAAGTGAAACTGTGACCTTTGATTTATTATAGCATGTCAATATAAAATATTTTATATGCAATAAATAAATCATTACACAAGAGTAATAATTTACGTCAGTATGACAGCACTTAGCTATGCTTTTAATAATTCGTGCACTATGTTTCACTAGTTGCTTATCAATTTTATTAACAAAAAATTAGAACTCACATTAAATTATAATATTTAGTGACCATGAAATGAACAAGTACAAGGTAAGAATTTATTAATAAATATAATAAAGATGAATCTTATGATTTCATGATTGAAAGGACAAAGTTAATTATGAAATGGATTTGTATATTACATCTGACCTCCTGTGAATGGCCGAGATCGACTTTATCGAACTGAAATATTGCATCGTTTAGAAAACTTATCCAAGAAGTAATTGAGTATTTCAGAATTATTGTATTTTTTCAATAGAATATAATATTTTATGTACATCAGAAAGTATACAATTAATGATAGTACATAAATATATAGTAATCTTGCATATAAGCAATCAGCTCATGGATGAAAAATAAACAGGATGAAAAATAACCAGCACGAATAAAATTACTTTGAAATAAAACTTGATTTTATGAGATATTTATTACATCCATTTAATATTTTTAATTGCTATGCTTGGTAATTAGGCACTGCTGTAAAAATATTGGAAAAGCTTAATGAAATAATGAACTTGAATGCTTAATGGTATTATAATGTTAATAAGTCTTCTTAATTAATACCGCCATGCAACGTAATTATAACAAATTAACACGTCCACTGTAAAAATATTTAGCACAAAAATGTGTAATTATAGTCATTATTTTAAAGGAGCTAAAGAGTTATTTCTTTTTTAAATTTATTTACCTATACAATATGTACCAAAATGTAAAATCTCTAGAGCCAGAAATTTATAACTTTTAACCCAAGTTATTATATATATAAGATTATTATAAGACGAGGAATTCAGATACTTTTAAACTTGTAACAATAATTCTGTCTGTTTTAGTATCAAAGTAAAACAAAACATACATTTTAAAAGTCAACGATATCTCAATTCAAGTTCCTGTCGTACTGGTGTTTGAGTCTGAAGTTTAAAAATGATAGTAACAAAGTACTTTAGTAAACTACTTCAACTGTAAATGGTACCAATAAAGAATATTAATAAACCTTCAAGCAGACTTGAATAAATATAGGTGAGTGACGTATATATGGGCGTAAATCATAATGTAATGATTATATTGTTTTAAAAATTCCGTAATTATTTATAATTAGGTTTTGAATAATCATTCGTAATCACAAAACTGTTATTTCTCTAACTTAAAGACATTGTATTGCCTATTTGACTGATTGGTTCACATTGGATGTGAAATTTATATTGTTGCACCTTTTCATGTTAAACATTTAAAGTAAAACTAAATCAGATTTATTATAACTGCAACATTCATTATGTCATTAAATAAACCAAACTTTATTTAATTTGCATCCTACGTGGTGCGCCATCTGTTGAACATTTATGTAAGCTTGTATGAAATGGAGTTTATAATCTTAAATAAATGTAATTTGTATAAAATAAATCATTTAGAAATATATAAAATTCATTATAATATCAATTGTAAAGATTGAACTATATTTGAAGATTTTATATACAGTAATTTCAATATTTGCTTTAAAATAAGTTTTGATTGTGATCACCGTTAAAACGCCTATAAATATGGCTGCTATTATTCAATTGTGTCAGTTTTGTTACTAGCATTCGTGCGAAAATAAACTATACAAATTCTAAGTGAATTTTTATTATAATGGACAACGAACACTGAATCTCTGACCTATCGCCGACATACACGAAAAATAATACAATAAAGTAAACTTTATTGCACTTTAAAAAAATGAAATAAAATTTTACTTACATTAACGTATACCATAACAGAATCATTAATAAACATTTTGACGAGATCAAATATTGGTTGTAAGTACATATATCAAGAAGATTTATTACTTAGTTATGTATAACAGTTACATAAATCTTTACGATGTCTACGATGGTAAATATCTAATCTTTTTTCTTCTAATCATCTCATTTTTTAGATAGTAAACCAGCAACAACATTTAGATGTTTCATACATAACTATAATTGTTCTTAACATAATTAGACAGGAGCTAGTTGTCAGTCGATAAAGACATATAAACACTAAACTATATGTTACTTGTAGACACTCACGCTAGACATCATTCTACAAAAAGAAAGTTATAAAAAAGTTAAGTAATTTCAACCGTGGTGTAACACAATCAAGTAAAGCTTAGTAGAACGGTCATTATTTGAATCGTCTCGGTCCTTTGTTCTGTAGAAGGGTGAGCTCAGGAAATAACCACTCGATACGAACTATGAAAGATTAATGAAAATATTTAAATCCTACAGTGTAATTGACATACATCTACTTTCAAATATTACATTCCGGGGCTTGGTTATGAGAATTAAAGTGGTATAAAAGTTGGCTGGATCTACACAGAACACGTATTGTAAATATATTAAATATTCTGAACACTGAAATCGTCTACCTTAATTCTTTAAGCACTGCTTAATTGACAATTTTTGTATTCATAGCTTTATTATTACTGTAATTTAGTTCAGTCCTGGTTGTAGAATGATTATTTCGTGCTGGAATATTAATAAAAGTAATGAAAATTGACGAGGGTTTTTCTTATAAGTTCCCTTATTTAAATCATCAGTTTACCTTTACCATTAACGGCTTAATATTTAAGATTTTTCTTTCATTTACCATTTTACGAATATACTCGTATTTATGTAAAAATGCTTTCTTTACCTTAATTATTCTGTACCCATTCAATGATTTTTACTTATAAATAATGGTACTGTAATCAAAAGTTTTTATAGTAAAAGTAATCAAATATATAATATATAAGTAACTATTATTAATTTCAAGAAGGTATCTAACAAACTTTATTCGCGATCTAAAAACTCTTTAATTTACATAAAATCCCTGCTTAGAGAGTATTTACACAAATGTCTACCTACCTAATTTAAAAATATATACTTACATAAATTTGTGGAGATAAAGCCTTTCAATTTCTGAGATTTTAAGATGAGTCAGTAAGTAGTCCTTAGCTTACTATAATATGTTAGATGATATTTATTATATTATTATTTACATCCTATATCCATACATATTAATCATAAAATACTATAAAATTAAGTTGTATGAAAAATGTGTCAATATTTTATTTATACATATTAATCATAAAATACTATAAAATTAAGTTGTATGAAAAATGTGTCAATATTTTATTTATAAGGTACAATTATCGTGACAATTTTGATAATATTTTCAAATAAAGTCATTTCCCAAAAAAAAGTTTTTCAATTACATGAACATTGTTTCATTAAGTGTCAATTTATTACGTGACAACAAATTTTTAATAATTCTAGCACTTATTAGCACTGACAATTATTGTAAAGAAATAAATTATTGATGGTTTGATTGATTGATTGATTGGTTGGCTAATTATTTTTTATCGATTAGTATTGATTGGTTAATTTATAAGTTGTATGTATGTAGTATTTGTATGTAGTTTCGAGACTTTGATGTTTAATTTTATAATTGTCCATTTCTTTATGTTTAGAGTATTTTGTCTTTAAAGGACTATTGTGTGTCAGATTGTTATTTGAAAGACTATTATTAATAATTTGTAATAATTATTACAGTTAGTTGATCTGAAATGAGCTAGTGTAGGAAAAAGTTTAATAATAAATGTAAGAGAGATGCCTGATTTATGATTTTATGATTGGAAGGTCAAAGTTAACTGCAAAATATTGTTTGTACCCTAGATCGATATTATTGAACACAACCATGGTATGCCTTCAAAAACTTATCCAAGGTCTCCAATGTATTGTTTAAGGATACTTGAAGTGCATGTTATAAAAATATATAACAAACTCCAAATTGAAGTTAGTTTTTGTTTTTGATACTTTCTGATAAAGAGTTTTATAGCACTGAGGTGATTTTCATTATTTCTATCATATGTGTGTGTTTTATATACTCTATTTAATATTGAATATCATGAAGATTTCAATGATGGTAACAATAAATACTTGTATCAGTTTATACAATTTTATTATATAATGATATTTTAGTGAATTACTTATTTCAATGCAGTTGCAGAGTTTCAATTTCTCGAAACTTTATTTAAAATTGCAACAATGAAACAATATAACTCCCTAATAATTTGAACCGAAAACAAACAAATTTTAACGAGATTTCCAAACTGTGTCAAGAAACTTTTTGTCAAATATATAATTGGTTAAAAAATATGTATTAATATGTTATGATTACCTTCTTATTACAGTATTTCATCTGTAAATTTATACTAAGTTCAGTAACAATATTTTACAGATAAGGACCGGCTTTAATAACTTTGAAATGAAGATTTTAGGAAATTTGAAGGAATAACTTTATTTTGTCCATTTAGAATAATAAATAAATTATCCTAAACAATACTCTTCTGATCTCTTCTCTCTCTCTATTTCCATTGATGAGTGTGTCATAAATTCATATACTCTCCTATAAAAAAGAGAGAAATACAGAGTGAGGGATCTACTACTTCCATTTTTGTGATAGTTGTAGACTCTGAATTCTTTGCCTAATGAGGTCTTGTGGAAAAATTAAATGCGTCTTCATAGATGGCACTCCATCGATCTTGGATCTCGTTTAGGATTTATATAACTCGTTAAGAAAAAAAAACTAAAATACGAGCGATACAATGTGTTACACATCGATCACATTCGTGTAATGAAAAACATACTATTACCAAGTTATGGAGATATGTTTTTTTTGTGTAAATTTAATAAATAATAAAACAACTTTGACGATTGAACAGTCATTTTTTCTATTTGTATAATAATCTATCTATCACTATAATGTAATCTACCATAGTAACCTTAAACTTATTATCTGATCAAGAAGAGTGCGCATATTTTTTCTTTATAGAAAGGGGCGCGTATAACTTTAGGGACGACTGATCTAGATCTTAAAATCTAAATAAACAGTGCTTTGAAATAGGAATTATTAAACGACATACATATCTATGTCTATATTGAGAAACGTACTCATATTACGTGTATTGTGTACTCAGATAGTATGTAATGTCGCCAGGTCAAAAGCGGCGTTTTAAAAAATATAAAGAAGACGTTCAAGTAATATGCAGTTACTTTTATAATACTTCTTCTTCTTCTTGGCAGTCCAATGACGCCCACTGCAAAGAATAGGCTTCCCCAAAGATCACCAGGATAACCGGTCTTGCGCTACCCGCCTCCAGTTACTTCAATTGAAATCAAATCAATTTACTAACATATAATCATAGTATGTAATTATCACGTATCATAGTTATGTAATAAGAGAAGCTATGTAATATACACAAGCTTTAAAGTTTAACAAATTTGTTTAGAAAGTAAACAGTAAATTTTCATTGATAAACAACAAAAACAACCTACATTTAATCCAATTTACCTAATCCGTTTCAGAGCGGACTGATTGAATTCAAATATTTATTATTGGAGAGTCAAATTCAATTTAAACGAATGTCCGAATTTCATCCTTTGCCCATATACATGTAATTTATTTAAGTACATAATTCATTACTCTCATAACAAGAAATAAGGTATATATAAATATGTTTGTATATGAATGTAAATTTTTCTAACTTAATAAATTAAATATGTTTTAAAATTAAAATATAATGATTATCATACGAGTATTTTTATCAGAAATAAAGTTGATAAAAAATATGTGGTTTATTTGATATGTTCATACACACTTTTGTTCCTCGGTAATAATATGTATGCTATTAGGATCTAAGCGTTAAGAGATTTTATTTCTTTTCTAATAGAATTTATAAATTCCTCAACTTTTTATTGCAAGAGTTCTTGTGAATCAACTTAAGGTAACTATTATTAACAATAATAATATAAACTCTGCTAGAAAGTTTTACAAGTTATATTTTTTGTGTCACATAATTAAACTGTAATAATCTTCGATCTTCTTCGATTTATATAAAAAATCGTTTGGATTTATTATATCAAGAAATGAATTAAATAATACTGTTTATTGTAATAAAAGCCAAAACCCAAATTCAATGCCGATATAAGTAACAGCCAGCCATAAATACCTGTATTTATATTACACTGTTTGTTCGTAATATAACTAACAGCAACAAACATTATTTAACGCAGTTTGTGATTCCATTAGTAGTGGGGTGGTTTTCTGTGTACTTGCTTTAATTAAAACAACGCTAACCAAATTGTTTTACCAAATATAGGATATTATGGATAACTTTGGTTTCACTGCATTAAGTGTAAATGTCATTCAATAGTATATACACCGATGTTTTTAATTTATCACAACGCAACGCATTCGCTTGATATTCGGTTAAAATTTTATTGAAACTCAATAAATTTTACATCCTATATCCACTCTGTTAGACCGTTCTATATATTATCTTATAACAGTTTTATTACGTAGGTGACGTACAAATAAACTTAAAAAAATCCTATTTATAATTTGATAACAAATTCTATATGAGATCCGGTGTTAAATTTCATTACAGTTTTTATTAATTTTAATGACAAATACTGAAATATTTGTAATAAATAGATATTAATATCGAGTAACGATACGTCTGACCAAGTTACTGTAACAAAATTAAGTTGAAACCGCAAACCTGATTGGTTTGTTTCGCATCGCTCAGTTAGTTGGTCCATTATTACATTAGTGTGGACGTACCTTGGTAATGGATCATCAACTAGTCTCTGTTAATAAAGTTTCAACTGCAATCAGGTTGGTTATATCCTCTATTATGGTAGAGTGCATAGTCAGACTGTGGATATTACTTGAGGTAACTTACACATGAAATAATTTTAAAGAAATGAAAACTAATATTAAATAATAAATTAATACATCACAATTGAGTAGCTTAATAATTAATTTTATATTATTAAAGTAATTTTGTCCTACAAAGACTTCAATGTTTCTGAATTAACTAAAGACTGTTTTGTAAAGCGCAGCTAAGAAAGTAACAATATATATATATATATTGTTACTTTCTTAGTTGCGCTTATGTTATATATATATATAAGAACTGAATGAAGAGAAAACTTCAATAATTCAAATTAGACATGTGTGAAATACGAAGTCAGCGAAATTGATTACAACAACATTTCTGTACATTGTGATAGTACTTATTTACATAAATATATGAATACTTTAATATTATTCCGATAACTATACTGGAGACACGGAACACCTATAATAAGAATAATTTTATTTACATGTTAAAAAATAAATACCCTAAAGAGCAGGAATTTATAAACGGAGAATTATAAAGATACCTAAAGAATTCGTAACTAATTCGATTCTATGTACAAGTATGTGTACAGTGGGTACATAAGTTTAGTACCCAAAGACGCAGTGAAAGGAAACCTAATCTTCCAATCAAATTGTTTTGTGTGTTTGTTCATGTATGTTTTACAATTTCGGATACTCATTTTTAACTTTTTTTCAAATTAACATTTCTTACTTCTGTTGTTGAAATACTTTTGTTATCAACTGTACTGCAAAATAAGTACAAGAATATTTCATAAGGACCTTTTCGAGATACACAGACAGATAGACGAAGGAAACTGGTATAATATAAAATAATATGGTTCAAATGTTATTTCGAGTTACAGTCAAGCCCTGGTAGAAACAGTTTTCACCTTCAGTAAAGTAGAATCACTTCAGACGACATCAACAGTGTATACTAGGCCATAAAAGAAGTTACGAAGTGATCTTTGAATATATTATGAGTCTGGCAAAAAGTGTATCGACCGTCGGAAGTCTTGATTTGACACTTTGGGTAAATGTTACAGAGTGGGAGGTTGTGAAACAACGAAAACAAATTTTGTTTCCTCTAGATTTAATATATATACATATTATTTTATTTAAATAAAAGAATAAAATTAAAAGATTATTCGATATTTTAATATGTGCTTATTTACAGAATTGGAATAAATAAATGTAATAAATGTAAAAAAATATATTTTAACTTCGTTTAAGGGAAATAATATTATATTGCTCTTCTTTACTGATGGTGGTTACTCCTTCATTTAACTGATGACAATAAAATGTTAAGCTCCTAACAATGTTACTAATTAAACAATACAAACCTTATTGAGTAAAAATAGTAGTTTAAGTATCGACGCCTTCATTTTATTAGAAGAGGATATTTATAATGTGATTCTATTCGCAATGAAAAAACCTTCCAGACATAAAACGTACCGAAATATTACATGATTACAGAATGAATATGAGCTACCGTATGAATGTGCGGAGCAGCGCTACGATATGACCGTTTCTTATTTTTAGCCTGAACAATCTGTTTTTAAGTAAAAGATACATTTAAATTTATATTTACCAAATTTTATTATCAAAAACCACATGATTTGAAATGGATTTAGAAAGCGGTCTCAGTTTAATTTCAACACCACAACTGACAGATTGTCACAATGAAACAGAAATACTAAACAAACTTACTTCAACGTCTCGTAGTGTTATAATTGCTTTCAGAGTACCATTTCATAGAGTTTGAAATGTCCTGGAATAGATATAAATAATATCTGATTATAATAAAGACAAAGCTTTCAATGCTCATATTTAAAACAAACATGATGTATAGTTTAGAGTTGTTTTGTTCTGGAAAATATTTCATATTTCATATCAAAAAAATTTTAATATGACATTAATTTGTAACATCACCGTCCTGAGACACCCAACCTGTTTTAAATTAATAACAATCAGATTTTTTTTATTATTTCAATTGAAAATAATTTTGAAGTTTTCACACTTTTCACACTTTTCACACACACACCATCGTATGGATTGTTTCAAGGACTTCAATTTTACTTTATCATACATACTATCCGAAACTGACCATAAACTATAATCCAGTGGATTAAGATCAAGACTACATAAAGCTCAGCTAAATGAAGTCCAGAACGTTCGTTTCTAATCAAAATTGATTGGATCGAACTTTATGACCCGACGCCGAGTATTGCTGAAGGGACCAATCGTGGTTATTGAACAGGGTGTTGTTATGAACCTGCCTTCTCAAGAATGGTATCTTGATATATTTATTCTCAAGTTTTGATACCTTTTTCAAAATAATAAATCTCAGTTACTCCTTCATTGCTAACAATCAAAGTATCACTGAAGTCGGATAATGCCCGTGTTGTACACAGGTAACAAATTGGGAAGCTGCTTTAGGATTTTAGCATAAATGCGGTCTTTTTCTTGTAATTTTAAGAGATATCTTATTATCTTTATCAAAAAAATATTAAAGTCGTCGAACTGAATGGAGAGAAAATTTCAATCAACTTGAGTGAAATGCTAAGTCAGCGGAATTGATTACTAACAAAATTTTCAGTATGTTATGATTGTATTTTTGTATTTAAATATATGTCTATTACTCCGATAATTATAAACTTGGGTTACTGAATACCTAAATAACATTTTTTTTCATTTAAATCTTATAAAATCTATCACCTATAGAGTAGGTATTTATAAAAGGAGATTTAAATAAAAAAAAATTAACTTATTCTGTTTATGGTCTAAAAGAAGCAGTAAAAATAAACCTTATTTCCCCATTTCAATTACTTTATATGTTCATTCACGTATCTTTTACGATTCTGTATACTCGTAATTTGTTCACTCTTCTATGAAGTTTTTCTTGTACCTGTTGTTGAAATAATTCTGTTATTCAAATTAAGTTTAAAGGTTATTTTTAATACAAACCTTTTTAAGAGGGACTAAAAAAGAAGTCATAACAAAACAATAGAGAACGTCGGAATTCTAAATATTTCGCATACTTATAAATATATCTACTATAGCAAGATAGTAGTATAATATAAAACAATATGGGATGGGCCCAAGCAAGTGATTTTTCGCATATGACCTACATAGTTCAGCTTGATTGAAACTTTACTGTTGAATAGATAAAAATATTTTTTGTTAAATATCTTAACCATATAATTTATTCTTTAGCCTGTTTTATTTGATTCTAAGTCTAAGTCTAAACAATTTGCTTTTAAGTAAAAGTATATTTTATATTTACCAAATTTTATTGTCTGTCACCACATGATTCAAAATGGTCTTTGAAAGCGCTCTCTGTTTTCTTTCCACAGAAAAATTGTCCCAATGTACAACAAGACTGTCGCAATGAACACAGAAATACATGATAAACTTATTTCAACGTCTCTTAGTGTTATTATCACACTTATTGTTATATGAAATATCCTGGAATAAATATAACTAATAGCTGCTTATAATTGGTAACTTAGAATAGATTAAAGATGAATTTAGTTTCTAGTTTAGAAGAGATTAGAATTCTCATTCTAAACTCATCTAAATGAAAATGACATCAATACAAACATGTAATAACACTAATTACCGACATCCAATAGATAAACTGTCTTCTCAAAACACAAGTTAAAATAAAATAAAATTAAAAAAAAAATTGTGTGTTTTATTATACCATTTGTAATTTTTATTGATAAACTTAGCTTTTCCTCATCGACTAGACCAGAACATGGACAAGGAATCATCATAAAAATATTTTTGTTAGGGTCTGGGGCTGCGACCGTTGATCTGTCATAAGCAATCCACACGGTTGTCTTGAATGTATTTAGAAAAAATCTATGTATTTAACACATAAAATTATTTTTAACGTCACAGTAGGTTAAATAATTTTAAAATTTTTTGTGTAAATGTTCTACAAATGCTAATTATCTCAAAATTTCACTTAGAAAATTATTTCAGAATGAGTTTACTTTGTAAGGTATTTTTAAAGGTCTTTGCTTGTATGACGATTACTCCATTTGTAATAAAAAAAAGCATTTAATTTATTTTTAAGACTTTATTAAAATTATTTCATTTACATTAAAATATGTTGAGATATCACAAAACCATATAGAATTAGTATAACATATGTATAATTTATAGACCTTATCTAGAGGTAATTCTTAATTTGCTTAAAGGATTATTACAATTTATAGTTAGAAAATTGGTCTGTTAGTGTGGTTTATGAATGAATTAATGTGTATAAAAGAGAAATATGTCACTACATACTAATATGACAATATGATATAACAACCGTATAAGTACAATTACTATATAGAATTATATTATATCTGGAATGTGATCATTATATACTTCATATATACTATTGACTATTAAACCTATAAAATATTATTATTATTAGCGACAGTGGCTGAGATTTCATGTACCATTGAAATGCTGTTGTTTGCTTCTATAAAAATCTTTATTTTACGAGTTTACCCAATAAACCATTGTCAATATAGCTTATTTGTTTAGATAGCTAATAAATTGGGAAAGTTAATTAAAGGCACCTTCATATAAACAACGAGGGCCTCAACTGTTATTTGTTTTGTAATGTAAAAAAAATTGTGATCCCATATTATATTAAAGTTACATATCAACTTAATTGTTGTTAATAATACAGAATATAGTGTTTCACGTTTTTTTATTAAACATTTAAGTACAATTGTGTTTGTTTCTCTGTTTATTTATTTTATTTTTACTCTTTATTGTACATCACAATACAATAATAATGGCGATCTTTTACAGACAACCTTAGGTTTAGGAAAACTGCAAGCACTCAGGTAATGGATGGTGGTGTTATTATAATAAACATACTTACCAATAATTACACATAGATACATTTTAATAATACAAAAATATCAATATGTATAGCACATAACAAACATACACTAATAAATACAATACAATAAATATGATATATGTCTAATAAACAAAGGTAACTAATTATCGTCAGAAAGGTAGTATTCTTTAACAGATTTTTTGAATATTTCTAAGGATTTTGTTCGTCGAATATTTAAAGGAAGAGCATTCTACAGCTTGGTTGCACGAATTGTAAAGAAACGTTTATATGAAATATGGAATTGTGAATAGGCAGTTTTATAGTGAGAATTTATGAAGATCTCGTAGTATCTCGCTGACCTAGAAATACATTTTTTTCTTTTAGATAAAGAGGTGTTTTCGGGTGAAATAGTACACAGTACGATAGAGAAACTAAATGTAAATCCCGGCGTCAACGTATGGGAAGCCACTTGAGTTTTTTGCGAAATTGTGAAATGTGGTTATATTTGCGTAGGCTAAATATGAACCGTATAGCAAGGTTTTGAAGTCTCTCAAGCTTGTTTAGTTTTTCCTCGGTGAGATCAGTATAGCTTGCGTCAGCGTAGTCTAGAATAGAAAGAAGAAGTGAATGTGCTAACATAATTTTGGTAGGAATTGAAAGGTAAAACGCAGTCGACGAAGTGACCTCATAGTAGCAAATATTTTCCTACCGATTTCTTTTATTTGAACAGACCACGACATTGTCTGATCCAAATAAATGCCTAAGTTTTTAACAAATGAAAAATACGGCATAGTAATGCCATTAAATTGTATAGGTGGTAAGTTTCGCCTGTCCACTCTTAATATCATACCGGGACTCCCAATAACAATAGCTTGCGATTTCTCAGGGACTTACTCTCATTAACTTGAGACCAAACTGCTTACTCCAGTTACTAATTGAACTGAGGTTATTGTTAATGGCGGTAACAGAAATACCAAGATTTTGAAGACGTGAATGGTGGTAAATCTAAATATCATCTGCATACATGTGATAGAGAAAAGATATATTGAGTGATCTAATTAATGAAAATGGCAAATAGTAAGGGAGAGAACACGCCGCCCTGCGGTACCCCAGCCGGCACGTCTCACCAGGATGATAACAATTTATCAGTCCGAATGCGATGCCGACGGCCTGTGAGGTAACTTCGAAACCAGTCAATCACTGATGGAGATATGTTAATAGAACGTAACAGGCCTAATAGAACATCATGGTCAACAGTATTAAAAGCATTACTGAAATCTAGTAAAGCCAGAGTTGTAAGCTGTTTATGTGACGCCGCAACCAATAAAGTTCGTTTTTTTAAAATATTTAAATCTAAGTGTAAAAGCCGTTCGTCTGAAGAATCTCATAATTCAGTATAACACCACAAGTGAATATTATAGTCTCACACAGGCCTCACTTTTGTTAACTGATTTATGAAACGGTGGTTTTTGACGTCCAGAGAGAAATTTGAAGACGGAAATATTGCTAGTTATTGTAACTTTTTTCGAGACGTATTGTTTAAAAGAAATAATGTATTTTGTGTCTTGAAAAGTATATACGAGTATATATATAATTAATAGGTTAAATTCTGATCACTGTGGGCAATTAATATCATTTAATTACAAATTCAGCAACAAAAAACAAAAATTGTCTTTGTTCCTATAACTGTAAGGCTCATGGAAAAGTTTAAAAATAATATTTTGGCTAAATGTTCATATCTGGGATATAATAAAAATCCTTCATAACTATTTCATAAATTTTTCAAACTAATTAATACTGAATTCAAATCAACATTCTCCTCTAAAACTTGCACTTTGAGGAATCACCTACCTTTTAATGAGTGGGTGACCCCAGGAATTCATAAGAGTAGACAAAAACTGTTTCATCTCTACAATGAGTGGGAGCTCAATCGCAGTGACTCGTTTGCTCAACATTTTAGAAATTATTCAAAATTATTTAATAAAGTTTGTTCACGAGCCAGGTCATTACATATTAGAAACTTAATTAGTAATTCTTTAAATAAAATTAAAATGACCTGTGTTAAAAAGTGTGAAGCTGGTAAAAGCAAAGCTCGCAGTTCCAAATTTTCTCTTCACATAGATAATCAAATAATAAAATCAGATATGGAAGTTGCCTCTGCTTTTGAAAATTATTAAAAAAAAATTCCAGCTTCTACCACTTCTTCTTTAATTTCTTCTCCTGTAGTCGCTGAGTCATTACTACAAAAAAAAATGTAAAAAAAATAATATTCAATTTAAATTTAAGAAAATTGAATTCAATGAAATAATAAAATGTTTTAGGACCTTAAATATTAAGAATACTTCCGACTTATGGGGAATAACTGTAAAGGTGATTGGCTCAATAGTGGACCACGAGGTCCACTATTTATTAAGTATTAAGCACGATGCTTAGCTACCATTTTTAGTGATTGTATTTCTTGTAGAGTGTTTCCTGACCTAATAAAACATAGCAAAGTAATACCACTCTTAAAATCAGGCAATAATTCAGATCCTTCTAATTACAAACCAATATCAGTATTGCCCTCGTTTAGTAAAATATTTGAAAAAAACATGCTTAATCAGCTGATAGACCATTTTAATAAATATGAATTCCTTTACAAAAAACAGTTCGGTTTTACTAGAGGTTGTTCTACTATGAACGCCGGCGTCTTTCTTATAAAACATATATATTAGGCCTGGGATCAGTCACAGGATGCTCTTGGAGTATTCTGTGATTTATCTAAGGTTTTCGATTATGTTCAGCATGAAACAGTGGTCAGGAAATTGTACCACTATAGCATTAAGAACATTGATCTCAAACTCTTGATTTCTTACTTGTCTAATAAAATTCAGAGGGCGGAGGTCAATGAAAAAAGGTCGGCTGGGGCTCCGATTGATATGGGGGTTCCTCAAGGTTCAATCTTAGGCCCATTTCTCTTCCTTGTTTATATAAATGCCCTTCCTACTTTTGTAGACAAACGTAATGAGATAGTATTGTTTGCTGATGACACTTCTTTAATATTTAAAATAAAACGGCATCAGGTAATGTATGACGATGTAAACAAGGCTCTCTCTAGAATAGTGCATTGGTTTAGTGTTAACAACCTGTTGCTTAATAGTAAGAAGATTTAAGACTAAACTTCTTAGATTTTCTACTTCTAATATTTAACAGGTGCAAACTAATGTACTTTTAAATGAGGAAACGATGGAAGTGGTGGAATCCACAGTTTTTCTAGGAATTACTGTTGATGCTAAGCTACAATGGGGCCCTGATATAGCTGGATTAGCTGGATAGCCGCGTACGCTGTTAAAAAAATTAGATCCCTAACTGACGAGACTACTGCTAAGTTAGTGTATTATAATTATTTTCATAGTATAATGTCTTATGATATCCTACTGTGGGGTAGTTCCACCGATATAAAATACCGGAAATAATAACCGAAATAATAAATACCATTTTCGTGCTGTCCGTCAAGCTGTCCGTGCAATTTACAACCTGGGCCCTAGAGATTCTTGAAGAGATAAATTTAAGCAAATTAATGTACTTACGGTCGCCAGTCAGTATATTTTTAAAAATCTTAAATATGTACATAAAAATACTGACAAATTTATTAAGCAGTAATATACAGTGTGTATATCACTGTGTTTAATAAATATCAGGAACAAACACAAGCTCGCGCTACCTGTTACTCGACTTAAAAAAGTGAGTAAATCTTTCATGGGGCAATATATACAGTTTTACAACAGAGTCCCAGCAAACGTTCAAGTATTAACATTTAACAAATTTAAGAGACTATCTAAGGAACGTCTGTGTGCAAAAGGATACTTCAATGTATTTGAATACTTAGAGGATAATGCACCGTGGGTATGAAGCGATCGCGGCCAGGCTACTTCAAAATTATTTACTTAGTATTGTGTAATGTATTTATGTAATGAATTTCAGTTCTTATTAAAAAAAAATCATGACAATCCTGCTGAGTTTCTGTCGTCAGCTCTTCTCAGGTCTGTGGGAATTATTTTTCCGAGCTGGTGGTAGCTTTGACAATGTTCAATAAAGATTTTTGATTTGATTTGATTTGATATAATTATAAAAAAAAATTTAAACTATTAAGAAATATTAAAATATGGCAAAAAGATTGAAGGTTATATTACTCTTCTATAGATATTAAGTATCACATTGCATTGGTAATTAAATATACCATGAAGCGAATTCAGATATTGTAAACGATGAAGACACATAATGAAAGGAAAACATAACACACCCCACTATATTTAATATGCATGAGTCATAACTTACCTTAATAAAGAATTTACTCGACTCAAAGGAAAATAAGGAAATATTGACGAACAGCAAATAGTAAACGATACAGTTTAGGCTAATTGGATAGATATTATGCAAATCTTTATTTCAATTGGTACTAAAATACATATACTATTTACATATTTTTAATTTCTTCCTAGGTGCTAAAAGCAATATTTAAAGTCTTAGAATATAGTAAAATCCTTAGAATTATTATGTTGTACACGTAAGCTGTCTTATTAGTCTTCAGGCAGATTGATTAAAAATTCCATGTCCCTATAATAACCTCTTTGTATGAAAGGTCCTTTGTATGTTCGGAATGATCTTTTGTTCGTCAAAATAACTGACGATTTTATAAAGGTGGTCGATATTTATATTTGAGTGCAAAAAGTCGAGTCATCCCTTGTCTATCTATTTTGGTTAACTATGGTAATTTATTATTTTAATATAATTTTATTTAAGTACATTTAATTTATTCGGACTTAAAGTAATTGGATCAACTATAAAATTAGTCATATGTGTATACGAATGTGTTTTAAAGTCTTTGTCTTGATTAATAAGTTATGATGTATAATTTATATTTTACTGTCTTTTGACTGCGTCTTCGCTTGTGGAGTGTAGAAAACAGAAAAGTACTGGGGAAATTTTATAATTAAATACTTTCTTAATTAATAGCCTGCGTGTCAAAGGGGAATCTTGCGTCCCTGTTGTACGACCTCAGTGCAAAGAGGGTCAAGCCTATTCGATGGGAAGCTAAAGGCCCTCTTTCCCGGGGGATGACCACGGTATCGTTCCCGGTACTTCTCTGAACACAGAGTGGACCTTGGAGTAGTTACGGGGTTTGAAGAAAGATTAGGGCTTGGGGTTCTTCTTGTTGAATCGCTCTCTGAAGAGAGTTTTTCAAACAACAACGACAACACGATCAAGCTTGGAGATCGTTAGTCTCGGCTTGATAGGTCCCCGACTCCCCTTTCCCGCTGACCTTTGTCGCCATGTCTAGCGGTATGTCGGGTTCCAGGCTCTCCTTTTGAGCAGTTTCTCTCCTTTTGGTAGTTTACTGCTGTTCACCAGCCGTCTCCTCAGAGGAGGTCTGAAGTGTGGTCTTTCTTCGTACCACCGTCGAGGACATAAGGCCCAGATGAGATACTCAAGAGTCGAGTTGAGAGCTAAGTGATTCCTGGAGGCTTGGGAGAGGCCGCCAGACACTTAATCGCATACTCCCTCGTAAGTACGGTTTCCGTAATGAATGCGGCTAGAGCAAGGCTTTGGCCTTCTGCTATAGGTGGGCTTGGGTGGGGGAGGGGATATCATGCCTCTAGCTGCGGAGTATCCTCTTCGTGGTGCCCGTCGGGACGGCGCGGTTATATGAGCAAGCCAATAAAATATTATCTGTATAATATAAGAACACATTTTTAAATAAAAAAATAAAAACTTCGCTTAGTTCTTCTTGTCGTCACAATTTATTAGCTATATTGGAGTTCTAAGCTAGAGACACTAAATAATAAATTAATAAAAAGGTGAGCTCAATGAAATTATGACAATCATAAAGTTACCCAAAAAATGTCAATTAAACGCGGCATGAAGAATCAAAATGGGAGATACGAGCGATTGAAAAATTAAAAAATACCACTACTAATTCCCTACTGATAAAATCAATACATACGGTAGCCTGTTTTTAGTAACAATGCTGTTGTATGTAATATTTGTAAATAGATGTATGTTAATTAAACTGCAATAAAATTAAAACATTCTCGCTAATCTCTCGTAGTTTGTTACAAGTCGTTATCTCCTGAGCTCGCCGTTCTACAGAACAAAGGATCGAGACGATTCAAATAATGGCCGTTCTACTAAGCTTTATCTGATTGGATTACTTTACACGGTTGGATTTTTTTTACTTTTATATAACTTTCTTTTAGTAGAACTTATTGCAATATTTTATTAAGGTAAGTGTAAAGTTTCTAGTATACTTTTTATTAATAAATGATAGTTATCAATGGACTATAAAAGAATATAAACGAAACACAAAGTTAAATAGATTAAATATATTAATTATTATCCAACAACGCATTTAGTATTAGCATGAAATATTACAAGAATTAAAATATAACTAATCTGACGAAAACTATTTTCAGTATTAATTTATTTCCGAGTCATATAGGTACCTTAGTAATATCTTACTATGGAATAACCTGGATAAGTAATCAGTTATCTATTATGAAATAATTATACAAAATAGTACACTTCTAGTTTTATCATTTTTAAGTTTAATATATATCATAGATTATTTTGTGTTGTTTCTGTAACAAATTTTATTTCGTAAAATAATATTAAAGTACCAAATGTAATATAAATGTAAAGTTAATTAGAAATATATCATCGTATAAGAAATATTTTAGGTTATTATAACATCACTTTGGAATACCGTGTTTATATTGTTTCGCGAATTGAGCTGCGTGTCAACTCTTATTCGCAACACCGATTATTAACAATTACCATATTTACTGAACCTGAAATGAGTAAGTATAAGGTAAGAATTTAAAAATGAATATAATAGAGATGCCTGACTTATGATTTCATGATTGGAAGGTCATAGTTGACTATGAAATGGATTTGAGTAATACGTCTGTCTTCGCGTGAGTAGTCTAGATCGATACTATCAAAAGTCAAACATTGCATGCTTTCGAAAACTTAGCCAAGATTCCAATTTATTATTTCAGGATATTTGAAATGCATGATAAAAAAAAATATCATACTGAATTTACTTTTTGTTTTTAATTCGTTCCCGCAGAGACTTATATGACACTGAGGTGATTTTCATTATTATTTCTCTTAACGTTACGTTTGTAAATAGTAAACAATTGATTATCAAATAGATTAAATTGATGGGAAAAGTAAACGATTGTATTATTTTAGATAATTTTATTTATTTTTCTGAATTATTTTTTCTTTAAATATTTTCGGAACATATTTCAAAATTGCAATATTAACATTATAACACACTAATAATTTTAAACAACGACTTTTAACTATTAACGCAAATTCAGAACGTTTAGTATTGAAATTATACTATCGTGAAAGATAATCGTCTGCTCTCTCGATTTTTGGATACTTGCAAAAAAACAGAGATACTCGTATAGATAGTGATAGAAATTCACATAACATCGAGAAGACTTTTTTCCTTTCTGATTTGTAACTCTTGTTAGCTATCTCATGCAACTGTGTTAAAAAAATTCTTGTCAAAACTATTTCTACATACATTATATGTGGCAATTGGTTAAATTTTTTTATTTTTTTATTACTGCATTTCATCTGTAAATTTATACTATGTTCAGTGATAATATTTTACAGATAAAGGGCGGCTTTAATAACTTTGAGATTTTAGGAAATTTAAAGGAATAACTTTATCTTGCTGCTTTAGGATAATTAGTCAAATAATATAAGAAATTTTGTTTAATTTAAAAGTCTAATATAACATAAACACATCGCAACACATATTGTATAAGCAATAACGTTTTTGTTTTATTTTATTCTATATATAAGGTTGGCTTCCTATTCAAAAATGTTAATTAAATTAATTCATTAAATTAACATTTTCAATTGCAATTCTATGCATATTTGCATAACCCTAGAAGCAAATTGCTTATCATTTTTCGCACGCGATTGAACTGAATGCGTGAATTCCATTACTGTTATGTTATTATATGTTGTAAACACAACGCCATATTTCTCGAGTAATATAACATATATTGTTAGATGCTACAAGACGTCGTTAGCAAAACCCCCTCCATCAAACATACAAAGCGAAGCGTACGGCGCGCACGCATAGGCTTTTTGAGACTTTGAGTCGAACAGACGTATTGCGTTAGGGACTACTGAATATCATTTTTGTCCATTGTTTTAATTATTTTTGTTTATTGTTAGACAATGTGTTAATCATTAGATTAAATATTTGATTGTGAATATTTGTTAAAATAAATAGTTGTAGGTAATAACAGTATTTCTTTTTTTAAATTAACTTAAACCACTTCTGATTCCTAAAAATATAATATCTCATATTAACTGAATTATTCTTTTATTGATCCAGATTTTAGAACCTAAATAAATACTGATTTAAAATGAACGAAATATGAATTCGTAAATATAAAGTACGAGTATAAAACGATGTCTATACTGAGAACCGTGCTCGCTCTACTACGTGTTATGTGTATTCAGACAGAATGTCTTAACAAGATAAAAGAGACTTTCAAATAATATCTAGTCACTTTTGTAATAAAAACAGTTTAGGTAAATTTTGAACAAACATACAATTTTTTTTGTCAGGTGAAACAGAAAACCGTTAAGTTGTGTAAATTAATTTTCATTTTGATAGTCTGTCCCAACGCGCCTTGATTGTTAATATTTAAAAGCTGATAGTCATATTCATTTTAATAGAGTGTTTAATTTACATAATTTTATTGAATTGTAGTAGAAAAAACAGAGTATTATACGTCAAACTATTGTGGAATAAAGTAATTAATATTTATCGTAGATTTTAAATATTTAAAAATTTGTTACATCCGAAGTAATATTGTTGTTGTCAAGGTTATTTTAACAAACAACGTTAAAGATATTCAGTAATAAAATGTAACAAACTAATAGAAATAATCTTTTTTTTATTACTAAATTAAGAAACGATTGCATCACATTTAATCAAATATTTTTATTAAGGATACTCAAATCTTATAGAAAGCTTTATTACATTTTGTGTAATATGCTTACGTAACTTCATAGATATTTTGTTAAGAAAGAAAATGAGCTGAGTATATAATTATAATTGAAAGATTTTTATCAATAATTCTTCAAGCGACTCCAAATTGTATGAATAAATGATATTATTTTCAAACTGTCTAGTTTTGATTTTTAAGATTCATAATAACTTTGCAAAAAACCGTTTTTGAACAGAATTGTTTACATGTTTCACATATGTTGTTCACATGACACTGAAGTAAACCGATATCTGAACTGTGGTAGGTATGCAAGCCTTTGTATTATTGAGTCAAAGGGTCCGTGGAAGGTTTATTAGTTAAAGTTCTAATTTTAATGACAAATGATTTATTATTGACTTTTACATACTTGTATTTATTAGATTTATGAAATATATATTTACACTGAGATTTTTTATTAAAAGTTATCTCTTATATATCCGTTTTAATAAAAAAATCAATGATATTTACTAAGTAAGTTTTATTATCAGATATTCATTCACAATGAAAAGGCACTTAAACTGTATTTTATATCGAGTTCATTAGAAGATAGTGAGATAGTAGAGACAATAAAACATTTCAGAAAGAAAATCTAACAGACTCACGCATGTTACACTAATAATAAATCAATGGGGGAGGTAGGTGCCTTATTTAGAAAAATAATGGCCTACATATGACTGACAAACAACAAATAAACGAAGTTATTAATTTTATAATAAGGCAGTAAATCATAGATTATGACATAGTCTGATAGTAAGTGTAAAGTAAATAAGACATTGAAAATATTTAATTGAAATGAAATTATTTTGTTTTGTTCTTATATCTTTTATGGTTTTAAGAACGTCGACTTTAGACGGTTTACTAAATTGTGTAATATTAATATCGAAGAAGTATTCATTTTAATTAATACTAAACCTGAATGGCTTCTCTTCTATAAGAATGATAATTTGGTTCAATTAATTAATGAATATTAATACGATTGAAGCATTGTCAAACATTCAATAAAAATTGTTGCAATAGGGTTCATAATATACAAGTTGGGTTAATAAAAATGATATTTTAAAAGAGTAAAGTGCTGACGATATTTTAAATGTCCAGGTAGTCACGGTCCTGTTAATATAATCCTAGGGGAGATAACGATACACCTGACGAGGTGAAATGATTCCAAGATATTTTAGTTTCATATTTATATTCCAGTAACACGCGATGTCACAACAACATACAAACATACTAATTATAGTTAATACACAATGTATTTGAAACTGGAATGGAGTTGTTCTTCATTTAAAATTAGAGACATTTGTTGTAAGTATTTTGATAATAAAATAAACTTAAATTAATTATTATAATTAGTTTAAAGAATAAGATTGTTTAGTTCTGAAGGTTGATTTTGCAATCATGTTGCTTTCCAAGCGAATATATCTTATCATTTGAAGTTTAAGACACTACAGCAACAAGGAAAAAAATTGGCAGTAATATTTATTTGTCTTATAAACATAACTATAAAAGATCTTTGTTTAATATTTCTGTACATAAGAAACTTAAAATATTTAAGTCTCAACGAGGTCAGAATTATTTCATACATTTCAAAAGGTTATTTAATTTTTTTTCTAAAGCCGCTACTAACAAATGTTTTAGTGAACACCTTTATAGTGTATATATATGCGTATTAAAATATACTTCATGTGGGATAAATTGGTTTTTCTATAAAATGTTTACCACACACATTTATATCTATATTACAAGTACTTACGTACGTACTTAATATATTAGTAGTTTTATATAGTTACACTTTACACTAAGTTTTTTAATCTATTAAACTAGGGTTAATAATTAATATCACTTATATGTTTATTGGTATAATAAACTGTACGATAACAATTACAGAGATTACTAGATTAATGCCATACTAGATATTAGCCAGCCATAAGCAAATATAAGAATATTTTCCATTCTACTCGTGGTGACTAAAGAAGTGTAAAACTTTTGCCTATTCACTGAATGTAACGAGAAAAAGGAAAAGACGAACTCTCAAAGCTTGAGAGTAGGCCAAAGTTTTATACTTCTTTAGTCACCACGAGTAGAATGGAAAATATTCTTTTATTTGCATATGATTGGCTAATATCTAATAAATATGGCACTAAAAATCAAGTTTCAACTTTATTTTATATTATAATATAAGAAATATAAGGAAGATTTCAATGCATATTAATATTTATTACTGCCGAAGTAGAAATAATATGTGTTTATAATAACATCACTTTTTAATTTAAAATATAAAATATTCTGTTTATACAGATTTTATAAATTAAACTGCATTGATGTGTAATAATACATGTACTTCTTATACAGAAAGAAATCCAAACTCGAAAATTATGACTCGTATTTTTTCGAATAAATATTAAAGTATTAAATTTTTTAACCGTTTTTAGTTTTTAATTTAATTTCAATTGATTTTATTCTAAAATATTGTGAGTTTGAAATACAATGTTATGTTATTTCTATGATTTTGCGATCACACTCAATAATGTATCTTTCAGCAGTTCAACATTTATTAACAACGACATTAAAATATTCTGCATAACTTTTAAGTATATTTCGTGTTTGAAATAATTGTCATTTAAATTATCATAAGGACATAAACTGTAGACATCTTCGATATCTTCGGTTGGCTTACTTTGCTTTTCATCGCTTTACTATTCACAACTTTAAAAATAATTAAATGTATCACGACAAATCTCAGTATTAAATCACATTTTATATATTTCACTTTAATAATCATGTTACAATTTATCATTCGTTTAAAATGAATGACTATTGGTTGTTAAATATTTTAATCGAAGTAAGCGTTGGACTGAACTGTTAAAATAAACTTAATTTACACAAACTCACTTAGAACATTTTGAATTTGTCTTTCAACATTTGTATTGAATATTATTGAATAAGGAAACATATTATGTTTATAATATTAAAAAGAATAAAACAACAGTTTACTTTGAAACAAATTGAAAATCTTTTCAATAGTATACACATCATGACAATAAATAGTTAAAATATTATATTAAAGACATTTTATTGAAAAAGATTTCATTCAACAAAAAGGGTACTGAGAATTAATCTAAAGCCTTTTTAATCATTTTATAATTCAATGACATAACATTCTGAACACTATATGAGCTACATCATATATATACACGGCTTCGAAACTGTATCTATTTGAACGCATTCCTGTATTAAAATTAATTAGTAAACGTACTAGTTTCAAGCTAATTATATGAATGAGAGTACCTACGTATATTATTCATTACACTTTTTTTTATTAATATTCTTCCTATATGACGAAAAGAACATGAAGATGTATGATCTTTATTTAAGCCGGAACGTCATATCAAACAGTATACGTGTATCAAATATTATTATACATATAACAAAGCATTCGAAACTTAAAAGTTTTTTAAGATTTACAAAGTTTTGTAAGATAAATGTAATTTATGTTTTAAAATAGATTACAAACATTATAAACAAAATAAATAAATATTTTAAATCTTGAAAAGGAATATACGATGTATAAAAAATGTATAGACACAGGCAAACCGCACACACACATTCACATCTGTTACTGAATAACACAGTGCAAATATTTGTAAAATCAAAATAAGGTGTGAATATAATTTTCCGTTGCAAGTGGTGGAGCTGAGACTGCATTTAAATTAAATTTACGTATGTTGTATATTTTGTTTAAATCTGATAATGCAACGGGGAAGTAAATTTTTTCCGACAAGTTTTAATAAGAGTCTTAAAGCGGTTCTTATTAACAGTATCACTCACATCTGCACTAGCCCTTACAGGAATCCTGCCAATAGACATCCGAATACAAGAAGTTGCCACTTTATACAAAATCAAAAAAGGATTGTCAGTGGACTACCTACCGCCAGGCAAGGAGCTCGAAGAAGTAGCTAACTACCTAGACTATCCACACCCTTCTCAACTAACTTCCTTCGACTATGAACTGTTAGAGAACATGGACTCTGAAACCATAACATCCCTTCAAATTATCGGCCCCCAAATATATACAGACGGGAGCAAGATAGAGGGGAAGACAGGAGCAGCTCTCATCTGGTGGGCAAATGGAAAGGAGATAAAACACACCAAATACAGTCTGGACCCAGCATGTACAGTTTTCCAGTCAGAGTTGTTTGCCCTGCATAAGGCCATAGAGGAAGCTAAGGAGAGCGCGGAACCCATCATCAACATTCTGAGTGACTCTAGATCATCGCTAGACCTACTTAAAAACCCTAGACAAACACTCTCATTGGTCAACAAGATCAAAGAAGACCTTTCTATCATAACACGAACTGGAAGACGGATTAGAATGTTCTGGCTGAGAGCACATGTGGGCACGGTCGGCAACGAAAGAGCTGACAAACTTGCAAAAGTAGCAGCCCTAACACCTAAATTGACTCCAGATTACGAACTAGTTCCACTGTCATATGCCAAGAGGAAAATCCGAGAGGAGAGCATACTCAAATGGCAGGACAGATATGACAACTTAACTACAGGTTCAGCCACGAAGCATTTCCTACCAGAGGTGAACAAATTATACCGAACGGTAAGGAATACAATTCTGAACCCAGTTCACATACAGTTGCTGACGGGACATGGAGGAATTGCTGAATACCTGCACAGGTTCAAGTTAATAACTGACCCCGGATGCGAGTGTGACCCCCACGAAATAGAGTCTGTGTGGCACCTGATCTTGGACTGTCCTCGTTTCCAAACGGCGAGAATGAACCTGGAACAAAGTTTCAACACCAATCTGACAATGGAATTACTACCCAAACTTCTGGACGACCCAAAAACCAAAAAACCTTTTTTGGACTACGCTGAAAAAATCATGCGCACAGCAGCCAAAAGGCATAATGACACAACACCACCGCAAACTAGAGAAAACACCCGCACTACTGCACTAATAATTCCAAGACAGGTACCAACACCTAAAACAACCCTCCCTGCTACCAAAAATCACAGAGAGACAGTAGCAAGACTGCTAGAGAATGGAGTAGTCGGACCACCTGGCATCAAGACCAGAAGTGTGGTAGTATTAATGAACACACCACATGAAAGACTGGGTATCAGCTTCTGCTGCAAAACGGGCCCAAATAGCATAGAGATGTCCCCGGGACTAGCGGTATTGATGAGAGGCAGTCCCACAAAAAGCAAATTAAAACGGAAAAAGCTCGAGGCAATGAGCGTGATTTCAAAAGCAAACCAGAAATGTCGTCTATACCGCAAAGACAACAAAACGGTACTTATTTTCGAAGACGAAGAAATATTAACACAGTTTGCAAGAGCAAGCTCACTACTTAACATCATAGCTGAGGTCAGCGTGCCCCAAGATCCGGCTCGAATAATCAGCGTGGATACAGTGACAGCCGGATATTACAAAGGCGAAGTTGCAGACCACCTGAATATAGTTGTAGCCTCCAAGATTCACCAACTCGTGGCTTATGAGAATAGAGGCGAAGATCTCAGCTATTTAAAACCCAAACCAACAAAACCCCAACAAAACCCGGCAGTCCTAGACACCGACTATAGAAACCTGGCAAATACAAGTGGCTCAGAGAGAGTGCAGAAAAAACATGAGGAGGAGAGAGATGCCAAAAACCAAACAGCAAGAAAATCTCCGAAGGAAAGCATCATCACCTCTATCATTAAAGCAGTCAGCATAGCCTCGAACCAGACCCTTGGGAAAAATCCTATACAAGAACAGCCAGTAGGAAAACAAACATATAAATCAAAACCGAAAACGACGAAAAAACCAACGAAAGAAGCAAAAGGCCCCACCGAACTCCCAAAATACCTACCAGTAGTCAGACCACGGGACCACATGATAAATGCCTTCATAGAGTACACCGCCATACTTAAGGCAACAAGAGCGAAAAAGATCAAAGAGTGCCAAAACATCCTGGAAGCACGTCACAGCAAACTCAAAGACCTATTAGATGAAAGGATAAAGACTGCGAAGGCAACAATTTATAACAACCAGACCGCGGAAGTGATCGATGGAGAAGAGGCAGAGCAGCACATGGCTGCATTCAGTGAGACAATTGGCATGGTCGGACTTGATTTAGAAAAAACAGAAACATCAGGAGTAGTCACTTACCGAACCCCGACGACTGATCCAATAGTGGTAACCACAAAGAACACTAAGATATGTCTAGACGACAAAACTTCCTTATATTGAAAGAGAAAACTTGTTCGAAGTCTACTACATATTATTAATATGTCATTAATATATAATCTTTTAAACATTACGTTTGTGAAATATCCTGAAACATTATCTTTACGACCTTTGAAAAGTTTTCGAAAGCTTTCAATATTTTCAATAGCAATGATCTAGACTACTCACATGGTAAATCTTATTCTCCCAAGATCTCCTGATCATCATTTTTTTAAAGATAACAGACAAGCAATAACATTTAGATGTTTACTGTAGATTATAATTATTCTTAACAACATAAGTAAATATAATAATAATTAATATTATTTAGGAGCTACTTGCCAGTAGATAAAGAGTTTCAGACTTAAAAACACTTGTAAACACGGAAGATAATCTACTAAAAGAAAGGTATATAGAAGTAAAGTCAATCAAGCCATAGTGAAACACAATCAAGTGGGTCTTAGTAAAGCGGCCATTATTTGAATCGTCTCGGTCCTTGGTTCTGTTGCAAGGTGAGTTCAGGAAATAATAACTCTTTACGAACTATGGGATATTAATGAAAATATTATTATCTTATTACAGTTATTTAACTGTATTTACGTCTATTTTCAAATACTAAATAGCGTGGCTTTTTTATGAGAAAGTAGTTTCGTTGAGTTGCGTCAAAAAAAATATTCACAGTATGTATATGAAATTTGCTTATAATATAAACTTTACGCAACCTTTAATTGTCAATTTTTATATTCATAACTTTGTTACTACTGTAATTTAGTTGAGTTCTGTTTTGTAGAATTACTATTTCGTGCTAGAATATTAATTAAAGAAATGAAAATTGCCGAAGGTTTTTCTTAGTGGCATCTTTTGAAATCATCAGTTTACTTTTTAATTTTACGGCTTTATATTTGAGATTTTTTTATAACACATCATATTATGAAGGTACTCGTATTTATGTCAATATGTATTATTTACCTTTACAATTCTGTACCAATTCAATGTTTTTAACTATTAATTATATTGCAATAAATTTAATTATTATAAAAAAAAATATAACTTACTATAAATTTGAAGAGTGTCATGTATATTTTTATCTAGATTTCAAGATTAATCAATAAACGATGCTTAGCTATGTATTATGTTAGTTATTATTTACTACATTTAAATGAAAAGTTTTATGAAAAATGTGGCAATATCTTATTTTACCTTAGAAATCATAAAACACTAATAACGCCGCGATCTTGATAATGCATTTTCAAGTTATATTATTTACTAAATAACAAATGAACAAAGTTTATCAATCTAATGAACTTTGTTTCATTAAGTTTCTTTTTATTGCGTGACGTGAATTTTATTAACTTACCACACTACGTTTGTGAAGGAATGAATTATTGATGGATTGATCGATTGACTGACTGATTGATGGATTGGTGAGTTCATTGCTTTGTATGTTGATTATTATCATCAATTAATTAGTTTATAACTTAATTATTGTTACCTTTAAACTTACTAAATAACTTAACTATTATTACCGTTTAACTGGTCATTTATATTGTTTACAGTGTTTTATTTTTAAGGACTACTGTGTTATAGGTTGGTTTTTTGAAAAACCCTTTTATTTATAATCAGTACTCGCTTTAGACCTGAAATGAACAAGTATAAGGTAAATATTTAATAATGAATATAATAGAGAAGCCTGACTTATGATTTCATGATTGGAAGGTCAAAGTTGACTATGAAATGGATTTGTACATTAGGTCTATCCTCGCGTGAGTGAGCGTCTAGATCGATACTATCAAAGTCAAACATTGCATGCTTTCGAAAACTTGCCCAAGATCGCAAATTTATTATTTCAGGATATACGAAATACATAATGAAAAAAAAAGTCATAATAAAGTAATTTTTTTAAATTACTTCAATTAACACTAAACCTACCGACAATTCTTGTATACCTGTTCTTACCGCACGCGGTCAAATTGACCGGTAATTAAAAGTTATTTTATTATATAACGCAGGTAATAATGGAAATAACTAAAAGTAAAGAGTGAAGAAAATATTATATGCATATTCTAAGAATTGTCATGTAGTTTGATAACGATATTATAACGAATAAAAATGTGTAAGTTTTACAAAAGTTTAAGAACGGTCAATTTAACCGGTACTTGGTAGGTTTAGTGTTAAAGACTTTTATGACACTGAGGTAATTATTATTTCTCTTAACATTACGTTTGCAAATAGTAAACACTTGAATATCATGAAGGTTAAACAGTTAGAAACAATACACGAGTGTATCAATTTACACAATTTTATTATAATAGTTTTCTAATATAATTTTTCTTAAAATTGTTGCACCCCCCCGCAACCTTATCTAAAGTCTGGTTGAAATGATAACCATTGTCGTCGTAACCGTTGCTATGGTAACCGTTGTCAAGGTAACCATTATCATGGTAACTGTGACTATGCTATGGTAAACTGTATGGTAGCTCCTACAGGTTTAAAACTTGGTGAATTTCAAAAAATTGAAATCCGTTGGGATAATCATTCCGTAAAATCCGTTCTTAGTGGCCGTCTAGGTCACAAAAGAAGTAACTATGTAAAATTTTAAAATATTCGGACCGATAGTTTCGGAGATTTCGTGATGAGTCAGTGAGTTGTAAATCGCTTATATACATACAGATTAGTTCCAGTTCACAATCACCAGCAAATTGCTTATCATTTTTTCATTCCAGAATTCCTTTACTGTTATTATATTTGTTAGTGTTTGTTGTAAATAGCACACCATATTTCTGGAGTAATATGATTATACACGTAATACCTCATATTAAATAATTAATTATTTTAGTATTCCAGATATTAAAACCTAACTGAATTGTGCTTCGAAATACACAAAAAATATAAAGTCCTAATCTATTTATATATACCTATTTAACTATATCTATATTGAGACCCGTGCTCACACCATTACGTGTATTGTGTATTCAGACTACAGAATGTCATGTCGCCAGGTCGAGAGCGGAACTGTCAACAAGATAAAGGAGACGTTCAAATAATATCCAGTTACTTTAATAACAATACTATTTAAGGTATATTTTGATCCATAATACGTTAACGTTAAGTTAAATTTTAAATGGTTTTTCTTAAAATGAGTATACAGGAATATTAAATATTTTCTATTAGTCGTTCTCTATTTATATTCAATAATCTTCATTAATCTTTTTTGGTGGCGAAACAAAAAAAAACTGGTTTGAGTTTGTGTAAATTAAGTTTATTTTCATAAATCGGTTTATTTTAAACGAATATTCTTTTTGCATATTATATTATACTAGCCGTAGTCTAGTCCGCAGAGCACTAATTAACGTGTCAGAGTCTCGACAGAAATCGCTCTTGTTATGCTTAAGTTTTATATGATAAACGCCGTAGGCGAGCTAATCGAGCCCTACGGCTAGTTGTTTTTTTTTTCATGGTTGAGAGCACTTGGGAACTTCCCTCAAGGCCCTGCCCATGAACAATGTTTGACCCGTAGGTCGAGACTCGAGTAGGAGTGGAGGGGTTGTGTAGAGGAAAGGAAGAGTGTTTTTTGACAAAAAAAGAGTACTACATGCTAATCATATGATTAGCATGACTTTTTATTTTTATTTTTTAATTTGGTGACCTTATTGACCTTATTGACCTTACAGCATCGCCAAAACATAACCCTGACATCGTTAGACTATAAGCTTTCTTTTGATACCCTGTTTATAAAAATCGGATAAGCTGTTTAGGAGGAGTAGTGCAAGAAAGATAAAAAGTAATCGATTTTATATGGTGAGATAAGTCATCGTTTGTTTATAATATTATATAAAAAAACGATGGTACATGAAATTAATTTGGAATAAAAGTAATTTATTAAATCTATTTGTAAAAAATAATATATACAATATACACTTTTAAATATAATTTGTCTTAATATATACTACGTTAAAGATATCCCAGTACCAAAATGTAACAGCCTTACGCATGTAATACTAATATTACATTAATAAGGGATAAACTCGTATTACGTTTATGAAAAGGAAAGTCATATATATTACCAAACCAGTATTAAATAAATAACAGACAATTAATAACAACTAATTAAGCGAAAACACAAATAAGTTATAATTGTTGTTATAATAAGCTTTTAATATCCGAAATTGAGAGAATAAATATTTTTACATTTATAAATTAAACTTTAGCATCAGACTTGCTGAAATACTTTTAATAACTGTTATATGAAAAAATAATATTTTAAACAATTATACAAAAATACGCTTAAATATTATATAAAGTTTGTTGTAAATAAAATATGTAATAGTTCTTAAAAAGTTTCTCTAACTTCTTAAAAAATAGACGCAGCAAATATTATATAACTTATTCTGTTAAGAAAGAAAATTATTTCTCACTGACGTACACGTGTAATAATCATTGTCAGATTCTGATCAATAATTTTTGAGGCGAACCCAAATTAGTAGGACTAAATATAATTTTTAATCTGTCTTGTTTTAGTTCTTAAGACTCATATTAAGTTGTCATGTTTGCAAAGATTTTAACCTACAACCGTCCCAAAATTGTTTACATACTCGTATTTCACAAGTAGTTTACATGAGAGTGAAGTAAACTGATATCCGAACTTCAAATGCTATTCAGACCTTTGTACCTTTACGTCCAACAGTCGGTGAGTGTATAAATATGTATGATGCATGCGACCTACCAACTAAAGGTTTAATGTTTGAAGGTTAAATACTTAATAACAAATTACTGGTTATTAACTTTAAATATACAAACTTTCTTTATTATAATTCCAAATCAGATTACCAACACTAAAATTCGTTTCGTATGTTGTAGGTATATAAAATATTCTTACAACAAGGTTTTTTTAATAAGAATTATCGTATATTTCTTTTTTATCAAAAATGTTCATTGTTATTTGTTACGTATTTTTATTGTCCGATGTTCGTTCACAATGAAAAGGCAATTAATCTGTATTTTATAACGAGTTCATTAGAAGAGAGACACTAAAATTTATATACTATGATTTCCCCTGTCATCAAGTAAACAGTAATTAAGACGATGATACTACCATACTTAATTACTTTTTTACTTTCTCAAACTTAATCTGAAGTCGATAAAATATATAACATTGCTTAAACAATATTAAGCAACAAAAAAAATGCCAGTAATATTTATTACTCTTATATTGTTTTAAGAGATCCTTGTTTTATGTTCAAGAATGGTCTGTATGTATGAAAACTTAGTTTAATACCATATTTTTTATGTAATATTCAAAAAATTATGTTTACACCCCTTTTTGACAATATATACTATATATGTATATTAAATTATATATGAATATATAACTAACTTCATAATATCTAACTCTTTAATTAAATTTAGAATAACATTAGCTTCAAGTTAGTTATATTAATAAATATACAGATATTTTCCGAACATAAGCAAATTCAATATTCTTTTCCATCCGACTCGTGGTGAAAAAAAAAATATAAAACTGTTTATTCACTGAACACAACGAGAAAAAGAAAAAGACGAAGACTCAAAGCAAGCTTCAACTTTTTTAGTTAAAACAACAAATAAAGGACTTTCAGTTTAATACATTAACATTTACCTTGTCAAAGTAGAAATATAAGTTTTTAATAACATCATTTTCTCTTTTGAAATACAAAATATTCTCATATTCATACGGCTTTTAGAATTCGACTGCTGTATTTACTTGAGTAATCTATCATAACTATTTTACATACAAGTAAATGTCATTTTAACCAAAAAATATATTAAATCAACAGTAGCTATTATATATATTACAACATAATTATTTTTATTATTTCGAAGAAGTAAGATGGTATTTTTAATCAAATTATTATGGCGTTACTTGACGCATAACATTTATTTTACTGGATTAGAAAGTCACGTTTGGTTGTGATTCCAAAGGAATTATTTGTCACGATAAAACGAACTAACCACGAGATACTAATAAAAGATAAAAAGATTTTAGATAATACCACATAAAACAAAATATAGAAGTTAATATGAAGAACAGAAACTCTAAATTAAGTACTAAGTTATTGCAAAATTTCTTTCCTTCCACACCATACATCAAAGTATACTTCGTTTCGACATATTTCAAGGTTAACAACGTTATTGTGTTCATTGCTAATCCAAATATTTTTGATGATAATGATTAAGCGTTGGTATATCACTAGGAGCTTTCATACTAGATAATAAGTTCTTCAATAAATTTAGAAAGTGTAAAGCAGCTGTACCATAGACATGTGCTAGCTAATTACATTTAATTAGCTGACATATGTCTATTGTTCTTGCTACACCTAGCTATTGTTAACAATACGTTCTTAATGACAAGCTTCGACATAAATATGAAAGAAATGTAAACATTAATCGATATTTATAATGACGATTGTTATCGATACTTATAAGTATACAAATTCAGTGCACAAATAAATTCACTAACAATTAATCCCCATTCGCATCATAATTTCAATATAATAACATAATTATGAAAGTGAAATTTATAAAATGTGATTTAATACTCAGGCTTATCTTGAAACATTTAAGTATTTTAATACACATGTATTCATTTGATGGCATAACATAGCAATTCGAAACGCTTCGAAACAAAAAATAATAAATATTTTACGGTATTTATTTGCCACCAAATCATAGATATAATAGAATCTTTCCTCAGCATTGCATTCTAATGCTTTAAATGTAACAAAACTCACGTTCACGTTTATAGAAATTACCGTAAATTATTATATTACTTTATTCTTAACATGACCGTAATCTGTTATTTAGATCGTATTTCTCATTATCCGATTTCTCATTGGATAACATCTAATGGAGAGGCAATTAATTTCTATTATTATTTTTTACTTTTTTTTTTATAACGAGTCCTTTATTATTACTTAGAAACATTATATCTCTTATTATGATATAAATGGCACTTTAATAAAGATTTAATAAAGTATTAAACACACTCTTATAAAAATGATATTATTTCATATTCTGTATCACATGAATATTGTTAGTTTAAGTCATTTGTTGGTGATTTGGCTTATACATGTTTATTGATTAGTTCAAGGTGGTTTTAATTGTTTAGTCAATTGAGAGTGAATTTCTATGTATGCGTTTGATAGCAAGGCTGATAGAGTTAGAGAGTTAAGTTTATGAGACTCATGGGAATCTTTCATGGGTGAGTTTGTACGAGATGTGTGGATGTTCAGTGTAGGAGTATTAAGAAAATTCTTAGTAATTGCTACTGTTGTAAATCTATATCAGCATAATTATGGATTAGAATGGACAATGAATTTGATGGGAAGAGAAATTAAAGTTGACATTCTCGACGGATGTACTTGGAAGGAAGATAAGAGTAATGTTTATATGAGAGTAGAGATGTGTGTTGATGCGCCTCACGTTTTCAGTCTTCAGCTTAGTACAAGATTACGAGTGACACAAATTAAGGCAACAGGTGCAGAAGGGGTGGAATGAGGCAGACGTGGAGCTCAAAGCTGCCATAGGGCAAAATTATTTTCTTCTTTTGAGCGCATTTGTAAAACGCGGGTTTTTAATTTTTTTAATTATTTAATTATTTTCTACTTTTAACATTTTTTTATGCTTGAATATTGCATTGTCATCGACTTCTGAGCGATCCTGAAAATTTCAGCGCTCTAGCTAGCTGGAAAGTGGGTGAAATTTCGATTTCAAAATTTGATCGCCACAAACAGACAGACGTGACGAAGACGAGCTAAGTAAAACGTGGTAAAAAATATAAACAATGATGAAACTTGTAAGGGAATTTGGTATAGTAGTATCGCATTTGAAGAAAGTAGAATGTATTAATGCATAACAAATATTGGCGCGTAACAAATATGCCAAATATCAGAACGCTGGCTATTTTAGTAGACATAACATTTAAGTTATAAAATGTATATCTAGTTTGATCCTGATACTGAAGAAAACAATATTAATCTTACAAATTTAAAAATGACTGAAATCCCCGTCTTCTAATAATCTTCAATGTTTCACAGTTGTTAAACTTAGCTTAAATGTTTTAAACTATTCACTCAGTAAGACTCCATACTTGATATATGTTTAATTGATAAAAAGAATACAAAGAAGGCAACTCTTCAGCTCCCTTTTTATATACACTTTACAAAATGGAAACTTTAATTAAATATACTTGTTAGTAAACTGAACTCTGTGTAAATATATTTTTTACATTGCTATGATTGCGTGGCGGTATTTATTAAAAGGGCTCATTAAAATAAATTCACCATTAAAATTAATTATTCCGTTAAGCTTTCCCAATCTTCTTTGTTACAGCAGTGCCTAATTAAACAGCAGTTAAAAATATTAAATGGTTGTAATTTATATGATGTATAGTTATGTTATATTTCAAACTTATTTATATCGCATACTCTATTAACTAGATATTTATATGCTCGCAATATAAATGAGTTATTTATATACTTTCTGATGTACATAAAAGATTTCAATAAAGACGTTTTATAAATGAAGAATTAAATATGTTTAAATACTCAAATTGCGATACTGTTTAAGTGTTGGAAAGAATGCAATGTTTGAAGTCAATAGTATCTATGTATTATAGTAGTATATAATATGCTACTTACTGGAGGTCGGATGTAATATATAAATTCTTTTCGTAGTTAAGTTTGACCTTCCAATCATGAAAATATAAGTCAGGCACCTCTATTATATTTGTTATAAAATTCTTACCTTTTTCTTGCTTATTTCAGGTTTAATAAATATTATAATTGTTAGTAATCGTTCTTGTGACTAAAAGTTGACACGCAACCCAATACACAAAATAATAGAAACATACCTACCTAGTAATCACAGAGTGATGTCATATTAACATAACTTATATATCTTATGTATTAACTTATTATATTATCTACATATATAAGCGATTTACCACTCACTGACTCATCACGAAATCTCCGAATCTATCTGTCCGATTAACTTAAAATTTTACATAGTTACTTCTTTTGTGACGTAGGCGTCCACTAAAAACGGATTTTACAGAATTCCTATCCCAACGAATTTCAATTTTTTGCATTTTACCAAGTTTTAAACCTTTAGGAGCTATACACTTAACGAGAGGGTAAGAGTTATTATAGCAACGGATACTATAGTAACAGTTACTATAACAACGGATAATATGACAAAGGTTACCATAGCAACCTAAGTTCACATCCAAATTATTAGTGTGCCCAGCGAAGCGGGAGGGAATAAGCTATAATAACCGAAGTCACGTTACTCTGTACAGCTTTTATGGAAAGAAATAAATAATTGTAAATCTTGAAGCATCTTATATTAATCCTCTAGTTTAGTATTTAGAACTTTCTGAAAGATTTTGTAGACAAAGTACTCTTTCTAGTAGTCGATTAGTTAGTTAGTGGTATTATAATTGTTATGTATTAAGTACATGATACAGATTTCGCAATATATACTAATTTTAAATGTACGAATTTGCATCTATATAACTGGAAATAAATAAATTCTAAATATTATTCTTCTCAATCGATTATTTATATTTAATTTAATAAATTTATAATTTTAGTACATGAGTTTGTGTTTCGTTTACATTTTTTACAATCAATTGAATAACTATAATTTATTAGAAGAACCCTGTTAATTCTTTATTTTATTGTCGTGCAAAAAAGAATTCTAAGCTGAACAATTTCTAAAACCTATATAAAATATTAATAACATATTGCAATAAGGTCTACAAAAAGAAAATTATTAAAAGGTTAAGTCAACCGTGACGAAACAATGAAATAAAGCTAAATAGAGCGGCCATTAGTTGTGTAGAACGGTGAGCTCAGGAGACAACGACTCGTTACGTAATATGATATATTAGCGAGAATGTTGTAATCTTACTGTAGTTTAATTGATATACATCTATTTGAAAATATTATATATGCGGCTTCGTTATGGAAAATTCACTACCGTACATTTTGTGTTATGTTGGACAACTATTGGTTGTGATATTTTATGAATTTTCTAAATCGTACCTGACTCTCATCTTGATTCTTCAAGCCGAGGTTAATTGACATTTTTTTCTGTAACTTTATGATTGTTATACTTTCATAGTGTTCATTGTTTTATTAATTTATTATTTCATGTCGGGTCCTTAATAAAGCTAATTACGTCGATCACAACCGGAGAATCCAAAAGAATACAAAGTTATTACTTAAAATTTAATAATTATAATTAAATTACAAACATCGTGATACCCGCTCAAAGTTAGAGATAAGAATGAATTTAATAAAACGAAATTATAATTAAAAGAATACAGAGAAATAAATGTAACAAATAAAGGTTTCAGATATTACATTCCGAGATTTTAACATGATACAATGCACTTGCGTCTAATCAGCGTTTCCACGGTTCGTGAGAATATAATAAATGCGAATTTAACAATTTTATAACAAATAAGAATATAAGAAATATTTAATTAATAATCACAAGTATATAGGAATATAACAAGCTAATAAATTATGACGACAAAAATAAATAAAGGATGTTTTAAATTTTTATTCATAATAATACTCTTCTATTATTAATCAAATATTAAGATAGTAATATGAATTTAAACACTAAATAAAAACTCTTAATAAAATGCTTAATAGGTTCATAACAACTCAATATACTTTTCTATTCCCCATACCAGTGATGTGCCAACTTTGATAATGCATTTCAAGTTAAATCAATTTGCAAAGAGCACGCCAACAGAGTAATTTGTTAAACTAATGAACGTTGTTGCATTTAGAGACACTTTGCGTGCCTGTCTGTATATAGCTTCAAGTTTATAGATAATATATTATTATTATAATAAAAACTTGTTAAGTTTTATAAAATATCATAAAAATATTTATACTTATTTCAGGAAATAATATTAAATATTAAGAAATTAAGTTGTAAAATCATCCAATAGAATTACTTATTATTTCCTATATACTAAAAATAAATTTATTAGGTATATATTTTATCTATCGAAGTAAAATATTTATGTAGAAATAGACCAAAAATAATAATAAAAATACAATATCAATATTTAAGAACACAGAACTTTAAATATAAACCATGGAGTCAACACTATTGTAATAGTTGTAAATTGAAATGAAGTTACTTATAATAAGTTATTTAAACGTAAACGCTAAATCGATAGTTAATCGGAAATATAATTGTCCTTACGTGCGTCGAATCATGACCCGCTTTAGATTAATAAATCGATAGTTTGAAATGCATTTTTAGTGTTTATACATTTAAGTTACATGTGAAATCCTAAAAGGCATCTTTGTTAGTGAGGGTCAAGGTCAGATAAGATCAGTTGAACAAACTGAATAGCGTCAAATTTAGAAACCAATAAAGAGATACTGAACAATATAGTTTCAAGTGATATTTATTTTATCAACAATCTTGAAATTATGATAAATTAGTGAATATTGTTAATGTAAATGTAGTTATGTCTAAATATTTAAGCTTCAATGAGACAAAGTACTACACGACTCGGAAAGAGGACACTATTTATTTATATTTTTTTTATTCAAATAAAACGATTTTTGCTGGCAAAATGCACAGTTCTATTAATTAAGAGAGGATTTTAATTATAAGATTTCTTTAGTACTTCTCTGTTCCCTCCACTTCCAAAACTTTTAAAACATACTTGTTTATATGACTGGTTTAGTAGTTGACCCAATAACTTTGAATCAGAACAAATTAAAAGTACTTAAATGAATTGACATCAACATAATATTATAGTGAACCAAATTTATAATTCACAAAGGAGGTATTAACATAAACTGCATCGTTTACTATTTGTAGTTCATCAATATTTCCTTATTTTTTCTAAGAATGCATTAAAGTTCTTTGCTACTTAGTGTAAGTCATACTTACTTAGTGACTGGACTATTACTTATGAGTCAACGGATATTTAATATAGCAATAAGGACATTAAGTTTATGTATTCGTCATTTATAATATTTGAATTAGCTCTATTTTGAAGTTCGTTTTCTAACTAGTAAATAGCTCACAAGTTAGTTAGTAAATAGGTAGATCGGGGCAGTAAAAATGCTTTCAGAATAATATTCACTCTTATAGAAAAGGATTAATGATATGACAAAAGAAATGGTAAAAAATATATGTCATATTTCGCTATGTTTATAAATATCCACGAAAGTTTGTATTGAAAATTACTTTTTAATAATACATACAGTATGTAATGTATGTTAAACCATGTTTGGAAATAAAACTATCGAATAAAGTCCAACAAAAAGCCCTTTCAGAGCACAGTTTCCTTATAAAAGTACGTATTTACATTATTTGTTTTATGTTCGGGTTGTTTTATTGGAATTTCAACTCACGAGGAAATTAAATCACAACTCAGAAAGACTTCTAAGAGAAACTATTGGGTCTCGTAAAAGAATTCGGTTATAGCTTACAATGAAAATATCTTACGCGTGGATAGTTTTTAAGTGAACTGTAATAGAACTATTTTCTGAAACTAAAAGTGAAAAATGTTAGCTCTTAATGATATAATTGTGACAAAAAAAATACTTTTTATTTCTTATTTAGATTAACTTCAAGTTCTTCAGAGTGAATTATTATTATTTTTTCAATTTATTTAAAATATATAATGATTACATACTAATGATAGTGATTCAATGAGTAGGATAGGAAGGCAGTTAAAGCCGCTAGAAACAACTAGATGAAACATAAATTAAACGAATTTATAACAAAATAATGTATTTAATAATGTTTTGTGAGTTATATTTTATACATTAGAACACATATTATACTATACTATTTTATATTAAACTAAATATTCTATATATTTTAAATATATAAATCTTTAGATACTAAATTAAATACGACGGCAATAATATCATAATAATAAAATGAGAGGTGACAAACTCATACATTGATTTAGGATCCGATAGAAATCATAAAACTCAATCAATCTTGAACAAATACCATTTCTTGACCCCGTTAAGATATATAGTATTTCATAAATCTGAAACCATCCTTCATTACGTAGAATGTACCGCGTACCTTAAACCTTATGTATTACAAACAACCTTCTCCATATAGAAAATTATTTGAGTAATAAAATTTTCACATATACTCATGAAGTATATTATTATGGGTATTGCAATTACTCTTGTAAAAATTTTAAATTATACGGAGCAACCGTGTACACTGACAGTTCAAAATGCGATCACTTGTAAGATGGACTATATTATTTAAATAATATCTGTCAATAAAGTATGAAATCGAAATATATCAAATTTTACTAATTTAAACGTTATCATTACTTTTAAAGTGAAATAATATCATTTTCTGTAAAATTTACATAAAAAGATATCGAATTAAACTTAATTAAGAACAAATTACTAAAATTCTACTCATTTTTTTTTAAGGACATGTACTTTTAAAGCGCATTAAAAGTGTTTTTAAAATCAACTAATAAACCCTTAATCTTAAATTCAACGGAGAGTCTTTATTGTATTTGTATTTATATATATATTTTAAAAACAAATAAAAAAAAGTAACATTAACTCGCAATATTTTCGTCTTCAAACTTCGCTCTGAACATGTAAAAATCCCACCTCATAAATCAGTTGATAAAATTGAAGCCTTACACTGTATGTGACTATAATTTACACAAGGCGTGTCATACTGACGTGTAAGGTTCTTCAGACGAAAGGCGTTTACTGTTAGATTAAAAAATTAAAACAATGAAGAACTCAATCGGTTTAATAATAAACACTTTATTTTTAAAACTTTCATATTATAAAGGGTTACAATTTTCTTATACTACTTTAAAATTTTGTACCTGATGAGCCACTCGTTGTTTATATGAAGCTGCCACTCATTCGCTATTTCAATTTATTGACTGCCTAAATAAATAAGCCGGATTGACAATGGTTTATTGGATAAACTCGTAAAGTAAGACTTTTATAGAACAAACACCACAGCATGTTAATTGTACCTGAAATCACCACCAGTATTCATAATAATATTTTATAGGTTCAATAGTCCATAGTACATACGAGTACGAAGAATATAATAATTACAATCGAGGTAGAATTCGCCACAGCAATTATATCTGTATATACTGTCTGTGTATTATATTGGTATATTAGTATATAGTGGTGAACAAACTTGCTTCGCTCGCTTGTATAGTCCCAGGCTATATTGTAACTGTACTATACAATGTAAGACACATATACAAATTTCTAACCTTATTAAACTTACAATCAACAGAGTTTATATATTTTTGTAGTGTATAAAAATTTAAAAACTTCCGCAGATCTTAAGAAATATAATATTATTATAAGATTACAAATTTCAATAATCTTTCAAACATTAAAAAAATACGTACAGTTACGTTCATCACATAGTGCATATGTTATACTAACTGCATAAGATTTTGTTATCTATTATACCTATATATTTTTATTTTAAATGAAATTACTGTCAAGTGTTAAAATCATATTTAATTTTTCTTATACTAAATAAGGAAACTGCCTTACAAGCAGAGGTCTTTTAAGGGTAAATTAAGCAAAGTCCTATGCATGAAAGTAACCTCATTCTCAAATAAATTACTATGCAATATTTTGATTACTATGACATGTACTGAATACGAAGATTTTTTAAAAATATAATTACAGATTTGGCCTCTCAAATATATAGTTAAGTTCTCTATATTAGATATCTAGAGGGAGAAGACAGTTGGCCTTAGTTAGATGCAGGTAAAAAGTAATCCAATTAAACTAATTCTATTTATAATATATGATCTGATGTATTACTAACCTGTTAAAAATCGCAAATCTATTAAATTTTTATTGATGTCTCTTCTGGTATAAAACATCGTGTATGTTAGCTTTGTAAAATATATTTAAGTTACAAGCTATCAATACAACCTGTGATATGCGGGAAGTTTGGAAACAAGGTGGGTGTCTCAGGACGGTGATGTTACAAATTAATGTGATATTAAAAAGCTCCACATATAAAATAAGAAATATTTTCCGGAACAAAACAACTCTAAAATATACATCATATTTGTTTTATATGTAAGCATTGAAAGCTTTGCTTTATCTTTATTATAATCAAATTTTATTTATATTTATTCCACGACATTCCATAACTCTATGAAAAGGTATTCTGAGTGCGATTATATCACTATGAGACGTTGAATTAAGTTCATTTTGTATTTCTGTTTCATTGTGACAGTCTGTCAGCTGTGGTGTGGAAATTAAACCGAGATCGCTTTCTAAATCCATTTCAAATCATGTGGTTTTTGATAACAAAATTTGGTAAATATAGATTTAAAATAGGCAACATACATATTTTATCTAAAGTAACATTAAATTAAATGTATCTTTTACTTAAAAACAGATTGTTCAGACTAAAAAAGAAAACAGTCATATCGTAGCGCTGCTGTACACATTCACACGGTAGCTCATATTCATTCTGTATTCATGTAATATTTCGGTACGTTTTTTGTCTGTACGTTTACCAAGCTTTGCGACTTAAGTGGAAATGGGCGTGACATTTGTCAAGATATACAGACAAGAGATGGTCTCTACAAACTACCAAATGGACAGGGCCTGTTGGAAAAAGAAGCAAAGGCAGACCACTTAAACGCTGGGCTGACGATATAAAAGAATTAGCAGGTAAAGACTGGTTGACAATATCCCAAAATAGGGAAAAATGGAAGGAATTAGAGGAGGCTTTTACCCGAAAGGGATTAGTGTAAAACGCACAGCTAAAATTATATAAAAATATATCAATTCAAATAACAAACATAATTATAAACTAACCTAACCTAAGTAATCTACTAACACTTTGAAATGTAAACATACCTTTACACTGAAATAAAAAGCTTTATTATTATTATTATTATTATGTCTGGAAGGTTTTTTTTTATTGCGAATAGAATCACATTATAAGAATCCTCTTTTAATAAAATGAAGGCGTGAAAAGGCGTCGATACATAAACTACTATTTTTACCCAATAAGGTTTTTTATTGTTTAATTAGTAACATTGTTAGAAGCTCAATGTTGTCTCTTCATCATTTAATTGAAACAGTAGCCACTGTCACTAAAGAAGAGCACTATAATAATATTTCTCTTAAAAGATTTTTTTTGTGTTCTTTTTCTTTTTCACATTTAGTATAATATATATTCATAAAATCATGTAAATAAGCACTAATTAAAATATTGATTACCCTTTTATTTCTATTCTGTTATCTAAATAAAATTTTATATATACATTTTATGTCTAAAGGAAACAAAATTTGTCATCTTTGTTTATTAACTTCCCACTTTGAAACATTTACTTAAAATGTCAAATCAAGACTGCCTATGGTCGATACACTTTTCGTCAGACTCATAATATATTCCAAGATCACTTCGTAACTTCATTTATCGTCTAGTACACAGTGTTGATGTCATCTTAAGTGATTCCACTTTACTGAAGGTGAAAACTGTTTCTACCAAGGCCTTGACTGTAACTCGAGTTAACATTTGAACCATATTGTTTTATATTATACAAGTTTCCTTCGTCTATCTGTCTATGTATCTTGAAAAGGTCCTTATGAAATATTCTTGTACTTATTTTGCAGTACAGTTGATAACAAAAGTATTTCAAAACAGAAGTAAGAAATGTTCATTTGAAGAAAAGTCATAAATGAGTATCCGAAATTGTAAAACATACATGAACCAACACACAAAAAAATTTGAATATAAGATTAGGTTTCCTTTCACTGCGTCTTTGGGTCCTAAACTTATGTACACAGTATACACATACTTGTACGTAGAATCGAATTAGTTACGAATTCTTTAGGTATCTTTATAATTTTCCTTTTATAAATTCGTACTCTTTAGGGTATTTATTTTCTAACATGTTAATAAAATTATTCTTTTTATAGGTGTTCAGTGTCTCCAGCTTACAGTTATTGGAATAATATTAAAGTATTCATATATTTATGTAAACAATTACTATCACAATGTACAGAAATGTTGTTGTAATCAATTTCGCTAAATTGGTATTTCACACACGTCCAATTTGAATTATAGAAGTTTTCTCTTCATTCAATTCGACGTTTTTCATTATATATATATATATATATATATATACATATATATATATATATATATATATATATATATATATTGTTACTTTCTTAGCTGCGCTCGTTAATCTCACTGCATTAGACTTACAAAACAGTCTTTAGTTAATTCAGAAACATTGAAGTCTTAAATTTTATATTTGCTACAATAATATTGTAAATAGATTTCAATATTGATAACAAAATTCAAATAATTTAATATTTTATTACTTAAATATATATGTAGATTATTTTTAGTACATAATGTATCGTATGTGTCGTAGCATAATATAAATATATAATGCTACGACATACAATAAAAGTTGATATTTGAGTTTTTCGTTCAGCATTCATATTGCACTGCAAGTTTACAAGCAAGTTAACTGAGAGTTCTGCAAAATGAATATTTCTTGCAAATGGTCTGTACTATTAAATAAAATTGTTAAGCTACTCAATTATGATGTATTAATTTATTATTTAATATTAGTTTTCATTTCTTTAAAAATATTTTGTGTGTAAGTTACCTCAAATAATATCCACAGTCTGACTATGCACTCTACCATAATAGAGGATATTACTAACCCGATTGCAGTTGAAACTTTATTAACAGAAAATAGTTGATGATCCATTACCAAGGTACGTCCACACTAATGTAATAATGGACCTCCTAACTGAGCGATGGGAAACAAACAAATCAGGTTAGCGGTTTCAACTTAATATTGTTACAGTAACTTGGTCAGATGTATGGTTACTCGATATTAATATCTATTTATTACAAATATTTCAATATTTGTCAATAAAATTAATAAAAACTGTAATTAAATTGAACACCGGATCTCATATAGAATTTATCATCAAATTATAAATAGGTATTTTTATAAGTTTGTTTGTACGTCACCTACGTAATAAAACTTTTATAAACGAATATATACAATGGTCCACTAAGTGAATATAGCAAGCATGTAAAGTTTAAACAGTTTAAATAAAAATTTAATCGAATTTCAAGTGAATGCGTTTCGTTGTGATGATTTAAAAACAATAGTGTATATACTATTAAATGACATTTAATCATAAAGCAGTGAAACCAAAGTTACCATAATATCCTATATTTGGTAAAACAATTTGGTTAGCGTTGTTTTAATTAAAGCAAGTACACATAAACCACCCCACTACTAATGGAATCACAAACTGCGTTAAATAATGTTTGTTGCTGTTAGTTATATTACGAACAAACAGTGTAATATAAATATAGGTATTTATGGCTGGCTGCTACTTATACTTATATAGGTATTGAATTTGGGTTTTGGCTTTTATTTCAATAAATAATATTATTTAATTCATGTCTTGATATAATAAATTAAAACGATTTTTTATATGATGGAGAAGACTATCGAATATTATTAAAATTTAAGTAAACTCTTTAATTATTTGATACAAAAAATATTTTTTTAAACTTTTCAAGTTCATGTTATTATTATACAAAACTTAGTAGATAATACTAACTTTAAATTGCTTTACAAGAACTCTTGCAATAAAATGTTTAAGAGTTTATAAATTCTACTTGAAAAGAAAGATACTCTCGAAATCGTTTAGAACCTAATTACATACATACTATTGCATGTTATATACTATATATATATATATATATATATATATATATATATATATATATATATATATATATTATATAAATTAAACCACATCTTTTTTCATCAACTTTATTACTGTATTTCAATTGACCTATTTGTGGTTTGTTAATAATAAAAATATGATAAACGATTACCTGTATTTTAATTTTAGAACATATTTAATTAATTTATTTTGTCTGGCAATCAATATCAATTATTATAAAAATATTTTATGTATAAATAGCACAAATATTCAGAATGTTTTCTGAGTTAATTTTAATTTTATATGCTACATGCTCTTTATGTAAATAATTAACTAATAAGACCAATCAGGGTTTCACAACAGATCATTTATTGAAGGCTATAAGTAAAAATAAAAAGAAAAAAATAACTTTTATATACAAACATATTTATATATTGTATGTATATCCTAATAAATTATGTACTTAAATAAATTACATGTATGTGATCAAAGGATGAAATTCGGACATTGGTTTAAATTGAATTTGACTCTCCGATAATAAATATTTTAATTCAATCAGTCCGTCCTGAACCGGATTAAGTATTGAATTGGAATAAATTTTTGAAGTAGGTTTTTTTGTGTAAAAATCAACAAAGATTAACTTATTACTTTCTCAATAAATATTTTGAACTTTGTTAGCTTGTGTATATTACATAGCTTCTCTATTAACATAACTATGATACGAATAATGGGGATTATATATTAGTAAACTGATTTGATTTCAATTGAAGTCACTGAGTGTGGCAGCGCAAGACCGGTTATCCTGTCGATCTTTGGGAGAGACCTATGCTTTGCAATGGGCGTCTATAGGCTGACAAGAAGAAGCAGAAGAAGTATTATTATAAAAGTAACTGGATATTATTTGAACTTCTCCTTTATTTTGTTTAGAGTTCCGCTTTTGACCTGGCGACATTACATACTATCTAAATATACAATACACAATGTACGTTTCAATATAGACATAGTTATATATGTAGTTTGAGAATTCCTATTTCAAAGCGCTGTTTATTTGGGTTTTATGATCTAGATCAGGAGTCTCCCTAACTGATACATGACGTACCTCTTTCTATAAAGAAAAATATTCCGCGCCCCCTTTGAACATATAATAAATTTAAGGTTTCTATGGTAGATTATACATTATAGTGATAGATAGATGATTATACAAATAGAAAAAATGACTGTTCAATCATCGAAGTTGTTTTAATACTTATGAAAGTTACACAAAAAAGCAATATCTCCATAATAAGGCAATATTAAGTTTTTAATTACACGAATGTGATGGATTAGCTTGCATGTATTTACGAGGTTTTCGATTCTCGGCTTCGTCGCAAAAATGGCACAGTGCAAATTGCTAAAAATGGTAAGTTTATTTCTGTATTTATTTTTTGTTGCAGATAGCAGATAATTCCTCTTTACAGAAATATGTACTGGAGAAGGGTAAATACAATTGAAGTGATATCTCTGCTATTTTGGGATAAGTTTTGAAATATTTCACCTAAAACACTTACTTTTTTTTTTTTTTTTTTTGCTTTGGAAAAATCCGTTACGGATACCCGCCGGCCAGGAAGGTGATGGCCGGAGGGTTATGTGGGACTACCCGGCGGCATAGAGGACGCCGCCATTTAAGGCTACCCACAAAATCAACGGTTGCCCTCAACGCCTTAGTGGGACGACACGGGATCGCGTTAGCACTCACCGTGCCGCCCCGGCGGTTACCCCCCGGGCGAGGGTGTCCCGAGCAACTTAGGACACCCCCACGGCGTAGGCCTATGGCAGGTGAGAGGGGTCACCCCCCCCTCTCACCAAGGCCTACTGCTGGGAGAGGAAGCGGCGGGCGTACTCCCGCCTCCTTCTTCCCAGCCTCCCCCGGCGGAGCGGGTCAGAGGGAGAGGCTTGCTCCCTGACCCGCTCCGCGGCCTCCTTCGCGGCGATGACTTGCTCGCAGAAGGAGGCCATAGCGGCCCAACACCTCTCGCTGCCGACCATCGCGCCAACAAGGCGCGGCAGCGAGAGGTCCCCGCCAACCACGGCCACCAGCTCAGCGCGCTGATGACCCCAGGCTGCGCATTTCGCCACGGTGTGACGAGCCGTGTCGATGGACTCGTCACAGTGATGGCAGGACGGGGCTGCCTCCCTTCTTGCAATCTTGTGCAGGTACTCACCGAAGCACCCATGCCCCGTGAGCACCTGCACAAGACGGAACGTCAGGGTCCCGTGGCGTCGGTTGATCCCACGATCCAAGTGGGGGCGAACTGCCCCCACTGTCGTCAGACCGGCGGCAAGGGACTCCAAGTCCCTCGTCCACCGTCGAATCAGGGCTCGGTGAGCTGAAGCCCTGATTCGAGCTGCCTCGGACCTTACTCCTCTGGTCCTGGCTTCCGCCCGGTGCCAATACACCCCGGCGAGCACCTCCGCCTGCAGCTCCTAAGGCGGATCGCTCGCCAGGAGTGTGGCCGCAGTGTACGACACTGTACGGTACCCCCTGATCATCCTCACCGCTAAGACCCTCTGCGTCCTTCGCAGAAGGGTCTTGGAATCGGCGGTGAGGAACCCTGACCATATGGGGGCACCGTACAGCGCCATACTTCTCACAATGCCGGCATAGAGTCGCCGGCACGGAGCCTGCGGCCCACCGACGTTGGGCAGAAGCCTTCCCAAGGCAGCCGCGGTGGACAGTAACTTCGGGGCCAGAAGGGAGAAATGAGCCCCGAAGTTCCATCTTCCGTCCAGGGTGAGACCCAGGTATTTTAGCTGGGCCTTCACCACCACCTCCTCACCCTGGACGGAGATGGACGCCCGGCGAGGGGGACCCCGGCGAGGGCCGTGGAAAAGGATGGCCTCCGTTTTGGATACGGAGTCCTCCAATCCCAACAGCCCTATGCGGTCCGCAACCAGCGTAGCACCGACTGTTGCCAGACGGGCCGCCTCCGCATACGTCCCTTCCCTGCATGTGACGAGGGTGTCATCTGCATAACACAACACCCTCATCCGCGGCAAGAGAGGACAGCGGAGCAGCCAGTCGTATCCGAGGTTCAACAAGACGTGGCCCAAGACCGACCCCTGTGGAACCCCGCGGCATACGCTACGCCGGTATATCCGCTGGTCGCCGCCAACCCACAGGACCTCTCTGTCCTGCAGGTAGGCCCCCAACAGTCTCCGAAGATAGGGAGGCACTCCATGGAACCGGAGTGCCTCAACCAGTGTCTCAAACGGAAGACTGTTGAAGGCATTGGCGACGTCCAGCGACACCGCCAGGACCACGTCCCCCTCGCGAGTTGCCTCTTGGGTCAGGTCTCTCAGAGCCTTCAGGGCATCGATCGTCGATCGACCCGCCCTGAAGCCGAACTGGGCATCCGAGAGACCCGGCCCCACCTCCTCGAGGTGTTGGACGAGACGGGCAGAGAGAATTCTCTCGAAGAGTTTACCCGTCTCGTCCAGCAGCACGATTGGCCTGTATGTGGAAGGGGAGTCGGCAGAACGACCGTCCTTCCGCAACAGGCACAACCTGCCCTCCTTCCAGGCCTTCGGGAACTGTCCAGTGCGCAAACAAAGGTTGAACAGTTCCCGAAGCCTGCCCCCCAAGTATTCCAGGGCGAGGAATAGAACTCGCCCCGGAATACCGTCCGGCCCCGGCACAGTACTGCGGGCTCGGAGACGACTCAAGGCGACCTCCAGCTCGGCCTCCGTGATGTCCGGGACAGAACCCACCCCCCCATTAGAAGAAGGGGGGGCCATCACAGGAGGTGAATGGCCGGTGGATTCCGGGAATAGGTCCCCCACCAGCCCCTCGAGGAAATTCGGCTGAAGGGACTCCATGACCGGGGCGCAAGCGGCGCGGAGTTTGTTCCGCACCACCCGATACGGGCGCCCCCATGGGTCCCTATCGAGACCTGCCAGGATCTCCTCCCGAGCCAGATCCTTCGCCTTCCGAATCGCCAGCCGCAGAGTCGACTTCGCTTCGCGATAACGACTCCGCAGCTGGGCCACCAGATCCGGGTCGAAGCCGTGACGACGGCGACACCGGACGAAGGCCCTCCGAGCCCTGCAACAGGCCGTCCGAAGTTCGGCTATTTCGGACGACCACCAGTACACTGCTCTGCGCCGGGGCCTAGACCCCACCCTCGGCATGAGGGCCGCCACCCAGACCCGTGATAGGGCCTCGCGCATGCGGCCAGCCGACACCTCCACGTCGGTTTCCTCGTTGGGCGGATCGGGAAAGGCCCAGCCCTGAACAATTGCTGCCTCCGTGGCCATTTCCCGATCCAAACGTTTGATTGCCCAACGAGGAAAGCGACTCCCCTCCCGCGGTGGCCTGGCCAGGATCGGTCGGGCAGTGGAGAGGTCAAATCGGACGTAAAGATGGTCCGATAGAGTCTCTACCGCCGTCTCGACTCTCCAGTCGACGACCGTGCGAGCGACAGCTGGGGTGGCGAACGAAACGTCCACCACGGAAGTCCCTTGCTGTCGCACGCATGTCGCATCGGTCCCTCTATTGAGGAGGGACAGACCGGAGAGGAGCGACCAGGCCTGGACGGCCCTACCCCTAGCGTCCGTGGCGTGGTTCCCCCAGGCCGCGGATTTGGCGTTCAGGTCGCCGAGGAAGATGAGCTTCCCCGACGCCTGTCTGCCAATCGCCGCACTGACGGAGTCGAGGAATGTCTCGAACTCCGCCAGTCGACGATTGGGGGAGAAGTACGCGCCGATGACGACGTACTCCCCCCACCGCGCCACGACCAAACCCGGGCCAGTCTCCAAGGTGGAGAAAGGGGGACCGGGACCAGAACCCGCAACCACAGCCACGGAACCGCTAGTGTCCCCCGCCCAGTTGGAATTAGGGGGGACATAGTAGGGCTCACAGGCCACCGCTATACTGATATCCCACTCCGCCATTGCCTGGATGAACAAATCCTGGGCCCTGGCGGAGTGGTTCAGGTTCGCCTGTAGGAAGCCATGTCGTCGTCTATTCATGACGACATGGCTTCAACTGGCGCCTGTAGGCGTCCTCTGCTTGGGGCAGCTGGGGAAGGACCAGCTGCCTTGCCTCTCTTCCGGGGAGCTTTACAGGCCCGGCTCCCCAGTTCATGTGCCGCCTGGACACCGAGGTCTGCGCAGACGGCACACCGAAGAACTCCGGTGCAGCTGTCACGGGTATGCCCTGACAAGCCGCACCGGAAACACACCTCACTTCGGTCCACCTCTGATGGGCAGAGCGCCCGTGTGTGCCCCGGCTCCTGGCACCGGAAGCACCTCATCGGGCGCTCTTCGAGGAGCTCGACCCTGACCGAGCTCCAGCCCACCAGGAGTCTCCCCGCGCCAATAAGTGACTTTGCCGCGTCAACGGGGCAACGGGCGAATGCAACGCCCATAGCCCCGCTGCCCCAGCGAATCTCCCCAACTCGGAGGGATTCGCTAGGGCAATTGGTGACGCGGCAAATCGCGGCCACCACTTTTTCTTTCGTGGCAGAGTCGTCCAGACCCCTCACCTTTACCATGACCCTCTTCACGGGTCGGACGACGTCTGCCACTCCGTCTAAAACAGTCCGGAGGTTGGCCGCCAATTTTTCGGCTTTTTCTGGAGCCGCCTTTGGCAGCTCCAGAAGCCTGGCCCCGGTTGCCGACCTCCGGATCTTTAGCCCCTGCTCGAGCCCCAGCTCCCCGAGATCTACCTTCTCGGAGGTACGCTCGAGGAGCTGGGCATAGGTTACCCCCTTAGCCGCCTCCTCGGGCTGCAGTGTGATGACCACTGCAGGTGACCGAGGGGACGGCAACTTGGGGAGGGACCCTTGGGCCGGTCCGGATTGACCGGCCTTTTTTCCCTTTTTCGTGCCCCCCTTATTGTTTACCTGCTTCGGTGGTCCAGCGGTTACGACTCGCTGAGCCACCGAAGCTTGGACGACAAGAGCAGGGCCAACTGGCTTGTTGGCCCTTTTCTGTCCCCGCTTCACCACCGAGGACCAGGTCTCAGTGGTGGCGGCGGACGGAGCAGTTGTCGGCGCTTTAGCCGACGCCGGTCGTGTCGTCACGCCTGCGGACCTCGGCTGCCGCGACTCAGCAACCGCTGCCGCACTAGCCCTGCGGTCCGCTGCCAAGGGCCGACGCATGACCCTCTCAGGGAGGAGGCGCTCCTTGATGTTGGCGAATCGGGCGTTCACCAACACCCCCACCGAGGAAACAATGGAGCGCCTCAACTCCTCAAAACAGTCCGCGTCCAGAGAAGGCGCGGCTACGGCAGCGGGAACGGCAGCGGCCGAGGATTTCGCAGCCGCCGTTTTCAGTTCCACAAACTCCCGCCTGTGGGCTTTGATTTCGGCCTTAAGGGCCTCCACCTCTCTGATCAGGCGGGAGTTTGCAGCCCTCAACTGGCGGGTCTCGTCAGCCTCAGTACGGCTGACGAGCGTCTCGACAACCTCTAGGAGGTCCCGCGAGGCTACCTTAAGGGCCTTAACCATGGTGCCCTTAAGGTTACCGGACTTGCGGCTGACTTCCAGAATGGAAGCCGCGCTTTTACCCGCCAAAGCTCTTAATTCCTCAGCTCCGAGGGAGTCAGGGTCAAGCCTGCGCGAACCTCCCTGCAGAGCCTCCTCCTCGGAGCACGTCGCATTGCCTGAAGAAGGAGCCTGCTTACGGAATGCCCGTGCTGAAAGCGCCTTCTCCATCTCCGCATCCTCAGCCTCGAGGGCAAGGGCCCGCAAATCGGCCTTTGCCCGAGAGAGGCCAGCCCCTCTTGTGCTCGCCGTGACGCGTCCACGACGAGCAGTGTTGCATTTACCAAATGCAACACTGAACTCCGAATCGCTATCGGAAGCGCCACTCGTCCCCTCAACAACCCCGCTAAGGGGTCGCTTGAAAGAAGAAGTTTCCTAACACAGTTTGTTGTATGAGATACCTATAACAAATCGGAAACGAAAGAAGTCTAAACAAAATGCAAAAATGTTAAGTAAATTTTTATCACTATCTATTTCTCTATCTCTTTTGTGCAAGTTTACAAATATCATTCAGGATAGTAACACATCAATAATAAACGCTCCGTAATCTCGTTAAAGTTTATTTGTTTTTGTTTCAAATTATTCGTGAGTTATATTGTTTTATTATCGCAATTGAAATGACGAAATGGAAACCCGGCACTGAAATCTTCATGACATTTAATATTAAATAATAAATATCTACACACATGTGATAGAAATAATGGAAATCACCTCAGTGCTGTGAAACTTTTTATCAGAAAGTATTAAAAACAAAAACTAACTTCAATTTGGAGTTTGTCATATATTTTTATTAACATGCACTTCAAATATCCTTAAACACTAAATTAGCGACCTTGGATAAGTTTTTGAAGACGTGCGAAGGTTGTGTTCAATAATATTGATCTGGACTACTAACAATATTTCGCAGTTAACTTTGACCTTCCAATCATGAAATCATAAAACAGGCATCTCTATTGTATTTATTATTAAACCTTTTTCTTATACAGCTAATATATTTCCGGCCCACTAAGTGTAATAAATATTACTAATTTTTAATAATAGTCAGTCTGTCAAATAATAATCTGATACACAATAGTCCTTTACAGACAAAATACTCTAAATATATAAACAAATGAACAGTTATAAAATTGAATGTCAAAGTCTCGACTAACTACATACATAAAAATTAATCAATCAACAATAATAAATAAAAAACAATCAACCGATTAATCTATCAATCAGTCAATCCATCAACAATTTATTACTTTACAAAAGTAGGGTTAGTATTGTAAAAATTTGTAGTCAAACCGAAATTTAGTGAAACAATGTTCATTTGATTGAAAAACTTTGTTGATTTGTTATTTAGGTAATGACTTAACTTGAAAATGATTTATCAGAATTGTCACGTTAATAGTATCTTATAAATAAAATATTGGCACATTTTTCATAGGAGTAACAATGCATAATGCATATGCAGATAATTAACAATGTAATAAATATCAACTAATTTATTATAGTAAGCTAAGGACTACTTATATATATACTTAAAGACTCATCTTAAAATCTCAGAAACTGGACGGGTTCATCTTAAAAAAATTATAAAAGTATATATTTTTAAATTACGTAGGTAGGTAGGTAGGTAGGTAGGTAGGTAGTTGTGTAAATACTATCTAAAACGGGTTTTGTGTAAATCCACTAAGAGTTTTTAAATCGCGAATAAAGTTTGTTAGATAGCTTCTTGAAATTAATTATAAAGATATATAAAATATCTACTAATAACTAACTAATACTTTTACTATACAAACTTTAGATTACAGTACCTATAATTAAAAATAAAATCATTGAATAGTTACAGAATAATTACGGTAAAGAAAGCATTTTTACATAAATACGAGTATATTCGTATTTATGTAATGTAAAATGAAAAGAAAATCTCAAATATAAAGCCGTAAATAGTAACGAAAAACTAATTATTTAAATAAGGGTGCTTATAAGAAAAACCCTCGTCAATTTTCATTACTTTTATTAATATTGAAGCACTAAATAATCATTATACAACTGGACTGAACTAAATTACAGTAATAATAAAGCTATGAATACAAAAATTGTCAATTAAGCAGTGCTTAAATAATTAAATAAGAAAATTTCAGCATGCAGAATATTTAATACAATATATGTTCTGTGTAGACCCAGCTCAGTTTTATACTATTTTAATTCTCATAACCAAGCCCCGGTATGTAATATTTGTAAGTAGATATTATACGAATATTTGATCTCGTCAAAAAATTTATTAATGATACTGTTATGTTGTTTACAACGACGTATACAACCTGTCGTGGCTTATCTTATGGATTGAAAATATAGATGCCTGACTTTCGATATCAAGATTAGAAGGTCAAAGTTAACTACGATATGGATTTGTATATTACCTCTGACCTCGCGTGAGTAGCCTAGATCAATAAATACTATTGAAAACATTGCATACCTTCGGAAGCTTACCCAAGAACTTTAAGTTAATATTTCAGGATATTTGAAATGCGTAATGTGTAAAAGATTATATAATAATTACTTATTAATAATGTGTCTCCATTTCACTTTCGTAATAGCTAAGACAAATTATAACTTAAATAAAATTTTAGTAAAAATATAAACCAAGCATATAACCAAGCAGCGCCTTATAAACTTATAATTTATTAAAGTAAACATATAAACCAAGCATATAACCAAGCAGCGCCTTATAAACTTATAATTTATTAAAGTTAAAATATGTTGTAAATTAAAATACACAACTAAACTATAAAATATTCAACCCAAGTCTTAAGTTATCTAAAACATATTACAAATTAGGACAATTCTTCGGACATGTTGGAATAATTTTACTTCTCCATTGCATCGTCAGATCAAATCTGAATATAAATTATATGTAAATTTAAATAAAATGAGGATTTAGCTCCACCTCTTGCAAAGGAGAATACATATCTGTGAATTAAAGAAGCGATTGTCGCGATATCTTACTTTGATTTAACAAATATTTACACGATAACAGATGTACGCGTGTGTGCGATTTTCCTCTTTATTCAATATTTATACATCCTACCTTTTCTCGGTTTATCTTATTTTTTTCTACAATATTTATTCACAGTATGTGAATTTGATATTTTAACACTTCTTAGATATCTTTAATCACCTTTAAAGTTCCAATGTGTTCGCTTTTTTTGAGTCATTTTGGAAGCATTTTGTATAAGAATAAAATAAGAGACAGATTTTGAGTACTTATTCTCATTTGATGATTTTTTTAATAACTTTTAATGTTAGCGCTTTACTTTATATCAGAGTATTTGATGCACGAAGAACGACGATGCAGACGAAGGTTCTGGTATTTGAAAGAAATGAAGAAAGAACAGAATGTAAGATCAATGTGAATGGTAAGTGAATAGAACAAGTGAATGAAGTGGTATATTTGGGAAGTATGTTTAGCAGAGACGGAAGATACGAAATGGACGTGGAAAGGCGTATTGCTGCCGGTAACAGAGTCAACGGTGCCCTGGCTGCATTGTTAAGACGGCAAAACTTCAGCATAGATGCACGTTTGGCTGTACAAAATGCGGTTTTGCTACCGACGCTGTTATACGGCAGCCAAACGTGAGTAACCCAGAAGAAGAATGTAAGAAAGAGGAATGCTGTGGAGATGCGATCTCTTCGCCGAATATGCGGAGTCAGTTTAGCTGACTGAATCCGCAATGAAGAGATCCACAGAATGACAGGTACTTGCAAAGATGTCACGGTGAGAATGCAGAAGAACATGCTCAGGTGGTTTGGGCACGTCGAACGAATGAGTGATGAAAAATTGGTAAAAAAGATTTATAAAGGAAAAGTGAGCGGTAAGAGAGACAGGAGGAGGCCTCGATTGACCTTCGTAAACACAGTAGCTATGATACTGGAAGAAGGTCACGTAAAAAGCATGAGGACCTCCCGGAGGGCATGCATGAAGAGGTTGATATCTGTGGCCAAGGCGAAAGAGGTATGCAGGGACCGTAGCGTTTGGCGCACCGCCGTCTTTGGTTACCCCGCAAGGGATATGGCGTGAAGCTAAATAAATAAATATATATATAATAAATAATAAATTTGATGCACATATTGACCTTGATTCTAGGATTCAAATATGTGTAAGATGTAATGCTCAAGTAAATGTATTCAATATGTCATGTCATGAAACTGTAAACAATATAAAAGAGTCCAAGGCATTCGATAGTACCTAGTATTTTGTTGAACAAAATTTTATTCAAAGAAATAAGTTGGTTATTATATTTTTTATTAATACTATCTTTAATTTATTAACATGATCTTAAATATTGGATTCTATGATTGTAAATGTAATAATTAAATTATATGTAAAATTTGATTTTATTTTTAATTGCAATAAAGTTTACTTTTGATATATTTTGTATTTGGTTCAACGTCACTCACCTATATTTATTCAAGTCTGTTTGAAAAGTCTCTTAATATTCTTTATTGCTGCCATTTACAGTTGAAGTAGTTTACTAAAGTGCTTTGTTACAATTATTGTTAAACTTCAGACGAAGCTGTCTTTTATACCTTTATAAAAGAGTTGGTGAATTAATAGATATGGACTTCTGATAATGTATAAATGGGGCAAATATAACTGCAATTAAGTGTTAGGTAATTAGATTTAGTAAGTTATTTATTTGAAGTAAACTGTCAGAGCATCTCATTTATTCCCTGATTATATCGTAATTAAGGATTGAATAATCCGACTGACATTAAGTTTTCAAATAGTTTTAAATATATTTGTAAAAGACCGCACACTTTGTAAAGTTTACAACTATATAAATTACCGTAAAATATCACATTTATTTTATATTTAGCATTCTCGAGAGGTGCTAAGCTTAACAGCAATATGTATGATTTATAAACTTTAAAGACTATTCTATAAAGTTTTATTACAGTTTGTACATTATATTAATAAAAGTAAACAAATTATTATTTTTTAAAGGATTTGACGTTTATAGAAGACTGTAAGAGCTAGTAACGAGTAATGTAAAACAAACATTGGCGCGACTCGAACATCAGAGAGACAGCAATTTATATTGAGATATCGTTGAGTTTTAAAACGTATATTTTGTTTTACTCTGATACTAAAACAGACAGATTTATTCTAACAATTTTAAAAGTGTCTGAATTCTTTGTCTTATAGTAATCTTCAATGTTTCAACAAAGTTGGTAAACTTGGGTTAAATGTTCTAAATTTATGGCTCTGTGAGGTTTTACACTTTGGTACATAATTTATAGTTAAAAAATCTAAAAAATATTTAACTCTTTAGGTCCTTTAAAATAAACACTATATTTACACATCTTTTTTACATTTTACATGAAACAAATATGTCAAATATCAGAGCACTGGTTATTTTAAAATATATAACATTTGAGTTTTAAAATGTATATTTAGTGTGATCCTGATGACACTAAAGAAAACAATATCAATCTTACAAATTTAAAAATGTCTGAAATCCTCGTCTTCTAATAATCTTCAATGTTTTACAGTTGTTAAACTTAGGTTAAATGTTTTAAATTATTGACTTAGTAAGCCTCCATACTTTGGTACATATTTAATTGATAAATAGAATATAAAGCTGAACAAACAAAGGAGCTGAAGAACTCTTCAGCTCCTTTGTTATATACACTTTACAATAAAAATTATAAAATAAAAATTTTATTAAATATATTTTTTAGTAAACTGAACTCTTTGTCTTAATTAAAGTATATATATTTTACATTGCTATGATTTCGTGGCGGTATTTATTAAAAGGGTTCATTAAAATAAATTCACCATTAAAATTAATTATTGCGTTAAGCTTTCCCAATCTTCTTTGTTACAGCAGTGCCTAATTAAACAGCAGTTAAAAACATTAAATGGATGTAATTTATGTGACGTATAGTTCTGTTATATGTAAAAGTAACTGATTTATACCGTATACTCTATTAATTATACACTTATTTTATTGGGTAATCTAACAGTGCATACGTAATTTTAAAGGTACAATAAATAATATTTGCATAAAACAGGACCAAAAAAGAACTACACTAATTAACCATACTATAAAAAAAATTTAAACAGTATTTAAGTTCAAGCAATTGATAATTAAATCGAATTAAGGGGAAAAATTACAAAATTTCGGGGCTAAAAGCTACTTAATGGAATGAGTGTAAGTGTGTCTGTGTGGAAGTGTTGATGTGTGTGTGTTGATGTGTCTGCAAGAATGTATGTATATCTGAGATAATATAATTCAATATTTAGTTTGTTTTATGTGTTTCTTTAAAGCTGATATAGATATCTTAAATAAATCGATATGTGAATAAAAAAATTCGGTGTGTCTTGTACGATGGTTAGGTACTCGAAAACTCAATGCAGATAATAACTCAGTGCAATCGGTATCTCCGGACAATATGGCATGCAACAACAATACATCGCAACGACGAACGACGAGCAACGACGAGCGACGAACAGAGTATTTTGTTAAACTAATGAACGTTGTTGCATTTAGAGACACTTTGCGTGTCTGTCTGTACATAGTTTCAAGTTTATAGATATTATTATTATAACAAAATCTTGCTGTTATTTTTTATATAATATCATAAAAATATTTATACTTATTTCAGGAAATAATATTAAATATTAAGAAATTAAGTTGTAAAATCATCCAATAGAATTACTTATTATTTCTTATAAACTAAAAATAAATTTATTAGGGTTGATTTTATCTATAGAAGTAAAATATTTATGTAGAAATAGACCAAAAATAATAATAAAAATCAACATTTAAGAATACAGAAACTTAAATTTAAACCATGGAGTCAACACTATTGTAATAATTGTAAATTGAAATGAAGTAACTTGTAATAACTTATTTAAACGTGAACGCTAAATCGATAGTTAATCGCAAATATAATTGTCCTTACGTGCGTCGAATCTTGACCCGCTTTAGATTAATAAATCGATAATTTGAAATGCATTTTTAGAGTTTATACATTTAAGTTACATGTGAAATCGTAAAAGGCATCTTTGTTAGTGAGGGTCAAGGTCAGATAAGATCAGTTGAACAAACTGAATAGCGCCAAATGCAGAAGACAATAAAAAACGGTATAGTCTCAAGTGATAATTATTTTATCAACTATATTGAAATTATGATAAATTAGTGAATATTGTTAATATAAATGTATTTATGTCTAAATATTTAAGCTTTTATGAGACAAAGTACTACATGACTTGGAAAAAGGACACTATTTATTTATATTTTTTTATTCAAATAAAACGATTTTTGTTGGCCAAATGCACAATTCTATTAATTAACAGAGGATTTTAATTATAAGATTTCTTTAGTACTTCTCTGTTTCCTCCACTTCCAAAACTTTTAAAACATACTTGTTTATATGACTGGTTTAGTAATTGACCCATTAACTTTAAATCAGAACAAATTAAAAGTACTTAAATGAATTACCATCAACATAATATTATAGTGAACCAAATTAAGAATTCACAAAGGAGGAATTAAATTAATAAACTACATCGTTTACTATTTACCGTTCATCAATATTTTCTTATTTTTCTAAGAATGCATTAAAGTTATTTGCTAGTTAGTGTAAGTAATACTTACTTATTGACTTGACTATTACTTATGAGTCGACGGATATTTAATATAGCAATAAGTTTCTGTATTCGTCATTTATAATATTTAAATTAGCTTTATTTTGAAGTTCACAAAACTAGTTCGCAAGTTAGTTAGTAAATAGGTAGTTTGGGTAGTTAATCGCTTTCAGAATAATATTTATCCTTACAAAAAAAATATTAATGATATAATAAAAAAAATGGTGAAAAATATATATGATATTTCGCTATGTTTAAGAATAGATACGAAGGTTTGTATTAAAAATTACTTTTTAATATTAGAACATAAATAAACCAAAAACCATGTTTGGAAATAAAACTATCGAATAAAGTCCAACAAAAAGCCCTTTCAGAGCACAGTTTCCTTATAAAAGTATGTATTTACATTATTTGTTTTGTGTTTGGGTTGTTTTATTGGAATTTCAACTCACGAGGAAACTAAATTACAAATCAGAAAGACTTCTACGAAAACTGTTGGGTCTCGTAAAAGAATTTGGTTATAGCTTACAATGAAAATATCTTACACGTAGATAGTTTTAAGTGAACTGTAATAGAACTATTTTCTGAAACTAAAAGTGAAAAATGTTAGTGCTTAATGATATAAATGTGACAAAAAGTTTACTTTTTATTTAGATTAACTTCAAGTTCTTCGGAGTGGATTTTTATTATTTTTTCTATTTATTTAAAATATATAATGATGACTTACAAATGATAGTGATTCAATGAGTATGATAGGAAGGCAGATAAAGCCGCTAGAAACAACTAGATGAAATATAAATTACACGAATTTATAACAAAATAACCTATTTAATAATGTTTTGTGAGTTATATTTTATACGTTAGAACACACATTATACTATACTGTTTTATATTAACCTAAATATTTTATATATTTTTGATATATAAATCTTTAGATACTAAATTAAATACGACGGCAATAATATCATAATAATAAAATGAGAGGTCACAAACTCATACATTGGTTTAGGATCCGAAAGGAATCATAAAACTCAATCAATCTTGAACAGATACCATTTCTTGACCCAGATGAGATATATAGTATTTCATAAATCTGAAGCCATCCTTCATTACGTACTACGTAACGCGTACCTTAAACCTTATGTATTACAAATAACCTTGTCCATATAGAAAATTATTTGAGTAATAAAATTTTCACAGATACTCATGAAGTATATTATTATTATGTGTATTGCAATTACTCTTGTAAGATGGACTATATTAATTAAATATCTCTCAATAAAGTATGAAAACAAAATATACCAAATTTTACTAATTGCAACGTTATCGTTACTTTTAAAGTGAAATAAAATCATTTGCTGTAAAATTTAAATTAAAAGATATCGAATTAAACTTAATTAAGAACGAATTATAAAAATTCTACTCATATTTTTTTTTTAGGGACAGGTACTTTTAAAGCATTAAAAGTGGTTTTAAATTCAACTAATAAGCCCTTAATCTTAAATTCAACGGAGAGTCTTTATTGTATTTGTATTTATATTTACATTTTAAAACCAAAGAAAGTACATTAATTCTGTCAAACATGACAAATAAAAAAAAGTAACATTAACTCGCAATATTTTTGTCTTCAAACTTCGCTCTGAACATATAAAAATCCCATCTCATAAATCAGTTGATAAAATTGAAGCCTTACACTGTGTGAGACTAAAATTGCACAAGCCGTGACATACTGACGTATAAGGTTCTTCAGACGAAAGGCGTTTACTGTTAGATAAAAAAATTAAAACAATGAAGAACTCAATCGGTTTAATAATAAACACTTTATTTTTTAAACTTTAATATTATAAAGGGTTACAATTTTCTTACACTACTTTAAAATTTTGTACCAGATGCGCCACTCGTTGTTTATATGAAGCTGCCACTCATTAGCTATTTCAATTTATTGGCTGCTTAAATAAATAAGCCGGATTGACAATGGTTTATTGGATAAACTCGTTAAATAAGACTTTTATAGAACAAACACCACAGCATGTTAATTGTACCTGAAATCACCACCCGTATTAATAATAATATTTTATAGGTTCAATAATAATTACAATCGAAGTAGAATTCGCCATAGCAATTACGTCTGTATATACTGTCAGTGTATTATATTGCCATATTAGTATATACTACACAACTTTGCTTCGCTCGCTTGTATAGTCCCAGGCTATACTGTAACTGGTACACAGTACTGGTTTACAAGCAAAAGTCTTTTGAGGGTAGAATTAATCAAAGTCATATGCATGAAAGTAGCCTCATTCTCAAATAAATTACTAAGCAATATTTTGATTACTATGACATGTACTGAATACAAAGATTATTTGTAAACATAATTTCAGATTTGGCCTCTCAATAATATATACAAAAGTTAAGTTTTCTATATTAGATATCTAGAGGGAGAAGACAGTTGGCCTTAGTTAGATGTAGGTAAAAAGTAATCCAATTAAACTTATTTTATTTACATAATCTGATCTATTACTAACGTATTAAATATCGCAAATCTATTAAACTTTTAATGATGTCTCTTATGGTATAAAACATCGTGTATGTTAGCTTTGTAAAATATATTTAAGTTACAAGCTATCTACACAACCTGTGATATGCGGGAAGTTTGGAAATTTGTTGTCTTCATAAAATGGTTTTCAGTTAACTCGAGGCGAATAATCCCAAATAAAAGTGTTAAAGTTGAAAATGAATTTCAATTAAGATAATGAAGAATTTCTGATTGCTATTAATTTAAAACGAGGTGGGTATCTCAGAACGGTGATGTTATAAATTAATTTGATATTAAAAGGCTCCACATATAAAATAAGAAATATTTTCCAGAACAAAACAACTCTAAAGTATACATCATATTTGCTTTATATGTAAGCATTGAAAGCTTTGCTTTATCTTTATTATAATCAGATATTATTTATATTTATTCCACGACATTTCATAACTCTATGAAAAGGTATTCTGAGTGCGATTATATCACTATGAGACGTTGAAGTAAGTTCATTTTGTATTTCTGTTTCATTGTGACAGTCTGTCAGTTGTGGTGTGGCAATTAAACCGAGACCGCTTTCTAAATCTATTTCAAATCGTGTGGTTTCTGATAATGAAATTTGGTAAATATAAATTCAAAATAGGCAACATACATATTTTATTTAAAGTAACACTAATTTAAATGTATTTTTTACTTAAAAACAGATTGTACAGACTAAAAATAAGAAACGGTCATATCGTAGCGCTGCTGTGCACATTCACACGGTAGCTCATATTCATTCTGTATTCATGTAATATTTCGGTACGTTTTATGTTTGGAAGGTTTCTTTATTGCGAATAGAATCACATTATAAATATCCTCTTTTAATAAAATGAAGGCGTCGATACATAAACTACTATTTTTACCCAATAAGGTTTTTATTGTTTAATTAGTAACATTGTTAGGGGTTCAACGTTTTATCGTCATCAGTTAATTGAAAGAGTGGCCACCGTCACTAAAGAAAAGCACAATAATATTATTTCTCTTGGACGAACTTAAAATATATATTTTCACATTTATTATATATATTCATACAATTCAATTAAAATATCGAATATTCTTTTATTTCTATTCTTTTATCTAAATAAAATTTTAGGTATATATATATATATATATATATATATATATATATATATATATATATGTATATATACACAAACATAGATATATTACATAAATACATATATTATATATAAATATATAAACCTCCCACTTTGTAACATTAACCTAAAGTGTCAAATCAAGACTGCTGATGGTTGATACACTTTTCGCCAGACTCATAATATATTCAAAGATCAATTCGTAACTTCTTTTATCGTCTATTACATAGTATTGATGTCGTCTTAAGTGATACTATACTGAAGATGAAAACTTTTTCTACCAAGGCCTTGACTGTAACTCGAAGTTCGATATACATTTGAACAATATTGTTTTATATTATAACAGTTTCCTTCGTGTATCCATCTTTCTATCTCGAAAAGGTTTAAAAAAGTATGAAATAATCTTTTAAACTTACTTTGCCCAACAATTAATAACAAAAGTATTTCAAAAACAGAAGTAAGAAATGTTCATTCGAAGAAAAGTCAAAAATAAATAAAATGATTATTCGTAATCGTAAAACATACATGAACAAACATACAAAGCAATTTAAATCGTAGATTAGGTTCCCTATCACTGCTTCTTTGGTTCCTAAACTTATGTACAGAGTATACACATACTTGTACATAGAATCGAATTATGGTAGTTACAAATTCTTCATATATCTTTATAATTCTCCTTTTATAAATTCCTGCTCTTTAGAGTTTTTATTTTCTAACATGTAAATAAAATTATTCTTTTTATAGGTGTTCAGTGCTTACAGCTTATAGTTTTCAGAATAATATTAAAGTATTCATATGTAAACAATTGCTATCACAATGTACAGAAATTTTGTTGTAATCAATTTCGCTGAATTGGTATTTCACACACGTCCAATTTGAATTATAGAAGTTTTCTCTTCATTCAATTCGACGTTTTTCATTATACATATATATATTGTTACTTTCTTAGCTGCGCTTACAAAACAGTCTTTAGTTAATTCAGAAACATTGAAGTCTTAAATTTTATATTTGCCACAATAATATTGTAAATAGATTTCAATATTGATAACAAAATTCAAATAATTTAATATTTTATTACTTAAATATATATGTAGATTATTTTTAGTAGATAATGTATCGTATGTGTCGTAGCATAATATAAATATATAATGCTACGACATACAATAAAAGTTAATATTTGAGTTTTTCGTTCAGCATTCATATTGCACTGCAAGTTTACGAGCAAGTTAACTAAGAGTTCTGCAAATTTAATATTTCTTGCAAATGTTCTGTACTTTCAAATTAAAATTAAAATTTAAAATTACATCATCAAAAATTATTAAAAATTATTAAAAATCATTTTGAGGACTATGTAATACAAAATTAAATTAATAATGTATAATTAATTATAAAGCTACTCAATTATGATGTATTAATTTATTTATTTAATATTAGTTTTAATTTCTTTAAAATTATTTCATGTGTAAGTTACCTCAAGTAATATCCACAGTCTGACTATGCACTCTACCATAATAGAGGATATTACTAACCCGATTGCAGTTGAAACTTTATTAACAGAAAATAGTTGATGATCCATTACCAAGGTACGTCCACACTAATGTAATAATGGACCTCCTAACTGAGCGATGGGAAACAAACCAATCAGGTTTGCGGTTTCAACTTAATTTTGTTACAGTAACCTGGTCAGATGTATCGTTACTCGATATTAATATCTATTTATTACAAATATTTTAATATTTGTCAATAAAATTAATAAAACTGTAATTAAATTGAGCACCGGATCTCATATAGAATTTATCATCAAATTAGAAATAGGTATTTTTATAAGTTTGTTTCTACGTCACCTACGTAAGAAAACTGTTATAAACGAATATATACAATGGTCCACTAAGTGAATATAGCAAGTAAGGTTTAAACAGTTTAAATAAAAATTTTATCGAATTTCAAGTGAATGCGTTTCGTTGTGATGAATTAAAAACAATAGTGTATATACTATTAAATGACATTTAATCATAAAGCAGTGAAACCAAAGTTACCATGATATCCTATATTTGGTAAAATAATTTGGTTAGCATTGTTTTAATTAAAGCAAGTACACATAAACCACCCCACTACTAATGGAATCACAAACTGTGTTAAATAATGTTTGTTGCTGTTAGTTATATTACGGACAAACAGTGTAATATAAATACAGGTATTTATGGCTGGTTGCTACTTATATCGGTATTGAATTTGGGTTTTGACTTTTATTTCAATAAATAATATTCTTTAATTCATGTCTTGATATAATAAATTAAAACGATTTATATGATAGAGAAGATTATCGAAAATTAATAAAATTTAAGTTAACTCTTTAATTATAAGATAAAAAAAAATTTTGTAAAACTTCTCAAGTATAGTTCATATTATTATTATACAAAACTCAGTAGATACGAGGGGAGGTCCAAAAGTTCGTGGAATGAAAGGGATCTAAACAAAATAAATCTAAATAAAAAACAAAACTATTTTTCCTTTTCAATATAATCACAACTAAGCTCAATACATTTATTAGATCTATGAATTAATTTTTCTAAACCACTATAAAAATATGTTTTATCTTTTCCGTCAAAAAGAACCGAAATTGCCTCCCTTACCTCATTGTCGTCGGAAAATTTCCTTCCCCTTAAGTCCTTTTTTAAATAGGGGAATAAAAAAAAGTCATTTGGGGCCAGGTCTGAACTGTAGGGTGGGTGAACTAGGGATTCGAACCCACCCATGAACCGGCGCGTTGTCTTGCAAGAGCAACACACCGTTTGTCAATTTTCCTCGCCGTTTTTCCTTGATGGCACCCTTTAATTTTTCTAATATCGTGGAGTAGTATTCTCCGGTTATAGTCCTTCCCTTTTCTTTGTAATCAATCAAGATTATCCCCTCACAATCCAAAAAACAGTAGCCATCATCTTTCCAGCCGACTCTGTCACCTTGAATATCTTTGGCGGTTGTGTCCCCTTTTTATGCCACTGCATGGACTCTTGTTTGGACTCAGGCTCAAAGTGATGAACCCATGTTTCATCTCCCGTAACAATTCGGTCCAAAATCTGTGCAGGTTTATCTCCACACAACTCCAAAAAATGCTTTGACGCATCGACGCGTAGCTCTTTCTGAAACGGCGTGAGCATTCTCGGTACCCATCTTGCACTGACTTTTGTCATACCCAGGTGATCATATAGAATTCGCAAAATGGTGGCATCTGATACTTCAACTAATGCAGATAATTGTTTTTTCTTCAAACGGGCATACGCTAATACAATTTTCTCCACTTTTTCGACGATGTCCGATGTGGTGGCCTCAACTGGCCTTCCTGAGCGGGGGTCGTCTTCAATTGACTCTCGACCATGTTTATAAAGACCATGCCACTTGTAAATCATTGATTTACTAGGGCACTGTTCCCTATAAAGGACTCCCATTTCATTCAAAATTGTTTGAGCGTTCTTTCCTTGCTTGGTAAGGAATTTTATCGCAGCGCGGTGTTCAATTTTTTCTATAGTTTCATTTTTCTTCCGGATTGACTTGTTCAGCAGGCGACTGTTCATAAACGAATGACGCAATCGGGTTAAAACTCGGTATTTATACTAATGATGAGTCTCCGATTCGTATGACATCAAGCGAGCGCCTCTACCCCCGCTCCATCCTGTCCATTCCACGAACTTTTGGACCTCCCTTCGTAAAACTAACCTTAAGTTGATTTACAAGAACTCTTTATTGCAAATAAAATGTTTAAGAGTTTATAAAATCGTTTAGAGCCTAATTACATATTATTGTATACTATATTATATATATATATATATATATATATATATATATATATATATATATATATATATATATAATATAGTATATATGTATGTATGTATGTATTATGTATGTATTATATATATATATATATATATATATATATATATATTATATAAAATAAACCAAATCATTCTTCATCAACTTTATTTCTGTATTTTAATTGACCTATCGGTAGTTTGTTGATGATAAACATATGATAAACGATATCTTTTAATTTTAGAACATATTTAATTAATAATTTTGTCTGGCAATCAATATCAATTATTATAATGATATTTTATGTATAAATTAGATAGTACAAATATTCAGAATGTACTGTGAGTTAATTTTAATTTTATATGCTACATACTGTTTATGTTAAGAATTAACTTATAAGACAAATCAGGGTTTCACAACAGACCGTTTATTAAAGGCTGAAAGTAAAAATAAAAAGAAAAAATAACTTTTATATACAAACATATTTATATATTGTATATCCTAATAAATTATGTACTTAAATAAATTACATGTATGTGATCAAAGGATGAAATTCGGACATTGGTTTAAATTGAATTTGACTCTCCGATAATAAATATTTTAATTCAATCAGTTCGTTCTGAACCGGATTAAGTATTGAATTGGAATAAAGTTTTGAAGTAGGTTTTTTTATGTAAAAATCAACAAAGATTAACTTATTACTTTCTCAACAAATATGTTGAACTTTGTTAGCTTGTGTATATTACATAGCTTCTCTAATTACATAACTATGATACGAATAATGGGGATTATATATTATTAAACTGATTTGATTTCAATTGAAGTCACTGAGTGTGGCAGCGCAAGACCGGTAATCCTGGCGATCTTTGGGAGAGGCCTATGCTTTGCATTGGGCGTCTATAAGCTGACAAGAAGAAGAAGAAGTATTATTATAAACTGGATATTATTTGAACGTCTCCTTTATTTTGTTTAAAGTTCCGCTGTTACCTGGCGACATTACATACTATCTGAATACACAATACACAATGCACGTTTCTCAATATAGACATAGTTATATATGTAGTTTAATAATTCCTATTTCAAAGCACTGCTTATTTAGATTTTAGGATCTAGATCAGCGGTTCCCTAACTTATATATGACGCGCCCCTTTCTATAAAGAAAAATTATCCCCACCTCCCTTGATCAGATAATAAATTTAAGTTAAATATGGTCATATTAAAGTGATAGATGGATGATTATACAAATAGAAAAAAATACTGTTCAATCATCAAACTTGTTTTATTACTTATGAAATTTACACAAAAAAAAGCAATATCTTCATAATAAGGCAATATTAAGTTTTTAATTACCCGAATATAATGGACTTGCTTACATGTTTTTACGAGGTTTTTGATTCTCGGCTTCGTCGCAGAAATGGCACAGTGCAAATGGCTAAAAATAGTATTATTTAATTCAGTAAGTTTATTTCTGTATTTATTTATTGCAGATAGCGAACAATCCCTCTATACACAAATATGTACTGGGGAAGGGTGTATGTACCCTTACTCATTGAAGTGATATCTCTGCTATTTTTGGATCAGTTTTGAAATATTTCACCCAAAACACTGATTTACCCAGTTTTACCCCTTTTGCAGGAGTATCGTTCAGGATAAATAAAATAAACTTCCTTATGTTATTTCATTCATTATCGTAAAGCAGCAAGATAAAGTAATTCCTTAAAATTTCCTAAAATATTCATTTCAAAGTTAATAAATCCCGCCCTTATCTGTAAAATATTCTTACTGAACTAAGTACAAATTTACAGATGAAATACGGTAATAAAAAGTTTATTATAACATTTTAATACATATTTTTTAACCAATTGCCATATAATGTACTCGTATATATATTTGTGACAAGAAGTTTCCTAACACAGTTTGTTGTATGAGATACCTATTACAAATCAGAAACGAAAGAAGTCTAAACAAAATGCAAAAATGTTAAGTGAACTTTTATCACTATCTATTTCTCTGTCTGTTTTGAGCAAGTTTACAAATATCGTTCAAGATAGTAACACATCAATACTAAACGCTCGGTAATCTCGTTAAAGTTTATTTGTTTTTGTTTGAAATTATTCGTGAGTTATATTGTTTTATTATCGCAATTTAAATAACAAAATGAAAACACTACACTGAAATCTTCATGATATTTAATATTAATCACCACAGTGCTATAAAACTCTCTAACAGAAAGTATTAAAAACAAAAACTAACTCCAATTTGGAGTTTGTCATATCTTTTTATTAACATGCACTTTAAATATCCTTAAACACTAAATTAGCGACCTTGGATAAGTTTTTGAAGACATGCGAAGGTTGTGTTCAATAATATTGATCTGGACTACTAACAATATTTCGCAGTTAACTTTGACCTTCCAATCATGAAATCATAAATCAGGCATCTCTTTTGTATTTATTATTAAACTTTTTTCTTATACTAGCTCATTTCAGGTCCACTATGTGTATTACTATTAATAAATATTACTAATAGTCAGTCTGTCAAATAATAATCTGATACACAATAGTCCTTTAGAGACAAAATACTCTAAATATATAAACAAATTAATCAACAATAATAAATAAAAAAACAATCAACCGATTAATCTATCAGTCAGTCAATCCACCAACAATTTATTTCTATACAAAAGTAGTGTTAGTATTGTAAAAATTTGTAGTCAAACCGAAAATTAGTGAAACATGTTCATTTGTTTAAAAAGTTTATTGACTTGTTATTTAGGTAATGATTTAACTTGAAAATGATTTATCAGAATTGTCACGTTAATGTAAATAATTAAGAATATAATAAATATCATCTAACATATTATAGTAAGCTAAGGAATACTTACTGACTTATCTTAAAATCTCAGAAACTGGACGGGTTTATCTCTAAAAATTTATGTAGATATATATTTTTAAATTGAGGAGGTAGGTATATATTTGTGTTAATACTCTCTAAGAAAGTATTTTATGTAAATGAAAGAGTTTTAAAATCGCGAATAAAGGTTGTTAGATAACTTCTTGAAATTAATAATAAAGATATTTGATTACTTTTATTATAAAAACTTTTGATTGTAGTACCTATAATTGTAAGTAAAAATCATTGAATAGGTACAGAATAATTAAGGTAAAGAAAGCATTAATATTGAAGCACGAAATAATCATTATACAACCGGAACTGAACGAAATTACACTAATGATAAAGCTATGAATACAAAAATTGTCAATTAAGCAGTGCTTAAAGAATTAAGGTAGAAGATTTCAGCGTTCAGAATATTTAATATATTTACAATATGTGTTCCGTGTAGACCCAGTTAAGTTTTATACTATTTTAATTCTCATAACCAAGCCCCGGTATGTAAAATTTGTAAGTAGATGTATGTCAATTACACTGTAGGATTTAAATATTTTCACTAATCTTACATAGTAAGAGTTCACCGTTCTACAGAACAAAGGACCAAGACGATTCCAATAATGGTCGTTCTACTAAGCTTTACTTGATTGTGTTACACCACGGTTGAAATTACTTAACTTTTACTATCTAAAGAAATGAGATGATTAGAAGAAAAAAAGATTAGATATTTACCATCGTAGACATCGTAAAGACTTATGTAACTGTTATACATAACTAAGTAATAAATCTTCTTGATGTATGTACTTTCAACCAATATTTGATCTCGTCAAAAAGTTTATTAATGATACTGTTATGTTGTTTACAACGACGTATGTATACCTGTCGTGGCTTATCTTATGGATTGAAAATATAGGTGCCTGACTTACAATATCAAGATTAGAAGGTCAAAGTTAACTACGATATGGATTTGTATATTACCTCTGTCCTCGCGTGAGTAGCCTAGATCAATAAATACTATTGAAAACATTGCATGCTTTCGGAAACTTACACAAGGTCGTAAAGTTAATATTTCAGGATATTTGAAAAGCGTAATGTGTAAAAGATTATATTATAATTACTCATTAATAATATGTCTCCATTTTACTTTCGTAATAGCTAAGACAAATTATAACTTATTTAAAATTTTAGTAAAAATATAAACCAGCAGATACAAGCAGCGCCTTATAAACCTATAATTTATTAAAGTTAAAATATGTTGTAAATTAAAATACACAAGTAAACTATAAAATATTCAACCCAAGTTTTAAGTTATCTAAAACATATTACAATTCTTTGGACTTGTTGGAATAATTTTACTCCTCCGATGCATCGTCAGATCAAATCTGAATATAAATTATATGTAAATTTAAATAAAATGAGGATTTAGCTCCACCTCTTGCAAAGGAGAATTCATATTTGTGAATTAAAGACGCGATTGTCGCGACCTCTTACTTTGATTTAACAAATATTTACACGATATTCGATAACAGATGTACGCATGTGTGTGATTTTCATCTTTATTCAATATTTATACATCATAAATGCCTTTTCTCGGTTTATCTTATTTTTTTCTACAATATTTATTCACTGTATGTGAATTTGATATTTTAACACTTCTGAGATATCTTTAATCACTTTTAAAGTTCCAATGTGTTCGCTTTTTTTGTTGTTATTTTCACTTGTTTTCACTTTATCTACAGTTTGTCATGAGTTCCACTACGCTAAAGAGATAATATTTGAATAGGATTTTAGTCATGTTGGAAGCATTTTGTATAAGAATAAAATAAGAGACATGCAATTTTGTATAAGAATAAAATAAGAGATATGCATAAATTGGTTGAAGTCTGTGGCCGAAGCGAAAGAGGTATGCAGGGACCTTATCGTTTAGCGCTCCGTCGTCTCTGGCTACCCCGCAAGGGATATAGCGTAAAGCTAGATAAATAAATAAATAAGTAATAAATAATAAATTTGATGCACAGATTGACCTTGATTCTAGGATTCACATATGTGTAAGATGTAATGCTCAAGTGTATTCAATATGTCATGTCATCAAACTGTATACAATATAAAAGAGTCCAAGGCGTTCGATAATACCTAGTATTTTGTTGAATAAAATTTTATTCAAACAAATAAGTTGGTTATTATATTTTTTATTAATACTATCTTTAATTTATTAACATGATCTTAAATATTGGATTCTATGATTGTAAATGTAATAAACAAAATAAATGTAAAATTTTAGTTTATTTTTAATTGCAATAAAGTTTTCTTTTGATATATTTTGTATTTCGTTAAACGTCACTCACCTATATTTATTCAAGTCTGTTTGAAAAGTCTATTAATATTCTTTATTGCTGCCATTTATAGTTGAAGTAGTTTACTAAAGTGCTTTGTCACAATCATTTTTAAACTTCAGACGAAGCTGTCTTTTATACCTTTATGAAACAGTTGGTGAATTAATAGATATGGACTTCTGACTATAAACAAATGGAGACAAATATGATTGCAACTAAGTGTTAGGTAATTAGACTTAGTATGTTAATCATTTGAATTAAACTGTCAGAGCATTTCATTTATTCCCTTATTAAATCGTATCTAAGGATTGAATAATCCGACCGACAATAAGTTTTCTAATATTTTTTAATATGTTTGTAAAAGACGGCACCCCTTGTAAATACAACAATTATTTAAATTAAAGTACAATATCATATTACTTTATATTTAGCTTTCCTTACATTTTACATACTTTACATAACATGCTACATATGAGGTGCTAAGCTTAACAGCGATATGTATGATTTATAAACTAATAGTCTATCAAGTTTTATGATAGTTGATACATTATATTAATAAAAATAAAGAAATGATTAATCTTGTAAAGGATTTAACGTTTATAGCAGAGCTGCATTTGAAGAACGTAAAACCCATTATCGAGTAATGCAAAACAAATATTGGCGCGACTCAAACACCAGAACGACAGGAACTTATATTGAGATATCGTTGAGTTTTAAAATTTATATTTTATTTTACTTTGATAATAAAACAGACAGAATTATTATTACAAGTTTAAAAGTGTCTGAAATCCTCGTCTATATAGTAATCTTCAATGTTTCTACAAAGTTGGTGAACTTTGGTTAAACGTTTTAAATTTATGGCTCTGTGATGTTTTACATTTTGGTACATATTTTATGGTTAAAAAAAATATAAAAAAGAAATAACTCTTTAGCTTCTTTAAAATAATAACTATAATTACACATTTTTGTTATAGATCTTTTTTTACATCGGACTTGTTAATTTGTTATGATTACGTGTCATGACGGTATTTATTTAAAACGACTCATTAACATTATTATACCATTAAGTTTATTAAAGTTCATTATTTCATTAAGCTTTTTCAATATTTTTATAGCAGTGCCTAATTAACAAGCGTAGCAATTACAAATATTAAATGGACGTAATAAATGTCTCATATAGTTAAGTTATATTTAAAAATCATTTTATTCGTGCTGTTTATTTTTTATCCTGTGTACTCCATGAACTGGTTATTTAAATGCTAGATTTTACAGTACATATTGATGTACTATCATTATTTATATATTTTCTGATGGACCTAAAACATTATAATATATTGAAAAAATTAAAATTATCCTGAAATACTCAATTATTTCTTAAGTAAGTTTTCTAAAGGATACAATATTTCAGTGTCGATCTAGGTTATTCACGGGAGGTTAGATGTAATATACAAATCCATTTCATAGTTAACTTTGACCTTTCAATCAGGAAATCATAAGATTCATCTTTATTATATTTCTTATTAAATTCTTATCTTCTACTTGTTTCACTAAATATAAAAATTGTTGTAATCATTCTTGGCAATAAAAGTTGATACGCAACTAGTAACGTGAAATAAAAAAAACAGCTACCTATAGGTATCACTTATAAGTGATGTTATATTGACGTAAATTATAACTTTTGTGTGATGACTAATTTATTTTTAATTCATTTAGTATTGCATTTTTACGTACAGTCTATGAACATCTAAAAGTGTAAATCTTACATCTGTTACATTTATGATATACATTTACATGTATACATTTTTTGTGTAACTTTATGATTGTCATAATTTCATGAAGTCCACCGCTTCTTAATTAATTATTTCGTGCGGCAGCCCTAATAAAGCTAATAAATTATGACGTAGAAAAAAACTAAGCGACATTATACGTGATAATTATACAGTATATATTTGATTAATGCCAAAACAAAAAAAATAGGAGCTCAGTAAATATATATATATATATATATATATATATATATATCTATACATATATATATATATATATATATATATATATATATATATATATATGTATATATAGATATATATATATATATGTGTATGTACTGTATCAGTAATGTGCCAACAAGCTAAGTCAATTGGCAAAGAAAACGCCAACCGGGTAATTTGTTAAACTAATGAACATTGTTGCATAACTTCAAGTGTATAGATATTATTTTTATAATAAAATATTGTCCTTAAATTTTATATAATATCATAACAGTACACATGTTTGTTGAGACAAGATTATAAACTTCAGGGATTAATATTAAAATCAAAATAATAATAAAAGTATAATATAAACATTTCGGAATACGTAAATTTTAATGTAATTTGTATGCTGTAAAAGTAGGAGCGAGAGATATGTATAACAAAATCATTCTACAATAGAACTATCATCGGTTCATTTCTAGAAAGTATTTAAAGGTGACTTTAGGCGGCCAAATTTCATAAGAACCTATTCTTATGAAATTTGGCTAGGTAGGGAGAGGATCGTAGACAATAAAGGTGAGCGTGTATGCACATAGTAAAAAGGCACCTGGATCGTAGGTCCCAGGCATTGTTGGCACTCTTCTCCTTGCAACCAGCACCCGCACAGTAAATCCATGGAATGCTAAGAAGCTTCGTCTCCGTAAAAACAAAAGTTTTGTAACAAATGTAAATTGAAGAGAAGTAAAATGTAATAAGTTAGTTATTTGCAAATATTATTACCCTCACGTGCCTCCAATATTGAACCGCTTTCGAAGATCAATATTTTGAAACGCATTATTAAAGTTTTCCTTTTTATATGAAATGGCAAAACAGCCCTTTCTTATTGAGGATCAACGTAAGATAAAATCTGTGTAACAAATTGAATAGCAATAAATATAGTAGCCAATAAATACATTATGTGGTCTCAAATATTTATTTTAAGAACTATCTTAGACTTATAATAAATCAGTGAATATCATTATCCTGAAAAGCAAAATACACAATTACTGTTACTTTTAATTTTTAATTTCATCAGATTTTTATAAAATGTTACAGTTATTAACTTCGTCCTTTACTAATATAAATAATATATTGTGTTACTTTTGAAGTATGGAAAGATTTTAAATAATATTAAGAATTAACAAATGACGAATTAGCATGAATTGCATCGTTTGCTATTCGCCGTTCATTAATATTTCCTTATTTTACTTTGAATCGATTACATCTCATTGCTAAATTAAATAACGACTCAACAGATAAAATATAGAAGAGCATTGTAGTTTCAATATAGTAACTTCACTCATATATTATACTTAAATTATGTTCCTGGTTGATTTTTTTGGTTTTCTATTCATAATAACTTTGGGGTAGCTGCCTTACGTTACCTATGTTTGACATTAGGCAAACTTTTCTTTAACAAACAAAGATGAGACTGATAATTGAAGACAATTAGCTTATGACAGTTATGTAACTTAAATAAACTCTTATCTAACAAAGGATTTTTGAAATGTGAAAAGTAGATAAACAAACAGCTTTATACTTCCTTGAAATGTCATATTTTAAGTAGTTTAAAAATAGAAAAATATTTATATTTTTTGCAATATTAGAGAATATCCCCCAAAATGTTTTTAAGTAATCTTTTCAATATTAAAAGAAGAATGTTTTTTATTTTTAATAAAATAAAACCAAAAAACCCAGCAAAGAGTTAAAGATGTGTAAAATCGAAATGTATCTATATTTAATAATTGAAATGATAATTAAAGTACTTCTAAAGTGAAACGATATCATTTGCTATAGGCTTGAAACTGATATTAAATTTAGTTGATTAAGAGCGAGTTACTTAATAACTTTACTCATTAAAATTCTATTTATATTTTTTAACAGAGGGTCTCATAAAACATTTTTTCGTTGTTTTAATTAAACTAATAAATCCTTAAATCTTGTTTCGTTATTATTAGTTTTCTTAATTAAAATTCAAAGACTTTTTTGTGTTCAAATTTTAAATGCAAAAAATATATATATTTCCCTCTTTCAAACAATACATATCGAAAAAGATACATTAATTCGCAATATTTCCTTCTTTAAGATTGGCTCTGAACGTGTAGGAATCCCATCTCATAAATCAGTTGACAAAATTGAAGCCTTACACTGTATGAGACTATAATTTACACAAGCGGTGACATGTGAGGTTTTTCAGACGAACGGCGTTCACGGTTAGATCTACAAATTAAAAGAGTTAGGAACTCAATCGGTTGGGACTCAAAATAAACAGAGAAACAAATACAATTGCACATAAACTTTTAATAATAAAAACTTCATTTTCATTTTAATTAATAAATTTGAAAATTTTAATATAATATCGAATTATAATTCTTTTTAAATTACTTTTAAAATTTGTATGTGATGAGCCACTCGTTGTTTGTATGAAACTACCACTCATTCGCTATCCCAATTTATTGGCTGTCTAAACAAATAAGCCGTACTGACAATGGTTTATTATGTAAACTAGTAAAATACAGACTTTTATAAGCGAACACCACAGCTTCTCAATGGTACATGAATCACCGTCATTGTTGCTACTATTAACAATAATATATAGAATTGTGTCATTAAATATGAAATTGTTGAATTTAGGTAAAATTCAAAACAGAAATTCCATTTGTATCGGTCGGTGTATATGATACACCGATATTAGTATGTAGTGGAATGCAATCTTACCTCGCCCGCTTTCATAGCCTCAGGATACTGTAACTGATAACATACATACGTACGTTATACACATATAGCTTAAATACAAATATCTAATCACTTTGAACTTAGAATCTACAGAATTTACATTATTTTTTGTGGTATTTATGTAAAAACAAAATAGAAAAAGATGAGCGATCTTTAATAAATATTAAGTAGAAAACAAAAGTTATACAATTTTTGTTTTTTTGTAGAAGAATTGAAAAAAAAACATCAGCAATCCCTAACAAATATTACCTACTTAATATTTGTTAAAGATTGCTGATAAGAAATACGGAAACGTTTATACTGATATTATTAAAAGACGTATTATCGTACCACTATAAAACTACATTTAATAAAAGCACTTTATTTCTCTTTTATACACATTACTTCGTAGGTTACAAACGAAATGTACAATCCAATTTTGGGACTATAGATTTCAATAAATTATTAAGCAGTTTAATTATAGTAAGATAAATTCATATGCTATGTACAGACTAACTGTATCTAACTAACTTCATATGACTTAGTAACTATGATACCTGAATAATTTGTATTTAAATGAAATTATAATCATTTTTGATGTTTCTTATTTTAATTTGGGAAACTTCCACACAAGTTTAGATCCCTAATGATGTAATTACCCAAAATCCTATTTTGGAAAAGTAACCTCATCCTCAAATAAATTCCTAAGCAAAAATCAGAATAGCAGAGAGATTAAAATGTAAAATCGTTATGTTTTTCTTTGACATGTGCGGAATACATAGATTTATCCAGGACGCCCGCCTGGCTTGCTCTTTACAGATCTCAGGAGCAACCTTTTCTTTTCAGATGCTGTCTCTTTATTTTTGTTTAACTTACTTTATAAGTTAACTCGTCAATTATCATCTTTTTCTAGATCAGTTATCTCTGTTTATTTCTCTATTTCTCTATCAGTTACAGGTAGGTTTTAAAAATTCCAATTAAGTAAATTTTAAGATTTTTATACAATTTGATCTTTTAGTAACCAAATAGGTTAAATCTAAAAAATATTAATTGATATACATCTACTAATTTAACATTTTTTTAATTTATTGCAGGTTTTAAGGAAACTTTGGTGGTCTAAAATACTGTGTATTGCCTTTGTAAAATACATATAAGTTACAAGCTGTCAACATAAGCAGTACTGTGCGCGAAGTTTGGAGAATTGGGTTATCTTCATTAAATGTCTTTTCAGTTAACTGTCATACGAGCACGAACAATTCCAAATAACCGTGTTAAAAGTTCGAAATGAATTTCAATTAAGGAAATGAAGAATTTCTGATTGTAGTAATTTAAAACAAATTGGATTTTTGTTTCAGGACGGTGATGTTACTAATTAATGTGATATTAAAAAGCTCCATATATAAAGTAAGAAATATTTTCCAGAAAAAAAACGAAACTTAAAATCAAATTCTTAATTAAAAATTATGAACAGTTATTTATTATTTTTTCCAAGATATAATAAATGTGATAATAACACTAAGAAACGTTGAAATAAGTCACTTGTGTTGTAGAAATTAAGCCAAGAACGCTTTCTAATTTCAAATCATGTGGTGGCTGATAATGAAATTTGGTAAATATAAATTCACCTTAACTTAAAATCAAATTATTTTGACTAAAAAAGAAAACTCTGCTAATTTGCGTTCTTGCAAAAATCTGCTAAATTGACACGGTAGCTCATATTGATTCCGTATTTGGATAATATTTCGGTACGAATTATCAGTGGAAGATTTCTACATTGCGAATAAGGTCACATTATAAGTAACCTCTTTGATTAAAATAAGGGAGTCAAAATATAAACATTTTTAACCACATAAGGTTTTTACTATTTATTTATATAATTACATTATAAGGACTTATTACTCAACGTTTCTTTAACAATAAATAATTTTCTTATATCTAATATTTACATCTCTTTCATATTTATGTCGAAACTTGTCATTAAAAATTATTTAAATCTGCTGACAACATCTAGGTGGTAGCTAATTAAGTGTTATGAGAATAAGTTTAGTGAAGAACGTATAACCTAGTACGGAAACTTTTAGTAACGTACTGACGTTTAATTTAGTAATATGGATATAAAATAACAACAGCAAAAATAAAGATTTGATTTTGCAATCAACACATTTACAATGGCAACCTTCTGATATCGGGAAAGATATAGTATAGTATGTTATATGGAGACGATGGGAGGACGTTTGGAGATCAAATCACTCGATTAAAAATACCATCATTTACGTATTACTTCTTAGCAATTATTCTCATATTTTAATTATCATACGTAATAGGTAATTAAAGTTACTGATGATAAGTTTTTTCTTTCCATTAAAAGGAGAAGTACAACATGTACAACACTTATTACAAACCAATCCAGTAAATACAGCACTTAAATTTAGAAAAACCGTATAAACATAAGAATATTCATATTTTAAATTAGAAAATGATGTGATTAGAAACATTTGTATTTCCACTTCGGCAGCGATACATGTTAATGTATTAAAATGTTCGTTCTTATATTTCTTTATATATTATAATATAAACTGAAACAAAGTTGAAACTTAATTTTGCTTTGAGAGTTCATCTTTTTCTTTTTCTCGTTATATTCAGTGAATAGGCAAAAGTTTTTTATTTCTTTAGTCATCACGAGTAGGATAGAAAATATTCTTTTATTTGCTTATGCTTGGCCAATATCTAGTAAATATAGAATTAATCTAGTAATCTCTCTAACCATGTTATTGTACAATTTATTATATCATATGTGTAGTTTTAACTACTATCCCTAGTTAAATAAATTAAAAAAAAATAGTGTAAAGTTTAACTATATAAAATTATATTATAGTAAGTACTTGTAAGATAGATACAAAATGTGTGTATTTTGAACATTTATAGTAAAACCAATTTATCCCACATGACGTATATTTTAATACAAATGTATTAAAATATACTTAATACACTGTAAAGGTGTTCACTAAAACATTTGTTAGTAGCGGCATTAGAAAAGAATGAAAACAACAAGTTTTTATTTAAACATAATACTTTGTTAAAATATATTATATAAAATATTACTATCAGAATAATTTCAATGTAAGAAATAATTCTGACCTCGTTGAGACTTAAATATTGTAAGTTTCTTCCGTAGAGAAACATTAAACAAAGATCTTTTAAAGTTATATTTATAAGACTAATAAATATTACTGCGATTTTTTTTCTTATTGCTGTAGTGCTTTTAAAGTACAATGATATTATATATTCGCATAAAAAGTGACACAATTGCAAAAACAACCTTCAGAGATAGACAAAGTATAATAATACTTTCTACTAATTAATAAATTTTATTTTATTTTATCATATCCAGATATAGTTTATCAAAGTTAAATAAAAATACTTACAACAAATGTCTCAAAATTATAAATTTATTAAATTAGGATCAACTCTATTACAGTTTCAAATCTACGATAAAACTATATTTAGTATATTTGTATGTTTGTATGTTGTGTGGCATCGCGTGTTACTGGAATATTGATACAAAACTAAATTATCTTGGAATCATTCCACCTCGTCAGGTGTATTGTTATCTCCCCCAGGATCACATTATTAGGACCAAGACTAACACATTTTTTTGCGTTGGTTGGTATTTCAAAGAGTAAAAGTGTTGGCGATATTTTAAATGTCCAATATCGCCAGCACTCTACTCTTTAAAATACCAACTAACCCAAAATAATCCAACCGTTGTATATTATGAAGCTTATCGTAACTATTTTTATTGAATATTTGATAAAATTTCAATTGTATTAATATTCATTCAATCATTAGTTGAAACAAAAATCAATCATTTTCATTCTTATAGAAGGCAAGCCGTTCAGGTTTATTATTAATTATAAACAAAATTAAACTTCTTCGACGTTAATATTATACAATTTAGATATTCCGTTTAAAAGTCTTACTTAAGTCGATCTTGTTAAAACGCGTTGCTGTAACTACGGTATTTGATATATTACATTGTAGCAAACTATTTAAGGGGTAACGGTAAGAGAACATCTGTTATGAGAACATTCATGTTTTCTTACAGTCGACAAAAAACAAAAATAATTAATTTTTAATTTTATCCAAGCTTGTAACAAATAAGTACGAGTATATTAAAAAGTTTTTAGTAAACAACGTGGAACATTTAAATTTACGAATGAGGTAGGTAGGGCAGATAGTTTAAAATTTTTAACAATTATATTATTTTAAATTTGAAATACTTATATATAACCTTAACTATAACCGTAGTAATTCGAATGTAACAAATTTATCAAATATTCAAAATTTAATCTACTATAAATACTAATTACTTTTTTCCAAAATAGTCTGACGTATAATACTCTTTCTTTTCTACTTCAATTCAATATTATGTTAATTAAACACTCGATTAAAATGAATGTGATTTTAAATATTAACAATCAGGGCGCGTTGGAGTGGACTATCAAAATTTACACAACTTAACGATTTTCTGTTTCGCCAACCAAAAAAATATTATGTTTGTTAGGTCAAAATTTACCAAATCTTTATTATAAAAGTAAGTAGATATTATGTGATATTATTATTCTCTTTTATCTTGATTAGACATTGTCTGAATATACAACACACGTAATCGTGTGATCACGGTTCTCAGTATAGACATAGTTTTATACTCGTACCTTTATATATTTACAAATTCATATTTCGTCCATTTTAAATCATTATTTATTTAGTTTCTAAAATCTGGATCAATGAAAGAATAAATCAGTTAATATGAGATATCATATATATATATATTACTCGAGAAATATGGCTTTGTGTTTACAAAGTAATGGAATTTACGCATTCAGTTCAATCGCGTGCGAATAATGATAAACAATTTGCTCATAGGGATAACCCTATGAGCAAATTGCTATTGCATAAGCAAATATGCATAGAATTGCAATTACAAATGTTAATTTAATTAACATTTTTGAATATTAAGCCAACCTTATATATAGAATAAAATTAATCAAAAACAGCATTGCTTATACAATATATATTGCGATGTGTTTACGTTGTAATCGTCTTTTAAATTAAATAAACTTCCTTATATTATTTTACTCATTATTATAAAGGAGCAATATAAAGTTATTCCTTAAAATTTCCCGAAATCTTCATCTCAAAGTTATTAAAGCCGGCCTTTATCTTTAAAATATTGTTACTGAACTTAGTATAAATTTACAGATGAAATACAGTAATAAAAAGTTTATTATAACTTTTTAATACATATTTTTTAAATAATTGCCATATAATGTATGTATGTGACAAATAGTTTCTTAACAAGTTGGCGGCAAGAGATATTTATTACAAATCGGAAAGGAAAGACGTCGAAAAAAATGTAAAGATGTTATGTGAATTTCTATCACTTTCTATTTCTCCGTCTCTTTTGTGCAAGTGTCCAAATATCGAGAGAGCAGACGAGTACCATTCTCGATAATATAATGTCAATGCTGAACGCCTTAAATTTTTGTTACAAGTTAATTGACTTTGTTTAATCATTAGTGAGCTATAATCTTAACATTGCAATTATGAAATATGTACCGTGAAATGTAAAGAAAAAATAATTTTAAAAATTATCTAAATTAATACAATAGTTTATTTTTTTATCTATTTTATATTAAATTTTTTACTATTTACAAACGTAACGTTCAGAGAGATATTAATTAAAATCACCTCAGTGTCATAAAAGACTTTGAGGGATCGAATTAAAAACAAAAAATAACTTCAGTATGAATTTTTTTTCATCATGCATTTCAAATATCCTGAAATAATAAATTTGCGATCTTGGCTAAGTTTTTCAAAGCATGCAATGTTTGACTTTGCTAGTATCGATCTAGGCTACTCACGCGAGGACAGACGTAATATACAAATCCATTTCATAGTCAACTTTGACCTCCTTATCATGAAATCATAAGTCAGGCTTCTCTATTATATTCATTATTAAATTCTTACCTTATACTTGTTTAATTTCCGGTTCACTAAATATTATAATTGTTAATAATTGGTCTTGCGAATAAGAGTTGTCACGCAGCTCAATACACGAAACAATATAAACACGGTTTTCCAAAGTGATGTCATACTGACGTAAAATATCTTTTATACGATTGTCTATTTTTAACGTATACAATATTACTTTTATTGTAGTCAGTGTATTGTGTATTGTATTGTAGTGTATTGTATGTGTATGTGTATTGTATTGTAGTCATTATATATATGGAAAATAGGTTTTTCTATACAGCTTTTATATAAATAATTGTAAAAGCGAAAGTCTTGAAGCATCTTATTTTTAGTTTAGAATTAAGTAAATCTAGAATGATTAAATAGAAAATGACCTCTTTCTAGTAGTATGTGATGTAGAGGAGACAGGTACAACTGCTATCAGGATCCAGGATATTCTATAGTAAGATATTACTAAGATACTCGGCAATAAATTAATACCGATTATAATAATGTAATATTTCGTGCTAATACTAAATGCGTTGTTGGATTATAATTAAAATATTTAATCTATTTAACTTGGTGTTCCGTTTATATTCTTTTAAACTCAATTGTATAACTATCATTTATTATTAAAAGAATACTAGAAACTTTACACTTTCAAACTGAATAATCTCTAAAACCTTAATAAAATATTGCAATAAGTTCTACAGAAGGTTCTAAATCAATCCAACCGTGTAAAGTAATCCAATCAGGTAAAGCTTATTAGAACGGCCATCATTTGAATAGTCTCGGTCCTTTGTTCTGTAGAACGGTGAGCTCAGGAGATAACGACTCGTAACGAACTACGAGATGTTGGCGAGAATATTTTAATTTTATTATAGTTTAATTAACATACATTTATTTACAAATATTACATCCAACGGCTTTGTTACTGAAAACAGACTACCTTATGTATTGATTTTATCCATAGGGGTTGTGGTATTTTTTAATTTTTCTTAATCGCTTGTATCTCTCATCTTGATTCTTCATGCAGAGTTTAATTGTAATTTTTTGTGTAACTTTATGATTGTCATAATTTAATTGAGCTCACCATTTTATTAATTTATTATTTAGTGTCTCTTGTTTAGAACTCTAATATAGTTAATAAATTATGACGACAAGAAGAACTAATCAAAGTTTTTAATTTTTTATTATAATTACTTCTTATATTATACAGATAATATTTTATTGGCTTACTCATATAACCGCGCCGTCCCGATGGACACCACGAAGAGGACACCCCGCAAATAGATACATGATTTCCCCTCCCCCATCCAAGCCCATCTATAGCATAATGCCAAAGCCCTGCTCTAGCAGGATCCATTCCGGAAACCATACTTCCGAGGGAGTCGAGGATTAAGTTCGCCCTACGTCCTCGACGGTGGTCTCTCCGAAGAAAGACCACTCTTCAGACCTCTACTGAGGGGACGGCGGGTGAACAGAAGTAAACTACTAATACCTAGTAGCCGCGCAAGGAAATTGCTCAAAAGGGGAGCATGGAACCCAACAAGCTTCTGCCACTAGACATGGTGTAAGAGTCCAGCGAGAAATGGGCAATAGTGGGCGACCTACCAAGCCGAGACTAACGATCTCCAAGCTCGATTGTGGTGTCGTGGTTGCTTGATGAAACTCTCCTCGGAGAGAGACTCAACAAGAAGAATCCCCAAGCCGGAATCTCTCTTCAAACCCCGTAACTACTCCAAGGTCCACTCTGTGACCAGACAAGTACCCGGAACGATACGAAAAGAGGACCTGTAACCTCCCACCGAAAAGGCTTGACCCTCTTTCCACTGAGGCTGAAGTAAAGGGGCCTAAGATTCCCCTTTCACAGACGGGCAATTAATTAGGAGAGGATTTTAATTATAAAATTTCTCTCTTCTCTGCTCCCTCCACAACACAAGCTAAGCCGCAATCGAAAGCTAGTAAAATATAAATTATACATCATAACTTATTAATAAAGACAAAGATTTTAAAACACACTCTTATACTCATATGACTAGTTTAGTTATTGACCCAATCATCATATTAAGCTAATAAAGGAACATAGTTAACCAAAATAGATAGACAAAGGATGACTTGACTTCTTTCCACTCAAATATAAATATCGACTACCTTTATAACAGCGTCAGCTATTTCGACAAACAAAAGATCACACTGAACATACAAAGGACGTTTCATACAAAGAGGTTACTGTAGGGACATGGAATTTTTAATCAGTCTGCCTGAAGGCCAAAGACAGCTTACGTGTAGAACATACTTTATCTAAGGTTTTTACTCTGTTCTAAGATTTTAAATATCGCTTTTAGCACCTAGGAATAAACCTCCGTTTCATTACATTCCAGGCAAATTTATCAATCAGTTAGGATTAATTAAGAAACTATGGATGTTTTTTTAAATTTTTATAAAATATAAAAGTTCTAACCTTCGTCTTTTGCTAATATATTATAAATAATATCTTTTGTTACCAATTGAAGTAAAGATTTTAAATAACGTCCAATTATCATAAACTGTATAGTTTAATATTTGCTGTTCGTCAACGTTTTCTTATTTACCTCTGAGTTGATTCGAATTCTTTATTAAGGTAAGTTATGACTCATGTATATTAAATATAGTGGGTATGCTATGTTGTCCTTTCATTATGTCTTCATTGCTTACAATATTTAATTCGCTTCATGGTATATTTTATTTTGTTCTCTAATTACAATAAATTTCTAGTTATAATAAAATTGAGTAGGTATGTCATGAGGTAACAAACTGTTAACTGGTAAAAAACTTTTATTTTACAAATTACTATAACTAATGCTAACAACAGTTATTAACATTAGGAAACTAATAGACCCTTTAAACAGTTTGCGTTATTTATATATTTCTTAATAGAAAGTTTAATATTAATAATCTTTACTATAATTATACTTTTCAAGAAAAAAATATACACGATTAATTCTTCTGAAAGAAGTTACAATATCTGGCAATATTTCAGTCTTTAAATTTCGCTCTGAACGTCAAAAACCACAAAAAGTGAGGCCTGTGTGAGACTATAATTTTGACTTCTGGTGTCATACTGAATTATGAGATTCTTCAGACGAACGACTTTTACGCTTGAATGTAAATATTAAAAGAAAAACGAACTCAATTGGTTGCGAATTAACATAAACAGAGAAACAAACACCATTATAGATAAATGTTTAATAATAAAAACAAAAAACATCGGGTTATTTTTTTTTTTAATAACGAAAATAATTGAATTTGATGAGCAACTCTTTGTTTGTATGAAGATGCCTTTCATTAACTATCCCAATTTATGGTCTACCTAAACAAATAAGCCGTATTGACAATAGTTTATTGGATAAACTCGTAAAATAAGACTTTTATAGAAGCAAACAACACAGCATGTTAATGGTACCTGAAATCTTGGCCACTGTCGCTAATAATAATAATATTTTATAGGTTTAATAGTCAATAGAAAAATAGAATTCGATATAGTAATTGTACTTATACGGTTGTTATATCATATTGCCATATTAGTATGTAGTGGAGCACAATCTTACCTCGCTCGCTTCTCAGCCTCAGAATATACAATAACTGATACCATACATCGTAATACACATATAGCTTTAACACAAATTTTTCACAACGTTGAGCTTACAATTATATATTTTTGTACATATAAAAAAAATAGTATCAGCGATCATTTAACAATAATGTTGAATAAGAAAAGCTTATACTGAAAAATATCACACCTATTGTGTGAGTTGTTAACAAGTACATATTTATTAAAACATTATTTGTATGTAATTGTTAATTAGTTTAATAACATAAATTTGTGTTTTGTGAAGACAGTTTACCTGTTGGATGTCGGTAATTTAGTTAATACATGTTTCCTTCATATACATCTCATTTTCATTTAGATGAGAATAGAATGAGTATTCTAATCTCTTCTAAAGTAAAAACTAAATTCATCCTAAATCTGCTTAAAGTTACAACTTATAAGTATAACTAATGACTTTAGTTATATTTATTACAGGACATTTCATATAACAATAAGTGTGAAAATAACACGTTGAAAAAGTTTATCTTGTACTTCTGTGTGTTCATTGCGACAGTCTTGTCGTTCATTGTGACAGTTTTGTTGTGAAAAATAAACAGAGACTGCTAGGTCCATTTTAAATCATATGGTGACTGATAGTAAGATTAGGTAAACATAACATATATTTTTACTTTAAAGCAAATTGTTTACACTGATTCTTACGGTAGCACATATTTAATCTGTATTTAAGTAAATTTCAATATGTTTAGTTTGTTATTAAACTTTAATAATTGTGAATAAGATCACATTATAACTATACTTTGTAAATAGAATAAAAGCGGCAATATAAATGCATATGTAAACAAATTATTTACCCCATATAGTTTTCACTGCTTAATTAGTTACATTGTTTATCTCAATAACAACTCAATATCTTAAGTTAATTGAAAGAGTATCATATCATGGACTTTTTTGGCTCACGCAATCAAATAAAACAGGCTAGGCTAGGTTAAAATACCGACAATCCTTTTATCTGTAATGGTATGTAAACTTTATATATATATATACTCTTTATTTTTGATGGTGCATAATAAAAAAATACTATATATTCACTTCAAGACTTAAAAGAAACTAAATTTGATTCATCCGTATGATCTTTAAGAACTGTCACATAGTATTTACTTTAAATATGAAGTCAAGACAGTCGTAGTAGACAGTCATAGTCGATTTTCATAATATGTTCAAAGATCACTTCATAACATATTTTATCGCCTAGTACACACTGTTCATATCGTCTTAAGTGAGTCTACTTTTCTGAAGGTGAAAATTGTTTCAACCAAAACCTTGGATGCAACTCGAAGATAGATATATATCTGAACAGCATTTTTTTATATATACTACTTTCTTGCTATAGTAGATATGCTTATAAGATAAGATAAGATAAGTATAGTAGGTTTGCTGATAAGTATGCGATATATTTAAGATTCCAAGATTCTCTATTGTTCTGTTATTATACTCGAATTAATAAATATATTTTTAGTCTATCCTGAAAAGGTTTGTTTTAAAAATAATATTTAAACTTAATTTTAAGTACTGTTAATAATAAAATAATTTCAATAACAGATACCAGAGATGTTTAATAGAAAAGTGAACAAGTTTTGAGTTTACAAAATCGTAAAATATACGTGAATTACTTTACATCTCCATAAAGCAATTTAGAATGAGCAATTATGTTTATTTTCACTGCTTCTTTTGACCAAAAAGCCGAATGAGTTTTAAATTTTTTCGTTATTTTTTTTATAATTTTCCTTTTATAAATACCTACTCTATAGGTCATAGATTTATCAACGTTTATATAAAAACCTTAATTATTTAGGTATTCAGTGACTCGAGCTTATAATTATCGGAGTAATATACATATATTTATATACAAAGTTACAATCATACATACGGAAAATTTTGTTGGTAATCAATTCCGCTGTCTTGGCATTTCACTCAAGTTGATTGAAATTTTCTCTCCATTCAGTTCGAGGTCTTTAATATTTTATTGATGAAGATATCTCCTGATATCTCTTGAACTTACAAATATATGTGAACATGTTATTGTATTACATATTTTTATCACATTAATCTTTATGACATCATATATTTAGTTTTGCCATTAATACTGTTACAATTAAAAAAAACGAAATAATTCTTTTGAATTATGAGTCTATAATTTTTATACAATTGTTCATTTTTTCTTATTTCTTTATTATTATATTTAAAATATTTTGTAATACTAAAATGGCGTATACAGTGGTTGCATCACATAAAGTAGGTATGGTATACGCTCTGTATTAGTCAAATATTTGTGTACCAGGCCTCTGATTGGCACAACGAAACCTCCGCTATTTGTGACAGAAAAAGATCTGGCCGTCCACGTTGTTTATGTATCAAAAAGGCGATTAAAGCACTAAGGGAAAGAATTTGAAGAAATCCTGTTCCAAAGCAGAAAATTTTATCTCGGGAGATGAAGATAGCACCTAAAACCATGTCGTGTATTTTAAAAGAGAACTAAGATAATTTAAAAAAGAAGTAGTTTTGATGTCAAAACTAAGTAGTTCATATATATTGTTTTTAGCTTGGTTAATCTCGCTGTGTTAGATTTTCAAAAGAAGGTCTAAATCATTTAATTTAATATATAGATTATCTTATTCATATTTTTATATTTATATAATATATATATTATTTATATGAAGTAGTTAAAAACTCAGCGACATATATATTTGTTACAAAGTCCAATGAAATTAATTTAAAACGGACCACAAATTATCGGCAAAATATTATAAAATTTTGTCTACGATACGATAGGGGATATAACCAACCTGATTGTAGTTGAAACTTTATTAACAGAGAATAGTTGATGATCCATTACCAAGGTACGTCCACACTAATGTAATAATGGACCTCCTAACTGAGCGATGCGAAACAAACAAATCAGGTTTGCAGTTTCAGCCTAATTTTGTTATCGTAATTTGATCAGATGTGTCGTTATTCAATATTAATATCTACGTGGTATGGATATTTCAATATTTATTATTAAAATTATTACAGGATGTAAGGAATTAAACAACAGATCTCATATATAATTTAGGTTTATATTTTAAATAATTATGAATAGAATTTTGTCAGTTTGTACGTCACCTATGTAAAATTACTATTCAATCTAGTACTAAACTATTCTATCCGATTTCAAAAAACATTTAAGTAATATATTGAATAATCCATCTGAGTGGATTTAGAGTTTAAAATTTATACCACTTATATAAATCGTTTACCGAATTTGCCAAAAACGGTCCAGTGAATGCCTTTCATTGTTATAAATAAAAAACATCGGTCTGTGTAATATTGAATGACATTTACATTCAACAGTCAACCCAAAGCTATCGATAATGTCCTCAATTTGATAACATCATATTGGAACCGTTGTTTTAATTAAGCCAAGTATACATTGAAATGCAAACCACATCTAATGAAATCACAAAATGCAGTTAATAATGTTTGATGATGTTAGTTATATCACGAACAAACAGTGTCAAATAAATATAGGTATAGATAGCAGGTTGTTACACTTATCATATTCTGCATTAAATATTCATTCTGGCTTTTGTTTAAATAATTGGTACTATTTCATTTATCTCTTGATACTATAAATCCAAACGATTTTTATATTATAGAGTTCTTATTCATTGATTACACAGGCACACAAAAAAAAAAGTCATGAACCAGAGGGGAGACCCCATTATTCTTAGGTTTTTGGGATCGCTGAAACCGAATATGACAATGAAAACTAATTTTAAATGCCAGTTTTCCCGCTAGCACCCCCTTACTACCTCTTAAGGGGTGAAAATTGAAATTTTTGTATAAAATCAAGATAGATGTGTATTTCTACGTTTTTTGGGATGCTGAAACCGAAAATGATAATTAAAAATAAATTCATGACCACTATCACCCCCTACCACCCCTTACGGGGGGTGAAAATTTAAATTTTTCTATAAAGTCAAGATAGCTGTGAATTTCTACGTTATTTGGGATGCTGAAACCGAAAATGATAACTAAAAATAAATTCATGACCACTATCTCCCCCTACCAAACCTTACAGGGGGTGAAAATTTCAATTTTTCTATAAAATCAAGACAGATGTATATTTCAGGAAAATAGTAACAATTCTATTTCGGAGGCATAGAATTAGGTTCAGCATCTTTTAAGCGTTTTACAACACTGCCGGATGGATAACAGTATAAGTAGTATTAAATAGAAAGCAAAAAAAAAAAACAAAAAGTGAAAAAACTTGTGAAGAATAGGACAAAAATCATGATTCAGTCTTAAGGGTTGGTGAGGGGTGTTAATGGGTGATAGAGGTCTTAAATTTTATTTTTAGTAATCATTTTCGGTTCCAGCATCCTAAAAAACGTAGAAATACACATCTATCTTGATTTTATAGATTAATTTGAATTTTCACCCCCTGTAAGGGGTGGTAAGGGGGTAATAGTGGTCATGAATTTATTTTTAGTTATCATTTTCGGTTCCAGCATCCCAAAAAACGTAGAAATACACATCTATCTTGATTTCATAGAAAAATTGAAATTTTCACCCCCTGTAAGGGATGGTAGGGGGAGATAGTGGTCATGAATTTATTTTTAGTTATCATTTTCGGTTTCAGCATCCCAAAAAACGTAGAAATACACATCTATCTTGACTTTATAGAAAAATTTAAATTTTCACCCCCCGTAAGGGGTGGTAGGGGGTGATAGTGGTCATGAATTTATTTTTAATTATCATTTTCGGTTTCAGCATTCAAAAAAACGTAGAAATAGACATCTATCTTGATTTTATACAAAAATTTCAATTTTCACCCCTTAAGAGGTACTAAGGGGGTGCTAGCGGGAAAACTGGCATTTAAAATTAGTTTTTATTGTCATATTCGGTTTCAGCGATCCCAAAAACCTAAGAATAATGGGGTCTCGCCTCTGGTTCATGACTTTTTTTTTTGTGTGCCTGTTTTATTAATTTTATATGCGATATAAAAATAGTTTATAAGATTTTTCATGTACAATTTATATTACTATTATTATACACAATTCAGTAGATCATAATACTTATTTTAAGAAGATTTACAAGAACCCGACATTTTATTGCAAAGTACCTACACATTATACATGTTTAAGAGCTCATAACTTTTAGAAAGAAGTAAAATCTCAAATCGCTTGCGGCCTAACACATATAGATTATTAGTAAGAACAAAAACGTCTTTTAACATATAAAACATTATTTTAAAACATATCACTTATTGTAGAATATATTACGTGCAATAAAATAAAAAAAAATAACAGTCACCCGGACAGATATATCGTATATTTGATTAGAGGATGAAAATCGGACATTCATTTAAATTGAGTCTGACTCTCAGATAATAAATATTTAAATTCAATCAGTCCGCTCTGAAAGGGACTATGTAAATTAAACTTACTAGAAGTTGATTTAAATATAGTATTTTTTAAATGTTTTTTCAATGAAAATATATTGTAAACCAATATATTTTATTTTGTTTACTTTTAAATTTAAGATATTGAATACTTTTCTTCAATTAATATTTTGATGAATGGTAATTTGAATTTAGTAAAATTTAACCAATTTCATGTTACTCTCAATTGCCAGTAATACCTCAAAAATTTTAATGATCTGAAGTCATAGATAAAATGTACATTTGAATAAATACATTCTAAGGAATTTGAAGTTTGAACATTTCAATAAGAATCAATATAATCGTAAGAGTGCCATTGTAAATATCGATTACTGTTTACATAGCTTATCTTATGGATGATTGCCAATGAAAAAGTATTTAAAACTGCTAGGAATAGCTAAGTACTAGCTAATTATGTGTTAAGAGAACAAGTCTACTTATTATCTAGTTTGAACACTCCTAGTGATATACGAACGTGTGATTTGGCAAAAGGGATATCAAGTATACTTGGTCAAAAGCATAACTACTATTCTATCTATCATATCAACTTATATAGTTTGTTTTATTTGTTATCATCTATAATCTATTGAGTTATCTTTTATCACTATACCATGATGAATGAGTTCTATTCGTCGTGACTAATAAATCGATTATTACTATCGAGTCCATAACCAAATGTGGCTTCCTTATCTAGTAAAATAAATGTTATATGTCAAGTAACATGATAGAACCTCGATTAAAAATGCCATCAATTGTAATACTACTTCATGGAAACAATGGAACAACAACTGTATTTTATCAGCTTATTATTGATATTATATCTAACAGCTACTACAGTTACCGCTGCTCGATATTTTTTCCATTAAAATGAATACAAAAACATAAATTACACATCAATCCACTGACCACGGCAATTAAATTCTGAAAGTCGTCAAAACATGAGGGATTTGTATTTTTTATATTTCTGCTTTGGCAGCGGTAATTTTAAAGCACTGAACTTAAGTTAAGTTCTTTTATTCTTTATATGTTGTAATATAATCAGAAACAAAAATTAAATTTGGTTTTACTTTTTGCTTTAGAGTTGTTCTTTTTCCTTTTTATGTTCAGTGAATAGGCAAAAGTTTTATAATACTTTAGTAACCACGAGTAGGGTGGAAAAGACTTTTGAATTTGCTTATGTTCGGAAAATATCTGCATTAATCTAGGAAACTTTTGTAATGATATTATCCTACAGTTAATTATATGAATAAATATTGAGACATACATGTAATTCATAAAAATATATATAATTCTATACATTGAAAAAAACCTAAGAAGTGTATGTATGTTTGTTAGTATATAATATTATGTATTTGTAAAATATGTATAAATGTCCCACATGAACTAAGTTTTCAAACATATATGTATTTCCATTGTTAAAGTTTTCACCAAAACATTTGTTTGTAGCAGTTTTGGAGACTATTGAAAACAAAAGTTTTTATCTAAACATAAAATCAGGAGATAACTTATAATTTGAGATTATAATGAAGATATCGGAGTATGTATAATATAATAATAAAGTGAATAACCAAGCATTTGTCATCAAGTATTAGAAGATCAAACCTTTAATTCGTACGTTGAACGTATCTATCCTTTCACTGACCCTTTGACATAAAGGTAGGCCTGCATACCTTCCGAAGTTTGGATATCATTTTACTTCAAAACAACTTCATATATGACACTTGTAAACAACGACGACCTACGACGGTTCTTGAACTGAAGAACCGTCGTAGGTTGAGTTCTTCGCAAACATGACTACTTAATATGAGTCTTAAGAATCAAAACTAGACAGTTTAATAATTTTTTTTTTGAACTCTATTCAGAGTAGCTTGAAAAGTTACTAATACGGACCTGACATTTATGATTAAGTTCACAGTTCTGTGTTGGCGAAAATAAATAATTTCTTCCTTTACAGTATAAATTATATATTATTTGATGTGTCTGTTAAATAAAATATATAATTTAAGCTGTACGAAAGCTTATAACAGAAAATTACATATTTTCTTTGCATAAGATTTAACCATATTATTCAAAATATTATTTCTTGTCTTACAATAATTAAAAAATATATATTAAATCTGATGCAATAATTTCTTAATTTACTAATAAAAAAAAATTATAGTATTACAATTTCTGACATTGTATAAAGACATATTGTGAAAATAATAATAAGCTATTTATTTCTCTATTCACTTAGTGGGTTGGTATCTATTGGGTGTTATTTTAATGTTATTTCATTATATTCCTTCGTGGTATGTAGAACTTTAGCGTCGCACATGATAAAACAAATTATATTTAAAAATAATATATTATTATTTAACACATCGATATATAAACAATCGATCGATCATTTTTATTTGTTTCTAAATATACATCGTTTAAAAATCCTATCTTCGTGCATACCAAAGCACTATTTGTTTAGGTTTTAAAGTCTAAACTAATAAAAAATATCAATTTAAATGCGATATTATATGTATGTATAACCATATTAATTAAGATTATGTTCTATTTACAACATGTTATTATAAATATAAAAGCAGTATATGATTTCACGCGTTCAGTACAATTGAGTGTTAAAAGCGATAAGCAATGTGCTCATAGCGTTATGCAAATGTACAGAGAAATGTAATTAATTTAATTGACATATTTGAATAAAAAAACAATGTTATATTATAAAAGAACATTACTTGCTACTTTTAAATATTTTTTTTGATAATTAAATATTTTTTTCATTTTAGTTATTACTCAAAGACAGCAAGATAAAGTTATTCAAAAAAGTTTCGTAAAATCTTCAAATCAAAGTTATTAAGGTCGGCCCATATGTATTACTGAACTTAGAACAATGATTGAAATTTAGGTTTTAGTTATATTATATTAATTTCATATATAAAATAAATTACATATGCTGAAATACAGTAATAAAAAACCAAATAAAGATATTTTCTTTATAGATTTTTTAAACACTTTCCAAGTATAACGTATATATATATACTTTTGTCTTATTATTGCAATTTTGAAAAGAAATTTGTAAGTTTAACGGACAAGAATAATATCTCCATTATATTTTTTTAATAGATAAGACTAATCTTATTTAGAATTTTAGTAAATCATTAAACCAGCAGATAGCAGTAGTGCGTTATAAACTTATATTTAATTAAGTTAAAAATACGTAGTTGATACTACATGAGTGAATTATTGTCTAGTTAGGAATATTCAACCCAAGTTTTAAATTATCTAAAAAACTTTTTACAAATAAAAACCACTTTATGCCACTTTTTAACATTTGTTGATATAATTTTACTTTTCCGTTGCATCGTCAGATTGAAATAGAATATAAAATATATGTAAATTTAATTAAAAAATGCATTCTGAGCCTCCTTTTGCAATGGAGAACTCATATTTTTTAATTAAAGATCCGATTGTTGCGATACCTTACTTTTTTGTTGTTATTGTTATTGTTGTAAATATTAGCATTGTTTTACTCAATAACAGATGTATGTGTGTGTGTAATTTTCCTATTTCTACAATATTTATATATCGTAAAATCCTTTTCTGCATTCATGGATTCTATGATTGTAATTGTAATAAAAAAAATTATGTAAAGTTATATTTAATTTATTTATAATATAAGATTTATTTTTGATATATTTTGTTTTTGGTTCAACATCATTTGTCTTATATTTATCAAGTCTTTTTGAAAAGTTTATTACCATTCTTTATTGCTACCAGTTACAGTTGAAGTAGTTTTCTAAAGTGCAAAGCTTTGTTAAAAGTATTTTTTTAACTTCAGACGGGGCAGTTCTTTGTAAAAGAGTTGCTGAGTAAATAGATATGTACTGACAATGTATAAGTGAGAGCAAATGTGACTGCAATTTTGTGTTAGTTAATTGGATTTAGTCTTTTAATTATTTGAATGAAATTGTTAGAGCTTCTTATTTATTCCTTGATTAAATCGTATTTGATGATTGGATAATGGAGCCTATGTATCTGACTATGATTTTATTTTCCTTCCGATATACTTAATTTTTAAGGATTTTAAACATGATTATTGTTTCTACATACTTCATTTTTAACCATGATAAACATTTCATTTAAATATTATATTATTTTATTTTTAGCATAAACATAATAAGTTCGTATTTCTTATTATCCAATTTCACAAAAGAGAACATTAATTTGAGAGGCAATTCATCTCTATTTTTATTTACGATTCTTACTTTTTATTAAGTCCTTTATTATACGAGCGTCAGTAAATTAAAAACTTTATATTATATATTAAGATGTGAATGGCACTGAAGATTTGCGAAAAAATGAATTTAAATAATATGCTGTTATATAAATAATTGATATACTTAAGTTATATTTCAAAGTAATTTATTTGTGCTAATTATTTTATGTACTATATAATCCTTCGGCTTGATATTCATATGGTAGTAATATATATAAAACTCAATTTTTGATCTTGGAAAAGTTACTCTAGTAAGTCTAAGCTACTCACGCAAGGTCAAATGTAATATAGAAACCCATTTCGTAATTAAGTTTGACCATTCAATCGTGAAATCATAAGTCAGGCACCTTTATTATATTTGTTAATAAATTCTTACTTACATACTGACTCATTTAGGTTCACATAATACTATAATTGTCAATAAAAATAAAAATGTACAACTATAACGGGTATTGACCCGAAAGAATTAAAAAAATTGCTCGCTACCACGAACAGTTGTCATATTGACGTAAAGTAGATCTCTTTTTTGATAACTTATTTATTATTTATTACGTATATCTCATTTCATATTTATACATATCTAATATATATGATATATTTATATGTATATCAATGTCACGTTTTACGTACAGTCTACATCTAAAAAAAGGAAACGTGTAAATTCTGTTCAATTTAATAGAAAGGACCTCTTTCTAGTAGTAAATGTAACAGTAGTAAGTGCAGATACAGACCTCGAAAAATAAGTTTTTTATTAGTTTGATAACATTTGGTATTCTAATATTATTTTATGGCAATAAAATAAAAAAAAAATCTGAAGTCAAATTTAGTGGAAAACACAAAAATTATTCATATATATTTCAATTAGGAATAAACCTTGAAATGTACGGATTTAGTAAATAAATATTCATTATAGATTAATTATTATGGAGTAATAATATATTGTAATAATCAATATCGATATAGGTAATATTATTATTGGTTATTATACTTATCGGTAAATTAGTTATGTTTAAATTCATGTAAAATTTCCTTCTAAAACTATGCGTTGTTGGGTCTCCAATAATTTGATAATCAAGCTATGTGATATTTCGCTTATATTTTTACATTAAATTGTATAATTGTCATTTATATCTAAAACGTATTAAGATATTTCATACTTTTCAAAATTATATATATATTTTTGACAACATTTCTAAAGTGTATAATCTCTAAAACTTTAACGTTAGTCAAATATTAATAAGTTGTTGCAATAAGTTCTACTAAAATAAGTAGAGCTTAGTAGAGCTTTAATACATTTATTAGATATTACTTACATATAAGACATATGTATTTACGAAGAAATATACAAAAATTAAATAATAATAAATATACAATACCAACATTTAAGTAATAAATTGAAGTGAAGTGTAACCATAAATGCAAATCGATTGGTAATCGCAAATATTTTACCCTTACGTGACCAATCTCGACCTACTTTCGAAGAATAGATCAATATTTTAAAATGCATTAAAAAGTTAATAAATTTAAATTACATATATTTATAATATTATCTTAAAAAGTCGTATTTATTAGTCAGAATCAAGAAATTGATTACCCATAAATGTAGTGGCAAATAAAAATATATTTAACAATGTAATTTGAAGTAATATTTATTTTATCAACTGTTTCGAAATATGACAAATTAGTAATTATCGCTATCGTGAATGTGTTTGTGGATCTGGATTCAGTCTTTAACTAGACAAAAAGTACTACACGACTGGGATATTTTTAATTTTTTTTCGTTGAAATATAATACACAAATACTATTACATCTGTGCTTCCTGAACTACACAAGAGAAGCCGCAGTCAAAAGCTAGTTAAATATCAATTATACTTCATAATTTATTAATCATGACAAAACTTTAAAAACATATATGACGAGATCAGTGGTTAGATTTTTAGAATTATTATATATGGCTATAGTGAACGAAAATAGATAGACACAGGGAATACCTGATTTTTTTGCGTGCTAATATAAATTTCAACTACCTTTATAACAGCGGTAGATTTTGACATACAAAAGATAAAATCGCACATACAAAGGAAATTCCGTACAGAGAGGTTACAATAGAATTTTTAATCAGTCGTCCTTTAGACCAATAAAACAGCTTACGTGCAGAACAGACTTTATTTAACGTTTTTGCTCTATTCCCAGACCTTTGAACAAGTGTTTTTATTTTTAAATTATTAACCAAATAAAAAAAAAATATTTTTCTGATATATTTAACAAGTTTAATATATTTCTCACCTTAAAATTGAATACATTCTTGAGAATATTTATCGTTCGTTTAAGATTTAATTAGAAAAAATGTTTAATGGTTTTTCAATATTTTTTTTCTTAAAGTTATAATCTTTTTTTACTGATCTCTTGTTACCAATTAAAGTAAAGATTTTAAATAATATATAATATCAGTGATCATTTAATAATAACGTGGAGTAAGGAAAGCTGATACTGAAAAATATTAAATTGTTTTATTGTTATTATGTTTATTATTCATAATTATGTTAAAAACAATAAAATGTAAAAATACATATAAAATCTATTAAATAAAGACAAAAATACAAATATTAAAACCATTACCATTCTAAAACTACAAATAATAATAGTGTCATGTTTCTCTTTTATACAAATTTTATTCTTAGCTACAAACCACACGAACAGACTAATTTTATGGCTTTAAATTATAATAACACTTTAAGCTAATTAAGAATTACCTCAGGTAAGTTCTGTATATTGTATATGTGTTATACTAACTACAAATGATTTTATTACCTGAATAATTTTTAATCTAAATGAAATAATTCTTTTCTGCCCGGTATCTATGGGTATGCAGACGACAGCATAGTTGTAGAAAGATACCTGCCGAGTAGTCGGGCTAGTAGAGATCAAGTATAGTCTGAAAGAGAAGCCATGGTGCAACGTTTGAATGACAAACTTCAGGCAGTCTCCGCATGGGGCAAAGCCAATCTTGTCAAATTCAACGCCACCAAAACGCAGACGTGTCTGTTTACCGCCAAAAGGAGCCCTTTCACCTTGGCTCCTACTTTCCAGAGTGTATCTTTGGAATACAATGACCGGCTTCAGTTGTTAGGCTTAGAGATTTCCTCGAACCTCAACTTTGGTCGGTGTATTGAGTCCAGAGCAAGAGCGGCTGCAGGAAAGCTTGCCGTTCTTGCGAAGGTCCGTCAGTACTTTACACCGGGACAGCTTCTTGTATTATACAAAGCACAGATCCGGTCGTGTGTGGAGTACTGTGGGCATATATTCGCTGGTGCCGCAAAGTCTCATCTTGCGGTTCTGGACTCAATTGAGAGGCGAGCAAAGAGGCTTATAGGCGACCCTGAATTGGTTGAAGCCAACCTCCACAGCCTTGAACACAGGCGCAGAATTGCTAGCCTGTCAGTATTCTATAGGATACATTTTGGTGAGTGTGCGCAGGAATTACATGATTTAATTCCTCCATCCCCTTTCCATCACAGGACGTTCCGACGCACGGCGGATATCCATCCTTACGTTGTGGACATTCCCCCTGTCCGAACAAAGCGCTATGCTTCGTCTTTTTTAGTTCGTACAGCGAAGGACTGGAACAGCTTGCCTGCGTCGGTATTTCCGTCCCAATACGTGGGTGTCTTCAAGAAAAGAGTGAATAGGTTACTGGGTTAATGCGCCTTACCATCTATGACTACATTTCCACTTTCCATCAGGTGGAATGTAGTCAAGCACTAACCCAGAGGGTATAAGAAAAAAAAAAAAAAAAAAAATTGTGATAAAGTCTTAAAAACTAATTGTAATATTTATTTATATCAAATGGAGAAACTGACATACTAGCTAATACTCTTTAAGGATGCAATTATATAGAATGTACCTTAGATAGTAATCTCATTCTAAAATAAGTGAAATTTCATAATAATAATAATAATAGCCTTTCATAATAATAGCCTTTGAAGATATACAAAAATGTAAAAAATTGTTTTACGTATTCTGACATGGTCTGGATACATATTTTTAATAAATATATTCAGGACGACGGTCTGGCTTACTCTGGGCTTACTGGACAGATCACGGTCGGCAACCCAAGAGTGGTTTAATCGATGAGCGAAAGTTAAGTTTACTATCAAAATTACGCCAAATTAAGCCACACTTATTTTTCTTATACTTTTTACATACTGCCTCTTCGATTTTATTGACACTATTTTGTGAATTCCTAACAATTGCATATCCATTAAAACATTATTTTTTATGTAATTGATTTACATAAACGTGCATAAGGAGAGGACAGTTTAACTGTTAGATTATTGTACCAATCAAATAATTTTTTAAATTGAGTACAATTTGCCTTTAACTATCCAAGTAGATGAAATTTTTAAAAATAATAATTGATATATATCAAACAATTTGTCAAATCGTAAATTTATTAAAATGTTTAATGTAGTCATTGTAGTATAAAATATTATTTTGCTTTGTGAAACGTATAAGTTACACAATTTCTACACAAGCAGTACTGTGCGCGAAGTTTATACAATCGAGTTGTCTTCATTAACTGCTTTTTAGTTAACTATCCGAGCTCGAACAGTCCCAAAAATAGTGTTTAAAGTTCAAAATGAATTTCAATTAAGGTAATGAAGAGTTTCTAATTGATCTTAGTTTAAAACTAGGCGGCTCACTGTTTCAGGAGGGTGATGTTACTAAACAAAGTTATATTATTTTAGATATGAAATAGGAAATGTTTCCTGAACAACTCAACTCTAAACATCTAAGTAAATGTTTATTTTCAATGTAAGTATTGAAAGTTTTATCAATATCTTTACTCATTAATCTTATTTCTCATTTTTATTAAGATAAGTATTAGAAGACTACTTCCCGCGGTATAATTTATTAACCACTATAGTCGCTATTCACTAATCACTAGCGACTTCACTTCTTGATGCTAGCAGTTCCACGATACGAATGAGCCCTACTGACCGGCGAGTGACTTATATACCGTCTTGAGGCAAGTTTCGTAATAGCGGTGCTACCCTCTTTAACAATTAATCATGGCAAACTTCACGCACCAAGTATTGAGAATGTTAAAAATACCCTCCGAAAGTACTGGCGATAACATAAGATTAAAACTATAATTATAATTTGATCTAGACTAAAAACTCAACTTAAATCTATTCTAAGTTACAAATTATAATCAGATATTAGTTATATTTATTCCAGGACATTTCATATAGCGATAAGTATGATAATATATCTAAGACACGTTGAATTATGTTTATATTGTACTCTGTGTCATTGTGACAGTATGTCAGGTGTACTTTTGAAATTAAACCGAAACCGTTTTATAGATCCATTTCAGACACAAAATCGTAAACTTACATGAAGGAACATACAGAGTAATTCGAATGAGAAATGAGGTTTACTTTCACTGCTTCTTTTGGGTCATAAACTTTTGCATATGCTTACTTGTGCTAAAAACCGAATCAGTTTCATATTTTTTGGTATAATTTCAGTTTCAAATATATATATATAATAAAACTATTATTAAGGTGCTTGTACGTCGTGCTATCACATGTTGCTGGAATATAAATATTAGATGAAAATTGTCTTGGAACCATTCCACCTTATCAGGTATATTGTTATCTCCCCCTGAATTACATTATTAGAACCAAGACTACTTGGACATTTAAAATGTCCTCAGCACTTCATTTCATAAGAATGGCATTGTTATTTACTCAACTGTTCTATTTATTATTAATTTATTTTCATTGAATGCTTGATATATTTATAAGTTTCTACTGTATTAATATTCCATAATTAATTGAACTTAATTATCATCCTTATGGAAGAGAAGGCATTTAAGTTTAGTACAGTTTTAAATATATTAAAAAATAACACGTCTTTAAAGGTAATATTATATAATTTATATATTTAAGATAACCAAGAACAAAACTAAATAATTAAATTGTAATTAAGCATTTTCATGGTCTTAATTACTTTCTTCTCAATATCAGACAATAACAGTCTATGATTTACTACCTCACTTCTAATGAACTCATTATAAAGTACAGATTGATTGCGTTTTCATTGTGAATGAATATCTGAATATAAAGAATACGTAATAAGTAGAATTCTTACGAGTATGTTAAAAACAAGAAAATACGAAATAGAATTTAATTAAAAATATGTTTAATAAATCTAAAATATTTTAACGAATTGATTTGAGACTGTAATGATGAAATGCGAGTTCGTTTATTAAAAATAAATAACCTAGCATTTATTCAGTATTAAAATTTCAAACACTAAACCCTTAGTTTATAGGTGGAATGTTTTATTTGTACACAGGTCTTTATCGCGAGAAGTCATTTTCGCAACAAATAAATTTCATAATATTCGCTTTATCTATGAAATTATGAAAGCTTATTAGAGAAAATTAAATATTTATTTGAAAAGCTTTGTATAAGATTAAAGCATATAATTGTATAATTGATTAAAATATTATTTTTTGTCGTAAGATAGTTAAAAATATTTGAGTAGATCTGCTACAAAAAGTTTGTAAATTTAGTAATACAATATAAATGTATGTTAAAATGTCGAATATTATTTAAAGGTTTTTTTGTGATAATAATAATTACTATATATATATATATATATATATATATATTTATATATAATATAATATAATATATAATCGTTTGGTTGGTTGGTGTGTATTAGATATGGGACATTCTTTTTCTCAATACGTACCTATGTATCAATAATTTATTAATATTACGTGTGTAATCCTGTTACATTTTCTTACTGAAACATCTTTAACATCTTATGTGAGACTAAACTTAACTAAAACAATAATTACTCGGGTAAAACGAATTATATTTAAATTTAATGTGTCATCTTTCCATTTTACTACAATGCAATAGTATTATAAAAATTGAACAGCCCTTGAAAATGAATGTTATGTCAGTTGTTGGACCAAACTATCAGAATAATTTTAATTTAGATAAACCCATGATACTTATCTGATTCGTTTATCAAAAAAGTTTAATAAATGTTGTTAAATAGGTTTAGTATTTTTGTATACTCATTTCAGTTTAAATAAATTGCTTGTAAGTCAAAGAACAAACGGTGGAACAAAATTTATCTTAATTAGTGTTATTGTAAAAGTAACTAGATGTTATTTGAACGTTTCTTTTATCTTTCTTCTAGTTTCTCTATCAACTTGGAAACATGACATTCTGTAGTCTGAATACACAATACACGTAATCGTAGAAGCACGTTTCTCAATATAGAGATAGTTATGTATTCGTACCTATATAAAACATTTAAAAATTTATATTGTCGTGCATTTCTAAACACTATTTGTTTAGGTTTCAAGATCTATTTGCTAATTTGCTTATGGGGTTATGCCAAAATGCAGAGCACATTCCAATTTTACATAACAAAGGATCTGAAATAAAAATATTACTTATACGTAGATATGCTAATGTGAATTCTATTTAACTTTGAAGTTAGATAAAGCTTTCTTATATTAATTCAATTATTATTCTAAAACATCAAGATAATGTTATTCCTACAAGTTTCTTACAATCTTCAACTCAAAGCAATTAAGGCAAGGTCTTATCTGTAACACATTGTTATATATTTACACCTGAAACAATAATATAAAATGTATTTATATAGATATTTTAACCAATTAACACAGTTTACGCAAGGAAATAATTATTACAAATCGGAAAGAAAAAAGTCAACAGGACTTTTTTTTTCAGTTTCTTCCAGTGTCTATTTGTCTATCTCTTTTTAGTTTATAAAAGAGTGCACGTGTGTCACACATACATAAAAAATATCGAGAGATTATACATGCAACTTCAATACGCTTACGCTTGGATATTGTTATAACTTTAACATTATTCGTGAGTTCTATTGTTTCTTTATTTTAAAGTGAAGTTTAAAGTGAAGTTTGGAGAAACTGCAACCAACCAATTAGTAATTCTGAAAAATATTATAATAAAATTGTTAAATTGATAGAATCATTTACTGATTCCAGATTCAATATTCATATTACAGATTCAATATTAAATAGTAAATATTTAGAAACATTTGTTAAGATAGATAATGAAATTCCACATCAATGCCATAAAAATCTTCACCAGAAACTATTGAAAACAAAACCCAACTTCAGTTTGAAGTTTTTTTTATTTTTATTAACATGTAATTCGTATATCCTTAAAGGTTGGCCTTATTAACCTTGAGTAATATCCGATAATATCGATCTAGGCTACTAACTATATTTCGTAGTTAATTTGAACCATCCAACCATGAAATCATAAGTAAAGTATCTCTATTATATATATTATTAAATATTATAACTATTAATAACCGGTCTTTCAAATAACAACACACAATAGTCCATAAAAGATAAACCTTAAACCTATAAAAGAATGACCAGTTTTAAAATGAAATATAAAATTTCCGATATTTAGTCGTATAAATGTAAATATTATTGTAAATCACTAAATCAATACTAATAAATATATAAAATAATCAATCAATCAATTCATCAATAACTTATTTCTTAATAAACGTATATGACACGTAGTATGACACCTTATTAAAGTTTGTACTCACGCAACAAAATGACACTTAATAAAACAATGTACACTTGATTAATAAACTATGTTGACTTGTTACTTGGGAATTGACTTAACTTGAATAAATATTATAAAAATGGCCTCGTTAATAGACCCTTATAATTTCTGAGAGACAATGAAATATTACGAACGAAATACTTCCACAAAACAGGACTTATTTAAATTACAGTAGTAATAGAGATATGAATAGAAATATTGACAATTAAGCGATGCTTAAAGAATAGATTTAGAAGAGATAATCGTTTTAAATACTCGTATTTAATAAGCTCACAATACCTATTTTCTTACGAACCAACTAAAACCAATATTATATAAAAATAGCAAATAGATAGATATATGAAATAGAATGGAATAAGATGAAAATATTTTCTCTAATATCTCAGTATTTAATTTATTTAATTTAAAGTCGGTATCTCCTGAACTCACTATTCTACAGAAACAGAATACGATTTAAATTTTGGCCGCTCAACTAAGCCTTATTTGATTGTGTTTCACCACAGTGCATTAACTTTTATATAACTTTATTTTAGAACAGTGTCGAGTGTCAGTGACTACTATTAATATGTAGTTTAGTGTCTGATAGTTTTTATCGTCCGATATTAGCTGATCTGATATTATCCGATATTAGGCAGGATCCTAATTATATATTGTTAGGTGCAATTATAATCCACATTAAATAACTAAATCTTTCTAATACCTAACACAAAAAAAAATTGTCGATTAGACTTTTAACATCGAAAAGATTTGTGTTAGTATACAATAGTTTTACAAGAAACTTAGTATTGGGTACTAATTCTTCTTGGCGTATTTATAACCGATAGGTGGTAATGCGCCTTTTCACCTGTGACTACATTTCCACTTTCCGTCAGGTGGAATGTAGTCAAGCACTAACCTAGATAGTATAAAAATAAAACTTAAACTGTTTAATTATCGATACTGTAATAATTTTGGGTTACAACGCCAATTTTTGTTTGCTGGCTGTACTTGAAGCTTAAAAATATTCAATGCATTGTGATATATTATATTCTTTTTTCAAGACCTTTAATTAACAATTTAAACGACTATAGACCTAAAATGAGCAAGTTTAAGGTAAAAAAATATGTACGAGTATAATAGAGATGTCTGATTTATAATTTCATGGTTGGAATGTCAAAGATATTTCATGATAGGCAGGGCAAATTTAATGATTATTAAAATGAGTAATGGGTGAAAGACTATATTTTAATAGTTTCTTATATTTAAGAAAAATCTAATTTAGATTTTTTTTGTAAATATGTATATAAAACGGCATTTAAAACGGCACTTACTATATATTACATTAAATATGTAATTTAAAAAAATACATCACCGAACTATTGTCCATTATATTTATATTATATATATATATATATATATATATATATATATATATATATATATATATATTCAACCCAAGTTTTAAGGTTAGTAATTTTACTTCTATATTGCATTGTCAGATTAAATTAAAAAACAATGTAATGCTTTAATAATTATATATTAATTGTCTCTGGCTACCCCGCAAGGGATATGGCGTGAAGATAAATAAATAAATAAATAAATAGCTACAAGTTTACAATTAGATTTTTGTTTGGTATATTTATTTAGAATCAGGACTTTAATCTCATATTACAATTGTTTCAAATCACGTTGTAGGTGATAATTAAATTTTATAAATATAAATTTTAAATAAGCAATATATATACAATTGAAGTGAAATAAGCAATATATATACTTTTACTTGAAAATAGAATGTTTAAACTAAAAAAAGGAATAATTGACTTACTGAAATAATAATTTGCGATATTCTTGGACCTTTCTTCACAGCAAAAAAAAATACTGTTTTAATAAAATAAATGCATCAACATACAAGCTACTATTTTTACGCAATATGTTATTTACTATTTAATTAGTTACATTGTTAGGAGCTCACCGTTTTATCGTCTTCAGTTAATTGAAAGAGTAGCCGCTATAACCAAAGAGAGACAATAAAGTCATGGACTTTTTTGCTTCTGAATCAAATGAAATAAATAGTACGCTTAAGATATTTATGAAAAAATATTTTTTAATTTATTTAACAGTCTAGGCTTAAAGCTGAAAGCAGACTAAAATCAAATAACCACTTATTTAGTTTTATCCCATATTATTATATCCCTTTGACTAACTTAAATTGTTTTTTCAGATTTATTATGTTTGTTCAATTTAAATTTATGTAAGCAAGTACTAGATAAAATATCGAATATCCTTTTTTTTTGCATATCATATATTAATAGAAGTAATTATTTTTTATTATTAAAATTCTAAATATCTTATATATTTTATAAGGTAACTAATTTTTATATTTAAAAACCCTCATTTAGTAACATTTATCTAAAGTCAAGTCAAGATTGTCAATAATCGATTTTGTTTTCGCTAGACTCTTAATATCACTTCGTAACTTCTTTTATCGACTAGTACTATTGATGTCGTCTTAAGTGATACTTTACTGAAGGTGAAAACTATTTCTACGAAACCCTTGGCGGTTACTCGAAGTTAAATACACTTTTGAACAACATTGTTTTATATTATACTAGTTGATTATATATAAATGTTCATAAATATGCGGTTTATTTAGGATTCAAATCTTCTCTATCATTATATTGATATTTTACGACAATCTCAAAAAGGTCTTTATGAAGTAATCTTATAACTTAGGCACTATTGTTTATGAAGAAAGTATTTCAACAAGAGATATAAAAAAAAAAGTAAAAGAGGGAACCGGTTATGAGAATCCAAAATTGTAAAACATATATGAAAGAACACACAAAGTAATTCAAAGGGAAAATGAAATTTACTTTCACTGCTGCTTTTGGGCCATAAACTTCAACATACATATTTGAGTCATAAACTGAATTAGTTTCACATTTTTGATGTATCTTTTTAATAATTCTCCTTTTATATTATAAATACCAAATTTACCTTATAACATTTAAATAAAATGATTCATTGTATAAGTGTTCAGTGACTCACAGTAAAATTTAAATATATTTATACTAGCCGTAGGGCTCGAGTCGCTCGCCGTTTTTTTTATTTTTTAATTTGGTGACCTTATTGACCTTACAGCGTCACCAAAACATAACCCTGGCATCGTTAGACTATAAGCTTTCATTTGATTCCCTGTTTATAAAAATCGGATAAGCGGTTTAGGAGGAGTAGTGCAAGAAGGATAAAAAGTAATCGATTTTATATGGTAAGATATACAAAATTACAACCACAACATCTATAACGTTATTGGTAATCAATTCTGCTTAGTATTTCAAGCACGTCCAATGATGATTGAAATTTTCTCTATATTCAGTTGACGTCTCTCATATTTTATTGATAAAGATAATAAGATATATCTTGATACCTGTCGACATTACACAAATATAAGTGTGTATATGATTGTATTACATATTAAATTCACGTGAATATTTGTGACAACATATAGTTTATATATATTGTTACATGTTTAGTTTTGTTCGTCTTAATCAAGATTGATGAACAAACTTAACTCTTAAATTTTATATTTGCTAAATTAAGATTTTATATAATACTATTTAAATTATTGAATGTTTCTTTGTTTACTATATTAATATGTATTAAGATTTATTTGATTAAAACTGTATTAATTTCAAAAGAAAAGCCATTATAAAATATACTTTAAGGGCATATGAAAATATCTTATTTTATACAAAAATTAATAATGCTATAACGAACTATAAAAGTTGTTTCAGCCAAGTATTTGAATTATTTGTCATTCATTCAAATTGTATTACAAGTTTACGAGCAAGTCAACACAGAGTTCTGCGTAATTAATATTTCTTGCAAACTCATCACATGAATTTTAAAAGTTGAAAGAGGACAACAAAGTATCTATATTGTTAATGAATATTTAAAAATGCATAACGAAGATTGTTTTTTTATTTTAGGCTGTCCATCCATGTCTACGATAATAGAGGATATAACCAACCTGATTGCATTAAAACTTTATTATCAGAGAATAGTTGATGATCCATTACCAAGGTACGTCCACACTAATGTAATAATGAACCTCCTAACTGAGCGATGCGAACAGTGCAGTTCAAACTTAATTTGTTACAGTAACTTGGTCAGATGTGTCGTTATTCGATATTAATAACTATGGTATGGATATTTCAATATTTATTATTAAAATTAATACAGGATGTAATGGAATTAAACACCGGATCTCATATCAAATTTATGTTCATATTATAAATAGGTATTACTATAATTTTGTCAATTTGTACGTCACTATTCTATTACATTTACACGCAACAGTCATACCAAAGTCATCCATAATATCCAATATTGTTTAGAAAAGTTGTAGTTAAAGCAAGTACACACAGAAAGACAACCAACATCTAATATCAAAAACTGCGTTAAAAATGTTTACCGATGTTAGTTATTTATATACAAACACATTGTAATCTAAATATAATTATTTATGGCTGGTTGCTACTAATAACATATAATATTAATTGATATAGATTTTGGCTTTCATTAAAATATATAGTATTATTTCTTTTAATTTTTATTATAAATAATTGAAACGATTATTTTATTAAGTAATTGTTAAGATACAATAAAAAATATATGATTGTGTTTGGCAAATGATGTGCACAATGATTCAGAATGTTTACATACATTTAAGTTTATTTTGGTTAACAAAGCAATGTATTTCTCGAAACTAATAAACTCTCAAAAACAAGTCCGAATATAAATTATTTCCTTCTATATAAATGGTGATATTAAAAAAATTCTGGAGTATATTTAGAATACTAAACAAGGAAATCTAAAAGATAATTGATAGTGGCACCAAAGTTTCTTGCGAATTATAACATTATTTTGCTTGTGATTTGAAGTTTATTTCAAAATTTTATACATTCCGTTGGAATAGTTTCTTAACGGACTAAAAAGTACAAACTGTGTTAGTTAGTTAGTATATTATCTGTGAATAACCTTTTACGAGCATTTATGAACTTAATAAAATAATTGAGTTACAGAAATACTGGTGGCCTATTTAGATTGAGAAACATGATTGATATTTAATATCCAATCATCAATGATTAACTCCCCGCAATAATATACCGCAGTGGTAACACAAATTACACCTCAAAGTGGCAATGTCCTGATTCAGTCAGAGGCGGCGAGCCAATAAACTTGTTGATTGCTCCTAATCGAACTTAACTTCGCTCATGTAACGAATATAGTATTGAAGAAAACATTTCTCCACACTTAAGAGGTCCATATCAGTTGATGTCGATGAGTAGTTTCTATTTATCAAGAATTTAAGATGAAACACCACTATTAACTAGTTTTTCAAAATGTTTATTTATTATATACATAAGTATTTTATTTTTAAACGATTTTTGGGCATCAATAAAATAAATATAATAAAATATATATATAATTAAACACACTTTTAAATCAAACCAGGGTTTTATTTTATCTTTTGTAGGAAATTTTAAAATCATTTTCTTTTGATCTTCTAAAATAAATTCTAACTCCACGAACCATCAATTTTATTTTTATTTTTTCATCAATATTTTATCTTAGCTGTACCTACAACTTATTTCATTACCCGAGCTCCCGTCCTATCTTAACATTTATTTTTTTAATAGACTCTATAACTTACTTAAGTTTTCCGATATCCGTCCACTTAATTAACTTTAAAAGTTCATTATTTCTTGATCAGTATCGGTCTTTTTATTATGGTTTATTACAACTTTTATCAATATTTAGACGAGCTTTTTCTTTTACATTTCAAACTTCTTGTTACTATGTTAGAATTATGAAAAGTAATATTCATTTACATTTTATTAGAAAGTATACCTGTACCGTCATTTTAGGATAGAATAAAAAAAAAAGGGACAATTCAGTTTTTTATACAGATACAATATAATTGACTTATAAGTATCTGTCCGACTTCGTACAGAAAACATATAGTGAAGTTATTTATTATTATGGCGGTAAGTAGAAAGATACAAATTACAAAAAATATTTCATCTTATTGTAAAGATATCGGTTTAGAAAAATTATTCATTACTTTTGAGAACGATCATTAATATTAAGAAACTACCTGTTTCTTAATATTAACACTGGAACTAGATGTTGACGGTACTAACACTGGTACCATCAAATACTCGAGTGTGTTCGTAATAAATTTTTAAACCTATCAAAATCTGCTATTGGTAAACAATATTGCTTAGCTTAATTTTTGATTGATGCTACATTCACAGAACACGTGAATCATTCATATTTGGGAAAATTAAGTACTGTTTCTACTTTAACTATTATAAATATTATTATTATTATAAGAAGTTTAAGAAATCCAAAACCTTCTTTATCACTGCAGAACATTCACATTCAAGCAATAAAAGTCTCTGAATATTTTACATAAAGTACACTTTTTTAAATATTTAAGCCACCAATTAGCATTCCATTATACTTGAACGGATAATATTCATTAGACCGCTTACAATGGAAATAGATGAAAGGGTCTGCCACAGGAAAATAAACCGTAGGTAAACGTAATAAGTGTATGCACTTTTAAGTTTTTCCTTCAATTGACGGGTCTCTCTTCATCTAGAGTTCGTTGGAGCAGAATTACGAGCCTGTTTGGGATAAATTATAAGCGATATGTTTTAAGCCAAATCCAGGCAGAAATTATGGTAATTAAAAATATTTATCCTCAGTCACAAATGTGACTTCACTGTGACTTTAGAAAATATTCATGCATGTTGACATATATTTTTTATTTAGAAATCTGTAGGAAGAAAATTATTAATAATTTCAAAACATGGAATAACTTGCTTTAATATTTTATAACTAATTTGTTTAGTTACCCGCTAAATGTATTAACTTACCCCACCATCGTCTGACCAGGTCGCAACGTATGAATACTAGAGAGGTTTCATTCAGCCACCAAAGAGGTTCGTTATCCAACCGCACTGAAACGGAATCTCGCGACACCCAAATAGCCGTTTTAAGTGTTACCAGTTCACTGCTCTTTTATTGGATGCTTTAATTTTGTATGAAGAGGTTCATAAATGTTCCAAGTGAAAATTATATTAAAATTATGTTAAAGATACCTAAAGTTTACATAGAGTAATACATAATCAATTATCAAATACTATAATTTTAAAGCTTAATTTCAAAATTGCGGTGATCAAAGTGAGTCTAAGTGGGTTTATATTGTAAATAGGTATAAAGAATATTGTGTATCTCTTTTTTTGTTTTTATTTCTTATTACTACTAGAACAAAAAATTCTACAAACTTTTTTAAAAAGTAAATCCATTAATATTGGGGAGAAAGCGAGAACATAGTCTATTACTTCACTTTATTTTAAAAGCATATTTTGTACAATTTATTATTAACATAAATATTCAAAACATCCTACATTTTCTAACCATTGACAAAAATAAGTTTATAAGTAATAAGATATTTTTAGTAACTTTATTTTATAATATTATAAAACTCACGGAACGTTAGTTAAAGTTCAATTATACTCTTATAACCGTATCAATGTAACACGAGAGTATGGTGTTCGTTGCAATATAGAACAAAAAATATCGTTAGAATTGGAGCGCCCCAATCAATGTTCAATTTTACTCTCAATGACGCTCAGCATATTTTGAGCAACATCATTTTTTATTTTATCAATTTACTGTGTTTTAATTTTTTGTATTAAATAACTTCGTTTGGAAGTAATTAAAAAAGAAAGGTTTATTTTTATTGAGGCAAGTGTTTTATATTATATAATATCGTAATGTTTCATTATTAATAAAAATAAAGAAGTTAAAACTTAGATTTCGAAGCATTTGTTCGAGTGTACTATAAAATCACCTAATATAAGCTCGTGTTTACATACAACTCTAACAAATAGACGAGCCGCTCTATTGAATTTTGTATCGAGGTCACTTCAACATTCTTTTCAAGTTTATTTTACTATAAACTTTATACTTTTCTTATCCCATTATATTTCGAAGTGATAAAACTTTACAAAGGCTTAAAATTTATTTTATAACAGACTAAAACATCATCGTATTACGGACATGTCCTTGCTTTAGTTCATGAATTTGCTATCTCTGGGATGGTCTTAATTTCAATCAGGTGGTATAATATTTATGAGTCAGGTCCCCCCTTCCATCCTCCTCTGTTCGGCTGAAGTCACTAATGTGATGTCAATTATATTTATATTATAAAACACAACGTCATATCGATGACAGATCTGTCCTACCCATTTCGATTTTGGCAATCTCGTTACACGGAAGCGAACGAAACATATTACCTTACATATTACTTTAATATTTATGAAATACTAGCTTTTGTCCCTTGCATTGGTTGGTAAATTCTTACTTTTAACGCAACTTGACCTTGCGATTGCAATAAAAATATATATTAGAGGATTTAAAAAATATCTTTATAAATTACCTATCTCTCATATGACTTGAAATATGCCATTTCATTTACTTAGTATATAATATTTTTGTCAAAATCGGATAAATTCATCTTGAATTATAGAAAGATAGATAGACAGACAGTGTCAACAGATTTATATAGTAATTGTAACTGAATTGTCCTAGACGTAGAATAGAGCCTCACCCGCAGCCCAGCTCTACTGTGGAATAAAGGATTATATACGAGAGATATATTTTATGATGTATAGGAAGTATTATCTTTCACCAATCAGACATATACAAATATAATACGTTTACTTTTTCAGTCAAGGTCCAACCAGGTATCCGTTAGTTTAAAACGTTTATACCCTCCAGACATTCTTTAAAATAAAGGAACCCTAATCAAAAGACAAAATTTATTTAATACAAGTAAATTATTCAATACAATTAAAGTGATATGAACATTGGATTAAACTAATTTACCTTTAGTGTAATGATAGAAGTTGAATTGGTCGTCCCTTCGAAAATGATAACTAAAGTTAAAATAGCTTGATCTCAATTACGTCCACTGGAACATACTGAAATAACTACTACATTTTAATTAAATTTTATTAACTAATATATGTAATGTATATTTCATGAAACACATATTTTTATAATACTTCTGGATTAGGACGTCTTAGTTGGGTTAAGCAGAATAATACATACAGATTTTAACAGAAATAAATGGGTTAAAAGAGGATAACAACGTAATTTAAGCTCTGTCAACAAAGCGGACACACCAGTGCTGAAGGAAGCTAACTCTAATTAAGTCGCTCTATCCTTTGACTGTCGGTGTACACGGTCACCCGTACAATGCACAAAAGCTGTACCAACCCAGAAACTATTGGAAACAACTGTGATTAGAAATAAAGTTTTATGGTATAAGTTTTATTTTATTTAATATACAGTCATATAAATATGATATACAAAATTAAAAATATTAATTTTTAAATATGAGTGTAGTAAAAACAATTGTACCAACAAGGTAGCATTTGCGATAAAAAACAGGGTTTTTTCAATATATATTTATATTGATACATATATTTATATTTATACTTTGCTTACAATATTCCCTTAGCAAATATATTGAATGTTTATAAATAATATCATTTACCTGAATGAAACTAAAAAAGCTCAAACTAAAATAGATATATATATAATTGTCGTATTTAAATTTATAATATTGTTACTGTTTAATCAGAATTATTATTTCATATTGAGAATGTAAAAAATTATAGATTTTTTTACGAAGCTGAAGGTCGTATGACATTAGTTTCTCATTCAGGGAGAGCGCGCTTTGCAAGAGGACTCTCAAGCGACATCTAATACTTGTGCTCAGCATATCTAGATATTACCACTCAACTATGTAGATTGTATGGTATGATTCAACAACTTTTTAATTTAAATTTCATATTTTCATAAATGGTATCACATTTAAAAATGAAAATTCATTTTAATATATTTTATTTTCAAACAACTCTGTTACTTTGCAGTTATTATTATGAAAGGAAGATAATTACAAAATAGTAATGTTGGTAAAAACTTGATATAAATAAATTCTTGTTATGATATATCATATAACTGTAGCTTATTTCACATAATTGAAGTGAAGTATCAAAATTTATTGCAGCAAAGACCATTATTATGTATGATATAAGCTTGGATATTTCTATTATTAATTTAAAGACAGCCTAAACGATATATAATTAAATAATTTGTTAAAATAGAACTTACATTTTTGTCAAATAATTGCTCTTTAATCACAATTAATTAAATCCAACTGGAACACATTAACGCTGCTACTAACAAATAAAAATCAGAACAAAATAAATCTCAAAGCTTCGATAATAAATGTAAAACTATTACACTGGAAGTTTATGCCTCATTTATAAATAATCTAATGCTCACATACTCGTAATACACAATAATGGCTGTGAGGTTAATGTTAGGTTCCAATAAATAATAGAGATCAGATATTCTATGTATACATTTATTGAGCTGAGCGTAAGCGAAGCTCTTAACCGTTTGGGAGACCTTTTTTGTGTTTAGTTGTCTCCAGGATGCGACGATATAATTAACTAAAAATTTTCTCATGTATGTTTGAGCCGAACGCGGATGGTATAGCGAAAACAGATTGAAAAAATGTTTAGCCATTCAAAAGTTATCCAGAAAAGGAGAAATGAGAGAGAATATTTTTAATAGTTTTAATTTTTACACAATACTTTTGCTTCTAATATATTATGATCTTAATAATATTATTTGTATTTAAGCTTAATATAACATTAACGATATACATACGTACATACAAATGTTGCTATTCATCATATACGAATACAGCTTCTACTACATTATTCGAATTATTTGTGACATTGAAATAATTATTTTAGAACTAATTAATTAATTCAAATCCATCGAAGACTTAAGCACTTTTACAAAATAAAACTTTCTTCTCCTGCAACTAAAGAAATATTTGAATAAATAATAATGAAACCACCTACAATATAATAATATTTTAAGAAAAGTTATAAATAAATATATGATTTATCTTCAGGGGGTCTGTTCTTAAGTTATATGATATTATTAGTAATATACATAGGAATAAAAACGTCAAGATAATATAATCAAAATATATAATAGGAGAAGTAATAAGAAGTAACTTATATTATTATACAACTCTGTATGGTACGAGTATAACATTTAACAAGAAAGTTAGTCCGGTTTCAAAGAGCTGCATTCAAAACATAACTTTAATAATGTTCTAAAGCTAAATCCAAATATATATTTAGCTTTACGAAATTGTATGAATTCGGTTTTAAACACTATTTAAACCTACAATGGACTTACGTAGGAAGGTCGACTGAAAGGACTTTGAACTTTACAACACGTTAAATCCGAAAAAAAGTTGTGGATAAAAAAAAAAATAAGCATGTAGATCGATATCTTTTACAGCCTTTAACAGGGTACGTCATTTTTCATTATGTATATAAACCTAAAAAGAGAATATCTATGTACTAAAATAATCTGATAATAGTTAGATTCTAACCAAATTTTGCTAATAGAGATTGGAATTGCAAATCGTCTCTTCGGTAATCGGTACAAATAAAATATAATCAATCCAAGAGCAATTTTAAATTATTTAACAATTATTGATTTCGGAAGTAAAATATATTTAATATCAAACATAAATTAAACTCTGATGATATCATTGAAAGCTTGTCATTTATTTTGCCCGCATGAATTAATTTAGGAAACACAAAACCGCCAATTTAGGCGTCGAGAGGAAAACGCGGTGCAGTTCGTTGTGGACACTGATTTGCATTTCAAAGACAAAACCATCCACTGGTTTTAGCTGCGGTTATAAAATGTAATGTTGATAATATATAATAGAATTTGGTCAGTGATATTATGAATAATTAACTTTTACGTCGTATCGGCTTACTGTTTGCTGACTTTTCGACATATAAATGAAACTTCTGTAAATATTGAATTTAACAATGATTTTTCCGGATTGTTTAATTTTAATTAGCGCCTTTTCCAACCAATTGTTAAAACCTGAAAAATAAATGTGAAGACCTCTTTCCTTCGTTTAATTTGATTTAAAAAATATACATATTTTTAATACACCATTCATTAATATACTTTCAATAATAGAATATATACAAATATAACATCACACTAAGACTTTTATAACCCATAAATTATTATTAAAAAAAATTAAAAACGCGTGTTTAATATTTTGCCCTGTCTGATCTGTAATTCATGCAGACAAAGATGGTGGCAGCGACTAGTCATAAACAACAATAATAATTATAATAGTTTTTAAGTAAAGGTTCATAATATTTTGTACATTATATATTATAAATGCATATATAGAAAATATATAATATTCACTCGTTTTGTAAAGAGTCTTTACAAAGCTTATTATGAAATTATAACAGAGCCATCTCACACATACATAATTTTACCGGTGGAAAAGATACGGTGGTTAAACAACTATATTTTCTGGACTTCAAAATTAGATTATCTACAAAGCTACAAAATAAAAAAGTACTTAGTTTTATATAATTCGTGGATTGTTTTATATTATCTGTCGACGACGGTCTGGCATAAAGGTATCAATTGCCTTTGAATATACGTATCCCGAAGTTTATCCACTCTTATATTTGTTTGGATCCTTTGGACTTCAGAAATGGTGACGAATCCTGTAAAAATAAGGTTAAAAAAATGTCTGAATACTGTTACCACAGCATAATCTGTGATTCCCGCTTAGATGGACAGCATCGGTCTCCTGATTCGGCATTTATCATCGTTTGTTATTAAATTAGTCAGTAGTAGTTATTATTATTTCAGCCTTATATTTTTTATAAATGAATAAAAAAAAACTCCGTTGTCTCCCAATACACAACTTTGTTATTTCAAAACAATAATATAGAAAAAAAATCTGTTGCTTATACCGTTCGTTTAACATTTAGTAAACAAAAGTAAAATTATGCAATGATTTTGTAACAACTATTTGTAGCATGTAAACTACGCGTTGTAGAATTTTAATTTTAATTTGCTTTTATAATGTCTGTTATGTGCGTGATGCTATGGTATTAAGGTGCATTATTATAATTACTATAAAAAATGTTTTAGAATTATTAAATTACTTCATGACTTAATATGCATTTTTTGTTGCTTGTTTATAATAACTCTAGTGACGCCATACGCTTTTAAAAAATGTAAAACAAGATACACAATACAACAAAGGTACTGCACCTTTTTTTTGTAAAAAAGTAGTGTTTGACTTACTATCAAAATAAACATAAGATCCTTATCATCGCTGAATATTTACTCGTACTTTGTAAAGTATAAAAATTAATTTGACCAATAATCATTTCTATCTAAATTATAAATGTTCATAACTTTTCGGAATTTAATAACACACATATCGATCTCGGCGAAATACAATAAATGGAAGACACTTGCAATGAGCTGATGAAAAAATTTAAAAATAGTTCATAAAATTCAGTCCACATTCTTTTCGCTTTAATTATAAATGTTATGTCAAAAGTGCTTTTATTCTTAAGTTTATTTTTCTAATATATATATATTTTAAGGCTCAAGTATGTTTTTTGTCATAGAAAGTTCATATTCTACTAATCGTGTAGGCACGTTGTAATTACGACTTCGATATTTTGATCTTCAAATTCTATATTTTTATTTGTCACCAGTTCAATAAAAGATATATTACAAAGAATGGTCCACAAATAGTGTGATTATAAGTTTCTTATTCTTATAGAAAAGTTGACCGATAACTTTTTGCATTTAATATTAATACGATTCTAAAGAGCATTGTTAAAATGTTTGGCCTTATTCCATTTACAAGTATATTCAGGCGCAGAAAATTATGAAAAAACTTCGAGTCTGTAAAAACTTTCAGTATAAAAAACTAAAGTTTAAAATTATGATAATTTAAGCACAAGAAAATAAATTGTTAATTTTAAAATAATAAATAAAAGGAATTTTGTAGAATAGTATTAATTGTGGAAGTATGAATTTCATCATATATAGATTAGTTATTGGGAAGGAATAAATTTATTCGTTGTCACCTTTGCAATCGAAACCAAATGTTATTGAAAAAGGTTTTATATAGAAGTAATTCCTTGAATTCTCGGGCCATCGAAATAAAAAATACACATAAAGATACGGATAATAAGAGCAGGTCCACAGCCCTAATGATCGTAAGATCGAATCCTGCTAATTGATGGTCTTTTATTCCATATATTGAATGAGAAATATTATATAATAAGAATTTTCATAATAAAAGATTATCTTATCAGATAAGGATAGCAGAGTAAGCGTTGTATTCATAACAACAACTAACAATAGTGACAATGCTTCTATGCAAATATTACACCACGGGCGCTATAGCTGACATTTCGTTGTTCCATTTTACAAGTTTATCATAACATTTTAAAATGTCACTATATTGTGTTGGTAACAGCGGAAAAAAATTGAAAATAGAGATCTACTTTAACGTGTCTAAGCTATATTATAGAGGGAACAGGAATCATAATGTCTAAGCTATATTATAGAGGGAACAGGAACTTTGATATTTAATTATAAAAATATACGAGTAGATTAAAATTATAGTTACCATAACTTAATTGACATGATGTTATAAGTACATGCTTGTTATATTCCTATATACTTGTGATTATTAATTTAATATTTAATATATCCTTATTTGTTATAAAATTGTTAAATTCGCATTTATTATATTCTCACGAACCGTGGAAACGCTGATTAGACGCAGGTGCATTGTATCATATTAAAATCCCCGAATGTAATATCTGAAACGTTTGTTTGTTACATTTATTTCTCTGTATTCTTTTAATTATAATTTTATTTTATTAAATTCATTCTTGTCTCCAACTTTGAACAAAGATCACGTAGTTAGTAGTTTAAATATAATGATTAAATTTTAAGTCAATAAATTTGTGGTCTTTTGGATCCTCCGGTTGTAACCGACGTACGGTGAAAACTGTTCGAATTGAAAACAAACTCTTTCTCATTTAACTACGTTTTGCACCAGTACAACAAACTTTTATGACTATATGAAATGTTTAGAACTGGAAAAGAAAATCACATTTTTCAATATCATAAAAACTACAAGACAAAGACGTTCCTGTAAAACACAACAATAATAAATATACCAAGCACTGTTTAAAGCTTTAAAAATATACTATTTTTTCGACAAAGCTTTATTTATGAAAATACCAAACCAATTTTGGTATTAAAGGGAAAACAAATATTTAGCAGAAATATAAGTTATTTTTATTTTTTATATTATGTAACAAATATTTTAGATAATATTTTCATTAAGATATCTAGAAATATTAAGATATTATATAAAATATGTGGACAAAAATTATTTAGCAAATTTATGAACAGATTTTTTACTTATAATAATGTTATAAACTTAAGAGTTAACAGATTCTTTTTTTTCTCTTCAGTTCTTCTAATTATATTATATACAGTATTATTGAATCATCACTTTATTTAAATTTGTTGACACAATTACACGATCCTAATGATGTAGTTATCAATTATATTTTCTACCCATAAATATGATAAGTAATAATAGATTCCTCTCTGAATGAGAAACTCATGTCATATGGCCTTTAGCTCATAAGAAGCTCGTAAGATATTAATTATTTTACAATTAATTATTTTTCAGAAACAATTAAGTTAGTAAGAGTATTTCATATTCTCATTATAAGTGAATGATCTTTTTTATAATTTGAATGCATACCTGATGAATGATTTAATTATATTTTTTTAAATTATAACCGATGACTATAAAAAATGTATCAAATTACATCAATTATGTTATGATCATTGTCTTTTTTTTGTGTCTCTTGTTTTATATTGAATAATATAATAATAATAAGGTTTTAGGTAAATAATAATCAACATGTCCTTATTCTCATTTTTATCATAATCCTCTTTGACATGCTCATCCCATCCGTATCCTTATTCTGACCGACAGAAAATACTTAATACAATACAACTTAATTTTTTATTTCCACAAACAACTAACATACAACTGAATACCAAGAGTTTAAGTAAATATCTGATGTTTACAAAATTTCTTTTTAATAATCATTAGGTTAGCACATGAGCTGTTACTTATGGTACAACCAATTTGTATGTAAATATTCTTGTGAAAGTCTCATAACCTATCAGCGACTACTCTAATATGTATTTATTTTACTTATAGGCTTAGTGGATAGAAGTGACATAATATAGAAAAAAATTTAATGAAACCCCAAGAACTATAAAAATTGTCCAGAATATGTTTTCGTTACATAATAGCTTTTATTATTTTCCACCCTTATATCCACCCTTACCCAAAAGCACTACCGGTACTATCTACTATACCCTTACGGCACTATATCGGTACTAACAATTCGGACAAAATACTTTTACGTTTCGCCATAAAGAAAGAATAACATAAGAAAACTGACATTTACATATTGCGGTTAAAATTCACACTTTTCTAAAAGGGAAAACCTTAAAGTTGTTAGTAATATCATCGATGCACGAAATAAAATCTTACCAAAGTTTATCCCAAGATACAAGTGCTTACGTATAACGTTAGTGGATCGTTACGAGTAATCTGTAATACTCTTCGTCTAAAAAACGACGTCGAAGTACAAAACAAATCAATCTTTTGTTTCATTGTTGCGTTAAAATAGGCAAATACATAATCTTTTCTATACAACATATTTTTTGGGATTTCATATAAGATTTAAACACCCTATATAATCTTGCCAAACCTTATTCCAGAAGTTACAATTAAATGAATGACTTACATAGAATTGTCTTTTTCAAATATAAAAGCAGTACTTGGAAATCGATAACTGTCATAAAGAATATATATAAATATAATAACAGCAAAAAAATTGCTTCATGTAGCATGTTCTTATGCAATGACTGCAGATGTTTTTTAACAAAAGGTTCGAAATTAAACGAATCGTTTTAAATTCGTTTGTTCGCGTTTAATGATTGCAAAAGGTAAATTTAACATTGATTACCGTTCTCGCTAACTAGTCGCTATTCGGCTCTGAAAGAAAAATCCTTTCTTTTGTTCTTTTCTGACACATAACGATTCTATTTACTATAGTAATTGATGTGAAACTGAACTTTGGAATGCGCTGTTAACTTTGTCAGTATTTTTAATAAATATAAAATAAAGTATGTTGTTTATTTCTTTTTATATATTGTTTTGAAAATAGTTTTTAAATAAACAGAAAATCTTTTTTGTTTTATTTAGTAGGAAATTTTATGACATTGTAATATATATTATTTTTACTAAATATGTTAGTAAGTAGGGATAATTAATTGTTATTTATGTCATATTTCAAACTAATCACTTTAAAAAAGTAATTTACATAACTTATTATAATATACGTATTAATATAATTTACGTTATTCGTAAAGCTGAGCGCATACGGTTTTATTTTCCAGACGTAAGCTCATACAAAGTGTTTAAAATCTTTATAAATGTGAACTTAGCTTTATAAACGGTATAGTTTAATTGGACTGCTTGAAACTAAACAAACATTTGTTGAATAAATACATTCATGAAATGGAACTATTTAAATACTTTTATTAGCATTCATATTTTATATACTTTTATTTTTGAATATTTATATATTTGTCGTTAGATTAAAACTTTGTTGCTGTTTGTATATTATTATTTGTTTATAAGATATAAGATATTAAAAACTGTTTTAATTAAAATACTATAAATGGAACATACGAGTATTTTATTGTAAGAACAAAAATCAAAATAAATTTATAAACTATGTGTCTGATTTATAATGTATTTTATATCATATTTGTATTTACTCATTGGAAGGCTTTTTTAATAACATACTATCTTCTAGAGCATTATGCCGACCTTTGAATTCACAGAACTTACAATTTATTTCCTAGGTTAATATATTTATATTATTACTTACATATTTTTTAAGATAAAGAAAGTGACGTTAGTAAATAGTAAACAGAACAATTATTAAATATTAATAATACTATTCTCGAATGAAATTTAAAAAGATAATATAAAATTATTTATCGTATTCGCTCACTTGTAAACTATTATCTTCTGGAAGACCGCAGTCAGTCAGAAGACAGTTGACAGTTAGTAGATATGTGACAAATTAAAAATTTAGATTAATTTCTACATTAAAATGCATAAAGTGTTTTTCTATTGATCATCAATCGCTCTCAAAAAACTAACAACGTAAGATACGAATTATTTATATCAAAAGGATGTAATAACAGTAAAATACTTATATACCGTATCGTATCGTACTTATATAGTATATATCTTGGGTCAATGCTGCAGTAGTAGCCGAATAGAGAATAATTAGAAACTTACGCAATAAAAATATCAAGGCCTCTAGAAGCTTCAAAGTGTAAAAAAGAAAAAGCACAAGGTAACATATTGTTAAATTATCTAAAACTCATTTTTATAGAGGACATTAAATTGTCAAAAAAATTTGATCGGGACCTTTTCTGATTTCTTTCTTCTTCATTGATAGAATAGCAGGACATTCACATTAAAGATTTCTTTGTCGAATATTATTGAAAGAACAATAAAAATAGAAACTTATTTTTGTTAATTCCTAATGTTAAGTTTCAGTTTTCTTTTATTATCCACAGCACAAGTTAAATTTCTGGTTCATTATTTATTAGTAAAAGGATAAAAAAACATAACTTATAAAAAGAAAAACAAAAAAAAACGAGAATATTACACCACAGCCGCTATAACTGACATTTCGTTGTTCCATTTTACAAGTTTAACATAATGTTTTTAAACGTCACTGTATTGTGTTGGTAACAGCGGATAAAAATTGAAAATAGAGACCTACTTTAACGTGTCTGATCTATATTGTAGAGGGAACATGAACTTTGATATTTTATTGCTTGATAAATAAACGAATAGATTAAAATTATAGTTACCATAACTTAATTTAAGTCCATTATTTTAAATACATGCTATTTGTTATTGAAGTTATTGTTTAGTCAATATTTTTAATGGCGATAAAATATTATCAATAACATTATTATAAATTATCTCACAGCATATTTTATTTTTACTTCAGTATAATTGCTGAAGCTAGTTAAGTGATTTGAGAATAATAAGCGTGGCTACCTTAAAATGATTATAAGATACTGTTCAAATTCTGAGAACAGATTATAAAATAAAAGTTGGAAGTTAAATATCATATATTTTTCTATAAATTATTAAACAACGATGTGCTCGTGACACAATATAATAATAAATATGTCAGACATTTTTATCGCTTTAAAAACATACTTTTTGTTTAACAAACTGTATTTATAAAAAAAAACACTTATAGTAATAGTAGAAAGTTAACAAATATTTAACAGAAATATAATTTTCATTAATGTGTAATAATTATTTTTACTTATCCAAAAATAAACTAAAATGTAAGAAGTTAATAAAATGTATATTCTGTTATTTTCATTCTTCGTGTTGTTTGAAATCTATTACAGATATTCTAGATGATATATTTGTTAAGATATCTAGAAATATAAAGACATTATGTAATGGGTTTTGAAAGAAAGGATTAGAATAAATCTATTAACCGATAAATCGATCGCTTATAAAGAAGGAAAAACTAAACAATTTAGAAACGTTAGTTAAGAGCGTCAGTAATTTTCTAAACATATCTTTTCAATTGTAATATCTAGACACATATATGCTAAGTACATAGCATTACCAGTCTCTGAATGAGATTATTATATCATCTCTTAAGAAGTTTATATAATATTAATGAATCATCAATAAACCTTATAAAATTTTCGTTTAAATTTCTGATAAGAAAAAAGTTTTCAGATATACATAAAATAGTAAGTAAAATTTATTTTATAACTTATTCAAGTTATTTAATAACTTATTCAATCACTCTACTTCTTTTATAATTTGAAAGCATGAAACTCGATGAATGATAAAATGCATTTATCATAAAATGTTACCAGTGCATTTCAAAATATACTTAAAAAATAATTCTCTTACTACTGAGTATCCTCAAATTACATCCTACATATATAGTAAAAATATGTTTTGTTTATAGTTTGTCTTTTTCTATTAGGTCCGTTGTAATATCTTAAAATATTTGTGTTAACATTTTAGGTACAAAATAGTCACCATATCTCTATTATATTTCTCTTCCTTATCCTCATCCTAATCTTCAACCTAATCCTCATCCAAATCCTCATCCTCGCCCTCACCTTTATTCTTTCTCCGGTTGATAGAAAGTAAGTATAAGAATCTTTTCTAAAGAAGTTTCACTACTGCTGTGAACTTACCCAGTGTGAAAACGGTGCACATTTTGCAATGCTTAAATGTGATATTTAACTAACATACAACTCAATACCACGAAGAGTTTGAATACATTCTAATATTTTCAAAGTATTTTCTAATGAGCGTGAAGTTAGTTCGCCATCTGTTAGTTACCGCACAACCAATGGTAAATATTTTTGTGAAATTCTCATCAATGATAGATTAAACAATTCAAAACTAAAAAGGCGCTTTAATGTAGACGTCATTTAAATTCTGAGCCAGTTCTCTAATAATGTCTCAGAATTTTAATGAATGCTCAAGGAACTGTAAATGTTTACAGGATATTTTTTACAGACAGACAGACGCGCAAATAGAGGAAAATACGAAATGCGAGCTAGGCGCTTCGATCCTGATTGATGAACTGTAGGAACTCGCTAGAGAAACGTAGCGTGTGTGGAGCCGGGTGACACAATACACGACCAGCCGATCGACAGATGTGAGCCCGCGTCCATGGAAAACAATAGACGGCAAGTTGGTCGACACAGGTGCCACCGTCTCCAGCAGCAACGATAGGTGGCCAGTCGGTCGTTAGTTACAGTTGTAAAGATATAACAATGTGAATAATAAAACTTCAACTTTACTAAACACTACTTAAATATGCAAAGAAATGTACTAAAATGTAATCATGTAATAAAAATTTATTACTCTAGTAGTAATAATAATAATAATAATAATAGTGGTAATACGCCACAAGTCTATATCATTCTCCAGCCTTTGCATAGTGCAAATCGATACCAACAATGGAGAGAAGGTACTAACTACATTGAGCCTAGAAAGTAAACCTAGGGAACTGAACAAACATTTACAACAACCCACCATCACGATTAAAAGCGCCTTTTTGTGAAGAGAAAAACATTAACATTATTTCAATTAATTTCATCGATCCGTGAAATAGAGGCTTACCCAAGTTAATCTCAAGACATTCATGTCTTATTTTATTGGAACTTTACGACTTTAATACTTACAAAAAACTATGTTAAAGCAAAAACAAATAATTTTTTTTCTACGTTGTTGCGTGAAAATAGGTAAAAATATTATTTTTTTGCACAGGTACAAACAACCATTGGGATAAAAATACAATATTTAAGCATTAAAATTATTTAATTCAATAAATATGTGACAAACAAAGAATTGTGTTTTTCAATTATATAAAAGCGATTCATAGAAAATAGAAAAAATATAGAATAAAACAAATTAAAATAGGTTCGAAATTTAACGAAACGTTTTAACATAAATTCGTTTGTTCTCTCTAAATGCTGGTAAAAGGTGGACTTAACATAGATTACCGTTCACGAAAACTACCGATTTTTGTTTTGGTATTTTTATTTCAGAACATAAAAATCGTTGTTTTGTTCTTTTCCGACGCATTTTATACAGTCATTGAAATGAAACTGAACTTTGAATTGCGCTATTAACTTTATCCCATTTTTTACTCTCCGAGTAGAATGTTCTTAGTTTCATAGAATACAATATGTTTTTTAAAATATTTTAATTTTTATATATGTATGCATAAACCTTTCCTCTTTGTTTAATAGGAAAAATATATAGACGTTTATTTATGACGTTGTAAAATATAGTCTATTATTATTAAATATGTTTCAATGTTCCCAAAATGTATCCGTTTTATCACAAGCTAACCACATTTTATAGTAATTTACATAAGTTTATACGTATTTAAGTTGTTTACGAGTATAAAGTCGAGAGTATACGATTTAGTTTTACGAACATAATCTTAAAGTGTAAAAATCTTTATAAATGTGTGTTCTTAGCTTTAGAATGGCTTCATTTAATTGTACTTCTTTGAAAAAACTTGTTACTAATTAAAAATATTTATGACAAAGAGCTATTTAATTTAATTTAATATTCTTATTAGCATTTGTACTTTATATAATTTGTAACCATATTAAAACTTTATTGCTGTTTGTATGTTTGTATATTATTACTTGTTTAAAATATGTATTGGATTTTTGCAAATCTCTTTAAACTAACAACAATAAAACCATAAATGGAAGATATCATAAGTGATAAAATAAAAATTTGTTCACATACTGTGTTTTTATGTATAATGTATTTCCTATAATATATTAATATTTACTTATTAGAAAACTGTTTATTAATGGATATTAATGATAGGATTATCATCGAGTGTAGGTATTATGCCGATCTTTGAGTTCACAGAACATAGATTTTATTCCCGACGGCAGTAAAATTATATGATAGCAAGAAATTTCTTTATCGTATATATGGTTGGTATCGCGTTTATATATATATACATATATGGTTGTATTTTGTGTAACCAAACTTTGAATTAATTAAGTTTCATTAATAAATTATTAGAGGCTTAGCTAATGAACTGTTTTATAGTTATAGAAAGTATCTTTTATCAAACATAACAGTTATAAAGTAGTAAGATTAATGTTCTTGACTTAAAGAATGCCATATTCGTTTGCAAATATTTTTTTCTGAAAGTACTGGATGAAATTCAATACAAAATCAGTAAATATTAGACTACTCCCAAATTTAGATAAATACATGTAACTTCTTTAACTATTATAAAGTATAATTTATATAAAGTGAATTTCTATTAGTCATTAATCTCTCTCATAAAACTTTAACGACGTAACTATAGTCAAGGGACGTGAAAATAGTAAAATATTTATCAGTTCAGTTCAGTCAGTGCTGCAGTAGTAGACGCGCTGAGTCAAATATTTCAAGTTTACGTATTTTTTATCGTGATAACGTAGGGCTTTAGTCTTTATAAACAAAGAATCGTCAAGTTTTCTTTTGCAAAATATTGAATTGATGTATTTTTATAATTATAAAGATATTATGTTTTTAAACCAAAATTATATGTGTGTGTGACCCACACGTACTTTTGCACTCTTCTAGCATAAAAAAAATATATACAACTGTTATAGAGCGTAATAAAGAGCTTAAATGGGTCGTACAAATAGATGCAGTGAAGCTTTTTCTGATTAAAACTTGGAAAAAGACTTCACTGCATCTAATATTACACTACATACGTTATAAATTCATTTTTTATATACATTATGTAGTGTAATAATTTCTTTTTATGTTATAATTTTTCAATTGTTTTATATGTATATAAATAAAGAATATAAATAATAACTAATACTGTGCAAGTATAATGGCCTTTTCTATCTCTAAGGTGTACGATCTAAACTAAGATAGATATCCGTTTAACAAGAAAAATCTTTTTTATTGATGGGTGTTATAACTAAACAACTATAATATAATTATTGAAAATATAATTTTATCTCAAATAAACCACGGGAATGTACGTGGAGTATGGATTTGCAGTTTCACGTGCAACGGAAAATTCGACTGTCTTCGGACTCTCAAATACTGCTTGAATAGATGTGAAGTTCTAACCTGCTAGCAACTAGAAAGCTTGCCTGTACTTAATTTGAAGAACAATGAAACATTTGATTTTATAATAATTATATTAATTACTAATGAATTATATCGTGTTAAAAATATTTGTATAGTAACTTATTATTGGTCGTATAGTAATTAAAATTAAAATAAATAGTCATTATAACTATTTTATTTCTTCAACAAATTTAAGTTTTTAATAAAATTATTAATAATGTAAGATGCCTTTCATTCTTGAAAAGTTTGTAAAGGAAAAATATATCCATCCCACAATGTTGGTCTATCTATTTCCAATCTATTTGTTTTGATACTAATTCTCCTGTCTGCTTTAGCCCTATAAGATAATAACAATGTCTATTTGTATGTCTAATATAAGAGTCCTTTCCTAAAATCAACCAGTAACGATATTAAATCGACACTTTTGTTGACCAATAGACACATGTAGTTTATCGGTAAGTATGGCCAGCTATCAAACGTAGGTACTTGCTTTACTGTGCATAACTCGTTTATATTGCGTGCCTGCCATATTTTAGGTATCTTTCAGTATTCCGTAGAATGCACAGCAGTATTTTGCAATAATTTTGCTTTGTCAACTGAATTTTTAACTATATTTGCAATATTATCATCAGTCAACAATACAGATATCATAAGTCATATAGACAAAATCGAGGGCAAAAATTACTTATGAAAACAATATAACTAATGTTTATATTGATAAATAAAATCGTAAATAAGAGATTTTGATACAAATATTTTTAGATGAATAATTTTGGTCTGGTAAGTTTAGTTATAGAATTTTTTGCAAAAATTCTATTAATTTTGTTAGTGTTGGATATTTAACCGGATGTATATGTATGTATACGCATATATAATAAAGTTCCACAAGATATCTTAGACCTTCCATTTCTTAGTTTTAAATGTAAAATCAAAAGTTTATTGTTAAATAAAGCTTATTATAACGTTCAAGAGTTTTTAGTGGATCGAAATATGTGGAACTTAAGTTGTTGAATCATTTGCAGGATTTATATTATATTATAATATACATCACCTATTGTTATATTTCTTTTGAAAAGAGCAACTGTTGAGTTTCTGGCCGGCTCTTCTCAACAGAGCAGCATTCCGAGCCGGTGGTAGCTTGCTTACGGACGGACTACACTGACCTTTTTTTGTATTGTAATAATTGACGATTCAAAAGTGCGTGTAAATGCCTACTTGAATAAAGATATTTTGAATTTTGAATTTTTTTTTTGATGATAATTATTACGATGTTAACTATAACAGTTAACTATCACTTCCTATACTACATAATTTTTAAGATAAGAAATAAAAGTAAAATTTGTTCAGCGCCTTGCTACATGGACCTCAAAATAAACAAGATACATTTTCAATACATATATAGTAACATGCTTTTCTCACGGCAGATAAATCGGAATTTCCCCGAATAGTTTCTTACCCATTCGGGATACTTATTCATGAGCTCAGTGCATGACGGAATCATGTTATAGCTGGCGTAGCTCGCATCATGGGTTACGAAATTTTGAATATAGAATATTTATTATGGTATTAATATATTATATATATATATTATTAATATATTATATATTATTGTAGGTGATTTATGGGGTGAGAACATTATTACGAAATTAAGTTCGAATATATTTTGAGATTATCTTATTGAATAAGCTTTCAAGAAATATTTTTATTCCGTGTATATATTTAACAAGTCCCAGATTTAAGACAAAGAACATCAGAGAATTCTTAGTTAAAATTTGTTTTTTAATAACTTCCATTTGTAAATGAACTCTGTCAAAGTGTTTTTGTGATAAAAAGACAGTAAAAAGAAAACAAGCGTTTCAAGATTACTACAAACCGGAAATGAAGATACTAATTAATTAAATTTCTTCAGTCTTCGTTCATAGAAATGTATAGTCATGATAGAAATTATCTGTAACATGTTTGAATAAAAGTAAATTTTCTTATTAGTTTTTTCATCAAAGCTTGTACCGATACACCGACATCAAAGCTCAGTTGGTAGAACCACAAGAACCCAAAGGTTTCAGTTTGGAGTCCTGCTCGTTTACGTGTTTTTCTATTGTTTAATAATAAAAAAACAAGATACAATCGAAATATAAAGATTCTGACCTCAATGCGTCTGACCGTATGTTGACGACCGGTCAAGCAGAACTTAATATATAAAAACATAAAAATCGTTCTTTTGTTCTATTCTGGCACTTAACAATTCTATTTAATGCAGTCGTTGAAGTAAAACTGAACTTTGAATTGCGCTTTAAATTTGTATGTATTTTTTACCTTCGGAGTAGAATGTTCTTATTATACAGTGTTATGAAAATGTTTTGAATTGTCATATACACAAGTATTACAAACGTTATAAAATTAAAAGATTTTTTTTTCTTTTGGTTTCATAAGAAATATATATATACATTTTGAAGTTAATTTTTTGTACACAAACAGTTAAACAAAATATATTATAATTATTATATATGTTATAATGTTCGGATAAATATTATTTTCATTTCATCTCATACTGACCACATTATAAAAGTAATTTGATAATTTTAATCGTATTTAAGTTACAATTTGAAAGTCGATAGTAAACGATTTTGTTTTGCAAACATAAGCTTATCCTAACTGTTAAAATCTATACAAATGTGTACTGAGCTTTAGAAACGACGTAATTTACTTGTAGTGCTTTGAAACTAAACAAACTATTGTTAAATAAATATATTAATTTCAAAGAACTATTTAAAAACTTTTTTAGAATTTATACTTTTACAGATTAAAACTTTGTTGCTAATGGTGTGGTATTACTTGGTTGAATAATACTTTGATATGTAGTTTATTTCTCTTTTAAAAAATATATTACGCTTAAAGACGTAGAACAAACGTAAGAAAGGAATGTAAAAGAAATATTGACACGTATTTCACTTACTTTTCCTTGTAAGAACTTTAAACACCTCAAACACAAGAGCCTCTTACAGACGAAAATCGGATTCGACATACGTACATGTAAGACTATTTCAGTGTCATATTCCCGTTCTTATCCTCTGGTGTATGAGAGATCTCTGCCTTGACTTGACTTTGACTACACGCATTCACAATACTATAAAACAATTTATAAAATATAATAAGTCATTTTAGGTAATATTTTTAATTTATGATATAATAATTCTTTTGAATTATAAGAAGAAAAATCTAATACATTTTGTGTATTCAAATAATAAAAATATAAAAATAAAATAGTATATTTGATGTATATTTTTTATAATAAAATAAGAAAGAATATAAAGATTATTTGTTCTTAAAGATAAATAATCCAAACGTCGATATGTCACGATATTTGTTATGGGACAAGCAATTATCAATAAATAATCATAAATCTAAATGTGAGTTCCTGTGAAGAGATGTTATGGCTGTATCTCATTGTTTTTAGTAAGTTTTAACTGGATAAGATGTTTTTGTAAATAATAAAATATGTAGTATAGAGTACACTATAGGAAGTAATACAATTTTCTTACATGTTTTGTATTATGTATGAGTAAATCTGATTAAATGTTGGTTCCTGTCATCGTATCGGATGGTTGTTATAAACTAAAACAGCTATTAATATAACTCATCGTGTTATTTGATCAGCTTTGAAGGATTACAGACTCCGATATCTATCAGTTTTGGTTAATAGATACCAATAGGTAACAATAGATTTAATGTCGACATGGAGTTACTATGTGTTTAATTAATAGTAAATAATTATAATATAAATGTTAATTTGCACCAACTTTGATTGATAATAAATATATTTATTAAAACTATTATTTTATCTAATAAATAAGCCATTTTAATGTCCTGTATATCTCGGGGAGAATGATTTAGTATCAGACGTACACTGTTCTCAGCGGACCAGCGAAGATCTGCTCAATTTTTTAAATTATTCTTATATATACATATAAATTTTTGTTTTAGAAGAACATAGGTAGATAGAGTCAGGGCCTTTATATTTATATATATATGTATATATAAGATACAAAAAATATTTAATAACTTTACTAGAATGCAAGATTAATGTACTCCCGTTTAATCAATTCCATTTACATATTTATTTGCCCTTTATTGTTTTTTTTACAAAAGGCCAATTTAATGCCTCATGACATTCCCTAACAGTTATTCCCTATATGTGTTAATAAATTGTGTTAGGCGTTAAAACTGAGTATGATAAAAAAATTAAAGACTTGTGTTACAATTTATTTCCTTGGGTTATATGTTTGCAATAGACTTTTGCAGTTCTTTAATTAAATCCTACAAAAAATAGCATTAAATCTAATTGGACATAAACTGACATTAATGGTAATAATAAATGTTTTCAACAGCTATCCTAACCTTTTAATTATTGGTTTGTTTCAACCATACTAGTCCTAGTTGGTTTGTAATTTAAATTTTAAGTATATGTGTGTAGAATTACTCATACCAACTATTGGAATAGGAACTACTCGTATTATTCACTCGACACCCGGTACATGGCATCGAATATATATATATCAATTTACTGTTTGATTTGTTGAACAGTATAACAGCTGACTAACTGTTTATATTGGTTTTGCTTATTAATATTCATATCACATAATATATAATCTTGTCTGATAACTAGTTTTGTGATATTACCTATATTTATTTATTCACCCAATATGGTGGAAACAACTGATAGTTTTGATTGATTGAAGAGCACACCCTCAATAGTCCATGCACATTGTACAGTGAAACATTGTTAGATTAGATACTACATATTAATGTTATTAAATAAGACAGACAATACAAATTTGTTTAAAAGTAGAAACGATGATAAAACTAATTATAAATAGTATCTATCTTGAGTGTTTAGATATATGTAATACAACGCTGCTTCCTGTCATCGTATGGCATGGGCGTTACAAACTACAACAACTATTAATATAACTCAACGTGTTATTTGATCAGGTTTGAAGGATTACAGATCCTATCAACCAGTTTTGGTTAAGATATATAGGAATTATAGAATATACCTATATATAGTTTTCAGATTATATTATTTTTTTGTAAACACTAACAAACATTCAAACTATGATATAGTCTGGAATATCTTTAATTGGACATGTTAATATATTAAATGTAACGTAACAAAATTTTGAATAAATCAATCTGCCAAAACCAAACCAATTTGGGAAACCCTGAAAAAACTTCTCAATTGGTTCTAACATACCATTATGAAAGTACATTCGAGGGCCTGCCTCACTTGAATTGGAAGCTTTTCGGAAATGTTTTAAACAAACCTACTCCGAAGTGGCTGATTGGATTAATATCTAAAGTAAATCTAACTTCCTAGCTTCTTTTAAACACAAATATTATTAAAGTACCATCAAGTACACATATTTGGTTTTGGTAAACTGAATCTGATTTGCCTCTTCAAAAGGCTATATTAAGATACTTACTAAAGAGAATTATGAATGGATTATAGTTATATTATCATTTAATGTCATAAATAAATATGATAGTTGGTTGTTGAATTCTTAGATAGCTACTCGAGGATATTCTTCAACACGTTTTATATGGCAGCTAACTATTTCGCATGTAAGTATTCATATCACAGGTTACGGGAACCACTACATACATTTTTATTTCGATTATTTTATTTATTTCTTGGAACATTGAAAAGTTCGGGCGTTCTTATGAACTTAATTCTCAAAAATTAATTAAACTAATTGCTAAAGCTAAATTAAATTGTCTCGTTGGGAACAAGTTACGATTTTCGCCGAATTGTGGTGGTGTACTAAAATTAGTAAAGTCTTAATAATATGATATATAATATTTATCGTACACATAAAATGATGTATAAAGGACAGTATCTTTATTTTTAATCTGTGACACATAGACGTGTAGACCTCAGTAAATATTTAATTTACCTGCAAACAGGTGTAAAGTCGTGAATCTTAAAATCGTATTAGTTAAGTAAATATAACGATAACCCTTGAATGAATGTCGGTCACCGGCTTCGTGCTTCTCCGTGAATAGTTTTTCAATTAATTATAGTTATAGTATTAACTGCTATATATATGAACTAAACAATTTTTTGTTCTTAGGAAATACAACAAAAATAGATAACAAAATGTTGTCTTATTTTATGAATTATAGATAATAAGAGTATATGCCTTTTGTTTGATATTGTTAGCTAATGGAGTATATTATATACAAATGTGGTCTTAACAAAGGAGATTTTCAACTGTGTTTAATGATTCATTATTGTGAGATTTAATGAGATCGTCTTATCTAATGACTTGTCTTATGCAGGATAAGTCTTTTTGTACCACGAGTATCATGATTTTTTTATAATAAATTATGCCTATAAATCTTTTTTGTACCTTGTAATGCCTTGGATTTTTGCAAATATATATATATTATATTATAAAAGTTGTTTTGTTGCATGTTGTGAAAATGTTTGCCCTAATTGCTCTTACTACGAGTTTTAACCGCAACGCTCACAAACAAAAGTTAAAGAAATGAAATAAATTAGTTTAGCCTAGTTAATATTATACTTCGTAATACTAAGTTGATATTAAATACTGCCATGTTTGTTATTTTAACTTAAACACAATATAATTTTAATTGTTACTTGAGGACAAAAATTTGTTGATTTCATACAAATCTTACTTGACATTCATATATAGAATTATTGTTATATTAGCAAAACCAAACTACATTTTCTTAAAAGTTTTTGTTACAATAGTAGCATCTTCTATTCGAATATTAAAGTATGATAGCAATGACTGACAAGCCGATGTGTGTACCATAGTTCCAATTTAAATGTAATTTTACGAACATATGTGTTATCATAATTAAATAAATTATTTAAAATATTGTTGAATTATGATTATTTATAATTAAGCTTTTTTTTAAAAAGTAACGTTTTTTTATGTCTTATAAAATAATTAATTAATATCACAATAACATTAGTCACGTTAGGTTCGATCAACCCATCATAAATTCCATCCATCCATCTATTCTTCCAATTAACCAACCAATCATACAACCATGCTTCTATCTCTGTCCAACCACTAAAAAAATTAATTGTTACACTGCATTTAGTTGATAACATTGAAAGCCTTTCAGCCTATTTTACCCGCATCTAGAAACACAAAACCGCCAATTTAGATGTCGAGAGGACACGCGTTGCTGTTAGCTGTTGACACTGATTTGTATTTCAAGGCAAAAACAACCACTGGTTTTAGCTGCGGTTTTAAAATATAATGTGGATAATATATAATGAAATTTGCATTCCGTATTATAATATAATTATATGTTATAATATCATCACTTAAAACTTTGTCAAAATATATAGTTCTAGTTTAATTTATACATTCAACTAGTTGTACCTGCTTATGGAATTTACGGATTTGCACTCATAAATAATACTAGGACCCGTCAACAGCGCGCGGCGTTTCAGCTGAGCCCCTCTCCTTTCTTCTTTTCTTGATAACTTTTGAATGGCTAAACATTTTTTCAATCTGTTTGTCCTATAACATCCGCGTTCGGCTCAAACATACATAAGAAAAATTTTATCTAATTATTTCGGCACATTGTGGAGACAACTAAACATAAAAAAAGGTCTCCCAAACGGTTAAGAGCTTCGCTTACTCTCAGCTCAATTACGTTAAATCAGACGAAAAGACGTCATTCAAAATATTTTTTTCCCAACGGCTCCTTGCGCATTGCGCGATGTATTACGATGTGTTACCTTAAACGATTACCTAAAGGTAATTGTAGATAAAAACATGTTTTCAATTTTACAAATATCTAATTTTGAGAACGTGGGAATAAAATTTGAATTTACTTAAAGTTGTGAAATTAATCACAATATTAACAATGTAGTTAATAATTATTAATTAATTAATGTCTACATTTACTGGACGTGTCATTAGAATGTCTTTACGGTAAGTTATGTAAGTAGGATTCTTATTAGAATCCCATTTACCATATTTGCTAATATTATCTCTTGAATTTCTTTTACTTAGTATATATTACTAATATAAAATTGTGGTTTTTTAATTATGCAACCATCGTGCAAAGCTGATAAATTATATTATAGATCAGATTAAATTGTTTAACAAAGGTTTCGAAATTTGACTAATCAGTTTAAAATTGCTTCGTAAAATTAGCTTGACAAAAGCAAAATTAGCTTGACAAAGGTAAAATTCAACATTGATTACCGCCATGAAATACGTATTAGGAGTGTTGTTTCGATATGTTTCAGTTTCAGAAAATTAATCACTAGTGCTACTCACGGTATCGTTAATTTGTACTGATTTGAAACTAGACAAATTACTGGCTAATATTATTATTATATACATATACTATATGGTAACGTGATTATTTAACAAACTCAAATGATAATTAATGAATAGTAACTGTTTAAATTATCGGAATTAGTACAATTTTATAAATAACATGTGAATTAATACTAACCAGTAGTTTTGTTTTTTTTATTTATCGATTGTCATCGAAATTTAATAGTAGCTAAAAATACATAATTTTTTGAAAGAAAACCATTTAAATAGTGTTTCCCAAACTTTTTTGTATCATGCCCCACCTAAAACAATATTTTAAATTCGCATCAATATTTTAAAACGGTTAGTTTTATAATATTGATGCCCCCCCCCCCCTCCCCCTATTTAACATACATTTTTAACATAAAAAAATATTTGTTCACTTGATAAACATAAATAACAGGTTTTAATATGATTTTTTTAATAAAACACAGTCAGTAAAATTTCAAAACATATTAACATAAAAACATAAAATCTGAAATTAAAATTAATTTTAATACTGTATTTATTTATTTATTTATTTATCTTCACGCCATATCCCTTGCGGGGTAGCCAGAGACGACGGAGCGCCAAACGCTACGGTCTCTGCATACCTCTTTCGCCTCGGCCACAGACATCAACTTCTTCATACATACATTTTTTAATACTGGGTTTTCTATATTACTTTATTTTTAATTTAAAGAGATTTTATATTAGGTTCCAATTCGGTTAGTTAGTCTCGATTCTCCACGTTGTGCTATATCCAGTATTTTTGTTTCCAATAAATAATTTACAGCACTAAACCCACATTCAGCTAAAAATAAAGGTGGACACAGCAGCAATAGTTTTCTTATAGATTTGGTTGAATTTGAGTATTTGATTTTTCTTCACAAATTCATGCCATTGTATTAACTGACTCATAATTTTGCAATTCTGAGAGTTTTCTCGATAATGCCTATTTGATATATCAGATAAATCCACTAATATTGGTTGTATCGTCCATGTTGGGAAATATTTTTTTTCAAATAAGAAAATCATTATTTTAAATCAGCGTATTAACAAGTAAGGTGGTATGAATTACTTCACATTTTTGAAGGCAATGAAACTATTCAAAGATTTTGTTGTTAATATGTTTTTGACATAACTAAATATTGGTAATAAAACCAAATATCTTCGCTTTTGCATCGACAAGACTTTATTTGTTTCTTGAAGTTGCTTATTTAATATTTAGTTTTTCAAAAATATCGGCTAAATAACTCAGATAATCATCTTACTCCAGTGTGAAGTAAAACTCCCATGGACTTCATTTTAAGCTTTACAAAATCTTCACAATAACTTCGGAGGTTGTGGTGCTTTATCATTATAAAGCACCACATCCATTTTTATTTATTTCTTTACATAATATGTATTGATTAAGGATATTGATGTTATTCTGTAAAAAATGTTTTACAGAATAACATCAATGTCCTTAATCAATACATATTATGTAAAGAAATAAATAAAAATAAGGGTTTTATTTGATTCACAAAAACACTAGTATAATCAAATCGCAATTAATGTAATAGATAAATATAATTCAATAGGTGTAAAAATATTATTTTTATTTTATTATTGTACAAAAATGTCACGATGAACACATACATCCACACATACTTACGATAAATACATCTATAAGTACATCAAACCATCCACCCGTCCGTCCGTCCGTCCTACCATCTATCTTTAGAAACTTGTACATTTATAAAAGTATTTGAATATTATGTGACAAATTTTAGTATATTAATATATCATCCTTATTTTTCTTTTTCAAACCAACCAGTAGCACTCCTTTTATGACTTTGTTATTACTTTAATGGTGATACACATGATTAGCTTTGTAGAGGTTCCTTACAATATGAATGAGTAATGGTTCTAATATGCATTTAAAATGCCTTTCTCAATCTGTATGTATTTAGAAAATTATATTATTATTATGGCCAAAGTATCTTTTTATGTAAAAAAAATGTAATTAGTTTATTTTGTATTTTTGCTTTTCCAATGTAGCTACATTGATGTGATAGATTCCTTGTTTTATTTTTTGTGTTACTTTACATATACTAAATGCATTTTCTTGATAGCAATCATTAATTCCATAGTTTGGATGAAGTCGAACCTTTCCTTGAACAGAATTGAAGTGTTGACTTAACGGTTTTTCCCATATTTTATTTATAATTTTTGAAGTGAATATTTTAGATACATTATTTATTTGGTTTTTCTTGTAAACACTTATTTTTTATAGAAAAATAAACTTAACAAAAGTTGGCAATATGTAGTAGAATGTAATGGAAATCTTAAGTTAGTTACTTAGTTGTTTATTAATCTAACAATATGCACTTTATATTATATATAGATATATTATAGATTATATTACATATTTATAGCACTTTAATAATAATTTAAAATTAGAAAAAGTTTTTTTTATTCAATAAGTCCTAAACAAATAAAAAGTTATGCTACTTATTACCGATTTTATGACTACATCTTTTTGAAAAACTTATTTCAAAATTCCATACCTCATAGATAACCTCATAAGCTTTTGAATTTTCTTACTGATTATTTTCCACCCTATCTTGATGTATGGTGAACCAATGTTTCATATGGAAGTCAAGATGTTTCCCATCTCTTACAGCTCTGACACTCTGATCTCTTTGTCTTTATATGTGATAACTATGTGATAACGCTGAGGAAACTGTTTGTTTTATAAAGTAGAACTCTCATTATTTTGATTTGTTCTCATTTAGAAGCAAATATTTCAGCGACTCTCTCGCATATTTTTATTCTTTGATTCCGCATGACCTGGGCGGTTAATAAGGTTTAATTTTAGGTAGATTCCATATAGGAATCTACCTATTGCAATCGATGCGATGACGGGATCCAGACCCCAGAGTAGGGGCGCTACGCCCTTTATGCACTGGAGATTGAGAACCCGTCGAAAAAAAATATATATATATCCCGATAGATGTATATATGATCCATCAGTCCAAATTCATCGTAGGCGAAATCTGACTTCACAGGTCGATAGGATAAAGCATCTCGTTTTTTTGGAAAAAGTGAAAGGGGCGGCTGGGTGGAGGGGTGAAAGTGCAAACCTTTGGGACACGCTACAGGTCGCAAATATTGACGGAGGATTTTCAAACTCAGTTTACACATTTTTAAGGATAAAACGAAGGTTAAGTTCTTGAACGGGGGAAATCGGTCGGGGGGTTGGGGAGCTAGGGAGGGTTGAAAGTTAAAAACAAAAAAAAGTCACAGAAGGAGGCAAAATTTTAAGGTCGGAAAAATGTTAGAAAATTAAAAGAGGAAACTTTTTTGTCCGAAAAGTTTTTTTGATGCGACCCCCCGTTTAGGAGATAGGGGTGGGGGGTAGTTCCCCCCTCACCCAATATATGCCGAGTTACCCCTCAAACGACTTGTATTGATTAATAAAATATTACTGACTACTTTTTTTCTCGTTCCGACCCCCCCTAAGGGAGAGGGAGTGAAATTTATATATCGAGAAATGCTTGACGGGAATCTACCTAACACGATCGACTAATATTAATAGTAATGAATAAATTACATTAAAAAAAAAATAATGTTAATATATATTTTAAGATTATATTTTATCTATAAGAATAAGCACGTACAAGTAAATACTCGAAAACTGAGGGTAATATAGTAATTTAATCTGTTCTACTTTTTCCGTTTTCATTATACTAATACAATACAATGACACGTTTTAAAATAACTTGCTGAAGTTAAAAATGGAACAACAGAACTCGGATTGTCAGTTATTGCGACTGTAATATTCGAATAGAAGCTTTGGTGCTGTTTCTTTCAGTCGTTGTTAATAGAACAAATATAATAGAACAAATATAATAGAACTCCTACTTCACTATTCTTGACTAAATCATTTGATAATTATTTTAACGTCAAATATTGATATTTTAACGTCAAATATTGATATTGATATAGTCAAATATAAACTATTGTCAGAGGATGGTATTATCAAGTCAATCAAGTCTAAGTTTCAGTCAAGTCAACCTCAGCCCTTAAACTATCCACCAATACCCTACAGTTAATCACAATCGTTTTTCACATTAATTAGAATGAACCACAGAACTAAGCATCATAAAAATAAAAATTAAACAGCAGCTAATTTTATTTTAAATTTCGTCGAAATTTTTAATTTACGATCTTTGTCGCCTTGTCACCTTTACTTTTGGCACAAATGTACAATTTACATTGTGCATTGTATTTTTATAACGCTGAGAGAAACTCATTTACAAATGGACGTCATATAGAACTAAGATTTTCAGCTTTCCATTCTGAAACGGCAACAATAAGTGTAACAATCATAATATTATTGCATACTTATAAAATAATCTTTTTAACAGTGAAATTAAAGACTCCAATAGCATTTTAGGAAAATTATAATCATCTGTCAGCTCATATAAATGGCTTATGAAAAAGTGTCAAACGCTTATTGTATTACTAAGATTGATGGACACGTGTTATTAAATTTCCAGAATTGTTGACAGGTTTTGTCTGTTATTTGGTTATAAAGGACATAGTTTTTTCATAGTACCACAATTATACCAGAATTATGCAATACAACAACTTTATCTGATATCTATTGATATTTCAATAAAAAAATAATATAATTGAAATAGTTATATAGTTAGCTATGTTATGTAATCGCAAATGTTAATCATTTTCCTGTCTTATGCTACTTTTTCCAATCTATAGAGTGGTATACCTCTTCTTAAATTCCTCTCCTTTCAAGGACGTAACATAAGTTTTTTCATAATTTTTTAGTTGTCAGGTCTCTATGGATCCTATAGTAACCAATTAGTACCAGCAGACCTTAATACCTTTGTACATAGATATGAAAGTTATCCTTTTTTTTCATGCCATATGGAAAACAATAAACTTATTATACATAAATACAAATAACAGAAGATATATGCTTGTAACAAATACTCCGTTCAGCAAAAACTGTAAATCATAAGTTATAAAAACCAGCGACTTTAAAAAAAAAAGACATATTAATTCATGATGTAATTTATTTATTCTAAACATTTTGTGTAACCATCAAAGTATTGTATTGAATAGTTGCAATAAATCTATAGAATATTATTATATTAGAGTTTAAAAACACGTGCCAAGATATTTTTCAAGAGAAGAGATATAGAGAGAATAGGTTACTAAGTTAATGCGCTTTACCACCTAAGACTACATTTTCACTTTCCATCAGGTGGAATGTAGTCAAGCATTAACCAGGAAAGTATAAAAAAAAATATATATGTATGCTATCAAAACAATTACAACAATTTGCAATTAATCTGTAATCACAATAATAGCTAGTTTTTTAACAATTAAAAAAAACTCTCTTTTCTTGGTAGTATAATTTAAGGAGGTAGAGGCAAGCTTTTAGGTCGCTGGCAGGTTAGGGCTCCACATTTGTCCGGACAGCACTTGAGAGTCCGAGGACAAACGGAGTCTCCGAATTCCACGGGGATATTAAGGACATTCACCCGGCTTCTCTGTGAAATAAAATTATAGTTTTACAAATATTATATTATTATTATATTGGTAAAACTATATTTAGTTGGAATAACATTAATTTATAAAGATTTACTAATTATTATAATCTACTAATTTAATATTTTGCACTCGGCTCCGCTCGTCCTAAGTTCGACGTTATGTGGTATGTTTCAACTTTACATACTACTTTGTTAACGTATCTTTTTTTACGAACCTCCCGCGTGGGAGAACCGATTAGCCTACGCACCGAACCACACTACTTTATTTGCGTATCCTCAAATAAATTTATGTTCAACTTTTTAGCGAAAAAAAATATCTACGTCAAATAAAAAAGTATTAACTTTTGGTAAATGGTAAGTACAAGTGCTGCCGCGTGGTGTTCATAATTTAAACTAGCGAAAGCGGGTCAGCTGTCATAAGTGTATTGTTAATTTGGATGGTATTGTGAACTCTAATTAGCAATTTTTTTAATTTTTTCAAATTGTTGGTTGAAAATCAAAGTAAAATTAAAATGGAAGATACTGTTGATAATTCGGGTGTACGTTTTTCCCCGAAAGAAAATAAAAGAAAAGCTTATTGTTGTGTTTATGGGTGTAAGAGTAAAGTAAAACAAATATTGCAAGGATTCCCGATTAATTGCTCGAAAAGTTTCTCACAACATTCTCTTAATGGTCGAAAGGGTTGTTCAGAAAGATTATGTAGGATTGATGACGAGGATGAGTGTGAAATCAAACTTTGGATAAGTCGTAAGTTCTCAGGAGAGACAGTTTCAACAGGAGGTTGCAGTGGAGCATGTCTTCCAGTTCTATGAAAAATACATTCAAAATATTGTGTAGAATAGAAAGTAAACATAACAACATGATTAAAGAATCGGAAATTTAGATGAAGTAAATGTTACGTATAAATCATGATTAAAATTGATTAAATTATTCCATAAAAATAGAAAAAAAATTGAAATTAATTGGTGAATATGTACAAAATTAATTAAATTAAAAACAAAAATTATTCATATAAACAGTGAATTGTAAAAATTGTTTATGTGAAAATTTACTTCATCAAAACTTTCATTAAAAAAAAAGAATCAATCATAAATAAATCATTCACGCTCGTACACATGCACTGATAAAGCTGATTTCAAATTCTTCGAAAAAAGTTTTTCTCTGATCGACTTCTTGACATCATCACTTAGTTCCTCATGATTTTTTTTTATATCAAAACAGCTGTGTTCACTCAAAGGCTTCGGATGATATTGTTCCAAACAAGCGTTGCGAGGTGCACTCCAAAGACATTTTCTATCTGTTGATGAAACGATTTTGAAGCCAGTCAAATCGTTACTAAAATAAAGAAAATATAATTTATTGAGCTTAGCAGTAAAAATTAAACATAAAGAAACATTTTCAATAATTTAAACGTACCGTGAACAAAATATCAAAACACCAGCACTATGTTTACATCTTTCACTTAACCCAGCTGTACAGCTGCATACTGAGGAAATAACCTTACCAGTTTTACTAATAACTGTAGTTATTTCATGAGGATCTCCTCGAGTATTAGATGATTGAATACAATAAGATAATAATTCGTATTGCTCATCATTTTCATTCAAAATTCCCGTGTAGATTAAATGATTAGAATTAACGACTTGCTCGCCTTCAATAAAGTTTCGGCTTTTCGTTGTAGAGTCCAAATGATCTAACACTTCACACATTGATAAGAACATTTTTTTTAAATTTATTTTTAACTCAAATTTTATATTTAACTTAACTTAATGTCCTTTCATTAAGTTAATAATTAATAAGACTTTAAAAACGGATTTGTTTACATACAATTTACATATGTCATTAATCAGCCGACCCGTTTTCGCTAGTTCAAGATATAGCCACCAGTTGGCGGGACCGCAACTCCCAGTTACCATTAATGAAAATTAATATACATATTATTGCAAAATTTGGATTTGTATTCACTAATTTTACAATAATGACATATACATAAAAGATACATGCCGTCTTTAGCTTTTTCAATAATTATTTAATTAAAACATTTCCATCATACATTATTTTCAGACATTCACATTATTTTACAGATGATCGAATTTTCTTCTTTGTATGCATGACAGAGAAACAAACCACCTCACTAACTTCCACATTTACTATAGTCTTGTATTAATAGTTAATAGATATATTACATATGAACGTAACTCAATACCAACTGTTTACCAAACTGGGTTTTTACTATTACCTTAAAGGGAGTTGACAAAAACCAAATACAATTTGGTGTTTATAATGATTTAAAGATTAACAAATAAGTTTAGTTATATTAATAGTTGTTCAGTTTATAACGTCTATTTGATACGATAACAGCATTTAATTTTACTGGAGGAAAATAAAAATATATATACATTAATTAAATCTGTCGAAAAAAAAATGTTAATGTCCTAAAATTTTTCGTCCCGGTTTTTTAATAAGTAATTTTATTCGGTATCCAAATATCTCAAACTAATACTATATACTTATCTGATAAGGGAATATATCGGACTAGGTAACTAATATTATCTGACAGCAAAAGTTAAAGAGTATATTTATTATTTCATAAAAGTATTTGTATAATACCTAATTTAACGAAGTGTCTCTCCGTCATGGGATCCACGTACATGGCACCGCCGCATGCAGTCGGACAGCAGAGCTGCGTCGTGTTACAAGGGTGAGAGAGTCCACACGTAGCATCACATATGTCCACCGACAGAGTGGGGGGACAAGGTCTCTTTTCACATGACGATATTACTAGAGATATACAGTAGTAGATCACCAGATAGTTACAAACAGATGTTACAGTAGTACATCACCAGATAGCTTCTTAATATTTAACGAGGATCAGGCATTTAAAAGCTGACCTCACATGCAGCTACAGTTACAACAGCAACAGATCAGGAAATAGAACATGCCAAAATTTTGTTATAAAAATGAAAATCTCCTGTAATGAACGATATGGAGGTTAAACTACGAAATAGCGCGATTCAAGCCGTAATATATTTATATAGTGGTAAAAAGCCTCACAAGCAATACTACAGCGTCTGTCGACTCCAATTGTCGAAACAGGACAAATACTATAATTATTCAAAGTAAAGCATTAAAAAAAGTTATAAAACTGACCGGGAAATGCCGCCAAAACGAATTTTGGTAAATCCATAATATTTAATCAAGCCTGCAATAATACACAAGTATAATTAAATGGATCAACGCTTCTAAGCGTTATTAAGAACACTTATTTCAACCACACTCACCGAAGGCTAATTCAAAAAGAAATATCGAAAGTTCTTCCGATAGAAAGATCGTGACGTTGAATTCACAACATATATGCGAATAGTGCTACTACGCAGTGCTCCTACGCAGAACGTCAAATTAAATGTGGGTAATTTCTTAAATATTAGAAATAAAAATAAATAATTTAACAATATTAAACTAAAGAACATCTTTGGAAACAACTATTTGTTTATTTGGAAGCATTATTAAATGACCACATGTTAATATAATCTAAATATATCAATATGACAACGTATGCTGGATCTAAACATCTGAAACGATGTCAGATATTTGAAATAATATACAGCAGTGTGCTATCAATATATATAATTTATGACAAACATGACAGACTATTAAAGTCTTATGAATTTCCTGTCACCAGATAATTAATCAAGCTAACAGATAAATATCATAAAAAATTGAATTTGTGATTAAGTATTTAAATTACTACAGAAATGAAATTTCTACGTAAGAATACATATATATATATATATATATGTTGTTAGAAACATATATATAACAATTTTACATTGAGGTACAAAAGTTCTTTACCTACAATACTCACCACGGAACTCTTTGATGAAAGAACGCTTTTAATTAATGACACTCAATTGTTAGACTTTTAGATCTTATTATTTTAAAACATTTTACACATTTATTACGAGTATCATAAAACTTAAGTATCATATAACTTAACTTAAACAATAAGACACTGTCGTAACATCTCCTCACATGTACTCAGTCAGATGTATAATTCTCGTTTGATTGTTTGTCTCGAAGTAAATATCGTGACATACCGACCTTTGGCTTATTTATCTTTAAGAAGAATGATTACTTTTACAGTTTTCCTATTTTTACCTTACATATCTTTCACCCATTCCATTTGACACATTATTATTAGTTTTTAAAACGTTAACTTTTTTTTATTTGTCTTACGACATGTAAAAAACATCCCGATGACGATTATTGACGATTAAACTATTGGAAATATCCGTCTGTCGTCAGAATAGGGAGATATCACATGCGCCAGAGGATATAATCTGAAATATGACTTCGAAATAGTTTTTCTCATGTCTCTGATATGAATATATGTGTAGTGTTGCTTATAAAAACTTATGAATGTTTAAAGCCATTTTCACCTCGAGAGGATAATATCCTTACAAAAAATGTAAATAGAAATGTTTCTATTTCTTTTACATTTCTGTTTTACTTCACTTGCGTCTTGTTTTAGTATTCTATACTTGTTATTTAGTTTTATAAACGTAATTAAAAGTATTTAATACCTTCATACTTAGATAAGTATTAATAATGATATATTTTAAAACCTGATTTCAAACTACTTTGCAGACAAACCCAACTCCACATAGCGTTTTATATTATTAAATAATATTTCATAGCTTAAGCGAGTAACCTTAAGTGATCCTTTCTGCAGAAGAACATCTAAATATGAATAGCTTGAGGCGATAACGACTTTTCTCTAACAAAATAAAACTCCGATAAACATTTTTCCAATACTTATTGCGGAAACCCATCAGACGCGGTCGACGACTGAGAGATTTTATTTTCACTGTTTTGCTTCTAGTTTCCAAGTTTTTTAATGGATTTATCTGAGTGTATTTTTTTTTTAATTGAGTTCGATTTTAGGTCTAGTAATAATATAATAATAATATCAAGTGCTTTTTGTACTGAATTTAGAACAACCAATCTGTATTTTTATATTAAACCAAATTGTACATTTAAAAGAAGTATTCTGTATTTTAAAGACATAATAATAAGAAAAAAAACATGTCTATTTCGTTAATATATAATACTTTTATTTTAATTAAAATTACGAAGGTAAGACTATTTTATCAGTAAATTATTTTTAAATCGAAAAATTTGAAGATGTAGTTAATCGTAGGTTATTTCTGAGTCAAGATGACTTGTTGACTCTGCACTCAACTCAGAATTATACAAAACTGGACGGTATATTTTCGTTAAATATGGAAGAGAATTTTATAAGAATTGTTTAAACATAGTAAAATATTTAAACATTAATTGGTAATAACTTACAATACTAACAATAATAGATTCCAAGAGACAGCTATTATATAATTAATTATAATAAATTAACTGTTGCCACCAACAATTTTATTTTTATCAACAGTGCCATCTATTAGAAACTTATAAAACTTAGAAATGAATTAAACCCTTATAAAACTTAGGAATGCATTAAAATGTATAAAAAAATCTCAAATTGATGATGGTTATACGAGATAAAAACTATTCTATGTTTTAAGTAAGAACATTCAATAGATATTAATATAATTAGATTAGAGCAGAAGACATCGTGACACGGGATTCTGTTATTTATATATATATGAAGTTATTATTTTTTGATTATTTCTTACACACTGTATTTAAATTGCAAAACAGAAAATTGTGGAACTTTATACCGATATCAAGTAATTTCTGTTTTTATCGTTTCATTTGATTGTGCGTGATGAAAGAACGGAGAATGAAACGAAAAAGGCTATATATTTTTAAAGTAGTTCGTTCGTTTTATTTAATTTACTACCATTTTACTTATTTAAAGCCAAAGACTCTTGAGGAGACGTATGCATAAAAATCTGAGAAAAATAACTTCCTTTGTATTACTATACTTTTTAAATGTTCTTAATAACGAAATGGAATTACAAAAAGCGAGAAGCCACAAGACACCCTTTGAGATATCAAACAATAGGTGATATTAATAATAGGTCAGAGCAACAAAATGGATTGCATTCACAAAGAGACGAGAAAAAATAACTGCGACAAGAAAATCATAAAGACATCCCGTTCACGTTCTTAAGCATTTTAAAGTAAGAGTATGTAAAAAAATATTATTATATCCTAAGGTCTTTTGAAATATTTTTATTATGATTATACTTAGATAGTAATTATACGACAGTAATAAGTTTTTTATTCAACATACATATATTCATTTGAACAATATGTTAACATGACATCCTTAAAAGATTTAATGAGATATGTGATAAATAACAGGATTTTAATTCTTAACTAAAACTTGTTCCTCCATTTTTAGTTTATAATTTACACACAAAAGTTTAGCATTACACGAGATAATATACTAATACTAAACTTCTGTGGAGTTCGTTTTTAGTCACGATTAAAATTTAAAACATCTACTCAACTGAGATACGCAGCTGAAGAAGAAACAACAAAATCTATTGTAATGTTGTATCTAATGTATTGGTATGGTAAGTATCGATGTATGACAAAGAAGGAAGCATCACTACTTTAATATTACTATTACACTCGTATATTGTGTACAAGCAACACACGCACACGCACACGCACACGCACACGCACACGCACACGCACACGCACACGCACACGCACACGCACACGCACACGCACACGCACACGCACACGCACACGCACACGCACACGCACACGCACACGCACACGCACACGCACACGCACACGCACACGCACACGCACACGCACACGCACACGCACACGCACACGCACACGCACACGCACACGCACACGCACACGCACACGCACACGCACACGCACACGCACACGCACACGCACACGCACACGCACACGCACACGCACACTCACACGCACACGCACAAGCACACACGCACACACACACACACTATAATAATACTCGATCTAATAAAATAGATAACTTAATAAACACTAATTTCATACGACAAAAATGTAAAAACGTGAAATTGAAATCATGTTTTACAATTTATTTCCTTACGATTACGTAAGGAAAAAAAAAGTAATAAAGTCTATAAAATAAAAAAGAAAATAAAAAAGTCTAAACATATTAATGTTTAGACTTTTTTATTTTCTTAATTAAATGGTAAATACACAAGCTTTAACTCTGATTAGACATAAGCCGCAATGAACGGTAATAATAGATGTTTTAGGCAATTATTCCATATGTTCAACTCTCTAATTAGTGGTTTGCTCCAACCACGTCAGACCTATTTACTGGTATAAATTGTATGTGTGATGTAGAACATGGACCAACTATAGGAACAGTAACTATCATTGAAACTACACTCGGTACACCATGTTGGGAATATATTTTACATAATATTGCCTACATTACCTATATTATCTCATTCTGTAGTTCTGTTATGATATCTACATTGGAAACAATTGTCGCTCGGATTAGTTTGGATTCCTTTTTATTTAGTACATATTACTAATATAAAATAGTGTTTTTTAATTTCCAGCTATCATTTAAAACTGATATATTCCGGTACAGAACAGATTAAAATGTTTAACAAAGGTTTCGAAATTTGACCACACAGTTTAAAATTGCTTCGCAAAATTAGCTTAATAAAGGTAAAATTCAACATTGATTACCGCGCTGAAATACCTATTAGGGGTGTTCTTGTTTTGAGATGATTCAGTTTCAGAAAAGTGTGCATTAGTTCACGATATTGTTTAATTAAACTCATTTGAAACAAAACAAATTACTCACTAATAATATTATTATATAACTATATGATTGTATGACTTCTTTATAATTAAATGGTTTTGACAACGATACAATGTTTTAAAAGAAACATAAGTGATATTTAATTAATGCTAATTATTTAACTAATTAAATAATCGTAATTAGTACAACTTTAAAAATAACAAGGGAATGTTATCCACTAGTTTGATTTTTTATTTATCGATTGTCATCGAGATTTAATACTTTGTTAAAAATATAATTTTTAAAAAAAGACTTAATTGCAGACATTTTAAGACAAAGAAATAAAAATGGCGGTTTTATTTTAATCACAGACTCTAGTTGTATTATAATATAAACGCCATTAATATAATAGACAAATATAATTTAATAAATATAAAAAAAGTATATTTTTATTATGTTATTGTATAGATAAAAATATATAGAGATATAGTGATCTCGCGCTAAAAACTACACATATACACATGTTTACAATATATCTATGTGTATATCCATCCATCCACCCATACATCCGTCCATTCATCCGTCTTCATAAAATTTTAATTTTATACTTCTTAATATTTCAATATAATATCATGCTCATTTTTCAAAGCTGCTTTTCAAAGCATGCTCAAAGCAACCTCCAGTTTTTCTTTTATGGCTTTGTTATTGCTTTAATAACACATGGTAGACTTAGTGAAGATTCCTTGTAATATGAAAGAGTGATGGTTTTAATATGCTTAATAAATTGCCTTTGTCAGTCTGTATGTATTTAAAACGACCAAAGTATTCGTATTATGCCATTAGAAAAAAAAATGTGTTTAGTTTAATTTGTATACTTGCTTGTCCAGCTATAAGCTGTTTCTTTTATGTGTTACTTTGCATATGCTGAAAATTTTGCCATGACAGAAAGCATTAATTTTATAATTTTATAAAAAGTCGATCCTGGAACGAAATCGAAGTGTGTATTGTTGATGTAACGTTTTTCCCATATTTTATTAATCATTTTTAAGTCTATATTTCCATAAATAAACTTAAAGTTTACATAAATAAACTTAAATAATAGTTGGTTATATATAGTAGAACATAAAAGACAGCTTAATTACAGTTAGTTCTCATTTTACAGCACTACTTTATTTATTTAAAATTAAAACATTTTTTTATCCAGGACATTACCTTGTGCTAAATCGGCAAAAATCTATGCTACTTATTGCCAATTTTATGACGTTTACGTTTTCAACAACTTTTTTCAAGAGCTAACCTCATAAGCTTTTATATAAGAATAAGCACAATTTTACTGTTCAAAATATTCGCTAATTGAGGCTTATACAGTTATTCCATTTGTCCTGCTTTTTCGTTATTATCCGCTAAACTAAAACAATATAATGTGAAGTTTCTAAATAACATACTGAATTTAAAAATGGAACAACAGAACTCGGATTGTCAAATAGATAAAAATAAATCGTTTTAAAAATTTAAGTTTCAACTTTAAAACTTCATTATACCATTTGATGATTATTTTATTAAAAAATAAAATGTTTTACCAGTATTCCCATATAAAACTGTTTATTTCTGTGGTTTTTCAGGTTTACATGTCTACCGTTTTAGCTATTTCTCAAGGGTGGATTAAAATATTCTCTCGATGCTTCTAGCCAAGTAAGCTAGTGGATCGATCTTGTCAATTGATATTTAAATGAAATACACTGGATATATTTATTCCTACCAATCGTACTTGGCTCAAAAGACTTCGAAAAAGTTTTAAATATACCAAATTGCGAAGTGATGCATTTGTTTGCAGATTATTAATTATTAAAGAGTAACAATTTTTTAAAAACGCTCTATTTATAGTAGTATAAATTTAATCCATCTGAGGGTAAGTCATTCTAATGTAGAAATGTCATAGGAATTATCATCGGAGAATTAGGAGGAGGGAGGGAGGGAGGAAGATAATAATCATCCCTCCTTCCTGATTACTTCATATTCGGCTGGCTTAGCGTGGTCTTCACAAACGATCATTAATTATAGCCAATTATTGATCTATTGTCTACCACCCTTTGACATGCAAGTCAATTCAGCTCTTAAACTAGCTAAAACAATCAGTAAGATTGAACCACTGATGATAACCACAACCACAATGAACTACTTATTACTACTACTAATCAACAGTAGTTCAAATATCATAATCATCAATCAATCAGAAATCGTGAAAATAAAAATCAGACAGCAGATATTTTTATTTCACAAAAATATTCGACCCATTAATGTTATACCATTTTTTTTCAAATAGTTTTAACATTCAAATCCTTTTAACTCAATTTACGATCTTTTTCACGCTGATGATTTTTGTAACGAATGTACATTGTATATTGTACTTTTAAAACACTACGAGAAACTCACAAATGGACGTCATACAGAAATTATCTAAACAATTTTTTTCAGTTCTCACCTCTAATTTGACTACAATAAATAAAAATAAATGAAAATACAGCTTAGGTTTTCATCTTATTAACTTTTCTTGAACACGTACTGAAATATTTTATAGAAATTTTAACTCGTCAGCTCATATAAATTCCATAAGGGCTCATTTAAAAAAGTGTCAAACGCTTATTGTATTACAGAGATTGATGATCACGTGTTATTAAATTTCCCGATTTTCTGATCTGTTTTTTTAACATTATCAATTTTGCTCTGGATATCAAAATAAAAAATTTATATTATCAAAATCTGACCACCATGAAATAGTTGTGTATTTAAAGTTGGTAATCACAATATAAAGTTGTTTGTTGTTTTAATTCGGCATAGGCAAGCTTTCGACTCGCTGGCAGGTTAGGGCTCCACATCTGTTCCGACAGCTCTAGAGAGTCCGAGGACCGTCGGAATCTTCCGTGCATGTGTGGCTGCAAATTTATACACCACCGGGATATTAAGGACTTCCGGCTTCTCTGTGAAATATAATAATAGTTTAACAAATATTATATTATTATTTCCTCGTTAAAAATACATGTACTTTGCAATCATTTTATTAACACTTACTATATTTCGAACTCTCCTTTAGTTCTATATTAGGTGGCAAGTTTCAACTTAACCTGCAACTTCATTAACTTATCTTTTTTTCCTCGCTCGCTGATAGACCGATTGATCTGCGCACGCCGAACCACACTATTTAATTTCAGTATCCTCAAATAACTTTATTTTATTTATTACCTACTTCAAATATAAAAGTTTTAATTTGGATGAAGCAATATACATACATATTAATGCAATTAAAGCATGATTCGCTTGTTTTACAATACTGACTTATACATAAAAGATACATGCTGTTGCTGACTTTTTTACAACTTACGAGTATGAAGAGCAATAAATCCTCCTCATATTATAACAGTGTTACAGCGTTACAGTGGCTATTACAGTGTTACAGCGTTACAGTGGCTATTATATATATATATATATATATATATAGATATATATATATATATATATATATATATATATATATATACTCGTATTGTAGTTATTATTGCAAACGCCTTTTAATAGTTTTTGCATTGAAAAGTAACAAATATTCTAACAAACTTTTATATTTATTTATTTTGTATTAATTTTAAAATTTCGTTCGTTCTTCTTCATTCTCACCGTGACATCTTCGCTAGTACCTGCCATTCTGTGGATCTCTTCATTGCGGATTCGATCAGCTAGACTGACTCCGCATATTCTGCGAAGAGATCGCATCTCCACAGCATTCATCTTTCTTACATTCTTCTTCTGTGTTACCCACGTTTGGCTGCCGTATAACAGTGTCGGTAGCAAAACTGCATTGTGTACAGCCAAACGTGCAGCTATACTGACGTTTTGCCGTCTCAACAATGCAGTCAAAGCACCATTGACTCTGTTACCAGCAGCAATACGCCTTTCCACATCCATTTCGTATCTTCCGTCTCTGCTAAACATACTTCCCAAATATACCACTTCATTCACTTGTTCTATTATCTTATCATTCACGTTGATCTTACATTCTGTTCTTTCTTCATTTCTTTCAAATATCAGACTATTTAATTTTTTTAATCGAATCAAACATTATCCTAAATAAATTTCACTGAAATCGGTTCAGTTATTTTAAAGATAAGTTCAAACGAACATGATATGTCAATTTTATATATAAAAAGATATTTCTAAAGTCTATGTCGTGATTATTTTCTACACACTGTATTTGAGTTTACATTATACAATATTTTATTCACATCTTCATGTAATCACTATGTTGTTAGCCCTATATTTAGCCCTTTGGCTTAAATTATTATAAATTGTCTTGTTGTTTAATATTTTCATTTATGTAATCTTGTGGTCAGTTATTAAAATCCAAAAATTTTTCGCATATGAAAGTTCATAGATATATTAACAACTAACAAGATTGACAGGCTCATTCAAATTTCTAACCTCAAAAAAATTCTTTCATTGAAATCTGTTTCTTCCTTTCTTATTACTTTTAGTATCTTTTAAGCTTCAACCAAACCGATCCGATAATCTAATATTCGAATTTCAATACTGGACCGATGTATTGATAGGTAGTGCTGTAATATCGAAAACAATACATATATAAGATCCTTCTTAATATAATGGCGGTGTCAATACCAAATATGATACAAAAATAAAACAATAAAACAACAAATATATGTTCTTAATAACTAAATGGAAATGTAGAAAAGCGAGAAGCGACAAGAAACCCTTTGAGATATCAAATCGCGACAAGAAAATCATAAAGACATCCCGTTCACGTTCTTTAAGCAATTTAAAGTAAAAAGATTTTTAAAAATTATATTAAATTCCAAGGTTTTTTGAAATATTTATTATAATTATACGAGTACCTATATTCTTATTTTTTGATACTATCTAAATAAGTATATAACCGAGACGTTGTTACTAATTCTACTTTGATAGACCAACAATATTTTATATTAAAGATTCCGTTATGATACTATTGAAAATTAAATACAAATATAAACCTTTCTCCTATACAATTTACTCACAGCTTCATCTACGACGCGTTACAGCTTAGCTTTGGTCCAGATTTATAAATTCAGAAAGAATTCTAATAAAATCCAATCGTTTAAAAAAGAAGAAAAGAATTAACACCGCATATATTTATGTATTTAAACATTTAATTGTGGATCGTTTATCATGCGGGTAATGTGTTAATATTGAGACAGCGATTGTAATTAAATACTATCCTGTGCGATAAACCAACAATAAACATTATTTAATAAAACCATCTTCGAGTTGCACGTACAACTGTTATGGGGCCGAATGAAGACCTTAAATGAGTCGTACAAATAGACGCAGTGAAGCTTTTTGTGAATAAAACTTTAAATAGACTTTAGCGTGTCTATTTTTACACTAAATAAATAATATATATGTAAGTTGCGAAAGAAATAAATATTTTAGGTCCATTCGTATCGTTCATAAGTTAAATGATCAATAATAGATAGTAGAATTAATTATGTCAGTTTAATAATTTATATATAAAAGATTAAAAAGATCGGTTGTACGTCAAACATTTTTTTCTTTTCACTGAGACACTAGGATTTTAGTTATTTATTTCAATACCATTTCAGTTCAGTGTCTCTGTACAGAGAATATTTTTAACAGTTGAGGTCAGTTATAACCAGCCAAGGTCTTTACGTTTTATTTAAAATTTAGTCATGTATTTATTATTGGTGGAACAATATATTAAATTTTGGTTAAATATTATTTAGAAAGTTTATTTCTATTATAAAAAACAACTATGCTTACTTATATAAAGATCAACCAAAATACGTAGAATAAGCGTAAGAAAGAAATGTAAAAAAAATAATGACATGTACTTGTTTTTCACTTACTTCTTAGAACATTACCGTTTCAAGACGAAAATGGGATTCGATAAGTGAAACTATTACAGAATCATTACTTTGCTTTTACTTTGACTACACACTGATATTCACGATACTGTACATCAATTTATAAAACATTTGAGAAGACAATTTTGGGAATATTTATAATTCACGTTATATACTAATACTAATTGTTTTAGGTTATCAGAATAAAAGTAAAATAAATAAATTTCTTTTTATATATCAGTTTATTGGTCTGGAATCGGTAATCAGTCCATAAAAGTACCAGGAACACATAGAATGAAAAATTACCAGCTAGTGATACTTCAAGTAGGTTGGGGTTTGATGAAGTAAGTGTTCATACACCATTGATGAACGTAGGACGGGAGATGTGGATACAACCAGCCGATGACTAGTGATGATGGGAGGCGCTTGAGCAACTTTTGAGAGAGAAGCAGAGACGTGGGCATTGGATATTGCTTAATCGCTGTGGTAAAGAATGTTTTGTTGTTTTAATTTGAAACACCCATCCGGCGGGATATAATTAATCCAATTTACCCATTATTATTACAAAACTCATATTAGACAATTATAGTACTCAATAGACTCTATTATTATTTTTAAACACGTATCATTAACATAAAACTTACCAAAAACAATGATTCACAATCGTAACATCACATTTACTCTGTACTCATGTGTAATTCTCGTTTGATTATTCCTTGCATCGAAGTAAATATCGTACTAACATAATGATCTTTGGTTTATTTATCTATACATATTTCCGTTTTTAATATATAAAAAGAAATTAGTTTTTTTTAAGTAGAAATTTGAGTTTTATTTTGATAACCTAAAATAATTGGTACGAGTATATAAGTAAGTACCTTAAATTATAAATATTTACTAAAACTAAATATCATTTTTTTATAAATTGATAAACAATATTGTGACTATCAATATATAGTCAAAGCCAAGGCAGAAGTCTCACATACGCCACGAGATAAGAACAAGAATATAACAGTGAAACAGTCTCACTTATACGTATGTGGAATCCCATTCCGTCTCTAAATGGTAATGTTCTGACAAGGAAAAGTAAGTGAAATAAGTGTCATTATTTCTGTTACATTTCTTTCTTATATTTGTTCTACCTCTTTTGGTTGATATTTATATAAGTGAATATATTTATATTACAAAAAAATACATTCCAAAATATAAATTCATATAACTATAACAGACGTTAGTTTCCTATTCCTTTTTTTGTTTTTATTATTTTAATTAATATAAGAACATAGAAATATATAATGATATATTTGAACAATAAAACTGCTTTTTAACGTATTATTTACCCATAAAAAAAGCATATATAACTTATTAAATATACATATATATTTTTCATACAGATGCACTAAACTGAAATGGTATAGAAAATATATCTATACTTATAATAAATCTGTAGAGAGGTCAATTCTGTACATGAAATATATTTACAAAATAAGTAGCAGGGGGTGATTAGTGTTCGATACTGATGCCAAAAATGCAGTTAAAAAAATTTTTGTCTGTCTGTCTGTCTGTCTGTCTGTTTGTATGTTATTTATAGAAAAAAAAATTACTCGACGGATTTTAACGAAACTTAGTACAATTATTCTTTATACTCCTGGGCAGGTAATAGTATACTTTTCATCACACTACAATGAATAGGAGCAGAGCAGTGAAAGGAAATGTTGAGAAAATGGGAGAAGTTGCTTGATTTTTTAAGCTTCCGTCGCGTGTGCAGCCTTAATGGTTAGAGCTACATAGAAACTATGTATAACGGAAATATTCTACATAAAAATACACGAAAAATATTCCAAGACAGCATATATCTACCTTTTATAGTTAACTCACAATAACACGCATAACTCTCGATAGCTTAGCAGTTCGGAGATTTCTTATTATATTTGTTTACTTTTACGTTTATAAAACCAATAATGCTCACCATCATTCCTAATTAAAAAAAAAATAAACATTAGCACCAATTCAATAAAAAAAGAATCATTGAAATCGGTATAGAAACACCAAACTTATACTTACTTACATGAAATACGCCAACAAGACATCGCGCGTGAATAGTGAATCAAGCTATAAGGATTATTTTTGCGTAACGGTTGCCGCGCTCGACGGGGCTCGCGGCGGCAGAGTATAAAAGGGGCGGGAGGCGAGCGCAAGCGTCATTCAATATTTGGCTGTTGATGCGTTCAGAGTGTTGAACTTTATTGACAGACAATAATTGTTATTTTATAAACCGTGCTTATCAGCGCGACTTTTTGTCTTTAAATAGTTTATTTTAATTTCTTTTGTTGTTATTTTCTAAATTAGTTTTAGTTTTGTTTAAATTCTTAACTATTAATAGTTCCTATTTTATTTCTTTTTAAGTAGATTTAGATTCGATTTTTAGATTAGATAATAGATAGATAGATTAGATTATTGTTAGATTTTTAGTTACTGATAGGTTAGTTTTGGGCATTTTATGTTTAGTTTTTTTTGTATTGAGTAGATAAAAGCGTAGGTAGGTACTTTTATTAATTATAGTATTCATAGGTATTTTTTATTTATTTTTAAGTGAAGTAGGTATAGGTAGATATTGCCTACTATCTACCTATACTGCACACGTGTTTTAGCTTTATTTTCATTTCTTTTTTTTTTGTACCTAAGTTGTAGGTAGGTAGGTACATATTTCTTAGTTTAATTCTATTAGAATATTAGGTATTTAAGTTTAAATAGGCACTTAGATTTATATTTTTTTATTATATAGCAGCTGTACTTAGAACATCTAAGGTTTTTTTTGTATTAGCATAGGTACTTTGATTAATTACAGTAGTTGTAGGTATTTCTTATTATTCATTTTTAAGTGAAGTAGGTAAGTGTAGATAGTATTGCACACGCATTAAGTATAGCTTTATTTTCATTTTTTATTCTTTTGTAATTTGTAGGTACCTACGTACATATTTATAATTCGATTAGAATATTATTTTAGTTTTAATAGGCACTTAGATTTATATTCTATTTATTATATACTTAGCTATAGTTAGGACCTCTGACGTAAGTTTTTTGTTGGGTAACTAAATAGAATTTAAGTTACCGTCGATTAAAAATAAAATAAACGATGCCACCTAAAAAACGACCATCTTTATCTCGAACTTCGAGTCAAGCTAGGAGAATGAGAATGACGCGTTCTCAAGAATCGGAAGAGGAAAGAGCACATCGGTTAAACTCTATGAGAGTTAGTGCCTCAACATCTCGAGCTAATGAAAGCTCTCCAGAAAGAGAGATGCGATTAGCAGCTGAAAGAGCGAGACGAGCTACAACACGGGCTTCTCAAAGCTCTTCTCAACGAGAGCTAAGGCGTTCCATTGACCGGGAACAACATGCGTTATCCCGAGAAGCTGAAACTGCTTTACAACGAGAATTGCGACTCACAGCTGACCGCGAACGGCATACATTATCTCGCGAGTCTGAAACCTTCACTGAGAGGGAATTACGGCTTACAGCTGACCGCGAACGTCATATTTTATCTCGCGAGTCCGAAACCTTCACTGAGAGGGAATTACGGCTTACAGCTGACCACGAACGTCATATTTTATCTCGCGAGTCCGAAACCTTCACTGAGAGGGAATTACGGCTTACAGCTGATCGCGAACGTCATATTTTGTCTCGAGAATCTGAAACTTTTACTCAATATCAAGACCGTTTGACAAATGATAGGGCGCACCATAACATGATTCGATCTCTTGAAGATGAACATGAGCATGAACAACGACTAGAGTCGGGACGCGATTATTACAATTCTTTGAGACAAGAACAATTGATTACTTTATCTAATGAAAGATTAAGAATTGAAAATATTCGGTCGCTTGAAACAGAAGAACAGCGAGAGGCCCGTCTTACTGCAGATAGATTTCGACATGGTCTTAATGACTTAGATATACACGTGGTAGATCAATCTACAAATTCGGTGGCGTGGTCCGATAAATATAAAAGTGGGTTTGCTTATAACCTCACAATTGATTACAGATCATCTTCTGAAATAGGCTTTATGAACGTAGTATGTTCCTTTTGTAATGCTTCGAAGTGGAGGAAGGAGTCTGCTGGTTTCTGTTGTTCTGGAGGTAAAATAAATTTGCCTTCGTTCGAAGACCCACCGGAACCTTTAAAATCACTACTTTTAGGGGAACATTTGCAATCCAAACAGTTTTTAGATAATATTCGCACTTATAATAGTGCATTCCAAATGACATCCTTTGGTGCTAAACAAATCTCAGAAAGCCCTTTCATGCCTACTTTTAAGGTACAAGGTCAGGTTTACCATTTGATAGGGTCCCTTTTGCCTGAAGAACAACCTAAATTTCTTCAAATATATTTTGTATCCGATTACAACGAACAGTCGAATATAAGAAATCAATATTTTCCGAATTTAAATACTGAACTCATTTCACAACTTCAGAACATGTTACATCAGGTTAATTCGTACGTATGCAGTTTTAAATCGGCATTAGAAGCCCTTTCTCAAGATGGTAATAACAATTATAAAATTGTTATAAATGCCGATAAGCGTCCAACTCAGGAACACCCTGGGCGTCATAACGTTCCATCCACGAATGAAGTTGCTGTAGTACTGGTCGACCAGGAATGTGATAGGCGTGATATCGTTATACGTTCCAGAGACAATCGTTTGCAACGTATTTTCGAAACCCACAGGGCTTACGACAGTTTGCAATATCCTATGATATACTGTCGAGGGGAAGATGGTTATAATTTCGCTGTATACCAAACCGATCCGCGCACAGGCGCACCTAATTATAATAAAAAGGTGTCATGCCTTCAATTTTATTGTTACCACCTGCAAGTGAGACGGAATAGATTGGTATACTTTCAACGTTTTCGTGGCTTATTTAATCAGTTTATTGTTGACATGTACGCAAAAATTGAAACCGAAAGATTAGTTTATATACGATCTAATCAAAGGCAGCTGCGCGCTGAAGAATACGTGCACCTTCGCGATGCCATGCAGCAAGATAACGATACTGTGAATATGGGTCGTTTAGTTATTTTACCCTCTTCTTTTACTGGTGGTCCACGCTACATGCATGAACGTACTCAAGACGCTTTTTGTTACGTAAGAAAATATGGACGTCCCGACTTATTTGTTACTGTAACTACCAATCCCAAGTGGGATGAAATCACTCGGGAGCTTCTTGAGGGTCAGGCACCGCATGACCGCCATGATATTATTGCAAGAGTGTTTCATTTAAAATTAAAATCAATGATAGATCTTCTTACCAAAGATAACATTTTTTGAGAAGTATTGTGTTATATGTATAGTGTTGAGTGGCAAAAACGCGGCTTACCTCACGCACATATCTTGCTTTGGTTAAAAGATAAGGTTCGACCTAATGATGTAGACAGATTAATCAGTGCTGAAATTCCAGATCCGACTGCAGATCCCCTGTTATACGACATTGTTAAAACTCATATGATACATGGTCCATGTGGTGCATTTAACGCAAATGCTCCTTGCATGCAAGACGGTCGTTGCACTAAAAGGTATCCAAAAGCATTAGTGGATGAAACTGTAACAGGACATGATGGATACCCATTATATCGTCGCCGTTCAAGAGACAATGGTGGTTTTACTGTTGAAAAGCGAATGTCTGGACAACAGGTTACTTTAGATAATAGGTGGGTCGTTCCGTATTCGCCTGTATTGTCCAGAGCATTTCAAGCTCACATAAATGTAGAAATGTGTAATAGTGTAGAGTCAATTAAATATATTTGTAAGTACATTAACAAGGGCAGTGACCAAGCTACGTTTGCGTTAAGAAATGAACATGATGAAGTTACTAGATTTCAGTCAGGCAGATATATCAGCTCTTCAGAAGCTGTGTGGCGGATCTTAAGTTTTAATATTCACGAAAGATATCCACCTGTGACCCATCTGGATGTTCATCTGGAAGGCGGTCAACGTATATATTTTAACGCCGAAAATGTTACAGAACGATTAGAGAACCCTAGACAAACAACTTTATTGGCATTCTTTCGACTTTGCCAAACTGATAATTTCGCAAAGTCTCTTTTGTATGAAGAAGTTCCATCGTATTATACCTACGATAAACAACGAGGTGTCTTTAACCGTAGACGCCGAGGCAGGCCTGTAGATGGCGAGACAGGTATTTTCAAAGAACATGTTCTTGGTAGAGTGTATACTGTTCATCCTAACAACGCAGAGTGTTTTTATTTGAGATTATTATTACATACAGTGCGAGGACCAAAATCATTTATAGATTTGAGAAAAGTAGACGATGTTGTTTATCCAACTTATCATGCAGCTTGCCAAGCGCGTCATTTGCTTGAAAATGATCAACATTGGGATGACGCTTTAGCAGAATCCTGTGTTAGTGATAATCCACGACGGTTACGCCATTTATTTGTAACATTACTCACATTTTGTAATTTATCTGATCCTGTCCAATTATGGGAAAAATATAAAGAAAAATTTGCAGAAGACTTTCTTCGGAATTTATCTCACAATAATGAAGGCGCAACTAATGATAATTTTCGAGATCTGGCTATAAATCAGTGCTTATTAGCTCTTCAGGAAGACTTAACAGCAGTAGGCGGTAAATCACTTTGTGAATATGGTTTGCCAACGCCAACCTCAGTCGGAGAGGTTACCAATAGGGAATATTCCGCAGAGATTGGTTACAACCCAATGGAACTGCTGGTAACATTAGAATACGGTGTCCCAATGATGACTGCAGAACAACGCTTAGTCTATGATCGCGTGTGCGAGAGTGTGCAGAATAATTTAGGAACAATATGGTTTTTAGATGCACCTGGAGGAACTGGGAAAACTTTTTTGACTAAATTAATATTAGCTTATGTTCGAAATCAGCGTAAAATCGCTCTTGCCGTGGCTTCATCAGGTATAGCTGCAACATTGCTACCAGGAGGTAAGACTGCTCACACTATGTTTAAAATACCAATTAATTTAGATCGCACGGAAAGTCCAACCTGTAGTATTTCAAGAAATAGCGACAAAGCTAAGGTATTGCGTGAGTGTAATTTAATCGTATGGGATGAATGTACGATGGCCCATCGAAAAGGAGTAGAAGCAGTAGACAGAACTCTAAGGGACATAAGACAAAATGATCGACCAATGGGCGGTATTACGGTTTTATTTTGTGGTGATTTCCGACAAACCTTACCGGTAATACCACGGGGAACCCGAGCTGATGAGATTAGGGCTTGCCTGAAAAGCTCTTATTTGTGGCGTGATATACAATCGGTGCATTTGACTATAAATATGCGAGTGAGAACTGGAGACAACGCAGATAATCGTGAATTTTGTGATACATTATTGAAGATTGGTGAAGGTACCTATCCACAACTACACCAAGGAAAACTTATTCTGACACCTGAGTTATGTTGTATAGTGCAATCCCAACAACATCTTATATCTTCGGTTTACGGTGACATAACAATTATATTAAATAGGGACAATTCTTGGCTTTGCGAAAGGTCCATTTTGACTCCTCGCAATGACCAGGCATCTGAAATTAATAATAAAATACTGTCTAATATACAGGGAGAAAGCAAAGTTTATAGTTCAATAAATAGAATGGTTGATGAACAAGAAGCCACTAATTACCCGATAGAATTTTTAAATTCTTTAAGTATGCCTGGACTACCTTCTCATATAATTTGTTTAAAAATTGGCATACCGATAATTCTGCTCCGAAATTTAAGACCACCTCAACTTTGCAATGGAACTCGGCTAAAAGTAACCCAGTTGCAACAAAATGTAATCGAGGCTCAAATTTTAACAGGTTGCGGTGCAGGAGAAACTGTCTTTATTCCCAGAATTCCCATAATACCAAATAATTTTCCATTCCAATTTAAAAGAACGCAATTCCCAGTATCGGTGTGCTATGCCATGACTATCAATAAAGCTCAAGGGCAGACTTTTCGTGTTGCTGGAGTAGATCTCGGTGTTAGCTGTTTCTCGCATGGTCAATTATACGTCGCTCTTTCCCGGGTTAGCAATTCTAGGAATCTTTACGTTCACGTGCCGGACGGGTCGACTCTTAACATAGTCTACCCAGAAGCTTTGCGCTGAAACATTTTAATTTGATCTAAAAATATTAGCAATATATTATCTTAATAAAAAACAAGGAGTTACACGCTGACCGAGTCGTGGGTATAGCGTGGGTATATTATAATATTCTGCGGTTACTTATATTTTTCAACAGTTTTGTGGATTGGCATATTATATTACTATTGCCCTTCTAAAATATGAAAGTGAATCTGCCTGTTACGTCAAAACTATGAGGGAGGACATCTGCTTATTTTTTTTCGAAAAACGATGGAAACGCGGACGAAGTCGCGGGCAAAAGCTAGTTGTAACTAAAATCTTACCGCGTGTGTAAACACATTAGAAATATTTTTATTGATATTTTACGACCAATTGCGTTTTTTCATATATAGACTTATAAATGAAAATTCTTTATAATTCTGTTGTCTATGTTGATTTTATTACAAAAGAGATTGTCAATTGAAGTTATACAATATTTAATGATTTAGTACAGAAATTACTTTATTATATGTAATTTTTTACTCAATGAATGTTAGGAAATGCAAACAAACCGAAAGAAAATTTTTTTCTTAAGTATTTTTTATGTTATCTGTTTAAACTTTTTTAATTGACAACTGTTTACGCTTTTATCCTCTCAATTTTATGTGTATCTCCAACATGGTTTTATCAAGTAATGATTAATGTCCGTTGAACGCGGGCAAGCTTTTATTAAAATCATTTGTGTATTACACAAAACCCGCATATTATTCAACCTCATTGAGGATTAAATGTGTATGTATATATACCAGTTTTTTTGTAAAAAAAGTTATGATTTTTTTAAATCTTTTTATTTCAAAATAATGTATCATAAACTTAACATGTAAAAAGCTGTGGATAAAGCTATGAACTGGAGTAAAGAAACAAAAACTTAACCTTAGTAATTAATGAAAATAAGTTACGATTTTTATTGAACTTTGTGACAACTATGTGACAACGGAATCTTTTATATTAATGTCTGCAAGTCTATCGATGAATTAGTGGCAGTACGGTCCCGACCTAATTATTCGTGAAAATCTAGTGTTTTCTAGAAAAATGAGTTTTAGATAACTTAACAATAACTTTTCTAATGTTTTTTCGTTTCCCACTTTGAAGCTTAGGTAAGTTAAGCTTAAGTGAGCGCTAGTTTCTAATTAGTCTAACTATTGAAATTGTTAAGAGTTGTTAAAGTTGACTGGTTTTTATAAACGTTACATTTTGGTCGAAATTATCAGTGAAACTGAAAAATAAATAAGCTATATATTTTTGTATCATTAAATATTCTGTTAAAATATTAAAGCTCTACGCGATCACAATTAAACATTCTTATGCTTGAAATATTCGACTGCCGCAATTACTGAACTGATAAGTATGTTACTGTTATTACGTCCATTTAATAGATAAAAAATGTATAAGAGAGATTGATTACTAATAGAAATTCATTTTAAATATTTCATACAGAAATTGATCTTAATTTGGGATTTGTTGAATATACAGTCTTTTATAGAGTTCGATGATACTAAACAGTGTCATATGTTAATATTTTTTTTTTGATTTATTATGCAAATTACTATTTTATTTTTTTACTTTTCTTAAAGTGATCTTATTATAAGATAGTTATCTAAAAGATCTAATAGTTTATTATAAGACTCTTATTCAATGTAATGTTACATAAAATACAATTTCTTCTAAGTTATATAAATTAAATTAAAAAATCATAAACTTTTCTGATATAAATAATGACATAAATATGTATATTGCCGTCAGGAACAAAATCTAGGTTCTGTGAATACAAAGGCGGGCTTAATACGTTAGACGATATGGTATGGTATGGTATGGTATATGGTATTATTAAATAAGTATTCTAGTAACAAATATAACAGAAAATATAATAGATAAGAAACACCTAGTTTATAAACTTATTATATTTTATAATATGATATATTCTATTTATAGTATTTTAATGTATAGGCCATAAAACAGGTTTTTAAATATATTACTCCTGTATATATTTTAAAGAAGCAGTTCTTTGTCATGAACAAATGTATTTAACAAGAAGTTTGTTTACTTTAAAAGTAGTAAAATTAAATCATACCGTTTATAAAGCTATGTTCACATTTATAAAGATTTTAACACTTTGTATGAGCTTATGTTTGCAAAATTTAATCGTATACCCTCAGCTTTACAAACGACTTTAACACGTGTAATGTTATGTAAATTACGTTTATACCGTGCTCAGTTTGCGAAATAGCGAAATAATATTTCAAAGTATTATACAATACGAAATCAAAGAACGTTGTACTCGGAGGGTAAAAAAGAGTTAAAAGCTCAATTTAAAGCTCAATTTCACTTCAATGACCCGAATTACCTCAGGAAAGAACAAAAGAATGATTTTTATGTTCTGAAAGGAAAAAAACAAAACAAAAATCGGTAGTTTTCATGAACGGCAATCAATCTTAAATCCACCTTTTACAATCATTCAGAGAGAACGAATGAATTTAAAAAGTTTTAGTAAATTAAAACATTTGATATAAAATTAGTGCATTAATTTATTTTATTATAAAAGGTCTATTTTTTTAATGAATTTTGTAGATTTTGATGTTGCTAGTCACTCTCTTAATTTTAAGTTACAAATTAATTATTAATGAGTAATATAAAAATCTTAAATTTTACATTGTAAATAGGAATCTTTTATATCTGGATACTTGGATGTCTAATTTGATCTAATTTAATCTAATTAATCTGCATTTTGTACAGGTCACTTTTCAAATAAAAAATAAATACGTAGTATCGATGGAAAAGATAAAAATTTTCTATCTTACGCATTATTCTCAATATTATTTAATTACTAATAGGCATAATTAACAGTTTTACTCGAGTACTTAAAAATCTTCATTAAAAATTGCATCCTTTGTACATTAGCTTTTGTCAAATGATTGTTTAATGATTAATGTTATTGATGATATTTTTCTAAAAATAACTTGCAGTCATTTTCAAAATAGAATGAATAAAAATAAAAATAGTAAAATAGTCTAATTATATATAAGTGTTATATAAAACATGTTTTCATTGTCAACGCCATCATCAACTCGAAAATTATTTACCTTTAAACTGTTTAAACTTAAAAGCTGGTGCTACTCCCAAGCTTCCCCTAATGCATTAATGTCTTATCCTATCTTCTCTTGTCACCTCACACATCCATCTTAACATTTGCATGCAAACGCTTTTCATCCAACGGCTTCATCGCTCAGCACTCAGATATATAAATAACGATAGATCTAATGGTGGTGTTACAGATTCTCTCCTTTATTATAAGAGGAATTCGGGCATCGATTTGTATGAGAGAACCAAGGTAGCGAAAGTCAGAGGAGACTGGTAACGGTACTCCATCCAAAAAAATATACACAGAACCGGAGACACCGCGGATATCGCAGATCAAGTGCTCTGTTTTGGTTCTGTTTATTTTCAGGTTAACACTCTTAAGCTTTTGTTGCCATTTTTCCAGTCTGCTTTTTCACCTCACGAAAAAGAACAATGTCATCAGCTAATAGCATACACCAGGGTATATTTTCCTGTATGTCCAATGTCAAATGTCAGAGCATGCATTATCAACAAGAAGAAGAAGGGCCTCAGAGCCGACCTCTGATGCAAACCTACAGCCACATTGATCTTGTCGATGCTGCGTATGTACTATGTAGATCGACTGTACATTGCACGAACCAATTCCATATACTTCCCAGTAAAAACTTCTCTTTCAAAGACCACTACCACATTACGGGGACCCCGGTCGTATGCCTTCTCGGGATCAGTTGACACCATGTACATATAAGTTTCATTTTCTTATAGAAAAGTTGACCAGTAAATTTGGACAATTTATATTAATACAAAAACGTTTTTTGTACCTATTGTTAAAATGTTTATCAAAATTCAACTTTCAAAATCATTAAGAAAACTTTGAGTCTCGGGCGTAAACTACAGGAGTCTTGTTGAACGGTATTAATTGTTGAAGTATGAACTGCATCCAGGTAAGATTAATTATTGAGAAGGAATAATTTACTAGTTGTCACCATTGCAATGAAAGAAAAACGTTATTCTTAACAGATTTCTTGAAATTTTAGGACATGGCTATAAAAAGTTCATACAGAGAGACGGACAGACAGAACACGTTCTCGATCCACAGTAACCGTAAGAATGAGTCCTGCTCGTATTTATATTTTTTTATTTCATAAAAAAAATAATTTCATCTCATCAAATAAGGATAGTGGAGTAAGCGTTCTATTCATAATAACAACTAACAACACCGACAATGCTTCTATGTGAATTACACCACTGGCGCAATAACTGATATTTTGTTGTTCTCTTTTACAAGCTTAGCATAACATTTGCCTTTCATAAAATGTCATATTGTGATAATAAAAACAGCCGGTAAAAGTGAAAAAAAGAGACCTAGTTTAACATGTCTGGCCTATATTTTAGATGGAACGTGAACTTTGATTTTTTACTGTTTGAAAATTATACGAGTAGAAATAAAATTATAGTTGCCATAAATTAATATAACTTCATTATGTTAAATGTACAATCTATTTGTTATTGATATTATTTTATATTACCCTATATATGATAGTATCAATAACGTTATTTTTAATTACTTTACAATTATAATATTATTAATGAACCTATTAATTAGCATTATAACTGTGGCTTCTAAAAAATTTTTATAAAATCTTGTTTAAATTATTAGAATAGTTTTAACATGAAATATTTTGTTTGTAAGTGATTAGGTTATTACTCTACTAAAATAGTATAAGTTAATAAGATGTAACTTTTAGTTAATATCATCTTATTAACTATAAGTTACATCTTATCTACCTACATATATTAAAATTGAATCGATTTAGAAATAAAATAAAATATTATAATACCAATCACTGAAAACGTTTCAAATTGAAAACAAACTCTCCCTTATTACACTAATCTAACCAACAACTACAGCGGATTTGCAACTTTATCAACAGACTACAATAAACGATCTGGACTATGAAGACATATAATAATATCTATGACATGATTAGTACATTTCCCGATACATCTACAATTCTCGGAATTATTCTGAATAGTTATCTCTCATGATCACCTTAAATTGATGAGGATAGCTGGAATCTACATTGTTCTCTTCACTTAGATGGCAGCAAAACTTCCTTTTTTTAAAATCTCTTATGATGCATATATAATAATCTAAGCACAAGTTCTTCCCCTACCTCCGTTCAACTACGCTGACGTTTGTGATTTAGATACATCTGAGAATCATATCTGAATATCATCATCATGATACATCTGAGTTAGTAAGAAATTCGACTATATGTCTCAATATCGAACTCTATTAAAGTAACCTCCTACTATCCTACTCGCTTTCGCCAGAATGTGCATATCTTCCATACATCTTTTCTTTACAATATTTTAAATAATTCCTCTCCCTCTTATTTAGGTTAATATTTTCAAGCGACTCCATCCAGATCAAGACCGCTTCGGTCGTTTTTCTCATGTATATGTTTTTGTATAAGTTGATTGTACATATAATAAATAATTGAGTTTATAGGTATCAGAAGTAGATACATGCTTTACTGTAGATAACTCATTTAAAGTACGGCTTGAAATTCACTACCGGTATATTCCAGGCATTTTCCGGTACGTTTCAGTATTCCATAGAACTTCACGCCAGCATCCGGCAATAATTTTGTTTTGTCAAATTGGATTTGTACCCAGTTTGGCTTGATGAATATTATCGTCAGTCAATAATACAGTTATGTACAAAATCGGCAGCAAATGTTATCTATGAATATAATATAATAAATATGCCTACTATTAAATAAAATTGTAACTAAATTTTAACACTTGCATATTATTGTATAACGACAGATATATGTAGACAATAAAACAAAATTACTATGACTATTAGAAAAAAAAATCAGTATTTAAATCCCTTTGTGTTGCCAAATTCATTAGAAATATTGTGAATATACATATTTTTTTATTAATAAAAAATATATCTCTAACTAAAATGTCAAGTTTTTAACCTCAGCGGGTCTACTAGCTAGTCAACACTTGTACATAAATATATTTAAGATACAAAAAATATATAATTATTTCACTACAGAGCTGGAGTAATGTACTCCTGTTTAATGAGTTCTATTAAACTTATATGTATTTATATAACAAAGGCATATGAAATCCTTTTGAACAAACAAATTATTACATTACATAATATATTTGTTGTAGTATTTTATAGTTGCTTAATTAATTACATACAATTGAAACGGTAACAATAGATGTTTTAAGCAGCTGTACCATTTGCCCCACCATGTAATCAGTGGTTTGCTCCAACCACTCCGGCCTATATATTTTGTAGCATAAATTGTATGTATTTGTGAGTATATCTACCTATATCTACGGTACCGTAACTATATACCAATTTTCTGTCTAGTTCTCATGGGCTTTGCCTTCCAGTGAGATAATAATTAAATATTATCTCGATTGATAGCTCTGTGCTAATATCTGCATTTACTTGTTCTCACAATGTGTTGGAAACAACAGATCGCTCTGATTAGTTTGGATTGATTAATAAAGACCGCATCCTCGTTATCCATTCACGTTGCACTTTGAAACAGTATTGAATTAAATATTATACATTAAGAGTATTATTTAATGACACAAACACTACAAAGATTGTTCAAAGGATATATGATGTTAAAACGATTGAAAATCACACGTGGTATTAATCCCTCATATTTATTTAAATTTATGTTATTATATGTATATAAATATATATAGTCAAATATATGTTTGTATCCCTCTCAAAAAAATATTACGCACACTAGGGAATGTGATATTCGATATAGTTAAAGTATATGTGAAGGTACTCCACATTCCTATGTGGAAAATGAAATTTATATGTAGTATGTGTCAATGTCAAATATACAACAATCTCATGTTAAATAGTCACAACGAGTGGGTACTCTATGTAATATTAAAATGTGAAAAAAACGGATATATAATCATTATAAGTACTTTTTGTCTAAACGTTAATAAAGATTCAAGCTATGAAATACTTTCCAAATTCTTTCATTAGACAACGAAATTTAACATAACACAATTTTAAAAATACAAACTGCCAAAACTAAACAATTTTCAAAAACATCAACAAACTTCTCCTTTTGCTCTAACATTCGACGGACTGTCACACTTGAATTGGAAGCTTTACAGAAATATTTTAAACAAACCTTCTCCGAAATAGTTAATAATGTGGACATGTAAAGTAAATCTGATTTCAGACCAATTTTAAAATGCAAATGTTATTAGAGCGAAATCATTTAAAATCTTTAAGGTTTGGTGAACCAAACCTAATCTGATTTACCTATTCAAAAGGTAATATTAAGATTACCTACATTACATTGAAGTCAGTTATGGATACTTGAGCAAAAAAATATGACTGGATAATAAATTACTAATTCTGTAAATATGTAACTAGGTTTTTTAATGTTTTACAAAAGATGTATCGTATTTATGTATTTAATATATTAAATGTTTAAAAATAAAAATAACGATATTCAAACTAAAATGAATGTATTAATTTTGATTAACTTTCATGTAAAAACAAAGATCTTTATAAAATCCCTTTAAGGTAAAATATGCCTAATGTCACAATATTTAGTATTTATTTAGCCACATTAGATTCGACCGACCGTCCATTCTTCCACTCTTTCAACCATCCATTCATCCATTCATCTTGGTTCATCCACTGAAACATCAATAATACCAATTGTTACACTGTATTTAGTTGATAACATTAAAAGTCTTTCAGTCATTTTATCCGCCTGGATTAATCTAGGAACACAAAACCGCCGGTGCAGTTCGTTGTTCACACTGGTTTGTATTTCAAAGACAAAACCAACCACTGGTTTTAGCTGCGGTTATAAAATGTATGCTGATAATATTATAACGGAATTTGTACTAAATATCTATAATAATATTTTATAATATCATCATTACCTAAAACTTCGTTATAGTTTTATTTATACAATCATCTAGTTGTATTTGCCTATGCATAATTTTACACTAAATCAGGCGAAAAGACGTTATTCAATCAAAATGTTACCAAAAAATTTTATGTAACGTTCATAGACTTTCAGAGACATTTAAAATTGTTATTAAATAAAATATATATTATGTGGTTAGCAAGTATAAATAACTTACCTTGAATTAATTCAAAGATCTAATTTCACTATTATGTTTCTAATAATTTATTTAGGAAGACCCACTTACACGCAAATAAAACTTTAATTTAGATTACGTAATTATTATTTTTTATTAGTAAATAAATGTAAAAACGATTGATTAAGTGATAGGTTTATGAGATTCAATTTATACTACTTTAAATATTACTTCAAGCTATTATCTAAAAGTTATTCGTATATCCCTCGGAAACAGGTTTTTCTATATTAATATGTTTATTTTCGAGATCGTGGGAAAAAATGCCATTTACTTAAAGTTGTGAAATGATTCAGAATATTGGCAATTTAGGTATTAATTAAAATATCTACTTTTAATATTCAGTCCGCATCCGCGTCACTATAATGTCATTACGGTAAGTTATATAAGTGGGATTCGTATTAGAACCTCATTTAGCTTATCTGATTATATAAACTAATGGACTCCTTTTATTCAGTTTACATTACTAATACAAAATAGGGTTTTTTTAATATATCCAGCCATCATTTAAAACTGATATATTCCGGTACAGAGCAGATTATTATTTAACAAAGGTTTTGTAATTTGACGAAACTGTTTATAATTGCTTTGTTAAAAGTAGCTTGACAACAGCTTAATTGTAGGTAAAATTTGACATTAGTTAAAGCGCTCGAAAACCTATTAGGGTTTATTATTAGGGTGTTCTTGTTTTGATATGTTTGATATGTCTTCAGAAAATTATACATTAGCTCTCTTCACGATATGGTTTAATTGTACTGGTTTGAAACTAGATAAATTATTAGTTACTGGTAATATTATTACATGACTATATAATTATATGATTATATGACTTTGTATAATTGAATAGTAATAGTAATCATTTTACTATTTAAATCATCGTAATTAGTTTACTTTTATAAATAACAAGGGAATATTATCCAGTAACTTTGCTCTTTTGTTAATCGATTATCATTAAGAGTAGTTAAAAATATATATTTTTTTAAAGAAAACAAAATCGAAGACTATCCCTTCATCCATCCACCCATCCGTCCGTCATCCGTTAGATATTTAATTATAATAATATAATATCATCCTTATTTTTCATTTTCAAAATATCTTTAATACTTTTTTAATTTACCACACGAACTGAAGAACTGATATAACACATGCTTTGTAGAGGTTCCTAACAATGAGTAATGGTTCTAAAATGCATATAAAGCTGCCTTTGTCAGTCAATATATGTTTAGTAAAACTAATTTATTATCATAATTTAAGTATATTTATTATGTCTTAAGAAAAAAATATGCTTAGTTTAATTTGTGTGCTTGCTTTTCCAGCTACATGGATGTGTTACATTCTTTGTGTTTCCTTTTTGATTTAGTTTGCAAACTATGCTAAATATGCTTTCATGATAGCAAGCATTAATTCTATAATTTATTAAAAAATCGAACGGTTCCTAGAACAGTATCGAAGTGTGTATTGTGGATTTTATGTTTTTTCCATATTTTATTAATAATTTGTAATCTATATCTTGGATACATTATTTATATGTATTTTTTATATTTTTTTGGAAATTAATAATCCAATACTTTGGTTTGTCCCATTTAGGAGCACATATTTCAGCGACTCTCATTATTACCTTTATTATTAACTCGAACTCGAACATTATTACCTTTTGCTTCTTAGGTTAATTATGTTAAATTTATATCTACAAATACACTTATTACAAAAAATTTATGAAATACATGAAAAAAAAATTAATGCTAAGACAGGCTATATTTTATGTGTAAGAATAAGCACAATTTTACCACTCAAAATATTTTGAGTGGTAAAATTGTGCTTACACTAATTGTGACGTATATAAAACCATTTGTCCTATTTTTTCGTTGTTATCTGTTAAACTAAAACAATACAATGACGCGTTTTGAAATAACATGCCGAAGTTAAAAATGAAACAACAGAACTCGGATTGTCAGTTACTGAGACTGTAATATTCGAATAGAAGCTTTGCTGTTGTTTCAGTTATTGTTATGAATAGAACTCTATTCTCTTTTCTTCTACACTTTTATTTTTTGATAATGTCAAATAAATAAAATCTTAAAACATATGAGTTGTAAGTTTTAATTTAGGAACATAATATCTGTCAAATACCGCTTTTATATACTAGACTATTGGACGTAAAATAATTCGTTTTTTTTTAGTTTAAAAGTTGTCTTTGTTAGCGCCTGTGATTGAAACTCATGGAATAAAACCAAACATTTTCACAATATGAGCAATGCTCTTTAAAACCTTCTTGCTATTATAACGAGCACAAATTATCGGTCCAATTTATTATATAAAATTATGTAATGCATTTTTAGGGAACTTACTTTCTCTATTTTTACTAAAGTAAAAATCTGAATAGCTATGACAAGTTGCTAGACCGAGGTCTGCTTTTGAAATATCATTCTGTGCTTTAGATTCTTTTTGCCTAATTCTGATATGATATGTCCATAGTGGATAATAATAAGGGTCGTGGATACGGTTTTACTTGAATATTAATTTATATATATTTTTTATTAAATCAATCCGAGTAAAGCGTGATTTAAAAGAATTCTTTAAAATATCTAAGTTATATAACTTTTACGGTCCAATATGAAATACCAATTAAATCAATTTCCTCGTTAAGATGAAGCTTTGATATTAGATGGTGTCTTAACAAAGTGAGTGATCGAGATCCAATCACACGTTACCATTATTTTTACTGAACTAATCCGCTGCCAAGATTGCCCGACCTATATTCAACGGTTCCCAGGAAGATTTAAAATTAATTAAGGTCTATATGAACCACAGATTATAAATAACGAAACTACCGCAATGAAAGAAAATACACTATTATGAAGAAGGTTCGAATACAACCCTGTAATCATCGTATTTATCTTATGTGGGTTTTGTGACGTCATGTCACACAACACATGACAACATGTCAACACATGTTTAAAATATAGGTAAATTTAAATGCTTGCTTAATAGATAAAGAATAAATAGAAAATGACAAAAAGTCCTGACATGATATGGCACACTGACTATTCTATTCTGTGGCACAGACCCTTACACGGTCAACATCCACCTGCCAATTACGAAGTGATGAAGAATGGCCGCCTCTACAGACCCTGTACATAAGACGATAACTAAATAGTGTAGCAACTAGAAACAATAAATACTACATTTACTGACTATACCAGTACTGACATAAAAATTTGTTCAAAGTTTATTTCAGTTTCAAAACTTTCTTGCATATTATTTTCTTCTAAAATGTCGTCTTTAAATTTACATATCTACTCTTTTAAACATTTCTCAAGGGTGGATTAACATATTCTCTCGAAGCTTCTAGTCAAGTAAGCTAGTGCATCGAGGTTACTTGTCAATTGATATTTAAATGAAATACAGTGAATTTACTTATTCCTATAAATCGTATTTGGTTCAAAAACAGTTTTATATATTTTTAGTAGCGGTGTAATGCTGATGCGATAAAGTTTCATTATAATTTATAATAAAGAGTAAATATTTGTTTAAAGTTCTCCGTTTATAGAATTATAAATTTAATCTATTTGAAGGTAAATCCTATAGTCCTTACTGATTATGTCACATTCGGCTGGCTCAGTGTCATAATGCCACCATCTCACAATCGATACCCACTTAGTGATCTATTGTCAAAGGGTGGTATTATCCCAATCAAGTCAACTCTTAAATTAGCTACAACAATCAATCAGATTGTTACCACTGATGACAATCAACCAGAATGAACCTTTATACTTATCATTAGATGTACGATTAACTACCATCAACTATCATCATCTTACGATGACACAGTCAGAAACCGTGAAAATAAAAATCTGATATTTTTATTTTACAAAAATATTCGACCTTTAATATTATATCATATTTTTCCAAATAGATTTAACATCTAAACACTTTTAGCTAAAATTGGTTGAAATTTTAATTCACGATCTTTTAAGCGTTCACTTTTATTTTTATCAGGAATATACAATTTGCATTTGCAGTTTAAATATATTTTAATAGTATCAAACAGAAATATTCAGAACTAAATGTTTTTCAACTTTCCATTCTGAAACGACTATAATAAGTTGAACAAATGAAAATACACCTTTACTAATAGAATATTATTGTATACTTATAGAATAATCATTTTTAAAGCAAAATTAAAGACTCCAATACTAGTTTAGGGAAATTATAATTCATTCGTCAGCTTATATAAATTCCATGAGGGCTCGTATTAAAAAGTGTCACACGCTTATTTTGTTACCGTGATTGACGGTCACATGTAATTAAATTTTCATCTTTGCTGACAGGCTTTGCTTTTGCATGTTCGTAGCACAATTGGAGAAATACCATCTGATCCACTCGACTTCTAACCGTCCAAGGAAAAGAGAAATATGCGGATGATTCCCCAAATTGACAACATGATTGAACTCTAGCAATTTGCCCTTTGAAGAATCTGGAGGCACAATTACATTTTAATTAAAATTTTATAACACTGCCATCTACTGGAAACTTATAGAACTTATTTAAAAAATCACGAATTTGTCATAAATAAATTAACATTGTTAATTGAGATAAAAACTTCCCCATTTTTGTAGTTGCACCAAACAAATGATATCTTAAAATTTTCATAAAAAACAATTCAATCGTTTCAAAGATTAATTCAAACAAGCTTTGCGACACCGGATTTTTATCTATATAAAGATATTTCTAGGGTTTATACATCGTGTTTAATTTTTTGCACAATGTATTTTAATTTAAAAATAAAATTTTTATTTATATATTTATATTAATTTTCATGTAATCAGTATGTTGTTAAATTATTATCAATTGTTTTGTTGTTTACTATTTCATTCTTATAACTGAACCTTCTATAAGTCTGCAATATCTAAACGATGAAATATATCTAACGAAATTAGTTCTGAAAAAATGTTTATTATAATATCCATTATGTTTTAGAAATTGATATAAATAATAATAAGTTATTGCTTAATTACAAATTACAAATAACGCACAGCGCGCATAATCATTATTTAATATTTTAGTTTTCTTGACCGTAGTTTCAAATATACTTACTTTTCTGGAGCACCTCCCAATTATTATTGAGAAACTTCCCGTCAGTGTATTAAATATTACAAACAATTCTGTTTGCCATTCCCCTCCAACACTGTTATGTTTAATAATTTTTATACGTTTTTTCACTGACGGGACAACCGGCTAAGGTTTTAAGAAGATATGTCTTTCACTTTATTTCCTTGATAGAGAAAAATTAAAAACTCTCTGTAATCCAAAATTCCACTCTTTCTGTACCCCATTTGAATACTGGACAGATGTATTGATTGCATGTGCTGTAATATCGAAAACAATACATATTTAGACACCTTAATATAAATACGGTATCAATAACAAACATATTATAAAAAAAAACCAATAGAGCAATAAATAAATGTTCTTAACAACAAAATGGTAATATAAAAAGCAAGAAGCCACAAGAAGTCCTTTGAGATATCATGCAATAGGTGACATTATTAATGGTCAGAGCAACAAAATGGATTGCATTCAAAAAGACACGAGAAACCATTCACATTTTTTAAGCATTCTAACTTAAATAGATTGTATTAAAATATATTATATCCCAAGGTCTTTTGAAATATTGTTATTATAATTGTAGTTACATTCCTATCCTTTTTTTTTTCAGAATTTATTTACTTAGTATAATTGCTTACAATAATATAAAAAGAATATAGACTAACAAAAAGATATATTTAAACTTCTGGGAAAACTACACAAATAAGTAACTTTTAAAAACAAGATCGAAAAAGTTTATTTTCTCATGATGATCAGATGCTATTACTTATAAGACTTAATAAGATAGGAGCTGAAAAACATGATTTTAACCTTCTAACTAATACTTGTATTCTACATTTTTAATTTACCATTTACACACAGTTTAACATTACACGAGGTAATGCTACTATTAAACTACTATTGAGTTAGTTTTTTAAACCAAAACTATAACTTTAATACAAATTATAAACTGAATATGAAACATCTAATAAACTAAGATAAGCAGCTGATGAAGACACAACTAAATCCTAATGTATGGGTATGATAAGTATTGATGAGTTAGTGTGCGGCGGTGATGACTTGTCATCAGTAATCCACATGCTCGATTGCCTTCCTCTTACACAAAAAACTATGTTTACTTATTTCAGAACTGCCAAAAGGGGTAAAAAAAACATAAGAGAATGATGTAAAAGAAATAATTACATATATTTACTTACTTTTTTTATACTCTTTCTTTATATTTATATTGAGAAAAAATATTTGTGAATTTTTTTATATTATCCCACAGAGAAGCCCGTCTAAATGTCCTGAATCCCCATGGAGAATGGATTTGCAGTCACACGTGCACGGGGACTTCAACTATCCTTGGACTTTAAAATGCGAACACAACCCAGCGACCTGAAGCTTGCCTCTGCCTATTTTAACAAACAATGAAATATTTGACTTTTATTGTAATTAGTTTCCTAATTAATCGATTGTACAGTATTAATAGTAACTCTTTGTTGGTCGTATAGTGATAAAAAGTTTATGTTTTTTTTAATAATCAACAATAATGTAAGGTGCCTGATGTGCTTTCAGAGTATTCAAAGAAGTAATATATCTCTCCCATAAGTTTAGTCTATCACTATCTATTTGATTCTCATTCTCCTGTCTGCTCTGTCATTGTCTAATGTACGTCTGATGTCAGTATAGGTAACCTTGCCAAAATCCAGTAAGGGTATTAGGTTAATCCTTTTGCTATCAGAAGTAGGTACTTGCTTGACTGTACAAAACTCTTTTAAACTACATGATATGTCTTGAAATATACGGTATATGAAGGAAGGAAGAATATATTCCAGGAACAACATCATAAGCAAATTTAGTTTGAAAAACAAACTTATTGCTAGATAGGTTTGTTTTCGACAGCAAACGTTATTTTATGCAGAAAAACATTGTAGTGAATGTGCCTAATGTTCAAAAAGTGTAAATAAAAGCTGAATTATTCTAATGAGTTTCGTACGCTTTTGCATAGTGGCTTCATACATTTTTGTACGTACATTTTTTTTTGTTAAACAGATATGTGTAGACAACGCTAATACATTACTGTGACTAGGTTATTACTAGGTCACGCAAGCGGGGTCGTGAGCTGAGCTAGCTTTTGCTCTGTGCACTGCAGGCTATTTACTACAATGTTCTAGCTTAATCCTTAGTTTTTTCTGTAATTTGAAAACTTACCATTCTTTTAGTGTGCTTCGAGCTCAATGTGAACTGCATTCTGACGAATTTATAGTCAGTTCTGCTATGTATGAGAGGAGTTACAAACTTTCTTAGATTTCAATCCCCTCGTAACTTGTGCATCGAGCAGGCACGCGCTCGTGAGTCACTAATCGAACTAAATTAGTTCTGTTAATTGGTCAAGATTTAATAAATTAAGTAAATTATCCAAAATTTTTCACAGTCATAAAGCAATGGGGCAGCAAACACCATACCGAGTATCGAAACTGTGGTATGAATCCTAAACTGAATTAGTAAATTAATTTAGAATTGAAAAGAAAATTGAATTTAGAATTACGATTTAAAAAAATAAATATATGCTTAGCGCCTTACGCTCGCAATCGTTGTGGCGAGTTTCGTTAACGTAACACACAGAGAGTTCGCATTTTTTGCGATCTGACCAGTAAAGAGCTTCGCTTCGCTCAGCTCAACAATAAAAATGATTTACAATGTTTAAATTCCTTTGTTTGTCAAATCCAACAAAATAGATTGCATTCACAAAGAGACGAATAAAATAACAGCGACAAGAAAATCATAAAGACATCCCGTTCACGTTCTTTAAGCATTTTAATGTGAATAAAAAAATATTATATTCCAAGACATATTTTTATTTTAATTGTAGTTACAGTACTATCTTTTTATCCAGTATTTCTTAACTTTGAATAGTATATAGATATATTAACATGAAATCGTCAGTCTATATCCCTTTCTCTAATTATGTTTTAACTAAAAATATATATTTGTTCATCCCTGAAATCTTCACAAATATATAATTTTCAAAAACAATATTAATAAAAGACTATTTTCTCTTTACTTATATGATAAAATGAGTTATGTGCTAAATAACAAGATTTTAAACTCCTAACTCAATGTTGTTTCCTACATTTTTAGATTTAAATTGACTCACGAAAGTTTAACGTTACACGAGGTAATGCTGTTGGTACTACTGAAATAGAAGTTCAGTAGTACCAACAGCATTTAGGACGGAGTTTGTTTATGAAACCAAATTTGAAAATTTTATACAGATATTATATTTTTCTCCCATACTATTTAAATTAAGTTTTTGGTGTTTCTTTCGGCTCACAACTTCATCCACAACTCATTACAAATTCCGCTTTGGTCCATAACTTATGAACAGAAGGTTCTAAAATAAATCCTAGTGTTTAAAAGGGAAAAAAGTATTACAACCAAAAATATTTTTATTCATTTATATATTTAATTGAAGATCGTTTATCATGCGGGTAATGTGTAAATATTCAGACAGTGCTATAAACCAACAATAAACATTATTTGATAAAACCATCTTCGAGTTGCACAACCAACTGTTATGGGGCGGAATAAAGACCTTAAATTGGCCATACAAATAGACGCAGTGAAGCTTTTTCTGAATAAAACTTTAAATAGACTTTACTGTTTCTATTTTTACACTAAATAAAGCACATATATGTGAGTTTTGAAATGTATATCTTTTCTATAATGTAAGAAATACTATGGTTACTTATTTAAAGATCAACCAAACGACGTAGAACAGATTCAAGAATGAAATGTATAATAAATATCGACACTGTCTGATGTAAGTGAAATCTCTGCCTTTATTTTGACTACACACCGATATTCACAATAATATATATCAATTTATTAAAGATTTGAGAAGTTATTTAAATAATATTTATAATTTACCCTACATACTAATACTAACTGTTATAGATTATCATAATTAAACGGACTAAAAATTTTGGATTTACAACAAAAGAAAAATGTAATAATTATTATAACAAAAGAAAAATGTAATAATTATTACAACAAAATAAAAATGTAACAATTTTATATCTGTTTTTTGTATATTGAAATAAACAAAAAGTAATAGTTTTATTTCTTCTAAATTTAATCTAAATTTGATTAAATGTTATTTCTTGTTATCGTATCGGATGGGTGTTATAAACTATAACAACTATAAATTCAACTCAACGTGTTATTTGATCAGCTTTGAAGGATTACAGACTCCGATATCAATCAGCTCTGGTAAACTATTAAACTAAACTGGGCATCAATCGATTTTATGTCGACATTTATATATATATTGTATATATTAATATATCTAATACTTACTATATAATTATAATATAAGTGTGACTTTGGACCAACTTTGTTTATTGGATTAATTAAAAATATATTTGTTCTATTACTATTATTATTATTATTATTTTATGTCACAAAAAAGTCATATTAATATCCTGAATATCATCGTGGGGTATGGGTTTGCAGTCACACCTGCACCGGAGACTTCGACTGTCCTCGGATCCTCAAGTGCTGTCCGAATAGATGTGGAGACCTAACCTGCCCTCGTCCAGAAAGCTTGCCGATGCCAAATTAGGTGAACAATGAAACATTTGACTTTAATTTGAATTAGATTCCTAATTAATAAACTGTTTTGGATTAGGAATATTTATGTTTAACTGAGTATTGATCGTAGAGTTTAATTAAAAGAAAAATGAATAGTTATTTATATCCCTTTTTCAAAATCTACCAGAAACTCTTGTTAATCAATAACTGCATTGAGTTTCTGTATCGACACCTATCAGTCATAGGTAACTCGTTTACACTAGGACTTGAAAAGTACCAACGACATATTCCAGTTACTTTTCGTTGTTCCATGGAACTTCACGACAGTATCTCGAATTAATTTTATCGAAGTGAATTTGTTCGAGGTTTTTCATTATTATACAGATATAGACATAACCGACAGCAAACACTATTAATGAAGATAAATATTATAATGAATGGGTCTACTGTTTAATAAAATTGTTAATTAAAGCTAAATTACGCGGAAATGTTTGGTATTCTTAAGCGGAGTGGCTTCATAAATAGTTCTTTCATGTTTCGTAAAACGGCAGGTTCGTGTTGATGATACTCGTACATTACTGTGATTACAAGAAAAAACGTTTTGCAATAATTAAATTCCTTTGTGTGTCCAAATATAATTACATGTTTAGGGTAATTAATAATTTTAACAACAGCGTTAGTAGGTTAAAATATTTTTGAACATATATACATATATATGTATAAGTTTATTTAATTATATGTGAGTACGACTTTTTCTGTGGTGTGCGTGTCGTCGCGGTATTAAGGTAATTATTATGACTGCTATAAAATATGTTTTAGAATGTTCACATTACTTCATGACATAGTATACATTTTTAGTTGTTTTTATAATAAATCGTGTGACTGTATTTGTAACACAATATCTTTTGGATTTGTATTATATTTGGTTTCAGTGATTATTAACAATGAGCATAAAATGAACCGCCCAGACATCTGAAAATAATACACGAAATTTTGTGTACGTTTTATTTACTTTAATTATAAATGTGTTATCCTCAAATTACATCAATTATAATCGTAAATATTTCTTACATCTATTGTTACGTAATTTTTTATTACCTCACTTGTATTATCTTGAATATTGGTAAATTTATATAATAGATGGATAATCAACTTATAAGAAATTAATATATCTTCACATCATTACCTTTATTCTCATCCTTACTCTCATCCTCATCCTCATCTTCATCCTCTTCTTCGTCTTCATCCTCATCCTCCCCGACATTGCACCGAATCTTATTGAAAGGACCATTCTTGATACACTTGTGCCTATTTTTTGATAACTTTTTCACAAAAATATGACTAGGTCACTCCTTTATGACTAACACACCACCACACCATTACTGAAGTCGGATTATGTATACTTTGTACTCTATTGACTAATTGGGAAGCTTCTGTACTAGAGCTTTCAGTATATATTGTAATTTTGTTTGTTAAAATATTGCTCTGTTGTAATTTTTTATCATCAGTAAATAATATTTTTCTGTGACCTCCCTATGTGTTTCGCTTAAGTAGTTGTTTTGATTTTACTACTCTTTATTAAATTGTCAGTTAAGAAATGACCAGTGCGTCTCTCATAAGCAAGTTTAAAGTCATCTTTTAAAATATACGTCATGGTTCTAGATGATATCTTCATTTCCGGAGAAAAAAAATTCTTAGAATTCTTTTCCCGAGTGCTTTAGTTGCCTTTTCAATACGAACACTACGTGTACAGTCATATCTTTTTCTGTCATAAACTATTTAGGTATTATTGTACCTATCAATAGTCCAGTACATAAACATTTGACTAATACCAGAGGATTTTAAAATTGTACCTACTTCAGTTATCAGTATGAGAATGGTGCACATCTTAACAATGATATGCAAATACCTTACGGGTTACATGTTATTGAAATTATTTAATCTAAATTCCATTATTTAATTCCTTTTAAACCTAATTGATTCAAATTAATTTATGGTTTTTGCTGATATATATTTATGTCAACTATAATGAGTACAACTCGATAAATCTGAGTGTTCAATGGTCACGAACAACTAACATATAATTCTATACCACGAAAGGTTTAAATTAATTTCTGTATGTTCTTCATAAATTCTCATAACCAAAACAGTAAGCAGCAATGCACTTTGATGTCTACATCAAACGTCATTAAAGTTCTAAGGCATTTTTCTAATAATGTTTCGGATTTTTTAATGAATTCTCAATGAACTGAAAATGTATAAGTTTACAGGATATTTTTTATCTGCATAATAGTCTATATAATTATCCACCCTCTGCATAGTGCAAATCGGCAGTAATAATACAAATAAGATAATACGTGTACCCTAGGCAACAACCCGACATTTCCACATGTTCAATGTATCCGGATTAAAATGCAATATTTAAGCATTAAATATTATTTTAATCAATAAATGTGTGACAAGCAAAGAATTGTATTTCAATAGAAGCGGTTCAGAGAAAATTTAAAAATTTCAGAATAAAAACAAATTAATTGACTGCAAAACTGTTTAACAAAAGGTTCGATTTTACGAAAATTTTTTTATCGTTTGTTCTCTGAATGCTTGTAAAAGGTGGATTTAACATTGATTACAAAAACTATCGATTTTTGTTTTGGTACTTTCCTTTCAGAACATAAAAATCGTTCCTTTGTTATTTTCTGACGCATTTATATTTAATACAGTCATTGAAATGAAACTGAACTTTGAATTGCGCTTTTAACTTTGTCCGTATTATTCCGAGTCCGAGTCCGAGTAGAATTGTTGTTGCTTTTAAAGCCGAGCGTATACGATTTAGTTTTACGATCATAATCTTAAACAAACTGTGAAATTCCTTATAAATGTGTGTTCTTAGTTTTAGAATGGCTTCGTTTAATTATACTTCTTTGAAAAAAACTTGTTACTAATTAAAAATATTCACGACAAAGAGCTATTAAATTTAATTTAATATTCTTATTAGCATTTGTACTTTATATAATTTGTAACCAGATTAAAACTTTATTGCTGTTTGTATATTATTACTTGTTTAAACTATGTGTTGGATTTTTGCAAATCTCTTTAAACTAACAACAATAAAACCATAAATGGAAGATATCATAAGTGATAAAATAAAAATTTGTTCACATACTGTGTTTTTATCTGTAATATATTATATATTAATATTTACTTATTAGAAAACTGTTTATTAATATCCTATCGTGAAGTGTACGGCAGTAAATTTATATGATAGCAAGAAATTTCTTTATCGTATTTATATATATATATAAATATGGTTGTATTTTGTGTAACCAAACTTTAAATTAAATAAGTTTCATTAATAAATGCTAATGAACTGTTTTATAGTTATAGAAAGTATCGTTAACCAAACATATCAGTTATAAAGTATTAAGATTAATGTTCTTGACTGAAGGAATGCCGTATTCGTTTGCAAACAATTTTTTCTGAAAGTACTGGATCAAATTCAATACAAAATCAGTAAATATCAGACTACTCCCAAATTTAGAAAAATACATATAACTACTATAACTACATATTGTAAAGTATAAAGTATATTAATTTCTATTAGTCATCTCAGTCAGTCAGTCTCTCATAAAATTTTAACGACGTAACTATCGTCAAGGGACGTGATAACAGTAAAATACTTATCAGTTCAGTCATTGCTGCAGTAGCCGCGCTGAGTTAAATATTTAAAGTTTACGTATTTTTATCGTGATAACGTAGGGCTTTAGTCTTAATAAACAAAGAGTCGTCAAGTTTTCTTTTACAAAATATTGAATTGATGTATTTTTATAATTATAAAGATATTATGTTTTTAAACCAAATAATATGTTTTTAAAATTCAATTGTGGCCAAAAACTCTAGTATACATTGACTTTACTTAAATTTATTAGGACACAATTTCTAAATGTTTAAAATAATAAAATAAGTTATATATATATATCACTCTGTATAATAAATTTCAATTAATTAAAAATAAAATATAAATATAAACTTTTTCTCCTAAATTAATTAAATTAACTTTATAATATTTATTCCAATACACAGCTTCATCTAAAACTCATTACGAGTTTAGATTTTATTCCATAAATTACGAATAATAGTATTTGAAAAAATATATAAACAGTCTCGTACTACTAATATGTGGAATGAACTTCCTTCGGTGTTATTTCTGCATCACTACGACATGGGTACCTTCAAAAATGCGTGTAATCCCACCTTCATGGCCAACAATACTCTTACAATTCCCCGAATGATGCAAGAGTTCATGGGCGGCGGTGATCACTTCACATCAGTGACCCACACGTTCGTTGTCACTCTTCTAGCTTAATAAAATATATATACAACTGTTATGGAGCGTAATAAAGAGCTTAAATGGGTTGTATAAATAAATTCAGTGAATCAATGTCTGAAATATATATATATATATGCAGTGTAATAAAAATATGTAATTTTTTTTATTGTTATAATTTTTAACTTGTTTTTAGTAAGATTAATAACAATATATGTTTGATAGGAATGTAATGCATAAAATAGAGTAGAGTGTATGCAGTATTGTTATTGTCTAATATGAGTTCTGTAGTAACTATATGTAAGTTTGATTAAACGTTATTTCTTGTTATCGTGTCGGAGGGGTGTTAAACCGCTATTAATATAACTCAACGTGTTATTTAATCAGCTTTGAAGGATTACAGGATCTATCAGTTTTGGTGAACCCTTAGGTTAAAATGACAACAGTCGATATTGTGTCAACGTGAAGCTATTTTATATGTAAAATATATTTAATGAATAGTAAAAAAATATAATATAAGTATTAATTTGAACCAACTCTTTAAATTTGTACTTGGAAAAAATATAATTGTTAAAAATATTATTTTACCTTAAATAAATTACGGAAATATACGTAGAGTGTGTATTTGCAGTTTCATGTGCAACGGAAACTTAAACTGTTTTCGGACTCTCAAATACTGTTTGAACAGATGTGGAGTCCTAACCTGCTAGCAACTTAAAAGCTTACCTCTATCTAATTAGAAGAATAATAAATTTGATTTTTATTATAATTAGATTAATTACTAATGAATTGTATCGTGTTAGAAATATTTGTATAGACACTTATTATTGGTCGTACAGTAATTAAAATAAAAATTAATATTTATTATAACTATTTTATCTGTTCAAATTTAAGTTTTTAATATAATTAATAATAAAGTAAGGTGCCTTTTATTCTTGAAAAGTATGTAACGGAAAATATATGCATCCCACAATGTTAGTCTATCACTATCTATTTCCAATCTATTTGTTTTGATACTAATTCTCCTGTCTGCTTTAGCCCTATAAGATAATAACAATGTCTATTTGTATGTCTAATTTAATAGTCCTTTCCTAAAGTCAACCAGTAACGACATTAAATCGACCCTTTTGTTGACCAATAGACACTTGTAGTTTATGGTAAGTATCACCAGCTATCAAACGTAGGTACTTGCTTTACTGTGCATAACTCGTTTATATTGCGTGCCTGCCATATTTTAGGTTTTAGGTATCTTTCAGTATTCCGTAGAATGCACAGCAGTCTCTTGCAATAATTTTGTTTTTTCAACTGAATTTTTAACTAGATTTGCAATATTATCATCAGTCAACAATACAGATATCATAAGTCATATAGACAAAATCAAGGGCAAAAGCTACTTATGAAAACAATATAACTAATGTTTTTAAATTGATAAATAAAATAAGAGATTTTGATACATAAATATTTTTAGATGAAAATAATTTTGGTCTGGTAAGTTTGGTTTTAGACATTTTTGCAAAATTCTATTAATTTTGTTAGAGTTGGATATTTAACCGGATGATAATTATTACGATGTTAACTGTTATATTACTTCCTATAGTACATAATTTTGAAGATAAGAAATAAAAGTAAAATGTGTCCAGCGCTTTTGGTATATGGATCTCAAAATAAATAAGATACATTTTCACTACATATATACAGTAACATGCTTTACTCACGGCAGATAAATCGGAATTTCCCCGAATAGTTTCCTAACCATTCGGATACTTATTTATGAGCTCAGTGCATGACGGAACCGTGTCGTATCTGGCGTAACTATCATCATGGGTTACGAAATTTTTGATTCGAAATATTTATTATGGTATTAATATATTTATGTGGGTGATTTATGGGGTGAGAACATTGTTTTAACGAATATATTATTACGAAATTAGGTTCGAATATATTTTGAGATTATCTTATTGAATAAGCTTTTAAGACATATTTTTATTCCGTGTATATATTTAACGATTCCCAGATTTAAGACAAAGAACATCAAAGAATTCTTAGTTAAAATTTGTTTTAAATAACATCCATTGTAAATGAACTCTGTCAAAGTGTTTTTGTGATAAAAAGACAGCAAAACGAAAAACAAGCGTAAAATAATAGACAAAGCTTTTCAAGATTAGTACAAACCGGAAATGAAAGATACTAATGAATTAAATTTCTTCAGTCTTCGTTCTTAGAAATGTTTAGTCATGGTAAAAATTGTCTGTAAAATGTTTAAAGAAAAGTAAAATGACTTGTTATTTTTTTATCAAAACTAGTACCGACATCAAAGCTCAGTTGGTAGAACAACAAGAGGGCCACCTAAAGGTTTCAGTTTGGAGTCCTACCTACCTACCTAATAATAAAAAAGACAAGATAGATACAATTAAAATATTTCTAGGTAAGATTCTAGCCTCAGCGTGTCCGTCCATACATTAACGACCTGTCAATTGGGACTTTTGGGACATAAATATATTTTAAAACAAAAAAAATCGTTCTTTTGTTCTTTTCTGGTACATAACGTTTCTATGTAATACAGTCATTGCAGTAAAACTGAACTTTGAATTGCGCTTTTAAGTTTGTATGTATTTTTTACCTTCCGAGTAAAATGTTCTTATGAAAATGTTATGAAAATGTTTTGAATCATAAAAAAAATAAAAAAAATAAATTATAGCATATATATATATAGTTTTCAGATTATATTATTTTTTTCTAAACCCTAATAAACATTCAAACGATGAAATAGTCTGGAATATCTTTAATTGGACATGTTAATATATTAAATTTAACGTAACACAATTTTTAATAAATCAAACTGCCAAAACCAAACCAATTTTGGAAACCCTGAAAAAACTTCTCAATTGGTTCTAACATACCATTATAAAAGTACATTCGAGGGCCTGCCTCACTTGAATTGGAAGCTTTTCGGAAATGCTTTAAACCAACCTACTCCGAAGTGGCTGATTGGATGAACATCTAAAGTAAATCTAACTTCCGAGCCTTTTTAAATACAAATATTAGTAAAGTACCTTCAAGTACGCGTATTTGGTTTTGGTAAACTGAATCTGATTTTCCTCTACAAAAGGCTATATTAAGATACTTACTAAAAAGAGTTATGAATGGATTATACTTATATTATAATTTAATATCATAATCAGACATATGATAGTTGGTTGTTGAATTCTTAAATAGCTACTCGAGGATGTTCTTGAACACGTTTTATATGCCAGCTAACTATTTCGCATGTAAGTATTCATATCACAGGTTACAGGAACCACTATATACATTTTTATTTTTATTATTTTATTTATTTCTTGGAACATTAAAAAGGGGCGTTTTTATGAACTTAATTATCAAAAATTAATTAAACTAATTGCTATGGCTAAATTAAATTGTCTCATTGGGAACAACTTACGATTTTCGCGGAATTGTAATAGTGTACAAAAATTAGTAAAGTCTTAACAATATGATATTTATTGTACACACATAATTATCTATAACGGACAGTACCTTTATTTTTAATCTGTGATACATAGACGTGTTGACCTCAGTAAATATTTAATTTACCTGCAAACGGGCGTAAGTTTTTAATCTTTAAATCGTATTAGTTGTGTAAAAATAATGATAACCCTTGAATGAATGTCGGTCACCGGCTTCGTGCTTCTCCATGAATAGTTTTTCAATTAATTATAGTTGTAGTATTAACTACTATATATATGAACTAAACAATTTTTTGTTCTTAGGAAATACAAAAAAAAAATAAGATAACAAAATGTCTTATTTTATGAATTATAGATAATAAGAGTATATGCCTTTTGTTTGATATTGTTAGCTAATGGAGGATATTATATACAAATGTGGTCTTAACAAAGGAGATTTTCAACTGTGTTTAACGATTCATTATTGTGAGATTTAATGAGATCGTCTTATCTAATGACTTGTCTTATGCAGGATAAGTCTTTTTGTACCATGAGTATCATGATTTTTTTAAAATAAATTATGCCTATAAATCTTTTTTGTACCTTGTAATGCCTTGGATTTTTGCAAATATATATATATTATATTATAAAAGTTGTTTTGTTGCATGTTGTGAAAATGTTTGCCCTAATTGCTCTTACTACGAGTTTTAACCGCAACGCTCACAAACAAAAGTTAAAGAAATGAAATAAATTAGTTTAGCCTAGTTAATATTATACTTAGTAATACTAAGTTGATATTAAATACTGCCATGTTTGTTATTTTAACTTAAACACAATATAATTTTAATTGTTACTTGAGGACAAAAATTTGTTGATTTCATACAAATCTTACTTGACATTCATATATAGAATTATTGTTATATTAGCAAAACCAAACTACATTTACTTAAAAGTTTTTTTTACAATAGTAGCATCTTCTATTCGAATATTAAAGTATGATAACAATGACTGACAAGCCGATGTGTGTACCATAGTTCCAATTTAAATGTAATTTTACGAACATATGTGTTATCATAATTAAATAAATTATTTAAAATATTGTTGAATTATGATTATTTATAATTAAGCTTTTTTTTTAAAAGTAACGTTTTTTTATGTCTTATAAAATAATTAATTAATATCACAATAACATTAGTCACGTTAGGTTCGATCAACCCATCATAAATTCCATCCATCCATCTATTCTTCCAATTAACCAACCAATCATACAACCATGCTTCTATCTCTGTCCAACCACTAAAAAAATTAATTGTTACACTGCATTTAGTTGATAACATTGAAAGCCTTTCAGCCTATTTTACCCGCATCTAGAAACACAAAACCGCCAATTTAGATGTCGAGAGGACACGCGTTGCTGTTAGCTGTTGACACTGATTTGTATTTCAAAGGCAAAAACAACCACTGGTTTTAGCTGCGGTTTTAAAATATAATGTGGATAATATATAATGAAATTTGCATTCCGTATTATAATATAATTATATGTTATAATATCATCACTTAAAACTTTGTCAAAATATATAGTTCTAGTTTAATTTATACATTCAACTAGTTGTACCTGCTTATGGAATTTACGGATTTGCACTCATAAATAATACTAGGACCCGTCAACAGCGCGCGGCGTTTCAGCTGAGCCCCTCTCCTTTCTTCTTTTCTTGATAACTTTTGAATGGCTAAACATTTTTTCAATCTGTTTGTCCTATAACATCCGCGTTCGGCTCAAACATACATAAGAAAAATTTTATCTAATTATTTCGGCACATTGTGGAGACAACTAAACATAAAAAAAGGTCTCCCAAACGGTTAAGAGCTTCGCTTACTCTCAGCTCAATTACGTTAAATCAGACGAAAAGACGTCATTCAAAATATTTTTTTCCCAACGGCTCCTTGCGCATTGCGCGATGTATTACGATGTGTTACCTTAAACGATTACCTAAAGGTAATTGTAGATAAAAACATGTTTTCAATTTTACAAATATCTAATTTTGAGAACGTGGGAATAAAATTTGAATTTACTTAAAGTTGTGAAATTAATCACAATATTAACAATGTAGTTAATAATTATTAATTAATTAATGTCTACATTTACTGGACGTGTCATTAGAATGTCTTTACGGTAAGTTATGTAAGTAGGATTCTTATTAGAATCCCATTTACCATATTTGCTAATATTATCTCTTGAATTTCTTTTACTTAGTATATATTACTAATATAAAATTGTGGTTTTTTAATTATGTAACCATCGTGCAAAGCTGATAAATTATATTATAGATCAGATTAAATTGTTTAACAAAGGTTTCGAAATTTGACTAATCAGTTTAAAATTGCTTCGTAAAATTAGCTTGACAAAAGCAAAATTAGCTTGACAAAGGTAAAATTCAACATTGATTACCGCCATGAAATACGTATTAGGAGTGTTGTTTCGATATGTTTCAGTTTCAGAAAATTAATCACTAGTGCTACTCACGGTATCGTTAATTTGTACTGATTTGAAACTAGACAAATTACTGGCTAATATTATTATTATATACATATACTATATGGTAACGTGATTATTTAACAAACTCAAATGATAATTAATGAATAGTAACTGTTTAAATTATCGGAATTAGTACAATTTTATAAATAACATGTGAATTAATACTAACCAGTAGTTTTGTTTTTTTTATTTATCGATTGTCATCGAAATTTAATAGTAGCTAAAAATACATAATTTTTTGAAAGAAAACCATTTAAATAGTGTTTCCCAAACTTTTTTGTATCATGCCCCACCTAAAACAATATTTTAAATTCGCATCAATATTTTAAAACGGTTAGTTTTATAATATTGATGCCCCCCCCCCTCCCCCTATTTAACATACATTTTTAACATAAAAAAATATTTGTTCACTTGATAAACATAAATAACAGGTTTTAATATGATTTTTTTAATAAAACACAGTCAGTAAAATTTCAAAACATATTAACATAAAAACATAAAATCTGAAATTAAAATTAATTTTAATACTGTATTTATTTATTTATTTATTTATCTTCACGCCATATCCCTTGCGGGGTAGCCAGAGACGACGGAGCGCCAAACGCTACGGTCTCTGCATACCTCTTTCGCCTCGGCCACAGACATCAACTTCTTCATACATACATTTTTTAATACTGGGTTTTCTATATTACTTTATTTTTAATTTAAAGAGATTTTATATTAGGTTCCAATTCGGTTAGTTAGTCTCGATTCTCCGCGTTGTGCTATATCCAGTATTTTTGTTACCAATAAATAATTTACAGCACTAAACCCACATTCAGCTAAAAATATAGGTGGACACAGCAGCAATAGTTTTCTTATAGATTTGGTTGAATTTGAGTATTTGATTTTTCTTCACAAATTCATGCCATTGTATTAACTGACTCATAATTTTGCAATTCTGAGAGTTTTCTCGATAATGCCTATTTGATATATCAGATAAATCCACTAATATTGGTTGTATCGTCCATGTTGGGAAATATTTTTTTTCAAATAAGAAAATCATTATTTTAAATCAGCGTATTAACAAGTAAGGTGGTATGAATTACTTCACATTTTTGAAGGCAATGAAACTATTCAAAGATTTTGTTGTTAATATGTTTTTGACATAACTAAATATTGGTAATAAAACCAAATATCTTCGCTTTTGCATCGACAAGACTTTATTTGTTTCTTGAAGTTGCTTATTTAATATTTAGTTTTTCAAAAATATCGGCTAAATAACTCAGATAATCATCTTACTCCAGTGTGAAGTAAAACTCCCATGGACTTCATTTTAAGCTTTACAAAATCTTCACAATAACTTCGGAGGTTGTGGTGCTTTATCATTATAAAGCACCACATCCATTTTTATTTATTTCTTTACATAATATGTATTGATTAAGGACATTGATTTTATTCTGTAAAAAATGTTTTACAGAATAACATCAATGTCCTTAATCAATACATATTATGTAAAGAAATAAATAAAAATAAGGGTTTTATTTCATTCACAAAAACACTAGTATAATCAAATCGCAATTAATGTAATAGATAAATATAATTCAATAGGTGTAAAAATATTATTTTTATTTTATTATTGTACAAAAATGTCACGATGAACACATACATCCACACATACTTACGATAAATACATCTATAAGTACATCAAACCATCCACCCGTCCGTCCGTCCGTCCTACCATCTATCTTTAGAAACTTGTACATTTATAAAAGTATTTGAATATTATGTGACAAATTTTAGTATATTAATATATCATCCTTATTTTTCTTTTTCAAACCAACCAGTAGCACTCCTTTTATGACTTTGTTATTACTTTAATGGTGATACACATGGTTAGCTTTGTAGAGGTTCCTTACAATATGAATGAGTAATGGTTCTAATATGCATTTAAAATGCCTTTCTCAATCTGTATGTATTTAGAAAATTATATTATTATTATGGCCAAAGTATCTTTTTATGTAAAAAAAATGTAATTAGTTTATTTTGTATTTTTGCTTTTCCAATGTAGCTACATTGATGTGATAGATTCCTTGTTTTATTTTTTGTGTTACTTTACATATACTAAATGCATTTTCTTGATAGCAATCATTAATTCCATAGTTTGGATGAAGTCGAACCTTTCCTTGAACAGAATTGAAGTGTTGACTTAACGGTTTTTCCCATATTTTATTTATAATTTTTGAAGTGAATATTTTAGATACATTATTTATTTGGTTTTTCTTGTAAACACTTATTTTTTATAGAAAAATAAACTTAACAAAAGTTGGCAATATGTAGTAGAATGTAATGGAAATCTTAAGTTAGTTACTTAGTTGTTTATTAATCTAACAATATGCACTTTATATTATATATAGATATATTATAGATTATATTACATATTTATAGCACTTTAATAATAATTTAAAATTAGAAAAAGTTTTTTTTATTCAATAAGTCCTAAACAAATAAAAAGTTATGCTACTTATTACCGATTTTATGACTACATCTTTTTGAAAAACTTATTTCAAAAGATAACCTCATAAGCTTTTGAATTTTCTTACTGATTATTTTCCACCCTATCTTGATGTATGGTGAACCAATGTTTCATATGGAAGTCAAGATGTTTCCCATCTCTTACAGCTCTGACACTCTGATCTCTTTGTCTTTATATGTGATAACTATGTGATAACGCTGAGGAAACTGTTTGTTTTATAAAGTAGAACTCTCATTATTTTGATTTGTTCTCATTTAGAAGCAAATATTTCAGCGACTCTCTCGCATATTTTTATTCTTTGATTCCGCATGACCTGGGCGGTTAATAAGGTTTAATTTTAGGTAGATTCCATATAGGAATCTACCTATTGCAATCGATGCGATGACGGGATCCAGACCCCAGAGTAGGGGCGCTACGCCCTTTATGCACTGGAGATTGAGAACCCGTCGAAAAAAAATATATATATATCCCGATAGATGTATATATGATCCATCAGTCCAAATTCATCGTAGGCGAAATCTGACTTCACAGGTCGATAGGATAAAGCATCTCGTTTTTTTGGAAAAAGTGAAAGGGGCGGCTGGGTGGGGGGGTGAAAGTGCAAACCTTTGGGACACGCTACAGGTCGCAAATATTGACGGAAGATTTTCAAACTCAGTTTACACATTTTTAAGGAAAAACGAAGGTTAAGTTCTTGAACGGGGGAAATCGGTCGGGGGGTTGGGGAGCTAGGGAGGGTTGAAAGTTAAAAACCAAAAAAAGTCACAGAAGGAGGCAAAATTTTAAGGTCGGAAAAATGTTAGAAAATTAAAAGAGGAAACTTTTTTGTCCGAAAAGTTTTTTTGATGCGACCCCCCGTTTAGGAGATAGGGGTGGGGGGTAGTTCCCCCCTCACCCAATATATGCCGAGTTACCCCTCAAACGACTTGTATTGATTAATAAAATATTACTGACTACTTTTTTTCTCGTTCCGACCCCCCCTAAGGGAGAGGGAGTGAAATTTATATATCGAGAAATGCTTGACGGGAATCTACCTAACACGATCGACTAATATTAATAGTAATGAATAAATTACATTAAAAAAAAAATAATGTTAATATATATTTTAAGATTATATTTTATCTATAAGAATAAGCACGTACAAGTAAATACTCGAAAACTGAGGGTAATATAGTAATTTAATCTGTTCTACTTTTTCCGTTTTCATTATACTAATACAATACAATGACACGTTTTAAAATAACTTGCTGAAGTTAAAAATGGAACAACAGAACTCGGATTGTCAGTTATTGCGACTGTAATATTCGAATAGAAGCTTTGGTGCTGTTTCTTTCAGTCGTTGTTAATAGAACAAATATAATAGAACAAATATAATAGAACTCCTACTTCACTATTCTTGACTAAATCATTTGATAATTATTTTAACGTCAAATATTGATATTTTAACGTCAAATATTGATATTGATATAGTCAAATATAAACTATTGTCAGAGGATGGTATTATCAAGTCAATCAAGTCTAAGTTTCAGTCAAGTCAACCTCAGCCCTTAAACTATCCACCAATACCCTACAGTTAATCACAATCGTGTTTCACATTAATTAGAATGAACCACAGAACTAAGCATCATAAAAATAAAAATTAAACAGCAGCTAATTTTATTTTAAATTTCGTCGAAATTTTTAATTTACGATCTTTGTCGCCTTGTCACCTTTACTTTTGGCACAAATGTACAATTTACATTGTGCATTGTATTTTTATAACGCTGAGAGAAACTCATTTACAAATGGACGTCATATAGAACTAAGATTTTCAGCTTTCCATTCTGAAACGGCAACAATAAGTGTAACAATCATAATATTATTGCATACTTATAAAATAATCTTTTTAACAGTGAAATTAAAGACTCCAATAGCATTTTAGGAAAATTATAATCATCTGTCAGCTCATATAAATGGCTTATGAAAAAGTGTCAAACGCTTATTGTATTACTAAGATTGATGGACACGTGTTATTAAATTTCCAGAATTGTTGACAGGTTTTGTCTGTTATTTGGTTATAAAGGACATAGTTTTTTCATAGTACCACAATTATACCAGAATTATGCAATACAACAACTTTATCTGATATCTATTGATATTTCAATAAAAAAATAATATAATTGAAATAGTTATATAGTTAGCTATGTTATGTAATCGCAAATGTTAATCATTTTCCTGTCTTATGCTACTTTTTCCAATCTATAGAGTGGTATACCTCTTCTTAAATTCCTCTCCTTTCAAGGACGTAACATAAGTTTTTTCATAATTTTTTAGTTGTCAGGTCTCTATGGATCCTATAGTAACCAATTAGTACCAGCAGACCTTAATACCTTTGTACATAGATATGAAAGTTATCCTTTTTTTTCATGCCATATGGAAAACAATAAACTTATTATACATAAATACAAATAACAGAAGATATATGCTTGTAACAAATACTCCGTTCAGCAAAAACTGTAAATCATAAGTTATAAAAACCAGCGACTTTAAAAAAAAAAGACATATTAATTCATGATGTAATTTATTTATTCTAAACATTTTGTGTAACCATCAAAGTATTGTATTGAATAGTTGCAATAAATCTATAGAATATTATTATATTAGAGTTTAAAAACACGTGCCAAGATATTTTTCAAGAGAAGAGATATAGAGAGAATAGGTTACTAAGTTAATGCGCTTTACCACCTAAGACTACATTTTCACTTTCCATCAGGTGGAATGTAGTCAAGCATTAACCAGGAAAGTATAAAAAAAAATATATATGTATGCTATCAAAACAATTACAACAATTTGCAATTAATCTGTAATCACAATAATAGCTAGTTTTTTAACAATTAAAAAAAACTCTCTTTTCTTGGTAGTATAATTTAAGGAGGTAGAGGCAAGCTTTTAGGTCGCTGGCAGGTTAGGGCTCCACATTTGTCCGGACAGCACTTGAGAGTCCGAGGACAAACGGAGTCTCCGAATTCCACGGGGATATTAAGGACATTCACCCGGCTTCTCTGTGAAATAAAATTATAGTTTTACAAATATTATATTATTATTATATTGGTAAAACTATATTTAGTTGGAATAACATTAATTTATAAAGATTTACTAATTATTATAATCTACTAATTTAATATTTTGCACTCGGCTCCGCTCGTCCTAAGTTCGACGTTATGTGGTATGTTTCAACTTTACATACTACTTTGTTAACGTATCTTTTTTTACGAACCTCCCGCGTGGGAGAACCGATTAGCCTACGCACCGAACCACACTACTTTATTTGCGTATCCTCAAATAAATTTATGTTCAACTTTTTAGCGAAAAAAAATATCTACGTCAAATAAAAAAGTATTAACTTTTGGTAAATGGTAAGTACAAGTGCTGCCGCGTGGTGTTCATAATTTAAACTAGCGAAAGCGGGTCAGCTGTCATAAGTGTATTGTTAATTTGGATGGTATTGTGAACTCTAATTAGCAATTTTTTTAATTTTTTCAAATTGTTGGTTGAAAATCAAAGTAAAATTAAAATGGAAGATACTGTTGATAATTCGGGTGTACGTTTTTCCCCGAAAGAAAATAAAAGAAAAGCTTATTGTTGTGTTTATGGGTGTAAGAGTAAAGTAAAACAAATATTGCAAGGATTCCCGATTAATTGCTCGAAAATTTTCTCACAACATTCTCTTAATGGTCGAAAGGGTTGTTCAGAAAGATTATGTAGGATTGATGACGAGGATGAGTGTGAAATCAAACTTTGGATAAGTCGTAAGTTCTCAGGAGAGACAGTTTCAACAGGAGGTTGCAGTGGAGCATGTCTTCCAGTTCTATGAAAAATACATTCAAAATATTGTGTAGAATAGAAAGTAAACATAACAACATGATTAAAGAATCGGAAATTTAGATGAAGTAAATGTTACGTATAAATCATGATTAAAATTGATTAAATTATTCCATAAAAATAGAAAAAAAATTGAAATTAATTGGTGAATATGTACAAAATTAATTAAATTAAAAACAAAAATTATTCATATAAACAGTGAATTGTAAAAATTGTTTATGTGAAAATTTACTTCATCAAAACTTTCATTAAAAAAAAAGAATCAATCATAAATAAATCATTCACGCTCGTACACATGCACTGATAAAGCTGATTTCAAATTCTTCGAAAAAAGTTTTTCTCTGATCGACTTCTTGACATCATCACTTAGTTCCTCATGATTTTTTTTTATATCAAAACAGCTGTGTTCACTCAAAGGCTTCGGATGATATTGTTCCAAACAAGCGTTGCGAGGTGCACTCCAAAGACATTTTCTATCTGTTGATGAAACGATTTTGAAGCCAGTCAAATCGTTACTAAAATAAAGAAAATATAATTTATTGAGCTTAGCAGTAAAAATTAAACATAAAGAAACATTTTCAATAATTTAAACGTACCGTGAACAAAATATCAAAACACCAGCACTATGTTTACATCTTTCACTTAACCCAGCTGTACAGCTGCATACTGAGGAAATAACCTTACCAGTTTTACTAATAACTGTAGTTATTTCATGAGGATCTCCTCGAGTATTAGATGATTGAATACAATAAGATAATAATTCGTATTGCTCATCATTTTCATTCAAAATTCCCGTGTAGATTAAATGATTAGAATTAACGACTTGCTCGCCTTCAATAAAGTTTCGGCTTTTCGTTGTAGAGTCCAAATGATCTAACACTTCACACATTGATAAGAACATTTTTTTTAAATTTATTTTTAACTCAAATTTTATATTTAACTTAACTTAATGTCCTTTCATTAAGTTAATAATTAATAAGACTTTAAAAACGGATTTGTTTACATACAATTTACATATGTAATTAATCAGCCGACCCGTTTTCGCTAGTTCAAGATATAGCCACCAGTTGGCGGGACCGCAACTCCCAGTTACCATTAATGAAAATTAATATACATATTATTGCAAAATTTGGATTTGTATTCACTAATTTTACAATAATGACATATACATAAAAGATACATGCCGTCTTTAGCTTTTTCAATAATTATTTAATTAAAACATTTCCATCATACATTATTTTCAGACATTCACATTATTTTACAGATGATCGAATTTTCTTCTTTGTATGCATGACAGAGAAACAAACCACCTCACTAACTTCCACATTTATTATAGTCTTGTATTAATAGTTAATAGATATATTACATATGAACGTAACTCAATACCAACTGTTTACCAAACTGGGTTTTTACTATTACCTTAAAGGGAGTTGACAAAAACCAAATACAATTTGGTGTTTATAATGATTTAAAGATTAACAAATAAGTTTAGTTATATTAATAGTTGTTCAGTTTATAACGTCTATTTGATACGATAACAGCATTTAATTTTACTGGAGGAAAATAAAAATATATATACATTAATTAAATCTGTCGAAAAAAAAATGTTAATGTCCTAAAATTTTTCGTCCCGGTTTTTTAATAAGTAATTTTATTCGGTATCCAAATATCTCAAACTAATACTATATACTTATCTGATAAGGGAATATATCGGACTAGGTAACTAATATTATCTGACAGCAAAAGTTAAAGAGTATATTTATTATTTCATAAAAGTATTTGTATAATACCTAATTTAACGAAGTGTCTCTCCGTCATGGGATCCACGTACATGGCACCGCCGCATGCAGTCGGACAGCAGAGCTGCGTCGTGTTACAAGGGTGAGAGAGTCCACACGTAGCATCACATATGTCCACCGACAGAGTGGGGGGACAAGGTCTCTTTTCACATGACGATATTACTAGAGATATACAGTAGTAGATCACCAGATAGTTACAAACAGATGTTACAGTAGTACATCACCAGATAGCTTCTTAATATTTAACGAGGATCAGGCATTTAAAAGCTGACCTCACATGCAGCTACAGTTACAACAGCAACAGATCAGGAAATAGAACATGCCAAAATTTTGTTATAAAAATGAAAATCTCCTGTAATGAACGATATGGAGGTTAAACTACGAAATAGCGCGATTCAAGCCGTAATATATTTATATAGTGGTAAAAAGCCTCACAAGCAATACTACAGCGTCTGTCGACTCCAATTGTCGAAACAGGACAAATACTATAATTATTCAAAGTAAAGCATTAAAAAAAGTTATAAAACTGACCGGGAAATGCCGCCAAAACGAATTTTGGTAAATCCATAATATTTAATCAAGCCTGCAATAATACACAAGTATAATTAAATGGATCAACGCTTCTAAGCGTTATTAAGAACACTTATTTCAACCACACTCACCGAAGGCTAATTCAAAAAGAAATATCGAAAGTTCTTCCGATAGAAAGATCGTGACGTTGAATTCACAACATATATGCGAATAGTGCTACTACGCAGTGCTCCTACGCAGAACGTCAAATTAAATGTGGGTAATTTCTTAAATATTAGAAATAAAAATAAATAATTTAACAATATTAAACTAAAGAAAATCTTTGGAAACAACTATTTGTTTATTTGGAAGCATTATTAAATGACCACATGTTAATATAATCTAAATATATCAATATGACAACGTATGCTGGATCTAAACATCTGAAACGATGTCAGATATTTGAAGTAATATACAGCAGTGTGCTATCAATATATATAATTTATGACAAACATGACAGACTATTAAAGTCTTATGAATTTCCTGTCACCAGATAATTAATCAAGCTAACAGATAAATATCATAAAAAATTGAATTTGTGATTAAGTATTTAAATTACTACAGAAATGAAATTTCTACGTAAGAATACATATATATATATATATATATGTTGTTAGAAACATATATATAACAATTTTACATTGAGGTACAAAAGTTCTTTACCTACAATACTCACCACGGAACTCTTTGATGAAAGAACGCTTTTAATTAATGACACTCAATTGTTAGACTTTTAGATCTTATTATTTTAAAACATTTTACACATTTATTATGAGTATCATAAAACTTAAGTATCATATAACTTAACTTAAACAATAAGACACTGTCGTAACATCTCCTCACATGTACTCAGTCAGATGTATAATTCTCGTTTGATTGTTTGTCTCGAAGTAAATATCGTGACATACCGACCTTTGGCTTATTTATCTTTAAGAAGAATGATTACTTTTACAGTTTTCCTATTTTTACCTTACATATCTTTCACCCATTCCATTTGACACATTATTATTAGTTTTTAAAACGTTAACTTTTTTTTATTTGTCTTACGACATGTAAAAAACATCCCGATGACGATTATTGACGATTAAACTATTGGAAATATCCGTCTGTCGTCAGAATAGGGAGATATCACATGCGCCAGAGGATATAATCTGAAATATGACTTCGAAATAGTGTTTCTCATGTCTCTGATATGAATATATGTGTAGTGTTGCTTATAAATACTTATGAATGTTAAAAGCCATTTTCGCCTCGAGAAGATAATATCCTTACCAAAAATGTAAATAGAGATGTTTCTATTTCTTTTACATTTCTTTTTTATTTCACTTGCATCTTTGTTTTGGTTTTCTACGCTTGTAATTTAGTTTTATAAACGCAATTTAAAGTATTTAATACCTTCATACTTAGTAGATAAGTATTAATAATGAAATATTTTAAAACCTGATTTCAAACTACTTTGCAGACAAACCCAACTCCACATAGCGTTTTATATTATTAAATAATATTTCATAGCTTAAGCGAGTAACCTTAAGTGATCCTTTCTGCAGGAGAACATCTAAATATGAATAGTTTGAGGCGATAACGACTTTTCTCTAACACGATAAAACTCCGGTAAACATTTTTCCAATACTTATTGCGAAAACTCATCAGGCGCGGTCGACGACTAAGAGATTTTATTTTCACTGTTTTGCTTCTAGTTTCCAAGTTTTTAATGGATTTATCTGAGTGTATTTTTTTTGTTGAATTCGATTTAAAGTCTAGTAATATAATAATATCAAGTGCTTTTTGTATTGAATTCAGACCAACCAATCTGTACTTTTATATTTAACCAAATTGTATATTTAAAAGAAATATTCTGTGTTTTAAAGACATAATAATAAGACAAAAAACATGTCTATTCCGTTAATATATAATATTTTTATTTTAATTAAAATTACGAATGTAAGACTATTTTATCGGAAAATTATTTTTAAATCGTAAAATTTGAAGATGTAGTTGTAGGTTATTTCTGAGTCTGAAATGAATTTTATAAGAATTGCTTAAACATAGTAAAATATTTAAACATTAATTGGTAATACATTACAATACTAATAATAATAGATTCTATGAGACAGATATTATATAATTAATTATAATAAACTAACTGTTGCGATCAACTATTTTATTTTTATCAATACTATTATCCATCTATTAGAAACATATAAAACTTAGAAATGAATTAAACCCTTATAAAACTTAGGAATGCATTAAAATGTATAAAAAAATCTCAAATTGATTATAATTATACGAGACGAAAACTATTCTATGTTTTAAGTAAAAACATTCAATAGATATTAACATAATTAGATTAGAGCAAAAGACATCCTGACACGGGGTTCTGTTATTTATATATATATGAAGTTTTTATTTTTTTATTATTTCTTACACACTGTATTTTAATTTCAAAACAGAAAATTGTGGAACTTTATACCGATATCACGTAATTTCTGTTTTAATAGTTTCATTTGATTGTAAGTGATGAAAGAACGGAGAATGAAACGAAAAAGGATTTATATTTTTAAAGTAGTTCGATCGTTTTATTTAATTTACTACCATTTTACTTATTTAAAGGCCTCTATGACTCTTTAAGAGACGTATGCATGAAAATCTGAGAATAATAACTTCCTTTGTATTACTACACTTAGGAATTTTAAATATTCTTAATAACGAAATGGAATTATAAAAAGTGAGAAGACACAAGAAACCCTTTGAGATATCAAACAATAGGTGACATTAATAATGGTCAGAGCAACAAAATGCATTCACAAAGAGACGAGGAAAAATTACTGCGACAAGAAAATCTTAAAGACATCCCGTTCACGATCTTTAAGAATTTTAAAGTAAAAGAATGTAAAAAAATATTATTATATCCTGAGGTCTTTTGAAATATTTTTATTGTGATTATACACACATAGTAATTATTTTACAGTACTAAGTTTTTATTCAACATGCATATATTCATTTGAACAATATGTTAAGATGAAATTCTTAAAAGATTTAATTAGATATGTGATAAATAACATGATTTTAATTCTTAACTAAAACTTGTTCCTACTTTTTTAGTTTATAATTTACACACAAAAGTTTAGCATTACACGAGATAATTTACTACTACTAAACTTCTGTGGAGTTCTTTAAAACCACGATTAAAATTTACAACATTTACTAAACTGAGATACGCAGCTGAAGAAGAAATAACAAAACCTTACAACAGCACAATGTATTGGTATGGTAAGTATCGATGTGTTACAAAGAAGAAAGCATCACTACTTTAATATTACTACAACACTGGTATATACACACACACACACACACATACACACTCACTATAATAATACTCAATCTAATAAAACAGGTAACTTAATAAGCACACTACTTTTATTTTAGACGATAAAAATGTAAAAATGTGAAATTGAAATCGTGTTTTACAATTTATTTCCTTACTTATTATGTTTAGACTTTTTTATTTTCTTAATTAAATGTTAAATACAATAGGTCTGATTAAGCATAAGCCGTAATGAACGGTAATAATAGTTGTTTTAAGCAATTATTTTATTTGTTCAACTCTCTAATTAGTGGTTTGTTCCAACCACGCCAGACCTATTTACTGGTATAAATTGTATGTGTGATGTAGAACTACATGGACCAACTATAGGAACAGTAACTATCATTGAAACTACACTCGTACACCATGTTGGGAATATATTTTACGTGTTATTGCCTACATTACATATATTATCTCATTCGGTAGGTCTATAACGATATCAACATTGTAAACAATTGTCGCTCGGATTAGTTTGGATTCCTTTTTATTTAGTACATATTACTAATATAAAATAGTGTTTTTTAATTTCCAGCTATCATTTAAAACTGATAAATTGCGGTACAGATCAAATTAATTTGTTTAACAAAGGTTTCGAAATTTGACCAAACAGTTTAAAATTGCTTCGCAAAATTAGCTTGATAAAGGTAAAATTCAACATTGATTGCGGTGTTGAAATCCCTATTAGGGGTGTTCTTGTTTTGATATGATTCAGTTTCAGAAAATTGTGCATTAGTTCACAATATTGTTTAATTGGACTCATGTGAAACAAAACAAATTACTCACTAATAATATTTTTAAATGACTTTTTTATAATTGAATGGTTTTGACATCGAAACAATGTTCTAAAAGAAACACAAGTAATATTTAATGAATGCTGATTATTTAACTAATTAAATAATCGTAATTAGTACAACTTTAAAAATAACAAGGGAATGTTTTCCAGTAATGATTTTTTATTTATCGATAGTCATCGAGATTTAATAGTTGTTAAAAATATATAATTGTTTAAAAAAAGACTAAATTAAAGTTACTTAAATTAATTAAAAAAATAAAACACAGGTCTTATTTTAATCACAGTTACTAATTATATTATAATCAAAATGACATTAATATAATAGACAAATATAATTTAATAAATATAAAAAATATATTATTTTTACAAGAAATATATCAATTTTTTTACTTTTGTATAAAGGTATCGCGATGATAACAATACATATACACATATTTACAATAAATATATCTATATCCATGCATTCAGCCATTCATCCATCCGTCCGTCCCACCGTTCAACCATCTTTAAAAAAATTCAATTTTATATAAGTATTTGGATTTTAGGTGACACTTTTTGAAATTTCAATATAATATTTTTCAATTTCAATGCAACTTCTAGTACTCCTTTTATGGCTTTGTTATGGCTTTAATAAAACATAGTAGGCTTTGTGAAGGTGCCTTACAATATGAAAGAGTAATGCTTCTAATATGCATATGAAATTGCCTTTATCAGTCTGTATGTATTTAGAAATGATTTTACTTTAACGACCAAAGTATAAAGTGTATTATGACTTTAGAGAAAACATTTTTTGCTTAGTTTAATTTGTAGGCTTGCTAATATAAGAATATGTGTTACTGTATATATTATGTATTACTTTGCATTTTTGCTAAATATATTTTCATGACCGAAGACATTAATTTTATAAAAAGTCGTTCTTATTCGTCGATTTACCGTTTTTTCCCATATTTTATTAATCATTTTTGAAATCTATATCTTAGATACACTATTTATATTTATTTGGTTTTTCTTGTGCTCATTTGTTTCTACACACTAATAGACTTAAATAATAGTTGGTAATATACAGTAGAACATACTCGTAAAAGACAGCTTAATTACAGTTAGTTCTCATTTTCTAGCATTATTTAATTTATTTAAAATTACAAAAGTTTATATATTATATTGTGATAAATCGGAAAAAATCTATGCTACTTATTATGGATTTTATTACCACAACTTTTTCAACAACTTCTATCAAAAGAAAACCTCATAAGCTCTATATAAGAATAAGCACAATTCTACTATTCAAAATATTCGCTAATTGAGGCTTATACAGTAATTTCAATTGTCCTACTTTTTCATTATTGTCCGCTAAACTAAAACAATATAATGTGAAGTTTCAAAATAACATGCTGAATTAAAAACTAGAAACAACAGAACTCGGATTGTCAAATAGTTTTAAAAATTTGAGTTCTAACTTTAAACTTGTTTAAACTATTTAATGATTATTTTTACCTCAAAAATAAAACGTTTTACCAGACTGGTAAAATTGTTTATTTCTGTCGTCTGTCAGATTTACATGTCTACCCTTTTAGCTATTTCTCAAGGGTGGATTAAAATGTTCTCTCGAAGCTTCTAGCCAAGTAAGGTAGTGCATCGAGGTTACTTGTCAATTGATATTTAAATGAAATACACTGAATATATTTATTCCTACCAAACCTACTTGCTCAAAAGATTTCGAAGAAGTTTTATATATGCCAAGTTGCGAAGTGATGCATTTGTTTGCAGAATAATAATTATTTATAATAAAGAGTAACGATTTGTTTAAAACTCTCTATTTATAGGATTATAAATTTAACCCATCTGAGGGTAAGTCATTCTAATATAGAAATGTCATAGGAATTGTCATCTTTGAAGAATGAGGAGGAGGGAGGGAGGTAGGAGGATAATAATCTTTCCTCCTTCCTGATTACTTCACATTAGACTGGCTTGGCATAGGCTTCACAAACGGTCATTAATTATAGCCAATTATTAATCTATTGTCAAAGGGTGATATTATCACAGTCAAGTCAGCTCTTAAACTAGCTAAAACAATCAGCCAGATTGAACCACTGATGATAACCAACCAGAAACAACTACTTATTACTACTACTAATCAACAAGTAGTTCAATTATCATCACCAACCAATCTGAAATCGCGAAAATAAAAATCAGACAGCAGATATTTTTATTTCACAAAATATTCGACCCATTAGTGTTACCATAGTATTTTCAAATATCTTTAACATTCAAATCCTTTTAACTTAATTTACGATCTTTTTCGCGCTGATGATTTTTGTAACGAATGTACAATTTACATTGTATATTGTACTTTTATAACACTGCGAGAAACTCACAAATGGACGTCATACAGAAATTATCTAAACATATTTTTTTCAGTTCTCACCTCTGATTTGACTACAATAAATAAAAATAAATGAAAATACAGCTTAGGTTTTCATCTTATTAACTTTTCTTGAATACGTACTAAAATATTTTATGGAAATTTTAAGTCGTCAGCTCATATAAATTCCATAAGGGCTCATTTAAAAAAGTGTCAAACGCTTATTGTATTACAGAGATTGATGGTCACGTGTTATTAAATTTCCGGATTTTCTGATCTGTTTTTTTAACATAATCAATTTTGCTCTGGATACCACAATTAAAAATTTATATTATTAAAATCTGACCAACATGAAATATGTATTTAAAGTTGGTAATCACAATATAAACTTGTTTGTTGTTTTATTTGGCAGAGGCAAGCCTTCGGCTCGCTGGCAGGTTAGGGCTCGACATCTGTTCCGACAGCTCTAGAGAGTCCGAGGACCGTCGGAATCTCCGGTGCATGTGTGGCTGCAAATTTATACTCCACGGGGATATTAAGGACTTCCGGCTTCTCTGTGAAATATAATAATAGTTTAATAAATATTATATTGTTATGCCTCGTTAAAAATACATGTACTTTGCCATTACTTTATGAATACTTACTATATTATGCAGTCGCCTTTAGTTCTATATTAGGCGGCAAATTTAATCTTTACCTGCAACTTTAATAAAATTGCAGGTAAAGATTAAATTTGCCACTTATCTTTTTTTCCCCACCTCACTCGCAGATAAACCGATTGATCTGCGCACGCCGAACCACACTATATAATTTTAGTATCCTCAAATAACTTAATTTTTTTATTACCTACTTCAAATATAAAAGTATTGATTTGTATGAAAATCAATATACATACAAATTAATGCAATTAAAATATGATTCGTTTATTTTACAATATTGACTATACATAAAAGATACATGCTGTTGCTGACTTTTTTACAACTCATTAAGAGCAAGAAATCCTCCTCATATTATTACAGTTTTTTTTTTACTTCTTGATACTTATACTCGTATTGTAGTAATTATTGCAAACGATTTTTATTGCATTGAAGAGTAACAAATATTCTAACAAGCTTTTATGTATATTTATGTTGTATTAATTTTAAAATTTCAAAATTAATATTTCAAAGTTTTAGCGAATAACCTTCAATATTCTCTCTGAGGCAGAACATCAAAATATGAATAGCTTAAAGCGATAACAACTTTTCTCTAATACAATAAAACTCCGCTAAATATTTTTCCAATATTTATTGCGGAAACTTTTTATTTTCTGTTTTGCTTCTAGTTTTCAAGTTTCTTCAAAGGATTTATCCGAGAGTTTTTTTTTAAGTTCAATTTGTTTGAGGTCTAGTAATTTTATAATTTCGAGTGCTTTTTTTACTGAATTTAGGTCAATGAATCATTTTTAAAACCCAAACAATATACATACATATATATACAATTTATACTAAATACATTTTAATATATAAAATCAAGGAATAAAAAAACGTGCATATATATTTTTTTTACGATAGTCAAATTATAAAAATGCGCCTAATGTAAAATTATTTTATCAGTAAATTATTATTAAATCTTAAAATGTATAGTTGTAGAAAATGGTAGGTTATATCACAGATCTCGACTTGTTGACTCTGAACTCAATTTATGAAAATTTATTATTACAAATATTCAAAGTACCATATTTTATATATATGCTTAGATAATAGCCTCCCTACAGCATTAACTTAAACTGTATAACAATTTTATATTAATCTCGATAGTATTTTAATTTATTATAAATTTAATGAATTTTATAAACATTTAACAGATTTATTGAAATTTGGTTCATAGTTACGAATGCGTTGTTAATAAATATTTACATTTAGATATAGATGTTCTATATTAATTTTATAATATACTAGCTACTGCGAACGATCTACGTTGTTAGCCCTATATTTAGCCCTTTGACTTGAATTATTATAAAGAGTTTTGTTGTTTAATATTTCATTCATATAACTGAACCTGTTATTAGTTAGTAATATTTTTCGCATATGAAAGTTCATAGATATATTAAAAAGTAATACTATTGACGGGCTCATTCAAATTTCTAACCTCAGAAAAATTATTTCATTGAAATCTGTTTCTTCCTTTCTTTTACTTTAAGTATCTTTTGAGCTTGAATCCGTGTAATCCGATATTCGAATTTCAATACTGGACAGATGTATTGATAGGTAGTGCTGTAATATCGAAAACAATACATATATAAAGTCCTTCTTAATATAATGGCGGTGTCAATACCAAATATGATACAAAAATAAAACAATAAAACAACAAACCTATGTTCTTAATAACTAAATGGAAATGTACAAAAGCGAGAAGCGACAAGAAACCCTTTGAGATATCAAACAATAGGTGATATTAATAATGGTCAGAGCAACAAAATGGATTGCATTCACAAAGAGACGAGAAAAAAAATAACTGCCACAAGAAAATCATAAAGACATCCCGTTCAGGTTCTTTAAGCATTTTAAAGTAAAAAGATTTTTTTTGAATTATATTAAATCCAAAGGTTTTTTTAAAAATTTATTATAATTATACTTATATTCTTATTTTTTTATATTTTCTAAATAAGTATATAATCGAGACGTTGCTACTAATTGTACATTGATGGACCATCAATATTTTACATTACAGATTCAGTTATGATATTATTGAAAATTAAATACAAATATATACCTTTCTCCTATACAATTTACTCACAGCTTCATCTACGACGCGTTACAGCTTAGCTTTGGTCCAGATTTATAAATTAAAGTATTCTAATAAAATCCAAGCGCTTATATTTATGCATTTAAGTATTTAATTGTGGATCGTTTATCATGCGGGTAATGTGTAAATATTCAGACAGCGATTGTAATTAAATATTATCCTGTGTGATAAACCAACAATAAACATTATTTAATAAAACCATCTTCGAGTTGCACATACAACTGTTATGGAGCGGAATGAAGACCTTAAATGGGTCGTACAAATAGACGCAGTGAAGCTTTTTGTGAATAAAACTTTAAATAGATTTTACCGTGTCTATTTATACACTAAATAAATAACATATATGTAAGTTTAGAAAAAAAGAAATATTTTAGGTCTATTCGTATCGCTCATGAGTTAAACGATCAATAATAGATACTAGAATTAATTATGCCAGTTTAATAATTTATATATAAAAGATTAATAAGATCGGTTGTACGTCAAACAATTTGTTTCTTTTCACTGAGACACTAGAATTTTAGTTATTTATTTTAATACCATTTCAGTTCAGTGTCTCTGTACAGAGAAATTTTTAACAATTGAGGTCAGTTATAACCAGCGAAGGTCTTTACGTTTTGTTTATAATTTATTCATGTATTTATTATTGGTGGTGGATATATTAAATTTTGGTTAAATAATATTTTGAAATGTAGTTTATTTCTATTATAAATAACATAACAACTATGCTTACTTATTTGAAGATCAACCAAAATACGTAGAATAAGCTTAAGAAAGAAATGTAAAAGAAATAATGACACGTACTTGTTTTTCACTTACTTTTTAGAACATTACCGTTTCAAGACGAAAATGGGATTCGACATATGTACAAGTGAAACTATTACAGAGTCATTACTTTGCCTTTACTTTGACTACACACTGATATTCACAATACATAAATTTATAAAACATTTAAGAAGAAAAATTTGGGAATATTTATAACTCACTTTATATACTAATACTAATTGTTTTAGGTAATCAAAATAAAAGTAGAATAAATAAATTTCGTTTTATATTCTCAGTTAATCAGTCTCGAATCGGCAATCAGTCCATAAAAGTACCAGGAACACATAGAATGAAAACTTACCACCTACTAATACTTCAAGTAGGGTGGAGTTTGATCAAGTAAGTGTCCATACACTGATGATGAACATAGGACGGGACATGTGGATACAACTACCACATGTCCCGTCTTTTAAGACAGAAGCAGACACGAGGGCGGTGTTTAGTGCCCAATCGCAGTAGTACAAAACAAAAGAATTGCACTTCACTTGTGTACTCCTACCATTTATTCACAATTATTTAACTAAATTTAAATATTTTATATAAAAAAAACAATAATATAAAAACAAAGGAATAGGGAAGGGTTTGACACACGTTTACTCGAGACCGGGGTCCGGGAGGAAAAAAAAGAAACTGTGTTTCATTGTTTTTGGTACGTTATATAATAATAATAGATGTTTGTAAGTAATAAAATTTGCCTACTTTAGCGTAACAGTTACCCAAAACTAATAAATATCGGAGTATGTTTTCCTTCAAAGCTAATCAAATATTACGTTAACTTATATTAAGAGTTGTTTTACTTTGTTACACCCATCCGATATGATAACAAGAAACAATATTTAATCAAATTTACCAATTATTACCTCAAAACTCATATTAGAAAATTTCAGTACTGTATAGATTCTATTATGACTTTTAAACATATATTGTTTATATAAATCTTTCCAAATCTAATGAGACACGTTCGTAACATCACATGTACTCAGTACTCACGAGTACTCATGTGTAATTCTCGTTTGATAATTGCTTGTCTCAGTGTAAATATCGTAACATACCTTTGGTTTATTTTTACGAATATATAATATATGTATTTATTTTTCCCGACTTTAAAAATTAACAAAAATTTGGAAATCAAATACATTTTACATTTTTATTTTGTTTGAATGTCGCAAACTTTGAGTTTTATTCTGATAACCTAAAAGAATTGTTATAAAAAATTCCTAAAATTAATTATATATTATTTTATAACTACTTATGTATAGTCTAAGTAAAGGCAGGAGTCTCACATACGCCATATATAAGAACAAGAATATGATACTGAAATAGTCTCACTTCTACATATGCGAATAAAGGAAAAGTAAGTGAAATACGTGTCATTATTTCTGTTACATTTCTTTCTTATATTTGTTCTACCTCTTTTGGTTTATATTTAAATAAGTAAGCGTATATATATTACAAAAAACTACATTCCAAAATATAATTTCATATATAACTATAACAGACATTAGTTTTCTTATTCTTTATTTTATTTATATTATTTTAATTAATGTAACAACATAAAAATATATAATGATATATTTGAACAACGAAACTGCTCTTTAACGTATTATTTAAATAATAATAAAAGCATATAGAAATTATTATATTTAGAGAGGTACTAATATATTATTAATATATAATAACTAAAGTCCAACTGTGTGTTAATATATAAGAAATATTTTATTTTATATTTTACGACCAATTGAGTTTTTTCATATAGAGACTTATAAATCAAAATTCTATATAATTCTGTTGTCTATGTTTATTTTATTTATGAAAGAGGTGACCAATGAGATCGTATAATATTTAAAGATTTAGTATGGAAATTACTTTATTATATTGTAATTTATTGATCTAACAATCTAAGCAAATGCAAAACAAACCGAAGATAACAGTTTTTTCTAGAGTATCTATCTAACGTATATATATTTTTTTGTCTAGTATATTTTATCTAACGTATATAAATTTTTTTGTAAAAAAGTTTTTTTTAACTTTTTCATTCCAAAATAATGTTTCATAAACTTAACTAATAAAGAGCTGTGGATAAAGCTATGAACTGGAATAACAAAAAAACACTTAACCTTCGTAGTTAACGAAAATAAGTTACTATTTTTATTGAACTTTTCATAATATTTGACAACGGAAATCTTTAATATTAATGTCCTGCTAGTCTATCAATAAACTAATGGTAGCAAAAGTCCCGAACTAATTATTCGTGAGAATCTGGTATTCTTTAATAAAATGAGTTTTAGATAACGTAACAATAATTTTTTTTATTCTTTTCTGTTTTCGAACTTTGAAGCTTCTAGAGACCTTGATATTTCTATCGTGTAAGATTCTAATTATTCTAACTATAGAAAGGATTTCATTCGTTTGAAATTTTTAACAGTTGTTAAAGTTGACTGTTTTTATAAACGTTACATTTTGGACGAAATTATCATTATAACTGCACAATTATACTATTCATGATGACTTAAAAGATTATAAAAATAAATACACTATATGTTTTTTGCAAAACTAAATAAATTTTGTTAAAATATTAAAGCTCTACGATATTACAATTAAATATTCTTACGCTTGGAATATACGACTCAGCACCACTACTACTGCAGCAATTACTAATCTGATAAGTATTTTACTGTTATTACGTCCATTTAATAGATGTAAAAAATTTATGAGAGAGATTGATTAATAATAGAAATTCATTTTATATATTTCATACAAAAATAGATCTTAAGTTGGGATTCGTTTAAATATATACAATATTTTATAGAATTCGACGATACTAAATAGTGTCATATGTAAATATCAATTTTTGATTTATTATGCAGTTCAGTATTTTATTTATTTGTGATTTTTCAGAAGAAATTAGTTTGCTATTTGTTGAAAGTAGTTTGCTAAATGAATACGATAGATAATAATATATATATATATATTGTTTATACAAAAACTGTTAATTTAGCTTAACCTCTAAAAGTTTATTAAAAGGCTCTTATTTAATCTTACGTTACATACAATATATTTTCTTCTACGATATATAAATTTAATCAAAATTCATAATCTTTTGTGATATAAATATATTGCCGTCGAGAACAAAATCTTGGTTCTGTGAATTCAAAGGTGGGCTTAATACGCTAGACGATATGATATTATTAAAAGTGTTTTCTAGTAATAAATATAACATAGGAAAATACAAAAGATAAGAAACACGTTGTTTATAAACATATTATATTTTATAATATTATATATTCCGTATATGATATTTTGATGTAAAGAACATAAAACAGGTTTTTAAAAACATTAATCGTATATATATTTTAATAAAGGAGTTCTTTGTCATGAACATATGAATTTAACAAGAAGTTTGTTTACTTTAGTAGTAAAATTAAACCATACCGTTTATAGAGCTATGTTCACATTTACAAAGATTTTAACACTTTGTATGAGGTTACGTTTGCAAAATTTAATCGTATACGCTCGGCTTTACAAACGACTTGAACACGTGTAATGTTATGTACATTACGTTTATACCGTGCTCAGTTTGCGATATAACAAAATAATATTTCAAAGTATTATACAATACGAAACCTAAGAATATTATACTCGAAGAGTAAAAAAGAGTTAAAAGCTCAATTCAAAGCTCAATTTCACTTCAATGACCCGAAGTACGTCAGAAAATAACAAAGAATGATATTTATGTTCTAAAAAGAAAATACCAAAACAAAAAACAGTAGTTTTCAAAAACGGTAATCAATGTTAAATCCACCTTTCACAATCATTCAGAGAGAACGAATGAATTTAAAAAGTTTTAGTAAATTAAAACATTTGATATAAAATTAGTGCATTAATTTATTTTATTATAAAAGGTCTATTTTTTTAATGAATTTTGTAGATTTTGATGTTGCTAGTCACTCTCTTAATTTTAAGTTACAAATTAATTATTAATGAGTAATATAAAAATCTTAAATTTTACATTGTAAATAGGAATCTTTTATATCTGGATACTTGGATGTCTAATTTGATCTAATTTAATCTAATTAATCTGCATTTTGTACAGGTCACTTTTCAAATAAAAAATAAATACGTAGTATCGATGGAAAAGATAAAAATTTTCTATCTTACGCATTATTCTCAATATTATTTAATTACTAATAGGCATAATTAACAGTTTTACTCGAGTACTTAAAAATCTTCATTAAAAATTGCATCCTTTGTACATTAGCTTTTGTCAAATGATTGTTTAATGATTAATGTTATTGATGATATTTTTCTAAAAATAACTTGCAGTCATTTTCAAAATAGAATGAATAAAAATAAAAATAGTAAAATAGTCTAATTATATATAAGTGTTATATAAAACATGTTTTCATTGTCAACGCCATCATCAACTCGAAAATTATTTACCTTTAAACTGTTTAAACTTAAAAGCTGGTGCTACTCCCAAGCTTCCCCTAATGCATTAATGTCTTATCCTATCTTCTCTTGTCACCTCACACATCCATCTTAACATTTGCATGCAAACGCTTTTCATCCAACGGCTTCATCGCTCAGCACTCAGATATATAAATAACGATAGATCTAATGGTGGTGTTACAGATTCTCTCCTTTATTATAAGAGGAATTCGGGCATCGATTTGTATGAGAGAACCAAGGTAGCGAAAGTCAGAGGAGACTGGTAACGGTACTCCATCCAAAAAAATATACACAGAACCGGAGACACCGCGGATATCGCAGATCAAGTGCTCTGTTTTGGTTCTGTTTATTTTCAGGTTAACACTCTTAAGCTTTTGTTGCCATTTTTCCAGTCTGCTTTTTCACCTCACGAAAAAGAACAATGTCATCAGCTAATAGCATACACCAGGGTATATTTTCCTGTATGTCCAATGTCAAATGTCAGAGCATGCATTATCAACAAGAAGAAGAAGGGCCTCAGAGCCGACCTCTGATGCAAACCTACAGCCACATTGATCTTGTCGATGCTGCGTATGTACTATGTAGATCGACTGTACATTGCACGAACCAATTCCATATACTTCCCAGTAAAAACTTCTCTTTCAAAGACCACTACCACATTACGGGGACCCCGGTCGTATGCCTTCTCGGGATCAGTTGACACCATGTACATATAAGTTTCATTTTCTTATAGAAAAGTTGACCAGTAAATTTGGACAATTTATATTAATACAAAAACGTTTTTTGTACCTATTGTTAAAATGTTTATCAAAATTCAACTTTCAAAATCATTAAGAAAACTTTGAGTCTCGGGCGTAAACTACAGGAGTCTTGTTGAACGGTATTAATTGTGGAAGTATGAACTGCATCCAGGTAAGATTAATTATTGAGAAGGAATAATTTACTAGTTGTCACCATTGCAATGAAAGAAAAACGTTATTCTTAACAGATTTCTTGAAATTTTAGGACATGGCTATAAAAAGTTCATACAGAGAGACGGACAGACAGAACACGTTCTCGATCCACAGTAACCGTAAGAATGAGTCCTGCTCGTATTTATATTTTTTTATTTCATAAAAAAAATAATTTCATCTCATCAAATAAGGATAGTGGAGTAAGCGTTCTATTCATAATAACAACTAACAACACCGACAATGCTTCTATGTGAATTACACCACTGGCGCAATAACTGATATTTTGTTGTTCTCTTTTACAAGCTTAGCATAACATTTGCCTTTCATAAAATGTCATATTGTGATAATAAAAACAGCCGGTAAAAGTGAAAAAAAGAGACCTAGTTTAACATGTCTGGCCTATATTTTAGATGGAACGTGAACTTTGATTTTTTACTGTTTGAAAATTATACGAGTAGAAATAAAATTATAGTTGCCATAAATTAATATAACTTCATTATGTTAAATGTACAATCTATTTGTTATTGATATTATTTTATATTACCCTATATATGATAGTATCAATAACGTTATTTTTAATTACTTTACAATTATAATATTATTAATGAACCTATTAATTAGCATTATAACTGTGGCTTCTAAAAAATTTTTATAAAATCTTGTTTAAATTATTAGAATAGTTTTAACATGAAATATTTTGTTTGTAAGTGATTAGGTTATTACTCTACTAAAATAGTATAAGTTAATAAGATGTAACTTTTAGTTAATATCATCTTATTAACTATAAGTTACATCTTATCTACCTACATATATTAAAATTGAATCGATTTAGAAATAAAATAAAATATTATAATACCAATCACTGAAAACGTTTCAAATTGAAAACAAACTCTCCCTTATTACACTAATCTAACCAACAACTACAGCGGATTTGCAACTTTATCAACAGACTACAATAAACGATCTGGACTATGAAGACATATAATAATATCTATGACATGATTAGTACATTTCCCGATACATCTACAATTCTCGGAATTATTCTGAATAGTTATCTCTCATGATCACCTTAAATTGATGAGGATAGCTGGAATCTACATTGTTCTCTTCACTTAGATGGCAGCAAAACTTCCTTTTTTTAAAATCTCTTATGATGCATATATAATAATCTAAGCACAAGTTCTTCCCCTACCTCCGTTCAACTACGCTGACGTTTGTGATTTAGATACATCTGAGAATCATATCTGAATATCATCATCATGATACATCTGAGTTAGTAAGAAATTCGACTATATGTCTCAATATCGAACTCTATTAAAGTAACCTCCTACTATCCTACTCGCTTTCGCCAGAATGTGCATATCTTCCATACATCTTTTCTTTACAATATTTTAAATAATTCCTCTCCCTCTTATTTAGGTTAATATTTTCAAGCGACTCCATCCAGATCAAGACCGCTTCGGTCGTTTTTCTCATGTATATGTTTTTGTATAAGTTGATTGTACATATAATAAATAATTGAGTTTATAGGTATCAGAAGTAGATACATGCTTTACTGTAGATAACTCATTTAAAGTACGGCTTGAAATTCACTACCGGTATATTCCAGGCATTTTCCGGTACGTTTCAGTATTCCATAGAACTTCACGCCAGCATCCGGCAATAATTTTGTTTTGTCAAATTGGATTTGTACCCAGTTTGGCTTGATGAATATTATCGTCAGTCAATAATACAGTTATGTACAAAATCGGCAGCAAATGTTATCTATGAATATAATATAATAAATATGCCTACTATTAAATAAAATTGTAACTAAATTTTAACACTTGCATATTATTGTATAACGACAGATATATGTAGACAATAAAACAAAATTACTATGACTATTAGAAAAAAAAATCAGTATTTAAATCCCTTTGTGTTGCCAAATTCATTAGAAATATTGTGAATATACATATTTTTTTATTAATAAAAAATATATCTCTAACTAAAATGTCAAGTTTTTAACCTCAGCGGGTCTACTAGCTAGTCAACACTTGTACATAAATATATTTAAGATACAAAAAATATATAATTATTTCACTACAGAGCTGGAGTAATGTACTCCTGTTTAATGAGTTCTATTAAACTTATATGTATTTATATAACAAAGGCATATGAAATCCTTTTGAACAAACAAATTATTACATTACATAATATATTTGTTGTAGTATTTTATAGTTGCTTAATTAATTACATACAATTGAAACGGTAACAATAGATGTTTTAAGCAGCTGTACCATTTGCCCCACCATGTAATCAGTGGTTTGCTCCAACCACTCCGGCCTATATATTTTGTAGCATAAATTGTATGTATTTGTGAGTATATCTACCTATATCTACGGTACCGTAACTATATACCAATTTTCTGTCTAGTTCTCATGGGCTTTGCCTTCCAGTGAGATAATAATTAAATATTATCTCGATTGATAGCTCTGTGCTAATATCTGCATTTACTTGTTCTCACAATGTGTTGGAAACAACAGATCGCTCTGATTAGTTTGGATTGATTAATAAAGACCGCATCCTCGTTATCCATTCACGTTGCACTTTGAAACAGTATTGAATTAAATATTATACATTAAGAGTATTATTTAATGACACAAACACTACAAAGATTGTTCAAAGGATATATGATGTTAAAACGATTGAAAATCACACGTGGTATTAATCCCTCATATTTATTTAAATTTATGTTATTATATGTATATAAATATATATAGTCAAATATATGTTTGTATCCCTCTCAAAAAAATATTACGCACACTAGGGAATGTGATATTCGATATAGTTAAAGTATATGTGAAGGTACTCCACATTCCTATGTGGAAAATGAAATTTATATGTAGTATGTGTCAATGTCAAATATACAACAATCTCATGTTAAATAGTCACAACGAGTGGGTACTCTATGTAATATTAAAATGTGAAAAAAACGGATATATAATCATTATAAGTACTTTTTGTCTAAACGTTAATAAAGATTCAAGCTATGAAATACTTTCCAAATTCTTTCATTAGACAACGAAATTTAACATAACACAATTTTAAAAATACAAACTGCCAAAACTAAACAATTTTCAAAAACATCAACAAACTTCTCCTTTTGCTCTAACATTCGACGGACTGTCACACTTGAATTGGAAGCTTTACAGAAATATTTTAAACAAACCTTCTCCGAAATAGTTAATAATGTGGACATGTAAAGTAAATCTGATTTCAGACCAATTTTAAAATGCAAATGTTATTAGAGCGAAATCATTTAAAATCTTTAAGGTTTGGTGAACCAAACCTAATCTGATTTACCTATTCAAAAGGTAATATTAAGATTACCTACATTACATTGAAGTCAGTTATGGATACTTGAGCAAAAAAATATGACTGGATAATAAATTACTAATTCTGTAAATATGTAACTAGGTTTTTTAATGTTTTACAAAAGATGTATCGTATTTATGTATTTAATATATTAAATGTTTAAAAATAAAAATAACGATATTCAAACTAAAATGAATGTATTAATTTTGATTAACTTTCATGTAAAAACAAAGATCTTTATAAAATCCCTTTAAGGTAAAATATGCCTAATGTCACAATATTTAGTATTTATTTAGCCACATTAGATTCGACCGACCGTCCATTCTTCCACTCTTTCAACCATCCATTCATCCATTCATCTTGGTTCATCCACTGAAACATCAATAATACCAATTGTTACACTGTATTTAGTTGATAACATTAAAAGTCTTTCAGTCATTTTATCCGCCTGGATTAATCTAGGAACACAAAACCGCCGGTGCAGTTCGTTGTTCACACTGGTTTGTATTTCAAAGACAAAACCAACCACTGGTTTTAGCTGCGGTTATAAAATGTATGCTGATAATATTATAACGGAATTTGTACTAAATATCTATAATAATATTTTATAATATCATCATTACCTAAAACTTCGTTATAGTTTTATTTATACAATCATCTAGTTGTATTTGCCTATGCATAATTTTACACTAAATCAGGCGAAAAGACGTTATTCAATCAAAATGTTACCAAAAAATTTTATGTAACGTTCATAGACTTTCATAGACATTTAAAATTGTTATTAAATAAAATATATATTATGTGGTTAGCAAGTATAAATTACTTACCTTGAATTAATTCAAAGATCTAATTTCACTATTATGTTTCTAATAATTTATTTAGGAAGACCCACTTACACGCAAATAAAACTTTAATTTAGATTACGTAATTATTATTTTTTATTAGTAAATAAATGTAAAAACGATTGATTAAGTGATAGGTTTATGAGATTCAATTTATACTACTTTAAATATTACTTCAAGCTATTATCTAAAAGTTATTCGTATATCCCTCGGAAACAGGTTTTTCTATATTAATATGTTTATTTTCGAGATCGTGGGAAAAAATGCCATTTACTTAAAGTTGTGAAATGATTCAGAATATTGGCAATTTAGGTATTAATTAAAATATCTACTTTTAATATTCAGTCCGCATCCGCGTCACTATAATGTCATTACGGTAAGTTATATAAGTGGGATTCGTATTAGAACCTCATTTAGCTTATCTGATTATATAAACTAATGGACTCCTTTTATTCAGTTTACATTACTAATACAAAATAGGGTTTTTTTAATATATCCAGCCATCATTTAAAACTGATATATTCCGGTACAGAGCAGATTATTATTTAACAAAGGTTTTGTAATTTGACGAAACTGTTTATAATTGCTTTGTTAAAAGTAGCTTGACAACAGCTTAATTGTAGGTAAAATTTGACATTAGTTAAAGCGCTCGAAAACCTATTAGGGTTTATTATTAGGGTGTTCTTGTTTTGATATGTTTGATATGTCTTCAGAAAATTATACATTAGCTCTCTTCACGATATGGTTTAATTGTACTGGTTTGAAACTAGATAAATTATTAGTTACTGGTAATATTATTACATGACTATATAATTATATGATTATATGACTTTGTATAATTGAATAGTAATAGTAATCATTTTACTATTTAAATCATCGTAATTAGTTTACTTTTATAAATAACAAGGGAATATTATCCAGTAACTTTGCTCTTTTGTTAATCGATTATCATTAAGAGTAGTTAAAAATATATATTTTTTTAAAGAAAACAAAATCGAAGACTATCCCTTCATCCATCCACCCATCCGTCCGTCATCCGTTAGATATTTAATTATAATAATATAATATCATCCTTATTTTTCATTTTCAAAATATCTTTAATACTTTTTTAATTTACCACACGAACTGAAGAACTGATATAACACATGCTTTGTAGAGGTTCCTAACAATGAGTAATGGTTCTAAAATGCATATAAAGCTGCCTTTGTCAGTCAATATATGTTTAGTAAAACTAATTTATTATCATAATTTAAGTATATTTATTATGTCTTAAGAAAAAAATATGCTTAGTTTAATTTGTGTGCTTGCTTTTCCAGCTACATGGATGTGTTACATTCTTTGTGTTTCCTTTTTGATTTAGTTTGCAAACTATGCTAAATATGCTTTCATGATAGCAAGCATTAATTCTATAATTTATTAAAAAATCGAACGGTTCCTAGAACAGTATCGAAGTGTGTATTGTGGATTTTATGTTTTTTCCATATTTTATTAATAATTTGTAATCTATATCTTGGATACATTATTTATATGTATTTTTTATATTTTTTTGGAAATTAATAATCCAATACTTTGGTTTGTCCCATTTAGGAGCACATATTTCAGCGACTCTCATTATTACCTTTATTATTAACTCGAACTCGAACATTATTACCTTTTGCTTCTTAGGTTAATTATGTTAAATTTATATCTACAAATACACTTATTACAAAAAATTTATGAAATACATGAAAAAAAAATTAATGCTAAGACAGGCTATATTTTATGTGTAAGAATAAGCACAATTTTACCACTCAAAATATTTTGAGTGGTAAAATTGTGCTTACACTAATTGTGACGTATATAAAACCATTTGTCCTATTTTTTCGTTGTTATCTGTTAAACTAAAACAATACAATGACGCGTTTTGAAATAACATGCCGAAGTTAAAAATGAAACAACAGAACTCGGATTGTCAGTTACTGAGACTGTAATATTCGAATAGAAGCTTTGCTGTTGTTTCAGTTATTGTTATGAATAGAACTCTATTCTCTTTTCTTCTACACTTTTATTTTTTGATAATGTCAAATAAATAAAATCTTAAAACATATGAGTTGTAAGTTTTAATTTAGGAACATAATATCTGTCAAATACCGCTTTTATATACTAGACTATTGGACGTAAAATAATTCGTTTTTTTTTAGTTTAAAAGTTGTCTTTGTTAGCGCCTGTGATTGAAACTCATGGAATAAAACCAAACATTTTCACAATATGAGCAATGCTCTTTAAAACCTTCTTGCTATTATAACGAGCACAAATTATCGGTCCAATTTATTATATAAAATTATGTAATGCATTTTTAGGGAACTTACTTTCTCTATTTTTACTAAAGTAAAAATCTGAATAGCTATGACAAGTTGCTAGACCGAGGTCTGCTTTTGAAATATCATTCTGTGCTTTAGATTCTTTTTGCCTAATTCTGATATGATATGTCCATAGTGGATAATAATAAGGGTCGTGGATACGGTTTTACTTGAATATTAATTTATATATATTTTTTATTAAATCAATCCGAGTAAAGCGTGATTTAAAAGAATTCTTTAAAATATCTAAGTTATATAACTTTTACGGTCCAATATGAAATACCAATTAAATCAATTTCCTCGTTAAGATGAAGCTTTGATATTAGATGGTGTCTTAACAAAGTGAGTGATCGAGATCCAATCACACGTTACCATTATTTTTACTGAACTAATCCGCTGCCAAGATTGCCCGACCTATATTCAACGGTTCCCAGGAAGATTTAAAATTAATTAAGGTCTATATGAACCACAGATTATAAATAACGAAACTACCGCAATGAAAGAAAATACACTATTATGAAGAAGGTTCGAATACAACCCTGTAATCATCGTATTTATCTTATGTGGGTTTTGTGACGTCATGTCACACAACACATGACAACATGTCAACACATGTTTAAAATATAGGTAAATTTAAATGCTTGCTTAATAGATAAAGAATAAATAGAAAATGACAAAAAGTCCTGACATGATATGGCACACTGACTATTCTATTCTGTGGCACAGACCCTTACACGGTCAACATCCACCTGCCAATTACGAAGTGATGAAGAATGGCCGCCTCTACAGACCCTGTACATAAGACGATAACTAAATAGTGTAGCAACTAGAAACAATAAATACTACATTTACTGACTATACCAGTACTGACATAAAAATTTGTTCAAAGTTTATTTCAGTTTCAAAACTTTCTTGCATATTATTTTCTTCTAAAATGTCGTCTTTAAATTTACATATCTACTCTTTTAAACATTTCTCAAGGGTGGATTAACATATTCTCTCGAAGCTTCTAGTCAAGTAAGCTAGTGCATCGAGGTTACTTGTCAATTGATATTTAAATGAAATACAGTGAATTTACTTATTCCTATAAATCGTATTTGGTTCAAAAACAGTTTTATATATTTTTAGTAGCGGTGTAATGCTGATGCGATAAAGTTTCATTATAATTTATAATAAAGAGTAAATATTTGTTTAAAGTTCTCCGTTTATAGAATTATAAATTTAATCTATTTGAAGGTAAATCCTATAGTCCTTACTGATTATGTCACATTCGGCTGGCTCAGTGTCATAATGCCACCATCTCACAATCGATACCCACTTAGTGATCTATTGTCAAAGGGTGGTATTATCCCAATCAAGTCAACTCTTAAATTAGCTACAACAATCAATCAGATTGTTACCACTGATGACAATCAACCAGAATGAACCTTTATACTTATCATTAGATGTACGATTAACTACCATCAACTATCATCATCTTACGATGACACAGTCAGAAACCGTGAAAATAAAAATCTGATATTTTTATTTTACAAAAATATTCGACCTTTAATATTATATCATATTTTTCCAAATAGATTTAACATCTAAACACTTTTAGCTAAAATTGGTTGAAATTTTAATTCACGATCTTTTAAGCGTTCACTTTTATTTTTATCAGGAATATACAATTTGCATTTGCAGTTTAAATATATTTTAATAGTATCAAACAGAAATATTCAGAACTAAATGTTTTTCAACTTTCCATTCTGAAACGACTATAATAAGTTGAACAAATGAAAATACACCTTTACTAATAGAATATTATTGTATACTTATAGAATAATCATTTTTAAAGCAAAATTAAAGACTCCAATACTAGTTTAGGGAAATTATAATTCATTCGTCAGCTTATATAAATTCCATGAGGGCTCGTATTAAAAAGTGTCACACGCTTATTTTGTTACCGTGATTGACGGTCACATGTAATTAAATTTTCATCTTTGCTGACAGGCTTTGCTTTTGCATGTTCGTAGCACAATTGGAGAAATACCATCTGATCCACTCGACTTCTAACCGTCCAAGGAAAAGAGAAATATGCGGATGATTCCCCAAATTGACAACATGATTGAACTCTAGCAATTTGCCCTTTGAAGAATCTGGAGGCACAATTACATTTTAATTAAAATTTTATAACACTGCCATCTACTGGAAACTTATAGAACTTATTTAAAAAATCACGAATTTGTCATAAATAAATTAACATTGTTAATTGAGATAAAAACTTCCCCATTTTTGTAGTTGCACCAAACAAATGATATCTTAAAATTTTCATAAAAAACAATTCAATCGTTTCAAAGATTAATTCAAACAAGCTTTGCGACACCGGATTTTTATCTATATAAAGATATTTCTAGGGTTTATACATCGTGTTTAATTTTTTGCACAATGTATTTTAATTTAAAAATAAAATTTTTATTTATATATTTATATTAATTTTCATGTAATCAGTATGTTGTTAAATTATTATCAATTGTTTTGTTGTTTACTATTTCATTCTTATAACTGAACCTTCTATAAGTCTGCAATATCTAAACGATGAAATATATCTAACGAAATTAGTTCTGAAAAAATGTTTATTATAATATCCATTATGTTTTAGAAATTGATATAAATAATAATAAGTTATTGCTTAATTACAAATTACAAATAACGCACAGCGCGCATAATCATTATTTAATATTTTAGTTTTCTTGACCGTAGTTTCAAATATACTTACTTTTCTGGAGCACCTCCCAATTATTATTGAGAAACTTCCCGTCAGTGTATTAAATATTACAAACAATTCTGTTTGCCATTCCCCTCCAACACTGTTATGTTTAATAATTTTTATACGTTTTTTCACTGACGGGACAACCGGCTAAGGTTTTAAGAAGATATGTCTTTCACTTTATTTCCTTGATAGAGAAAAATTAAAAACTCTCTGTAATCCAAAATTCCACTCTTTCTGTACCCCATTTGAATACTGGACAGATGTATTGATTGCATGTGCTGTAATATCGAAAACAATACATATTTAGACACCTTAATATAAATACGGTATCAATAACAAACATATTATAAAAAAAAACCAATAGAGCAATAAATAAATGTTCTTAACAACAAAATGGTAATATAAAAAGCAAGAAGCCACAAGAAGTCCTTTGAGATATCATGCAATAGGTGACATTATTAATGGTCAGAGCAACAAAATGGATTGCATTCAAAAAGACACGAGAAACCATTCACATTTTTTAAGCATTCTAACTTAAATAGATTGTATTAAAATATATTATATCCCAAGGTCTTTTGAAATATTGTTATTATAATTGTAGTTACATTCCTATCCTTTTTTTTTTCAGAATTTATTTACTTAGTATAATTGCTTACAATAATATAAAAAGAATATAGACTAACAAAAAGATATATTTAAACTTCTGGGAAAACTACACAAATAAGTAACTTTTAAAAACAAGATCGAAAAAGTTTATTTTCTCATGATGATCAGATACTATTACTTATAAGACTTAATAAGATAGGAGCTGAAAAACATGATTTTAACCTTCTAACTAATACTTGTATTCTACATTTTTAATTTACCATTTACACACAGTTTAACATTACACGAGGTAATGCTACTATTAAACTACTATTGAGTTAGTTTTTTAAACCAAAACTATAACTTTAATACAAATTATAAACTGAATATGAAACATCTAATAAACTAAGATAAGCAGCTGATGAAGACACAACTAAATCCTAATGTATGGGTATGATAAGTATTGATGAGTTAGTGTGCGGCGGTGATGACTTGTCATCAGTAATCCACATGCTCGATTGCCTTCCTCTTACACAAAAAACTATGTTTACTTATTTCAGAACTGCCAAAAGGGGTAAAAAAAACATAAGAGAATGATGTAAAAGAAATAATTACATATATTTACTTACTTTTTTTATACTCTTTCTTTATATTTATATTGAGAAAAAATATTTGTGAATTTTTTTATATTATCCCACAGAGAAGCCCGTCTAAATGTCCTGAATCCCCATGGAGAATGGATTTGCAGTCACACGTGCACGGGGACTTCAACTATCCTTGGACTTTAAAATGCGAACACAACCCAGCGACCTGAAGCTTGCCTCTGCCTATTTTAACAAACAATGAAATATTTGACTTTTATTGTAATTAGTTTCCTAATTAATCGATTGTACAGTATTAATAGTAACTCTTTGTTGGTCGTATAGTGATAAAAAGTTTATGTTTTTTTTAATAATCAACAATAATGTAAGGTGCCTGATGTGCTTTCAGAGTATTCAAAGAAGTAATATATCTCTCCCATAAGTTTAGTCTATCACTATCTATTTGATTCTCATTCTCCTATCTGCTCTGTCATTGTCTAATGTACGTCTGATGTCAGTATAGGTAACCTTGCCAAAATCCAGTAAGGGTATTAGGTTAATCCTTTTGCTATCAGAAGTAGGTACTTGCTTGACTGTACAAAACTCTTTTAAACTACATGATATGTCTTGAAATATACGGTATATGAAGGAAGGAAGAATATATTCCAGGAACAACATCATAAGCAAATTTAGTTTGAAAAACAAACTTATTGCTAGATAGGTTTGTTTTCGACAGCAAACGTTATTTTATGCAGAAAAACATTGTAGTGAATGTGCCTAATGTTCAAAAAGTGTAAATAAAAGCTGAATTATTCTAATGAGTTTCGTACGCTTTTGCATAGTGGCTTCATACATTTTTGTACGTACATTTTTTTTTGTTAAACAGATATGTGTAGACAACGCTAATACATTACTGTGACTAGGTTATTACTAGGTCACGCAAGCGGGGTCGTGAGCTGAGCTAGCTTTTGCTCTGTGCACTGCAGGCTATTTACTACAATGTTCTAGCTTAATCCTTAGTTTTTTCTGTAATTTGAAAACTTACCATTCTTTTAGTGTGCTTCGAGCTCAATGTGAACTGCATTCTGACGAATTTATAGTCAGTTCTGCTATGTATGAGAGGAGTTACAAACTTTCTTAGATTTCAATCCCCTCGTAACTTGTGCATCGAGCAGGCACGCGCTCGTGAGTCACTAATCGAACTAAATTAGTTCTGTTAATTGGTCAAGATTTAATAAATTAAGTAAATTATCCAAAATTTTTCACAGTCATAAAGCAATGGGGCAGCAAACACCATACCGAGTATCGAAACTGTGGTATGAATCCTAAACTGAATTAGTAAATTAATTTAGAATTGAAAAGAAAATTGAATTTAGAATTACGATTTAAAAAAATAAATATATGCTTAGCGCCTTACGCTCGCAATCGTTGTGGCGAGTTTCGTTAACGTAACACACAGAGAGTTCGCATTTTTTGCGATCTGACCAGTAAAGAGCTTCGCTTCGCTCAGCTCAACAATAAAAATGATTTACAATGTTTAAATTCCTTTGTTTGTCAAATCCAACAAAATAGATTGCATTCACAAAGAGACGAATAAAATAACAGCGACAAGAAAATCATAAAGACATCCCGTTCACGTTCTTTAAGCATTTTAATGTGAATAAAAAAATATTATATTCCAAGACATATTTTTATTTTAATTGTAGTTACAGTACTATCTTTTTATCCAGTATTTCTTAACTTTGAATAGTATATAGATATATTAACATGAAATCGTCAGTCTATATCCCTTTCTCTAATTATGTTTTAACTAAAAATATATATTTGTTCATCCCTGAAATCTTCACAAATATATAATTTTCAAAAACAATATTAATAAAAGACTATTTTCTCTTTACTTATATGATAAAATGAGTTATGTGCTAAATAACAAGATTTTAAACTCCTAACTCAATGTTGTTTCCTACATTTTTAGATTTAAATTGACTCACGAAAGTTTAACGTTACACGAGGTAATGCTGTTGGTACTACTGAAATAGAAGTTCAGTAGTACCAACAGCATTTAGGACGGAGTTTGTTTATGAAACCAAATTTGAAAATTTTATACAGATATTATATTTTTCTCCCATACTATTTAAATTAAGTTTTTGGTGTTTCTTTCGGCTCACAACTTCATCCACAACTCATTACAAATTCCGCTTTGGTCCATAACTTATGAACAGAAGGTTCTAAAATAAATCCTAGTGTTTAAAAGGGAAAAAAGTATTACAACCAAAAATATTTTTATTCATTTATATATTTAATTGAAGATCGTTTATCATGCGGGTAATGTGTAAATATTCAGACAGTGCTATAAACCAACAATAAACATTATTTGATAAAACCATCTTCGAGTTGCACAACCAACTGTTATGGGGCGGAATAAAGACCTTAAATTGGCCATACAAATAGACGCAGTGAAGCTTTTTCTGAATAAAACTTTAAATAGACTTTACTGTTTCTATTTTTACACTAAATAAAGCACATATATGTGAGTTTTGAAATGTATATCTTTTCTATAATGTAAGAAATACTATGGTTACTTATTTAAAGATCAACCAAACGACGTAGAACAGATTCAAGAATGAAATGTATAATAAATATCGACACTGTCTGATGTAAGTGAAATCTCTGCCTTTATTTTGACTACACACCGATATTCACAATAATATATATCAATTTATTAAAGATTTGAGAAGTTATTTAAATAATATTTATAATTTACCCTACATACTAATACTAACTGTTATAGATTATCATAATTAAACGGACTAAAAATTTTGGATTTACAACAAAAGAAAAATGTAATAATTATTATAACAAAAGAAAAATGTAATAATTATTACAACAAAATAAAAATGTAACAATTTTATATCTGTTTTTTGTATATTGAAATAAACAAAAAGTAATAGTTTTATTTCTTCTAAATTTAATCTAAATTTGATTAAATGTTATTTCTTGTTATCGTATCGGATGGGTGTTATAAACTATAACAACTATAAATTCAACTCAACGTGTTATTTGATCAGCTTTGAAGGATTACAGACTCCGATATCAATCAGCTCTGGTAAACTATTAAACTAAACTGGGCATCAATCGATTTTATGTCGACATTTATATATATATTGTATATATTAATATATCTAATACTTACTATATAATTATAATATAAGTGTGACTTTGGACCAACTTTGTTTATTGGATTAATTAAAAATATATTTGTTCTATTACTATTATTATTATTATTATTTTATGTCACAAAAAAGTCATATTAATATCCTGAATATCATCGTGGGGTATGGGTTTGCAGTCACACCTGCACCGGAGACTTCGACTGTCCTCGGATCCTCAAGTGCTGTCCGAATAGATGTGGAGACCTAACCTGCCCTCGTCCAGAAAGCTTGCCGATGCCAAATTAGGTGAACAATGAAACATTTGACTTTAATTTGAATTAGATTCCTAATTAATAAACTGTTTTGGATTAGGAATATTTATGTTTAACTGAGTATTGATCGTAGAGTTTAATTAAAAGAAAAATGAATAGTTATTTATATCCCTTTTTCAAAATCTACCAGAAACGGCATTAAGTCGATCCTCTTGTTAATCAATAACTGCATTGAGTTTCTGTATCGACACCTATCAGTCATAGGTAACTCGTTTACACTAGGACTTGAAAAGTACCAACGACATATTCCAGTTACTTTTCGTTGTTCCATGGAACTTCACGACAGTATCTCGAATTAATTTTATCGAAGTGAATTTGTTCGAGGTTTTTCATTATTATACAGATATAGACATAACCGACAGCAAACACTATTAATGAAGATAAATATTATAATGAATGGGTCTACTGTTTAATAAAATTGTTAATTAAAGCTAAATTACGCGAAAATGTTTGGTATTCTTAAGCGGAGTGGCTTCATAAATAGTTCTTTCATGTTTCGTAAAACGGCAGGTTCGTGTTGATGATACTCGTACATTACTGTGATTACAAGAAAAAACGTTTTGCAATAATTAAATTCCTTTGTGTGTCCAAATATAATTACATGTTTAGGGTAATTAATAATTTTAACAACAGCGTTAGTAGGTTAAAATATTTTTGAACATATATACATATATATGTATAAGTTTATTTAATTATATGTGAGTACGACTTTTTCTGTGGTGTGCGTGTCGTCGCGGTATTAAGGTAATTATTATGACTGCTATAAAATATGTTTTAGAATGTTCACATTACTTCATGACATAATATACATTTTTAGTTGTTTTTATAATAAATCGTGTGACTGTATTTGTAACACAATATCTTTTGGATTTGTATTATATTTGGTTTCAGTGATTATTAACAATGAGCATAAAATGAACCGCCCAGACATCTGAAAATAATACACGAAATTTTGTGTACGTTTTATTTACTTTAATTATAAATGTGTTATCCTCAAATTACATCAATTATAATCGTAAATATTTCTTACATCTATTGTTACGTAATTTTTTATTACCTCACTTGTATTATCTTGAATATTGGTAAATTTATATAATAGATGGATAATCAACTTATAAGAAATTAATATATCTTCACATCATTACCTTTATTCTCATCCTTACTCTCATCCTCATCCTCATCTTCATCCTCTTCTTCGTCTTCATCCTCATCCTCCCCGACATTGCACCGAATCTTATTGAAAGGACCATTCTTGATACACTTGTGCCTATTTTTTGATAACTTTTTCACAAAAATATGACTAGGTCACTCCTTTATGACTAACACACCACCACACCATTACTGAAGTCGGATTATGTATACTTTGTACTCTATTGACTAATTGGGAAGCTTCTGTACTAGAGCTTTCAGTATATATTGTAATTTTGTTTGTTAAAATATTGCTCTGTTGTAATTTTTTATCATCAGTAAATAATATTTTTCTGTGACCTCCCTATGTGTTTCGCTTAAGTAGTTGTTTTGATTTTACTACTCTTTATTAAATTGTCAGTTAAGAAATGACCAGTGCGTCTCTCATAAGCAAGTTTAAAGTCATCTTTTAAAATATACGTCATGGTTCTAGATGATATCTTCATTTCCGGAGAAAAAAAATTCTTAGAATTCTTTTCCCGAGTGCTTTAGTTGCCTTTTCAATACGAACACTACGTGTACAGTCATATCTTTTTCTGTCATAAACTATTTAGGTATTATTGTACCTATCAATAGTCCAGTACATAAACATTTGACTAATACCAGAGGATTTTAAAATTGTACCTACTTCAGTTATCAGTATGAGAATGGTGCACATCTTAACAATGATATGCAAATACCTTACGGGTTACATGTTATTGAAATTATTTAATCTAAATTCCATTATTTAATTCCTTTTAAACCTAATTGATTCAAATTAATTTATGGTTTTTGCTGATATATATTTATGTCAACTATAATGAGTACAACTCGATAAATCTGAGTGTTCAATGGTCACGAACAACTAACATATAATTCTATACCACGAAAGGTTTAAATTAATTTCTGTATGTTCTTCATAAATTCTCATAACCAAAACAGTAAGCAGCAATGCACTTTGATGTCTACATCAAACGTCATTAAAGTTCTAAGGCATTTTTCTAATAATGTTTCGGATTTTTTAATGAATTCTCAATGAACTGAAAATGTATAAGTTTACAGGATATTTTTTATCTGCATAATAGTCTATATAATTATCCACCCTCTGCATAGTGCAAATCGGCAGTAATAATACAAATAAGATAATACGTGTACCCTAGGCAACAACCCGACATTTCCACATGTTCAATGTATCCGGATTAAAATGCAATATTTAAGCATTAAATATTATTTTAATCAATAAATGTGTGACAAGCAAAGAATTGTATTTCAATAGAAGCGGTTCAGAGAAAATTTAAAAATTTCAGAATAAAAACAAATTAATTGACTGCAAAACTGTTTAACAAAAGGTTCGATTTTACGAAAATTTTTTTATCGTTTGTTCTCTGAATGCTTGTAAAAGGTGGATTTAACATTGATTACAAAAACTATCGATTTTTGTTTTGGTACTTTCCTTTCAGAACATAAAAATCGTTCCTTTGTTATTTTCTGACGCATTTATATTTAATACAGTCATTGAAATGAAACTGAACTTTGAATTGCGCTTTTAACTTTGTCCGTATTATTCCGAGTCCGAGTCCGAGTAGAATTGTTGTTGCTTTTAAAGCCGAGCGTATACGATTTAGTTTTACGATCATAATCTTAAACAAACTGTGAAATTCCTTATAAATGTGTGTTCTTAGTTTTAGAATGGCTTCGTTTAATTATACTTCTTTGAAAAAAACTTGTTACTAATTAAAAATATTCACGACAAAGAGCTATTAAATTTAATTTAATATTCTTATTAGCATTTGTACTTTATATAATTTGTAACCAGATTAAAACTTTATTGCTGTTTGTATATTATTACTTGTTTAAACTATGTGTTGGATTTTTGCAAATCTCTTTAAACTAACAACAATAAAACCATAAATGGAAGATATCATAAGTGATAAAATAAAAATTTGTTCACATACTGTGTTTTTATCTGTAATATATTATATATTAATATTTACTTATTAGAAAACTGTTTATTAATATCCTATCGTGAAGTGTACGGCAGTAAATTTATATGATAGCAAGAAATTTCTTTATCGTATTTATATATATATATAAATATGGTTGTATTTTGTGTAACCAAACTTTAAATTAAATAAGTTTCATTAATAAATGCTAATGAACTGTTTTATAGTTATAGAAAGTATCGTTAACCAAACATATCAGTTATAAAGTATTAAGATTAATGTTCTTGACTGAAGGAATGCCGTATTCGTTTGCAAACAATTTTTTCTGAAAGTACTGGATCAAATTCAATACAAAATCAGTAAATATCAGACTACTCCCAAATTTAGAAAAATACATATAACTACTATAACTACATATTGTAAAGTATAAAGTATATTAATTTCTATTAGTCATCTCAGTCAGTCAGTCTCTCATAAAATTTTAACGACGTAACTATCGTCAAGGGACGTGATAACAGTAAAATACTTATCAGTTCAGTCATTGCTGCAGTAGCCGCGCTGAGTTAAATATTTAAAGTTTACGTATTTTTATCGTGATAACGTAGGGCTTTAGTCTTAATAAACAAAGAGTCGTCAAGTTTTCTTTTACAAAATATTGAATTGATGTATTTTTATAATTATAAAGATATTATGTTTTTAAACCAAATAATATGTTTTTAAAATTCAATTGTGGCCAAAAACTCTAGTATACATTGACTTTACTTAAATTTATTAGGACACAATTTCTAAATGTTTAAAATAATAAAATAAGTTATATATATATATCACTCTGTATAATAAATTTCAATTAATTAAAAATAAAATATAAATATAAACTTTTTCTCCTAAATTAATTAAATTAACTTTATAATATTTATTCCAATACACAGCTTCATCTAAAACTCATTACGAGTTTAGATTTTATTCCATAAATTACGAATAATAGTATTTGAAAAAATATATAAACAGTCTCGTACTACTAATATGTGGAATGAACTTCCTTCGGTGTTATTTCTGCATCACTACGACATGGGTACCTTCAAAAATGCGTGTAATCCCACCTTCATGGCCAACAATACTCTTACAATTCCCCGAATGATGCAAGAGTTCATGGGCGGCGGTGATCACTTCACATCAGTGACCCACACGTTCGTTGTCACTCTTCTAGCTTAATAAAATATATATACAACTGTTATGGAGCGTAATAAAGAGCTTAAATGGGTTGTATAAATAAATTCAGTGAATCAATGTCTGAAATATATATATATATATGCAGTGTAATAAAAATATGTAATTTTTTTTATTGTTATAATTTTTAACTTGTTTTTAGTAAGATTAATAACAATATATGTTTGATAGGAATGTAATGCATAGAATAGAGTAGAGTGTATGCAGTATTGTTATTGTCTAATATGAGTTCTGTAGTAACTATATGTAAGTTTGATTAAACGTTATTTCTTGTTATCGTGTCGGAGGGGTGTTAAACCGCTATTAATATAACTCAACGTGTTATTTAATCAGCTTTGAAGGATTACAGGATCTATCAGTTTTGGTGAACCCTTAGGTTAAAATGACAACAGTCGATATTGTGTCAACGTGAAGCTATTTTATATGTAAAATATATTTAATGAATAGTAAAAAAATATAATATAAGTATTAATTTGAACCAACTCTTTAAATTTGTACTTGGAAAAAATATAATTGTTAAAAATATTATTTTACCTTAAATAAATTACGGAAATATACGTAGAGTGTGTATTTGCAGTTTCATGTGCAACGGAAACTTAAACTGTTTTCGGACTCTCAAATACTGTTTGAACAGATGTGGAGTCCTAACCTGCTAGCAACTTAAAAGCTTACCTCTATCTAATTAGAAGAATAATAAATTTGATTTTTATTATAATTAGATTAATTACTAATGAATTGTATCGTGTTAGAAATATTTGTATAGACACTTATTATTGGTCGTACAGTAATTAAAATAAAAATTAATATTTATTATAACTATTTTATCTGTTCAAATTTAAGTTTTTAATATAATTAATAATAAAGTAAGGTGCCTTTTATTCTTGAAAAGTATGTAACGGAAAATATATGCATCCCACAATGTTAGTCTATCACTATCTATTTCCAATCTATTTGTTTTGATACTAATTCTCCTGTCTGCTTTAGCCCTATAAGATAATAACAATGTCTATTTGTATGTCTAAAGTACGAGAATCCTTTCCTAAACTCAACCAGTAACGATATTAAATCGACCCTTTTGCTAACCAACAGATACATTGAGTTTATCGGTAAGTATCGCCAGCTATCAAACGTAGGTACTTGCTTTACTGTGCATAACTCGTTTATATTGCGGCTTGAAATGTACCTCTGACATATTTCAGGTATCTTTCAGTATTCCGTAGAATGCACAGCAGTATCTTGCAATAATTTTGTTTTGTCAACTGAATTTTTAACTATATTTGCAATATTATCATCAGTCAACAATACAGATATCATAAGTCATATAGACAAAATCGAGGGCAAAAATTACTTATGAAAACAATATAACTAATGTTTATATTGATAAATAAAATCGTGAACAAGAGATTTTGATACAAATATTTTTAGATGAATAATTTTGGTCTGGTAAGTTTAGTTATAGAATTTTTTGCAAAAATTCTATTAATTTTGTTAGTGTTGGATATTTAACCGGATGATAATTATTACGATGTTAACTGTTATATCACTTCCTATACTACATAATTTTTAAGATAAGAAATAAAAGTAAAATTTGTTCAGTGCCTTGCTACATGCACCTCAAAATAAACAAGATACATTTTCAATACATATATAGTAACATGCTTTTCTCACGGCAGATAAATCGGAATTTCCCCGAATAGTTTCTTACCCATTCGGGATACTTATTCATGAGCTCAGTGCATGACGGAATCATGTTATAGCTGGCGTAGCTCGCATCATGGGTTACGAAATTTTGAATATAGAATATTTATTATGGTATTAATATATTTATGTAGGTGATTTATGGGGTGAGAACATTATTACGAAATTAAGTTCGAATATATTTTGAGATTATCTTATTGAATAAGCTTTCAAGAAATATTTTTATTCCGTGTATATATTTAACAAGTCCCAGATTTAAGACAAAGAACATCAGAGAATTCTTAGTTAAAATTTGTTTTTAAATAACTTCCATTTGTAAATGAACTCTGTCAAAGTGTTTTTGTGATAAAAAGACAGTAAAAAGAAAACAAGCGTTTCAAGATTACTACAAACCGGAAATGAAAGATACTAATTAATTAAATTTCTTCAGTCTTCGTTCATAGAAATGTATAGTCATGATAGAAATTATCTGTAACATGTTTGAATAAAAGTAAATTTTCTTATTAGTTTTTTCATCAAAGCTTGTACCGACACACCGACATCAAAGCTCAGTTGGTAGAACCACAAGAACTCAAAGGTTTCAGTTTGGAGTCCTGCTCGTTTACGTGTTTTTCTATTGTTTAATAATAAAAAAACAAGATACAATCGAAATATAAAGATTCTGACCTCAGTGCGTCTGACCGTATGTTGACGACCGGTCAAGCAGAACTTAATATATAAAAACATAAAAATCGTTCTTTTGTTCTATTCTGGCACTTAACAATTCTATTTAATGCAGTCGTTGAAGTAAAACTGAACTTTGAATTGCGCTTTAAATTTGTATGTATTTTTTACCTTCGGAGTAGAATGTTCTTATTATACAGTGTTATGAAAATGTTTTGAATTGTCATATACACAAGTATTACAAACGTATTACACAAGTATAACGTTATAAAATTAAAAGATTTTTTTTTTCTTTTGGTTTCATAAGAAATATATATATACATTTTGAAGTTAATTTTTTGTACACAAACAGTTAAACAAAATATATTATAATTATTATATATGTTATAATTATCGGATAAATATTATTTTCATTTTATCTCATACTGACCACATTATAAAAGTAATTTGATAATTTTAATCGTATTTAAGTTACAATTTGAAAGTCGATAGTAAACGATTTTGTTTTGCAAACGTAAGCTTATCCTAACTGTTAAAATCTATACAAATGTGTACTGAGCTTTAGAAACGACGTAATTTACTTGTAGTGCTTTGAAACTAAACAAACTATTGTTAAATAAATATATTAATTTCAAAGAACTATTTAAAAACTTTTTTAGAATTTATACTTTTACAGATTAAAACTTTGTTGCTAATGGTGTGGTATTACTTGGTTGAATAATACTTTGATATGTAGTTTATTTCTCTTTTAAAAAATATATTACGCTTAAAGACGTAGAACAAACGTAAGAAAGGAATGTAAAAGAAATATTGACACGTATTTCACTTACTTTTCCTTGTAAGAACTTTAAACACCTCAAACACAAGAGCCTCTTACAGACGAAAATCGGATTCGACATACGTACATGTAAGACTATTTCAGTGTCATATTCCCGTTCTTATCCTCTGGTGTATGAGAGATCTCTGCCTTGACTTGACTTTGACTACACGCATTCACAATACTATAAAACAATTTATAAAATATAATAAGTCATTTTAGGTAATATTTTTAATTTATGATATATGCTAATAATAATTATTTTGAATTATAAGAAGAAAAATCTAATACATTTTGTGTATTCAAATAATAAAAATATAAAAATGAAATAGTGTATTTGATGTATATTTTTTATAATAAAATAAGAAAGAATATAAAGATTATTTGTTCTTAAAGATAAATAAACCAAACGTCGGTATGTGACGATATTGGTTACGGGACAAGCAATTATCAATAAATAATAATAAATCTGACTATGAATGAGTTCCTGTGAAGAGATGTTATGACTGTATCTCATTGTTTTTAGTAAGTTTTATCTGGATATGATGTTTTTGTAAATAATAAAATATATAGTATATAGTACACTATAGGAAGTAACACAATTATCTCACATGTTTTGCAGTATGTATGAGTAAATCTGATTAAATGTTGGTTCCTGTCATAGTATCGAATTTGTGTTATAAACAAAAACAGCTATTAATATAACTCAACGTGTTATTTGATCAGCTTTGAAGGATTACAGACTCCGATATCTATCAGTTTTGGTTAATAGATATAGATATACCAATAGGTAACAATAGATTTAATGTCGACATGGAGTTATTATGTGTTTAATTAATAGTAAATAAATATAATAATAAAGTTAACTTGGACCAACTTTATACAGTTAGATTGATAAAAAATATATTTATTAAAACTATTATTTTATCTCATAAATAACCCATTTTAATGTCCTGTATATCCCGGGGAGAATGATTTTGCATCACACGTACACTGTTCTCAGCGGACCAGCGAAGACCTGCTTTTTTTTTAATTATTCTTATATATACATATATATTATTGTTTTAGAAGAACATAGGTAGATAGGGTCAGGACCATTACATATGTATATATATATATTTAAGATACAAAAAATATTTAATAACTCTACTAGAATGCAAGATTAATGAAATCCCGTTTAATCAATTCCATTTATATATTTATTTACACCTAATTATTTTTTTTTTACAAATGGCAACTTAATGCCTCGTGAAATTCCCTATCAGTTAACCCCTGTAGGTATTAAATTGTGGTAGGCGTTAAAACTGAGTATGATAAAAAAATTAAAGACTTGTGTTACAATTTATTTGATTGGGTAATACGTTTGTAAGAGACTTTTACAGTTCCTTAATTAAATCCCACAAAGCTTTAAATCTGATTAGACTTAAACAGAAATAAATGGTAATAATAAATGTTTAAAGCAGCTATCCTAACCTTTTAATTATTGGTTTGTTTCAACCATACTAGTCCTAGTTGGTTTGTAATTTAAATATAAGTATATGTGTGTAGAATTACTCATACCAACTATAGGAATAGTAACTACTCGTATTATTCACTCGAAACCCGGTACATGGCATCGAATTAATATATATCAATTTACTGTTTGATTTGTTGAACAGTATAACAGCTGACTAACTGTTTATATTGGTTTTGCTTATTAATATTCATATCACATATATAATCTTGTCTGATAGCTAGTTTTGTGATATTACTTTTATTTATTTATTCACAAAATATGGTGGAAACAACTGAAAGTTTTGATTGATTGAAGACCGCACCCTCAATAGGCCATGCACATTGTACAGTGAAACATTGTTAGATTGGATACTACATATTAATATGTTATTAAATAAGACAGACAATACAAATTTGTTTAAAAGTATAAACGATGATAAAACCAATTATATTGAATTAAAAAGAATAAATAGTATCCACTTTTCTGAGTGTTTAGATAAATGTAATACAACGCTGCTTCCTGTCTTCGTATCGCATGGGCGTTACAAACTACAACAACTATTAATATAACTCAACGTGTTATTTGATCAGATTTGAAGGATTACAGATTCTATCTACCAGTTTTGGTTAGGATATATAGGAATTATAGCATAGCTTTCAGATTATATTATTTTTTTCTAAACCTTAACAAACATTCAAACTATGAAATAGTCTGGAATATCTTTAATTGGACATGTTAATGTATTAAATGTAACGTAACACAATTTTGAAAAAATCAAACTGTCAAAACCAAACCAATTTTGGAAACCCTGAAAAAACTTCTCAATTGGTTCTAACATACCATTATAAAAGTACATTCGAGGGCCTGGCTCACTTGAATTGGAAGCTTTTCGGAAATGTTTTAAACCAACCTACCTCGAAGTGGCTGATTGGATGAATATCTAAAGTAAATCTAACTTCCTAGCTTTTTTAAATACAAATATTATTAAAGTACCATCAACTATGCGTATTTGGTTTTTGTAAATCTAATTTTCCTCTACAAAAGGCTATATTAAAGGCTAGATACTTACTAAAGAGAATTATGAATGGATTATACTTATATTACAATTTAATGTCATAATCAGCCATATGATAGTTGGTTGTTGAATTCTTAGATAGCTACTCGAGGATGTTCTTCAACACGTTTTATATGGTAGTTAACTATTTCGCATATAAGTATTCATAACTATATACATTTTTATTTCGATTATTTTATTTATTTCTTGGAACATTAAAAAGGGGCGTTTTTATGAACTTAATTATCAAAAATTAATTAAACTAATTGCTATGGCTAAATTAAATTGTCTCATTGGGAACAACTTACGATTTTCGCGGAATTGTAATAGTGTACAAAAATTAGTAAAGTCTTAACAATATGATATTTATTGTACACACATAATTATCTATAACGGACAGTACCTTTATTTTTAATCTGTGATACATAGACGTGTTGACCTCAGTAAATATTTAATTTACCTGCAAACGGGCGTAAGTTTTTAATCTTTAAATCGTATTAGTTGTGTAAAAATAATGATAACCCTTGAATGAATGTCGGTCACCGGCTTCGTGCTTCTCCATGAATAGTTTTTCAATTAATTATAGTTGTAGTATTAACTACTATATATATGAACTAAACAATTTTTTGTTCTTAGGAAATACAAAAAAAAAATAAGATAACAAAATGTCTTATTTTATGAATTATAGATAATAAGAGTATATGCCTTTTGTTTGATATTGTTAGCTAATGGAGGATATTATATACAAATGTGGTCTTAACAAAGGAGATTTTCAACAGTGTTTAATGATTCATTATTGTGAGATTTAATGAGATCGTCTTATCTAATGACTTGTCTTATGCAGGATAAGTCTTTTTGTACCACGAGTATCATGATTTTTTTATAATAAATTATGCCTATAAATCTTTTTTGTACCTTGTAATGCCTTGGATTTTTGCAAATATATATATATTATATTATAAAAGTTGTTTTGTTGCATGTTGTGAAAATGTTTGCCCTAATTGCTCTTACTACGAGTTTTAACCGCAACGCTCACAAACAAAAGTTAAAGAAATGAAATAAATTAGTTTAGCCTAGTTAATATTATACTTAGTAATACCAAGTTGATATTAAATACTGCCATATTTGTTATTTTAACTTAAACACAATATAATTTTAATTGTTACTTGAGGACAAAAATTTGTTGATTTCATACAAATCTTACTTGACATTCATATATAGAATTATTGTTATATTAGCAAAACCAAACTACATTTTCTTAAAAGTTTTTGTTACAATAGTAGCATCTTCTATTCGAATATTAAAGTATGATAGCAATGACTGACAAGCCGATGTGTGTACCATAGTTCCAATTTATATGTAATTTTACGAACATATGTGTTATCATAATTAAATAAATTATTTAAAATATTGTTGAATTATGATTATTTATAATTAAGCTTTTTTTTAAAAAGTAACGTTTTTTTATGTCTTATAAAATAATTAATTAATATCACAATAACATTAGTCACGTTAGGTTCGATCAACCCATCATAAATTCCATCCATCCATCTATTCTTCCAATTAACCAACCAATCATACAACCATGCTTCTATCTCTGTCCAACCACTAAAAAAATTAATTGTTACACTGCATTTAGTTGATAACATTGAAAGCCTTTCAGCCTATTTTACCCGCATCTAGAAACACAAAACCGCCAATTTAGATGTCGAGAGGACACGCGTTGCTGTTAGCTGTTGACACTGATTTGTATTTCAAAGGCAAAAACAACCACTGGTTTTAGCTGCGGTTTTAAAATATAATGTGGATAATATATAATGAAATTTGCATTCCGTATTATAATATAATTATATGTTATAATATCATCACTTAAAACTTTGTCAAAATATATAGTTCTAGTTTAATTTATACATTCAACTAGTTGTACCTGCTTATGGAATTTACGGATTTGCACTCATAAATAATACTAGGACCCGTCAACAGCGCGCGGCGTTTCAGCTGAGCCCCTCTCCTTTCTTCTTTTCTTGATAACTTTTGAATGGCTAAACATTTTTTCAATCTGTTTGTCCTATAACATCCGCGTTCGGCTCAAACATACATAAGAAAAATTTTATCTAATTATTTCGGCACATTGTGGAGACAACTAAACATAAAAAAAGGTCTCCCAAACGGTTAAGAGCTTCGCTTACTCTCAGCTCAATTACGTTAAATCAGACGAAAAGACGTCATTCAAAATATTTTTTTCCCAACGGCTCCTTGCGCATTGCGCGATGTATTACGATGTGTTACCTTAAACGATTACCTAAAGGTAATTGTAGATAAAAACATGTTTTCAATTTTACAAATATCTAATTTTGAGAACGTGGGAATAAAATTTGAATTTACTTAAAGTTGTGAAATTAATCACAATATTAACAATGTAGTTAATAATTATTAATTAATTAATGTCTACATTTACTGGACGTGTCATTAGAATGTCTTTACGGTAAGTTATGTAAGTAGGATTCTTATTAGAATCCCATTTACCATATTTGCTAATATTATCTCTTGAATTTCTTTTACTTAGTATATATTACTAATATAAAATTGTGGTTTTTTAATTATGCAACCATCGTGCAAAGCTGATAAATTATATTATAGATCAGATTAAATTGTTTAACAAAGGTTTCGAAATTTGACTAATCAGTTTAAAATTGCTTCGTAAAATTAGCTTGACAAAAGCAAAATTAGCTTGACAAAGGTAAAATTCAACATTGATTACCGCCATGAAATACGTATTAGGAGTGTTGTTTCGATATGTTTCAGTTTCAGAAAATTAATCACTAGTGCTACTCACGGTATCGTTAATTTGTACTGATTTGAAACTAGACAAATTACTGGCTAATATTATTATTATATACATATACTATATGGTAACGTGATTATTTAACAAACTCAAATGATAATTAATGAATAGTAACTGTTTAAATTATCGGAATTAGTACAATTTTATAAATAACATGTGAATTAATACTAACCAGTAGTTTTGTTTTTTTTATTTATCGATTGTCATCGAAATTTAATAGTAGCTAAAAATACATAATTTTTTGAAAGAAAACCATTTAAATAGTGTTTCCCAAACTTTTTTGTATCATGCCCCACCTAAAACAATATTTTAAATTCGCATCAATATTTTAAAACGGTTAGTTTTATAATATTGATGCCCCCCCCCCCTCCCCCTATTTAACATACATTTTTAACATAAAAAAATATTTGTTCACTTGATAAACATAAATAACAGGTTTTAATATGATTTTTTTAATAAAACACAGTCAGTAAAATTTCAAAACATATTAACATAAAAACATAAAATCTGAAATTAAAATTAATTTTAATACTGTATTTATTTATTTATTTATTTATCTTCACGCCATATCCCTTGCGGGGTAGCCAGAGACGACGGAGCGCCAAACGCTACGGTCTCTGCATACCTCTTTCGCCTCGGCCACAGACATCAACTTCTTCATACATACATTTTTTAATACTGGGTTTTCTATATTACTTTATTTTTAATTTAAAGAGATTTTATATTAGGTTCCAATTCGGTTAGTTAGTCTCGATTCTCCGCGTTGTGCTATATCCAGTATTTTTGTTTCCAATAAATAATTTACAGCACTAAACCCACATTCAGCTAAAAATAAAGGTGGACACAGCAGCAATAGTTTTCTTATAGATTTGGTTGAATTTGAGTATTTGATTTTTCTTCACAAATTCATGCCATTGTATTAACTGACTCATAATTTTGCAATTCTGAGAGTTTTCTCGATAATGCCTATTTGATATATCAGATAAATCCACTAATATTGGTTGTATCGTCCATGTTGGGAAATATTTTTTTTCAAATAAGAAAATCATTATTTTAAATCAGCGTATTAACAAGTAAGGTGGTATGAATTACTTCACATTTTTGAAGGCAATGAAACTATTCAAAGATTTTGTTGTTAATATGTTTTTGACATAACTAAATATTGGTAATAAAACCAAATATCTTCGCTTTTGCATCGACAAGACTTTATTTGTTTCTTGAAGTTGCTTATTTAATATTTAGTTTTTCAAAAATATCGGCTAAATAACTCAGATAATCATCTTACTCCAGTGTGAAGTAAAACTCCCATGGACTTCATTTTAAGCTTTACAAAATCTTCACAATAACTTCGGAGGTTGTGGTGCTTTATCATTATAAAGCACCACATCCATTTTTATTTATTTCTTTACATAATATGTATTGATTAAGGATATTGATGTTATTCTGTAAAAAATGTTTTACAGAATAACATCAATGTCCTTAATCAATACATATTATGTAAAGAAATAAATAAAAATAAGGGTTTTATTTGATTCACAAAAACACTAGTATAATCAAATCGCAATTAATGTAATAGATAAATATAATTCAATAGGTGTAAAAATATTATTTTTATTTTATTATTGTACAAAAATGTCACGATGAACACATACATCCACACATACTTACGATAAATACATCTATAAGTACATCAAACCATCCACCCGTCCGTCCGTCCGTCCTACCATCTATCTTTAGAAACTTGTACATTTATAAAAGTATTTGAATATTATGTGACAAATTTTAGTATATTAATATATCATCCTTATTTTTCTTTTTCAAACCAACCAGTAGCACTCCTTTTATGACTTTGTTATTACTTTAATGGTGATACACATGATTAGCTTTGTAGAGGTTCCTTACAATATGAATGAGTAATGGTTCTAATATGCATTTAAAATGCCTTTCTCAATCTGTATGTATTTAGAAAATTATATTATTATTATGGCCAAAGTATCTTTTTATGTAAAAAAAATGTAATTAGTTTATTTTGTATTTTTGCTTTTCCAATGTAGCTACATTGATGTGATAGATTCCTTGTTTTATTTTTTGTGTTACTTTACATATACTAAATGCATTTTCTTGATAGCAATCATTAATTCCATAGTTTGGATGAAGTCGAACCTTTCCTTGAACAGAATTGAAGTGTTGACTTAACGGTTTTTCCCATATTTTATTTATAATTTTTGAAGTGAATATTTTAGATACATTATTTATTTGGTTTTTCTTGTAAACACTTATTTTTTATAGAAAAATAAACTTAACAAAAGTTGGCAATATGTAGTAGAATGTAATGGAAATCTTAAGTTAGTTACTTAGTTGTTTATTAATCTAACAATATGCACTTTATATTATATATAGATATATTATAGATTATATTACATATTTATAGCACTTTAATAATAATTTAAAATTAGAAAAAGTTTTTTTTATTCAATAAGTCCTAAACAAATAAAAAGTTATGCTACTTATTACCGATTTTATGACTACATCTTTTTGAAAAACTTATTTCAAAAGATAACCTCATAAGCTTTTGAATTTTCTTACTGATTATTTTCCACCCTATCTTGATGTATGGTGAACCAATGTTTCATATGGAAGTCAAGATGTTTCCCATCTCTTACAGCTCTGACACTCTGATCTCTTTGTCTTTATATGTGATAACTATGTGATAACGCTGAGGAAACTGTTTGTTTTATAAAGTAGAACTCTCATTATTTTGATTTGTTCTCATTTAGAAGCAAATATTTCAGCGACTCTCTCGCATATTTTTATTCTTTGATTCCGCATGACCTGGGCGGTTAATAAGGTTTAATTTTAGGTAGATTCCATATAGGAATCTACCTATTGCAATCGATGCGATGACGGGATCCAGACCCCAGAGTAGGGGCGCTACGCCCTTTATGCACTGGAGATTGATAACCCGTCGAAAAAAAATATATATATATCCCGATAGATGTATATATGATCCATCAGTCCAAATTCATCGTAGGCGAAATCTGACTTCACAGGTCGATAGGATAAAGCATCTCGTTTTTTTGGAAAAAGTGAAAGGGGCGGCTGGGTGGGGGGGTGAAAGTGCAAACCTTTGGGACACGCTACAGGTCGCAAATATTGACGGAGGATTTTCAAACTCAGTTTACACATTTTTAAGGATAAAACGAAGGTTAAGTTCTTGAACGGGGGAAATCGGTCGGGGGGTTGGGGAGCTAGGGAGGGTTGAAAGTTAAAAACAAAAAAAAGTCACAGAAGGAGGCAAAATTTTAAGGTCGGAAAAATGTTAGAAAATTAAAAGAGGAAACTTTTTTGTCCGAAAAGTTTTTTTGATGCGACCCCCCGTTTAGGAGATAGGGGTGGGGGGTAGTTCCCCCCTCACCCAATATATGCCGAGTTACCCCTCAAACGACTTGTATTGATTAATAAAATATTACTGACTACTTTTTTTCTCGTTCCGACCCCCCCTAAGGGAGAGGGAGTGAAATTTATATATCGAGAAATGCTTGACGGGAATCTACCTAACACGATCGACTAATATTAATAGTAATGAATAAATTACATTAAAAAAAAAAAATAATGTTAATATATATTTTAAGATTATATTTTATCTATAAGAATAAGCACGTACAAGTAAATACTCGAAAACTGAGGGTAATATAGTAATTTAATCTGTTCTACTTTTTCCGTTTTCATTATACTAATACAATACAATGACACGTTTTAAAATAACTTGCTGAAGTTAAAAATGGAACAACAGAACTCGGATTGTCAGTTATTGCGACTGTAATATTCGAATAGAAGCTTTGGTGCTGTTTCTTTCAGTCGTTGTTAATAGAACAAATATAATAGAACAAATATAATAGAACTCCTACTTCACTATTCTTGACTAAATCATTTGATAATTATTTTAACGTCAAATATTGATATTTTAACGTCAAATATTGATATTGATATAGTCAAATATAAACTATTGTCAGAGGATGGTATTATCAAGTCAATCAAGTCTAAGTTTCAGTCAAGTCAACCTCAGCCCTTAAACTATCCACCAATACCCTACAGTTAATCACAATCGTGTTTCACATTAATTAGAATGAACCACAGAACTAAGCATCATAAAAATAAAAATTAAACAGCAGCTAATTTTATTTTAAATTTCGTCGAAATTTTTAATTTACGATCTTTGTCGCCTTGTCACCTTTACTTTTGGCACAAATGTACAATTTACATTGTGCATTGTATTTTTATAACGCTGAGAGAAACTCATTTACAAATGGACGTCATATAGAACTAAGATTTTCAGCTTTCCATTCTGAAACGGCAACAATAAGTGTAACAATCATAATATTATTGCATACTTATAAAATAATCTTTTTAACAGTGAAATTAAAGACTCCAATAGCATTTTAGGAAAATTATAATCATCTGTCAGCTCATATAAATGGCTTATGAAAAAGTGTCAAACGCTTATTGTATTACTAAGATTGATGGACACGTGTTATTAAATTTCCAGAATTGTTGACAGGTTTTGTCTGTTATTTGGTTATAAAGGACATAGTTTTTTCATAGTACCACAATTATACCAGAATTATGCAATACAACAACTTTATCTGATATCTATTGATATTTCAATAAAAAAATAATATAATTGAAATAGTTATATAGTTAGCTATGTTATGTAATCGCAAATGTTAATCATTTTCCTGTCTTATGCTACTTTTTCCAATCTATAGAGTGGTATACCTCTTCTTAAATTCCTCTCCTTTCAAGGACGTAACATAAGTTTTTTCATAATTTTTTAGTTGTCAGGTCTCTATGGATCCTATAGTAACCAATTAGTACCAGCAGACCTTAATACCTTTGTACATAGATATGAAAGTTATCCTTTTTTTTTCATGCCATATGGAAAACAATAAACTTATTATACATAAATACAAATTACAGAAGATATATGCTTGTAACAAATACTCCGTTCAGCAAAAACTGTAAATCATAAGTTATAAAAACCAGCGACTTTAAAAAAAAAAGACATATTAATTCATGATGTAATTTATTTATTCTAAACATTTTGTGTAACCATCAAAGTATTGTATTGAATAGTTGCAATAAATCTATAGAATATTATTATATTAGAGTTTAAAAACACGTGCCAAGATATTTTTCAAGAGAAGAGATATAGAGAGAATAGGTTACTAAGTTAATGCGCTTTACCACCTAAGACTACATTTTCACTTTCCATCAGGTGGAATGTAGTCAAGCATTAACCAGGAAAGTATAAAAAAAAATATATATGTATGCTATCAAAACAATTACAACAATTTGCAATTAATCTGTAATCACAATAATAGCTAGTTTTTTAACAATTAAAAAAAACTCTCTTTTCTTGGTAGTATAATTTAAGGAGGTAGAGGCAAGCTTTTAGGTCGCTGGCAGGTTAGGGCTCCACATTTGTCCGGACAGCACTTGAGAGTCCGAGGACAAACGGAGTCTCCGAATTCCACGGGGATATTAAGGACATTCACCCGGCTTCTCTGTGAAATAAAATTATAGTTTTACAAATATTATATTATTATTATATTGGTAAACTACTAATTTAATATTTTGCACTCGGCTCCGCTCGTCCTAAGTTCGACGTTATGTGGTATGTTTCAACTTTACATACTACTTTGTTAACGTATCTTTTTTTACGAACCTCCCGCGTGGGAGAACCGATTAGCCTACGCACCGAACCACACTACTTTATTTGCGTATCCTCAAATAAATTTATGTTCAACTTTTTAGCGAAAAAAAATATCTACGTCAAATAAAAAAGTATTAACTTTAATGAAAATTAATATACATATTATTGCAAAATTTGGATTTGTATTCACTAATTTTACAATAATGACATATACATAAAAGATACATGCCGTCTTTAGCTTTTTCAATAATTATTTAATTAAAACATTTCCATCATACATTATTTTCAGACATTCACATTATTTTACAGATGATCGAATTTTCTTCTTTGTATGCATGACAGAGAAACAAACCACCTCACTAACTTCCACATTTATTATAGTCTTGTATTAATAGTTAATAGATATATTACATATGAACGTAACTCAATACCAACTGTTTACCAAACTGGGTTTTTACTATTACCTTAAAGGGAGTTGACAAAAACCAAATACAATTTGGTGTTTATAATGATTTAAAGATTAACAAATAAGTTTAGTTATATTAATAGTTGTTCAGTTTATAACGTCTATTTGATACGATAACAGCATTTAATTTTACTGGAGGAAAATAAAAATATATATACATTAATTAAATCTGTCGAAAAAAAAATGTTAATGTCCTAAAATTTTTCGTCCCGGTTTTTTAATAAGTAATTTTATTCGGTATCCAAATATCTCAAACTAATACTATATACTTATCTGATAAGGGAATATATCGGACTAGGTAACTAATATTATCTGACAGCAAAAGTTAAAGAGTATATTTATTATTTCATAAAAGTATTTGTATAATACCTAATTTAACGAAGTGTCTCTCCGTCATGGGATCCACGTACATGGCACCGCCGCATGCAGTCGGACAGCAGAGCTGCGTCGTGTTACAAGGGTGAGAGAGTCCACACGTAGCATCACATATGTCCACCGACAGAGTGGGGGGACAAGGTCTCTTTTCACATGACGATATTACTAGAGATATACAGTAGTAGATCACCAGATAGTTACAAACAGATGTTACAGTAGTACATCACCAGATAGCTTCTTAATATTTAACGAGGATCAGGCATTTAAAGGCTGACCTCACATGCAGCTACAGTTACAACAGCAACAGATCAGGAAATAGAACATGCCAAAATTTTGTTATAAAAATGAAAATCTCCTGTAATGAACGATATGGAGGTTAAACTACGAAATAGCGCGATTCAAGCCGTAATATATTTATATAGTGGTAAAAAGCCTCACAAGCAATACTACAGCGTCTGTCGACTCCAATTGTCGAAACAGGACAAATACTATAATTATTCAAAGTAAAGCATTAAAAAAAGTTATAAAACTGACCGGGAAATGCCGCCAAAACGAATTTTGGTAAATCCATAATATTTAATCAAGCCTGCAATAATACACAAGTATAATTAAATGGATCAACGCTTCTAAGCGTTATTAAGAACACTTATTTCAACCACACTCACCGAAGGCTAATTCAAAAAGAAATATCGAAAGTTCTTCCGATAGAAAGATCGTGACGTTGAATTCACAACATATATGCGAATAGTGCTACTACGCAGTGCTCCTACGCAGAACGTCAAATTAAATGTGGGTAATTTCTTAAATATTAGAAATAAAAATAAATAATTTAACAATATTAAACTAAAGAACATCTTTGGAAACAACTATTTGTTTATTTGGAAGCATTATTAAATGACCACATGTTAATATAATCTAAATATATCAATATGACAACGTATGCTGGATCTAAACATCTGAAACGATGTCAGATATTTGAAATAATATACAGCAGTGTGCTATCAATATATATAATTTATGACAAACATGACAGACTATTAAAGTCTTATGAATTTCCTGTCACCAGATAATTAATCAAGCTAACAGATAAATATCATAAAAAATTGAATTTGTGATTAAGTATTTAAATTACTACAGAAATGAAATTCCTACGTAAGAATACATATATATATATATATATATATGTTGTTAGAAACATATATATAACAATTTTACATTGAGGTACAAAAGTTCTTTACCTACAATACTCACCACGGAACTCTTTGATGAAAGAACGCTTTTAATTAATGACACTCAATTGTTAGACTTTTAGATCTTATTATTTTAAAACATTTTACACATTTATTACGAGTATCATAAAACTTAAGTATCATATAACTTAACTTAAACAATAAGACACTGTCGTAACATCTCCTCACATGTACTCAGTCAGATGTATAATTCTCGTTTGATTGTTTGTCTCGAAGTAAATATCGTGACATACCGACCTTTGGCTTATTTATCTTTAAGAAGAATGATTACTTTTACAGTTTTCCTATTTTTACCTTACATATCTTTCACCCATTCCATTTGACACATTATTATTAGTTTTTAAAACGTTAACTTTTTTTTATTTGTCTTACGACATGTAAAAAACATCCCGATGACGATTATTGACGATTAAACTATTGGAAATATCCGTCTGTCGTCAGAATAGGGAGATATCACATGCGCCAGAGGATATAATCTGAAATATGACTTCGAAATAGTTTTTCTCATGTCTCTGATATGAATATATGTGTAGTGTTGCTTATAAATACTTATGAATGTTAAAAGCCATTTTCGCCTCGAGAGGATAATATCCTTACAAAAAATGTAAATAGAGATGTTTCTATTTCTTTTACATTTCTTTTTTATTTCACTTGCATCTTTGTTTTGGTTTTCTACGCTTGTAATTTAGTTTTATAAACGCAATTTAAAGTATTTAATACCTTCATACTTAGATAAGTATTAATAATGAAATATTTTAAAACCTGATTTCAAACTACTTTGCAGACAAACCCAACTCCACATAGCGTTTTATATTATTAAATAATATTTCATAGCTTAAGCGAGTAACCTTAAGTGATCCTTTCTGCAGGAGAACATCTAAATATGAATAGTTTGAGGCGATAACGACTTTTCTCTAACACGATAAAACTCCGGTAAACATTTTTCCAATACTTATTGCGAAAACTCATCAGGCGCGGTCGACGACTAAGAGATTTTATTTTCACTGTTTTGCTTCTAGTTTCCAAGTTTTTAATGGATTTATCTGAGTGTATTTTTTTTGTTGAATTCGATTTAAAGTCTAGTAATATAATAATATCAAGTGCTTTTTGTATTGAATTCAGACCAACCAATCTGTACTTTTATATTTAACCAAATTGTATATTTAAAAGAAATATTCTGTGTTTTAAAGACATAATAATAAGACAAAAAACATGTCTATTCCGTTAATATATAATATTTTTATTTTAATTAAAATTACGAATGTAAGACTATTTTATCGGAAAATTATTTTTAAATCGTAAAATTTGAAGATGTAGTTGTAGGTTATTTCTGAGTCTGAAATGAATTTTATAAGAATTGCTTAAACATAGTAAAATATTTAAACATTAATTGGTAATACATTACAATACTAATAATAATAGATTCCATGAGACAGATATTATATAATTAATTATAATAAACTAACTGTTGCGATCAACTATTTTATTTTTATCAATACTATTATCCATCTATTAGAAACATATAAAACTTAGAAATGAATTAAACCCTTATAAAACTTAGGAATGCATTAAAATGTATAAAAAAATCTCAAATTGATTATAATTATACGAGACGAAAACTTTCTATGTTTTAAGTAAAAACATTCAATAGATATTAACATAATTAGATTAGAGCAAAAGACATCCTGACACGGGGTTCTGTTATTTATATATATATGAAGTTTTTATTTTTTTATTATTTCTTACACACTGTATTTTAATTTCAAAACAGAAAATTGTGGAACTTTATACCGATATCACGTAATTTCTGTTTTAATAGTTTCATTTGATTGTAAGTGATGAAAGAACGGAGAATGAAACGAAAAAGGATTTATATTTTTAAAGTAGTTCGATCGTTTTATTTAATTTACTACCATTTTACTTATTTAAAGGCCTCTATGACTCTTTAAGAGACGTATACATGAAAATCTGAGAATAATAACTTCCTTTGTATTACTACACTTAGGAATTTTAAATATTCTTAATAACGAAATGGAATTATAAAAAGTGAGAAGACACAAGAAACCCTTTGAGATATCAAACAATAGGTGACATTAATAATGGTCAGAGCAACAAAATGCATTCACAAAGAGACGAGGAAAAATTACTGCGACAAGAAAATCATAAAGACATCCCGTTCACGTTCTTAGGCATTTTAAAGTAAAAGAATGTAAAAAAATATTATTATATCCTGAGGTCTTTTGAAATATTTTTATTGTGATTATACACACATAGTAATTATTTTACAGTACTAAGTTTTTATTCAACATGCATATATTCATTTGAACAATATGTTAAGATGAAATTCTTAAAAGATTTAATTAGATATGTGATAAATAACATGATTTTAATTCTTAACTAAAACTTGTTCCTACTTTTTTAGTTTATAATTTACACACAAAAGTTTAGCATTACACGAGATAATTTACTACTACTAAACTTCTGTGGAGTTCTTTAAAACCACGATTAAAATTTACAACATTTACTAAACTGAGATACGCAGCTGAAGAAGAAATAACAAAACCTTACAACAGCACAATGTATTGGTATGGTAAGTATCGATGTGTTACAAAGAAGAAAGCATCACTACTTTAATATTACTACAACACTGGTATATACACACACACACACACACATACACACTCACTATAATAATACTCAATCTAATAAAACAGGTAACTTAATAAGCACACTACTTTTATTTTAGACGATAAAAATGTAAAAATGTGAAATTGAAATCGTATTTTACAATTTATTTCCTTACTTATTATGTTTAGACTTTTTTATTTTCTTAATTAAATGTTAAATACAATAGGTCTGATTAAGCATAAGCCGTAATGAACGGTAATAATAGTTGTTTTAAGCAATTATTTTATTTGTTCAACTCTCTAATTAGTGGTTTGTTCCAACCACGCCAGACCTATTTACTGGTATAAATTGTATGTGTGATGTAGAACTACATGGACCAACTATAGGAACAGTAACTATCATTGAAACTACACTCGGTACACCATGTTGGGAATATATTTTACGTGTTATTGCCTACATTACATATATTATCTCATTCGGTAGGTCTATAACGATATCAACATTGTAAACAATTGTCGCTCGGATTAGTTTGGATTCCTTTTTATTTAGTACATATTACTAATATAAAATAGTGTTTTTTAATTTCCAGCTATCATTTAAAACTGATAAATTGCGGTACAGATCAAATTAATTTGTTTAACAAAGGTTTCGAAATTTGACCAAACAGTTTAAAATTGCTTCGCAAAATTAGCTTGATAAAGGTAAAATTCAACATTGATTGCGGTGTTGAAATCCCTATTAGGGGTGTTCTTGTTTTGATATGATTCAGTTTCAGAAAATTGTGCATTAGTTCACAATATTGTTTAATTGGACTCATGTGAAACAAAACAAATTACTCACTAATAATATTTTTAAATGACTTTTTTATAATTGAATGGTTTTGACATCGAAACAATGTTCTAAAAGAAACACAAGTAATATTTAATGAATGCTGATTATTTAACTAATTAAATAATCGTAATTAGTACAACTTTAAAAATAACAAGGGAATGTTTTCCAGTAATGATTTTTTATTTATCGATAGTCATCGAGATTTAATAGTTGTTAAAAATATATAATTGTTTAAAAAAAGACTAAATTAAAGTTACTTAAATTAATTAAAAAAATAAAACACAGGTCTTATTTTAATCACAGTTACTAATTATATTATAATCAAAATGACATTAATATAATAGACAAATATAATTTAATAAATATAAAAAATATATTATTTTTACAAGAAATATATCAATTTTTTTACTTTTGTATAAAGGTATCGCGATGATAACAATACATATACACATATTTACAATAAATATATCTATATCCATGCATTCAGCCATTCATCCATCCGTCCGTCCCACCGTTCAACCATCTTTAAAAAAATTCAATTTTATATAAGTATTTGGATTTTAGGTGACACTTTTTGAAATTTCAATATAATATTTTTCAATTTCAATGCAACTTCTAGTACTCCTTTTATGGCTTTGTTATGGCTTTAATAAAACATAGTAGGCTTTGTGAAGGTGCCTTACAATATGAAAGAGTAATGCTTCTAATATGCATATGAAATTGCCTTTATCAGTCTGTATGTATTTAGAAATGATTTTACTTTAACGACCAAAGTATAAAGTGTATTATGACTTTAGAGAAAACATTTTTTGCTTAGTTTAATTTGTAGGCTTGCTAATATAAGAATATGTGTTACTGTATATATTATGTATTACTTTGCATTTTTGCTAAATATATTTTCATGACCGAAGACATTAATTTTATAAAAAGTCGTTCTTATTCGTCGATTTACCGTTTTTTCCCATATTTTATTAATCATTTTTGAAATCTATATCTTAGATACACTATTTATATTTATTTGGTTTTTCTTGTGCTCATTTGTTTCTACACACTAATAGACTTAAATAATAGTTGGTAATATACAGTAGAACATACTCGTAAAAGACAGCTTAATTACAGTTAGTTCTCATTTTCTAGCATTATTTAATTTATTTAAAATCACAAAAGTTTATATATTATATTGTGATAAATCGGAAAAAATCTATGCTACTTATTATGGATTTTATTACCACAACTTTTTCAACAACTTCTATCAAAAGAAAACCTCATAAGCTCTATATAAGAATAAGCACAATTCTACTATTCAAAATATTCGCTAATTGAGGCTTATACAGTAATTTCAATTGTCCTACTTTTTCATTATTGTCCGCTAAACTAAAACAATATAATGTGAAGTTTCAAAATAACATGCTGAATTAAAAACTAGAAACAACAGAACTCGGATTGTCAAATAGTTTTAAAAATTTGAGTTCTAACTTTAAACTTGTTTAAACTATTTAATGATTATTTTTACCTCAAAAATAAAACGTTTTACCAGACTGGTAAAATTGTTTATTTCTGTCGTCTGTCAGATTTACATGTCTACCCTTTTAGCTATTTCTCAAGGGTGGATTAAAATGTTCTCTCGAAGCTTCTAGCCAAGTAAGGTAGTGCATCGAGGTTACTTGTCAATTGATATTTAAATGAAATACACTGAATATATTTATTCCTACCAAACCTACTTGCTCAAAAGATTTCGAAGAAGTTTTATATATGCCAAGTTGCGAAGTGATGCATTTGTTTGCAGAATAATAATTATTTATAATAAAGAGTAACGATTTGTTTAAAACTCTCTATTTATAGGATTATAAATTTAACCCATCTGAGGGTAAGTCATTCTAATATAGAAATGTCATAGGAATTGTCATCTTTGAAGAATGAGGAGGAGGGAGGGAGGTAGGAGGATAATAATCTTTCCTCCTTCCTGATTACTTCACATTAGACTGGCTTGGCATAGGCTTCACAAACGGTCATTAATTATAGCCAATTATTAATCTATTGTCAAAGGGTGATATTATCACAGTCAAGTCAGCTCTTAAACTAGCTAAAACAATCAGCCAGATTGAACCACTGATGATAACCAACCAGAAACAACTACTTATTACTACTACTAATCAACAAGTAGTTCAATTATCATCACCAACCAATCTGAAATCGCGAAAATAAAAATCAGACAGCAGATATTTTTATTTCACAAAATATTCGACCCATTAGTGTTACCATAGTATTTTCAAATATCTTTAACATTCAAATCCTTTTAACTTAATTTACGATCTTTTTCGCGCTGATGATTTTTGTAACGAATGTACAATTTACATTGTATATTGTACTTTTATAACACTGCGAGAAACTCACAAATGGACGTCATACAGAAATTATCTAAACAAATTTTTTTCAGTTCTCACCTCTAATTTGACTACAATAAATAAAAATAAATGAAAATACAGCTTAGGTTTTCATCTTATTAACTTTTCTTGAATACGTACTAAAATATTTTATGGAAATTTTAAGTCGTCAGCTCATATAAATTCCATAAGGGCTCATTTAAAAAAGTGTCAAACGCTTATTGTATTACAGAGATTGATGGTCACGTGTTATTAAATTTCCGGATTTTCTGATCTGTTTTTTTAACATAATCAATTTTGCTCTGGATACCACAATTAAAAATTTATATTATTAAAATCTGACCAACATGAAATATGTATTTAAAGTTGGTAATCACAATATAAACTTGTTTGTTGTTTTATTTGGCAGAGGCAAGCCTTCGGCTCGCTGGCAGGTTAGGGCTCGACATCTGTTCCGACAGCTCTAGAGAGTCCGAGGACCGTCGGAATCTCCGGTGCATGTGTGGCTGCAAATTTATACTCCACGGGGATATTAAGGACTTCCGGCTTCTCTGTGAAATATAATAATAGTTTAATAAATATTATATTGTTATGCCTCGTTAAAAATACATGTACTTTGCCATTACTTTATGAATACTTACTATATTATGCAGTCGCCTTTAGTTCTATATTAGGCGGCAAATTTAATCTTTACCTGCAACTTTAATAAAATTGCAGGTAAAGATTAAATTTGCCACTTATCTTTTTTTCCCCACCTCACTCGCAGATAAACCGATTGATCTGCGCACGCCGAACCACACTATATAATTTTAGTATCCTCAAATAACTTAATTTTTTTATTACCTACTTCAAATATAAAAGTATTGATTTGTATGAAAATCAATATACATACAAATTAATGCAATTAAAATATGATTCGTTTATTTTACAATATTGACTATACATAAAAGATACATGCTGTTGCTGACTTTTTTACAACTCATTAAGAGCAAGAAATCCTCCTCATATTATTACAGTTTTTTTTTTACTTCTTGATACTTATACTCGTATTGTAGTAATTATTGCAAACGATTTTTATTGCATTGAAGAGTAACAAATATTCTAACAAGCTTTTATGTATATTTATGTTGTATTAATTTTAAAATTTCAAAATTAATATTTCAAAGTTTTAGCGAATAACCTTCAATATTCTCTCTGAGGCAGAACATCAAAATATGAATAGCTTAAAGCGATAACAACTTTTCTCTAATACAATAAAACTCCGCTAAATATTTTTCCAATATTTATTGCGGAAACTTTTTATTTTCTGTTTTGCTTCTAGTTTTCAAGTTTCTTCAAAGGATTTATCCGAGAGTTTTTTTTTAAGTTCAATTTGTTTGAGGTCTAGTAATTTTATAATTTCGAGTGCTTTTTTTACTGAATTTAGGTCAATGAATCATTTTTAAAACCAAACAATATACATACATATATATACAATTTATACTAAATACATTTTAATATATAAAATCAAGGAATAAAAAAACGTGCATATATATTTTTTTTACGATAGTCAAATTATAAAAATGCGCCTAATGTAAAATTATTTTATCAGTAAATTATTATTAAATCTTAAAATGTATAGTTGTAGAAAATGGTAGGTTATATCACAGATCTCGACTTGTTGACTCTGAACTCAATTTATGAAAATTTATTATTACAAATATTCAAAGTACCATATTTTATATATATGCTTAGATAATAGCCTCCCTACAGCATTAACTTAAACTGTATAACAATTTTATATTAATCTCGATAGTATTTTAATTTATTATAAATTTAATGAATTTTATAAACATTTAACAGATTTATTGAAATTTGGTTCATAGTTACGAATGCGTTGTTAATAAATATTTACATTTAGATATAGATGTTCTATATTAATTTTATAATATACTAGCTACTGCGAACGATCTACGTTGTTAGCCCTATATTTAGCCCTTTGACTTGAATTATTATAAAGAGTTTTGTTGTTTAATATTTCATTCATATAACTGAACCTGTTATTAGTTAGTAATATTTTTCGCATATGAAAGTTCATAGATATATTAAAAAGTAATACTATTGACGGGCTCATTCAAATTTCTAACCTCAGAAAAATTATTTCATTGAAATCTGTTTCTTCCTTTCTTTTACTTTAAGTATCTTTTGAGCTTGAATCCGTGTAATCCGATATTCGAATTTCAATACTGGACAGATGTATTGATAGGTAGTGCTGTAATATCGAAAACAATACATATATAAAGTCCTTCTTAATATAATGGCGGTGTCAATACCAAATATGATACAAAAATAAAACAATAAAACAACAAACCTATGTTCTTAATAACTAAATGGAAATGTACAAAAGCGAGAAGCGACAAGAAACCCTTTGAGATATCAAACAATAGGTGATATTAATAATGGTCAGAGCAACAAAATGGATTGCATTCACAAAGAGACGAGAAAAAATAACTGCCACAAGAAAATCATAAAGACATCCCGTTCAGGTTCTTTAAGCATTTTAAAGTAAAAAGATTTTTTTTGAATTATATTAAATCCAAAGGTTTTTTTAAAAATTTATTATAATTATACTTATATTCTTATTTTTTTATATTTTCTAAATAAGTATATAATCGAGACGTTGCTACTAATTGTACATTGATGGACCATCAATATTTTACATTACAGATTCAGTTATGATATTATTGAAAATTAAATACAAATATATACCTTTCTCCTATACAATTTACTCACAGCTTCATCTACGACGCGTTACAGCTTAGCTTTGGTCCATATAAATAAAAGGATTCTAATAAAATCCAAGCGTTTGAAAAAGAAGAAACGAATTAACACCGCATATATTTATCCATTTAAATATTTAATTGTGGATCGTTTATCATACGGGTAATGTGTTAATATTCAGACAGCGATTGTAATTAAATACTATCCTGTGCGATAAACCGATAATAAACATTATTTAATAAAACCATCTTCGAGTTGCACAACCAACTGTTATGGAGCGGAATAAAGACCTTAAATGTGTCGTACAAATAGACGCAGTGAAGCTTTTTGTGAATAAAACTTTTTGTGAAAAAGACTATCAAGATCGGTTGCATATGAAACAAATTGTAGTTTTCACTGAGAAGTTTAGAAGTAGGTTTTTTATTAATATCATAACCGTTTCAGTTCAGTGAAGATCAACCAAAAGAATAAACGTAAGAAACAAATGTAATAAATAATGGCATATACTCGTTTTTCACTTACATCTTAGAACATTACCGTTTCAAGGCGAAAATGGGATTCGACATATGTACAAGTGAAACTATTACAGAGTCATTACTTTGCCTTTACTTTGACTACACACTGATATTCACATACATACATACATAAATTTATAAAACATTTGAGAAGAAAAATTTGGGAATATTTATAACTCACGTTATATACGAGTACTAATACTAATTGTTTTAGGTTACCAGAATAAAAGTAAAATAAATAAATTTCGTTTTATATTCTCAGTTTATTAGTCTGGTATCGGTAATCAATCAATAAAAGTACCAGGAACACATAGAATGAAAACTTACCACCTAGTGATAATCCAAGTAGAGCGGAGTTTGATCAAGTAAGTGTTCATACACTGATGATGAACATAGGACGGGACATGTGGATACAACTACCCGATGGCTAGTGATGATGGGAGTCGCTTGAGCAACTTTTGAGAGAGAAGCAGACACGAGGGCGGTGGGTAGTGCCCAATCGCAGTAGTACAGAACAAAAGAATGCACTTCACCATTTATTCACAATTATTTTACTAAATTTAAATATTTAAAAATAAAAAAGAACAATAATATAAAATCAAAGGGATAGGGAAGGGTTTGACACACGTTTACTCGAGACCGGGGTTCGGGAGGAAAAAAAGAAACTGTGTCATTGTTTTTGGTAAGTTATATAATAATAATAGATGTTTGTAAGTAATAAAATTTGTCCATTTTACCGTAACAGTTACCCAAAACTAATAAATGTCGGAGTATGTTATCCTTCAAAGCTAATCAAATATTACGTTAACTTATATTAAGAGTTGTTTTACTTTGTAACACCCATCCGATATGATAACAAGAAACAATATTTAATCAAATTTACCAATTATTACCACAAAGCTCATATTAGAAAATTTCAGTACTGCATAGATTCTGTTATTACTTTTAAACATATTATTGGTTACACATTTTTCCAAAACTAATGAGACACGTTCGTAACATCACATGTGCTCAGTACTCACGAGTACTCATGTGTAATTCTCGTTTGATAATTGCTTGTCTCGATGTAAATATCGTAACATACCTTTGGTTTATCTTTACGAATATATAATATATTTATAAATTTTTCCTATTTTAAAAATTAGCAGAAATCTGGAAATAAAATATATTTTACATTTTTATTGTGTTTGAATGTCACAAATTTATTTGAGTTTTATTCTGACAACTTAAAAGAATTGTTATAAAAAATTTATTATATATTTTTTTATAACTACTTATGTATAGTCTAAGTAAAGGCAGGAGTCTCACATACGCCATATATAAGAACAAGAATATGATACTGAAATAGTCTCACTTCTACATATGCGAATAAAGGAAAGGTAAGGGAAATACGTGTCATTATTTCTGTTACATTTCTTTCTTATATTTGTTCTACCTATTTGGTTGATATTTATATAAGTAAACATATATTTATATTACAAAAAACAACATTCCAAAATATCAATTCATATAACTATAACAGACATTAATTTTCTTATTCTTTATTTTATTTATATTATTTTAATTAATGTAAGAACATAAAAATATATAATGATATATTTGAACAATGAAACTGCTCTTTAACGTATTATTTAACCAATAATAAGAGCATATAGAAATTATTATATATTGAGAGGCACTAAACTGAAATGGTATAGAATAAATATAATAACTAAAGTCCAACTGTGTGTGTGTTAATACATAAGAAATATTTTTTTTTATATTTTACGACCAATTGCGTTATTTCATATATATACTTTTAAATCATAATTATTTATAATTCTGTTGTCTATTTTGATTTTACTATGAAAGAGATGATCGATTGAAATCATACAATATTTAAAGATTTAGTACAGAAATTACTTACTGTATACTACGAGTCTATTGTAATTTATTTCTCAATCCATAGATTTGCAAACAAACCGAAGATAACTGTTTTTTTCTAAAGTATTTTATTAATGTTATCTTTTTAAACTCCAATAAAAGCTTCACTATATCTCTTTATATGATAACCGTTCAAGCCTATTTCTGTTCAACTATTTTATTTGTATCTCGAAGGTGGTTTTTTTCAAGTAATGATTAATGTCTGTTGACGACGCAGGTTCTAATTAAAATCATTTGTATATTTAAACAAAACCCGCATATTAAACTACCGCATATATATATATATTGGTAAAGAGTTTTTTTTTCTTTTTATTCCAAAATAATGTATCATAAACGTAACTTGTAAAGAGCTGTGGATAAGCTATGAACTGGAATAACAAACAAACACCTAACCTTAGTAGTTAACGAAAATAAGTTACTATTTTTATTGAACTTTTAATAATAATTGACAACAGGATCTACAATATTAATGTCCTGCTAGTCTATCAATGACGTAATGGCACTAACGGTCCCGATCTATTTTTTTGTCAGAATCTAGTGGTCTCTAGAAAAATGAGTTTTAGATAACTTAACAATAAGTTTTCTAATGCTTTTTCGTTTTCCCACTTTGAAGCTTTTAGAGACCTTGATATTTTAATTGCCTAAGATTCCAATTATTATAACTATTGAAAGGATTTAATTCGTTTGAAATATTTGAAATTTCGTTTGAGTTGGGTTTAAGTTGGTTGTTAAGTTAAGTTGTTCGTTAAGACTGGTTTTTATAAACGTTACATTTTGGCCGAAATTATCATTATAACTGCAAAATTATAATATTCATGATGACTTAAAAGATTATAAAAATAAATACACCATATGTTTTTGCAATGATTATTTATTTTGTTAAATTACTGAAGCTCTACGATATCACAATTAAACATTCTTAAGCTTCATACACATGACTCAGCACCACTACTACTGCAGCAATTACTGAATTGATATGTATTTTAATGTTATTACCTCCATTTAATAGATATAAAAAATTTATGAGAGAGATTGATTTCTAATAGAAATTCGTTTTATATATTTCATACAGAAATTGATATAAAATTAAGATATGTCGAATATACAGTGACTTTTTATAGAGTTTGATGATACTAAACAGTGCCATAAGTAAAAATAAATTTTTGATTTATTATGCACTTCGCTATTTTATTTATTTCTGATTTTTCAGAGAAAATTGGTTTGCAAGTGAATGAATACGATAGAGAATAATATATAATCTTTTTATTTCACTCAAGAAAATTGATCATACACTTTTCTGATATAACTAATGATATAAATATATTGCCGTCAAGAACAAAATCTAGGTTCTGTGAATACAAAGGTGGGCTTAATACGCTAGACGATATGGTATTATTAAAGAAGTATTCCTATAGGTAAGTACCAAAATAACATAGGAAATAAATTATAGACAAGAAACACCTAGTTTATAAACTTTTATATTTTATAATATGATATATTCCATTTATGGTCTTTTAAAGTAAAGAACATAAAAGAGGTTTTTAAACACATTAATCGTATATATATTTAAAACAAGCAGTTCTTTGTCATGAACATATTAATTTAAAAAGAAGTTTGTTTACTTTAAAAGTACTAAAATTAAACCATACCGTTTATAAAGCTATGTTCACATTTATAAAGATTTTAACACTTTGTATGAGCTTATGTTTGTAAAATTTAATCGTACACGCTCAGCTTTACAAACGACTTAAACACGTGTAATGTTATGTAAATTACGTTTATACAGTGCTCAGTTTGCGAAATAACGAAATAATATTTCAAAGTATTATACAATACGAAACCAAAGAACGTTGTACTCGGAGGGTAAAAAACAGTTAAAAGCGCGATTGAAGTTCAATTTCATTTCCATGACCCGAAATACGTCACGAAAGAACAAAAGAATGATTTTTATGTTCTAAAAAATAAATACCAAAACAGAAATCGGTAGTTTTCGTGAACGGTTATCAATGTTAAATCCACCTTTCAAAAGCATCAGAGAACGAACGAATTGAAAAAGTTTTGGTACATTAGAATATTTGATAAACAATTTCTGCATTTATTAATGTATTTTATTCTGAGAGTTATATTTTTTTATGACAGTTGTCTAGTTTTAGGTTGTAGTCACACTCTTAATTCTTACTTATAGATAAATGATTAGAGAAGTTAATAAGTAATCGGGAATCTTTTATATTTGGATACTTGTATGTCAATTAAACCAAAGCAAGTGTTAGTTGAATTAATGTGCATTTTGTACCGGTTACTTTTCAACTAAAAAATTAATATGTTGAATCTGTGAAAAAGATGAATATTTTTTCTACCTTACGCATTATTCCCAATATTATTTAATTATTAATAGGTACAATAACCAGTTTTAATTGAGCACTTAAAAATCTTCATTAAAAATTGAATCCTTTGTATATTAGTTTTTGTCAAATTATTACATTATTGATGATATTTTTCTAAAAATAACTTGTAATGGTTTTTTCAAAATAGAATAAATTAAAAAAATAAAAAAATAATCTCACGAGTATTATATATAAGTGTTATATAAAACAACGCCATCATCAGCTCGATAATTATTTACCTTTAAAAAGTTTAAACTTAAAATGTGGCGCTACTCCCAAGCTTTCCCTAATGCACTCATATCTTATCCTATCCTCTCTTGTCACCTCACACATCCAACTTAACATTTTTATGAAAACGCTTTTCATCCAACGGCTTTATCGTTCAGCAGTCAGATATATAAATAACGATAGGTCTTATGGTAGTGTTATAGATTCTCTCCTTTATTTTAAGGGGAATTCGGGCATCACATGTTGTCCCGGTGACTTATTGCCATTTCATATATCCCGTCTTGATCTTTACGTTCCGGTCTATACTGCCATCGCTTTGTATGAGAGAACCAAGGTAGCGAAAGTCAGAGCAGACTGGTAATGGTACTCCATCCAAAAAATATGCACAGAACCCCAAACACCGCGGACATCGCAGATCAAGTGCTCTGTTTTGGTTTTGCTTATATTCAGATCAACACTCTCAAGTTTTTGTTGCGATTTTTCCAGTCTGCTTTGCACCTTAAGTCCATCCTCGTGAAAAAGAACAATGTCATCAGTTAATAGCATGCACCAGGGTGCTTTTGCTGTATGTCCAATGTCAGAGTATCCATTATCAACAAGAAGATGTAGGAAGTCAGAGCCGACCTCTGATGCAAACCTACTGCCACATTGATCTTGTCAGTGCTTCGTGTGTACTATGTAGTGTACATTGCGCGAACCAATGCCATATACTTACCAGAAAAACTACTCTTTCAAAGACCACCACCACATTACGGGGACCCCGGTCGTATGCCTTCTCGGGATCAGTAGACACAATGTGCATATAAGTTTCATTTTCTTATAGAAAAGTTGACCAGTAAATTTCTACAAATTATATTAACACAAAAACGATTTTTGTACCTATTGTTAAAATATTTGTCCTAATTCAACTTTCAAAATCATTAAGAAAACTTTGAGTCTCGAGTGTAAACTAACTGTTTAATAGGAGTCTTGTTGAATGGTATTAATTGTAGAAGTATGAACTGCATCCAGGTTAGATTAATTATTGAGAAGGAATAATTTACTAGTTGTCAGCATTGCAATGAAAAAGACACGTTATTCTTAACAGATTTATTGAAAATTTAGGGCATGGCCATAAAAAGTTCATACAGAGAGACGGACAAACAGAACACGTCCTCGATCCACAGTAACCGTAAGAATGAGTTCTGCTCGTATTTATATTTTTTTAAAGAAAGAATAAGAAATATTATATAGTAATAATTTCCATAGTGAAAATATTATCTCATCAAATAAGGATAATGGAGTAAGCGTTCTATTCATAACAACAACTAACAACAGTGACAATGCTTCTATGCGAATATTACACCACGGGCGCTATAACTAATATTTTGTTATTCCATTTTACAAGCTTAGCATAACATTTGCCTTTCATAAAATGTCATAATGTGATAATAAAAAAAAGCCGGTAAAAGTGAAAAATAGAGACCTACTTTAACATGTCTGGCCTATATTTTAGATGAAACATGAACTTTGCTATTTTACTGTTTGAAAATTATACGAGTAGAAATAAATAAGAGTTACCATAAATTCAGTTACATTGTGTTAAATGTACATGCTATTTGTCATTGAATTTATTTTGTACTCAATATCTTTGATGGCGATAATATATTACCGTATTAATGATAGTATTAATAACGTTATTATTAATAACCTTATATTATTAAGCAACTTATTAATTAGCATTAAAACTGTGGCTATTAGCATTAAAATTGATGAGGTTAGGTAAAATCTACATTATTCTCTTCCCTCAAATGGTTAAGGTTATATAAGAATCTAAGCACAAGCCCTTGCCCAACCTCTACTCGGCAACGCTGACGTCTGTTATTTAGATGCATCTGAGAAGTTACTAAATAGACTTGCTCAACTTGATCGAATTGGCAATTTGTTCCTCCGTTTTACATACTAAATAACTAAATACGACTAAATGTCTAAATATCGAAATAAAGTAGCCTCTTACTCATCTGCGCCAGATTGTGCATGTTCTATCTTTTTTTTACCATAATTAAAATAATTATTCTCCCTCTTATTTAGGTTAACGTTTTCAAGCGACTCCATCTAGATCAAGACCACTTCGCTCGTGTGTGTTTAAAATCTCTAGAAGGCCCTCATTTTAATACTACTTTTTATTCAAATTCTTTTATTATCGGTGCAGATCTGGAATTCTCTTCTCAAAGATATTGTTTATGGCAATGCCTCTCTTAGCTCATTCAAGCTAAGACTGAAACAGTACTACCTCTCCTCTTTATCATAGTCAATTTAAGTAAATTAATATGTAACTTTTGTATATATATATGTTAATATTTATGTATGTATAATAAGTGTTAGATTAATATGGCAACACATTATAATAATGTTAAGTTGGTACTATTGTTTAAATGGTTTTTTTTTTTCATGTTACGGTTGACTATATTGTTTATAATGAAACTTCTTTGCATCTTTACAATGTGCTCTGCGATTGGTGTATCTCTAATAAAATAACATAATATGCAAAGAAAACAGTTTACATTCATTATTTTTAACAATTAGCTTGAAAATTTATATATTCATATGTATTCTAGTAAAATCATATCTTTTATACAAATAATAAATTTGTTTTGTATAACATGTTCTTTTTTTATGTTTCTAATTGAGGGTTGCTTAATTAACTGATAAAAACAATAGCTTTAACTCTGATTACACACAAATTGAAATGATAAGAATATATATGTTTTAAGCAGGTGGTCCAAATGGTCTACCTGCTCAAAACAAATATAGCAAACCACACCGGTCCTATATATTTTGTAGTATAAATTGTATGTATTTGTGGGTGTATCTACAGTACCGTAGATATATATATATATAACAATTTTCCGTCTGATTCTCACAGGTTTTGCCTACTAGTGAGATAATAATAAAATATTATCTCGACTGACAGCTCTGTGACAATATCTGTATTTATTTGTCCACACAATGTGTTGGAAACAACTGATCACTCTGATTAGTTTGAATTGATTAATAAAGACCGCATCCTCGTTATCCATACACGTTGCACAATCAAACATTATTAGATTAAATATTGTACATTAACTGTGTGTTATTTAATAACAAACACTACAAAATGTATTTAAAAGAATATATGATGTTAAAACCGCTGTAAATTTACGTTATACAATGTATATGAATATATATAGTATAATATATGTTTGTATCCCTCTTAAAGAATATTACGCACACTGGAGAATGTGAAATTTGACATAGTTAAAGAGGAATGTGGTAAATGAAATTTATATGTAGTATGTGTCAATGGCAAATATACAACAGTCTCTTGTTAAATATTCATTTTAACATGTACGTGTATGTAATATTAAAATGTAAAAAAGCAGATATATAATCATTATAAATGTACTTTTTGTCCAAACGCCAATAAAGATTCAAGCTATGAAATACTTTCCAACTTCTTTCATTAGACAAAGAAATTTAACATAACACAATTTTAAAAATACAGTCTGCCAAAACCAAACCAATTTTCCAATAAAAATCCTGTAAAACTTATTTTGTACTAACATACTATTTTAAAAGTACATTCGATGGACTGGTTCCTACAATTGGAAGCTTTACAGAAATATTACCAACCTTCTCCGAAATCCCTAGAAATGTAAACATGTAAAGTAAATCTGGTTTCAGACATTTTAAAATGCAAATGTTATTAGAGCAAAAACATTTAAGATCATTAAGATTTGGTGAACCTAACCTGATTTACCTGTACAAAAGGTTATATTAAGGTTACCAACATTACATTAAAAACAGTTATGGATATTTGACACACAAATAAATATGACTAGATATAGATATATTGCAAAACAAATATGACTAGACAATATAATAAATTAATAATTCTGTGAATATTTAGCTAGGTTTTTTAATGTTTTACAAAAGATTTATCGTATTTATGTTTTTAAGATATTAAAAATTTAATAATGAAACTGTACTGTTTTGGTTAACTTTCATGTAAAAACAAAGGTCTTGTTAAAATTATATTTAATGTCACAATATTTATTCAGATTAGGTTCGATCAACCATCCATTCTTCCATTCTTTCAACCATCCATCCATCCATTCATCTCGGTCCATGCACTATAACATCAATAATACCAATTATTAGGATGTATTTAGTTGATAACATTAAAAGTGTATCAGTTATTTTACCCGCATGCATTAATCTAGGAACTCAAAACCGCCAATGTGTCGAGAGGAATGCGGTGCAGTTCGTTGGTGACACTGATTTGCATTTCAAAGACAAAACCAACCACTGGTTTCGCTGCGGTTATAAAATGTAATATTGATAATATTGAATTTGTATCAAATATTTATAATAATATAATATAATATCATAAAATAAAACTTTGCCCAAAAAAAATATTTATAGTCTTATACATTCAACTAGTTGTTCTTGCTTATGGGATTTACGGATTTGCACTCATAAATAATATTATATTAAATCAGACATAAAAAATGTATTTCAATTAAAATGTCACGAAAGATTTTTTACGTAACTTTCATAGACTTTCATAAATATAGATAAAAAATCCCGTTCTTAACTATTCAAATTTGCTATTTAATAAAATATATATCCGGTGGTAAGTTTAAATTACTAACGCTGAATTTATTCAAACATCTAACTTCACTATTATTATTCTAATCATTTATTTAGGCAGACCTGCTTAACCCCAAATTAAACTTCAAATTAGATTTCATAATTATTGTGTTTTTATATATTTATGAGTAAATAAATATGAAAACGATTGATTCAATTTATACTATTTTAAATATTACTTCGAACGATCTAAAAGTTATCCGCATGTCCTTCGGAAACGGTTTCTATATTACAGATATGTTTAATTAAAGATATTAAATGCAATAGCAATTTAGTTATTAATTAAAATGTCTACTTCTACAGTCCAGTCCACGTCCGTGTCAGTAGAATATCATTACGCTAAATTATAAAAGTGGGATTCGTATTAGAACCTCATTTAGCTTATCTGATTGTATAAACTCTTGGATTCCTTTTACTCAGTACATATATGTGTGTTGTTGATTATCCAGCCAAGTTTTTAAAACTGATAAATTCCGGTACAGAGCAGATTATTATTTAACAAAGGTTTTGTAATTTGACGAAACAGTTTATAATTGCTTCGTTAAAATTAGCTTGACAACAGCGTAATTGAAGGTAAAATTTAACGTTGGTTAAAGAGCTTGAAAAGTTTAATAATAACACATATAAGGCTTTGTAGAGGTTCCTTACGATGACTAATGGTTCTAATATGCATATAAAGTACTGCCGTTGTCAGTTTGAATGTATTTAGTAAAAATATTTTATTATCACAGCTAAAGTATATTTATTATGTCTTAAGAAAGAAATGTGCTTAGTTTAATTGGTGTGCTTGCTTTTCCAGCTACATTGATGTATTAAATTTTCTGTGTTTTTTTTTGTCTTACTTTGCTATATATATTTTGCTAAATATATTTTCATGATATCAAGCATTAATTATATAATTTATTAAAAGTCAAACCATTCCTAGAACAGAGTCGAAATGTGTATTGTTGATTTGACGTTTTTCCATATTTTATTAATTATTTATGAATTCTATATCTAAGATACATTATTTATATATATGTATATATATATATATATTTATATTTTTTTGGAAACTAATAATTCAATACTTTGGTTTGTCCCATTTAGGAGCACATATTTCAGCGACTCTCTATCACATTACTTACTACATTTTGCTTCTTAGGTTAATTATGTAGAATTTTTAAATACATTTATTATAAATAATGTATAAAATACATGAAAAAAAATTTAAAAGCTAAGACAGGCTATATTTCATGTATAAGCACAATTTTACCATTCAAAATATTAGCTAATTGTGACTTATGTAATTCTACTTGTTCTATTTTTCGCTGTTATCTGTTAAACAAAAACAATACAATGACACGTTTTAAAATAAAATGCTGAAGTTAAAAATGGAACAACAGAACTCGGATTGTCAGTTACTGAGACTGTAATATTAGAATAGAAGCTTTGCTGTTGTTTCAGTCATTGTTATGAATAGAACTCTATTCTCTATTCTTCTACACTTTAATTTTATAGTTTTGATCTGAAATAAATAAAAATAAAACATCTTAAAACATATGAGTTGTAAGTTTTAATTTAGAAGCATAATTTCTTTAAAATACCACTTTCATATACTGGACTATAACGAAACGTATAATAATTAGTTTTTTTTGTTTAAAAATTTTCTTTGTTAACGCCTGTAATTGAAACTTATAGAACAGAAATAAATATTTTCACAACATTAGCAATGCTCTTTAAAACCTTCTTGCTGTTATAAAAAAACGTAAGTTATCGGTCTAATTTATTATTCAAAATTATGTAAATGTATTGTTAAAAAAACTTACTTTCTCTATTTTTACTAAAGTAAAGAATCTGATAATATTATATTAATATTATAATATTATATTAATATAATTATATATACTCGTATATTTCAGTAGTTTCTTATTTTAATAGTCAAACCATCCCAGAAAAAAAATCCCAAGTACTTAACAAATTTTTAATAAAAGAATTTCTTTTTCAATTTATAAATGAATAATCTCCTGTATAAATATATATGTGTGGTTGGTCATTTTTGAAAATTATTTACAACAAGAACATTACTTTTATGCCTTTTGTTCTACAAAAAACTAAATTCTTTAAGATATTCGATATTGATCTTTATTAATTTAATTTCAAGTTAGTGTTAGTTAGTGGAGCTATTTAATGTAGCTGAAGTCGCAAAAAGCGTAGTCCCTGAGGATGGTTCGGTGGCGGCAGATTAAACTGGAGTTACATTTACATATTATCAGATTTATTGACGGATGACATCCGCAAATACAAATGTTACTATATATTATATAGTCATACTTAATTCTTTAATAATTTATTATTATCTATACAGATGATGAAATCGTAACATAAGTTATAGTGAAAATAATAACAATAATTTTATTAATTAATTTACCACACACGAAGCAGTATCCAGCTGTGTTCGATATAAGAATATGCCAAACCTTAGATTCGTTATACCTCCGTTGTCTAATTCTATTTTCGTTATATTGTTTGTTACTGACGTTATAAATTTAATAATGTTACTTATTATATATTTTTTATTCTTATACAATAGACCAGAGGTCAATGTGTTGTTTTAGAGGCGGTCATATGTCGTTGTCTCTTATGTTTTCGTTTGGAAAGCGTGTATAATGCACCGTAATTAATATTATTTACAATAATAAATAATAATATTATAGGCTAATTAAGGCATGAAGAAGTATATTTTATTAATGTATTAATATATATTTATATAATTAGAAATATTAAAAAAAAACTACAGATAAATGTAAAAACCCAATTATCGTACATGTTCTTATAGATAGCGTCCTCATGACATTTTTAATTTGTCTAAACGTCATGGAACAAACGTTTTAAAGAAATATAGTATAATATAATATATAATATAATACAAAATGGGTCTATATGCCGGGAGGAAAAGACCAAAGATCCAGAGTTTGTCTGTCGGGAGTCCCCATTGACGGTTCTCATTGAACATTCACTCCATATACGGGCTATTTATCACATATTTGTTGTCATTCTACTCGTCCTGCTGTGTGACACTGTGATATACGATCTCATAGAGCGAAATATACGAGTATATATTATTATATAAATATAAATAGATATGACCAGCTTTTGAAATAACATTGTGTGCTTTAAAGTCTTCTTGCATAATTCTAATACTGTCCATAGATAATAATATTTGCCTTGGATACGGTTTTAACTTAAATATCAATTTATATATATTTTTTACTAATTGTGCTGTACTACTACCGATCTCAGTAAAATGTAAACTAAAAGAATTCTATAAAATATCTAACTTATGTTACTTTTACTGTCCAATATGAAATACCTGTTAAATGAATTTCCTTGGTAAGATGAAGCTTTCATAGTATTAGATGGTGTGTAAAAAAGTGAGTGATCGAGAGCCAATCACGCGTTATCATTATTTTTAGTGAACTAATCCGCTGCTAAGATTGCCCGACCTACATTCAACGGTTCCCAGGTAGATCTAAAAGTAATTAAGGTCCATATGAGCCACAGATTATAAATAACGAAACCTATTACAATGAAAGAAAATACACTATTAGGAGGAAGGTTCGAATAATAATACAACCCTGTAATCATCGTATTTATCTTATGTGTGTTTTGTGACGTCATGAGTCTATTCTTTACGGAAACCTTCTCAATAATAAAGGAAACAATTAACATTTTGATATATTTAGTGTGTGTCAAGCGGATAGTTGTAGTGAGTATTTTTATAAATTTTATTTATTACTGACTAGCAGACCCGGTCACGCGTTGCTGTGACTACTCGTATTATTTTTGATGTATTACATTATAGTAAACTATTTAAGGGGTAACGTTCAGAGTACATCTGTCATGAAAACCATAATGTTTTCTTACAGTCGATATTAAGCAAAACTCAAAACAAAATAATTATAATTATTTTTTTAATTTTATCCAAGTTTATAACACTATTTGTATATTACAAAGTTTTTAGTAAATAGCTTGGAACACTAAACTTACGAATGAGGTAGGTAGGGCAGATACCTCATTCGTAATTACTCAATCCAGTCAATAGATACCACCATCTTTTAGAATTATTAGGAGCTAACTGCAAAATAATAAACAAATAATTTGCAATAAAATAATATTGCGACTATGAATTGAGTTGAAAACATACGTGGTGTGTAAATTTATTAAAATCAGTTAAGTAGTTTAGTAGTATATAGTTGTATATAGTTGCATATAGTTGTATATAGTTGTATATAGTTGTATATAGTTGTATATAGTTGTATATAGTTATAGTAGTTCATAATTAAAAATATTTGGTGGTTTTACTAATGCATATAATAAAAGTTAAACTCAAAACATAAATTTTAAAAGATAAATCATGAAAAATGAAAAAAATAGATTTTTATAATAAATACAACAATTTTTATACAACTCGGCAGACTTCGTTCTGTGAAATAGAATTGGAAAGTGGCAGTTTATATTTCAACCTTAAGACGTTTCTACTCTGCTGACTCTCACATATCGCCCTATCATCATGGTGACGGTTCTGTTCAGGAGAATTAAAGAAAAAGGTCAGCTCGGGTGACCTAAGAATATCTTCCACTTACTTAAACGAACTTTGGCCACCCTTTTGAGACCCACTAAAAACCCCGACTGGGATGTCTGCCAGAGGGCTTCAAACTAAGAGGGAAACTTAAGGTTCAAACCTGATTGAAAATAGTAGGAACCTAAAGGTGACAAATATTTATAAAGTGGGTGCTTCAATGACAAAAAATGGAGATAATTAATTATTTATTACTATTATTATTAACATAGCGATGAAATAAAGAATAATGAAATAAAACGTATATAATTATTTTCAGTAATCGCTTTGTTGTAAATCAAGTGAATCACAATTATTAACAAATATCTGTTTGATTTTTATTGTAGTGCTTTATGATACACATGTTTTTTGTTTGATTACCTGGTGAATATACAAACAAATCTGATGGTTATCCAACACGGGAACAGGCAACATACAGTTGACCATGTGAGAAGCATGGGTTTTCTAGATTAATACCACAAACACCTAATGATTGCACCTGGGACTTATTATGACTCATAGCAAAAGCAAGCCGCACTGAAAACTGTAGTCGTTTAAATTCAAATGGTACATCAGTCGGAATCATTGGGATGCGTGGTATCAAAACGTCTTCTCCTTTATACTTTCCTTTCAGTATAGTTGCTTCTATCACGTTGTTCAAAAATTTTTATCGCTAACCGTGTGCCATTGCAAAGACGCGGTTGGTTGATACTTCTCAACATTATAACTACCGATCCAACCTTTAATTGAAGATTGTGAGGTGGCAATCCTGGTAAATCCAGCGAGTTTAAAAATTCAGGCGGATAGTTGACGACATCATCTTGGTTAGTAGCCGAATCAACTGATTTATATATCCTCAATTCACCTGTAATTTGTTCTTGAATTTTGAAATTTAATTCATTTACATCTGTTTTTTGCAGCCAATATAGCCCGTTCGCTTAACCATTCATGGTTTCTGTAATTTTGAGCAACATCTGGAAACACCTTTTGAATAAGAAGATCTTTTCATCAAGTTCACTGATAAAAACTTTGAGGAAACTTAATGCAACCAGTCAGTGTCTATAAGAAATTTGCCATTACCAATGTCAATGAGTTGTTTAGAGAATATGTCTCCAGATTTGCAACTTGACACGCATATTCTTGCATAAGTGTAATACCTACACATGCTTCCACAAATTGGAGGACTTTAAACATGCAGTAAGTTCATCAGCTGGCGTTGATCGTGGAATCACTGGCAATGTTTGACGAAAATCTCCTGCTAATAAAATCATTGCACCACCAAATGGGTTATGATTGCTCCGTAGATCTTGTAAGGTATAGAACCTAAAGCCTCCATAGATTTTTTATGTGCCATCGTGCGTTCATCCCAAACAATCAATTCACATTGCTGCAAAACCTTTGCCATTGCAGAGTTCTTCGAAATGTTGTAGGTTGGAGTTTCGTTGCTTTGCATGTTTAATGGCAATTTTAGTGCTGAATGAGCTGAATGAATCGCAAACGTGTGCAAGCTTCTCTGTATGATCCACACAAATCACCACCAACAGTTCGTACATGTTGGAATGATGTTGGGCCACGTACATTGACTAATAGCAGTCGTAAATAAAAACATTCATCGTTGCTTGGATGTACTGTATAAATTCGACCAATCGCATCGGTAGAATATACATCTGGGTATCCTGGAACTGGTTTTCCTTGTTTCCTTCGTATAAATCTCCTTGAGGATTGATTCCAAGTATAATATTTTGGTATTTCAGAATATAACAATGTTTGAGCAAAAGCATCGTTTTGGCATGTCTAAAAAAACTGTTTAATGTAGTAGATGGTGGCTGTACAGCTCTTTCTACTGCGTTGTGTGCTGTAAAATACACTCTTTGTCCATTTTCTAAATGCACAGCTAAATGAACGTCAGTAGGGTGTCTCTCATGAATTGGAAAAGAAAATATTCGCCAAACTGCTTCATTACTACTAACATAGCGACCCATTTGGTATTGGATAACTTTATCATTGGATTTCTCTGCATTAATACCAATCACAGTCATATCACTCCTTTTGGTTACGTATTTGCAAATGTATTTAATAGATTTTAATGAATTGCAAGATTCAACATTGATGTGCGCTTTGAAGGTCTTTGATAAAATGGGTGAATATGGAACAATGCAGCAATTACCTATTTCAATATCTTGTTGATTTAATTTGACAATTGTTGATCTTCCATTGTCTGCTGTCGATCGGCGACGATACAAAGGATAACCGTCATTACCACTAATTGTTTTAGATATTAATGTCCGTGGATATCGCTTTGAACATTGACCATCCACCATACACGGTGAATTTTGATTAAGAGTTCCACAGGGACCATGAATCATGTTTTTGATAGCTACATATCCAGGATCTACTTCTACATTAGAGATTTCAGCTGATATTACTGCATCAACTTCATTTGGCCTTATCTTTTCAACTAACCAAATCAAAATGTGTGCACGTGGCAATCCCCGTTTGTGCCACTTCACAGAATGCATCCAGTAGTGTGTCTCTCCAAACATATAATGCTTCACAATGAAATCCATCAAAGATTTCAACTTTTGTCTAAAGACTCTGGCTGTAACATCATGACGATTAGGATTGCCCAGGGAATAACTCCTGCTTGATTTCTATCCAGTGTGGATTGCATGTAAATGTGATGAACAAATCTGCTGTACCATAATGACGAACATATGACATGGCATCTTGAGCATATTCATGCATATGTCGAGGGCTTCCGATGTATCTTGCTGGAAGAATAGTCATCCAACCAACATTCTGTGCATTTCCATCAGTATTAATCGCATCTCGAAGGTGAATATACTCTTCAGATCTGAGTTTGGTCTGGTTCAACCTGATGAATCTCTCCGTTTCAATTTTAACATACATGTCTACAACATACTTGTGATATAATCGAAGACATTTGAGTGATTGTCTTCATTTTCACGAATCATTAGGCGGTAGGAATAATAGTTCATTGAACTGACTTTTTTGTTGGTTTCGGAACCTGAAAATAGATTTTTGTTTTCATAATATTGAAAATTAAAAAAATAATAATATAGTGACTGATAATATATCTCCATAGCTAAACTAATATTTTTTATTACCTGTAATGGGATTTATCATCTTGTTTGAAAAATCATAGCCATCTTCACCGTGCCAAAATATAATGGGATATTGCGGTGCGGCATATGAGCGGTGTGTTTCCTTTATACGTTGTAATTGATCATTCCGACGATGTAAAACAATATCACGGGATTCCAAGTTTTCTCCAACTACAACGATGGCAACTTCATCAATAGTTGGTGCATTAAAACGTCTTGCATGTTGGCCAACAGGTGTTTTATCAGCTCTGATTACAATTTTGTGATTATCAGATGGCATGTGCAGTTTTAAACAACATAATCAATTGATTGTACTCATGAAATAAAGTTTGTAATTGTTCTACAATAGACCTCTTTAGTGAATTGTTATGTGAACAACGCATATCAATTTCTCGTGTTGAATTGCCCATGAAATAAATTTGCAGAAATTTTTAATTGCTATCTGACACTGGTAACAGTGAACATGCTCTATGATATATTTGGCCTTGTATCTGTAAATTAAAAAAAATGATTTTTGCCAAATATAAATAATATTTGTTCCTAAAAAATATATCTGTCTCCTAATTTGAATCACCAAATAATAATTGATATGCTTAGGTGTGTCAATATGTAATAATTATTTGTAACTAATATCCATCATCAAATATTTATATTGTGTTTCAAAATAATAAAAGTGTTGCTAATACTGAATCACCAAATAATATTATGACTAAGTAATATATGTGTTGGGGTCTAGGGAACTGAAGGTTAATGACACATATTTACTTAGTTAACAGGAAATTTTGTTCAGTAAAATAATAATGATAACTGCTATAATACATACCTTAAAAGTTGGCATGAAATTTTCCCGAACTACGTTTGTTGCCCCAAATGACGTCATTTGAAAGCAATTATTATATTGTTGGATATTTGACAAAAAGTGTATGGAATCTGGTTCTATTCCTGAAACCAATGAGTACAATGACTCTGGTGGTGGATCCAATGGTATCAATTTCACTTTCCCATTTGCGAAACACAATCCATTGGCATCATTTTTGTATTTAAATGCCTTACAATGAGAGCAAACTAAGTTCATAGATCCAATAGTAATACATTGGTGGTTACTGTAGTCAATTGACAAATCGTAATTGAAAGCAGCTCGATTCAAACTTTCGCGATTATTAGTTGAAACTCTCGCCCTCGCTGCCCGCATTCTCGATATACAAATTCTTTCACATTTATTTCCGCCGTCACGTTCTTGTGCAGTATGATAAGATCGGTAATTAGTTTGGTTTGTAGCATTTCGGGTTCTTCTACCTAAATTACTTCGTCTTATAGAAGGCATATCGAATATACTTACCTAAATAATGTCACATGCAATAATTATTAATCACAGGTATTAAAACACTTTGCACAAAACACGATATAAAACAATTAAAATTAATTATTAAATATTATATAGGCTTTTTAACGCGATTTGTTTGACAGATGCAATGACGTGAAAACTGATGACAATTTATGTCGCATTCCGAAACTGAAACAAAAGAAAGAATATTCCAAGGCCAATCAAATCCATAGCTCTTACATTTTTTGACTTTTCAATTTGGTCGGGTCACGATTTTATCACTTTTGCGTGAACGCACATTTGATTGAATTTGAACTTTGTGCAGCGACAATAAAGCGCGAATTGACTCTTCGACGTTAGCAACACACCTACATTGTTTAGACAATAATGAATGCTTGTAATTTAATATGAACTTTATTGAATAGCAATACAGTTTAAATTGACTCTACATTTAGTTAGAAAATATTTGTATAGGAAAAAGAAAAGGGCTCTTTTAGGGTTTTCCTGGAAATTATTCGAATTTTTCTCGCCGTCAGAACCATCCTTGGGCTTTAAGGAACATTTAAAAAAAAGAATTGTTAAGATTGGTCCATGCGTTGTTGAGTTATGCGCTTACAAACACATTTTGCGATTCATTTTTATATAATAGATTACCCTTACACGGTCAACATCCACCTGCACATTACTAAGTGATGAAGAATGGCCGCCGCTACCGACTGTGTACATACTCGTAAGACGATAACTAAATAGTGTAGCAACTAGGAGCTATAAATACTACATTTACTGACTATACCAGTACTGACATAAAAAACTGTTAAAAGTTTATTTCAGTTTTAAATCTTTCCCGCGTATTATTTTCTTATAAAATGTCGTCTTTCAGATTTACATATCTACCCTTTTAGACTTTTCTCAAGGGTGGATTAAAATATTCTCTCGAAGCTTCGAGCCAAGTAAGCTAGTGCTTCGAGGTTACTTGTCAATTGATATTTAAATGAAATACACTGAATATATTTATTCCTGTAAATCCAATTCGGCTCACAAACAGTTTTATATATTTTTAGTAGCACACCGCTAATCCTGATTCGATAAAGTTTCATAATAATTTATAGTAAAGAGTAAATATTTTTTGAAAGTTCTCTGTTTATAGAATTATAAATTTAATCTTTTTGAAGGTAATTCATTACAATGTAGTCCTTCCTGATTATGTCACATTCGGCTGGCTCAGTGTCGTGATGCTACCATCTCACAATCGATACCCACTTATTGATCTATTGTCAAAGGGTGGTATTATGCCAGTCAAGTCAACTCTTAAACTAGCTACAACAATCAATCAGATTGTTACCACTGATGATAATCAACCAGAATGAACCTTTATACTTATTATTGATGTACTAAATGTACGATTAACTACCATCAGGGTGTCATCTTACGATGACACAATCAGAAACCGTGAAAATAAAAATCAGAATTTTTTTTTTACAAAAATATTCGACCTGTAATATTATATCATATTGTTCCAAATAGATTTAACATCTAAATACTTTTAGTTAAAATTAGTTGAAATTTAAATTCACGATATTTTTTGCGTTGTCACTTTTATTTTTAACACGAATATACAATTTACATTGTACATTGTATTTTTATAACACTGAGAGAAACTCATTTACAAATGGACGTCATACAGAAAAATTCAGAACTAAATATTTTTCAGTATGATATTCTGAAACAACTATAATAAGTTGAACTAAAGAATATAACCCTTAACTAAATATTATTTATAGAATAATCATTTTAAAAGCAAAATTAAGGACCACAATACCATTTTAGGGAAATTATAATGAATCGTCAGCTTATATAAATTCCATAAGGACTCATATAAAAAAGTGTCACACGCTTATTGTATTACTGTGATTGATGGTCACGTGTAATTAAATTTTCATCTTCGCTGACAGGCTTTGTCAGGGGTACATGTTCGTAGTACAATTGGAGAAATACCATCTGATCCACTCGACTTCTGACCGTCCGAGGAAAATAAATTTTCGAATGATATTAGCCCAAAAACTATTACCGGCAGTCAGCTTTGACCCAACAGGATGATAGGCGGTGTCTTCCCTTGATCGTCCAAAATAACATCAGCCACATCCGCAGCGCAATAACTGGGATCATTGAAAGAGAAACAAACCCCATGAGTAGGACGCACAAAAGGACCGCAGTCCATCCCAATCCGCTGATTTGTAGTACCAAACGTGTCGAGTCGCAGAGTAAAACTCTGGTAAATATTTTTTCCTACACTTATTGCGGAATCTCATCAAGTGCGGTCGACGGCTAACAGATTTTTCATTTACAATGTTTTGCTTCTAGTTTTCAAGTTGTTTTAACGCGTTTATCCAAGTGATTTTTTTCCAAGTTGAATTCGTATGTAGGTCTAGTAATTTAAAAATATCAGGTGCTTTTTTGCTTGCTGAATTTAGGCCAACTAACCTGCATTTTTAAAAGCAAACAATATGTTTACACTACATAAATATTGTATGTATTTTAATATATAATATCAAAGAATAAACACATGTCTATTCCGTGAGTATATAATACTTTTGTAATATAATCACTTTTTTGTTTTTGGTACAAGTAAGATCAGAAAATAGCCTCACTACAACCATTTACACGAGCCTTTTACACTCGTTAACAATGTTATACAATACTTGACGGTATTTTCCATCAAGCAGCGAACTGAATGTTATAAACATTTAACAAAATTGTTTAAATTTATTTCAATACAGTTAAATGTTTAAAAATGTGTTGTTAATAAATATCTGGATGGGACAAACATATTAGATAATTAATTATTAATAAAATCTATTATATGCTTGCAATATCTAGTTTGTGGTCCGTTATTAAAATCCTAGAATTTTTCGAATGTGAAAGTTAATAAATATATCAACAACAAAGACGATTGCTGGACTCGTTCAAACTTCTAACTAAGAAAAATAATATTACTGAAAATCTTTCCTTCTTTCTTATACTTTCAGTATCTTTTAACCAAGAAACAAAAATATCCCCGCCATTTCGTTCATTTAATCGAAACATTTTTCATTAACGTTCAATATCATATAAAATTATTTGAATTGCGATTGAGAAACTTTATACTGATATTAATGAATTTCTCTTTTAATAGCTTCATTTCATTATAACTTCAATATGTAGCAGGTCCAAAAATGAAACGAACTTATTTAGCTACCAGATGAGAGTATGTTATGTGAAGATATTTTATATTTATTTTACGACCATCCTATTTATTTTAGTGGCTCTTCAGAAGACAATCGTCATAATGCATGCATGAAAAACCGAGAATAATAAATTTCCTTGTACTACTACACTTGGGAATTTTTAATTTACTTTGCTCTGTTTCACAGTTTATTAATTCATGGTTTTATTGAAATAAATCAAACAATTCGACGTTCTTCTTATGAATAATTAAGAAAATCGTATAATTAAGAAAAACTAAAAAATCTATCATGTAATTTTATTTAAATTTCTTTTATCTGTACAAAAAATTAACTACACACAGAGGTATTTAATCTGAGTCAAATTAATTCAGATCTAAACCGTAAACATAAATAAATATTATAAGGAATTTATGTAATAGCTTGAACATCTTTCACATCAGATCTCGTGAGATAATCACCCAACCATTTCTCTATAACCGGTAGATTTTCAATCGACCACTTGGCTTCTTCTCGAATATTTCTCATCGACTTCTCTATGGTATGTTCAGCTGATCCAAACTCTACTTGACGAGCTTCGTATAAATTAGACACCAAATCTAATCCATCCTGTGTCGTAAACTGAAATGTCGCTGATGTTATCAAATTATTCCAAATATTAGTTTTATTCAAAAATCTGTTACGAAATTGGTTGAAAAAAAAATATTATAAAAACTATTATATTTCAAAAATAGATATAAATAATGATAAATTATTTCTTAATTACAAAATAATACAATTTTAATATTCTATTTTTCTTGACGTTAGTCCCAAATATATTTACTTTTCTTTGAGTATCTCCCAATTATCATGGAGGAATCTTCCTGTCAGTGTAAATATTAGGAACAAGTCCATTGCCAATCCCTTAGAATACTGTTATGTTTAATAATTTTTGTAATTTATTTTAAGTAACGGAACAACCGGCTAAGGTTTTGAGAAGATTTGTTCTTACACTTTGTATCCTTAATGGAACTAAATTAAAAATTGTTAGTTATGTAATATCTCTGTAATCCGAAATTCCAATTTAAATAGTATGCAAATGTATTGATTGGTAGTGCTGCAATATCGAAAACAAAACATATATAGACTCCATCTTAATATAAAGACGGTACCAAAAACAAATATCTTACAAAAACAAACCAATAGAACAATAAATAAATTTTCTTTACAACGCAATGGGAATATAAAAAGCTACAGAATGGGAATATGAGAAGCCACAAGAAGTCCTTTGAGATATCACGCCATAGGTGACATTATTAATGGTCAGAGCAACAAAATGGATTGCATTCACATAGACACGCGAAACCATTCAGATCTTTTAAGCATTCCAACGTAAATATATTGTATGAAAATATATTATATATATATATTATATATATATTATATTTTTATTATAATTGTAGTTACATTCCTTTCCTTTTTTTCTGAATTTATTTACTTTATATAATTGCTTAAAATAATATAAAAAGGGTATAGACTAACAAAAAAGATATATTTAAACTTCCGTGGAAACTACACAAATAAGTAATTATTAAAAACAAGATCGATAAAAGTTTATTTTCTCATGATAATCAGATGCTATTCCTTAAAAGATTTAATAAGATATGAGCTGATAACATTTTTAACTCCTAATTCAAATTTGTAATGTACATTTTTAGTTTACACATTGTAACATTACACGAAGTAATGCTACTACTACTGAACTTTGTGGCGTTAGTTATTGAAACCAAAACTATAACTTTAATACAAATAAACTGAAATACGAAGCTGACGAAGACACAACAAAATCTTAATGTATGATAAGTATTGATGTGTTGGTGTGCGGAGGTGATCACTTGTCATCAGTGACCCACTTGCTCGATTGCTTTTCTCTTACAAAAAAAACTTCGTTTACTTATTTGAGAGCTGTTAAAAGGGGTAAAACAAACGTGAGAAAATAATGTAAAAGAAATGATGACACATATTTACTTACTTTTTTATACTCTTTCTTTATATTTATATTGAGAAAACATATTTGTTAAAATTTTTATATTATCCCACAGAGAAGCTCGTATTAATATCCTCAATCCCCATGGAGAATGGATTTGCAGTCACACGTGCACGGGGACTTCAACTGACTCTCAAGTCCGAACACAACCCAACGACCTGAAGCTTGCCTTTGCCTATTTTAACAAACAATGAAATATTTGACTTTTATTGTAATTAGATTCGTAATTAATCAATTGCACAGTATTAAGTATATTTTAATAGTAACTCATTGCTGGTCGCATAGTGATTAAAAGTGTATGGTTTTTAATGTAATCAACAATAAGGTAAGGTGCCTGATGTCCTTGCAGAGTATGTAAAGGAGTAATATATCCTATAAGTTTAGTCTATCACTATCTTTTTCTATCTATTTGAGTCTCCTTCTCCTGTCTGCTCTGTCCCTGTCTAATGTACGTCTGATGTTGGAATAGGTAACCTTTGCCAAAATCCAGTAAGGGTATTAGGTCGATCCTTTTGCTATCCGAATTGCTTGCTTTACTGTACAAAACTCGTTTAAACTACATGATATGTCTTGAAATATACGGTAAATATATTGAAATATACGGTATATAAAGGAAGGAAGGATATATTCCAGGTACAACATCATAAACAAATCTAGTTTGAAAAACAAACTTATTGCTAGATAGGTTTGTTTTCGACAGCAAACGTTATTTATGCTGAAAAACATTGTAGTGAATGTGCCTAATTAAATAAAATATTCAAAAAGTGTAAATAAAAGCGGAATTACGCCAATAAGTTTCGTACGATTTTGCAGAGTGGCTTCATAAATTTTTGTACGTACATTTTTTTTTTGTTAAACAGGTATGTGTAGATAACGCTAATACATTACTGTGACTCTAGGTTATTACAATAAAAATGATTTACACTGTTTAAATTCCTTTGTTTGTCAAATCCAACAAATGGATGGCATTCACAAAGAGACGAAAAAAATAACAGCGACAAGAAAATCATAAAGACATCCCGTTCACGTTCTTTAAGCATTTTAATGTAAATAGAATGAAAAAAATAAGATATTATATTCCAAGGTCTTTTGGTATATTTTTATTTAATTTATAGTTACAGAACTATGTTTTTATACAGAATGTCTTCACTTTGAACAATATATATATATATATATATATATATATATATATATAGTCTATATCTCTTTCTCTTATTATGTTTTATCTAAAAATATATATTTGAACTTCCCTGAAATCTTCACAAATATTTGATTTTCAAAAACAATATTAATAAAAGACTATTTTCTCTTTACTTATAAGCTAAACGGAGTTATGTAATAAATAACATGATTTAAAACTCCTAACTCAATGTTGTTTCCTACATTTTTAGATTTTAATTGACGCACGAAAGTTGAGCGTTACACGAGGTAATGCTGCTGATACTACTGAACTGCTACGGAGTTAGTTTATGAAAACAATATGAAAAATTTATACAAATATAATCTTTTTCTCCCATACTAGTTTTAAATTAAATTTTTGGTGTTTCTCCGGCTCACAGCTTCATTCACAACTCATTACAAATTCTGCTTTGGTTCATAACTTATAAACAGAAGGTTCTAAAATAAATCCTAATGTTAAAAAGAGAAAAACGTATTAAAATACAACCAGTAATATTTTATTCATTTATACATTTAATAGTGGATCGTTTATCATGCGGGTAATGTGTAAATATTCAGACAGTGCTATAAACCAACAATAAACATTATTTAATAAAACCATCTTCAAGTTGCACAACCAACTGTTATGGGGCGGAATAAAGACCTTAAATGGGTCGTACAAATAGACCCAGTGAAGCTTTTTTTGAATAAAACTTAAAATAAACTTTACTGTTTCTATTTTTACACTAAATAAAGCACATATATGTTAGTTTAGAAGGATATAAATATTTTAGGTCTATTTTTAACAGTTTAGATCAGTCTTAATGAACCAAGGTCTTAGATATGATTGTTACTTTCTGTATGTTTGTATTTATTATTGGTTGAATAATACATACAATTAATTGGTTGGTTGATTAATTTTTTGAAATGTATAGCTTTTCTATAATATAAGAAATACTACGCTTACTTATTTGAAGATCGACCAAACGACGTAGAACAAATTCAAGAAAGAAATGCATAAGAAGTAACGACGCGTATTTAACTTACTTTTCTTCTAAGAACATAATTCGGAGTTATACTCTTGTTGTAACTGTCTGGTGTAAGTGAGATCTCTGCATTTACTTTGACTACACACTGATATTCACAATAATATATATCAATTTATAAAAGATTTGAGAAGTTATTTAAGGGAATATTTATAATTTACGCTACATACTAATACTAACTGTTATAGGTTATGAGAATAAAACTGAATTAAAATTTTGGATTTACAACAAAATAAAAAAGTAATAATTTTTTATTTTTTTTTTGTTTTTTCTCATGTTTTTAGGAAGTTTTTTAATAAAAATATATGTTTGATAGGAATAGAATATACAGAATAGAGTAGAGTATATGCAGTATTGTAATTATCTAATATGAGTTTGGTAGTCCTTCTATGTAAATTTGATTAAATGTTATATCCTGTTATCGTATCTGATGGCAGTTATAAACTAAACAACTATTAATATAACTCAACGTGTTATTTGATCAGCTTTGAAGGATTACAGACTCCGATATCTATCAGCTCGGTAAACTATTAAACTAAACTGGGCATCATCGATCTTATGTCGACATTTAACGATTGTATAAATTAATGTGTTTAATAATTGGTAAATAATTATAATATAAGTGTGACTTTGGACCAACTTAGTATATTGGATTAATTAAAAATATATTTGTTCTATTATTTTTTAATTTTATCTCATAAACAAGTCATATAAATATTCTGAATATCCCCCTGGAGTATGCGCTAGCAGTCAGACGTGCACCGAAGACTCCGACTGTCCTCGAATCCTCAAGTGCTGTCCGAATAGATGTGGAGCCCTAATCTGCCAGCGACCTGAAAGCTTGTCGATGCCAAATTGGCTGAACAATGAAACATTTAACTTTAATTTTAATTAGATTCCTAATTAATAAACTGTTTTGGATTAAGAATATTTATGTAATAACTCATTATTGATCGTAGAGTTTAATTAAAAGAAAAACGAATAGTTATTTATATCCCTTTTTCAGAATCTACCAGTAACGGCATAAGTCGATCCTCTTGTTAAGTAAAATCGGCATTGACCTTCTGGGTATCGACGACTATCAGTCATAGGTACTTGCCTTAATGTATGTAACTCGTTTATACTAGGGCTTGAAAAATACCATCGACATATTCCAGTTGCTTTTCGTTGTTCCATGGAACTTCACGACAGTATCTCGAATTAATTTTATTTTATCAAAGTTCTTTTTTTTGAGGTTTTTCATTATTATACATATATAGATCTACTTTCCTATGGGCTTCCCTAGAGTTTATGCAAGTGGATCACCAGCTTCCTCACTGGGCGGAGCATACAGGTCGTTCTCGACGGTTTTTGCTCGGACCCCAAGCCCGTGAACTCTGGTGTACCCCAAGGCTGCGTGCTATCCCCAACTCTGTTTCTCCCGCACATCAATGATATGTTGGATATTTACAACATACATTGTTATGCGGATGATAGCACTGGGGATGCGGTATATTCCGGTCGTGCAGGTCTCTCTCGGGAAAACGTCGATGAGTGCCGAAAGAAACTTCTTCAATAGAGACTTCCCTGGGGATGGTCTCTGAGTGGGGTGAACTGAACCACGTTCAGTTCAATCCCCTAAAGACCCAAGTTTGCGCGTTTACCACTAAAAAAAACCCCAGTCGTCGTATCACCGCTCTTCGATAGTACTCCTCTTATTGCCTCGCCAAGTATCAGAATACTGGTTCTCGACATTTCGAGTGACTGTCAGTTTTGTGGTCATCTGGAGAGTAAGGCCAAAATGGCCTCGACGAAATTGGGAGTGATCAATAGAGTGAGGCAGTATTTCAAATCTGGCCAAAGACTTGCGCTCTATAAGGCGCAGGTCCGGCCACACATGGAGTACTGTTCTTCATAGGTGGTAGAGCCTAGCTGTAGTTATCTGACTGCAGCTCGTATTGGGCTGGCTCGACCGGGGAAGGACCACCCTCTCACAGAAGACCGACGTGTAGTAACCAAATTAATTTGGTTATGTTTCGTCGGTGAGTGAGAGAATCCGGAAGCCCAACCCCCCCCCCCCCCACGCCAAACATGAAAGCGATGCCTACAAGAAAAATACCCCAGGAGGGTACCGGCTTTGATGAAGCCGGGGACCCCCTCCCCGAGCAAAATCGGGGAAATGATTCTCGGATTTTGCTCGGGCTGCCCGTCGTATCTGGGGCGGGCAAAGTATCGCCTTTTGTGTTTCTTGAGGGCAAACGACGAGTCAACGCAGCGGCACCCCGACCCACTCTAAATGTGGACTTTTGCAACATCCGGGGACTTCATTCCAACTTGAACGCCGTCCACCATCATCTAGAGACGGCGCAGCCGGCCTTGTTGTTTCTGACGGAGACGCAGATATCTCAACCTAGCGACACAGCGTACCTTTCATACCCCGGGTATAAATTAGAACATCATTTTATACCACACGCCGGGGTATCTGTGTTCGTAAGGGAGGATATCTGCTACCGTCGCCTTCAGGTTTTTGAAGGTCGGGACCTGTCTGTACTCTGGCTGCGCGTGGACATGGACGACCATGTCAGAGTCTACGCGTGCCTCTACAGGTCCCATAGTGGTAATGCAGAAACGGATCAACTCTTAGGCCATGTTCAGGCGAAGATTGACGATCTGCTTTCACAGATTCCCTCCGCCGAAGTCGTAGTTCTCGGGGACTTTAACGCACACCATGATGATTGGCTAGGGTCACGTGCCACCGACTACGCGGGGAGATCTGTGTTTGACTTTGTTCTGGCAAATGGTCTGTCCCAACTGGTAAAGACGCACACTCGTCTACCGGACGTGGACAGCCATATGCCCTCTTTGTTGGATCTTCTGCTGACTACACATCCCGGAAAGTACCAAGTCACTGTCGAGGCTCCCTTAGGGTCCTCTGATCATTGCTTGGTACGGAGTGTAGTGCCCATTGAACGCCCAGCTCGCACAAAACCTGCGACTCGACGCGTTTGGCACTACAAGTCAGCGGATTGGGATGGAATGCGGTCCTTTTTTGCATCCTACCCATGGGGGCCGATTTGTTTCCCTTCCAATGATCCTAGTGACTGCGCTGCGGCTGTAGCTGATGTGATACTTCAGGGCATGGAACTATTTGTACCAAGCTCTGTGGTACCACTTGGTGGCAGATCGCGGCCTTGGTTTGATGCGTCTGTCAGGGCTGCAGCAGCTGGCAAACGGCAGGCTTATCAAGCTTGGGCTAATGCGTTAGTCACTAAGGATCCGAACTCTAGAGTTCTGAAGAGGAAATATAATCGTGCCTCCAGATTCTTCAAACGGAAAATTGCTAGAGCGAAGTTCAAGCATGTCGTCAAAATTGGGGATCAGCTGGCAAAGTACCCACCTGGCACGCGCAAGTTCTGGGCGCTTTCCAAAGCCAGTCTGGGAAACTTCTGTCAGCCATCCCTACCGCCATTGCACACTGGGAAGGACTCTTTGGCCCACACGGCAAAAGAGAAAGCCGATCTCTTGGGCACTCTTTTTGCCTCAAACTCGACTTTGGACGACCAGGGGAAGGCACCGCCTGTCATCCCACGGTGTCCGAGCTTAATGCCGGAAGTAGTTTTTCGGCAAAAACTCATCCGAAAAGCCCTCCTTTCCTTGGAAGTTCATAAGTCGAGTGGGCCAGATGGTATCTCTCCAGTTGTGCTACGAACATGTGCCCCTGAGTTGACACCAGTGCTAACGCGTCTATTTCGGTACTCCTACTTGAAAGGCGTAGTCCCGGTCTCATGGAAGCGTGCCCTTGTCCATCCGATCCCTAAAAAAGGTGATAGCTCGAACCCAGCTAACTACAGGCCTATCGCCATTACCTCTCTGCTCTCCAAAGTAATGGAGAGCATTATCAATAAACAGCTCCTAACCTACCTCGAGGATCACCAGTTGGTCAATGACCGGCAATATGGCTTTCGCCATGGTCGATCGGCTGGTGATCTTCTGTTGTATCTTACACACCGTTGGGCAGCTGTTATTGAAAGCAAGGGAGAGGGTCTGGCAGTTAGTCTGGACATGGCGAAAGCCTTCGATCGTGTATGGCACAAGGGGCTTCTTTCGAAGCTACCTTCCTATGGGCTTTCCGAGAGTTTATGCAAGTGGATCACCAGCTTCCTCACTGGGCGGAGCATACAGGTCGTTCTCGACGGTTTTTGCTCGGACCCCAAGCCCGTGAATGCTGGTGTACCCCAAGGCTGCGTGCTATCCCCAACTCTGTTCCTCCTGCACATCAATGATATGTTGGATATCTCCAACATACATTGTTATGCGGATGACAGCACTGGGGATGCAGTATATTCCGGCCGTGCAGGTCTCTCTCGGGAAAACGTCGACGAGTGCCGAAAGAAACTTGTGTCTTCTATAGAGACTTCCTTGGGGATGATCTCTGAGTGGGGTGAACTGAACCACGTTCAGTTCAATCCCCTAAAGACACAAGTTTGCGCGTTTACCACTAAGAAAACCCCATTTGTCGTATCACCGCTCTTCGAGAGCACTCCCCTCATTGCCTCGCCAAGTATCAGAATACTGGGTCTCGATATTTCCAGCGATTGTCAGTTTCGTGGTCATCTGGAGAGCAAGGCCAAGTTGGCCTCGAAGAAATTGGGAGTGATTAATAGAGCGAGGCAGTACTTCAGTCCTGGCCAAAGACTTGCGCTCTATAAGGCGCAGGTCCGGCCACACATGGAGTACTGTTCTCATCTCTGGTCCGGATCACCCCAATATCAGCTTCTACCATTTGACCGCGTACAACGGAGAGCCGCTCGGATTGTCGGGGACCCGGTGCTCTGCGAACGGCTGGATTCTTTGGCATTGCGTAGAGACGTGGCTTCTTTGTGCGTCTTCTACCGCATTTACAACGGGGAGTGTTCCGAAGAACTATTCGATCTGATGCCTGCCGCCGAATTTCATCACCGCACAGCGCGTCATCGCCTCCAATACCATCCTTACCACCTGGATGCGTGGCGATCCTCTACTGTGCGGTTCTCAAGAACATTTTTTCCACGTTCCACTCGTTTGTGGAACGAACTCCCTTCGGCGGTATTTCCGGATCGGTACGACATGGGTACCTTCAAAAAAGGCGTCTACTCCTATCTACAAGGCCGGCAACACTCTTGTAAATCCTCGGATGTTGCAAGAGTTCATGGGCGGCGGTGATCACAAGTCATCTGTGACCCGCCAGCTCGTTTGCCCTCCTCTACCATAAAAAAAAAAAAAAAAAAAAAAAATCTCTGGTCCGGATCACCCCAATATCAGCTTCTACCATTTGACCGCGTACAACGGAGAGCCGTTCGGATTGTCGGGGACCCGGTGCTCGTCGGTATTTCCAGATCGATACGACATGGGTACCTTCAAAAAAGGCATTTATTCCTTTCTCCAAGGCCGGCAACGCTCTTGTGAATCCTCGGATGTTGCAAGAGTTCATGGGCGGCGGTGGTCATATATTAACGGTGACCCGCAAGTTCGTTTGCCCTCCTATGACATAAAAAAAACGACAGCAAACACTATTAAAGAAGATAAATATTATAATGAATGTGCCTATTGTTAAAAAAAAAATTTAATTAAAGCCAAATTAAGCGAAAATGTTTGGTATTCGGAGTGGCTTCATAAATTTTAGTTATTTCATGTTTCGTAAAACGGCAGGTTCGTGTTGATGATACTCGTACTTTACTGTGATTACAAGAAAAAACGTTTTGCAATAATTAAATTCCTTCGTGTGTCCAAATTTAATTACATGTTTAGGGTAATTAATAATTTGAATAACAGTGTTAGTAGGTTAAAATATTTTATAACAAATATACATATATATATATAGTTTGAGTTTTAAGAAATATATTTCGATTAATGACAATCTATTTGTTGATAGGACTTAAAACGAAGAAAAAAAAAGAAGGCATAAAAGAAGTGGGAGAAAGAGTGTAGACACTCCCATTTTAGAGTTTTTTTATTAATCGTACCATATTCTTCGACAAGTTGGTATTGCGACGTATATTGAATTATTACTATTGGTTCTGTCGATGTATGAAAAGGATGTATTACTTATTTATTTATTTATTTATTTATTTATTTATTATTTATTTCTTTGTGATAAAAAGGCGGCAAACTGAAAAGAAACTTACACTGACTAAACTTTTAAAAAATACAACAAATGTAGATAAATGAGTTTTAAAATTAATAACACATTGATATATTATTATCTCTTAAATCCCCGTTTATTATTTTTTTAACTACCTGTTAAAATTCAAATTCAAAATATCATTTTTCAAATAGACTTTTATACGCACTTTTGAATTATCAATTATTACAATTAAAAAGGTCAGTCCTTGAATAAACTACCACCGGCTCGGAAACTGCGCTGCTGAGAATAGCCGGCCAGAAACTCAACAGTTGAGTTTATATAGAAATTTAAGATAAGAAGATAAAAAATTTAACAATTTTAGATGTATACTTTAAACTATCCAAACCGTAATTAAGTCAACAACTGAAGTTCATTACTTCATTGCGATCCACAAAAAAAAAGAATATTGTAATACTATTTAATTTTAGGTTTCAAACTAAAAAAGAAAGGTCTAAGATATCTTGTGGAACTATTATATACCTATGCGTACACTCAATATCGTGAAGGATTTGTTAACGTTTTGAAGACGAAATTTAGGCGTTAAGAGTTTATTTTTATTTCTTGTATTTATTGTGTGTTTATCACTGTTATATAAGAATTTAAAATTTTCATATTAAAATTGTTATTAAATATGTATTGAAACGTGACCATCAGAATACCAGTTTCTTAAAAAACATCCATCAGGAAATCTCTAGCTTTTAAGTTATAAATATCCCGCACAGCTCTTTTTTGTAAAACAAATATGGAATTAATTTAGGCAGTACTACCCCATAATAAACTGCCGTGATACAAAAAACTATGAAAATAACTAAATTAAACGATTTAGAATTATTAACATGTTAACCAGGAAATGTTTAATAAATATTGTATTTTAAAGAAAGGTTAGACTTGTAAGTCTTTTTTACTTCAAGGCTAACTTCAACTCTTATTAAGGTACATTATTATAATTGCTATAAAAATGTTTTAGAATGTTTACATTACTTTATGACATAATATACATTTTTAGTTGTTTTTATAATAAATCTTGTGACTGTACTTGTAACACAATATTTTTTATTTATATTATATTTCGTTTCGGTGATTATTAACATAAAGCATAAAATGAGCATTAAGTAATATGAAATCAACTGTCCAAACAAACTGAAAAAATTCACGAAATTTTTGTATACTTTTATTATAAATGCTTTATACCAAAGTTGCATTCTAAAGTTTAGTTTTTGTAATAATATGTCAATCTACTTCTTCGTCACTTTTTGTTATGCTACAGACTAGTATACACAAACAGAGAAAAGACAGTAACAATAATTAGCTAAACAACAATTTCATGCTTTACCTTAATCGCCCAGCACTCAGATCCATAAATAACGTCAGGAAAATAGTACATATACATCAACCGATAAACCGACCGAGTGTAGAAACAATTCCAAACTAAGAACGAAAGTAATAACACAGCTGTCATGCGTTTTGATGTCTAAAATTTGCTAAATTTTTTAACAAATTCTGTTAGTTATGGTACAACCAATGTTAAATATTCTTGTAAAATTCTCAGCAATGAATGTTCTAATCATGATCTTTAGTTTATGTTTTACCTATTAACTAAAGTGAATGGGAGACATGGAGTGTAGAAACAATTCAAAACTAAAAATGAAATTAATAACACAGCAGTAATGCGCTTCAATGTTGATGTCATTAAAATTCTGAGCCATTTTTCTAATAATATCTCAGAATTTTAATGAATTCTTAAGAAACTGTAAATATTTACAGGATATTTATCTACATCATCCATATCATTCTCCACCCTCTGCATAATTCAAATCGGCAATAACAATGCAGATAACATAGTACGTTTAACTAAACAACAACTCGTCATTTCCACAGGTACATATATTAATCCTGATCCGTATTAGGATTGAAATACAATATTTAAGCATTAAATATTATTTTAATCAATAAATGTGTGACAAGCAAAGAATTGTGTTTTCAAAAAAGCGATTCAGAGAAAATTGAAAAATTTCAGAATAAAAACAAATTAATTGACTGGAAAACTGTTTAACAAAAGGTTTGATTTTACGATTTTTTTTACCGTTTGTTCTCTCTGAATGCTTGTAAAAGGTGGATTTAACATTGATTACCGTTCACGAAAACTACCGGTTTTTGTTTTGGTATTTTCCTTTCAGAACATAAAAATCGTTCTTTTGTTATTTTCTGACGCATTTCTATTTAATACAGTCATTGAAATGAAACAAAACTTTGAATTGCGCTTTTTACTTTGTCCGTATTTTTACTCTCCGTGTAGAATTGTTGTTGCTTATAAAGCCGAACTATTTATTTATGCGAACATAAGCTTGTACAAACTAAATCTTTATAAATGTGTGTTCTTAGCCTTAGAATGGCTTCGTTTAATTATACTGCTTTGAAAAACACTTGTTACTAATTAAAAATATTCATAAGAAAGAACTATTTAATTTATTTAAATATTTCTATTATATAATACTTGATATAATTTGTTACCATATTAAAACTTTTATTATGAGTAATTAAATAAAAATATGTTTATAAACTCTGTTTTAATTTATAATGTATGTTTTTTTTATATTTAATTATTACAATACTTTTTTAATAAACTCCCGACAGCAAAACATTTTTATGATGTCAAGAAATTTACATATCGTATAAAAGTTTCATTTATATTTTTTTAAAGACTTAGCTAAATGAACTGTTTTATAGTTAAAGAAAGCAACCTTAACCAAACAGAACAGTTATAAGTTGTATTGAGATTACAGAAAAAACAAAAATAATATATTGAATATATTGTTATTATTATTGTATTCGAATGCGAACTATTTATCTGAAAGACCTCAAAAAAATAATATTCACTGGATAAGGCATTTTACACATTCATTTTTATATGAAACTATTTAGTTTCATCAAATTTAATACAAAATCACTAAATATCATACCAATCACAAATTTAGATCAATTCCTGAATTTTCAATAATAAAGTGAATTTCTGTTAGACATCAATATCTCTCATAAAACTTTAACGATGTAACTAACGTAAATGGACGTCATAACAGTAAAATACTTATCAGTTCAGTCTTTGCTGAGTCGAATATTTAAAGTTTAAGAATTTTTAATTTTATAACCTAGCGCTTTAGTCTTTATAAGCAATGAATTATGTACTTATTCTTTTATATATCAATTATATAAGTCGTCCAAAATACTAAATTTATTATCAATTTATTATTGAAAATTAAACAAATATAAACTCTTTCTCCTATATTACTCAAACTAAGTTTTTAATGTTTATTCCAACACACAGCATCATCAACAACTCATTACAAGTTTAGCTTTTGGTCGATAACTTATGAATAATAGTATTAAAATATATCCACGTTCAAAAAGAAAAAAGATACGACCAGAAATATATTTTTTCACTTATACATTTAATTATAAATCAATACAAGTATCAATTTGTTTGTTGTTATTACGGTACAAATGTAAAGATATCTTCTTAAAAATATTATATTAAAATTATAAACAAAATATTCACAATTTGCTACCAAAAAGAAAGTATTTGTCAATTTAATTGTTTGGATGATTTTAACCGATTTTTTTTATTCTACCACTCACGTTATTATTTCAACATAAGTTATTTTATGTATAAAATGTATGTAATTAATAATAAGTGTTAATTTGAACTATGTAAAATTGTATTGAAAGAAATATATTCGATGGATGGATTTGCACTCACACATGCCCGGGTGACTCCGAGTGTCCACGGGGTCTTAAGTGCAGTCCGAAAAGATGTGGAGTCCTCACCTGTCAGCGAACTGAAAACTTGATTCCTAATTAATGATCTTTATTGTGTTAAGAATATCTATGTACTAAATCATCACTGTTTGTAAAGTCATCAAAACTATTGTATTTATTAAACAAAAGTAATATTTTTAATATAAAAAATAAAACTCTTGTCCTATCCTGTCCTAGCTCCTGTCATCCTTGATGTATCTAGAGGAGTGATATATATTTGCATCCTATCTTTTTATACTATCTATTTCATTTTTATTTCTCATTATAAATGAATATATCTATTCTCACAATGTCTGTCTGTAATCTCTGTCTGATCTAGGTATCCACATTATATTAGCAAATTGAACACATAACTACATTAAGTCGATCCTTTTGCCAACCAACAGCTCATTTGAGTTTGTCGGTATCGTCCGCTATTAGAAGTAGGTACTTGTTTTACTGTACAAAATTCGTTTAAACCACGACTTGAAATGTACTACCGGTATATTATAGGTATTTAAATATTTCATAGAACTTCACAGCAATTTTATTATATAATTTTGTTTTATTAAACTGAATTTTGTAACTGGTTTTGCAACATTATCTTCGATCAATAACATGTCGAACAAAAGCGATTATAAACGTTATTTATAAAGATAATATAATGAATGTTCATACTGATACATAAAATTGTAATTAAATGGCAATTTATGCCTTTTATTTCAATAAAAAAAATTGGCATCTCGAATTCGGTTTTATAAGCATTTGCATTATTTATTTTAAATGGCAGGTACGTTTAGACGACGCAGGTAAATTAGTATGATCACCAAAAATATTACAATGATTAAATTCCTTTGTTTCCAAATTCCGTTAAAATATTATGGGTTATTAATAAATCGTTTGAAATTAAAATATTACTAATATTATAAACTAAAATGTTGTTTGTGTTTCACAAAATATATTTCAGTCTATGGTGAAGAAGTATATTTGATGATAGGACTTTGTGAAGAAAAGAGCGGTGTAAAGAAAGTGGGACAAGGAGCGTAAACACTCCCCTTTTCGAGCTTTTCATTCACGGTACTATGTTGTGGTTTTATTTGCTCTGTTGGTGTTGGATAAAAAATAGTTTTTAGTAGCAGCAGTTCTTATAATGGGTTACGTAATCTGATATATATTTAGGAATATTAAACATCCAAGGAAATGTGAGATTTGGCATAATTACAATTTATGTTGACAAAGAGAGCGGAAAACAAAATATATGTGTCAATGTCAAATATAGTCTAATGTAATATTACAATTTAATAATATGTAATCGTTGTAAGTGAACTTTTTGTCCAAACCCTAATAAGTATTGAAGCTATGACACACTCTCGTATTTCTTAATTGGACACAATTTTTAATAAATCGTCTGCCAAAATTAACGCAATCCAAAAACCTGAAAAACTCTGCAGTTTGATTTAACATATCATTTTAAAAGCAAATTCGACCCACTCACTTAAATGTTTTAAACTAACCTTCCAAATTTCTGAAAAGGTGGACCTCAAAAGTCATCTGATTTCCGAGCCATTTTAAAATGCAAATATTATTCGAGCCAGATTTTTGTTTGATTTTAGTAAACTGAATCTGATTTACTTCTAAAAAAAGTTATATCACGATTACACAACTCTCGAAAGAGAGTTAAGGGTGAATTATACTTGAATTTTAAAGAAAGTACTTTATGTTATAAACAAGTTGTCATAACAATATAATAGTTGGTTATTGAATTCTTCGAACTATTCGAAGGATAGACGGTTCTTCAACATTTCATTTAGTTGTTAATAATTTCGTAAGGATTGTGGTCAAAGGATTCCTGTAACAGGAACCAGTATCAACATTTTTGTTTCTTTTTTTATATATATTTATTAAAACATTGTAAAAACAGCGTTTCTTATTAACTTCATTTTCAAAAAAATACTGAGTCAATTGCTAAACCTAAATAATAAAATTATATCTCAAAGATTAAGTTACCATTTTGAATGAACTATGAAAGTCAATAAAATTTAGTAAATTCCTAACAATATGATGTTTAATATAGATCTATCGACTATAGTATCATTATTTTTAATTTGTGACACATAAACGTAGACGTAGATATTTTTAAAATCGTTTTATTTGATTAAAAATAATAATAACCATTGAATAAATGTCGGTCAACCGCTTTGTGCTTCTCCGTGAATACGACATAGAACCATTAAAATTCCATCAAAGAGAGAATAGATTCGAGTAAATAATTATTTAATTGTAGTTCCTACTATTTAATAAGCATTTAATACGAACTACCTATTGGAGAAAAAAAAAGACCAATATTTAAAAATAAATTACACCTTAAGAGATACCAAAAAATAAGATAACATCGAGTATTTTATTATTTTACGAATTTAGGTTCATATTGTTAGATTCGTGAAGGATTTTGTGTAATAAAGAAAAGTAGATAACTTCTTGCCTTCAAAGTTATTATAACAGATGTTTCAGACATTGTACATGTTGTGAAAATGTTTGCGCTAATTACTCTTTCTAAGACTTTCAACCGCACAAAGAAAGTTTAGAGAAATGAATTAAATTACTTCAACCCTGATAATATTTAACTAAGTAATACTAAGTTGATATTAAACACAAGCATTGCCGTTGTTTTAAATCAGTTGTAGCAACATTTTAGTTGTTGCTAGAGAACGTAATCTTTGTTAATTCCATACAAATCTTACTTGATATACATATAATATATTAAATGATTGTTATATCAGCGAAGATTAACCACCTATAACAAAAAAAGACAATGCGAAAGTGGCGCCATCTATCATAATATTACAGTATTATAGCAATAACTGACAAACCCATGTTCGTAGTTACAATTAACATACAATTTTAAGAATATATTACTATATTAATATACTTAGGAGTATATTTATTATTTTGTAAATTTTTTATGAACGATTAGATCCATTTATTTATTCTTAAAAAACCTCTATGTGCACATTTTTACTTATTTAACAACCCTCAGTGTAATGATATTCATAATTTATATTATTTTTATTGATAACTATTTTCCGAACTTTAAAATAGTCCCCTTTCTCCTGATATATTATTATTAAAAGTACAAATACTTTTTATTGAGGTATATTGTGATGTTAGATAACCTCCATTAAGGCTATCCAGTACATAATTAACAAAAAATATAATAATACGAGTGGAAGGTCAGAGATTAACGCAATAAGATAAAAATTCTTCATTTTAAATTATATTAAAATAGACAGAGTATTGATTTACGTATCTCACTGTAACTATAAAACTCGCTATAAATTCTAAAACAAAGTCGTGTTTGTGACAAAATAAAATATGGCAATATTTTTTATCGCTTCAATAACATCGGTTTTATACAGGGTGGGCCAAAAATTTTTGCACTTTTGAAACATGTCTAGAAATAAAAGTACAAATGTTATTTTGTTTATGATTTATTTCACGTAATTATCATTTATTAAAATTTATTTTTTAAAAATGACATCGTCGAGGTGTGCTCCGTCTCGTCGTTGGCACTCCTGCAATCGACTACGTAAACTTTGAAAAACTCGTTGACACATGCTGCGAGGAATCGCGGCTATCTCCTCGTGGATGTTTTCTTATAATTGGGATATGGTCGTCGGTTTATTAAGGTATACTCGACTCTTCAGATATCCCCACAAGAAAAAATCGCAAGGTGTAAGGTCCGGGCTTCTGGGAGGCCATCACGAGAAATCAATTTGTTAGGAAACATTTCTTTGACCACCGGTAAAATCACGTTTGAACGGCTAACGGCTGTTAGGATGTGAGGATGTCTGTGGATACGGTTTTTACTTAAATATAAATTTACATATAATTTTTACTAATTCCAATCCGAGTAAAACGTGAACGAAAACAATTCTATAAAATATCTAACTTCTATAACTTTAACGGTACAAGATGAATTAACTGTTAAATAAATTTCCTCGCTTAGAAGAAGGTTTTATATTATTAAATGTTGTGTATAACAAAGTGAGTGATCGAGATCCAATCACGCTTTATCATTATTTTTACTGAACTAATGCGCTGTCAAGATTACACGACCTACATTCAACGGTTCCCAGGTAGATCTAAAAGTAATTAAGGTCAATATGAGCCACAGGATATAAATAACGAAAACTATTACAATGAAAAAAAAATACTATTAAGAAGATTTGAAAAAAGATACACTTCTATTATCACTGCATTTATCTTTTTGCTTTTTATTTTTTGACGACAAGAGACAATCCACTCTTTACGTCAAATTGTTTATTTGACATTAACAGTATTAAAGTCAATAATTGACATTTTACTATATTTGGTGTGTGTCAGCCGCAAAGTACGAGAAGTAAATTTTTTTATATATTTTTTTCTTACTTATTAATACATTATATTACATATTTAAAACGAAAAATTTTAATGTTTGCTTAATAAATAAAATGACAGACAAAACCTGACATGATATGGCACACTGACTATTCTAGTCTGTGGTACAAACTCTTACACGGTCAACATCTAGCCAATTACGAAGTGATGAAGAATGGGCGCTGCCACGGTGCACGTAAGATGAAAATAACTAAACAGTGTAGTAACTAGGAGCAGTGGAGACCACATTTACTGACCATACTAGTACTGACTTAAGAAGCTATTCAAATTTTATTATTTTCAAAACTTTTTTTCCTATAAATCCTCTTTCTTTCAAAAGACAGTATTATATATTTGAAGTTGCGGTATGATGCATTTATTTGCAGCTTTGTAATAATTTACAACAACGAGTTAATAATTCTTTGAATGATAAGGAAGAAGGAGGATAACAATAATACACTCTCACAATCAATCAATAATTATAGCCCATTGTTGATCTATTGTCAGAGGACGGTATGATCCCAGTCCAGTCCAACCTTAAACTATCTATCACCAATTCCCTACAGCTAGTCACAACTGTGTATCCAATCAATCAGAATGCACCACTGAACTAAGTATCATGAAAATAAAAATCAGGCAGCAGATATTTTTATTCTGCGAATTAATATTATATCATATTTTTTAAATAGCTTTAACATTTACTTGGAAATCCTTTTATCTAAAATTAGTCGAAATTTAAATTTATGTTCTTTCACCTTTATTTTTGTCACAAATGTACAATTTACATTGTGCATTGTATTTTTATAACACTGAAAGAAACTCATTTACAAATGGACGTCATACAAAAATATACGGAACTAAGATTTTCAACTTTCCATTATGTAACGGCAACAATAAATGAAACAAAAAAAAAATACACCTTTGGTGATACATCTTCTTAAAAATTATTTATTGCATAATAATAAAATAATCTTTTTAAAAGTAAAATTAAGGACTTCAGTACCATTTTTGGAAATTTATATCATCTGTCAGACATATAAATGGTTTATGAAAAAGTGTCAAACGCGTATTGTATTACCGAGATTGATGGTCGCGTGTTATTAAATTTCCAGATTTGCGGACACTTTTTGTCTGATATTTGATTATAAAGGAAACAAAAGATACTGGTTTAATATTTTTTTCTAAATACCACAATTATACCACATTTATGCAACAGAACATGGGTACCTTCTAAAAAGGCGTTTACTACTACCTTCAAGGCCGACAACACTCTTGTGAATCCTCGGATGTTGCAGGAGTTCTTGGGCGGTGGGGATCACGTCCACCTGTGACCCGCCAGTTCATTTGCCTTCCTCTTAAATAAAAAAAAAGAACAAACAACTTTCTGTTAATTGAGCGAAGCGAACTAAGTGAGCGGAGCGTTTTACTGGAGACTTTTTGCATTCTTTGTCACGAATTGGCTCAAAAGTACTTGACGGAAAATTATGAAACTTTGTAAACAAAAAGACACACAGTCGGTGATGGTTCTTAAAAAAAAATTTTTGAAAAATGTCAAAAAAAAATATTTTTTTTTATATCATGTCAAAAAACTGATATCCCATTGAAGTCAATGGGAAACGATGAGTGAATACACTGGGCTCGCTTCGCTCAATATGCAAACGGCACCCGAGATTTCGCGAGCGCAGCGAGTCGAAATTGAGGGTTTGTTGGCGCCCCTAGTATTTCATTTTCCTTTCCTTATGCTACCTTTTCCACCTTATACCTCTTCTTAAATTCCTCTCCTTTCAAGAATGAATTCATAACTTTTGCGTTGTCTGGTCTGTAGTAACCATGGGATCTATAGTAACCAATTAGCAACGGCAGATTTTGATACTTTTGAACATGGACATGAAATTTCTCGTTTTTCTTTCTGTCATATGGAAAGTGATTAACTTATTAAACCTATATACGAATAACAGGAGATATATGCTTGTAAAAATACTCTGTTCAGAAAAATCTGTCAATCACACAATCACATTACTCAGTCACATGTATATGGTAATTCTCATTTGTTAATTGCTTGTCTCTAAATAAATATCTTGTCATATGAATTATTTCTTTTACATTTTTCATGATTTCATAAATTTCTTTCAATTTTTTTCTATTTCTTCTTATGTCATTGAGATGAGCGGAAGCGAAGCTCTTAGCCGTTTGGGAATTAATTTTATGTCGGCACATTACATAAAAACTACTCAGTCAATCTTCATCAAAATTGGAATTGCTGCATCTCTTGTTGACGGGCTTCTATAGAAAAAACTGATTAATCTTGATTTGATCAAAAGTTATGATCGAAAAACTGAATCCCCATAGACTTAAGCTTAACTGTTTTCGCGCGCGCTTCCAGACCGTCTTCCTCAAAATGAGCTGAGTCGCTTCATCACATGAAAACTACGGGAGCGATTTTAGTCAAATTTGGCACAAATGTAGAACTAATAAATAAGATGAATTTACGATATCAATAAGACCCTTTTGTTGAAGTTAGATGCAAGCGTCATAAGGACATTGAAGTTATAGCTCGGGTTAGCCCATCCAGCGGACTCTTCTACCTTATTTAGAGACCGATATAATTTTGTGTTGATATTAAAGAAACCATCGGAACTCTATAAAAACACTTAAGAGTGACCAAAAGACATATCATCTCAAAATCGAATGATGATTTTATAACGTCTCTCCAAAAAGATAAAATTACCGAAGAGCTAGAGTCACGACCTCAATTCCATAAACAACAATTTATGATAGGTGCTCAAACAAATAAAGCAACGCTAGGATCAAGTAGGAAACTACAAGACTTAGAAATAACAAAATCCTTTATTCAGCAAGATAAAACGATAATTACCGGTTGCACACGATGAGCCTAGAATTGCAAAATGAATGGGTGACCATAGGAGATTTATGTATTCCACTAGCTTTGAGATGGCGCACCCTGCTTCATGATTGGTCCCCAGTATTATTAAAATTTTATCTCAATGCATTCCAAATGACTCTCACAGATCAAAGTAACTTAGTAAGTATTTTCCTGTTTTCATAAATTTCTTTATCTTTTTTTTTCTATTTCTCCTTATGTTATGTAAAAAATATTTCAATGTATTTATTTGAAATAAAGTATTGGAAATATCAGTGTGTCATCAATTCAAGCAGATTTCACTCATAGGCCAGAAGAAATAAACTGAAATATGACTGTGAACAGTCTTTATTGTAGAATGTTAAATACCATTTTCGTCTCTAAGCGGTAATATCCTTACAAGAAATGTAAATGGAAATGTTTCAACTATTTCTTTTACATTAATTTTTTACTTGATATGTTTCTTTTTCAGTTTTCTATATAAACGTAATACAAAAAATTTAAATTCTTAAAATAATAATATTGATAACTATATATTAATAAAGAAAGATGTTGATCCCTGATATGTTATCAGGATTTAAGATTAGTTTGTTATCTATTTTGCAATCAAACAAAACCCACGTAGCGTTTTATATTCTCAAATAATCTATAACCTCAAATGATCCTCTCTGCAACAGAACGTCTAAATATGAATAACCTAAGGCGATAACGACTTTTCTCTAACACGATAAAACCCCGGTAAACATTTTTCAATACTTAGTGCAGAAACTCATCAGGCGCAGTCGACAGCTGAGATTTTTTTTATTTACACTGTTTTGCTTCTAGTTTTCAAGATTTTTCAACGGATTTATCCGAGTGTTTTTTTTTTTAAATTCGTTTTTAGGTCTAACAATTTTAAAATATCAAGTGCTTTTTTGTTCTGAATTTAGGCCAACCAACTTGCATTTTTAAAACCAAACGATATATTTGTACTAAATAAATATTCCAAGTTTTTTATTATATAATATTAAAGAATAAACATAAGTTTATTCCGTGGATAGAAGACTATTTTATTGGTAAATAACTATAAAATCGTAAAATGTGTAAGTGTAGATAATCGTAGGTTATATCTGAGACCTTGTGACCTCTGAATTGTGAGAAATATTCTTATTACAAAAAAAATATACTATACTCTAAATACCAAACATTTTATTTATTTATAAGCTATTTATAAGCTCAGAACACAGCCTCCCTACATCCATTTACACAAGCCATTTAAAGCACTATTTTCCACTCCATAAAAATATATTAAACTCGACCGTAGTTTTCGTCAAAAAGAAACTGAATTTTATAAAAGTTTAACAGAGTTTTTTTAATTTCGTTCAAAAGATAGTAAGATATTTCAAAAAGCATTGTTAGTAAATATCTAGACTCAATGAGATATAATAAATAATAAAAATATATCGCCTTTTATTTCTTGCGACACAATATAGATTTATAGTTTAAAACAAGAAAGCAGGGTGTATGCATTAATCAATTTATTATTATTAGTATCATTTTTCTTCCTGTAATTTTGTGGTTGCAAGATATCCTCTCAGCAGAAGGTAAATGCGTTCTCCAGAGATGACCATTGTTCTCTATCTTTTTATTAATATTTATTTACCTGTTATTACTTGCGGTAGTGGTAAGGACACCTGACGCAGGTCCACTCGAGGCACGGTTGTTTTGGGAGATACCTGTGCATGGTGGCGGGTCGAGAAAGCACGATGGAGTATCACGAGTGTTGCTGCGCTGAGGATACGGTGCAGCACACGCTGGCAGTGTGCCCGCATTGGGTGGAGCAGCGTGCTACACTCGTAGCAACCATTGGGATAGACCTCTCGTTCCCGGCCGTGGTCAATGCCATGGCCCAGAGCAAAGAGGTTTGGAGTGCGGTGCACTCTTTCTGCGAGGATGTAATGTCGCAGAAGGAAGCGGTGGAGTGGCTCAGGGAGGAGGATGGAGTCGCTCTGCCGATGCGCCGAAAAAGAGTAAGGCGATGGCGTTTTGTTCACGAGCGCCGCCTGCCGCCATAGTTCTTGGTCCCGTTGGGGTCTGGGATCAAGTGTGGATGGGTTGGATCGGATCTCCTTGATTCTGAGTGCGGTAGCTTGCCGTCAGGTCGGTGAAGAAGGTTATCACGAAAGATCCGGCTCGGTCAGTTTGGGCGGGGGCCGGGGGAGCTCCCCGCGATAAAACAAACCGAACATCGGAGTGGGGCGCATCCTGGTCAACAGTTTGCGCCGCTCCATTGGGGGGGTGGTGGCCGCTCACGTTGCTTGGCCTGCCGCTGGAGCAACGTGGATGTTTGCGCAAGCGTTCCTGTGGCGCTCCTCTATACGGCGATGTGTTGACCGTCTGGTTTAGTGGATGTCCCACATAACCGTCGCTTTCCTCTCCCCTGGAATGCGGCGTGTACTCATAAAGAGTTACAGAAGAAAAAAGAAAGTGGTGAGGACGGGGTTGCCCTCTTCTCTCAAATATTGTGAAGGGGAGTGATGGCTAACTCTAGCGTTATGCTTGTGAACGGATGCTGCTTGCGGTGACTGGTCGTATTGCTAGCAACGTATTTCCTTTTTCTCATTATTAACTAATCATTAAAGTTACTTTAATTTATTCTTCTTTCAAACAATTACTGGGTAATATTCCCTTGTTATTTATAAAATTGTACTAATTCCGAAGATTTAAATAGTTAAATAGTTAACATCATTATTCGTCATTTCTGTTTCTTTTCATACATCTTTTCATTGTCATAACAATTCAATTATAAACGAAATCATATAATAATTTTATTAGCGAGTAATGTATATATTTTCAAACTATTACAATTTAACGATATCGTGAAGAGCACTAATTCATAATTTTCTGAAACCGAAACATATCAAAAGAAGAACTCCCCTAATAGGTATTTCAGCGCGGTAATCAATGTTGAATTTTACCTTTGTCGAGCTAATTTTCCGAAGCAATTTTAAACTGTTTGGGCAAATTTCGGAACCTTTGTTAAACAATTTAATCTGCTATGCACCGGAATTTAACAGTTTTAAATGATGGTTTCATAATTAAAAAACACTATTTTATATTAGTTCTATATAATAATGAAGAAAAGTAATCCAAACTAATCAGAGCGACAACTGTTTCTAATGTAGATATCGTTACAGACCTACCGAATGATATAATATAGGTAATGTAGGCAATATTACGTAAAAACAATTATTGTTATCTCACTAGTAGGCAAAGCCTATGAGAATCAATCAGTAAATTGGTATATATATTCCCAACATGGTGTACCGAGTGTAGTTTCAATGATAGTTACTGTTTCTTTAGTTGGTTCATGTAGTTCTACATCACACATACAATTTATACCAGTAAATAGGTCTGGCGTGGTTGCAGCAAACCACTATTTAGAGAGTTGAACAGATGGAATAATTGCTTAAAACAACTATTATTATCGTTCATTACGGCTTATATCTAATCAGAGCTATTGTATTTAACATTTAATTAAGAAACTAAAAAAGTCTACCATAAACATATTACGTAAGGAAATAAATTGTAAAACACGATTTAAATTTCACATTTCTACATTTCTATCGTCTAAAATTAAAGTAGAGTGCTTATTAAGTTATCTGTTTTATTAGATTGAGTATTATTATAGTGAGTGTGTATGTGTGTATGTGTGTGTGTATGTGTGTGTGTGTGTGTGTGTGTATATGTGTGTGTGTATGTGTGTGTGTATGTGTGTGTGTATGTGTGTGTATATACCAGTGTTGTAGTAATATTAAAGTAGTGATGCTTCCTTCTTTATAATACATCGATACTTACCATACCAATACATTGCGTTGTTGTAAGATTTTGTTGTTTCTTCTTCAGCTGCGTATCTCAGTTTAGTAGATGTTGTAAATTTTATTCGTGGTTTTAAAGAACTCCGCATAATTTTAGTAGTAGTATATATATTATCTCGTGTAATGCTAAAATTTTGTGTGTAAATTATAAACTAAAAATGTAGGAACAAGTTTTAGTTAAGAGATAAAATCATGTTATTTATCACATATCTCATTAAATCATTTAAGAATTTCATGTTAACATATTGTTCAAAAGAATATATGTATGTTGAATATATGTTGAATAAAAAACTTATTACTATAGTATAATTACTATGTGAGTATAATCATAATAAAAATATTTCAAAAGACCTTAGGATATAATAATATTTTTTTACAATCTTTTACTTTAAAATGCTTAAGAACGTGAACGGGATGTCTTTATGATTTTCTTGTCGCAGTTATTTTTTCTCGTCTCTTTGTGAATGCAATCCATTTTGTTGCTCTGACCATTATTAATGTCACCTATTGTTTGATATCTCAAAGGGTTTCTTGTGGCTTCTCGCTTTTTATAATTCCATTTCGTTATTAAGAACATTTAAAATTCCTAAGTGTAGTAATACAAAGGAATTTATTATTCTCAGATTTTTATGCATACGTCTCCTGAAGAGTCATTGAGGGCTTTAAATAAGTAAAATGGTAGTAAATTAAATAAAATGAACGAACTGCTTTAAAAATATATAACCTTTTTCGTTTCATTCTCCGTTCTTTCATCACGTACAATCAAATGAAACGATTAAAACAGAAATTACGTGATATCGGTATAAATTTCCACAATTTTCTGTTTTGAAATTAAAATACAGTGTGTAAGAAATAATAACTTCATATATATATAAATAACAAAACCCCGTGTCACGATGTCTTTTGCTCTAATCTATGTTAATATCTATTGAATGTTCTTACTTAAAACATAGAATAGTTTTTATCTCGTATAATAATCATCAATTTGAGATTTTTTTATACATTTTAATGCATTCCTAAGTTTTATAAGGGTTTAATTCATTTCTAAGTTTTATAAGTTTCTAATAGATGGACAATAGTATACCTAATTCTGTTTTTACACGGTAGATCGGTTCCAGAAAAAACCGTGTAAAAAAAGACATTGATCGTATGCAAAAATAGGTGATTGGTTCCTAATCTCTAAAACCTATTAAAATTAGTGAAAAACAAGGTTTTTTTAAGAACAAGTATTCATGTTTATTTAATTAAATCACATATACAATGTTTCTTTTTCAAGCATAGTTATTGAAGATTATTCACAAAATATTAACACATTTCAATTGCTCTGACCAGTAAATTTGCTTGTATGCACAAAAAGGGAATTCTCCTAAATTTGTGATATGAACATATTTCGCAGAAATTAAATTTGACGAAAAAAAATTAAGCCCAAAAATTTTTAAATCGTGCTAAATGGAATAAACACGTGTAAAAAAATTAAAAATATTTTATTTTCAAACCGTGTTATATCAAAACCGTGTAAAAAAACACCGTGTAAAAACAGACTTAGGTGTATTGATAAAAATAAAATAGTTGATGGCAACAGTTAGTTTATTATAATTAATTATATAATATCTGTCTCATGGAATCTAATATTATTAGTATTGTAATTTATTACCAATTAATGTTTAAATATTTTACTATGTTTAAACAATTCCTATAAAATTCATTTCCATATTTATCGAAAATGTACCATCGAGTTTTGTATAATTTTATGGAATGGACGTATGGAGGATATTTTCAGAGTTGATAGATTTTACATGTAGCACAAACTAAAATACTGATATTTATAATATAGTATATTCTTTTTATGATAAGAACATTTCTGATATTCTGAGTTAAGTGCAGAGTCAACAAGTCAAGATCTCAGAATTAACCGACGATTAACTACATCTTCAAATTTTACGATTTAAAAATAGTTTACTGATAAAATAGTCTTACCTTCGTAATTTTAATAAAAATAAAAATATTATATATTAACGGAATAGACATTTTTTTTCTTATTATTATGTCTTTAAAACACAGAATATTTCTTTTAAATATACAATTTGGTTTAATATAAAAATACAGATTGGTTGGTCTAAATTCAGTATAAAAAGCACTTGATAATATTATTATATTATTACTAGACTTAAACTCGAACTCAATTTAAAAAAAAATATACTCAGATAAATCCATTAAAAAACTTGGTAACTAGAAGCAAAACAGTGAAAATAAAGTCTCTCAGTCGTCGACCGCGTCTGATGAGTTTCCGCAATAAGTATTGGAAAAATGTTTACCGGAGTTCTATCGTGTTAGAGAAAGTTGTTATCGCCTCAAGCTATTCCTATTTAGATGTTCTCCTGCAGAAAGGATCACTTAAGGTTACTCGCTTAAGCTATGAAATATTCTTTGAGAATATAAAATGCTATGTGAAATTGGGTTTGTCTGCAAAGTAGTTTAAAATGAGGTTTTAAAATATGTCATTATTAATACCTATCTAAGTATTAATGCATTAAATACTTTAAATTGCGTTTATAAAACTAAATAACAAATATAGAAAAGTAAAATCAGACGCAAGTAAAGTAAAAAAGAGTTGTAAAAGAAATAGAAACATTTCTATTTACATTATTTGTAAGGATATTATCCTCTCGAGGCGAAAATGGCTTTTAACATTCATAAGTATTTATAAGCAACTCTACACATATATTCATATTAGAGACATGAGAAACACTTTTTCGAAGTCATATTTCAGTTTATATCCTCTGGCGTATGTGAAATCTCCCTATTCTGACGACACACGGATATTTCCAATAGTTTAATCGTCAATAATCGTCATCGGGATATTTTTAAATGGCGTAAAATGACGTAAAAAAAGAATGTTTACGTTGAATAAATAACAATCATGTGTCAAATGGAATGGGTGTAAGATATGTAAGGTAAAAACAGAAAACATGTAAAAGTAATCATTCTTCTTAAAGATAAATAAACCCAAGGTCGGTATGTCACAATATTTACTTCGAGACAAGCAATCAAACGAGAATTATACATCTGACTGAGAACATGTGAGGAGATGTTACGACAGTGTCTTATTGTTTTCGGTAAGTTTTATTATAATAAATGTGTATGGTTAAAAATAATAAGATCTAAAAGTCTAACAATTGAGTGCTATTAATTAAAAGCGTTCTTACATCAAAGAGTTACGTGAAACGTATTGTTAAAGAACTTATGTACCCCAATGTAAAACTATTATACATATGTTTCTATCATCATTTCTGTAGTATTTTAAATACTTAGTCACACATTCAAATTTTTATGAGGTTTTCTGTGATGAGGTTGATTTATTATCTGTGGACAGGAAATTCATAAGACTTTAGTAGTCTGTCATGTTGTTCATAAATATAAATATAAATTGATAGCACACCGCTGTATATTATTTAAAATTAGCTGACATTCGTTTCAGATGTTAAGATGCTGCCTACGTTGTCATATTGATATATTTAGATTATATTAAAATGTGGTCAATTATGAAAGCTTATTTGTTTCCAAAGACATTCTTTAGTTTAATATGATTAATTTAATTATTTACATTTCTAATAATTAAGAAATTACCCACATTTAATTTGATGTTCTGTGTAGGAGCAATGCGTAGTAGCACTATTCGCATATTTGTTGTGTAGAATTTAACGTCACGATCTTTCTATCGGAAGAACTTTCGATATTTCTTTTTTAATTAGCCTCCGGTGAGTGTGGCTGAAATAAGTGTTCTTAATAACGCTTATAAGGCATTGATTCTTTTAATTATACTTTATTATTGCAGGGTTGATTAAATATTATGGATTAACCATAATTCGTATTGACGGCATTCCCCGGTCAGTTTAAAAGTTAATTTGAGGGACATATGGTAAGTGATTTGAATTTTCACTATAAATTAGTAGGTGTTCTTTAGTCTTATAACTTTCTTTAATACTTTACTTTGAATAATTTTAGTATTTGTCCTGTTTTGACAATTCGAGTTGATAGACGTTGTAGTATTGCTTGTTGAGGCTCTTTTCCACTATAAGGTATAATTAAATATTATCTAAATATATTACAACTTGATTAGCGCTATTTCGTAGTTTAATCTCTTTATTGTTTAATACAGGAGGTTTTTTATTTTCATAATAATGTGGGTGTCTGTGCATGTGTATGCATCTGTGCATGTCATGCATGTCCTGCTCAGGAAGCAGATCAGGATCTGTTGCTGATGTAACTGTAGCTGTATGTGAGGTCTTCCTTTAAATGCCTGATACTCGTTAAGTATTAAGAAGGTATCTGGATATGTACTACTTTATATAAAATTGTTCTAAGCTATTAATTAATATTTGACGAATAATTGTTTCACTCAGTCTTGTACTGACAAAGAAGGGGGCTGTGTATATATCTTCACTTGATCATTATCAGAGGCCCTTTGGAATTTAATTTCAAAGATTAATATTAAGGATATTATTTTATATAAGTATATGAGTTTTTTATGTTTACCTCAAGTGATCCACCGCTTAGTCTAATCTAGTCTTAGTCTTAGTCTAGTTTTAATCTAGTCTAGCCTTAGTCTAGCCTAGTCTTAGTCTAGTCTAGTCTAGTCTTAGTCAAGTCTTAGTCGAGTCTATATTATATAATATTAATAATGATTTAAATTTAAGTATTAATAAATTGAGTGTTAAATATTAAATTGGATATATGTAACTTCCTAATCGTCATCTCTAGTATCATCTTCATGTGAGAAGGGATCTTGTCCCCCCACTCTGTCTGTGGACATATGCGGCCCTACATGTAGACTCTCTCATCTCTGCTGTCCGACTGCATGCGGCGGTGCCATGTGCGTGGATCCCATGACGGAGAGAGACTTCGTTACATTAGGCAATTATACTAACTATAATTATAAACAAATACTTCGTATCAGATAGGCGTTATAAACTGATCTTTAATGGATTATAAAATCCTTTACTGACCTTCTGTCAACTCCCTTTTACGGTAAACTGTTGGTATAGAGTTGTGTTCATATGTAATATATCTATAAACTATTAATACAAGACTATAATAAATGTGGAAGTTTGTGTGATTGTTTGCAACTCTTTCATGCATATATTAATATATGGACGTTTATTTAAAAGTTTACAATAATATAAAGTCAATGTGAGTGTAAAGATAAGTATGAAGATATAGAAGAAAATTCGATCGTCTATGAAATAATGTGAATATCTGAGAATAATGTGTGGTGGAAATGTTTCTCTGAAATATTTAAAGACGGCATGTGTCTTTTATGAATAAGTCATTTTTGTAAAATTGTTGAATACAAATCCAAATTTTGCATTAATATGTTTATTAATTTTCATTAAAGTTACTACTTTTATATTTGACGTAGATATTTTTGTTCGCTACATAGTTTGAAAAAAGTTATTAGAGGATACGGAAATAGAGTAGTGTGGTATAGCGTGCGCAGACCAATCGGTTTCACTGCGTGGGAGGTTGGGAAAAAAGACACGTTAACAAAATGAAACTATATAGTTATATAAACTGTATAGTTGAAACTTACCACATAATGTCGAATTTAAGACGAGCGGAGCCGAGTGCAAAATATAGTAATTTTTTATAAATTAATGTTATTCCGAGTAAATATATTTTTACCAATATAATAATAATAATATAATATTTGTAAAATTATAATTTTATTTCACAGAGAAGCCAGGTGAATGTCCTGATGATCCTCGTGTTGTATGGGTTTGCAGTCACACGGGCACCGGATACTCCGACTGTCCTCAGACTCTCAAGTGTTTTTGTGTCACAGACTAGAATAGTCAGTGTGCCATATTGTGTAAAGGTTTACTGTCATATTATTTATAAAGCAAACGCTTAATTTTTTTGTTTTAAACATGTGGTTTTATAAATCATGTGTTTCTTACACTTATAAAATTTATAAAAATACTCACTACTCCTACTATGCATTTGGCATACACCAAATATATTGAAGTGTTAATTGTTATGTTAATACTGTCAAATTAATTTTACATAAAGAGTAAACTGACTCCTGACTTCAAAAAAACACACAAAGATAAATACGATGATTTGACAAGGTGTATCCTTTTCAAACCTTTTTAATAATAGTGTATTTTTTTTCTATTTCAATAAGTTCTGTTATTTATAATCTGTGGCTTACATTGACTTTAATTATTTTTAGATCTACCTGGGAACCGTTGGATGTAGGTCATGTAATCTTGACAGCGGATTAGTTCAGTAAAAATAATAATAAAGCGTGATTGGATCTCGATCACTCACTTTGTTATAAACCATCTAATAATATGAAAGCTTCAACAAGGCAAGAAAATTTATTTAACAGTTACTTCATCTTGTACCGTCAAAGTAATATAAGTTAGATATTTTATAGAATTATGTTCGTTCACGTTTTACTCGGATTGGAATTAGTAAAAATATATATAAATTAATATTTAAGTTAGCCGTATCCACAGCCGTTATTATTCTCCATGGACATATCATATCAGAATTAAGTAAGAAGAGTCTAGAGCACACAATGATATTTAAAAAGCAGGTCTCTGTCCAGCAACTGGTCATATCTATACAGATTCTTTACTTTAGTAAAAAGTTCTTTATAATAACAATGCGGTTTTAAAAATCATATTGTAAATATGTTTTATTTTTATCTATTTGATTTCAAAACAATCATCAAATGGTTAAGCCAAGTATAGTGAAGTAAGAGTTCTATTCATAACAACGACTGAAAGAAACAGCACCAAAGCTTCTATTCTAATATTACAGTCGCAATAACTGATAATCCGAGTTCTGTTGTTCTATTTTTAACTTCACCATGTTATGTAAAACGTGTCATTGTATTGTTTTAGTAAAACAGATAACAGCGAAAAGTAAGACAAATGGATAAACTACATAAGTTGCAATTAGCTAATATTTTTAATAGCCAAATTGTGCAAACTCTTAAATAAAATATAGTCTGTCTAAGCATCAATTTTTTTCATGTATTTTATTCATTACATTTAATAAATTTATTTAAAAATTTAACTTAAGTGACACGGATTTAGTGATTTAATATGGGTAGTTTATTATTTTTTATACTCTCATAAATAAAACTTTGTTGTATAAAATAAATGTTATTGAAGCGATAAAAAATACTGAAATATTCTATTTTGTCACACACGACTTTGTTTTACAATTTATAGCGAGTTTCATAGTTACAGAGAGATACGCAAATCAATACTCTATATCTATTTTAATATATTAAAATTGAAAGAATTTTTATCTGATGGCATCTCTGAACTTCCGTATAACGTATTTAAAAATATTTTATGTTAATTTTGTAGTTGATAGCCTTAATGGAGATTATTTAACATTACATTACCTCAATAAAAGTATTAGTACTTTTTATAATAATATATCAGGAGGAAGGGGACTATTTTAAAGTTCGGAAAATAGTTATCAATAAAAGTAATATTAATTATGAATATCATTACACTGAGAGTTATTAAATAAGTAAAAATGTGCATATAAAGGTTTTTTAAGAACAAATAAATGGATCAAATCGTTCATAAAATTGACAAAATAATAAATGTATATTAATATAGTAATATATTCTTAAAATTATATGTTAATTGGAACTGCGAACATGGGCTTGTCAGTTATTGCTATAATACTGTAATATTCTGATAGATGGCGCCACTATTGCATTGTCCTTTTTTATTTTAGGTGGTTAATCTTCGCTGATATAACAATAATTTATTATATGTATATCAAGTAAGATTTGTATGGAATTAACAAAGATTACGTTTTCTAGCAACAACTAAGATTTAAAACAACATATTATCAGGGCTGAAGTAATTTAATTCATTTCTCTGAACTTTCTTTGTGCGGTTGAAAGTCTTAGAAAGAGCAATTAGCGCAAACATTTTCACAACATGTACAATGTCTGGAACATCTGTTATAATAACTTTGAAGGCAAGAAGTTATCTACTTTTCTTTATTACACAAAATCCTTCACGAACCTAACAATAACAAACTGAATTCGTAAAATAAGAAAATACTCATTGTTATCTTATTTTTTTGTATCTCTTAAGGTATCATTTATTTTTAATTATTGGTCTTTTTTCTTTCTCCAATAGGTAGTTCGTATTAAGTGCTTATTAAATAGTAGGAATTACAATTAAATAAGTATTTACTCGAACCTATTCTCTCTTTGATGGAATTTTAATGGTTCTATGTCGTATTCACGGAGAAGCACAAAGCGGTTTTACCAACATTTATTCAAGGGTTATAATTATTTTTAATCAAATAATACGATTTTAAAAATATCTACGTCTACGCTTATATGTCACAAATTAAAAATAATGATACTATAGTTGATAGATCAATATTAAACATCTTATTGTTAGGAATTTATTAAATTTTATTGACTATCATAGTTTATTGAAAATGGTAACTTAATCTTTGAGATATAATTTAATCATTTAATTTTAGCAATTGACTCAGTATTTTTTTGAGAATGAGGTTAATAAGAAACACTGTTTTTACAATGTTTTAATAAATATATATAAAAAGAAACAAAAATGTTGATACTGGTTCCTGTAACCTTTGACCACAATCCTTACGAAATCATTAACAACTAAATGAAATGTTGAAGAACCGTCTATCCTTCGAATAGTTCAAAGAATTCAATAACCGACTATTATATTCCTGTTTATAACATAAAGTACTCTCTTTAAAATTCAAGTATTATTCACCCTTAACTCTCTTTCGAGAGTTGTGTAGTCATGGTATAACCTTTTGTAGAGGTAAATCAGATTCAGTTTACTAAAATGAAACACAAATCTGGCTCGAATAATATTTGTATTTTAAAATGGCTCGGAAAACAGATGACTTTTGATGTTCACCTTTTCAGCCATGACGAAGATTAGTTTAAAACATTTAAGTGAGTCGGTCGAATTTGCTTTTAAAATGGTAAATGGTAATGGTTAAAACAAACTGAAGAGTTTTCAGGTTTTTGGATTGCTTTAATTTTGGCAGACGATTTATTAAAAATTGTGTTACGTTAAATTCGTCATAGCTTCAATGCTTATTAGGGTTCGAACAAATAGTTCACTTACAACGATTACATATTATTACATTGTAATATTACATTAGACTATATTTGACATTGACACATATATTTCCTTTTCCGCTTTCTTTGTCAACATAAACTATAATTAGGTCAAATCTCACATTTCCTTGGATGGATTTAATATTCCTAAATATATATCAGATTACGTGACCCATTATATGAACTGCTGCTACGAAAGGGTTCCGCCATGCTCTGAGGTCATGATTAAAAATTCCGAATAATTTCGAAACCATTATGACAAATTTCTATTTAACTGTTGTGAGTATATACAAAACAGGAATATACATATATAAATCCGGATTCATTATATTTATATGCTTATGCTTAATTTTATTTATTATCTTGAAAGTTATGTAGGTCAGTAAGTTACGTAATAGTCAATATTGTAATAATTGTCGATAATAGATTTTTAAAAGAAATTAAAAAGGTTATAACAAAAATATATCCAACACCAACAGACCAAACCAATAAAACCAAAATATAGTAACGTGAATGAAAAGTTCGAAAAGGGGAAAGATTACGCTCCTTGTTCCACTTTCTTTGCGTCGCTCTTTTCTTCACACGGTCTTATCATCAAATAGACTGCTTTACCATAGACTGAAATATATTTTGTAAAATACAAACAACATTTTAGTTTATAATATTAGTAATATCTTGGTTGCAAGCGATTTATTACCATAATATTTTACCAATTTTACCAATACCCATAATATTTTAAAGGAATTTGTAAACAAAGGATTTTATCATTGTAATTTTTTTGGTGATCATACTAATTTACCTGCGTCATCTAATCGTACCTGCCATTTAAAAAAAATATGCAAATGCTTATAACACCAAATTCGACATGCCAAATTTTTTTATTGAAAAAAAAATTTGCATAAATTGCCTTTTAATTACAATTTTATTTATCAGTATGAACATTAATTATATTATCTTTATAAATAACGTTTATTACCGATTTTGTCCGGCATGTTATTGATCAAGGATAATGTTGCAAAACCAGTTACAAAATTCAGTTTAATAAAACAAAATTATAGAATAAAATTGCTGTGAAGTTCTGTGAAATATCTATAATATCCGGTATATTATTATTATAGCACAATTCAAGTCGTGGTTTAAACGAGTTTTGTACAGTAAAACAAGTACCTTCTTCTAGCGGACGATACCGACAAACTCAAATGAGCTGTTGGTTGGCAAAAGGATCGACTTAATGTCGTTATGTATTTATTTTGCTAATGGATACCTAGATCAGATATAGATTATAGACAGATATTGTGAGAATAGATATATTCATTTATAATGAGAATTGAAAATGAAATAGATAGCATACAAAGATAGGATGCAAATATATATCACTCCTCTAAATACTCTTCAAGGATGACACCAGTTAGGACAGGATAGGACAAGAGTTATATTTTAGTTATAAATATTATTTTTCTTTAGTAAATACAATAGTTTTGATGACTTTACTAACAGTGATGAGTTAGTACATAAATATTCTTAACACAATAAAATTAGGAATCTAGTTATACAATAAAAGCCAATTGTTTCATTATTTGTTGAAGTAGCTATAGGCAAGTTTTCGGGTCGCTGTGAGGACTCCACATTTGTTCGGACAGCACTTAAGACCCCGTGGACAGTCGGAGTCACCCGAGCACATGTGACTGTAAGTCCATCCATCAAATATAAGTTTCTCAGTCCAATTTTACATAGTTAGTTCAAATTAACACATTAGTTACATACATTTTATAAATAAACTTATGTTGACATATTATCGATTGTTGCGCTTTGTAACCTAAGAGTTACCCAAAACTGATTTATTGGAATCTGTAATCCCGATCGAATAACATTGAGTTAGATTAATAGTTGTTTCAGTTTAAGACACTCATCTGACCCCATAACAGGAAACAATATTTAGCTAAAATTGTCTTTTAACATATATTAAACTTATTAAACAATTGTTTGTGTGCCTAATTTTTTTATAGTTTTTTTTTGAATAAATATAATAAAACACTAAACACGGATTTCAATTAGACATACAGACAACAGCGACAGACAATATTGATGTAATGAATGTCAAATCGTGAGTGGTAGAAGCTGAAAAATAAGAAAGTGTAGGAGTTGACTTAGTAACATCAGAAACTCAAAGATCTTCTCCTCTCTCTTCGTCTCTCCTCAATTAATAAATCAATTAATAAAAAAAATTCGATTCGATTCGATTAAAATAATCCAAACAATTAAATTGACATATACTTTTATTTTTGGTAGCAAATTGTGAATTTTTTTGTTTATAATTTTAATACAATATTTTTAAAAGATATCTTTGCATTTGTACCGTAATAATAATAAACAAATTGATACTTGTATTGATTTATAAACAGATAGATACTTTGTCTAGATTTATAATTAAATGTATAAGTGAAAAATATATTTCTGGTCGTATGTTTTTCTTTTTGAACATGGATATTTTTTAATACTATTATTTATAAATTATCGACCGAAAGCTAAACTTGTAATGAGTTGTTGATGACGCTGTGTGTTGGACTAAACATTAAAAACTTAATTTAAGTAATATAGGAGAAAGAGTTTATATTTGTTTAATTTTTAATAATAAATTGATAATAAATTTAGTATTTTGGACGACTTATATAATTTATATATAAAAGAATAGATACTGTTTTATTTTAAACATTTAGAAATTGGGTTCTAATATTTCTTTGTACAGACAATTCATCCCAGAAGTTTTGGCCACTTACAACCTAACCATAATTGTTTTTTTTTTCAATAACTGTTTAATTCTAGTCCTCATTATCTTTAAAATGCAAAATCATAATTACTAGGATCCGCCATATCCTAATAATTATGATTTTCGAGGAGGATCCGGTGGAGTTGAGATAAGCCTCCTCCCCTTTTTGAATGCTCTGAAATCCTTTCTGAACGGAATAAGACATTTTAATACAATATTACAGTTGTGCCAATTTTCATTCAAATCGATTTAGTTGTTTGTAAGTGATGTTGCCTCAAAAATAAGTTTCCCAAACAGTTAAGAATATATTTTTCGTTGTTTATAAAGACTAAAACGCTAGGTTATAAAAGTAAAAATTCTTAAACTTCAAATATTCGACTCAGCAAAGACTGAACTGATAAGTATTTTACTGTTATGACGTCCATTTACGTTAGTTACATCGTTAAAGTTTTATGAGAGATATTGATGTCTAACAGAAATTCACTTTATTATTTTCAATTCATGAATTGATCTAAATTTTCATTTGTCGGGTATTCACTGATTTTGTATTAAATTTCATAAAACTAAATAATTTCATATAAAAATGAATATGTAAAATACCTTATCCAGTGATTTTTTTTTTGAGGTCTTTAAGAAAAATAGTTCGCAATCGAATACGATAATAATAACAATATATTTTATTTTTGTTTTTTCATTCGAGAACCGTAATCTAAATACAACTTATAACCGTTCTGTTTGGTTACGGTTGCTTTCTTTAACTGTAAAACAGTTCATTTAGCTAAGTCTTTAAAAAATTATAAATGAAAATTTTATACGATATATAAATTTCTTGCCATCATATAAATGTCTTGCTGTCGGGATATTATTAAAAAGTATTCTAATAATTAAATATAAAAAATACATACATTATAAATTAAAACGGAGTTTATAAACATATTTTTATTTAATTACTCATAATAAAAGTTTTAATATGGTAACAAATTATATAAAGTGTAAATACGAATAGAAATATTTAAATAAATTAAATAGTTCTTTCTTATGAATATTTTTAATTAGTAACAAGTGTTTTTCAAAGCAGTATAATTAAACGAAGCCATTCCAAGGCTAAGAACGCATATAAAGATTTTTAGTTTGTACAAGCTTATGTTCGCTTAAATAAATAGTTCGGCTTTATAAGTAACAACAATTCTACACGGAGAGTAAAAATATGGACAAAGTTAAAAGCGCAATTCAAAGTTCAGTTTCATTTCAATGACTGTTTTAAATAGAAATGCGTCAGAAAAGAACAAAAGAGCGATTTTTATGTTCTGAAAGGAAAATACAAAACAAAAATCGGTAGTTTTCGTGAATGGTAATCAATGTTAAATCCACCTTTTACAAGCATTCAGCGAGAACAAACGATAAAAAAAAATTCGTAAAACCGAACCTTTTGTTAAACATTTTTGCAGTCAATTAATTTGTTTTTATTCTGAAATTTTTCAATTTTCTCTGAACCGCTTTTATTTAAAACACAATTCTTTGCTTGTCACACATTTATTGATTAAAATAATATTTAATGCTTAAATATTGCATTTTAATCCGGATAGTTTGTACATGTGGAACTGTCGGGTTGTTGTCTAGGGTACACGTATTATCTTATTTGTATTATTACTGCCGATTTGCACTATGCAGAGGGTGAAGAATGATATAGACTATTATGCAGATAAAAAATATCCTGTAAACTTATACATTTTCAGTTCATTGAGAATTCATAAAAAAATCCGAGACATTATTAGAAAATGCCTTAGAAGTTTAATGACTTTTGATGTAGACATCAAAGTGCATTGCTGTTTTGGTTATGAGAATTAATGAAGAACATACAGAAATTAATTTAAACCCTTCGTGGTATAGAACTGTATGTTAGTTGCTCGTGACCATTGAACACTCAGAATAACCGAATTCTAGTCATTATAGTTGACATACGAGGGGAGGTCCAAAAGTTCGTGGAATGGAGAGGATGGAGCGGGGGTAGGGGCGCTCGCTTGGTGTCATACGAATCGGAAACTCATTATTAGTATAAAATACCAAGTTTCAACCCAATGGCGTCATTCGTTTACGAACAGTCGCTTGCTGAACAAGTCAATTCGGAAGAAAACTGAAACTATGAAGGAAATTGAACACCGCGCTGTGGTAAAATTCCTTACCAAGCAAAGAAAGAACGCATTTGGAATGAAATGGGAGTCGTTGAAAGGGAACAGTGCCCTAGTAAATCAATGATTTACAAGTGGCATGGTCTTTATAAACATGGTCGAGAGTCAATAGAAGACGACCCCCGCTCAGGAAGGCCAGTTGAGGCCACCACATCGGACATCGTCGAAAAAGTGGAGAAAATTGTAGTAGAGGATGCCCGTTTGAAGAAAAAACAATTATCTGCATTAGTTGGAGTATCAGATAACACCATTTTGCGAATCATACATGATCACTTGGGTATGACAAAAGTCAGTGCAAGATGGGTACCGAGAATGCTCATGCCGTTCCAGAAAGAGCAGCGCGTCGATGCGTCAAAGCGCTTTTTGGAGTTGTGTGGAGGATAAACCTGCACAGATTTTGGACCGAATTGTTACGGGAGATGAAACATGGGTTCATCACTTTGAGCCTGAGTCCAAACAAGAGTCCATGCAATGGCATAAAAAGGGGACACAACCGCCAAAGAAATTCAAGGTGACGGAGTCGGCTGAAAAGATGATGGCTACTGTTTTTTGGGATTGTGAGGGGATAATCTTGATTGATTACAAAGAAAAGGGAAGGACTATAACCGGAGAATACTAGGCAACGATATTAGAAAAATTAAAGGATGCCATCAAGGAAAAGCGGCGAGGAAAATTGACAAAGGGTGTGTTGCTCTTGCAAGACAACGCGTCGGTTCACAAGAGCAGAATTGCAATGGCTGCTCTGCACACGCGTGGGTTCGAATCCCTAGTTCACCCACCCTACAATCCAGACCTGGCCCCAAGTGACTTTTTTTTATTCCCAAATTTAAAAAAAGACTTAAGGGGAAGGAAATTTTCCGACGACAATGAGGTAAGGGAGGCAATTTCGGCTCATTTTGACGGAAAAGATAAAACATATTTTTATAGTGGTTTAGAAAAATTAATTTATAGGCCTAATAAATGTATTGAGCTTAAGGGTGATTATATTGAAAAGGAAAAATAGTTTTGTTCTTTGATTTTATTTAGATCCCTTTCATTCCACGAACTTTTGGACCTCCCCTCGTAAATATATATGAGCAAAAACCATATATTAATTTGTATCAATTAGGTTAAAAGGAATTAAACAATGGAATTTAGATTAAATGATTTCTATAACATGTAACCCGTAAGGTATTTGCATATCACTGTTAAGATGTGCACCATTCTCATACTGATAAGGGAAGTACAATTTTTTAAATCCTCTGGTATTAGTCAAATGTTTGTGTACCGGGCTATTGATAGGTACAATGATACCTAAATAGTTTATGATAGAAAAAGATATGACCGTACACGTAGTGTTCGTACGGAAAAGGCAACTAAAGTATTAAAGGAAAGAATTCGAAGAAATTCTTTTATCTCCGGAGATGAAGATACCACCATGTCGCATATTTTAAAAGATGGCTTAATACTTGCAGCTTATGAGAGACGCACTGGTAATTTCTCAATTGACAATATAAAAAAGAATGGGGTAGTAAAATCAAAATAACTACTTAAGCGAAACACATAGGGAGGTCACAGAAAAATATTATTTACTGATGATATAAAAATTACAACAGAGCAATATTTTAACAAACAAAATTATAATATTTATGCTGAAAGCTCAAGTAAAGAAGCTTCCCAATTAGTCACTAGAGTACAAAGTATACATAATCCGACTTCAGTAATGGTTTGGTTGTGTATTAGTCATAAAGGAGTGACTGAGTCATATTTTTGTAAAAATATGTATCAAAAAATAGGCACAAGTGTATTAAGATACTATTCCTGAACACCACACACCATATTCCATAATCAAGAATGGTCCTTTCATTAAGATTCGGTGCAAAGTCGGGGAAGATGGGGATAAGGACGAAGAAGAGGATGAAGATGAGGTTGAAGACGTAACAATTATGGATGTAAATATTTATGACGTAACAATAAATAAAAGATTTTTTTACGATTATAATTGATGTAATTTGAGGAAAACACATTTATTAATAAAGTAAATAAAACGTATACAAAATTTCGTGAATTATTTTCAGATATTTGGGCGGTTCATTTTATGCTCTTTGTTAATAATCACTGAAACCAAATATAATACAAATCCAAAAGATATTGTGTTACGAATACAGTCACACGATTGTTATTTATGTCATGAAGTATACATACAAGTAAACATTCTAAAACATATTTTATAGCAGTCATAATAATGTACCTTAATACCGCGACAACACGCACATAACAGAAAAATTCATACACACATATAATTAAACAAACTTTTCAATCTCAAAGAAATATAAATTTGAATTTGAACAGATAGGGAAAAAAATAACAAACGATGATTTAAAAAATATTAATTTATCAACATGTTATTAATTATTTCATTCATTTATCTAAATTTGTTGTAATTTTGAAGTTTTTTAGTGTACCTTTCTTTTCAGTTTGCCGGCTTTTTACAACAAAAAATTTGATTTCACTTTAAAGGAACTTATTTACAAGTGGACCTAGTTCAAATACCTACGAGGGGAGGTCCAAAAGTTCGTGGAATGGAGAGGATGGAGCGGGGGTAGGGGCGCTCGCTTGGTGTCATACAAATCGGAGACTCATCATTAGTATAAATACGGAGTTTCAACCCGATTGCGTCATTCGTTTACGAACAGTCGCCTGCTGAACAAGTCAATCCGGAAGAAAACTGAAACTATGGAGAAAATTGAACACCACGCTGTGATAAAATTCCTTACCAAGCAAGGAAAGGACGCTCAAACCATTTTGAATGAAAAGGGAGTCGTTTATAGGGAACAGTGCCCTAGTAAATCAATGATTTACAAGTGGCATGGTCTTTATAAACATGGTCGAGAGTCAATTAAAGACGACCCCCGCTCAGGAACGCCAGTTGAGGCCACCATATCGGTCATCGTCGAAAAAGTGGAGAAAATTGTACTAGAGGATGCCCGTTTGAAGAAAAAACAATTATCTACATTAGTTGGAGTATCAGATACCACCATTTTGCGAATCCTACATGATCACCTGGGTATGACAAAAGTCAGTGAAAGATGGGTACCGAGAATGCTCACGCCGTTTCAGAAAGAGCAACGCGTCGATGCGTCAAAGCATTTTTTGGAGTTGTGTGGAGATAAACCTGCACAGATTTTGGACCGAATCGCTACGGGAGATGAAACATGGGTTCATCACTTTGAGCCTGAGTCCAAACAAGAGTCCATGCAATGGCGTAAAAAGGGGACACAATCGCCAAAGAAATTTAAGGTGACGGAGTCGGCTGGAAAGATGATGGCTACTGTTTTTTGAGATTGTGAGGGGATAATCTTGATTGATGACAAAGAAAAGGGAAGGACTATAACCAAAGAATACTACGCAACGATATTAGAAAAATTAAAGGATGCCATCAAGGAAAAGCGTCGAGGAAAATTGAAAAAGAGTGTGTTGCTCTTGAAAGACAACGCGCCGGTTCACAAGAGCAGAATTGCAATGGCTGCTCTACACACGCATGGGTTCGAATCCCTAGTTTACCCACCCTACAGTCCAGACCTGGCCCCAAGTGACTTTTTTTATTTTACCCAGTTTAAAAAAAGACTTAAGGAGAAGGAAATTTTCCGACGACAATGAGGTAAGAGAGGCAACTTCGGCTCATTTTGACGGAAAAGATAAAACATATTTTTATAGTGGTTTAGAAAAATTAATTCATAGGTCTAATAAATGTATTGAGCATAAGGGTGATCATATTGAAAAGGAAAAATAGTTTTGTTGTTTTATTTTATTTAGATCCCTTTCATTCCACGAACTTTTGGACCTCCCCTCGTAGTAAGTAATCGGTTAACTACGAGTATAATAAAAACAAAAGCTTATGTAAAGGAATTCAACATCTTTTTCATACATCGACAGAACCAATAGTAATAATTCAATATACATCGCAATACCAACTTGTCGAAGAATATGGTATGGTGAATAAAAAAAACTCTAAAAGGAGAGTGTTTACGCTCTTTGTCCTAATTATTTTGTCTTTTTATTCTTCACAAAGTCCTATCATCAAATAGATTGTCATTATCCGATATATATTTCTTAAAACTTAAACTATATATATATATACATATATATATAATAAAATAAAATATTTTCGAACATATATATATATATATATATATATATGTTCGAAAATATGTTAACCTACTAACACTTTTATTAAAATTATTAATTACCCTAAACATGTAATTAAATTTGGACACACAAAGGAATTTAATTATTGCAAAAGTTTTTTCTTGTAATCACAGTAATGTACGAGTATCATCAACACGGACCTGCCGTTTTACGAAACATATGAAAGTACTAAAATTTACGAAGCCACTCCGCGTAAGAATACCAAATATTTTCGCGTAATTTAGCTTTTATTAACAATTTTATTTAACAGTAGACCCATTCATTATAATATTTATCTTCATTAATAGTGTTTGCTGTCGGTTAGGTCAATATCTGTATAATAATGAAAAACTTCAAACAGAGGCATTATGATAAAATAAGTTTATTTCGAGATTCTGTCGTGAAGTTCCATGGAACAACGAAAAGTAACTGGAATATGTCGTTGGTACTTAAGTCCTAGTATAAACGAGTTACCTATGACTGATAGTCGTCGATACCCAGAAACTCAATGCAGTTGTTGGTTATCAAGAGGATCGACTCAATGCCGTTTCTGGTAGATTTTGAAAAAGGGATATAAATATTTATTCGTTTTTCTTTTAATTAAACTCTACTATCAATAATGAGTTACTACATAAATATTTTTAATCCAAAATAGTTTATTAATTAGGAATCTAATTAAAATTAAAGTCAAATGTTTCATTGTTCACCTAATTTGGCACCGGCAAGCTTTCTGGTCGATGGCAGGTTAGGTCTCCACATCTATTCGGACAGCACTTGAGGATCCGAGGACAGTCGGAGTCGCCGGTGCACGTGTGATGGCAAACCCATACTCCAGGGGAATATTCAGGATATTAATATGACTTTTCTGTGAGATAAAATAATAAAATAATAGATCAAATATATTTTTAATTAATCCAATATACAAAGTTGGTCCAAAGTCACACTTATATTATAATTATATAGTAAGTATTAGATATATTAATATATTCAACGAGGGAACTTCCCGGCCCCAAGGGCCGGGAACTGTCAAAGGTCACGTATGAGGTTGGCACCTACCCTATTTTGTAGCCTGGTTCAATAGCTTTTTTTTGATGTATTACACATTATTGTGTGATTTGTGAGTGATAAGTGATGCGCGTGCATACAGAGTCAATTAGGTCATTATTATATAGTAAGGATTATAAAATGTCGACATAAAATCGATTGATGCCCAGTTTAGTTTAATAGTTTACCAGAGCTGATTGATATCGGAGTCTGTAATCCTTCAAAGCTTATCAAATAACACATTGAGTTAGATTTATAGTTGTTATAGTTTATAACACCCATCCGATACGATAACAAGATACAACGTTTAATCAAATTTACATACAACGACTACCAAACTCATATTAGATAATTACAATACTGCATACACTCTACTCTATTCTGTCTATTCTATTTCTATCAAACATATATTGTTAATAAAAAACTTACTAAAAACATGAGATACACTCGTAACATCTCCTTACATGTACTCACAGTCAGATGTATAATTCTCGTTTGATAATTGCTCGTCTCGAAATAAATATGGTGATATCGCAAGGCTTAATTATCTTTTAGAAGAAATAAAACTATTTCTTTTTTTTTATTCCAATATACAAAAAAATCTAAAATCCTAAATTTTATTTCAGTTTTAATCTCATAATCTATAACAGTTAGTATTAGTATATAGCGTAAATTATAAATATTCCCTTAAATAACTTCTCAAATCTTTTATAAATTGATATATATTATTGTGAATACCAGTGTGTAGTCAAAGTAAAACCAGAGATCTCACTTACATCAGACAGTTACAACAAGAATATAACTCCGAATTATGTTCTTACAAGAAAAGTAAGTTAAATTCGCGTCGTTATTTCTTATACATTTCTTTCTAGAATTTGGTCTACGTCGTTTGGTCGATCTTCAAATAAGTAAGCGTAGTATTTCTTATATTATAGGAAAGATATACATTTCAAAATATTAATCAACCAAAGTTGTATGTATTATTCAACCAATAATAAATACATACATACAGAAAGTAACACTCATATGTAAGATCTTGGTTCATTAAGACTGATCTAAACTGCTGAAAATAGACCTAAAATATTTCTTTCTTCTTAAACTCACATATATGTGCTTTATTTGGTGTAAAAATAGAAACGGTAAAGTCTATTTAAAGTTTTATTCAGAAAAAGCTTCACTGCGTCTATTTGTACGACCTATTTAAGCTCTTTATTCCGCTCCATAACAGTTGGTTGTGCAACCTGAAGATAGTTTAATCAAATAATGTTTATTGTCGGTTTATGGCACAGGAAAGTCTTTAATTACAATCGCTGTCTGAATATTTACACATTACCCGCAGGATCTACAATTAAATGTATAAATGAATAAAAATATTTGTGGTTGTAATACTTTTTCCTCTTTTAAACATTAGGATTTATTTTAGAACCTTCTTTCCATAAGTTATGGACCAAAGCAGAATTTGTAATGAGTTGTGGATGAAGCTGTGAGCCGGAAGAAACACAAAAAACTTAATTTAAATAGTATGGGAGAAAAATATTATACCTGTATAAAATTTTCTAATTTGGTTTCATAAACAAACTCCGTATAAGTTCAGTAGTACCAGCAGCATTACCTCATGTAATGTTAAACTTTCGTGCGTCAATTAAAATCTACAAATGTAGGAAACAACATTGAGTTAGGAGTCTAAAATCATGTTATTTAGCACATAACTCATTTTATCTTATAAGTATAGAGAAAATAGTCTTTTATTAATATTGTTTTTGAAAATCAAATATTTGTGAAGATTTCAGGGAAGTTCAAATGTATATTTTTAGTTAAAACATAATTAGAGAAAGGGATATAGACTGACGATTTCATGTTAATATATCTATATAATATTCAAAGTGAAGAAATACTGGATAAAAAGATAGTACTGTAACTACAATTAAAATAAAAATATGCCTTGGAATATAATATTTTTTTATTTACATTAAAATGCTTGAAGAACCTGAACGGGATGTCTTTATAATTTTCTTGTCGCTGTTATTTTTTTCGTCTCTTTGTGAATGCAATACATTTTGTTGGATTTGACAAACAAAGCAATTTAAACAGTGTAAATCATTTTTATTGTAATAACCTAGAGTCACAGTAATGTATTAGGGTTGTCTACACATACCTGTTTAACAAAAAAAAATGTACGTACATTAATGTATGAAGCCACTCTGCAAAAGCGTACGAAACTTATTAGAATAATTCACCTTTTATTTACACTTTTTGAACATTAGGCACATTCACTACAATGTTTTTCTGCATAAATACCTTTTGCTGTCGAAAACAAACCTATCTAGCAATAAGTTTGTTTTTCAAACTAGATTTGTTTATGATGTTTTACCTGGAATATATTCTTCCTTCCTTCATATACCGTATATTTCAAGACATATCATGCAGTTTAAACGAGTTTTGTACAGTAAAGCAAGTACCTACTTCTGATAATAAAAGGATTAACCTAATACCCTTACTGGATTTTGACAAGGTTACCTATTTTGACATCAGACGTACATAAGACAGGGACAGAGCAGACAGGAGAATGAGAATTAAATAGATAGTGATAGACTAAACTTATGGGAGAGATATATTACTTCTTTGAAAACTCTGAAAGGACATCAGGCACCTTACATTATTGTTGATTATTTAAAAAAACATACACTTTTAATCACTATGCGACCAACAATGAGTTACTATTAAAATACTATTAAAATACTTTACAATTGATTAATTAGGCATCTAATTACAATAAAAGCCAAATATTTCATTGTTTGTTACAATAGGCAGTGGCAAGCTTCAGGTCGCTGGGTTGTGTTCGGACTTGGGAGTCCGAGGACAGTTGAAGTCCCCGTGCACGTGTTACTGCAAATCCATTCTCCATGGGAATTCAGAACATTTAGACGGGCTTCTCTGTTGGATAATATAAAAAAATTAACAAATATTTTTCTCAATATAAATATAAAGAACAGTTTTAAAAAAATCCATGCCCGCAGGGGGACACGCGTGGGTAGACCTCGTGTGTAACTCGTTCAAAATATAACTCACTACCTAAGAATAATACATGATGCCGTTGTTTACTTTCAAGCAAAAAGCGGTTTTAATTTTATTTCTCGGAAAAAGTATCTTTTTTGGAAATAGTTTTGGTACCTAAATTTAGAGTAAAAAATAACCTTTCTATTAAAAATATTTGATACTAGGGAATGTTACCAGAAAAAAGTTGACGTGGTTTTACCTACCTTAAATTTTCAAGCAAAGTAAAAAAGTGTTTTTTATTTTTTTTCTCGGAAACGGTACCTTTTACGGGCAAAACTTCTTATACTTAAATTTAAAGTAAAAAATAACCTTTCTATTAAAAATACTTGTGATGTAAGAATGTTTACCAGAAAAAAGTTATGAATTTTTTTTCAAAAATTTTCGGTTTTTTTAACCTCACCCCTTAGTTATTGAAGTTAGGTTTTCGGTTCATCTACATTAGTTATAGGTATTCATCAAAGACATCATATAATATGAACGCGATTGATCTTCTTTGCATAGGTAAAAAGTTATGGTCGAAAAACTGAAATCAGAAAAAGTGAGGCCCTAGCGCCCCCTGTATTCGGATTTCTCTGGTTAACGAACTTGACCTTCATTTTTGGATGGTTGATTTTTGTGCAAAGTTTGAAAGCGATCCGAGCGAAACTGCGGCCGCTATCGTGCTGACAAAAGTCAAATCTGGACGCACGCACGCATATATATATATATATATATATAAACTTTTTGGCCAATGGTCATTTCGGACTCAGCTGGTCAGAAGAAGACCTCCTGTAAAGAAATTTTTCCAAAATTCGAAAGTAGGGGACAAATGAATGGGCAGACCGAATTCTTCGAGGTCTACCCAAAATTAGGTAAATATGTGTAATTATTTCTTTTACATTACTTTTTCACTCTTGTTTTACCCCTTTTGTCAGCCTTAAAATAAGTAAATATAGTTTTTTTATTTAAAAGAAAGGCAATCGAGCATGTCATATTAAATGTTATAAGGAATAGCATCTGATTATCAGGAGAAAATTATTTATTTGTGTAGTTTCCACGGAAGTTTAAATAAATCTTTTTTGTTAGTCTATATCCTTTTTATATTATTTTAAGCAATTATATAAAGTAAATAAATTATGAAAAAAAGGATAGAAATGTAACTACAATTATAATAAAAATATTTCTAAATATTTTAATTCCATATATTTACGTTAGAATGCTTGAAAAATGTGATTGGTTTCTCGTGTTTTTGTGAATGCAATCCATTTTGTTACTTTGACCATTAATAATGTCACCTATTGTTTGATATCTCAAAGGACTTCTTGTGGCTTCTCGGTTTTTATATTCCCATTTCGTTGTTAAGAACCTTTATTTATTGCTCTATTGGTTTTTTTTAATAATATATTTGTTATTGATACCGTATTTATATTAAGGTGTCTATATATGTATTGTTTTCGATATTGCAGCACATCCAATCAATACATCTGTTTAGTATTCAAATGGGGTACAGAAAGAGTGAAATTTTGGATTACAGAGAGTTATTCATTTCTTTCCATCAAGGATACAAAGTGAAAGACATATCTTCTCAAAACCTTAGCCGGTTATCCCGTCAGTGAAAAAAGTATAAAAATTATTAAACATAACAGTGTTGAGGGGATGGCAAACAGAATTGTTTGTAATATTTAATACACTGACGGGAAGTTTCTCTATAATAATTGGGAGGTGCTCCAGAAAAGTAAGTATATTTAAAACTACCGTCAAGAATACTAAAATATTAAATAATGATTATGCGCGCTGTGCGTTATTTGTAATTTGTAATGAAGAAATAACTTATTATTATTTATATCAATTTCTAAAATATAATGGATACTATAATAAACATTTTTTCTCAACTAATTTCGTAACAGATTTTTAAACAAAACTAATATTTGACACAGAATGGATTGAATTTTGTGTCAAACTTGTATGTAGCTCGTCAAGTAGAGTTTGTATCAGCTGAACATATCATCGAGAAGTCGATGAGAAATATTCGAGTGGTCAAGTGGTCAGCGGAAAATCTACCGGTTATAGAGAAATAGTTGCATGATTTTCAAACGAGATCTGAGGTGAAAGATGATCAAGCTATTACGTAAATTTTATTTATTTTGTTTATTTGCTTATGATTCAGATCTGAATTAATTTGATTCAGATTAAATACTTTTGTCTGTGTAGTTTTTTTGTATAGATAAAAGAATTTAAATAAAATTAAATGATAGATTTTAAGTTTTTTTTAATTATACGATTTTCTTAATTATTCATAAGAAGAATGTCGAATAGTTTGATGTATTTCAATTATAAAAAAATAGCTCAAAACCATGAATTAATAAACTATGAAACAGAGCAGAGTAAGTTTAAAATTCCCAAGTGTAGTTATACAAAGAAATTTATTATTCTCGGTTTTTCATGCATACATTATGACGATTGTCTTCTGAAGAGCCATTGGAGGGCTTTAAATAAATAGGATGGTCGTAAAATGAATATAAAACATCACATATCATACTCTCATCTGGAAGCTAAATAAGTTAGAAGAGGAAACTAAATATGTCATTTCATTGTATAGTATTCATTGTTGTATTAAACTTTCAGGTTATTCGGCGAATGAAAGAACGAGTGAATGAGAAGAACAAATTACTTTATATATACATATCGTATTTCGTTTCGTTCTTTGATTTGCTAAATTTTGAAGTTATAATGAAATGAAGCTATTAAAAGAGAAATTCATTAATATCAGTATAAAGTTTCTCAATCGCAATTCAAGTAATTTTATATGATATTGAACGTTGATGAAAAATGTTTCGATTAAATGAACGAAATGGCGATACTTTTGTTTCTTGGTTAAAAGATACTGAAAGTATAAGAAAGAAGGAAGAGATTTTAATTAATTTTATTTTTCGTAGTTAGAATTTTTAATGAGCCAGTTAATCGTGTTTGTAAATTGTTGATATATTTATTAACTTTCATATTCTAAAAATTCTAGGATTTTAATAACGGACCACTAACTAGATATTGCAAACTTATAATAGGTTCAGTTATAAGAATGAAACAGTAAACAACAAAACAATTAATAATAATTTAACAACATTCTTATTATATGAAAATTAATATAAATATATTCAAATAAAATTTATTATTTTTAAATTAAAATACAATGTGAAAAAGATAAACACGATATATAAACCCTAGAAATATCGTTATATACATAAAAAGCCCGTGTCGCAAAGCTCGTTTGAATTAATCTTTGAAAAGATTGAATTTTTTTTATTAAAATCTGAAGATATCTTTTGTTTCGTTCAACTAAAAAATAGGGTAGTTTTTTAACTCAATTAACAATGTTAATTTATTTATGGCAAATTCGAGATTTTTTAAATAAGTTCTATAAGTTTCCGATAGATGGCGGTGTTCATATGGTAATTAAATTTTCATTGATGTAAAATACTTAGTGAAGCAGAAGACATAGTCGCTGGCTACAGCATATATTACAATAATTTAAATAATATGTTTGTCCCATCCAGATATTTATTAACAACGGATTTTAAAACATTTAACTGTATTGAAATAAATTTAAACGATTCTGTTAAATGTTTACAACATTCAGTTCGCTACTTGATGGAATATACCGTCGAGTATTGTATAACATTGTTATCGAGTGTAAAAGGCTCGTGTAAGTGGTTGTAGTGAAGCTATTTTCTGAGCTTACTTGTACCAAAAACATAAGAGTGATTACATTATAAAAGTATATGAATATACATTCACGGAATAGATATGTGTTTATTCTTTGATATTATATATTAAAATACATACAACATTTATGTTGTGTAAACATATTGTGTGCTTTTAAAAATGCACGTTAGTTACCCTAGATTCAAAAGTTAAGTAAAAAAGCATTTGATATTTTTAAATTACTGGACCTAAAAATGAATTCAACTTGGAAAAAAACCACTTGAATAAACCCGTTAAAAAAACTTGAAACTAGAAGAAAAACATTGTAAATGAAAAATCTGTTAGCCATCGATCGCAATTGATGAGTTTCCGCAATAACTGTAAAAAAATGTTTACCGGAGTTTACCCTACGACTCGACACGTTTGGTACTCGTACTATTTCTCCAATTCCTACGAACATGTGCCCCTGACAAAGCCTGTCAGCAAAGATGAAAATTTAATTACACGTGACCGTCAATCAAAGTAAAACAATAAGCGTGTGACACTTATTAATACGAGCCCTTATGGAATTTATCTTTTTTTTTTTATGGAAGAGGAGGGCAAACGAGCTGGCGGGTCACAGATGACTTGTGATCACCGCCGCCCATGAACTCTTGCAACATCCGAGGATTTACAAGAGTGTTGCCGGCCTTGTAGGTAGGAGTAGACGCCTTTTTTGAAGGTACCCATGTGGTACCCAAGCGTGTGGAACGTGGAAAAAATGTCCTTGAGAACCGCACAGTGGAGGATCGCCACGCATCCAGGTGGTAAGGATGGTATTGGAGGCGATGGCGCGCTGTGCGGTGATGAAATTTGGCGCAGGCATCAGATCGAAAAGTTCTTCGGAACACTCCCCGTTGTAAATGCGGTAGAAAATGCACAAAGAAGCAACGTCTCTACGCAATGCCAAAGAGTCCAGCTGTTCGCAGAACACCGGGTCCCCGACAATCCGAGCGGCTCTCCGTTGTACGCGGTCAAATGGTAGAAGCTGATACTGGGATGATCCTGACCAGAGATGAGAACAGTACTCCATGTGTGGCCGGACCTGCGCCTTATAGAGCGCAAGTCTTTGGCCAGGTTTGAAATACTGCCTCGCTCTATTAATCACTCCCAATTTCTTCGAGGCCAACTTGGCCTTGCTCTCCAGATGGCCACGAAACAGACAATCGCTCGAAATGTCGAGACCCAGTATTCTGATACTTGGCGAGGCATTACTAGGAGTGCTCTCGAAGAGCGGTGATACGACAAATGGGGTTTTCTTAGTGGTAAACGCGCAAACTTGTGTCTTTAGGGGATTGAACTGAACGTGGTTCAGTTCACCCCACTCAGAGACCATCCCCAAGGAAGTTTCTATAGAAGACACAAGTTTCTTTCGGCACTCGTCGACGTTTTCCCGAGAGAGACCTGCACGGCCGGAATATACCGCATCCCCAGTGCTGTCATCCGCATAACAATATATGTTGGATATCTCCAACATATCCTTGGGGTACACCAGCGTTCACGGGCTTGGGGTCCGAGCAAAAACCTTCGAGAACGACCTGTATGCTCCGCCCAGTGAGGAAGCTGGTGATCCACTTGCATAAACTCTTGGGAAGCCCATAGGAAGGTAGCTTCGAAAGAAGCCCCTTGTGCCATACACGATCGAAGGCTTTCGCCATATCCAGACTAACTGCCAGAACCTCTCCCTTGCTTTCAATAACAGCTGCCAAACGGTGTGTAAGATACAACAGAAGATCACCAGCCGATCGACCATGGCGAAAGCCATATTGCCGGTCATTGACCAACTGGTGATCCTCGAGGTGGGTTAGGAGCTGTTTATTGATGATGCTCTCCAATACTTTGGAGAGCAGAGAGGTAATGGCGATAGGACTGTAGTTAGCTGGGTGCGAGCTATCACTTTTTTAGGGATCGGATGGACAAAGGCACGCTTCCATGAGACCGGGACTACGCCTTTCAAGTAGGAGTTTCGAAATAGACGCGTTAGCACTGATGTCAACTCAGGGGCACATGTCCGTAGCACAACTGGAGAGATACCATCTGGCTCACTCGACTTATGAACTTCCAAGGAAAGGAGGGCTTTTTGGATGAGTTTTTGCCGAAAAACTATTTCCGGCATTAAGCTCGGACACCACGGGATGATGGGCGGTGCCTTCCCCTGGTCGTCCAAAGTCGAGTTTGAGGCAAAAAGAGTGCCCAAGAGATCAGCTTTCTCTTTTGCCGTGTGGGCCAAAGAGTCGTTCCCAGTGTGCAATGGCGGCAGGGATGGCTGACAGAAGTTTCCCAGACTGGCTTTGGAAAGCGCCCAGAACTTGCGCGTGCCACGTGGGTACTTTGCCAGCTGATCCCCAATTTTGACGACATACTTGAACTTCGCTCTAGCAATTTTCCGTTTGAAGAATCTGGAGGCACGATTATATTTCCTCTTCAGAACTCTGGAGTTCGGATCCTTAGTGACTAACGCATTAGCCCAAGCTTGATAAGCCTGCCGTTTGCCAGCTGCTGCAGCCCTGACAGACGCATCAAACCAAGGCCGCGATCTGCCACCAAGTGGTACCACAGAGCTTGGTACAAATAGTTCCATGCCCTGAAGTATCACATCAGTTACAGCCGCAGCGCAGTCACTAGGATCATTGGAAGGGAAACAAATCGGCCCCCATGGGTAGGATGCAAAAAAGGACCGCATTCCATCCCAATCCGCTGACTTGTAGTGCCAAACGCGTCGAGTCACAGGTCTTGTGCGAGCTGGGCGTTCAATGGTCACTACACTCCGTACCAAGCAATGATCAGAGGACCTTAAGGGAGCCTCGACAGTGACTGGGTACTTTCCGGGATGTGTAGTCAGCAGAAGATCCAACAAAGAGGGGATATGGCTGTCGACGTCCGGTAGACGAGTGTGCGTCTTTACCAATCGGGACAGACCATTTGCCAGAGCAAAGTTAAACACAGATCTCCCCGCGTAGTCGGTGGCACGTGACCCTAGCCAATCGGCATGGTGTGCATTGAAGTCCCCAAGGACTACGACTTCGGCGGAGGGAGTCTGTGAAAGCAGATCGTCAATCTTCGCCTGAACACGGCCTAAGAGTTGATCCGTTTCTGCATTATCACTATGGGACCTGTAGAGGCACGCGTAGACTCTGACATGATCGTCCATGTCCACGCGCAGCCAGAGTACAGACAGGTCCCGACCTTCAAAAACCTGAAGGCGACGGTAGCAGATATCCTCCCTTAAGAACACAGATACCCCGGCGTGTGATATAAAATGATGTTCTAGTTTATACCCGGGGTATGATAGGTACGCTATATCGCTAGGTTGAGATATCTGCGTCTCTGTCAGAAACAACAAGGCCGGCTGCGCCGTCTCCCTAGTTTAATAGAATTAAAAAAAAAATACTTTTTATTATAAATTATTATGAAACTTTATTGCATCAGCATTAGCGGTGTGCTACTAAAAATATATAAAACTGTTTGTGAGCAAAATAAGATTTATAGAAATAAATATATTCAGTGTATTTCATTTAAATTTCAATTCACAAGTAACCTCGATGCACTAGCTTACTTGGCTAGAAGCTTCGAGAGAATATTTTAATCCACCCTTGAGAAAAGTCTAAAAGAGTAGATATGTAAATCTGAAAGACGACATTTTAGAATATACAAGAAAGATTTAAAACTGAATTAAATTTTGAACAGCTTTTTATGCCAGTAACATACTGGTATAGTCAGTAAATTTAGTATTTATGGCTCCTAGTTACTACACTATGTAGTTATCGTCTTATGTTCACGGTCCATAGCGGCGCCCATTCTTCATCACTTAGTAATTGGCAGGTGGATGTCGACCGTGTAAGAGTCTGTGCCACAGAATAGAATAGTCAGTGTGCTCATGTCAGGGTTTTTTGTCATTTTGTCCATACAATTTAAATTTTCCGTTTTAAACATGTGTTATTATAAATAATCTGTAATAAATAAGATTTATAAAAATACTCACTACTACTATCCGCTTGACACACACTAAATATATCGTATACGTAAAGAATAGACTCATGATATCACAAAACACACAAGATAAATATGATGATTACAGGGTTGTATTATTATTCGAACCTTCCTCCTAATAGTGTATTTTCTTTCATTGTAATAGGTTTCGTTATTTATAATCTGTGGTTCATATGGACCTTAATTACTTTTAGATCTACCTGGGAACCGTTGAATGTAGGTCGTGTAATCTTGGATTAGTTCAGTAAAAATAATGATAACGCGTGATTGGCTCTCGATCACTCACTTTTTACACACCATCTAATAATATGAAAGCTTTATCTCACCGAGGAAATTCATTTAACAGGTATTTCATATTGGACAATAAAAGTAACATAAGATATATATTTTATAGAATTCTTTTAGTTCACCTTTTACTTACACCGGTAGTAGTACAGCGCAATTAGTAAAAAATATATATAAATTGATATTTAAGTTAAAACCGTATCCAAGGCAAATATTATTCTCTATGGACATTATTAGAATTATGCAATAAGACTTTAAAGCACACAATGTTATTTCAAAAGCAGGCATCTGTCCAGCAACTGGTCAAATCTATTCAGATTCTTTACTTTAGTAGAAATAGAGAAAGTAAGTTTTTTTAACAATACATTTACATTATTTTGAATAACAAATTAGACCGATAACTTGCGTTTTTTTATAACAGCAAGAAGGTTTTAAAGAGCACAGCTAATGTTGTGAAAATATTTGGTTCTGTTCTATAAGTTTCAGTCACAGGCGTTAACAAGAAAATTTTTAAACTAACAAAACGAATAGTCGTTATAGTCCTACTGGACTATAACGACTATTCGTTTTTTTAGTATACTTATTTTCTTTCATGTACTTATGAAAGCGATATTTTAATGAAATTATGCTCCTAAATTAAAACTTACAACTCATATATTTTAAGATGTTTTATTTTTATTTATTTGACATCAAAATCATAAAATTAAAGTGTAGAAGAATGGAGAATAGAGTTCTATTCATAACAACGACTGAAACAGCATCAAACCTTCTATTAGTATATTACAGTCGCAGTAACTGACAATCCGAGTTCTGTTGTTTCATTTTTAACTTCAGCATGTTATTTAAAAACGTGTCATTGTATTGTTTTAGTATAACAGATAACAATGAAAAAATAGAACAAATGGAATTACATAAGTCACAATTAGCTAATATTTTGAATGGTAAAATTGTGCTTATACATGGAATATAGCCATGAAATATGTCTTAGCTTTTCATTTTTTTTTTCATGTATTTTATACATTATTTATAATAAATGTATTTAAAAATTTTACATAATTAACCTAAGAAGCAAAAGATAGTAAGTAATGGGATAAAGAATCGCTGAAATATTGGCTCCTAAATGGGACAAACCAAAGTATTGGATTATTAGTTTCCAAAAAAATAAATATATATATATATATATATATATATATATATATATATAATGTATCTTAGATATAGACTTCATAAATAATTAATAAAATATGGAAAAACGTCAAATCCACAATACACACTTCGATACTGTTCTAAGAACCGTTTGATTTTTAATAAACTATAGAATTAATGCTTGATATCATGAAAATATATTTAGCATAATATACAAAGTAAGACAAAAAAAACACAGAAAATTTAATGCATCAATGTAGCTGGAAAAGCAAGCACACCAATTAAACTAAGCACATTTTTTTCTCTAAAGACAATAAATACTTTAGCTCTGATAATAAAATATTTTTACTAAATACATTCAGACTGACAACGGCAGTACTTTATATGCATATTAGAACCATTAGTCATAGTAAGGAACCTCTACGAAGCCTACCATGTGTTATTATTAAAGTAAAAATATATCTTCAGTTTTTGTCTAATTTAAAAATTATTATATAATAATTATTATATGTAACCTAAAATGTAAATACTTTTATAAAAGTGAAAGTTTCTGAAGGACGATGATGATAAACGGATGGATGGATGAATGGAGGGATGAAGGGATTATCTTCGATTTTCTTTTCTTTCAAATATTAATTAACTACTATTAATAATAATAGTGATAACAACAAAAGAGCAAAATTACTGGATAATATTCCCGTGTTATTTATAAAGATGAACTAGTTCCGGTGTTTTAAAGGTTAAAAATAATTATTATTCATTAATTATTATTTGTGTTTGTCAAAACAATTTAATTATACGAAGTCATATAATCATATATTCACAAAGTAATATTTTCAGCAACAAGTAATTTGTATAGATTCCAATCAGTACAATCAAACCATATCGTGAAGAGCACTAATGTATAATTTTCTAAAACTGAAACATATCAAAACAAGAACACCCCTAATAGGTTTTCAAGCTCTTTAACCAACGTTAAATTTTACCTTCAATTACGCTGTTGTAAAGCTAATTTTAACGAATGAATTATAAATTGTTTCGTCAAATTACAAAACCTTTGTTAAATAATAATCTGCTCTGTACCGGAATTTATCAGTTTTAAAACATGGATGGATAATTAAAAACACACATATATGTACTGAGTAAAAGGAATTCAAGAGTTTATATAATCAGATAAGCTAAATGAGGTTCTAATACGAATCCCACATTTATATTTTACCGCAATGATATTCTAGTGAAAGAACGTGGACTGGACAGTGGAAGTAGACATTTTAATTAATAACTAAACTGTTAATATTGTAAAGTATTTCACAACTTTAAGTAAACATATCTGTAATATAGAAAAACCGTTTCCAAAGGATATGCGAATAACTTTTAGATCATTCGAAGTAATATTTAAAATAGTATAAATTGAATCTCATAAACCAATTATTAAATCAATCGTTTTCATATTTATTTACTCATAAATATATAAAAACGTAATAATTATGACATCTAAATCAAAGTTTTATTTGGGTTTAGGCGGTAATAAATAAATGATTAGAAAAATAATAGTAAAATTACGAGTAGATCTCTGAATAAGTTCAGCGTAAGTATACATTTGATTAAATAGCTATTTTAAATGGAACTGGATTTTTTATCTATGTCTATGAAAGAAAATAGATTTAGTGTAAAATTATTTATGAGTGCAAAACCGTAAATCTCATAGGCAAATATGGCTAGTTGATTTTAAATTAAATTAAATTTTTTAACAAAGTTTTAGGTAATTATGATATTATAAAATATTGTTATAGATATTTAATATAAATTACATTATATATTATTAACACTATATTTTAAGCCGCAGCTAAAACCAGTGGTTGGTTTTGTCTTTGAAATGCAAATCAGTGTCCACAACGAACTGCACCGCATTTTCCTCTCTACACATTGGCGGTTTTGAGTTCCTAGATTAATGCATGCGGGTAAAATAACTGATAGACTTTTAATGTTATCAACTAAATACAGCCTAATGATTGGTATTATTGATGTTATAGTGCATGGACCGAGATGAATGGATGGATGGATGGTTAAAGGAATGGAAGAATATTGTGACATTAAATATAATTTTAACAAGACCTTTGTTTTTACATGAAAGTTAACCAAAAGAGTACAGTTTCATTATTACATTTTTAATATCTTAAAAATATAAATACTATAAATCTTTTGTAAAACATTAAAAAACCTAGCTAAATATTCACAGAATTAGTAATTTATTATATTATCTAGTCATATTTGTTTTGTAATACATCTCTATCTAGTCATATTTATTTGTTTGTCAAATATCCATAACTGTCTTAATGATGATGAGATAATATTTTCACTATGGAAATTATTACTATATAATATTTCTTATTCAATATATGAAATAAAAAAATATAAATACGAGCAGGACACATTCTTACGCTTACTGTGGATCGAGGACGTATTGTGTGTTTGTCCGTCTCTCTGTATGAACTTTTTATGGCCATGCTCTAAAATTTCAAGAAATCTGTTAAGAATAACGTTTTTCTTTCATTGCAATGGTGACAACTAGTAAATTATTCCTTCTCAATAATTAATCTTACCTGGATGCAATTCATACTTCCACAATTAATACCGTTCAACAAGACTCCTATTAAACAGTTAGTTTACGCCCGAGGGTTCAAAGTTTTCTTAATGATTTTGAAAGTTGAATTAGGACAAACATTTAACAATAGGAACAAAAATCGTTTTTGTGTTAATATAAAGTGTAGAAATTTATTTGTCAACTTATATGCAAATGGTGTCTACTGATCCCGAGAAGGCATACGACCGGGGTCCCCGTAATGTGGTGGTGGTCTTTGAAAGAGAAGTTTTCCTGGGAAGTATATGTAATTGGTTCGTGCAATGTACAGTCGATCTACATAGTACACACGAAGCACCGACTAGATCAATGTGGCAGTAGGTTTGCATCAGAGGTCTGCTCTGAGTCCCTACATCTTCTTGTTGATAATGGATACTCTGACATTGGACATACAGCAAACGACAACCTGGTGCATGCTATTAACTGATGACATTGTTCTATTTCACGAGGATGGACTTGAGATTCAAAGCAGACTGGAAAAATGGCAACAAAAACTTGAGAGTGTTGACCTGAAAATAAGCAGAACCAAAACGGAGCACTTGATCTGCGATATCCGCGGTGTCTGGGGTTCTGTGCATATTTTTTTGGATGGAGTACCGTTACCAGTCTGCTCTGACTTTCGCTACCTTGGTTCTCTCATACAAAGCGATGCCAATATAGACTGGAACGTAAAGATCAACACGGGATAGATGAAACGGCGATAAGTCACCGGGACAACATGTGATGCCCGAATTCCCCTTAAAATAAAGGAGAGAATCTATAACACAAAAATTAGACCTATCGTTATTTATATATTTTAGGGCTGAACGATGAAGCCGTTGGATGAAAAGCGTTGGCATGAAAATGTTAAGATCGATGTGTGAGGTGACAAGAGAGGATAGAATAAGATATGAGTGCAGTAGGGGAAGTTTGGGAGTAGCGCCACATTTTAATTTTAAACGGTTTAAAGGTAAATAATTTGCAATAACATAATAATTTGACAAAAGCTAATATACAAAGGATGCAATTTTTTACGAAGATTTTTAAGTGCTCAATTAAAACTGTTAATTATGCCCATTCATAATTAAATAATATTGACCATAATGCGTAAGATAGACAAATAATTCATCTTTTCCACAAATACAAAGTATTTATTTTTTATCTGAAAAATCACCTGTACAAAATGCAGATTAATTCAACTTATACTTGCTTTCGTTTAATTGACATCTAAATATCCAGAAATAAAATATTCCCGTTTGAATGTAAAATATAAAATTTACGCATTACTTATTAACTTGTTCAATTATTATTCTATAAGTTACAATAAAGAGTGTGACTACAACCTAAAACTAGACAACTGTCATTAAAAAAATAGAACTTTCAGAATAAAATAAATCATTAAAAAAAAAAACAAAAATTCTTCATTCAAGTAGGCATTTACACGCAATTTTGAATCGTCAATTATTACAATACAAAAAAAGGTCAGTGTAGTCAGTCCGTAAGTAAGCTACCACCGGCTCGGAATGCTGCTCTGTTGAGAGCCGGTCAGAAACTCAACAGTTGCTCTTTTCAAAAGAAATATAACAATCTTAGATAATGTACATTATAATATAAATATAAATCCTGCAAATGATTCAACAAATTAAGTTCCACATATTTCGATCCACTAAAAACTCTTGAACGCAGAACGAATTAACGTAGAAATTATTTATCAAATGTTCTAATTTACCAAAACTTCTGTGTATGCTTGTGATAGGTGGATTTAATATTGATCACGAAAACTAACGATATTCGTTTTGGTATTTTCCTTTCAGAACATATAAATCATTCTTTTGTTCTTTTCTGACGTACATTCGCTCATTGAAGTGAAATTGAACTTTGAATTGAGCTTTTAGCTCTTTTTTAACCTGCGAGTACAATGTTCTTTGCTGTCGTATTGTATAATACTTTGAAATATTATTTCGTTATATCGCAAACTGAGCACAATATAAACGTAATGTACATAACATTATATGTGTTTAAGTCGTTTGTAAAGCTGAGAGTATACGATAAAATTTTACAAATATAAGCTCATACAAAGTGTTAAAATCTTTATAAATGTGATAATAGCTTTATAAGCGGTATGGTTTCATTTTACTACTTTTAAAGTAAATAAACTACTTGTTAAATACATATGTTCATGATAAAGAACTGCTTGCTTAAAATATGTATACGATTAATGTTTTTAAAACCCTGTTTTATGTTCTTTACATTAAAAGACCATAAATGAAATATATCATATTATATAATATAATAAGTTTATAAACGTGTTTCTTATCTATTGTATTTTTTTTTGTTATATTTATTACTAGAATACTTTTTTAATAATATCATATCGTCTAGCGTATTAAGCCCACCTTTGTATTCACAGAACCTAGATTTTGTTCTCGACGGCAATATATTTATATCAGAAAAGTTTATGAATTTTAATTAAATTTATATATCGTAGAAGAAATTGTATTTTATGTAACATTACATTAAATAAGAACCTTTTAATAAACTTCTAGAGGTTAAGCTAAATTAACTGTTTTTGTGTAAAGTAATGTTAACCAAACTTAACAGTTATAAAATATTATGATCACTTTTCTCGAGAGAAACAAAAAATATATGTATATTATTATCTATCGTATTCAATAAATAGCAAACTAATTTCTTCTGAAAAATCACAAATAAATAAAATAATGAACTGCATAATAAATCAAAAATTGATATTTACTCGCACATATGACACCATTTAGTATCATCGAAATCTATAAAAAAAAATGTGTATATTTAAACGAATTCCAACTTTAGATTTATTTTTGTATGAAATATATAAAATGAATTTCTCTTAGTAATCAATCTCTCTCATAAATTTTTAGGTCTATTAAATGGAGGTAATAATAGTAAAATACTTATCAGTACAGTGATTGCTGCAGTAGTAGTGGTGCTGAGTCGAATATTCCAAGCGAAAGAATGTTTAATTTGGATATCGTAGAGCTTTAATATTTTCATAGAATTTATTTAGTTTTGCAAAAAACATATTGTGTATTTATTTTTATAATCTTTTAAGTCATCATGAATATTATAATTTTGCAGTAATAATGATAATGTTTATAGGTATAATAAGTTAATCACTTTCTATATGACAGAAAGAAAAACGAGAAATTTCATGTCCATATTCAAAAGTATCAAAGTCTGCTGGTGCTAATTGGTTACTATAGATCCCATGGTTACTACAGACCAGACATCGCAAAAGTTATGAATTTATCCTTGAAAGGAGAGGAATTTAAGAAGAGGTATAATGTGGAAAAAGGTAGCATAAGGAAAGGAAAACGGGTAACATTTCCGATTTCATCCCCTATAATACATAACATATTTAACTACATAACTATTTCATAACAAGTTTAAACTATATTATTTTTTTACCGAAATATCAACAGAAAGTTGTTTGTTCTTTTTTTTTATTTAAGAGGAGGGCAAACGAGTTGACGGGTCACAGGTGGACGTGATCACCACCGCCCAAGAACTCCTGCAGAATCCGAGAATTCACAAGAGTGTTGTCGGCCTTGAAGGTAGGAGTAAGCGCCTTTTTTTAAGATGCCCATGTTCTGTTGCATAAATGTGGTATAATTATGGTATATAGAAAAAAATATTAAACCAGTACCTTTTGTATCCTTTATAATCAAATATCAGACAAAACCTGTCAGCAAATCTGAAAATTTAATAACACGTGACCATAAATCTTGGTAATACAACACGCGTTTGACACTGTTTCATAAACCATTTATATGTCTGACAGATGATTTTAATTTCCAAAAATGGTACTGAAGTCCTTAATTTTACTTTTAAACAGATTATTTTATAACTATGTAATAATATTTAATAAGTTCTATCACCAAAGCTGTCTTTTCTTTTGTTTCACTTATTGTTACGTTACATAATGGAAAGTTGAAAATCTTAGTTCCGTGTATTTTTGTATGACGTCCATTTGTAAATGAGTTTCTCTCAGTGTTATAAAAATACAATGCACAGTGTAAATTGTACATTTGTGACAAAAATAAAGGTTAAAGAACATAAATTTAAATTTCGACTAATTTTAGATAAAAGGATTTCCAAGTAAATGTTAAAGCTATTTTAAAAAATATGATATAATATTAATTCACAGAATAAAAATATCTGCTGCTTGATTTTTATTTTCATGATACTTAGTTCAATGGTGCATTCTGATTAATTGGATACATAATTGTAAGTAGCTGTAGGGTTGGTGGTGAATTGGTGATAGATAATTTAAGGTTGGACTGGACTGGGATCATACCGTCCACTGACAATAGATCAATAATGGGCTATAATTATTGATTGATTGTGAGGGTGTATTATTATTATCCTCCTTCTTCCTTATTATTCAAAGAATTATTTACTCGTTGTTATAAATTATTACAAAGCTGCAAATAAATGCATCATACCACAACTTCAAATATTTAATACTGTCTTTTGAAAGAAAGAGGATTTATAGGAAAAAAAGATTTGAAAGTAATAAAATTAGAATAGCTTCTTAAGTCAGTACTAGTATGGTCAGTAAATGTGGTATTCACTGCTCCTAGTTACTACACTAATATGTAATATAATTACATTATAATTACATTATATTACATATTTAAAACGAAAAATGTTGTTTTTTATAAATAACTTTATTAAGAAGAACCATTCTTTTTTTTATATAAATAACATAATTTTATATAAATGTACAATATTTTGCATTCGGCTCCCTTCGCTTTAAGTTCTTCATTATGTGGTAAATTTCAACTTTACACGCGACTGTGACTGACTGTGTGTGTTTGACTTTGTTAACGTTTCTTTTTTTCCCCTACCTCGTCCTCAGTGAAAACGGTTGATCTGCGTGAGCTGTGATTGAAAATTCAATGAACTAGTTTTACAATAGTGGCTTATACATATAATATACATGGTGTAGCTAGAGCTTTTTTTACAACTATTTGAGATAAACATTTCCACTACACATTATTTTTACGTATCTGTTACAGCGCCCCGATCGTCGAGTTTTCTTCGACATGTTGATACTTATCCTTATACTCGCATTGATGTTATATTATAGTAACTTTAAAATAAACATCCATTTATTAGTTTATTCATAAAATAGCAACAAATAATCTCACAAACTTCCTCATTTATTATAGTCTTGTATTAATAGTTAATCGATATTACATATGAACATAACTATATAACAACAGTTTCGAATTGGTTGTTTGCTAATTGTATCTTATAAGAAGTTGAAAAAACTGATAGAATGTGGAGTCTATAATCCTTTGAACCCAAATCTCTAAATGAGTTAGATTAATAGTTGTTTTAGTTTTATACACATCCGATATGAAGAACATCCCAGGAACAACATTTAATAACACTCACGTACTTACTGTAACAATCATATAACTACGAGTTTTTTGACATGCCATTACTTGAATACGTCATTTATTTCACTAAAATAATTTAACATTATAAATTGTTGATTTTCTAACGTCTTAAATAAAATAATATACATTTTTTCGTCCCATGTACAACAATTAACTCTTCCCAAATACATTTCGAAAACAAACTCTGGTCAAATTTCATAATTTATTTATGTTTTAATATCTCAAACTCATAAAATGGGCGCCTTAATATTTATCTTCTTACCTGATTCGGTGATGTTTTGACGTGGTGATAATTATACTGTATGATACTTGTGTGTTACCTAATGTAACAAAGTGTCTCTCTCGGTCATGGGATCCACGCACATGGCACCGCCGCATGCAGTCGGACAGTAGAGCTGCGTCGTGTTACAAGGGTGAGAAAGTCCACACGTAGCATCACATAGAGTGGGAGGACAAGATCCCTTCTCACATGAAGATAATGCGAGTGAGTATCATCACTAGTAAAGGAATTATATACATGTTACTGGTGATAGATTAATATTTATTATAGTTTTTCATTAAGGTATACAACTTCTTTAACTATTTGGACTATTACGATTTGGTATATTAATTTTAAAATACGTTCCACATTGATTAAAGAACGGTTTCAAATAATTACACTCAATTATTAGACGTAGTTGTCTAATAATGCTATTATTATCATAAAACTAACCGAAAACAATAACACACAGTCGTAACATCTCACAATACTCAGTCAGATGTATGTATGGTAATTCTCGTTTGTTAATTGCTTGTCTCGAAATAAATATCTTGTCATATGAATTATTTTACATTTTTCCTGTTTTCATAAATTACTTTCCATTTTTTTTCTATTTCTTCTTATGACATTTAAAAAATATGCTAATATGTTTATTTACAATAAGTATTGGAAATATCAGTGTGTCGAGAGTGTGTGTGAGAGTTAGTTTAGAAGATTTCACACGTAGGCCAGAAGAAAGAAACTGAAATATGACTTTGAATAGTCTTTCTTATAGAGTTTTAAATACTAATTTCGCCTCGAAGCGGTAATATCCTTACAAGGAATGTAAATGGAAGTGTTCCAACTATTTCTTTTAAATCTATTTTTTACTTGATTCGTTTCTTTTTCAGTATTCTATATAAACATAATACAAGCAATTTAAATTCTTAAAATAATAATATTGATAACTATATATTAATAAAGAAAGATATGTTATCAGGATTTAAGATTAGTTTGTTATCTACTTTGCAATCAAACAAAACCCACGTAGCGTTTTATATTCTCAAATAATCTATAACCTCAAATGATCCGCTTTGCAACAGAACCTCTAAATATGAATAGCTTAAGACGATATCGACTTTTCTCTAACAAGATAAAACTCCGGTAAACATTTTCCAATACTTATTGCGGAAACTCATCAGGCGCGGTCGACGGCTAAGAATTTTTTTATTTACACTGTTTTGATTCTAGTTTTCAAAATTTTTCAACGGATTTATCCAAGTGTATTTTATTCAATTCGTTTTTAGGTCTAATAATTTTAAAATATCAAGTGCTTTTTTGTTCTGAATTTCGGCCAACCAACCCGCATTTTTAAAACCACCAAACAATATATTTATACTAAATAAATATTCCAGGTTTTTTATTATATAATATTGAGGAATAAATATATGTCTATTCCGTGGATAGAAGACTATTTTATTAGTAAATTACTATTACATCGTAAAATGTGTAGGTGTAGATAATCGTTGGTTATCTCTAAGACCTTGTGACCTCTGAATTGTGAGAAATATTCTTATTACAAAAAGAATATACTATACTCTAAATACCACACATTTCATTTTATTTATAAGCTCAGAACACAGCCTCCCTACATCCATTTACACAAGCCATTTAGAGCACTATTTTCTACTCCATAAAAATATATTAAACTCGACCGTAGTTTTCGTCAAAAAGAAACTGAATTTTATAAACGTTTAACAGAGTTATTTAAATTTGGTTGAAAACACAGTAAAATATTTCAAAATGTATAGTTAGTAAATACCTAGACTCAACGAGATATAATAAATAATAAAAATAAATAGCCTTTTTTTTTTTTTGCTACACAATATAGATTCATAGTTTAATACAAGAAAGCAGGGTGCATGTATTAATCTATTTATTATTATTATTATTATTATAATCCCATTTTTTTATTTTTTATTTCTAATTTTATGGTTGCAAGAAACCCTCTCAGCAGAAGGTAAAGGCCTCCTCCAGAGATGACCATTGTTCTCTATATATTTATTACTATTTATTTACCTGTTATTACTTGCGGTAGTGGTGAGGACAGGTCTCAGTTCAGGTCGCAGATCCTCTCGGGGTGCGGTTGTTTCAGGAGGAGTGATGGCTAGCGTTATGCTTGTGAACGGATGCTGCTTGCGGTGACTGGTCGTATTGATAGCAACGTATTTTCTTTTTCTCATTATTAACTAATCATTAAGCTGGCTTATTGAGTTGATTGCGATGGTTCTAGTTGTTCGTATATTGCTCACTAAATTATTGACGTTTGTGAAACAGTGATCACAATAAAAAGAAATCTGTTTGAGTTTGTTTTCAGCTTTTTCTCAAACCAGGGCGTGTTTGAAACCCTCGTAGTCTTATTGTATTGAGTGTCTTTACAAAAGGGCTTATTACGATACGTATGGTATCAAAATAGGTCCCCCCTAACTCCTATTTAACGGACACAAGTGATCACCGGTGTGGATTTAAACTGGAAAAGACATAAATAAACTACTAAAATAATAATTTATTTAGGAACACCCCCTTAATTCCAAATAAAATTATAATTTAGATTACATAATTATGACTTTAAATATTTAGGAGTAAGTCAATGTGAAAACTTTTTAATCAATAAAGGGTTAATAAGATTCTATAAACTCTTGAATCCCTTTTTTTCAGTATATATTACTAACATAAACTAGTGTTTATTAATTATTATATCCGTCATTTAAAACTGATAAATTCCGGTACACAGATTAAATTGTTTAACAAAGGATTAAAATTTAACAAACCAGTTTAAAATTGCTTCGTTAAAATAAGCTTTGCAAAAGCGTAATAGAAAGTAAATTTTAACAATGATTACCGCTCTCAAATATCTTCTATGGGTGTTTTGTTGACATTTTTCAGTTTAAAAATATCCAAAATTATGCATTAGTGCTCTTCACGATATGGTTTAATTGGACCGATTTCAAACTAGGGAAATTATTTGCTGATGATAATTTTATTAAATGACTGTATGGATTTGTTTGTAATTGAATGGTTTTGAAAATAAAAAAATATTTCGCATAAAATTTGCAACCTGTGTTGCATGACTTTTTATATAAATTAATTAATAATATTTTAAGTATCTGTACTCTTTTCTCATGTTGTTTTATTTATTATTTAAATATATACCGTGTTATTATTAGTACTAATGATATCATACTTATAAAAAAAAATTTGTCGACAACAATATTGATAGATTCAACTATAACCCGGTTAAAGAATCGGATATTAGCACACTACTATCCGATAGATACGCGATAAGGTCCCGTCTACCGCAGATACTGGTCAAGTATCCAGAGTTTCACGATCGATAGTTTGTGATTAGTTAGTTCCTGTCTGATAAATAATATTTATTACAGGAATAATGATAATAACAAGTATTTATTTATAATATAATATTTTTTTTTAGTTATCGATTACAAAACGATCGTCATTGAGATTTAATAGTAGTTAAAATACCTATATAATTTTTTCAAACAATACAAAATTAAAGATATTTGAAATTTATTAATTTTATTTATTGCGAACATAGAAATTAAAATAACTGTTTCGTTAGTTTTATTAAAATATATGTATATATATATATATAAAGATTTCATGATATAAACAAATGTACACACATCCATCCCTCCATCCATCCATCAAGCCATCTTTTATCATTTATGGTATCTTTAGACACTTTGCTTGTATAAAAGTATTAGCACTTTAGTGACATTTTTAAATATTTTAATATAATATCAACCTTCAAGAGTTATTTTCCATTTCTCAACAAATCTTCTAGTATATACTTTGTAACCTAATAACTGATGATATATGACTTGGTTATTACTTTAATAATAACACATGCTAGGTTCCTTATAATATGAATGAATAATAGTTCTAATATGCAGTTAGTGTATATATTACACACAAATTATAAAGCATAGGATATATTTATTATTAAATATTTTATTATTACATCGAAAGTATATTTATTGTCTTTAGAGTAAAGTTTGTGCTTCCTTTAAATCGTAAGTTTGCTTATCCATCTACTATAATGTTACATACAATGTGTTATTTGTACTACTTTGGATATTATGCTAAATATATTTTAAGGAATCTTTAATTATATATGAAGTCCTCAAGGATAACCGTTCCCAGAAAACAATCGAAGTGTTTGTTTTCGATTTAACCTTTTTCCTATATTTGGTTATTAATTTAAGAAGTCTATCTCTGAACTTACTTGTATTTATTTGGATTTTCATGTGTACTTTTGTTTCAAAACAAAAATAAACTTAAATGAAAATTGGTAATAAATTATAGAATGTATATGAAATCTTAATTAAAGTTAAGTAATAGGAGATAATCTAACGAAATTAGTAAAGATTTTATAAATTGCACCCATGAATTAAAATTGAAACACCTCTCCCAGATCCTGGGATGTACAATTTGGTTGTATCTTTTGTCCCCCAGTCGTCCGCCTATATATAAGATGCAGTTTTACACTTTAACATTCTAAAATATACTGAGTTTCTGCTCTTCTCTCAGACTCTTCTCTTAAGCTACCCTGAGGAAGCAGTTAATTTTATAAAGTTGTACTCTCATTTTTCTAGAAACTAAACATCCCATAGTTTAGTTTGCGCCATTGAGGAGCCTTATTTCAGTGCCTCTTTATCATATTTTTTCTTTTGTTTACGTTCAATTATTTAAATACTTACAATAATTAAATTGGTATAATGAAAAAAAAATTAAAATGAAAAAACCAAATGACAAGATTTACGCCATATTTTTTGGTTAGGAATGTGCACAATTTTTAAAATGAGAATACTTGCCAATTGAGGCCCATAAAGTAATTAAATTTGTTCTACTTTTCATTGTTATTCGTTATACTAAAACAATACACTAAAGAGTTAAAAAATAACATGCTGAAGATAAAAATAAATCACAGAACTCGGATTGTCAGTTATTGCGACTATAATAGTCGAATAGAAGCTTTGCTGCTGTTTTAGTCGTTGTTATGAATGGAACTCCTACTTCACTATTCTTGGCTTAACCATTTGACGATCATTTTGACAGCAAATAGGTAAAAATGAAACTATAAAATATTTAAGTTATAACTTTAAAATTAGGAGCACATTTCTATAAAATAAGAAACTATTGAAAGTAAACTAATAAATTTTTTAGCCTAAAAGTTTTCTTTGTCAACTCATAGAATGAAGAAGAAAATCAAACATTTTCACAATATGAGCAATGATCTTGTTAACAGTGTTGCTGTTATAGAAAAGGCAAGAAGTTATTGGTCAAATTTTTTATATAAATTTACGTAATTATCTCTGTTTTCACTAGAGTAAGAAATCTGAATAGATATGACTAATTATTAGACAGAGGATTGCTTCTTCATTATTATTGTGTGCTTTAGACACTTTTTGCATATATCTCATTGGACAGATTCATGGAAAATAACCGGGGCTTTGGATACGGTTTTAACTTATATACTAATGTATCTAACTTCTGTAACAGAATATTACATATATATATATATATATTACATATATTACATATATAATATAACTTAGATAGAAATCTAAGTAGAATATCTAACTTCTATAACTTTAATGGTACAAGATGAAGTAGCTGTTAAATTAATATCCTCGCCTTGATGAAGCTTTCATATTATTAAATAAGCTTTGCAAAAGTGTAATTTGAGGTAAAATTGAACATTGATTACCGCACTGAAATATTTTCTGCGGGTGTTTTGTTTTCATATTTCAGTTTCAGAATATCCAAAATTATGCATTAGTGCTCTTCACGATATGGTTTAATTGGACTGATTTCAAACTAGGGAAATTATTTTCTGATAATTTTATTAAATGACTGTATGGATTTGTTTGTAATTGAATGGTTTTGAAAATAAAAAAAAAATTTGCATAACATTAACAACCTTTGTTGCGTGACTTTTTATTTAAATTAATTAATAATATTTTAAGTATCGGTACTTTTTTATCATGTTGTATTATTAAAAACAATTTTTCGTCGACCACAAAATTCATAAATTCGACTATAACCCGTTAAAGAATCGGATACTAGCACACTACAATCCGATAGATACTAAAGTCCCGTCTACCGCAGATACTGATCAAGGTTTCACGACCGATAGTTTGTGATTTGCTAGTTCCTGTCTGATAAATAATATTTTATTTTATTTTATTTTATTTTTTTATGTAAGAGGAGGGCAAACGAGCTGGCGGGTCACGGATGGACGTGATCACCGCCGCCCATGAACTCTTGCAACATCCGAGGATTTACAAAAGTGTTGCCGGCCTTGTAGGTAGGAGTAAGCGCCTTTTTTGAAGGTACCCATGTCGTACCGATCTGGAAATACCGCCGAAGGGAGTTCGTTCCACAAGCGAGTGGAATGTGGGAAAAAGGTCCTTGAGAAACGCACAGTGGAGGATCGCCACGCTTCCAGGTGGTAGGGATGGTAAACAAGTCGATGGCGCGCTGTGCGGTGATGAAATTCGGCGGCAGGCATCAGATCGAATAGTTCTTCGGAACACTCCCCGTTGTAAATGCGGTAGAAGACGCACAAAGAAGCCACATCTCTACGCAATGCCAAAGAGTCCAGCCGTTCGCAGAACACCGGATCCCCGACAATCCAAATGGCTCTCCGTTGTACGCGGTCAAATGGTAGAAGCTGATATTGGGGTGATCCGGACCAGAGATGAGAACAGGATTAGGATATTTATTACAGGAATAATGATAATAACGAGTATTTATTTATAAGAAAATATTTCTTTTAATTTATCGAATACACATCGATCGTCATTGAGATTTAATAGTAATTAAAATACCTATATAAATTTTACAAAGAATACAAAATTAAAGGTACTTGAAATTTATTATTATTATTTATTGTGAATATAGAAATTAAAATGACTTTTTCGTTAGTTTTATTAAAAAAATATATATATAATAAAGATTTCACGATATAAACAAACGTATCCATCCATCCATCCAGCCATCTTTTATCATTTATAGTATAATTAGACACTTTGCTTGTATAAAAGTATTAGCATTTTAGTGACATTTTTTAATATTTTAATATAATATCAACCTTTCAAGGGTTATTTTCCATTTCTTAACAAATCTTCTAGTATATACTTTGTAACCTAATAACTGAAGATATATGACTTGGTTATTACTTTAATAATAACACATGCTAGGTTCCTTATAATATGAATGAGTAATAGTTCTAATATGCAGTCAGTATATATATTACACACAAATTATTAGTTACACACAAGTATTTAGACTATATTTATTATTAAATATTTTATTATTACAGCGAAATTATATTTATTGTCTTTAGAGGAAAATTTGTAATTCCTTCAATTCGTAAGTTTGCTGATCCATCTACAACAATGTTAAATACAATGTGTTATTTGTACCACTTTGCATATTATGCTAAATATATTTTAAGGATTCTTTAATTATATATGAAATCCTCAAGGATAACCGTTCCCAGAAAACAATCGAAGTGTTTGTTTTCGATTTAACCTCTTTCCTATATTTGTTACTAATTTATGAAGTCTATCTCTGAACTTACTAGTATTTATTTGGATTTGCTTGTGTACTTTTGTTTTACACAAAAATAAACTTAAATGAAAATTGATAATAAATTATAGAATGTATATGAAATCCTAATTAAAGTTAAGTAATAGGAGACAATCTAACTAAATGTTGGTTAAGAGTTTATAAATTGCACCACCTCTCTCAGCTCCTGGGATGTACCATTTGGTTGTATCTTTTGTCCCCCAGTCATCCATCTATATATAAGATGCAGTTTTACGCTTAATATATACTGAGTTTCTTCTCTTCTCTTCTCTTAGGCTCTTCTCTTAAGCTACCCCGAGGAATCAGTTAATTTGATAAAGTTGTACTCTCATTTTTCTAGAAACTAAACATCCCGTAGTTTAGTTTGTGCCATTGAGGAGCCTTATTTCAGTGTCTCTTTATCATATTTTTTCTTTTGTTTACGTTGAGTTATTTAGGCCATATTTTTTGGTTAAGAATGTGCACAATTTTCAAAATGAGAATAATTACTTTATTTAAAGTCATTAAATTTGTTTTACTTTTCACTGTTATCCGTTATACTAAAACAATACAACGACGCGTTTTAAATAACATGCTGAAGTTAAAAATGGAACAACAGAACTCGAATTGTCAGCTATTGAGACTGTAATATTAGAATAGAAGCTTTGCTGTTGTTTCAGTCGTTGTTATGAATAGAACTCTTACTTCACTATACTTGGTTTACCATTTGATCATAATTTAAACAGCAAATAGGTAAAAATAAAACTATAAAATATTTAAGTTATAACTTTAAAATTAGGAGCACATTTCTATAAAATAAAAACTATTGAAAGTAAACTCACAAATTTTTTATCTTAAAAGTTTTCTTTGTCAACTCATAGAATGAAGAAGAAAATCAAACATTTTCACAATATGAGCGATGCCCTTGTAAACCGTGTTGCTATTATAGAGAAGGTAAGAAGTTATTGTTAAATTTTTTTATATAAATTTACGTAATTTCCTCTGTTTTCACTAGAGTAAGGAATCTGAATAGATATGACTAATTATTGGACAGAGGATTGATTTTTCTTTTTTATTGTGTGCTTTAGACTCTTTTTGCATTATTCCTATTTGACAGATTCATGGGACTGTGGATAAGGTGTGGATATATATTTAGTTATTCGTATCCGAATAAAACGCAAACTAAAAGATATTTAACTTTTGTAATAGAATATCTAACTTAGATAGAAATCTAAATAGAATATCTAACTTCTATAACTTTAACGGTACAAGATGAAGTAACTGTTAAATAAATTTCCTCGCTTTGATGAAGCTTTGATATTATTAGGTGGTGTGTAACAAAGTGAGTGATCGAGATCCAATCAAGCGTTATCATTATTTTTAGTGAACTAATCCGCTGCCAAGATTGCACGACCTACATTCAACGGTTCCCAGGTAGATCTAAAAGTAATTAAGGTCCATATGAGCCACAGATTATAAATAACGAAACCTATTACAATGAAAAAAACTACACGATTATGAAGGAGGTTTAAAATATGAAGAAGGTTTGAAAAGAGTTTTAACTATATAATCATCATATTTATTTTTTGTGTGTGTGTTGTGACGTGAGGAGACAGCCATTCTTTACTTTAAACTATTTATTGATCTTGACACTTTAACGTAAACAATTTAACTTTTTATTATATTTGGTGTGCGTCAAACCCATAGTACGAATAGTGTGTATTTTATTAATTTATATTTCTTATACATTGTTTAGAAGAACACATACTTAACACGTTAAATTTAAATGCTAGCTTTATAAATAAAATGACAGAAAAACCCTGACATGATACACTGACTATCTAGTCTGTGGCAAACTCTTACACGGTCAACATCTACCTGCCAATTACCAAGTGATGAAGAATGGCCGCCGCTACGGACCGTGTACATAAGACGAAAACAACTAACTAAATAGTGTAGTAACTAGGAGCAGTAAATACTACACTGACTATAGCAGTAGTAACATAACAATCTGTTCAAAGTTTATTTCAGTTTTGAAACTTTCCTACAAATTATTTTCTTCTAAAATGTGGTTTTGCAGTTTTACATATCTACCCTTTTAGCTATTTCTCAAGGATGGATTAACAAATTCTCTCGAAGCATTTAGCCAAGTAAGCTAATGCATTGAGGTTACTTGTCAATTGATATTTAAATGAATTAGACTAGATATTTATTCCTACAAATACTACTTGGCTCAAAAGACAGTTTTATATATTCCAAGTTGCGATGTGATGCCTTTTTTGCAGTTTTATAATTATTTATAATAATGAGTGAATAATTTAAGTAAATTATTACAACGTTGGAATATCATACGCGTAGTCCTCCTTGAATAACCTTTATTATTTCTCCTTAGGAAGAAGGAAAATAATTTTCCCTCCTCCCTAATTATGTCACATTCGGCTCCCTCAATGTGGGTGATGCCACCCTCTAACAATGGATCAATAATCATAGCAACTTATTAATCTATAGTTAGAAGGCAGCATTTTCCCATTTAAGTTAAAGACTTAAATCTTAAGCCTTTAAACTAGCTACAAATAACTTGTTACAATTAGTCTTAAACGTGTATCCAAACAATCAGAAAGAACCGCTGAATTTCATCGTCATCAATCAATTAAAAATCATGGAAATAAAAATCAGACCATTGATATTTTTATGTCGTGAAGTAATAATATATCATATTTTTTCAAATAGCTTTAACATTTACACGTAAATCCTTTTATGTAAAATTAGTCGAAATTTAAATTTACGATCTTTTTCACCTTGTCACCTTTATTTTTGTAACGAATGTACCATTTACATTCCACATTGTATTTTTACAACACTGAGAGAAACTCATTTACAAATGGACGTCATACAAAAATATGTGGAACTAAGATTTTCAGCTTTCCATTATGAAACGGTTACAATAAATTTAAACAAAAGAAAATACAGCTTTGGTGATACATATTATTAAATATTATTGCATGCTTAAATAACCATCGTATTATCATATTAAAAGTAAAATTAAGGACTTTAATACCATTTTAGGGAAATTATATTTCATTCATCAGCTCATATAAATTCCATGAGCACATTTGAAAAAGTGTGGAACGCTTATTGTATTACTGAGACTGATGGTCACGTGTTATTAACTTTCCAGATTCGCTGAGAGGTATTTTCTGTTATTTGGTTATAAAGAATACGGGAGATTCAATAATTTTTATAAATGCCACAATTATACAATTAAAAATTAAAATTATTTAAATTTGATCGCCATGAAATAGATGTGTAGTTAGGTACGGTATGTATGAAATATGATAAAATCGCAAATGTTAACCGTATGCTAACTTTTTATACCTCTTCTTAAATTCCTCTCCTTTTAAGGACAAAAGTATTCCTAACTTTTTCTTTTTTTGATCTCTATTTACTATAGTAACAAGTTAACATGATACCTTTGGAAATGAACATGAAAGTTCTCCTTTTTCCAAGAAAATTATCTTTCATAAGTAATAAAAACCAGCAATTTTACCAACAAACTTATATTAACAATGTAGTTTATTTATTATAAAGCATTTTGTCTAACTATCAAAGTGTTGTACTTCGTTTTTTTTGCCTTTATGTACCTTATGGTACAATAACAGCAGCTATTAATGTATCGTGCCCTTATGTAGTAGATGTTCATGGACGAGGATAACTTTAAAAACCAGGAAAAATAAATCTATAGAATATACTATTGTAATGTTATTATACTAAAGTATAAAAACACAAGCAATCAAAATCATTATAATAACTTGCAATTAATCTATGATGGATATAAGTACATGTCTTTTAAAGTTGGTGATCAGTTTTTTTAATAATTTTATTAAAAATAAACTCTCTTTGTTTCGTACTATAATTTAAGGAGGTAGAGGCAAGCTTTCAGGTCGCTGGCAGGTTAGGGCTCCACATCTGTTCGGACAACACTTGAGAGCCCGAGGACAGTCTGAGTCGCCGGTGCACGTGTGACTGCAAACCCATACTCCACGGGGATATTCAGGACATTCACCCGGCTTCTCTGTGAAATAAAATAACAGTTTAACAAATATAATAAAATTATTATCTCGGTAAAAATAAATGTCGTTAGTCATTATTTTATAGACATTTAATATATTTTATACTCAGCTTCGCTCACCCTAAATTCGACATTATGTGGTGAGTTTCAACTTTACATGCGGTTTTGTTAATGTATCTTTTTTCCTCAACCTCGCCCTCGAGAAACCGATTGGTCTGCGCACCGAACCACTCTACTCTATTTCCGTATCCTCAAATAACTTTTTTTTTTAATTATCTACTTCAAATATAAAAGTATTAATTGTAATGAAAACAAATATACATATTAATGCAAAAAAAGAGTTAATATAAACTTATAGAATTTGTAATCTATAATCCTTTAAACCTGAACAAATAACATGTTGAATTAGATTATTAGTTGTTTAAAATTATAAAACCCATCCGATACGATAACCAGAAACAACATTTAATGACACTGATGTAATATTTACTATTACAATTATACAATTACGTAAGTCAGTAGATGAGTTCTGCAATACAGAGTTTCTATAAATTACAAATCATAACTAAAAGGTAGCCAATAATGCCTTGTATATCATTGCGTTACAAAGTTATATGTTTTTGAAGAGTGAAAAATTACTAAGTGGTCGAGTGAATTTATGAGAGGTGTATCTAAAGATAAACGCTTTAAGGAAATGAAAACTCTACTCCAAGAAAAGGGTCCCCATCGCGCAACTGATTACCGGTGGTATCATGAATTTAAATGCGGTAACTTCAGTTTTAGTAATGCTCCAAGACCTGGTGTCCTGTAGAAGTAACTACTCTGGAAGACGTAGTGAGAGTCGACTCTTTGATTAGAGCCCGTCATATTATCTACAGACAGATAGAGAACGTCTTACAGATTTTGCACCATGTGTTTATAGAATTTTACATGATATCCTTGGAGTAAGAAAAGCTTGGACAATATGGGTAACCAACGACCATAAGCTAAAACAAAAAGAAAAAAGTGAGAATAAAAAGGTGTAAATATTTTTTAAAGCTTTACGAAAATAGGACTTATCCATGATATTGTCACGGGTGACGAAACCTGGCTTTACTATTTTGATGTTCCGTCAAAATATAGTGTTGTTCGAAAATGAGGAAACACAAACTCAAGTCCATAAATCGCGATCAGTGAAGAAGAATTACTTTATACTTGACGAGGTATACTGAAATGAGTAGTTTTGGTCAGCGCACATTCACGGCTTCTTGGTATATCAATGAATGTTTGCCTAAAGTTGTTCGGAAACTTAAAGAAATTCGTCCAAACTCAAGAATGGACAGTTGGCATTTACACCTCGAAAACGCTCCTGCGCATCGTACTCATGCTAAAGTTGAATTTATTAAGAACACTGGTGTAAAAGTGATTGAGCATCCTGCCTACAGTCCAGTTCTTGCTCCAGCTTAGATCAGCTCAAACGTGCAGAAAGTTTGGATAGCGACTATGAGTGATTGGCAGCATGGGACCAAGTATATTCAGAACTCCCAGGAGAAAAATGGAATGACATTTTTGACAACTGGTTTTTAATGTAAGACTAAGTATACAAACTGCAATGGAAATTATTTTTAAAGACTTTTATAAACATGTCTCTATTGCAAAAGTTATCTAATGACCTAGTATTATGATATGCCATTACTGAAATACGTCACATATTTCATTGAAATAATTTAACATTATATATTGTTGATTTCACTGACGTTTTAAATATAGACATCTTACTGTAAGCAATATTATTTAGTATACAACAATGCACTCTTCCAAATGTATGTTGAGAACAAAACACTGGTTCAATATTATTTTGAACTAAACTCGACTATCGTTTATTTATGTTTTAATATCTCAAACTCACCGAATAAGCGCTTTAATATTATCTACTTATCTGTTTCGGTCATTTATTGGGCCGGTTATAATTATATTGTTTCATAAGATACTTGTATGTTACCTAATGTAACGAAGTGTCTCTCGGTCATGGGATCCACGCACATGGCACCGCCGCATGCAGTCGGACAGCAGAGCTGCGTCGTGTTACAAGGGTGAGAGAGTCCACACGTAGCATCACATATGTCCACCGATAGAGTGGGAGGACAAGATCCCTTCTCACATGAAGATAATGCTAGTGATGATACTGTAAGGGAATTTATCTGTTGTATATAATATGTGTATATTATATTAAATATTGATGCTACAATAATATTTATTGATGCTACAATACAATTTGTACAGTTTTACGTTGAGGTACATAAGTTCTTTAACTATTTGACCTCTTACAATTTTGTATTTTAATTTTAAAATATATTTCTCGAAACTCATTGGTCAAAGAACAATTTTAATTAATTTCACTCAACTACAGATATACTATACTGCTTGTAGACTTTATCATATATTTTTATCCTAAAACTTACCGAAAACAATAAGATACAGTAGTAACATCTCCTCACATGTACTCACAGTCAGATGTATAATTCTCGTTTGATTGCTTGTCATAAATAAAGTAAATATCGTGACATACCGACCTTTGGTTTATTTATCTTTAAGTAGATATATTATATTCACATTTTTCCTGTTTTTATCATAAATTTCTTTCACTCATTTCATTTCGTACGTTATTATTATTTATTAAATGTAAACTTTTTTCCATTTCGTCTTATGAAATTTAAATATACCTATGTATATATTTGGATTAAAGTGTTAGAAATATCTGTCTGTCGTTAATTTAAGGAGATTTCAAATACGCCAGAGGATACAAACTGAAATATGACTCTGAATAGTCTTTCTTACAGGCCCGTTCTACAAACGGGCAAGATCTAGAAACGTTTCAGAGCTTCTCCAACGGTAGTTGTATTTTAAATTAAACATTGAAAAATTCCAAAAGATGTTATTGTTACTACATTGTATTTACTAAAGTAATATTTGTATAAAAATGTATATAATGAATTAACCATTCCTGTTTGGATCTGGATCCTACTGTAGCGATAGGAGTGTGTCCATATAATCAAATAACCGTAGAGAAGGATTATATTATAGATAGATAAATGTTAAATACCAATTTCGCCTCGATGCGGTGATATCCTTACAAGAAATGTAAATGGAGATGTTCCAACTATTTCTTTTTTACTTTACTTTACTCTGTATATATTAAGTAAAAACAATTTAAAGTAATATAATACCTTGATATTCAGAACTAAATATTAATAAAGATTAACCCCTGATAAAAGAGTACTTTTTCAATCAAACTCAACTTCACATAATGTATATTTTCAACGAATATTTCAAAGCTTAAGTGAATATGAAATCTAAATATGAAAGCTTAACGCGATAACGACTTTTCTCTAACACGATAAAACTCCGGTAAACATTTTTCCAATACTTATTGCGGAAACTCATCAGACGCGGTCGACGACTGAGAGACTTTATTTTCACTGTTTTGCTTCTAGTTACCAAGTTTTTTAACGGATTTATCCGTTTGTATTTTTTTGCAAGTTGAGTTTGATTTTATGTCTAGTAATTTAATAATATCAAGTGCTTTTTTGTTCTGAATTTAGGCCAACTACCTCCTATTTAAAATATAAAATTAATAATTAATACTAATAAAATATTTTATGTTTTTATTATATAATAACAAGGAAGATTCATGTTTCTTCCGTGAATAAATAATCATTTTATTCTAATAATTAAATACGGCCTAATGTTAGACTATTTTATGAGTAAATTATTAATAAATCGTAAAATGTGTAGTAGATAATCATAGGTTATCTCTGGGACCTTGACATGTTGACTCTGAACTCAATTGTGAGAAATATTCCTATTACAAAAAGAATATACTATACTTTAAATAATACATATTTTATTTTATTTGTAAGCTCAGAAAACAGCCTCCCTACATCCATTTCACAAGCCATTTAGAGCACTATTTTCCTCTCCATAACAATTTTATATAAATCCCAACGGTATTTTTCTTCAAACAGAACAGAATTTTATAAACATTTAAGAGAATTATTTAAGTTTGGTTCAAAATACAGTTAAATATTTAAAAATGCATTGTTAATAAATACATATATTACATACAAGGATATTATATAATTATTTAATTACAATAGCTGCTGTTGCCATCAACTATTGAATTTTTAAAAACACTGCCATCTATTAGAAACTTATATAATTTGGAAATTAATTATGCCCTGTATATATAAAAATTTACGTTTATTAATCGAGATAAAACTATCCTATATTTTAAGTTAGACCAAACAATAGATATTTACATAATTAGGTTAGCGCAAAAGACATCGTGACCGGAATTTTGTATATATATATATATATATATATAAATATTATTTACACCTCCATATAGTATTTAGTATGTTGTTGGTGTTATATTTAGCCCTTAATTTGTTATCAATTGTCTTGTTATTTCATTCTTATAACTGAACCTATTATCAGTTTGCAATATCTAGTTAGTGGTCAGTTATTAAATTCCCAGCATTACCCGCCTGTGAAATTTCATTTATTTAAATTTAATGCAGCCTGATTGCGAGCTTTTAAAATTTATGATTACAGATGAGAAAATTAATTAAAAAAAATCTATTTAAGCGAATACTATTTTTATTTTTTTTTTGTATCTTTTCAGCAAACAGAAAAGTATCCCCGCCATTACGTTTATTTAATTGATAATAATAATAATCATCAATCAATCAATCAAATCATAATAAAAAAAATAATGATAATCGGTATTAGGTAATTAATAATAATATATGTATAGACTTTCAATATTATATAAAATTACTTGAATTACGATTGTGAAACTATATTGATATTTTTTTAATTCAATTGTTTCATTGCAACTTCAAAATGAAACAGAACGAAGTAAGATGTACATATCACTTTTAGTATACTAGGTCACTAGATAAATTTTGCAATACAGCCATGTTTATTGAATTCTTTCAAAATAATTTCCATTGCAATTTATATACTTGGTCATACGTAAAAAAACAGTTGTCAAAAAATCCATTTCATTTTTCTTCTGGGAGTTCTGAACATGCTCGGTTCCACGCGGCCAATCATTCAGGGTTTTTACTTTTTGACGGTACATCAAAATTGTAAAGATATAAAGTGAAGTCCCATTTTCGTAAAACTTTAACATTTTTTTTACACCAATTTATTTTCACTTATTATTATCCTGGCCTAAAGGTCGTGGGATACTCACAGTGTACAAACTTTTCTTACTCCAAGGATATTATGTAAAATGCTATGAACACTTGGTGCACTAATCTATAAGACGTCCTCTACCTGTCTATAGGTAATATGATAGTCTGCTTTAATCGACTTTCCCTACGTTCCAGAGTAGTTACTTCTACAGGATGACCTGATTTTGGAGCATCACTAACAGTGAAGTTACCGCGCTCGAATTCACGATACCACCGGTGAACAGTTGTGCGATGAGGACACTTTTCTTGGAGTACAGTTTTGATGTCTTTAAAGCAATTATCTATAGATAGGCCACGCATAAAACTGTAGCGAACTGAAGTTAACACGTCTCTGGACCACTCAGTAATTTTTCATTCTTCAAAAACGTATAACTTTTTAATGCAATGATACAAAATGATTTATTATATGGCTACTAACTCCTTATGAGTTGTAATTTATAAAAAATATATATGTTTATAGAAACTCCGTATTGCAGAACTTATCCAGTGACTACGTATGTGGTAGTTAGTTTTATTCTTCTTTCTAATAACATGAAAGTTTTATACTATAATGAATACTGTATAGTATAATAATAATACTGTATAGTAATAAGTTAGAATATGTAATTTTATTGTATAATAAAATTACATATTCTAACTTATTTACCTTTCAGATGAGAATGTGATATGTGTAGATCTTTTATATTTTATTCAGTTTACTACTATTTATTTAAAGCCCTCCAGTGACTCTTCAGGAGACAATTGTTATAATGTATGCACGAGAAACTGAGAATAATAACTTTCTCTGTATTACTTACTACATTTGGGAATTTTGCTCACGCTATATTCCATATTTTCTTTTATCAATATTTATTTTCTTTTATAAATTTATGGCCTGCACCATTTTATTACTGTATTTTTTTGTTTTATTTTATTAGCCTTAATTATAATTTTTCAGAAGAGCTTATTTTGACAAGTATGATATCAAACTACTCGTAGGATCCGCCAACCGTGCACGGCGGGTGTTGAGCTGAGCCCCTCTCCTTTCTTCTTTTCTTGATAATTTTTGAATGGCTAAACATTTTTTCAATCTGTTTTGCCATAATATCCGCGTTCGGCTCAAATATACATGAGAAAATTTTTACCTAATTATCTAGTCGCATTCTGGAGACAACTAAACACAAAAAAGGTCTCCCAAACTGTTAAGAGCTTCGCTTACGTTCAGCTCAATTAAATCCTCATGACAATTTTATTTATTGTACACAATTGGAAAAGATAAATAAATAAAGTCAAGTCTTTGTACTACACTAATGTCAGATGGTCATTCGATATGTTCGTAAGTAATATGTATTAAAATAATGAACACAAATCAATGTAATTGTTGTAATAAATAAGAAAATGGTTTGCATTTTGAAAAAAAACAATAAACTGTTATCTTATTTTATTTAAATACTTTGAGCTATACAAAAACATATAAACTACACACAGACAAATGTATTTAGTGTCAGATCCGTATCAGTTTTTAAATAAGAAAAAAAAAACAAAAACCTCTACATAATATAATTTAATATTATATTCATAAATATTATAATGAATATTTATGTAATAGCTTGATCATCTTTCACCACAGATCTCATTAGATAATCATCCAACCATTTCTCTACTGTTGAGAAATATGGTTATATAATGGTTATATTGGAAAAAAAATGGTTTGATATCCTTGAGAACTTTCTGACAACATACTAAATATTAAAAATAAGTCCGTTTCAGTTGTTCAATAATTTTTGTATTTTATTTTCATTGACGGGACAACCGACAATTTTTTTTAGAAGATACACAATTTCACTTTGTTTCCTCGATGGAGGGAAATTAATAATTCTGTAATCCGAAATCCCACAGTTTTTGAGTATCTTATTTGAGTAATGGACAGATGTACTGCCTTAATATACTGTAAAGAGAGAATCCTTTTTCAATATTAAGTAAAAAACAATAACAATTATATTACAAAAATAAACAATTCTTGAATAAAGAGCAATAAATAAATGTTCTTAATAACGAAATGGAATTATAAAAAGCGAGAAGCCACAAGAAAACCTTTGAGATATCAAACAATAGGTGACATTAATAATAGGTCATTCAGGTTCTTTGAGCATTTTAATGTAAATACAATGAAAGAAAATAATACTATAGCCTAAGGCTCTTGAGATATTTTTATTATAATTATAGTTAAACAATAACAATATTACAGTATTAAGCCATTTTCATTCAGAGTTTCTTCACTTTGAACAAAATTTTAACATGAATTCGTTAGTACATATCCTTTTATTAAAAACTTTTTCAATTAAAAAATATATTTTTTAAAACATAAAACATAGCTTATATAATAAGTAATTTTAAAAACAATTTTAATAAAAGCTTATTTTATCAGAGAGGCTATTCCTTATAAGGCTTATAAGGAATAGATAACCGGATAGGTAGATATAATATATTAGTTATTAATTCATGTACCTCATCTTTCTGTGGACACTTAAACGATACAATATCTACATGGGATTGCTTATATCTTGGCAAGCTCTCTTCCTGCTACCCCTGACTTTTTAGTTCGTAACTAAAACTTTATTCCTATTTCCTACATTTTTATGTTTATAATTTACACACGAAACTTTAACAATTCACGATGTAAAGCTACACTGAAATTTTGTGGAGAATTTTTTTAACAAAATTCAACGCGTCTTAAAGTAAGAGCAATTTTATAGAAATCGTCACGTAACGAAAGGGCATACGCTGTGTGTGTCTGTGTGTATATATCGAGCCTACTACAAGCAAATGAGCACACGAGTAACTGAGTGCGCAGCCGGTTGCGCAACTCTCTCTCTCTCTCTCTCTCTCTCTCTTTGTGCCCCTGTCTCTTTTTATTATATAATATCAACACAGAATTGTACAGACACGTGGAAATTGTTATTTGTTATAATTTTAATCTCTAATATATGTACCAATTATTTCTATGATAGGACATAATAAAAATATATTATATATTTTTTTCTCTTCATATAATGTAAAATTTACTACTTTGTATATTTTTTTTCATAAATACATTTTTTTTTATTTAACTCCTAACAACATTCGGAGTTGAAGAAAGAAACGTAACGGGGGACCCCCGTCAGGAATGAAGAGGCACAATTTTTAAATCCACGATGTAAACTTTAAAACATATAACAAGCTTGAACTCATGAACTCTTGCAACATCCTTTTTGAAAGTACCTATCCATGTCGTATCGATCTGGAAATAACGCCGAAAGGAGTTCGTTCCCCATCTTAGTGGTACGTGGAAGAAAGGTCCTTGACAACCGCACAATAGAAAATCGTCACTCGTCCAGGTGTTGTGGTTGCATCCAGGTTTAATTAGAAAATAACATCATTATGGATTTAGAAACAAGGACCAAGGTTTGATTCTGATTATATTTTAATGACAGAATTTAAAGGGTAGATGTAAAAATAAAGCTGGATCATTTGTCAAAATGGGCGTGCCCCACAAGGCTCTATATTAGGACCTTTCTTGTTCCTCATTTACGTATATGATTTGCCTTACCTTGTGAGGGATAAAACCCGGGATAGTGTTGTTTGCTTATGATACTTCTCTTACTTTCAAAATTAATAGACAGCAATCAGTAATTGATGAGTTAAACAATGCTCTCCCTGATGTTGTACAATGGTTTAACACCAATAATTTCTTACTGAATGAAACAAAAACAAAATATACTAAATTTATTTATTTTGGCGAGCCAAACATCAAAGACGTTAACCAATGTACAATTAAATAATGAGGAACTAGATTTTGCGAATTCTATGGTGTTTTTGTCCATTACCTGAAACGCATAATTGTGATGGGGCTCTGTTTGTTACTCTTTTTAGATCTACTGACTGCATCACACCATTCATTTAGAAAACATTGTTTGCGGTAGCGGCAGGGGTCGGGTTGCCCCTTCGCTCAAATATGGCGAAAGAGGCAATGGCTGATCCTTCTGTTATGCTCGTAAACGGGTGCTCCTTACGGAAACTGGTCATCTAGCTAGCACGAATTTCTTTTCTCTTATTATTAATTTGATTATCAAATTGGTTACGATGAGTCTAGTTATTCGTAGATTGCTCAGTAAATATATTTACGTTTTGTGAAACAGTGATCACAATAAGTGGAAAAGATATAAATAATTACACTCAAGAGTTGATACTACTATAACGTCAGATGGTCATTCGATATGTTCATAAATAATATTTTATTAAAATAATAAAAACACAAATCAATGTGGTTGTAATAAATAAGAAAGTGGTTTGTATTTGGAAAAAAAAACAATAAAATATTATCAAATTTTATTTAAATACTTTATTCTATACAAAAAAATATAAACTACATACAGATAAATGTATTTAATGTCAGATCCGTATCAGTTTTATATAAGAAATAAACAAACAAAAACCTAAACATAATTTAATTTAATATTCTATTTTTAATATAAATAAATATAATAATGAATTTATTTAATAGCTTGATCATCTTTCACCTCAGATCTTGTTAGATAATCATCCAACCATTTCTCTATAACCGGTAGATTTTCCGCCGACCACTTGGCTTCTTCTCGAATATTCCTCATCGACTTCTCGATTATATGTTCAGCTGATCCAAACTCCCCTTGACGAGCTACATACAAATTAGACACCAAATCCAATCCATCCTGTGTCGTAAACTGGGATGTAGCTGATGTTATCAAATTATCCCAAATATTAGTTTTGCTTGAGAATCTGTTACGAAATTTGTTAAGAAAATGTTATTATGACACATTCTTTTAACAAATAGATATTGCTATACTTAAATTGCTATTAAATAATGACAAATTGTTAATTGATAATAACATTAAAATCATATTATTTAAAATGTTAGTTCTAATATTGCTTGTCTAAAATATACTTACTTTTCTTTGAGCACCTCCCAATTGTTATTGAGGAAATAGAATAGGGTTGTGTATCCCTGAGAACTTCCTGTCAGCATACTAAATATTAAAAATAAGTCCGTCTCAGTAAAATTTCCATTCCCTTCCAACACTGTTATGTTCAATAATTTTTGTATTTTATTTTCAGTGACGGGACAACCGGCAAGAGTTTTTAGAAGATACGTCCTTTCACTTTGTTTCCTCGATGGAGGGAAATTAATAACTCTCTGTAATCCGAAATCCCACTCTTTTTGAGTACCCCACTTGAATACTGGACAGATGTACTGGTTGGATATGCTGTAAAGAGAGATATGAGATAGAGATTCTTTTTGCAATATTAATTAAAAAGCAACAATAGCAAATATAATACAAAAAAATCTTAAATAAAGTGTTATAAATAAATGTTCTAAACGAAATGGAAATATAAACAGCAAAACAGCGAGAAGCCGCAAGAAACCCTTTGAGATATCAAACAATAGGGTACATTAATAATGGTCAGAGCAACAAAATGGATTGCATTCACAAAGAGACGAGAAAAAATAATTGCGACAAGAAAATCATAAAGACATCCCGTTCACGTTCTTTAAGCATTTTAAAGTATATAGAATGTAGCGTGTTTTTTTTTCAGACTTCCTTTATTTTGAACAATATATTAATATGAAATCGTTTGTCCATATCTTTTTATATATTAGTTTTTAAAATAAAAATATGTATTTGAAATTAAATTCCAACATAAAGTAAGTTTTTTATATTATAATTTGTTTTCATATTAAAAGTTTTATTTCTCAGAGATGTTTTTCCGTGTAAGATCTAAATAACATAATTTTTAACTCCTAACTAAAACTTGTTTTCTACATTTTTAGTTTGTTATTTGGCACACTAAAGTATAACATTACACGAGGTAAAGCCGTGTAAACGAGGTAAAGTAAATAAAAATTGAAATATACACATTTTATTTCGAATTACATTCAGGGATGAAGAAACAAACGAACGGAACTTCGTTCCTACCGGGATCCTCCGACCGCACAATTTTGAAAACCACGTTGAAAACTTTAACACATATAATAAACAAAGATCGCCACGCATCAACATGAAGCGGATGGTATTGCAGGCGAAGACTTGTTGCGGGGTGATGAAATTCGGCGACAGGCATTAAATCAAATAGCTCGGAACAGTCCCCGTTGTAAATGTCGCAGAAGACGCACAAAGAGACCACATCGCTTAGCAATAACAGGATCCAAGCATAAACCGTCAAGAACGACCTGTATGCTCCCAGTAAGAAATCTGTTGATGCATTTATATAAACTCTCGAGAAACCCAAAGGAAGGAAGCTTCAAACAACGTCCCTTGTACATTACACGATCGAAGGCCGACGCCATATCAATACTAACTGCCAGACCCTTTACCTTGTTTTCAATAAGCCAACAGGAGGACAACAAGCAACAAGCCAACAGCACTGGAGTCAACTTAGGGCCATATGTTTGTAGCACCATTGGAGAAATGCCATCCGGTCTACTCGACTTATAAACGTCCAAGGAAAATAAAAAGTTTAGGATAGTTTTTTGACCCGTCCCCTATGGATGGCCCCTATATAAAAAAGGACTACATTCCATCCCAATCCACTGTGCGAGCCAGACGTTGAATCGGTACTACAGTCCGTACCAAGACAAGATCAGAGGACACTAGAGGAACCTCGACAGAGACCTGATACTTTTCAGGATATGTAGTCAGTAGAAGGTCCAACAAAGAGGGCATTTGGCTATCGACGTCCAGTAAACTAATGTGCGTTTTAACTAACTGACAACAACGTTAAATACAGATCTGCCCTAAAATTAATTTTTAAATTTTAATTTGACAAGTTGATATTAGCACATTTTCTAGAAAAAGTATGAAATTATTTAGAATTTACTTACGGATTTCCTTCATCAGGGTTAGGAGCTTGCAACCATTTGCTATATTGTTCTTGGGCCTCAAGAATACATGGTTTGAAACCAGCTTGACACAGGAACGTTTTTGTTAAGGATCTGAGATTCTTCCGCCAGTTCTCCTCGTCGTCTTTAATATCTCTTGTCAATTCATTGTACAGTGGGGTTAAGATAGTGCGAACATACGCCTATAGATAATAAATATATTTATATAAATATACTAGTTTTTGCCAGCGACTTTGTCTGTTATTAAGCTTTTTTATATCAATCCAAATTTTATTATGAATACCGCCATCTATTGGAAACTTATATAACTTAAAAGTGAATTAATCCATCTTTATGCATAAAAAAAACAAATTCGCAGTAAAAAATAATAATTATAATTCGCGATAAAAACTATCCTATCTTTTAATTTAAACCAAAACAAGATACCTACAAAATTTAATTGACATCGGTTCAGTGGGTTCAGAGATTAGCGAAAACGAATATCGTGACACGAGATTTTTATATATATAAAGATATATTTGACTCACCGTCATACTTTTCATATTAGTTACTGTTAATAATAGATTATTATTCCAGTACTTATTCTTAATTCATTATATAACTATAATAAGATACTGCTTAAATATTACGCTATAAATACCACTATACACTATTCTGTACGTTTCAATCTATTTCAAGCAAGTATTTTGTACTTTAAGTAAGTAATATAATATTAACCCGCAATTCCCATTCGGCTAAACCTAAATTATGTAAGCTTCGACCAACTTTCAAACAAACTTATTAGAACTGTCCAATACAAACATATCAACATTTTCAATGTATAATAATCATCGCAATTTATATAAAATTAACATTTCAAGATACAGAATTGTCATATTTAAATTTATCTACAATAAACATGAAATGTTAATAAAAAAAATATTGAAAAAAAATCAACTCGAGCAGAACTCGAATTTGTAAACTCTGAAATGCAATCACTTCGCTCTGTCAATTAAACTATCATGACTTACCCGAAATTTATCCTGGATACAAGAACAAATATGCCTTCCAAGGTGATCAATCATTGTAAACACTGGATCCCACACCAAATGGTGTCTTTCGTGTTTCAAAAACAAGGTCATGTTGAAAGCAGTGGCAAATGATAGTTCTCCAGCGTACGCCAGATTCCAAGCATCATGTAGGAGTTTCGCTCGTGTCAGCTCTGGTATATTGACTCTATCCTCACTTTGAAGGTATTCGGAAAGAAGATTCCAGTTATCCTGGTCATAGTTGACTGGGAAAGGTGCTGTTAAATTGTACGCGTTAATAAAGTTCAACATGTCCCACTTCGCAGAAACTCTTTAAGTCTTAAGATAAGAGAAATGTAATCAATATAATTATGGCAGAAACATTTTGAATTGTTGATGATAAAGACTTTAATCAGAACCACTCATTTTTAGATTTGGTTTACTTGGATATTGTTTAAAATACCAATAATAAAACCTTATTTGTGTGTACGCACCGATTTCCTCCGGGTTGACGATGATGAAGTGATTCCTATCGGGCATGTTAATCATGTTGAGGTCTCTGTGTCTGAGCCAGGAGATGGGTTCTGTGCTAGTGAAGTCTAGTTTATCCTCGCGAGCCACTACAAGCGGCGCCATCCAGAGGAGACGGGCAGCGGACGGCACGTCGTGGGGACGCTCGCGAAGGTACACTTTCTGTTCGATATTAACATTTTCAAAGTCATAAATCAAAGTTTTCTATTACAGATTGGCATACATATTACATCTTAACGTCACTCTAGTTCACGATTCTAAAGGATAGGTCTATAAAGAGGAATTGTCAAAAAGATTCGAATGTAAAGTATTTTATTATTCACATTTTTATAATATGGTTTATAAAAAAACATCAGTTACATAATTATCAATGTATATATATGACTTTTAATATAGTAGTATGTATTTGTCTTGAAATTATAAACATATGTTAATGTATTCCCGTTACCTATCTCGACTTATAGATGTAAACTTCTCATTATTATTATTATAAACCAAAAATATACTTTTATATGAGGCACTAAGAAACAGATAAAATTGTTGTCGTATTAAATATCTAAAACGAATATAAACACTTTTTCCTTATTCATAATACATAGTACGATGTTTTTCTAGCTAGTCGGAAAATATATCATAATTGGCTGCATATCTTAAAAGAAACTGGCGGAAAATATAAGAAATACTCTTACCTGAGTCACAAATGCTGTATTGCTTTCGTAATTCCTCTTAACAGTAATAAGCGGCAATCTGTCTTTCTCAATCCAGCTCGTGGCGACGGTTTTGATATCCAAATCTTTAGGAATCTTCCCATCGGACAAGGCGGCCTCGTTCAGTGCATTCCAAATATCATCGCCCGTGAACGTCTTGAACTTTCTATTTAGGACAAATATATTCTGATTAACAAATCTCACTCCCATAGCTAAGATGTTATAAAGATGTTTACCTGGTCTCGATGAATTTTCTCATTCCCTTTCTAAAAGTGTCTCCGCCAATAGTGTAATTAAACATCCGGAATAATAACTCAATTTTGGTACAGGCGGTCTCTTGTTTCATTCCAGTGATCCGAGAGTGGGGGTAGCGTTTACTAAACTCGTAATACAATGAGTATAATACTGTCATCGGCCACTTTCCCTCCATTTCTGATCCGTTGTTTATCTTCGAATGAAAAAAAGAAAAATAGCAAAAAAAAAATTAAATTCGATTAACTCGAAACCCTAGTATAGTTGTAAATATTCGTAGAAACATTTAAGACTCTTTAAGCTATCATTTTTCACCACAATAATATCTTAGATAGGTTGATAGATTATGAAATAATTGTTAGCTTATTTAAAATTTATGTTTTAATTTTGTATGAGTATTAAATATTTGTACGTAAATCTATTTTTATTTATTAAAATGTGTTGTGAATTCTACTAAATGTATTTTGGAAATTTTATATCACATACAATGCAAATAATAATTGTTCAATATATTTTTAAAATATGTTATTGTGCTTTTAGAGTATTTTTAAAGTGTAGTTATTTTTATTAAATAAATATTGACTTCCGATAGTTGTGTAGAATGTTATTATATTAGTTAGTAATGGACTTGTAATATGATTCTATAAAAGAGGTGTATTGTCAGTGAGAGTGAATAATAGTTTAAGAGTTTAGTTTCAGTAGTGTGTTAAAAAGTGAAAAGGTTAATTAAATGTTTGAAATAAATAAAAACATATTTAAGATAAACTGAATATAAATTAAAAAGTGATAAGTTTTATCATAAACTTAAGTATAAATCTAACTTTGAAGGCAGTTTCCGCGGCGAGGTATCCCACGAGTGCCTTGTTGAGGTGAGCGTGACTCCACCAGGCGGGTGTCACCAGCGCCCCCGCCCACTGGTACCACACCTCCTGGGATAGCTGCACGTACCCACGGGACGACAACTCACTTTCCCTATACATCAGAAACGATGATAAAAATCACTTAACTATGATAAAAATTAATTTATCTTGTCTGATTAAAATAATTTTAAAAAATCTTCCATGTAATGAATGGCTTTAGAATATCTGATTGAATCGAAGTCCACATCTAGCTTGTTAGCTCATTCACCAAAATCGAGCTGGTAGAAGTCGGAAACACGCTTGTGGAGCATTTGACATTAATTACATATAATTGATATATAATAAACCAAACTTACTTAAATACGATTAAACCCCAATTATCAGCCGGTTTCACTCCTTGGTAGTTCGGTAAGGCCACTATGTCTAATTTTCGTAAAGGTAGCGGTACTTGCCAGAAGTTTGCCACTTCTGAAAAAACTTGCTCTACTTTCTCGTTCACTCCCTCTAATGCTTGTATAAATTCTGGACGACCCCAAACACGTATTTCTAAACGAAAATATTGTCTATATTAAAATAGATTGCAACTATATTTAATAAATGATTACAATGACAAATATATTCAATATTGAGAATGGCAATATAATAAGATTGATTTATCGAATTGATTGCGATAATTTGTGTGTTCGTAAATTGCTCACTATTATTGTTTGCTCAACCCGGATAATACCCGGAAATACCCGGATAAATTTATTTGTTTGTTGTATGGTTCTTTTCAGAACAGGGTGCCCGTTTACAGGGCTTAATTTGATAAGTATGGTATCAAAATAGGTCCTCCTGACCCTCTCATTTCTTAAACAAGTGATCACTCGTATTCATTCAAAGTGGAAAAAATATAAATATATATTAATTAATAAAGATTATAAAATGTATACCTACCGATATCATTTCCATTATCATCTTTATATTTAATAGAATTTCCAAGTTGCTTCAGGTCAGCGATTACAAGACCTAGTGTGAAGGTTGACATGGGAGGAGTCCTCTCAAAGTGATCCCATACAGCGTTTGGTTCACCGTTACTAAGAATAAAATACCCGTTAGTACACTAAATATAAATAAATTTAAAACTCTCAATATATGATATACTCACATATCTTCCGTCCAAGCGACCGGAACATTGCTAAGGGCTATCATATCCCGAGGTCTTACAACACTCAACTCAAAGGGCGTCTTGTAGCCAGGTTCGTCGAAACATGGGAACATTCGCCTCGCATTGTTCGGACGGAACTGGGTCGCTGCTACCATTCTATAATGATATATTAGTTATTTATATTAAGTTAAAATTGTGTTTTCCATATCGTAATTACCTTTCAACCTCCTGATCTGTTGTGTACGTTGTTTTAAAGAAGCCCTCGGAGACCGCGGTCTGCATATTTCCTTTAAAACTAAAATTTATGAAACCCATAGTCGATTTTGGCACTAACTTTTCAAGCCGTATAGTGACTATTGGCTTTTTTGGATCCATACTCATTCTTTTTATCGCAATCTTATGTAGTTCTTTTCTGTAATAATAATTTAAGAAGATTTTATCTTAGATATCACATTAAGTATACGTTATACGTTTCTCGACGTTAGCTAAAAGCGTTCAGAATTTCACAGCAATATCGACTGAATTTAAAATCCGAACTGGGTCAGACGTGCAGATTTTTTATCGTTTCTCTACTAAACGCTTTTATAAAACTTTCCGATATAACCCACATGGAAAACTATTTTAAAGTAGGAAAATATGTTTCTGTGTAATTTCAATTTAAATAATATATATATATATATGGACTCACGAATCATTCAGCGGATAAACCTTGACTTCCGACTCGGTGATTTCAATTTCGTGGGCGCAGTGGACGCTTATTGTGTTCGCATCTTCCAGCCACGTCACATTTATACTAACGTGTCCTTTGAAGAGAGCGTCTTCCAAATAGGGTTCTAATTCCAGGCGATAACCGGTCGGTTCAACAAATTTTTCTAATCTACTCTCCATTGCAAGCCCATGGGCGTTATTTAAATCTATGCTCCTTGTTTTAATTATATGAAACGCACGCATCTGTTGATTATTTGATTAATTATACATAATCTTATCAAAATGTTCAATATAATATTTAAAAAAAGTGAAGTGTATATATAATTGAATTAATATTATTTTAAACCTGCCAAAAATTGTGAAATTAATAACATAATTTAGCTTCGCAAAAACTTTTAAATCAGTATACGTAATGAAACAATTTAAGCTACATTTTATAATAACATTGTTTTTAACAAAAATTTAAGCTTTTCTATTAATAATATGTACGTTCTAACGTGATAGTCAAGCTCGACCTTGTTAGAGGTAATATTCAGTTAGATATAACACAATTACATGACACGATGGATATAATAAGCCTCCCGAGCGCCTCCAAATAGGTGTTTAATATAAAGCTAACAAGGTAGGTAGAGTAACTCACCTTATCCGGTGGAAGGGAGCCGGCACTCACACAGAGACACACCAACACACATAACTCATATACGTTCATCCTGGCTGTACCTATAAACACGTTAAGGGGTTAAACTATGTTACTTGCTATTATCTTCTGATATATGTCTTTGTATATTACAGTCCTTCTATTTAACACCAATTATTATTCTTAAGATATATTTAGTATTATATTGTAGTTGAAGAAGCGTTTTAAAAGCCTAAATATTGCGTAGTAGTCATATAAAGTACGTAATTTTGTTTGTATGATGCGGTTACTTGTAGTTGAAAGATATATTTGGATGTGAATCATAATAATACGAATCTATTTCATTTTTTTTTAATCTTATGTATTTCTAATGAATATATTATAATAAGAATTATATTTATTTAGGAACCAATATATTATATATTTCTCGTTTTTATTGTTAGAGGATTCTGATACGTTTCACGGGAAATAAATTATATGAATTATTTGAATTATTTTCTGAATTTACAATAACATATCCAGATGATTCGACACTTTATTTTTTGGTAAATATCTATATTGATTTATTCATAATAAACCATTTTTTAGGATTCATTACAATTTCATTTTGGAATAGTAATATTAAAATTATTAAATAATGTAAATTTAAATTATCGTTTCGAAAAACTGAATTCTATCAGACAACAACTTTTTGTTTATTGAACTTGAAGAAAAACTTTTTTATATTTTACATACTTTACTAGTTTTCAGATTTACAATAAATCTAAACTTGAATCTTTCTAAGTTATCTCCTGAGACGTTATCTCAAAAACTTAGCACTCCCGATGTTTTGATTTATTATATAACATTTATATTTATTTATATATATATAGATGGCTACATTTTGGTTAGTACTTACCGTCAGTTCTAGGTGGCTGGTGGCGACCGTATGAACTCCGATCGACTCAATCCTTCCCAATTGCGTCCAGGATATGGTCCATTTGTGTTGACGACACTGATTGTCACATGTTTGTATGGTAGTGTTGCTAATATTGTTAAAATTGAATTTACAATGCTACCTTTATTAATGTGATGCATGGTATGATTGCTTCTGACATACATTTAACAGTGCATTGGAGATCGCTTTGTTGTTATTGGATAGGACTTACTGGTTATTTTCGGTAACATTATAAAAAAAACGATTAAATACTAATAAAATAGTTTATATTTAGTAAGATTTGTTTGAATTATATGTATTTTTTTTTATGTTAGAGGAGGGCAAGCGAGCTTGCGGGTCACCGCTGACACGTGACCACCGCTGCCCATGAACTCTTGCAACATCCGAGGATTCACAAGAGCGTTGCCGGCCTTGGAGAAAGGAATATATGCCTTTTTTGAAGGTACCCATGTCGTATCGATCTGGAAATACTTCCGAAGGAAGTTCGTTCCACATTCGAGTGGAACGTGGGAAAAAAGTCCTTGAAAACCGCACAGTGGAAGATCGCCACGCATCCAGGTGGTATGGATGGTAAAGGAGGCGATGGCGAACTGTGCGGTGGATAAATTCGCCAGTAGGCATCAGATCGAATAGTTCTTCGAAACACTCCCCGTTATAAATGAGGTAGAAGACGCACAAAGAAGCCACGTCTCTACGCAATGCCAAAGAGTCCAGCCGTTCGCAGAGCACCGGGTCTCCGACAATCCGAAAGGCTCTCCGTCGTACGCGGTCAAATGGTAGAAGTTGATATTGGTGTGGCCGGACCTGTACCTTATAGAGCGCAAGTCTTTGACCAGGTTTGAAATACTGCCTCGCTTTATTGATTACTCCCAATTTCATCGAGGCCACTTTGGCCTTACTCTCCAGATGACCACGAAACTGACAATCGCTCGAAATATCGAGACCCAGTATTCTGATACTTGGCGAGGCAATAAGAGGAGTGCTCTCGAAGAGCGGTGATACGACAAATGGGGTTTTCTTAATGGTAAACGCGCAAACCTGTGTCTTTAAGGGATTGAACTGAACGTAGTTCAGTTCACCCCAATCAGAGCATTCCCAGGGAAGTCTCTATTGAAGACACAAGTTTATTTCGGCACTCATCGACGTTTTCCCGAGAGGGTCCTGCACGACCGGAATATACCGCGTCTCCAGTGCTGTCATCCGCATAACAATGTATGTTGGGAATATCCAACATATCATGGCTGTGCAGGAGGAAGAGAGTTGAGGATAGCACGCAGCCTTGGGGTACACCAGCGTTCACGGGCTTGGGGTCCGAGCAAAAACCGTCGAGAACGACCTGTATGCTCCGCCCAGTGAGGAATCTGGTTATCCACTTGCAGAAACTCACGGGAAGCCCATAGGAAGGTAGCTTCGAAAGAAGCCCCTTGTGCCATACGCGATCGAAGGCTTTTGCCATATCCAGACTAACTGCGAGACCCTCTCCCTTGCTTTCAATAATCGCTGCCCAACGGTGCGTAAGATATAACAGAAGATCACCAGCTGATCGACCATGGCGAAAGCCATACTGCCGGTCATTGATCAACTGGTGATCCTTGAGATACGTTAGGACCTATCGGTTGATAGTAATCTCCATTATTTTGGAGAGAAGGGAGGTAATGGCGATAGGTCTGTAGTTAGCTGGGTCCGAGCTATCACCTTTTTTAGGGATCGGATGGACAAGGGCGCTCTTCCATGAGACCGGGACTACGCCTTTAAGGTAGGAGTGCCGAAATAGACACGTTAGCACTGGAATCAAGGGGCACACGTTCGTAGCACCAATGGAGAAATGCCATCCGGCCCACTCAACTTATGAACGTCCAAGGAAAATATGATATGCTGTACGTGATATATGGTATATGTATGATGTACGTACAGACCGACACATTGTTTTATATGAACATTGAATTTCGGTCTTAAGTTTCAAAAAGCGTCTGATTAATAGAATACTTTCAGCATTTTCTTGCAATAAAATTTATAATGGTTATGACGAAACTTTAATATTAATAATATTACTATTTATATTATTATATACATGTTGTTGTCTTGTGTTATTTATATATTTATGTTATTTTATTTATTGTGGTTGGGTTTATTTATTAATGAATAGAATCCCATTATAATGATAATTGAGCGTTTTCAGATCGCTGGCCATGTACGATATATATAATACTACATTTTACAAGAGGCTTCGCCCGTGCTATATAGGTAAAACAAAAATATGTTTGCAGTCTCGTTTTCATGTGCCGCTGGAACAGAACATACATTTTTCTTTTTATAGTCGTTTTCATATGCCATTGGAACAATGCCTACATTTTTTATTTAAAGTCGTTTTTATGTGCCGCTGGAACAGAATCTACATCTTTCTATTTATAGTCGTTTTCATGTACGGTTGGAACAATAAATACATTTTTTTATTTAATGTCTTCTTCTAAAGGTGCCCTTGACAACTTGAATTCAACAATGTATATACAATTTGATTCTCTTAAATACGAAACAAACAAACTCACAATCAGTTAGGATAGTAGGTTAGTAAGGTATTTAGGCCAAGTTAAAAGACTCTAAATTAGAATATGTTTAATCCCTTGTGTTGAAGCCATGATTGATTTTTACTTGACGCCAACAATAATTCAACTTCAATGCAAAATTTAAATGAGTCTTTTAATGAACATTAATATAAATGTAACTATGTATAATAATTATATTTATATTAAGTAGATATTACAACACATTTTTATCTCAAGAAATATAAAATAGATATTAAAATAAGAGAAACAAAGCGTCATCTTACATAACAAAAGAATTTATATTTTTCAATCTGTTGTCTTAGCGTTCAATTTTTCTTTTTATTTTCGTGTCTGGGACAGATGGAAAATAGATTCTTTCATTATAATCTAGATTCTAGAAGAAATAAGCGAATTCCTTAATACTCTTTGATAAGAGATAAATTTTTGATATCATTGAAAATGTAATTCAAATTTATTTATTTTAAAAACATATAAACTAAAGAATACTTCAATACGGATCATGGTTTACATGTTTATAAATATTTTCAAATACAGAAATATATTTAGACAATAAAAAAGTTCTGCAGGTATATCTTCTCGTTTTTTAAAACGTCCGTCGAACGTCGGGTTTAAAACGTGGAATTTTCCGTATTTTGTTTGAAATAATTTTCTTCACTGGCAACATTGTGGAATATAAAATCTTGGTTTTATATTTTTGCATTTACCGTAACTAACAGTTACTGTTTAATTGACTGTTATTTGAACAATGATAAAAAACGTTTAACTCTAATTTTACCTCATTAGTATGATTACGTGGAAGGTTCTAGTTCATTATGCTAAAGTATGACTGTTAATTTTAAGCACTAAACCGATTTTCGTGTAACTTTGATTGTTAAGATACGTATGGTATGATACTCATAAGATATGTATATCTTTGTGAAGTTACATATAATAAGGAAAACATAAAAAATAATATATACCTACATTATTTATTATATTCGCGTAGTTTAAAAAAAATGTATCCTTAAAAAGATATTTTATGGTAAGGTAAGTAAAATTTTTATTTCAGTTCTGATCTCAGGGGCTGTTACAAATTACGAAAAAAAATTTTATTACTGACTTATATGATTTATTAAACATTGATATAATATTTATTATTTATAAATAAATAATTGTCTATATATCTAGTTATGTTATTCGTAAAGATAAAAAAAAAATGAGACTACCTTATCTTTCTTTATCATCATTAAAGGTAATCACTGTAGTTTCTTATTTCTATATCAGAAAATTATATCTATGAAATCGGTACAATCCCTCGAGAATTTTTATAGTAAAACCTTCGAAACATTTCAAATAAAATTATCTACAAAAGAAAACAAATAATAATTAAATACATTTGAAATGGAGAAATATATTCTGTAAAACTTTAAATTATATATTTATAGATTTCTATTTGACATTTTATTACATTTTCCGATACCCGGTAGTCGGTTTTCCTTCAGATCAGATTACTAAAGGATCAGCCGTCTACTCAGTGGTGATCAAAACAAACACACTGACCTATAGTTATAAATCTTTTGAATTACCCAACAATTGAAATACCAAACCCACAGAAATATTAACAATATTAGATATTATAGTACTTACTTGTAATGAACTACTTCCCTTTTTACATTGGATTGAGGAAGGACATATTACACTTATTATTTCGCAAGGACGAGAACTTATATCATCTTAAGGATTATTTACAGAACCACTTAGTCCAGCTTCTTTTCAATGTCATTACAAAACTAGGGGCGCCAACAAACCCGAGATTTCGCGAGCGCAGCGAGCCGAAATCTCGGGTGCCGTTTGCATATTGAGCGAAGCGAGCCCAGTGTATTGACTCATCGTTTCCCATTGACTTCAATGGGATATCAGTGTTTTGAGATGACATAAATTTTTTTTTTTTTTTTATGACATTTATCAAATTTATTTTTTTTTAACCGTCACTTAATGTGTGTCTTTTTTATTGCAAAGTTTCATAATTTTCCGTCAAGCAGTTTTCGAGCCAATTGTGAGTGACAAACAATGTAAAAAGTCTCCAGTAAAACGCTCCGCTCACTTAGTTCGTTTAATCAAATATTTTTAATAAGCCCTTTTACTCATAATCACCAAAAAACATCAAAATAATATAAACGCGTTGTTGATTTATTGAGCAAGTACGCGCTGAATAAAAATTAATAAGTGCAGGTTGTTAAACAACCAGATATTAGACGCAAGGTCGAGTAAACTTTATTACAATAGCATAACGACCAGTTATAGTGAGCTCTTTTTGATTTCTCCACCGGTTATTAAGTGTATTATTCGTAAAACATCTTACATGTGTGCGGGGGTCATCAAATAATGGCCAATAAGCAAGTAAAACGCCCATCAAGTGAACATGCACATCGCCATAGATTGGTATTGCGCGCGCACCTCTTGACACATTTGTTTGGTTTCCGTTCAGTTTTTTTTTTTTATTTGTTTTAAAAGTGAACTGTGCTGTGAATTCGGTGTTTGATTTTCCAAATATTATTATTGGATTAAAATATTGGATGCGAATGCAACGGTATATTTTTGTTTTATATTTTAATAATATTTAACAATGTAAAAAAGAATACAAGTAAAACATAACTATTTATCTATATCTAAACTAAATTACTATTTATGTTTAAGTTAAATCTTATACTCAGATGTTATTAAAAAAGTTAAATTAACATATGCCGGTTTTCTATTAAAAATAATTTTGTAAACCGATGATTCATTTTAAATAGTTCCCAAATATTTGACTTTTGCTAGACTTAACGAACTCGATAAGTAGAATAATTAATGTATTGTTACTAATGATACTAACACCGGTTTATAACAAACACAGACTTAGGTAGTCATTTTTATTCCACCGACACTAATATGTAATGCGGGTAACGTCATGGCCAAAGCTAGTATATAATATATTTACAGTTTTTACATACTACAGTATTATTAAAACGACATTATTGTTCTTTTTAATATAAAAATGAAGCCATTGTTTCGTTGGATATATGACAGCTGTGACATTAGATGTTGTGAATATAAAAAATAATATTTTTTTACGCATTATAACATTCATACGTTTATAAATCCTTCAACCCAGTGAATATATTTTTGTTAATATCAATCAATCAAGCAATCAATCATTTAATCAAAAAAGAATGCTAGTAAATATCAATACGTTTGTCTATTTATTATTTGTCATAGTTGTAATAGTTGAGTTGTTAATTTAATTATCATTTTACAGTATTATAGTTTCTATTTTTCTTTAGAATTCTATTATTACTTTATTCAATAAAAAATATTATCAATATAAATTGATAAGAACTCGTTTAACCGCTAAAAGATATTAGTAAATACCGTATGATTTATTAATTAAAGGTTTTGTTATCATTGTATTCCATTAAATTTATTTTTTTCTCCAAAACCACAAGATTGTATTAATTACTTTTTAATTACACTGTTACCACAAAATTTATCACTTCATAAATAGGTATGTAACTTGTAAATCATAGATTGGACATACAGTGTTGTCTGTCGGCTACATTCAGGTCAAAGTACTGCTTCCAGGTTTTCTTTTAGGGATAAGGATATAAATTTGAGTCTGTTCCTCTGAGTAACAGGTATGGCCCTCCCTCCCCCTTTGAAAATGACACTCAGCGCCATAAGCTATCTCAAATCAAGTATTATTAACACTAAACTTACCGACAATTCTTGTACACCTACCGCACGCCGTCAAATTGACCGGTAATTAAAAGTTATTTTATTATATAATGCAGGTAATAAAGGGAATAACGACAAGTAAAGAATGAAGAAAATATTATGTGCATATTCTAAGAATTGTCATGTAGTTTGATAACGATATTATAACGTTTAAAAATGTTTTACAAAAGTTTAAGAACGGTCAATTTGGCCGGTACTTGCTAGGTTTAGTGTTAAATATATCATATACATAATATATCGATGACAGCCATTTATTATGTAATAAATATCCTGGTTGAAATAATAGTTATTCTTATCATATATTACTCATTTGACGTTTTCAAAACAACGTTATTAGTTTTCAAATCGATTGACGTTATGTGTTATATTATAATAATTGTAATTATTTTTAAATTATTCAGTCATTATGTGTTTTTAATTACATTTTATAAGTATAACACTTAAGTAAGTTACGTAATTTATTGCCAGTCAGGTTTTTATATAGCTCCTTCTATATATGTATAGGTTATATATATTTTCTTTAAAAACGTTTTAAATATTTATTTTCATAAATTAATATTCAATATTTCAATATTGTTTACATTTTACATGACTACTTGTTTGGGTTTTGCATTACTGATAATCATAAATTTTATGATGTTTCAAAAATACTGACATATTGTAAGGGCTTGGCTTCTGAACCCAATTTATTGTTCAATTTTAAGCGCTCTATTTGAAGCTAAAAATAGCGTGTAAAAGTCCAACAATCACAAACACGCTGACACTTCAATAACAGTTTTTACACTAGCGATTTTAGCGTGGTAGTTGAGGTTGTATTGCAGATTGGATAATACAAATAGCCAAGAAAAACTATATAATAGTCATATTAATTAATTATAATATAATAAACCATGCATGTCATGTTTTTAATACGAATTTTAATTCATATTTCATGATAGCATGTGTCTATAAGTAAATCACATTCGTACTAATCATATAAACGTTAAACATATGATAATGTGTTTGGCGTGATGTGTCAAATGTTAATTTGTTATGCATATAACCAAATTGGTACATGACCAAGGTCATACGCATAGATTATAATAAAATATTGATATTATGTAATAGATCATATTATGACTTCTAAAAAAGTTATCTTTATTACTTTTAGACGAAGTTTATTCGTCTCTTGATAAGAAATAATTGTGTATATGGCAATTGTAAGTACTTATAACAAAATCAAATGTAGAAATGTTTGAAAAAAAAATCAAAGCTCTAATTTGATTCTCTGATTTTTTATTTACAAAGATAAGAATTTATTTTATTTATCATTTTATAGAAAATAATATATTAATTATTTTACATACTCGTTCTTAATACGAGAAAGATTATTTTTCAAGTACTTCGTGCAGAGCAATTGACACCTCTCCTCTTACGCCTGGTTATGACAGATGTATTAAAATAATAATAGTCACCTTCACGCCATATCCCTTGCGGGGTAGCCAGAGACGACGGAGCGCCAAACGCTACGGTCTCTGCATACCTCTTTCGCCTCGGCCACAGACATCAACTTCTTCATACATGCCCTCCGGGGGGTCCTCATGCTTTTTACGTGACCTTCCTCCAGTATCGTAGCTACTGTATTTTCGAAGGTCACTCGAGGCCTCCCCCTGTCTCTCTTACCGCTCACTTTTCCCATATAAATCTTTTTTACCATTCTTTCATCACTCATTCGTTCAACGTGCCCAAACCACCTGAGCACGTTCTTCTTCATTCTCACCGTGACATCTTCGCTAGTACCTGCCATTCTGTGGATCTCTTCATTGCGGATTCGATCAGCTAGACTGACTCCGCATATTCTGCGAAGAGATCGCATCTCCACAGCATTCATCTTTCTTACATTCTTCTTCTGTGTTACCCACGTTTGGCTGCCGTATAACAGTGTCGGTAGCAAAACTGCATTGTGTACAGCCAAACGTGCAGCTATACTGACGTTTTGCCGTCTCAACAATGCAGTCAAAGCACCATTGACTCTGTTACCAGCAGCAATACGCCTTTCCACATCCATTTCGTATCTTCCGTCTCTGCTAAACATACTTCCCAAATATACCACTTCATTCACTTGTTCTATTATCTTGTCATTCACGTTGATCTTACATTCTGTTCTTTCTTCATTTCTTTCAAATATCAGAACCTTCGTCTTATCTACATTCAGGTTAAGACCATTAATTTCACACCCATCTTTCAGAGTGGTGACCAATGCCTGCAAATTGCATTCTGATGATGCAATGAGCACTGCATCATCTGCATATAGTAAGCAATTGACCTTAAGGTCACCTACTTTCACTCCCATGTCACTATCTTTCACTCCTTGGAGACAACTATCCAAATACAAATTGAACAACCAAGCTGACATAGCGCAACCTTGCTTAACACCCGATTGGATGTCAAACCAGGGCGACATGCCAGCTCCTACTCGCACACAGGCTGAGTGATCTCGGTAAAGAGACCTTACAGCCTGTAGCAAGGGTCCGTTCACATTGTATCGGGGCAGTATCTCCCATAACTTCTTTCTCACAACCCTGTCAAACGCCTTTTCCAAATCCACAAAAGCACAGAAAACCTTTTGGTTTAGGGCCAAAAACTTTTCCGTGATCATGCGGAGGGAAAAGATCTGATCTATACACCCTCTTCCAGGTCTAAAACCTCCTTGTGCCTCCCACAACAGCCTTTCAGATCTCTCTTGCATTCTTCTCGCTAAAATTTTAGCATAAACTTTACCGCCCAAGCTAATCAAACTGATGGCCCTATAGCTTGCACAGTCTATCTGTGAACCTTTGCCTTTATACAAAGGTACGATGACTGCACTTCGCCAATCGTCTGGGACCTCCCCAGATTTCCAGCATAAATTGCATAAAAACCAGAAAAAGTCCCAGACGCGTGGCCCACCATATTTGATCATCTCGGCAGTAACTTCATCTGCTCCCGCAGCCTTACCACATTTCAGACTTCGAATCACGTTCTCTACTTCTTCTAAACTGATTTCACCATCGGCTACATCTTGACTCAGCATTACGCTGGTAGTCAAGACCGAGGCGTCCTCACGTTCATACATCTCCTTATAGAATTCCGCCCACCGCTGCAAAACGTGTGCTTGCTCAGTTAAAATTTCACCGCTTTTCGAAAGCACCCCTTTCATTCTACAGGTTACCGAACAACCCCGGGAACCACTAACTTCTCGCCAGAAAAGCTTCGTGTTTTCCCGGAAGTTGTTCGTCAACCTTTCATCCCTTTCTCTCTCAGAATTTTCACGCTTCATCTTTATAAGTGCTTTCGTTTTGTGCTTTTGCAGCTTGTACGCTCTTTTTCTTATCTCTCTCATACTTTTATCCTTACCAGAGGCTTTATAATCCAGCCATGCTTTCTTCTTTAACTCTACAGCGTCTTTCACTTCATCATCCCACCATTCATCGCGCTTTTTACTAAAACCTCTTTTCCTTTTACCACATACTTCTGTCGCTACTTTCACCATACCATTCCTAAGGTTCTGCCAGCATAGTTCAACACTTTCATTTCCAGAATCATAGCTTTCAAGCTTCTTGGAAACCCTCTCTTGATATTCCTCTCTGATCGGTGGATCCTGAAGCTTCCAGCTTCTTATGCGATAATTCGACGCCAAGCTTGGACACGTCGTGCGGCTGCGCCAACCTGCGAACAAACCTCTTATTCTAGCAACGACTAGATAGTGGTCCGTTCCCAGGTCAGCACCTCTGAACACTCGCGTGTCCATAACTTGACTTCGAATACGCTGGTCCACTAGGAATAAATCAATCATACTTCTTTCTTCCGCTCGCTCCCATGTGTACATGTGAATTTGTTTGTGATCAAACATCGTGTTTGCCACAAACAAATTTTTCTCCTTACAAAATTCCAAAATAAGCTTTCCAGCCTCATTTACCCTCTTATCACCATATTTGCCTAGCACGCTTTCGTAACCGCTTCGCGCAGTTCCAACCCATCCATTCATATTTCCACATACTATCAACTTTTCATTATCTCTGACACTACTTAGAACATCCCTGACATTCTCCCAAAACTCCTCGAGCTCGCTCATTTGAGCTGAGGATACTGGCGCATACATGGCTAACAAGAATACTCTTGTTATCCCCAGCTTAAAGCGAACCCAAAGAAGCCTCGGGTTGATCGCCTTGTATTCTACCATTGCATTAACCATTCGAGAGGACAATAATACGCCTACACCTTGGCAACCTCGCTCACCCTCTGGAACCCCAGCCCAGAAAGCGACCCGGTTGCCAGGCAAATCGGTCGTATCATTGCCTTTTCGCTTGGTCTCAGACACACAAATAACATCCAGATCTTTGTCATCCATCACATCTAATAATTCATTCATCTTCTGTTCCATTCCTCCTCTTACATTCCACGTAGCTATTTGTAAAATAATAATTGTGAAGATATATATATATATATAAGAATAACTTTTGTACGCGGCAAAATCACATGAAAACCAAAATATGAGTAACGGACTGCTTTGAAAAAAATTGCTCTAAAAAGCACTAAAACAGAAATTAGTGACATCTCTTTACGACCTTCGTGTGATTAGTAGTAGTGCGTTAATCGCTCAAAAATCGTATTTTAAGCGACACTAATCCACTTATTGTTACTAAGCCCTCATTCCGCTAATCTATGTAACAAATTCCCTACATACAAACTAACAATTATAATATTGAAGGAATTATGTTACTGTTTTAAAACACCTAAATAAAAATATACCATTTTTGTCTTATCTTTAATTCAAAAAGATTATTATTAAAAAAATCCTCATTAATATATCACATTTTTCTCGCAAAAGGCATTCAAATATAAAAAGGAATAATATAAATTGCGGTGTAAAGTTACGATTGTTATCGATAAATCGACTCAAGTAATTCGTCACACGTCAGGTGTTCGATATTAGACAGGGCTACGGTAGATCATAAATCTGTTTACATAATATATTATGTTTTTTTTTAATTACCATAGACCTACAAGGAGGTTCAATATTTATACGATTACATTCTTTTAAACATTCCTTACTGGCACCATCAAAGCAATTAAACTTTACTAAAATTTTAAAAAAATAGCTTAATAGAAATTTCTGTATTTATCTGGTGCAAAAGGAGATTTTTTTTGCTTAGTTCTATATTAAATATATAAAAGACTACGAATATATAACAAATATTTCAGTCTAAACATAAATAATCTAATCCGAAATAATCGTTATATGAACTTTAATATATTAAATACAATTTTCTACAGCATTTGATAATTTCTTGTTTAATATTCTTAGATGCCTACGTGAGAATTGCATGTAAATTCAAAGAACACTAATATAATAATAAATATAATTTGATTTAATTGTAATTAGTCATTTGAAAATGTATCCAATCATACAGCATACGTAATTAAACTTAATATTGTGGTAAATTAATTAATCAACTAACTATGACGTCTGCATGACACGATTCATGTGTCAATTAAAATTTATTATAATGATATAAATTATTACAAATTACCGGTACACTGTAACGTAAAACAATCTTAATAGTATTTATATACTTTGCGACATAAAAAAGGTGTTTAGAAAATCTTACAAGCCGATAAATAATGTTAATATATATTTTTAACTTGGAATTTAACAATAAATAATGATTTTGTTTCAGAATGATCGATCACAATGCCTTTATCAACTAGCCGACAGCAGTTCTTAGCCTATGAGTCACAAGGCGATCAGAATATACACTATAAAAGAAAAGGAGGCGTATTTATATCTACCTGCATTTGCGTTACTTTCATTATTTTTGCTGTGTTAATTGCAATTCTTGTTGGAATCATTGTGTACTATATAACCTATTTTAGGGTAAGTTAATTGAATCGCTTATTTTTTTTTAATGCAACATTTAACTGATTTATTTTTACGGTAAATTTATTTATTTATTTATGTTTGGGAAACATACAATTATAATAACACCTATACAAAAAAAATTACAAAATGTTTAACATAAATCAATTAAGTTTCCACTGAAAATTAAAACAAATAATTGAAACTCAATACAAAAAATAAAAACAGAAAGCAAAACTATGAAACAGTTTAAATATTACAGCCTATGACAATTTACACAAAGTTTTCTTATAATTACTAATATTCATGTTGAATATATCTAAACTTTTACAGTGTTTATTATAATTATTACACGCACGTAACTAGAACACATTTTTGGCATAATCATTTCTACAACGAGGTAAAAAAAATAATGATTGATTTCTTGAACTAAGACGTGGACATTCAAATAAAATTTTACTAAGGAGGCTTTACAATACTATGAATGTCTTAATAAACAGTGAAGTAATTATCATGAATCAAAATGTGACAGCTATTACGGGTTCAAAGCCAAATTCAGAAAGCTTTTCATCTGACAAGTGGACATATCGGTTCCAAAATGGAATTTGCAATCTAAATAACTGATTTGAATAGGAATAGTAATGAATTTTTTTTTGACAAGTTTGTTTAAAATTGAGTTTTTTACATACATTTTTATAACATTGTCAAAACATTATTCTTATTTATTTGACCTTTGACTTTGATTTGCTTTGGAAGATGATTAGTAAAATTAGAACGTCATAGTAAAATGACGTTACATTTGACATGTCATTTTAGTCTCCGGCCTGACACTTAACGACATGGTTCTGGAGGGAATATTTGTAATTTGAAAATGTGATTTGCTAAATAAAACTAATTTTAATTAATGATGAGTGTAGGCTGTCGGTGACGTTTTTAATTATAATTGGGAAAACCAATACGTATAGTATTATTACTGAAGGAAATACCATTAATTAATGTTAAGATATCGACACAGTCAATACATATTATTTGCACTAAAATGAATATCATAATATTTTTCGTCTTGTTGTGTTTAAATGTTTGTGAAAATAAAAGCGTAAGTTTAACAAAATATTAATAATTACTCAACTGAAAATATTAATTATTATTAACTAAATATTAATATGTTATAATCACTATAGAGACTGTTTATTCCAACCTTGTAAATAAATATCGTCAATTATATATAATTATATTAATGTCATGAAAAATAATTATACAATTTTTGTTAAATTATAGATCTCACAAAAATCTGAAAATTTTTGGGATGAAGCAGATCCCTTCGGTCAAAGCAGCTTACCTTCGCCGGATCTCCGCCTTCCATCAAATATAGTTCCAAGCTTTTATAGATTAAAAATAAAAGCAGATTTAGAAAATGCCAACTTCAGTGGGGATGTATATATTACAATAAAAGCCAACAAAAAGGCCAATCAAATTATACTGCACTCAAAGGACCTCAGTATTGGTGATGAATTAACATTAACTGAACAAATATATGAAAAAGTTGATTCATTACAAACAATAAAAGTCAAACGGGAGGCAGACCCTGTGAATGATACGATAGAAGAATATAACATAACTGCATACAATACAACGGATAACTTATTATCAACTCCTGTGCTCATAAATGATAGCTCTACACATGAAACACTAAATGATACCTCCAATATAGTGACATCAACAGACACTCAAGTAACACATAGCAATGTGAGGAACATAAATATAACTTCGGTGAAATTTAGTTCTGGTGATCGCCTGATCTTGAATCTAGGGTCGCCACTTATTCCTGATGTGGACTATACTCTACAATTGTCATTTGGAGGAAATATATCAAGTTCATTGACCGGCTTCTACCAGAGTACTTATTCAGAAAATAACGAAGTTAGGTAAGTAAATGAACTTCACTACCTAAACCCTACATACAATATTTGTCTTAGAATTAAATACTTTATTACTATTTAAACTTATTTCAGACAATTAGCAGTTACACAATTTGAGCCCACCTCAGCAAGAGCAGCTTTTCCATGCTTTGATGAACCAGAATTCAAAGCAAAGTTTGAGATAAGTATTGCCCACAAACAAAATGTATCTGTGCTGTCCAACATGAGAATATCTGCTCAGGAACCTATGTGAGTATCAACATCATATTTTAATATTCTATTGGACTATTTAATACTAAACCTACCAAGTACCGGTCAAATTGACCGTTCTTAAACTTTTGTAAAACTTACACATTTTTAAACGTTATAATATCGTTACATTACAATTCTTTGAATATGCATAAAATATTTTCTACACTCTTTACTTTTAGTTATTTTCATTATTACCTGCGTTATTATAATAAAATAACTTTTTATTACCGGTCAATTTGACCGCGTGTGGTAGGAACAGGTATACAAGAATTGTCGGTAGGTTTAGTGTTAATATTATTTTTAATTGTTGTAGGCAGGCTAATCCGGGATGGAATTGGACACATTTTGAGAGATCTGTGAATATGTCTACATACCTAGTCGCTTATGTGCTATCCGACTTTGTGAATGTCGAAACTAGTTTTCTTAATAAGGAAAACGTTTCAATACCTATCAGAATATGGGCGAGATCGTCTCTGATATCAAAGGCAAATTACGCATTGACTATAGTGCCTAAATTGCTATCTTTCTACGAGGATATCTTTGGAGTACCCTACGCTTTGGATAAGATGGATTTAATAGGAATACCTGATTTCTCTAGCGGTGCAATGGAGAACTGGGGTCTCATCACATTCAGGTGAGTGACACTAAAACACAATATCTATTCCTGTTATTTAATTAATAAAGACTGAAAAATTATAATATTTTTTCCACATTTCAGAGAAACAACCTTATTATATGATGAAGTGGAAGGAGTTCCCCGGGAGAAACAAAATGTGGCTATTGATATAGCTCATGAATTAGCACACCAGTGGTTTGGAGACCTCGTCACCATGAAGTGGTGGACGGACCTCTGGCTCAATGAGGGTTTCGCCACATACATTGAATATGTAGGAGTTAACTATGTGAGTGTAATATTATATTACTATTATATGAGTTTACTTACTTTACTTTATCTTCACGCCATATCCCTTGCGGGGTAGCCAGAGGCGACGGAGCGCCAAACGCTACGGTCCCTGCATACCTCTTTCGCCTCGGCCACAGACATCAACCTCTACATACATGCCCTCAGGGGGGTCCTCATGCTTTTTGTTCCATTCCTCCGCTTACATTCCAGGTAGCTATTTGTAGCTCCGTCCTCCACCTCCTGCCGTTCGAAACATGGCGTGTTGGTTGGCGGTCCCCAACGCCGCAAATTGAGTTTTCCCAATCTCTATAAACCATTTTCTCCGTTGAAAACCTAAATATTACCTCTATAATATTAGGAGATATATTTATAAAGAGTTGTTGAATTCAAATACATTTATTTTTCTAGATTGCACCAGAATGGGACATGTTTGAATCTTTCACAAGAGATAAGATGAACCTTCTCAGAATAGATTCGCTGAAGAACACAGCTCCCGTGTCCCAAAAAGTTATTGATGCTTCGGAAATATCACAGAAATTCGATGAAATATCATATTCAAAGGGTGCTAGCTTGATAAGGATGTTGAATCACACTATAACTGGAGAACTGTTCCATCAGGGACTGGGCATCTATTTGAATCTTTGGTAACAACAAATTTGTAGGATTGACAACAAGTTTTTAGGCAATGGAGAATAATATTTTTGATTATATTATTACAGGAAATTCAGGAATGCTGCAGAGAATGATCTATGGCAGGCCATGGCACTGGCCAGCCAGAAGTCTCCAAGTCTGAAGGGGGTGTCGGTGGTAGATTTCATGAACACGTGGACTAAACAGCCGGGCTACCCCGTGGTCACTGTGACTCGGAACTATGACACGGGATATGTTGTCTTTGATCAGGTGAGGGAGGATGGTCTGTTTGGTCTCAAAGTTATAATTTTCGGGATATCCACACTTGTTGACAATAAAGCTTGAGGTAATGCCAATTAATCTTCTGCTTACAAGTATATTGGACAAATTGCGTTCATATAATAAATGTACATTTTTCCCACAAAAATGCAACTTTAATCAGGCAATAGTTAGCAGTAAAAAAAAATACTTTTCAGAAACTATTTACAAGCAATAAAAATAATGAAAAGCAATCTCAGAAATGGCAAATCCCAATCAGTTACTTCGTCACGAACAGCACGGATTGGAGCACGGAACCCAAATTTTTTTTGAAAGAGCACACGGTCACAACCAACCTTGACGTCAACAGCACGCAGGCGCTCTATGTTAATGTTGATGCCATTGGTGAGTAACGCTATCTTTTTTACACATTTTATATTGAGGCCGGCAACGCTTTTGTGAATCCTCGGATGTTGCAGGAGTTCATGGGCGGCGGTGATCACGTACCATATGTAACCCGCCAGCTCGTTTGCCCTCATCTTATATGAAAAAAAAGTCTATTACACACACACACACATACCCACGCGCACGCACGCACACAAGAGCACACACGCACGCTTTAACAAGATAACATTTTTACATTACGAAGAATATAAATTTATAAACCATCAAATATTGTAGGTTACTACCGAGTAAATTACGACCAAAAGAACTGGGGTCTATTGAGTTCGGCTCTCAAGAGCGGTGCGCTCAAGAGTCCAGTAGCGAAGGCCCAACTCATTGACGACGCCTTCAACCTGGCCAAGACCACCCAACTTGACTACAGCTACGCCCTGGGTTTGACCACCTGCGTCATTGACGGAGAGGAGTCTAAGCTAGTTTGGGAGTTGCTACTAAATAATATGGCGTTTCTGAGCCACAATTTGAGAGCAACTTCTGGATATATGCATTTCCAGGTGAGGTTGAATCATATAATAAACTGTTATGATAGCTTATTACTGCCCCCACAAAGATTTTGACAATAACTGTATAATTATATCTTGAAAGAAGTTAAACCTCAATAATAGTCTATTCTTTTATAGGACTACATGAGAATAATCCTCAAGAAGCAACTGAAGCGTCTGAACTACGGTCTCGATAAGCCGAAAGACGACAACGAATCATTCCTAATAGAGAACCTGGTGCTGTGGGAGTGCTTGGTGGAGTCGCCGAGGTGTTTGAGGTGGACGAGGGACCAGTTCGAGATGTGGACCAACAAGACTGATATGAGTGACAACCCGTAAGTAGATAAGACAAACATACGCGCGTACACACACACACACATACACACACACACGCACGCATTTATCTTATGAAATGCACTTTGTTGTAGTATTTTACTATTACATTATTCTAATTCAATGACGTTTACAGAATCCCAAGCTTCCTTCGCTCGCTGGTTTACAACATGGCGATAAAGAACGGCGGTCGACGAGAATTTGAAATACTGTGGAATATGTTCCTCAACAGTACAGATCCAAATATAAAAAATGTAATAATATCCAACTTACCGAGCACGAAGGAGGAATCGCTGATCACATTGTAAGTGTGCGCTTATCAGAAATAATTACAAATATATATTAAATAAAAATAACTTACATATTATTTAGAAAAATCTGAATTGTTTTTCCAAAATTGTCATATGCACAAGGTGTTCCTAAGGGCAGTATTTTGGGACCAACTCCATATCACGTATATGTTAATGATTCTTAATTTAAAACGGAGATTTATAAATTTGTTTGTACAGATTGCTGGAGAGAAGTCTCTCTGAGATACCAAATCAGTACGCAATATCAGCTTGGAGCGTTGACGCGCCTGTCGGCACGCGGATAGCTCAGGACTTCCTCATACATAACTTTGATAAAGTTTACAAGAGATTCAATGAAATGGACTCGTTCATGTTCGCGGGAGTCCTCAACGGGGCCTTTGGGTTTATTACTACCAATGACGAACTGGATAAGGTTAGTTGTAGTAGTAGTTTTTAACCTACAAACAATATTTGATGTTGCTAATACGAAATTTAACCTATATTTTTAAATTATTTAGTAACATCTGAGCTATAGTAGCATAGCATAAGCCCTACAAGAATATAAGGAAGTGCCTAACCCTCCCCAATGTTCCAGCTGAAGCAGTTCGCATTATCCCACAAGCAGCAGCTGCAGCCCATGTCCCACACGCTGCAGAAGATAGTAGACAGCGCGGTGCTGCGCATCGCGTGGATCCAGGACCACGCGCCCGGTATCAACCACTGGTTCAAGGAGTTTGTGCACCGTGAGTATGATACTCCTGGGACCAATACGACCAGGCTGCTCCAGAGTTATCTTTGCAAACACATTTATATTCTGCATTTGAAATGATAGTCTTCTTGTAAAAGCTTCCAAAGTCAGCAATTTTGGTACAATCCCCAAAAAACTAAAGTTAGTCAAAAGATCAAACTGGATGTGTTTAGGAAAGTAGTTTAAAATGGTTTTCATAATAAAATACTTTAATCCCTGTTACAGGACACAATACGAATACCACCGATACAACAACAACGGGAACGGTGAATGGGAACAGTACAAGTGTTGAGAACACAACTCTAACATCATAATACTATGATTTACTATATATTATATATTAAAATATAATCCAGAAAAGATCAAGGATTCGAAATGTATACAAAACAAATGTTATTTTTTTTAATATTCTGTAATTAAGTAGATAATTAAGTTGATTTATTATAAGTGTTACAAATCAATGTGATAATTATATATATATGATAACCTTAATATTAAAATACAAAGGTCAGAATATTGTACTTATCGGTAACAATAAAGTAACACTGCCCAATACGTGTATGAAGTATTTGTTGTATTATACATGATAAGAATCACGAAATATTAAGTAAAATAATAAAATAAAGGATCAGTACTACTACATCTCTATTTTAAGCTGTGTTCTTTATTATTTGCTCTCTTAAGATTTTTTAAATATTTTTAATGTAAACTATTCTTTAGGTCTGTGCCAATTTTTTTTTTTATGTTTTTAGTAAATACAGTTACATAAATAAACTTCTTTTCTGTTTAAAAATGTTAATAAATCTATTTTTTATACTGATTTATATTTTCTCTTAATATCTTTATTTCTTATATAATATTTTTATTAAAACATAAATGTTTTCAAGTTCCTATATAGTGTACATTTGTGATCACATTTAATATAAATTTTAAAACGTACATTAAAACTATATTTAAGTTAATAAACATTAATTATTAATATGTATTTTGTTTATTTTCCTCCTTTTCATTTTTTACAACTATGAAACTTTCAAAATTAATTATTGTATCTTTACCATAGTTTACTAAAACTATCACAATTTGAATTTGGCGCCATTTTAAAAAAAAGCGAATTAAAGATTATAATAATTAGATTAAAAAAACAGCTCAAGAACTTTTTAAATAAACATGTTATTTTCTATTTATACTACTTACATATTTATATTATAATGATATATTTTAAATCTACATATTTTATAACGTCCTGTGCCACGTCACTCTATCCAATATGGCGTAGCTATGGCAAGTCCCGCGAAAATCAATAATGCTTGTAAACAAGTGCTGTATTGGGACACTATTGTCATATTTTGCGTTTTATACAACTCCATTTGCGTGTTTGATTACTTTATAACATTTTATCGTGTAATATCTTCCGTTGTATATATGTTAAATAAAAACAATTATGGATACTGCAAATGTAGGATATTCGTACCATCTGCCTTCTGGTGGATGGAATTACAAGATTCGTAATACTTTATCGCAGTTTAGTGATTTATTCAGCGAATTCAATAAATATATTGCTCCCGCATATCACCACGACCGCTGCGAAAGGTACTTCATAATTATTACATCTGAATTAATAAAATCACTTGTCCACTAATTAGTTTTTAAAAATATTTTTATTTAATTTCTCTTTGTTCTTCCAGATCAGTTCAAATGAGGATATACTCAATGCACAAAGGAGAATTCGTAATGGTTTTTATAGCATTTTTTGCCTGCTTCGGTCTTGGTGTGTTTATAGGGTTAGCAGGTAAGTTATTAATTATATATTAATAAAAATCATAACATAAATCTCAGTTAAGCATAATATGCAACAAATTAACTTCTGCCTCTGTAACTGTTTTACACTTTACTAGAGATAAAAGAAAATATTGAAATAATATATAATATAAAAGATAAAAGAAAAATTCAAATCGTAAAAAATTACGATATAAGATTTTTTTTATAAATAGGTAAATTTCCCACCACCACGCTTTAAATAAAATTGTGTCTCTGAACATATGGTAGCATTTTTCAGTCGAAAAAAAACTTTATAATAATTTGAATTAACGAATATCACACGAAGACTACATAACTTTAAAATTATATTTTATAATAATAGTAATATTATCTAACCTTTCTTATTGAGATTATTACTTACGCAATTCTTAACTCGTAGGAAAAAACATAAATTACACGAAATTACAAAAATACAAGATTATTATTTGATTATATCATTATTTTTATTGATCACTTATTTGCCTTTTATATTTTTTCCATGTGTTATAAAATTTTACTAACCGATACTCATCAGAAGCCGTTACTTTAACAAATATTTTTACAAAACGCCAGTTATATTTTGCGTTCAACTTATCCTAATATAAAAGGCGTGATTATTGTGTTATGGAATTTACTAATCGTGACTCCACTAAAAGGCTTTCAGATGATACTAAGCTTTTTTCTCAGGAACTTGTAATATTTCATTTCATCAATTAAACATATATTGTCAATGTATACCAATGTTAGAACCAAAGCAAAGGCAATATCTGTTTTGCTGCTGAATTGTTTCTTTCCTATGAAATTATTCTACGCAAAACTCACAACATTTTTATCCTTCTATAAAAGAAAGTTATCGTCCGTCTTGTAAAGAAAGTCATCATCCCTCTTATAAAGAAAGTCATCATCCCTCTTGTAAAGAAAGTCATCATCCGTCTTGTAAAGAAAGTCATTATCCGTCTTATAAAGAAAGTCATTATCCCTCTTATAAAGAAAGTCATCATCCCTCTTGTAAAGAAAGTCATCATCCGTCTTGTAAAGAAAGTCATCATCCCTCTTATAAAGAAAGTCATCATCCGTCTTGCAAAGAAAGTCATCATCCGTCTTGTAAAGAAAGTTGTCATCCGTCTTATAAAGAAAGTCATCCGTATTATAAAGAGTGATTCTCCGTGCTAAGGTCCGTCCCCTACCGTGACGACGTCCGTGTCTAGTGTCGTGAACGCCAGCGCGGTGTGCCACGGGCCTTTCCGACTGCGGAGCCCCGCGCTTGGGGCGCGCGCTCAGCAACTGTGGCTGCTGGCGGAAATACTCACCGATAATAACGATGGTAGGGGTCACAGCAGCTAATTGCTATATAAGTCTGCTATACTTATTATATACTATAGAGAAAAAGGTCTTAAACTATACACATATAATCTTATTTGTACACTCTCTTGTTAAAACATTAAATGATCGACATCAGTCGTTCTTTTACGATAACTAAATTACAAGAATCCAAAGTCATGCTTTTTTACCTTGACTTTGAAGCTAAATGAAGTCGCCGAATTATTGAATATAATGTTTGAATCAAGCTGTTACAATTGTATTAGGTCGAGATATATATTTGTTTGTCTGTTCTTAAACAAGCAATAAACTTATAAGACTGAACCACCTTTCATAATAATCGTTTAAATTTAATTTTATCTTTTAATTTCAGAGGAGATATTCGACAAAAGCTTTCAAATAAGTATATCTATAGAGGGAGTCTTGAGCGATCATACCACGACCAGCCTGTTGCCAGAGTCAGAAGCCACTAACAGGTAACACTTTTACATTTGGTTGTAGAAAGAAATACGGCTTACGGGTAGAACGATTTAGAAATCGTCAAGTCAACAAAAAAACTATATGCTAGGTGTGTGTGTGTGTGTGTGTGCATGCGAGCGTCCGTGCGTGTGTGCGTACTTGCGTGCGTGCGTGCGTATGTGTTTGTGTGTGTGTGTATCTCTGTGCGTCACCTTTTAATCTTATAACCTCAATACTGGGTTGTAGACACGTAGAAAATTTATTACAACCCATTTGTTATTTGTATTTAAAATTGATTTTGTATTATATGTATGTTGTTATAGTAATGGCTGCGCAACTCTCCCTCTCTCTTTCTCTATGTGTCCCTGTCTCTTTCTATCATAACATTAACACACGTTTGTATATTTACGTAGAAATTTTATGAAAACGCATATACTATTTAATATTAAATCTTTATTATATATAAATATTAAAATACTTCTTGTTATAGTTATAAGCCAATAATTTCTATATACATAAAGTAAAATTTTCAAATTTTCCTTTCTTTTAGTATTTATCTATTTATCTACATATTATGTATATTTTACTATTATGAATAAATATTATTCCTGAAATATTTCATGAAACTTTCCGATCAATCGTATTTTATTTTATTTCCCTTAAAAACTAATACATACAGATCATAAACGTATCTTGAGCTTAAAAAAGGGGGGGGGGTCAATAACCGCAATATTTTTATATTATTCCCTTCTCAGGACCCAACACTTGAAATGCAAGAAGCAGGTGTGTGAAGAGGTGATGGTGCTGCACCTGGGGTCGCTGCAGTACACGCACTACGTACTCAATGTGCACTTCTACGGGCTAACGGAGTTCCACAAGCGTTACAACATACGGGAGATTATCTTTTACGTGTGTATCTTTTTTATATCTTTTACACGTTAAAACAGTATCTATTACTTGTGTATCTTTTTATATCTTTTACACTTTAAATAAGTATCTATTACGTGAGTATCTTTTTATATCTTTTACACGTTAAATCAGTATCTATTACGTGTGTATCTTGTTATATCTTTTACACGTTAAAGCAGTATCTATTACGTGAGTATCTTTTTATATCTTTTACACTTTAAATCAGTATCTATTACTTGTGTATTAAATGTTAGTTTTGTTCATACTTATCGAAATATGTGTATGTGTGTCTGTTTCAGTTCAAGACCTACAACCCGGTGTTCACTCAGATGGAGACCTGGTTCAGGTTCATATTTCTCCTCACGACCTTCACTGTCGCTGTAAGTCTTTAGATTAGATTAGATAAGATATGTGAATCAAGGATATAGTCTAGAGGAGGAATTAAATTAAATTGACTAAAGTTCAGGAGCATATATTTTTAACTATTTGACAAAAAAAATAAAGGTATTTAATATTCATACCATTTTTATCGTTATAAAAATATTTTGTGAGTCAAGTCGAGTGCTTCTTGAGTCAAGGGGAGGGCTTAACCCCCACTCCCACCCCTCATCCGTACCAGATAGCCTTGACCCAATTTATTATTAATATCAGTTGTAATCTCTCCAGTGTTGGTTCGCGCACTCCCTGCGTCGGTACTCCACTCAGGATTGGGCCATCGAACAGAAATGGCTGTCTATTCTACTGCCTCTACTATTACTATACAATGGTGGGTACTCAATTAATTTAAACATTCAAAATTATTTATCAAGTGATTCAAAATTCTGATAGCATTGACTTTAGTTTGTTGTTTCAAAAATCTTTGTAATACTACTTCTGAACTGTAATTTTTATTTATCCCCGAAATCCTATAAACATATGCCGCAACTCTTCCCCCTTCAAATCAATATCAGATTCGTAAAACTAAACTCTTCCACGGCACCAAAATCGTGGATTTTCAGTAAGAATCACTTAATTATTTCGATTAGTTATTCACATAAGTGCCAAAAAAATTATCTACACATGTATATACATATATATATATGTATCCCTATATCCCCAGACCCGCTATTCCCCCTGCGGCTGGTGTCCCCGGGGTGCTTCGCCCCGCTGTGCGACGCCGTGTTCCAGACCGCCTTCCTGTGCTGCGTGCTCCTGTCCTGGCTCGCTCTCTACCACGGACTGAGACAGGTTACACATGTTTTTGATTTTGCAATAAATATATACAAATAGCTCTATTATTAAAGAACATACGAATTTATTTATTTAATTCATAATATAAAAAATAATGTAAAAAAATCAGGTCTTGAGCCTCAAAGAAATAACGAGAAATAATGTTATCCGAATCTAGCAATAATTTAAAATATATTAAGCTCTTCCTCGATCCAAGCAAGCGGAGCCATATTGAATCGCTAGTATCAAAATACAGTATGATTCTTTTGATAATATAGTACATCACTTATAAGTATAAATTCTCAATATAATAAATAATCCATCCTGTATATGTGAATTAATAAAAACCAAATAACTATTATTTCAGAACGAAAGAGGGTTTATATCCTTCTATCTGTTGAAAGTTGTAATAGTGGGTGGAATTTGTGCGCCGGCGATGGTAGTGGCGGTGTGGCAGAAGTACAGCGGGTACTACGACCCCACCTACAACTACTACATGAACCCCAATTACCCGGTAGGTATTAAGTAGTTATTCTTAACACTAAACCTACCGACAATTCTTGTATACCTGTTCCTATCACACGCCGTCAAATTGACCGGTAATTAAAAGTTATTTTATTATATAACGCAGGTAATAATGGAAATAACTAAAAGTAAAGAGTGAAGAAAATATTATATGCATATTCTAATAATTGTCGTGTAGTTTGATAACGATATTATAACGTTTAAGAATGTGTAAGTTTTACAAAAGTTTAAGAACGGTCAATTTGACCGGTACTTGGTAGGTTTAGTGTTAAATATGATCAATTTGTAATCCGTAATGTTGTTTTGCAGGTGGTGAAAATAATGTTCTTTGTCGCCGTCACTCTGTACTTCCTGTACCTGCTCGTGCTCATCGTTAAGGCGTATAGCGATTTGCGAAATATGCCTTTTTTTGGTAAGTCTTCAAATGAAATAAAAATAATATTAATATACATATACCTCCCCAACAGAAACCAACACTGACAGGCGAACAGAATATATTACTATAATATATATATATATATATATATATATATATATATATATATATATAAAAATAAATAAATAATATCATATGACTACCAATAGTTAATAATATAGAAAAACAATTCCATGCAATAATGTCACGCTGTATAGACCTAAAGTATGCACCTTGAACTAAAAAATGCTTATTTGTTTAAAAAAATGTGTTAGACCAAATTTAGTTTTAAATAGAATATTAGATTAGATTAGATTAAACAGAATGGACAGCTTGGATTAACGGAAAGTAGGTTAGTCGACAACTGGTGCAATCCATCCAAATTGAGTCAGATCAACCATCCAACTTGAGTCAGATCAACCATCCAAATTGAGTCAGATCAACCATCCAACTTGAGTCAGATCAACCATCCAACTTGAGTCAGATCAACCATCCAACTTGAGTCAGATTAACCATCCAACTTGAGTCAGATCAACCATCCAACTTGAGTCAGATCAACCATCCAACTTGAGTCAGATCAACCATCCAAATTGAGTCAGATCAACCATCCAATTTGAGTCAGATCAACCATCCAATTTAAGTCAGATCAACCATCCAACTTGAGTCAGATCAACCATCCAAATTGAGTCAGATCAACCATCCAATTTGAGTCAGATCAACCATCCAACTTGAGTCAGATCAACCATCCAACTTGAGTCAGATCAACCATCCAAATTGAGTCAGATCTCGCATCTGTTATAAGTGCAGTGTATGCCTAACTAAAATAAACTGTCATTCTGATAGTACACACCTTCATGTCACCAAATTTTTCAAAGAACACATAAAAAAACATTATCAAAACCGATGCAGACGTCCCCCTCCGCTGCATGTACTTGCTATAAGTTTGCACCTCGCCCTAGGAATGTAAATGAAAATAATGACAAAACTATTGCAGACATCTGGTTCCACTGCATATCCCTAAAAATGTACACCTCGGCCTAGGAATGTAAAAATAACGTGAAATCCTTGCAGACGTCCGCCTCCGCTGCATATCGCTGATAGTGTGCACGGTGTCTGCGGTGTGCGCGTGCGTGTGCGCGCGGGGCTGGGGCCCGGCGGCGCTGCAGGACCACTGGGCGGCGCAGCCCGCGGTCACCTACGACACCTCCGCGCCCTTCATGGCCCTGTACGGCCTCTTCAACTTCAAGGTGTACGTCATGGCGTACCTGTTCTCACCCGGCGCCGGCGCACTACATGGTGACTTATTTATATTAAATTTAAGCTGGCCTACAGCGTCACCGGTAAGATATTTACCATTCATCCTCATTCGAATGTTGTTCCAGAGACCGCCATCACCAAGGACAACCCCGCCTTCTCGATGATCAACGACTCGGACGAGGAGGTGATCTACGGCTCGGACGAGGAGAGCAGGCGACCTCTCACCTCTCACTCCCACAGGGCTACCACGGAGGATATATGATTGAATAAGTTTTCCATTAATGTAATTTTTTCTTGTTATAAAATAGTAAATAAAATATTTTTTGTTTATATTTGATTTACTGTAACTTTTTCTAATTTCAACTTACAGTTCGACCTCGAAATTAAATACTCTCACTCACATTGTGATTTTTGACCCCATAACACTTGAGTAATACTCAAAATTATTTTCAACTTGCAATTTAATGACTTAATATTTAATATATATAATTAAACTACAAACTATATGATACTCAAAGTTGGAGACAAGAATGAATATAATAAAATGAAATTATAATTAAATGAATACAGAGAAATAAATGTAACTTAAGGTTTCTGATATTACATTCTGGGATTTTAACACTAAACCTACCAAGTATCGATCAAATTGACTGTTCTTAAACTTTTGTAAAACTTACACATTCTTTAAATGTTATAATATCGTTATCAAACTACATGACAATTCTTAAAATATGCATATAATATTTTCTTCACTCTTTACTTTTAGCTATTTCCATTATTACCTGCGTTATATAATAAAATAACTTTTAATTACCGGTCAACTTGACGGCGTGCGGTAGGAACAGGTATACAAGAATTGTCGGTAGGTGTAGTGTTAACATGATGCACTGCGTCTAATCAGCGTTTCCACGAGCGAGAATATAATAAATGCGAATTTAACAATTTTATAACAAATAAAATTATAAGAAATATTTAATTAATAATCACAAGTATACAGGGATATAACAAGAGCAAGTGAATGATGAAAGAATGGTAAAAAAGATTTATATAGGAAAAGTGAGCGGTAAGAGAGACGGGGGAGGCCTCAAGTGACCTTCGAAAATACAGTATCCATGATACTGGAGGAAGGTCACGTAAAAAGCATGAGGACCCCCCGGAGGGCATATATTAAAAGGTTAATGTCTGTGGCCGAGGCGAAAGATGTATGCAGGGACCGTAGCGTTTGGCGCTCCGTCGTCTCTGGCTACCCCGCAAGGGATATGGCGTGAAGCTAAATAAATAAATAATAAATGCAAGGTATATAGATAGCATATTTATACCCTTTCAGTTATACTTTGTAGACGTGCAAGATGAAGAATTTCTTTGCTAATATGTATGACAGATTAAATTTACACAATAAAAGTTTATCACAGATTAAACACAGATTCCAAAACAAATAAACACAAAAAACTATATAGATTTTAGTAAATTGTATTTGGCTATTCTTTTATTTTAATTATTTTGGAAAACTATATGTTTTCCAAAATAATATTTACAATATTTCATAAATAACATTTTTTTTTAATATTGTGTATATTTTAGCCAAAAAGTTTTCACTACTAATTTATACATAGCCACTGTGAATTAAAAATGTTTACAAAATAATTACGTTAGCTACAGACGTAGAGTCGAAAAAAAACCAAAACTGATTTAAAACTAATTTTAATTAAAATAAAGAACTTATTAACTAATACAAAGTATGTCCTACTCGATGTAAGTACTAAAAATAATGAATTAATTATTACATCAATTAAACTTTTTATTACATTAATTAAAATTATGCATTCCGTTGCAATGACGCAAAACACATTTTGTTCACATGAAAGTAAATTCCAGTCAGCGGTCCTCCTGGAGTATGTGTACGTAACTAAATGGATGGGAAAAAATATACAACAAATGAAAATTATATAGGTACTTACCAATATTAATTTCTTATTACGTTAATTAATATTGGTTAAGGAAATTGTCTCAAGTCTCTAGAACATATTAAATAGAGCACCGCTTAAATAAGTTTCTTTAAATTTATATTAAATAAAAATAGTGTTTAACAAAATAAAACTCAAAATGTTATCTTGTTCGCTACAGAATAGTGAATTTCTTAACGCTCTTTATCACCAGGAAATACTTTAATCATTTTAAGGTTATAAAAAACTCGTTACCATGCATTTTGAGGACTCAAAATAAATGTCACCCTATAATTAATGTAGATAATAACTGTAGTGAGGCAATATGCATTTGGAAGACTTAATTTGGATATAGCGAATACTTTCGAATACTAAATCAAAGCGGGCGTCAGCTAGCTCCGAGTGACGAAAGCACCCCATAGTGCTGAAAGTCTAACTCGGGTATATATACGCGCAATATCGAACTTTTTATACAGGAGACCTTCTGGTATGAGTGTGGTATTTTTAGAAAGCCCTTGGCCCATAAACCCAGAAAATGCATTTACACTTAGCAATATACCCACCGCCTCCACCTCTACGGCCGTTTGAAAAATGAGACTAAAATTTAGTTTTTGGCTATGCACCAGTATAAAGTCACTTATTTCCACCTTGCAAAGGTGTTTGTTGTTGTCTGTTTGTGTACATGTTCGTAGTTTCAACCGATTTTGTTCAAACTTTCAGGGATTGAAGTACATCAAAAATTAAGACTTATTTTGTTCTACGACTTTTCAATTTGGTCACCATGTTGGCCGTGGCCGGCCCTCGTAAGGCCAAAAATGGCCATTTTTCGTAGAGGCACTGTGGCCAAACCAGTTGACGTTCATTGACAAATTGGGCATCATTGGAAAGGTCTCAAGCTCATCTTTTGAATGATATCCATTTTGATGGCAAAAACATTTGTTGGCGTGCATTTTTGGTCAAAAACCCAAAAATGGCCGACTGGCCGGGGACATATCGGCCATTTTCTCGAAAACGACGTCAACGATTTTTCCCAAAATTTCCTCATTTGTAGCCCCAAATTAGAGTTAAAATTTGGTATATAGTTCAAAAAATTAAAAAAAAATGACTTTTAAAGCCAGAATCGTACTCACAACACGGTTAAAATTCAATTGATATATATTCCATAAAATACCAATTCCCACTCATGTGTATTTCTAACAAACACCAACTAATGAGCAATCAATCATAAAACGAATGAAAACTAAAAGTATTCAATGAGAAAAAAAAGCCTTTGTGGGAATTGAACCGATGGTCTCTCCTTGTTCGATGCGTAACTCATCCACTGAGCCATCTAGACTTATTCTGTGAGAGAGAGAGACACATGGGTATTGTAGTGAGTAGATTCATGAATGTCGGATTTTTTCCCCGCTGAATTTTTTTATTTTTCAATTGTTCAATGGATATTGGTTTCAAAATTGATTTTTTTCAGCATTCGATTTTTTTTTTCTGTACATTTTGTTTTGTTTCTGACGTCAGCAAAATTTTCATGATAATTTTACTAGTTGCACAGTGAATAAACTCACTAACGCATTGCCGACTGTGAAAATAAAACAAAATTTACAGAAAAAAATCCGAATGCTGAAGAAAATCTGTTTTGAAGCAATGAGTTAAAAAAATAAATGGAAACTGAAAAAATCTAATGAAAAAAAAATCGGGCACCTGTGGGAATCGAACCCGAGGTCTCGTCTTTGTCATTACAACGCTCATCCTCTGAGCCAAAACACTGATTTTGTCAGAGGCAACTATTCCATATAAATGAGTATATATTTGCATAAAAAATAATCGCACAGCATTTTGTTTCCAATCCTTTTACAAAACTATTGATATCAAAAGAAAAACTTCTCAACGAAGTAAATAACGAGTGACGAAAGCGAATCCACTGACACAAAACTCCTGATATGAATTTTGCGACGAAAAAAACCACGAACATTTTTATTCACAAACGTAAACAAACACAAAAAATGTGAATGTGTTCGGAACGTTGCCAAATTGCCTTGATCAATCTAATAAAATAAAAACAAAAATGCAATTTGTGCAACGTTTTTGAATTTATTTAGAGATAAATTTAAGGCTTTACTGGGGAGTTTATTGTAAAAACGTAAACAATTAACCTTAAAAGAATTACCTATTTTATGGAGCCTAGTGATGTAGTATTTTTAATTTTATTGACCTAAGCACTTTGACCATATGTTAAATTCTTATTAACTCGTTATAGACTACCAATGAGTATCTTTTTCATCTTTCAGGCTTTCAATAGCTTTTGCTATTAGCTTTGAACAGTATAAATTCACTTAAAAATATATTTTCATTTTCTTTCAACGGAGGTGATATTAACATTTTCGAGGAATGAATGGAATATCTTATATAGAATTGTAATACGAGTTTCATAGAGTTGAGCAATGAGACTTGGTGACTTTCCTGTCATCTCTAAACATGTTTCACATCCTTTTGGTGGTGTAGAACATAAGGTTCAGATAGATTGGTTCTTACTTCCTAAGGCCATGCATTTTTTTATTGAAAGTATTTTTCAATCTGTTTGCAGCTGTACTGGCAATCGAATGTAAAGTGTGTGTACCACATCTTTCATGTCCGGGTAGTTTGCTATCACTTTCTGAGTCTGATGAAACATCCGGAAAAGCTTGTATTAAAAGCTTACTCATCAACATTACTTTCAATTAGTGATATTTGATCTTCTTCAGGCTCATGTCAAATATGTTCTTTTTAATTGTCTCCGAATCGAAACTTACATATTTACCGGAGTAATATCCTATAACCAAAACTCATCAAAATCCTAATAGAATTTGAGAGATATCACCACAAAAAAACAAAAAGTTCTAAATATAAAAATAAATAGAATTCCGTATAAATATTCCGAAATAAATGAACTGAACATATATCATATTTTTTTATATTTACTTTACAGTTATGTATCTAACTATTATAATATGCGTATAATAAGTCAACACATTGCAAATTATTTTGCAATAATGTCTTGTATATGTGTATTTCGTAATCATATTTATTAATTTCTTTCATTTTCACCTTGAATCAATATTAGTAAACACTTGTATACGTTAAAATAAGTGTCAGGAGGGCCTATTTTAATAACAGACTCATCGAAGTAAATAATTCTGTAAAGACACTCTTTGACTTAATATAGGATCCGCCATCCGTGCTGTGCGGGTGTTGAGCTGAGCCCCTCTCCTTTCTTCTTTTCTTTATAACTTTTGAATGGCTAAAAAATTGTTCAATCTGTTTTCGCTATAACATCCGCGTTCGGCTCAAATATACATGAGAAAATTTTTAGCTAATTATCTCGTCGCATTTTGGAGACAACTAAACAAAAAAAAAGGTCTCCCAAACGGTTAAGAGCATCGCTTACGGTCAGCAATTAATACTACAAGAGTTCTAAACGCGCCTCAGTATAAGAAGAATCACACGAAAAACTGAGCCGGATATTATTTTATTGTGATGACTGTTTCAAAAACGTCAATATATTTAGTGAGCAATGTACGAACAACTAGAATCATCGCAATCAATTCGATAAGATAATATAAAAAAAGAAATCCGTGGCTACCAAGACGACCAGTCACAGCAAGCAGCACCCGTTCACGACCATAACGCATGGGTCAACCATCACCCCCTTCGACATATTTGAAGGGGGTGAGGGGGGAATTGGCCCCCTCCGCTACCGCAAGTAATTGCTTTTAAGGGTGCAGTGTGATAATAATCATATTATTCACTCATTTACAGTTAAAAAGTTAAAAATATTTTGTGTTTTTTTTATTCGAATTGGAGCCTTTTGTACAGATATGAAAATTATGTTTTGAGTGAAAAAATAATGGACTTTGACAAGTGGAGGAATATAAAGATTTTATAATTCTATATTTTTAAATAGTACTTCAAATTTGTAGCTTGTTGTAGTTGAGGTTATAAAAATAAAAATTCGGTCGTTTTAATGCAATATTCAATGTAAATTTCTTCGTAAATGAAATAAAAAAACGACCTTGACTCTAATCGAATTTTGTTACGATGTTAATAGAGCAGGCCTTATTGTACAATATAACTACAAGATATAATTAATAGTTTCGAAGAAGAAGCAACACTAGAATTTATATGTATTTTATATTGAATAATATTACTAGGGGCGCCAACAAACCCTCAATTTCGACTCGCTGCGCTCCCGAAATCTCGGATGCCGTTTGCATATTGAGCGAAGCGAGCCCAGTCTATTAACACATCGTTTCCCATTGACTTCAATGGGATATCAGTTTTTTAACATGATATTAAAAAAATATATATATTTTATTTGCGGACATTTTTCAATATTTTTTTTTAAACCATCATCTAATATGTGTCTTTCTGATTGCAAAGTTTCATAATTTTCCGTCAAGTAGTGTTCGAGCCAATTCGTGACAAAGAATGTAAAAAGTCTCCAGTAAAACACTCCGTTCACTTCGTTCGCTTCGCTCAATTAACAATTTACACATTATTGATGTTAGGTGTGCACTATATACAGTGTAAATCGAGAGCTAAGGGAAGACTGCCAAAGGGAATATGAACCCCCCTCGTACGATCTATTGCGTCATTCATACAAGTCTTTAAATATAACTACTGACCAAGCGCAGGTTTCAGTTCCTGCGGCCATCCAAAGGCCTTGACGTCGATAGCGTTCTAGAGACTCGAATATTTCAATAATTAGAATATAAAATGTATTTTGAGGCTAAAGCTGTTTTTATGTGATAAACTTGTTTGTAAAATTGTTATTTCCAGAACAATAACACATCCGCTATGACAGCGTATTGATAATATGAACCATGCATACTTTGCATTTGAAATTTTGAATCGATAATCTTATGATAAATTTCTTTCTTTAACACTAAACCTATCGACAATTCTTGTATACCTGTTCCTACCGCACGCCGTTAAATTGACCGGTAATTAAAAGTTATTTTATTATATAACGCAGGTAATAATGGAAATAACTAAAAGTAAAGAGTGTAGAAAATATTATATGCATATTCTAAGAATTGTCATGTAGTTTGATAACGATATTATAACTTTTAAAAATGTGTAAGTTTTACAAAAGTTTAAGAACGGTTAATTTGACCGGTATTTGGTAGGTTTAGTGTTAAAGATTATATCTTCAGATGGTGTAGTGGCAGAAATATTTCCGTGTAATAGTGTCCTTTATATCTTCTTCCTTCTCACATTCCAAATGATAGCAATTTCTCTGCAACACTTTTCATATTGTTGTTTTTGTTGCATAAGATAATTAAATGTTATTCATTTTTTTCCAACACATCTTTTTTTTAAAGTTTTTTCTCGTATATAACGGAAAAGGAATAAAACTATTTCAATTTTTAGATTAAAAATATATTATAGTACTAAATAAATAGGCCACCAAGTAATGTCAACCCAGGGTCCCTATAATGTACACTCCATTTTTGCCTGGACTGCTTCTTGCAGATTCCAACGAACCTAATTAAATGTTGGTAGATTTTGTGCATATTCATGTATTTTCCTCATTACTGCCATCGTCTTTACCGATGCGTTTTGTATATAAAACTATTTTCCCTATAAATAGATTAGATTCATCTTTATTTAATAGAACCAAAGTAGGTTATTTTCTACTACTGTTTTCTATTCTTCTGTAAAACGATTTAGACTATAACGCTCACCGTTGTGACGGTCGTTTTATTTTAGCCATCATGCTACGTCACAACGCTATTCCGGGAAAGAGGAGTTTTTTGTAATTGGAGTAAGCATTAGGCAAGCCTCCCACGCTAGAGAAGGAGCAGTTACACGGGTCTCCCGGCAAGAGGTGCCAATAAATATAATACTTCAATTATCACCACTTGTAAAATGGAACATCACGAAATTACTTTTAATTTGACGCTATCGGAAACCCGAAAATAAGTTGAAGTTTTTTTTCTAAGAATTTTCTTTAACTTTCTGACCATTAGGTAGATAACGACTCGATCAACAGATATCTTACGAAGTACCCAAATTCATAGTAAACTTCATATAATACTTCAATTATCACCACTTGTAAAATGGAACATCACGAAATTACTTTTAATTTGACGCTATCGAAAACCCGAAAATAAGTTGAAGTTTTTTTTCTAAGAATTTTCTTTAACTTTCTGACCATTAGGTAGATAACGACTCGATCAACAGATATCTTACGAAGTACCCAAATTCATAGTAAACTTCGATATTATTGTTGTGTCATATATACATAAGAATGACATCAGAGTTATGTCATCATAAGTCATACGAGACGTATTTACACAGTAATTTGCAGCCATATTTGCAACAATTATTTCATTCTGTTGTCAATACATATCATGTTTCATACAGACTGTTCTAGATATCAGAAACTAGCTTATAATTAAGGAGACACCCGCTTAACACATTTATCTTATTTCATATTAAAAACTGATATCCAAGAAAATCGTCAAATTAATCTTCTTTACTAACTGCTATATTTAACAATTCTTTAGCTACCTAAAAGGAGAAGTAGTATGAGAATGTTCTATTTATATTTCAATGTCTACCATTCTTGGCTCTATCCGTATGTCCATGTAGTAGAATTACATTTACTTAATTTCTGAATCCTATGAGACTACATCGATAGTTGTTAGGGTATGCAATATATTTCTCTAAGGTGTATTATTGAGCCCACTTAAAGGTTGGAATCAATGCGTGACTATCTCAGAGTTATTTACACAATATTAGTGACGTTTATCTTTAATTTTAATAATAGCTTTGATAAGAACTAGATAATAGATTCAGTTTTAGATAGATGTTTTACATTTGACATTTACTTTAATCAAACTTTGTTACGATGTTATTAGAGCAGGAGATATTGGACATGACAGTTGATAATTCTGGAGAGGAGGCAAGGCTAATATATAAAAACTATACCTTATTCGTAATGAATATTATGATTAACAATTTACACATTATTGTAGTAAGGTATGCATTATGTACGGTGTAAATCGAGAGCTAAGGGAGGGCAGCCAATGGCGATACGACGACCCTCCTCGTGCGATGCATTGCGTCATTATTGCGTCATCACACAAGTCTTTAAATATAACTAGCAACACGATACGCTTCAGTTTCTGCGGTGGTTTTGACGTTAATAGCGTTCTACTGGCTCCAATATTAATATATAACGCGTTTTTATAAGAACAATATCCTGAGGCTGTTCAATACTGTTGCAATAATGTTCTTTTGAGAATAAACCTGTTTGTAAAATTGTTCTGTCCAGACCAGTAATGCAGTAAGAATAGAACAGTAAGGCTATGACAGCGTATTGATAATATCTACCTGTGATGATGAATGATGATGATGAATGATCTGCTGGTCCCTGGATAACGTCAGGGGATCTGCGCATAGTTTACTATAAAACTGTAATCCTCTTTTACTATGGAATGAAATTACATTCATGATCTCTTTTATATGCAAGAAGTGAAAGACATAAAAATCGACAGAAAACACGTGAGGGAGACGGGAGTGGGTGAGATGCGCGGGGGGGTAACGAACCCAGCGCAACAAGTAGAAGCTTTATACATTTACGCTGACACTGATCGATGACCTTGGTTCCCGCGTCGCAGTGTTTCTGCTGTGCTTAATAACTGATTCATAAGTTAATAATTATAATCCTTTATAGTCGATGTTAACACTTGTTTAAACATTTATATTTATATACATTTTTTTCATATATCTTTGAGCCCTTTTTGATGCTAACACTATGAGTAAACCGAATATTTTAAGTATGGCTTTATTTCATTATCAGAAATGTGTCTTCTATATAATAAGATCTTGTCAAATAATTTAATGAAACATTCCAAGTTTAACGGACAATTCATAAAAATACATAATGACAAACAAGGTAAAGATTTAACGTTTGTTCAAACTGCCAAAGAGAAATATTTGAAAACCACCATCACTGCAATAACTCATAGACACAACATCTAAGTCGAGATGATCGATTGTGCGCTCCTTATAACATTTCTTTATTGATTGCACAGTCCTAAAAGCCGCGTATAGTGGTAAGTGGAATAAAGACCTTGAAAATTGCCACGCATCCAGAAAATTCGGATGGTATTGGAGGCGATGTCATACTATGCTGTGATGAAATTCGGCTGCAGGCATCATATCGAATAGATATTTGGAACACTCTCCGTTGCAAATGCAGTAAATGATTCACAGAGAAGTCACGTCTTCGAATGCCAAAGAGTTCAGCAGATTGCAAAACTCCGGGTCCCCAACAATTCGAACAGCTCTTTGTTGTACGCGGTCAAACGGAAGATGCTAATATTAGGGTTATTCGGACCAGTTAAGAACCGTACTTCATGTGTGGGCAGACCTGAACATTATAAAACGCAAGTCTTTGGCCAAGCCGGAAATACTGCCTCGCTCTATTGATCACTCCCAATTTCATCGAGGCCAACTTAGCCTTTCTCTCCAGATAACCACAAAACTGGCAATCGCTCGAAATGTCGATGCCCAGTATACTGATACTTGATGAAGCATTGAGAAGATTGACTCGGAGAGCGGAGATACGATAAATGTGTTTTTTTTAGTGGTAAACGCGCAAACTTAAGCAAGCTGGTGATAAACTGCATAAACTCTCGGGAAGGAAGCTTCGAAAGAAGCCTCTTGTCTACATGAAGGAAAGCTTTCGCTATATCCAGACTAACTGTTAGACCATAGCCTTGCTTTCAATAACAGCTGCTCAACGGTGCGCAAAATTTAACATAAGATCATCAGCCCATCGACCATGACGAAAGCCACATAGCCGGTCATTGATCAATGGATGATCCTCGAAGTACGCTAGAAGGTGTTGATTGATGATCTTCTCCATAACTTTGGAGAGAAGGAATGTAATGACGATTGGTTTGTAGTTAGCTGGGTCCGAGCTATCACCTTTTTTAAGGATTGGAAGGGCAAGGGCACACTTCCATGAGACCGGGATTACGCTTTTAATGTAAAGGTACTGAAATAAATGCATTAACTCTGGAGTCAACGCAGAGACACTATTGGGAACATGTCACCCCACCCACTCGACTTATGAACGTCCAAGGAAAATAGAGACTTTTGGATGGTTTTTTTGCATAAAAACTATTTCCGGCATTGAGCTCTGACACTACACGGTGGTAGGCGATGTCTTTGTCGTTGAAAGTCGTTTGAGGTAAAGAATACCCAAGAGATCGGCTTTCTTTTTTGCCATATAGGCCAGAGAGTCAATTCCCATGTGCATTGTGGGTAGGAACGGTTGGCAAAAGTTTTCCAGTGTGGCCTTAGAAAGAGTTCATAATTTGAGCATGCAGGGCTGGTACCCTGTATTGAATGTTCCTAATATTGAAGATACGCTTGAACTTTGCTTTAGGGTTTTGTCGTCTAAAAAACCTGAAGACACGATTATATTTTCTCTTCAGAACTGTAGAATGCGGATCCTTACTGACTAACGCTTTAGTCCAAGCTTGATACGCCTGCCATTTGCCAGCTGCTACAACCCTGATAGACGCATCAATCCAATCTGCCATCAAGTGGAATCACAGAGCTTGTTAAAATAGTTTCATGCAATGAAGTATCACATGATCATCATCCTCATTGGAAGGAAAACAAAACGCCCCCCATTGGTATGCATATGCATAAAATGGGCTGCCCGATTCTTTGACTTACCGACGGAACATAACTACATGAATTTGGTTATTAAACGTCGATTTTCTGTGAGAGGGTTCCTTCCGAGGTTTAGAAATCGATTTTATGCTTTCTTCGTTTCAGTGCACGGAATCCTGGAAAGAAAAGACAATAGTTTGCAACACAATTTAATTAAATTAAAAAATATATATGCTGATTTATTTGGCAAATTTAACGAAACTAATTTGAAAATGCAAGAAGACCAATTGAATTTAATTGAAACTAAAAGGGTTGTGTCTGCATTTATTGTAAAACTTTTACTGCATAAACATAACTTGGGAAGAGGAGCTTGCTCTCAATTTTCAAATCTTTCTAAATTGCAAAATAGAGGAACATATACTTGCTTACTCTCAGCACCTAACAGCTGATGAGCTGTGAAGACGCGTGAAGATGCGTACCTGAACCAAAGACTTGAAGACATTCTTCTCTAAAATATTTCTTACTGGTTATTGAAACGTTTTGCGCATGTTCAAACTTAAATCCTTCCAGAATCCATAGAAATATAGGGACAGCTTATAGAAATGGCCACACACGATGAACTTAAACCAACGTTGCAACGAAGATGCCACAAATTGTAGTTACAAAAATAGATCCCAATTTTTTTTTTGCTATGGTTTACTGTACAGAAGTTGTTGATTGCTTTCCCGCCTTCCTATTAAGAACGTGGATTCAGTGCCGGTACAAATATTACAAACATAGAACCAGAACCATAGAAATGTATGCTTAATATCCTTGTTGGAATTTTGCATCGATTGTATCTTCAGATGGTGTATTAGGATGTGTGATTTAGGAACTTCGCCTAGTAATATCTATTATGGCAACGAATCATATGTTAACTAAGAGAACCAGGCGATAAAAACCCTGTCCTCTCCCTAGCAATGTCCTTTATATATTGTTTCTTCCCAGATTCTAATAATAGCAACGCATTTGCAAAACTTTTCATGTTGTTATTGTAGTTGCATAAGCTGACTGAGTGTTGTCCAATTTTTACTGCATATCATATTATTAAATAATTTTTTGGTGGTTGGTGGTGGTTTTTCTTGTGGTTAGAGTATGAGATGGAAAGGGAATAAAGCTATTTGTTTAGATTAAAAATATATTATTGTATTATATAGACAGGCCCCCAAGTAATGTTACATACACTCCGACCTTGCATGTCATACTTTACTTCGCAAAAACCTCCGTTCGGGTCTGGCATAAATGTTAATCCCTGCTAAACCACATTCCAACCACCCTAATGAAATGTAGGTAGATTTAGTGTATGTGCACACATTTTATTCATTGCTGCCTACGTCTTTACATTGGAGTGTTGTATAAAAAACTCTTATCCCTTCTTAATCTATCTAATATCTATATCTAATCTTATCCCTATTTAATAGAACTTGTGTACTCTTTTCCATAAAAAGATTTAGATTACAACGTTCCACTGTTCACCGCTATGACAGTCGTTAAATAATATTCGCGATGTGACGTCACCACAGTATTCTAGGAAACAGTTTTTGTAATTGGAGTAAGCAAATTTCGCACGCAGGAGAAAGAGCGATTATACGTTTCTCCCGGTATGAGGCGAAAGTAAAACTAAAACTTTAAAAGTAACCATCATCGTCGTAATGGAACATCACACATCACGAAATGATTTAATTTACGATATCATAATGACCCGAAAAGATTTTTTTTATAAATGATTTTTTGATAAGACTTACATTTAACTTCTTGACCATTAGGTAGCTTAAGAGGCGATCAACAGATATCTTACGGAGTACCTTTATTCATAGCAAACTTTGATATCATTGTTGTGTCATACATACATCAGAATGGTGTCAGAGTTATGCCATCATAAAACTATCCGTTGACTATGTCATACGAGACGTATTTACACAGTAATTTACAACCATTATTTCACTCTGTTGTTAACATGACATCACGTTCCATAGAGTGTATTTTTCAGAAACTAAGTTATAATTAAAAAGGGGTGCCTTTTTGATCGCCACATTCGTCTTATCTCATATTAAAAAATCCGTGCCCGTTAAATTAAAAAAAGGGGGACACGCGTGGGTAGACCTCGTGTGTAACTCGTTTAAAATATAACTCACTACCTAAGAATAACACCCCTTGCGAGAATAAACTGTGATAATTTTATTTGGCTTAGTCAAAGGATTACCTAGTGCGTTGCCTTAAATTTAGAGTAAAAAATAACCTTTCTACTAAAAATACTTATGATGTAAGAATGATGATGTTTACCAGAAAAAAGTTATGATTTTTTTTCCAAAACTTTTCGTTTTTTTTACCCCCACCCCTAACTTCAATAAAGTTAGGTTTAGGTTAGGTTTATCTACATTAGTTATAGATATTCATCAAAGACATCATATAATATGAACGCGATTGATCTACTTTGTATAGGGAAAAAGTTATGGTCGAAAAACTGAAATCAGGAAAAGTGAGGCCCTAGCGCCCCCCGTGGCCGGATTTCTCTGGTTAACGAACTTGACCTTCATTTTTGGATGTTTGATTTTTGTGCAAAGTTTGAAAGCGATCCGAGCGAAACTGCTTCCGTTTTCGTGCTGACAAAAGTCGAATCTGGACGCACACACTTTAACTATAAACTTTTTGACCAAAGGTCATTTCGGACTCAGGGGGTCATAAGACCTCCAGTGAAGAAATTTTTCCAAAATTCGAAAGTCGGGTACACCTGAATGGGCAGACCGAATTCTTCGAGGTTTACCCAAAATAGATATCGAAAAAAAATCTTCATATTGCTCTGCTCTTCTTCAATTACTGCTATATTTAACTAAGCGTTCTTTAAGTGAAAACCAAAAGTGGTACGAGAATAATATTCAATTTATATTTTACTGGCTTCCAAGCCGTTTATGATTCTATCAGTAATCCCCTACGCGTACATGTAGTTTTTATTTTATATCTAGGTTGATATGAGTAGTTGGTTTACTTAATTTCTAAACCCTTTGGGACTAAATTATCAGTTTTGTATAAGCAATATATAAGACATATTATTTATTACGTGCGCCTAAAAGTTGAAATCAATGCGTGACTATATCTGGGTTTATTTACAAAACATTAGTGACGTTTATCCTCAATTTTAATAATAGCTTTGATAAGAAATAGTTAATAGATTATTCGTTTTTAAGTATTCTCTAACTGAAGTGAGGGTTTTTACTGCCACTTTTCCTATATATACATAAAATAATAACAATGTCAAATGTATATTCTAAAACATTTCGAAATATAAAGATATTGCTACATTACACACGCAAACTATTGATTGGTTTTAGTGAATGAATTTTGTTTATAACTTGTTGTCCCTGTCAACCAAATACATAGAAAATGATTTGGTTCAAATATATATAGAAAAAACATATATAGATTTTATATTTCTTATATATTTTTAAATTTTATATCAGATCTGTAGTTATGCTGAAATGGGATTATAACAATTCTGACGATATAATGATTGCATTATATCGTCAGAATTGTTATAATCCCATTTCAGCAAGAAATCCATAATGGATATTGATCCATTATGGATTTCTTCGCAAAATTTAAACTAAACAGAAATCGACCTTGACTCTAATCGAACTTCGTTACGATGTTATTGGAACATGAAATATTGGACAACAAGACAATATATAATTGATGTTAAGGAGAGAATGCTTGCTTGCTATAAATACTTATTTCGAAATGGATATTATTATGAAAAATTTAAACATTATAGTTTTAAGGTGTGCATTACATACAGTGTAAATCCAGAGCTAAGAGAGGGCAGCCAATAGGGGTACAGAGGTCCTCCCCGTACGATCTATTACGTCATTCTTGCGTCATCCATACAAGTCTTTAAATACAACTAGCGACCACGCGAAGCGTAAGTTTCAGTTTCTGCGGCCGTCCAATGGTCTTGACGTCAATAGCGTTCTAGGGGCTGGAATATTGCAATGATTATGTAGTGTTGTGGTTTGCACATGTTGTTGTGTCCTACCCTATGTTTTGAGGTAGGTAGTAGTAGCCCGGCGAAACAGATGAGATATAAAACCAAAAGCCTAGCCTCGCAAATACATGAGAATACAAGTTGATAGCTGTGCATTTCGATCCTTACTGACTCTCCATAGGAACTCACGAAAGAATGATAGCGGGAGGTGAGACCGGCGACACAATAGACTGCCCGCCGGTCGACAGATGTGCGCCTGCATCCAGCAAGAGAATAGATGGCCAGCTGGTCGACACCAGTGCGCCCACCTCTAGCGAGAACAATAGGCGGCCAGCCGGTCGTTAATTACAATTGTCTACTTATGAAAATGTACATAATATTAATATTTTTATATGTTAAGAAATAAACTACAATGAAGTTGTGTAATAGAAATTAATTATTCTAATAATAGTGGCAATACGCCACAATTAGATTATTAAATGTTTTTTGGTAACAATATTCTAAGTTTAAAATGGTTCTTTTGAGAATAAACTTGTTTTGTATTCATGAGTCAGTAGTCCCTTTAGTGTTGTGATATTGCGTATTTTTTTTTCCTTAACTACTATACTTGTACATCTACAAGTATAGTAGTTAAGGTGAAAAAAGTGTAGTGGTGCGTATAAGTAGATCGCCGTGAAATACCTGTTATGGCAACGTTTTGCACGTTAATTGCGAGAACCAGATAAGAGCCCTACCCTTTTCCTTCTAGTGTGTCCTTTAATTTTTTTTCTTCCGGGATTCTTAAAGACAGTAATGCATTTGAAATATTTTCATGTTGTTGTTGTTGTTACATAAACTGACTGAATGTTGTCAAATTTTTCCTGCACATCATTTTATTTAACAGTTTTTCTTATGGTTCGAATATGAGATGGAAATGGAAGCATTTTTTAGATTACAAATATATTATTGTATTAAATAGATAGGCACCCCGGATCTGACATCGTGCACCAAATAAAGAAAGCACTCATTACAAAGACTCCTTAAATATCCGAAAACATGTTTGCAAATTTTATTATCAATAAATTTTTAGCTACAATGTTCATCGTATTATAAATTTTTAGTTTATATCCCTCGACGCACTGCCAGTCCTTGCAGAACCACATTCCAGCGACCCTAATAATATTTTAGTAGATTTAGTGCACAAGAATTCGAGAATTTTTAGTATTGCTGACTATATTTTTACTGTATTTAAAATCTTTTCTCTTTAGAGATTACATTCATCTCACAATGATCGCTTATCTTATTGCTCGATAATTTAATAGAACCAAAGTGGTTCATCTTCTAAAATTATGTACTCTTTTTCGCTTGATAAAAAGATTTAGATTACAACGTTCCACTGTATTCACCGTTAGGACGGTCATCAAACTTTAGCCGGTACGTGACGTCACCACGCTATTCTGGGAAATAGCAGTATTTTTTATTTGTAGTAAGCCAATTTCCCACGCAGAAGAAGGAGCGGTTATACGGTTCTCCGGGCAAATGTTTCATAGCCACAATGAAACATCACGAAATGACTTAGTTTTACATTATCATAATGTCCCGAAAAAATCTTGAAGTTTTTCTTTATTCATATTTTTTTCTTCTACTACTATTCTTTAACTACTTGACCATTACGCATACGAAGTTGCGGTGAATAGATATCTTACGGAGTACCTAAATTCATAACAAAGTTTGATATAATTGTTGTGTCATACATACATCAGAATGGTGTCAGGGTTATGTCATAATAAAATTAAGTCATACGAGACGTATTTACTCAGTAATTTGCAGCCTTATTTGCAAGAATTATTTCATTCTGTTGTCAATATCATGTTCCATAGCCTGTTCTAGATATCAGAAACTAGCTCATAATTAAGGAGGCACACGCTCACCACATTCACCTCATCTCATATTAAAAACTGATATCCAAGTAAATCGTCAGATTGCTCTTCTTCACTTACTGCTATAATTAACTATTCTTTAGATACCTAAAAGGAAAAGTGGTATGGGAATGTTCTATTTATATTCTATTGTATCTCAGACCATTCAAAACCGTATCAATATGTACATGTAGTTTTACTTAATTTCTGAATCCTTTGAGACTACGTTTAGACTACGTTTACGTCTTTAGTTTTGGGTACGTAATATTTTTCTAATGTGTATTGAGTGCACCTAAAGGTTGGAATCAATGCGTGACTATCTCAGAGTTTATTTACAAAACATTAGTGACGTTTATCCTCAATTTTAATAATAGCTTTGATAAGAAATAGATAATAGATTTAGTTAAAATTTTCCTTAACTAAGCGTTTTTCATTGCTACTTTCTCTAGCTATACATAAAATACTGTATACTCTAGACCTTTATGAAAAAATATGGTATTGCGACATCATACATACAAATTTCTGGACTGATTTTGGTAGATGAATTCTGTTTATAACTTATTGTCCCAGTCAATCAAATCACACGATTTCCTCTGAAAATAAGATTTTCGCAAGAAAACACACAAACAATTTGTTATAAATATAATAAAACTGAAACAGATTTCGACTTTACTGCACTGAGGCAAATTCTATTATTCTCATTAGATGCAATAAGTGGTTGGGATTAAATAACAATAATAAGAATATACGGATTTGTAAATTTTTATGATCTTAGATGGCTTCCCAGTAAACACATGATCTTAATTTAACATCACACTCAAGTTACACATGGGTCACAATGCTAATGTGACACTGACATCATATGAACGTCAAATACATATTTCATGTGATATAATAAATTGTAATGACTTTCATGTATATTCATAGTAATTGTAAATAATATACTTAAAATCTGGAGCTAATTATACATTTTAGTTCTGATGAATTCAGTAAAAAGAAAAACATCTGCAATGCAATGCATGGTCTGGTGTTTTGAATATCTATAAAAGTCATAAAATAAATACATCAGTGTATTATATATAATTTAAAAAAAACGATACAATAATTTTTTTATACAAATTGATGTCATTATTATGAGGCATGGTTACTTCATAACTATATAATCCTACGTATGTATGTAGTATGACTATGTCACATTTATTCAATATGGCATAGTCATATTTGAGTCACATAAGAGTCACTTAAAGTAACAGTGATGTGTTTACAGGGTTATTACTTCAGAAGGCAATTGGCAAAGTCGCTGGCAATAGTTAGTGGGGGGGGGAGAGAATTATTTCTTCACTAAAATAATAATAATGGCAAATTTAAAATATGAATAAATTGCTGTGCTTTTTTACCTCATTTGGGTATTGGTAAAGCCTGTATGGTTTCCATATTCACAACATACACAAAAAAAAAAAAAATTAATAGTTTTATTCACTGTTGCAAAAATTTGTGTCATTAAAATATACTTTTAACTGATATCAAGAGACAGTTTCTGTTTTCTTTTTTACGTCGAAACAAGAAAACAAAACCTACAAATACACTTATTGCAAGACTGTTTGTCTCATCAATAGGTAATACTTAGTTAACACTATTTCAAGTTCCGAGGAATTAAGTTGCAAGAGTTATTGTTAAGAGTTACGGAGTAAAGAAGTCGCCCTAAAATCAAAAACTGTAAAATTAAAATAATATAAAAATGCCCCAGAGAAAATTATGCACCTTTTTGTAAATAATCCATGCGCCATTTTGTTTCAATTGATACATAAAAATTGACATTAATAAAACAAGTATATAAACATTAAAATTTTAATTTGGAAGATAATAAATAATGTCAGCATGTATCTACAATTAAAATAATACATGTCTTTAATCTAAGGCTATAGTCTGTAAATTGTTTAGAGTATGAGTAATTAAAATAACAGGATGTGGTTGTAAAATCAGGGAGGGCAGGGGTCTCTGCCGAGCGCCGCAAGGCTCAGCTGGCAGTGCCTGTGGGGTTGCAGCCGTCCGTCTAAGCACTGCACCTCCTCGCATTACACATGTCACTCCAGCTCGGGGGTCACAGTTCTCGTTGGTACTAGAACTTTCATCGTCTGAACACAAGTCAATCACTTCACAATCAAAGTCTACTTTTTTAAGGGGATCACAATTTTTCACATCAACTTTAGTGTCTACATCCATTTGTTGTTCAGCATCCAGTCCATCAACAAATACAATGTCCTTATCTACATTACACCGCTTCTCAGCATCCTTGTGAAGTTGCTCAATATATTCCTCCACTTGTGTCAATGTCATCCTCTCTACATCTACAGTGACAGGCCTGCACTTTAAAAGCAAAAGCTGGCCTTTGAGATCAAGAACTTTTTTGTTTCTCTGTTGAGGAAAAACATGCCTCCTTTGCCAATAATCTATTGGCCTTCTATATCTCTCTGGAAATTGTTGATTTTTACCTTTGCTACCTACATTTTTATTATTGAATGTTGTAGAACAACAATATCTCTCTATTCTTTCTCTAGAATATGATGTATCTCGTTGAACATTGATTTTGGCATTCTTAATATAAGCCAGAGAAGAAAATGGGTACGGGGGTCCTCTATCTATGTATGATGCACTTCTGGCATTCCGTGGTTTTGGTTCAATTTCTTCACTTTTGGATGATTTAGTTTCTGCTGCTGCTGCAACTGATTGTAATTTAAGTGCAGTTAAGAAATCAGAGAAACCACCACTACATGAACTTGAAGCAACTAATTCATTGTTACACAGTCTCTCATGGGCTTTTAGCACTTCCAAGTTGTCAAAGTGACTATCACAATTGTCACAGAGATAAATATCAGTAGATTTAAGTTGATAGCTTGTTTCTTCTATAATTTCTCTATCATAACATAAATTTTCATTTCGGAACGTAACCAAAAGACGACCACTAGGTCGATAATAGAGAGAAGTCGTGTGATCCCGATTGTCAACATACCGGAGTCGTCTCGGCGGATAACGAGCGAGCTGAGCCGAGAAAACTAAGAGGAAAGCACTTTTATGATAATCATAACATCTCTTGATCAACTTCTTCAGCCTTGCTTCCCAGTCACTAGGCACAACACTCGGTTTTACAAAGGGGTGAGAAAAGCCTACATCTTTCGGCCACCACGGTGGTTGCCGGATATCCTTAGCCGTATCATGACCCCAGGAACATGTCACCATAAATGTAATGAACTTCTCCAATTCAGTGGCATTCAGTTTTACCAATGCTGTCGGATTACCATTACAAATGAGAAGCGGCAGATTTGTAATCATTTTTCCTGTTGCTTGTGGTCATCGTCGTCGTGAAGCCAGCGCTTGCGATCTCACTCCATACAACAAGGTAACGGTAACAGTACGCGCCATTTCAGCTGTAGAGATGAAAAACATTATAACTAGAATACATTTCCTTTATGCAGACAATACTTATTAAGATAATGATTCCATTAATTTTTGTTGCACTTCATAAACTTAAAAAAAACCAAACGCTTTCGTTAAATAAAAAGAGAAAGACCTATATCCACAACTCCACAATTGCTATTGTCACAGAGTATCGACAAAGCTGTTTCCCAAACTTCAATTTATGTTTTTAACTTTTCATAGATGTTTAAGCATTATAGAGAACAAAAGATGAATCCGTATTTAAGATTCTATTCTTGTTTACCTTAAAACGATTTTTTTATAATTTGTATTTCTTTTCATTATATGTATATAATGCGTATATAAAACTTTTTTTCATTTCAACAATTCTTTTTGTTCTACAGTTGTATATTTCATATAATCTGTGCTTACTTATTTCTATTATACAAAATAGATTCTCAAATATCATCTCATGTTGCTTAGTAAAAGGGCAATATTTAATATGTTTATATTTTAGGCCATTGCCACAGGCGTTGAGTATTATATTACAAAACTTTTTAAAAAATCTCTCATTAAAACTACTGCAACTTTAACAAAGTCAATAATACGTATCAGTATTCATTATATACTTAATGTAAATTAGTGATCATCAATTTTAGTTTTAATTGAATACGACTATTGTTTATTGAGCGAAGCGAACGAAGTGAGCGGAGCGTTTTACTGGAGACTTTTTACATTCTTTGTCACGAATTGGCTCGAAAACTACTTGACGGAAAATTATGAAACTTTGCAATAAAAAAACACACATTAGATGATGGAATTAAAAAAATTGAAATGTCCTCAAAAAAAATTTTTTTTTTATATCATGTAAAAAAACTGATATCAAAATGATATCAATGGGAAACGATGAGTCAATAAACTGATCTCGCTTCGCTCAATATGCAAACGGTAGTAGAATCGAAATTGAGGGTTTGTTGGCGCCCCTAGTTAGTTTAGAATAGACTATTTTTCATCAGTCGATAAAAATAGTGATAAAAATAAAGACTTAAGCAACTTAATGTATCGATTTTTCTTATTTTTCAAATACTTTTATTACATTACTCCTAATTAAATATTATCATAACCAAATTATTCTAAAATGAAGTATATACACAAAAAATGTGTATCTCTACATTTTTTAAATTAAATGTTATACCTAGTTAGATGTCTGAATGTTGGTAATGCAATTTATACGTCAAACGTCACAACCAGCTGCTGTTGCCTGTTGTTAGCTACATTGAATTGTTACAATTTTCAAAAGATACCTAAGACAAACAATTTCATTTAAGATTAAAATATATATATCTTATAATAAAGTGAATTTGATTATTATTAATTTGTTAAATATAATGTTGTTTATGTAATTAAAAAGAATGGTAGAGTTAATTGTTGATATTTTGTTTTTTATTTCTTTATAGGACTCTTTAATGACATGTTTATTGTTTATGTAGGAACAAATACTTAATGGTTTAGAAAGCTCTCCCTCAAAGCCCTGTGTCGATGCCAACGATTACGAGTAAGTATTATAGTTTTAAAAGGTTTTTTTATTCAAAATATTACTTTTGCCTCCATGGATTATATATATATGTTTTAATCTCTTTTACTTACATGAATTTGCTTAACATTATTACGATCTGTTTTACTTACATGAATTTGCTTAACGAGATAAATATAAATAATCGAGTAATCGATTCTTTTAAATAAATTTATAATGAATAAAAGTTTATAAGTAACAGATTACATACACTTATAAATAATCAATGTGAGCTTATCAATTTAATTTTATAAGTACTAATAAGGTTAGTATGTATGTAACTTTTTAATTGATAAATGAGTATATATATATTTATATATGTGTAATGTTTTTCCTCTTAAGTTAACATTTCACTGATAATACAACTAAAAACTTGTGTTCTAGTTGTTATTAATATATTGATGCTAGTCTTAAATGAAAAGATTAAAGATAGAACAAAAACTAAAAAGAATGGACGCAACTTTTAAATATATTTTAGGCTTTTAAATGTATTTATTTATAGGCTATTATAACTAAAGTTTGTTTACTCATAGCCTACAGTTTCCGACATGGAGTATGGAATATTTGAAGCAAGCTGCAGTTGAGCAGAGGCTTGCGAGGCCCCGCAGTTTAGCGTGGGCTGTATTACTTAATGCTGTGCCACCACCGTCGGGGGATATTTTACTAAGGTTGGTAAAATTTTCTTATTTGTTTTTGTCCATTTGCAATTATTTCTCTATTAATTGTATTTTTTTAGCCTAAAGGGTCACAGAAATTTCTATGATGATTTACGAAAAAAGTTATCCATGGATCCAAGATCAGTTGTTGGTGACGATCCACTCTCGCAAAATGATGAGGTAATTAATTTTATTTTTGTCCTGCATTCAATTTTTTTTTTATGGAGTAGGAGGGAAAACGAGCTGGCGGGTCACAGATGATTTGTGATCACCGCCGCCCATGAACTCTTGCAACATCCGAGGATTTACAGGAGCGTTGCCGGCCTTGAAGTTGGGAGTAAACGCCTTTTTTGAAGGTACCCATGTCGTACCGATCTGGAAATACCGCCGAAGGGAGTTCGTTCCACATTCGAGTGGTACGAGGAAAAAATGTACTTAAGAACCGCACAGTGAAGGATCGCCACGCATCCAGGTGGTACGGATGGTATTGGAGGCGATGGCGCGCTGTGCGGTGATGGAATTCGGCGGTAGGCATCAGATCGAATAGCTCTTCGGGACACTCCGTGGTAAATGCGGTAGAAGACGCACAGAGATGCAACGTCTTTACGCAATGCCAAAGATTCCAGCCGTTCACAAAGCACCGGGTTCCCGACAATCCGAACGGCTCTCCGTTGTACGCGGTGAAATGGCAGAAGCTGATATTGGGGTGATTGGGGCTTTGTAGAGCGGAAGTCTTTGGCCAGGATTGAAATACTGCCTCGCTATTATTGAACACGCCCAATTTCATCGATGCTAACTTGACTTTGCTCTCCAGATGACCACGAAACTGACAGTCGCTCGAAATGTCGAGACCCAGTATTCTGATACTTGGCGAGGCAATAAGGGGAGTGCTCTCGAAGAGCGGTGATACGACAAATGTGCTTTTCTTAGTGGTAAACGAGCAAACCTGTGTCTTCTGGGGATTGAACTGAACGTGGTTCAGTTCACCCCACTCAGAAACCATCCCTAAGGAAGTCTCTATAGACACAAGTTTCTTTCGGCACTCGTCGACGTTTTCCCGAGAGAGACCTGCGCGGCCGGAATAAACCGCATCCCCAGTGCTGTCATCCGCATAACAATGTATGTTGGAGATATCCAACATATCATTGATGTGCAGGAGGAACAGAGTTGGGGATAGCACACAACTTTGGGGTACACCAGCGTTCACGGGCTTGGGGTCCGAGCAAAAACCGTCGAGAACGACTTGAATGCTCCGCCCAGTGAGGAAGCTGGTGATCCACTTGCATAAACTCTCGGGAAGCCCATAGAAAGGTAGCTTCGAAAGAAGCCCCTTGTGCCATATACGATCTAAGGCTTTCGCCATATCCAGACTAACTGTCAGACCCTCTCCCTTGCTTTTAATAACAGCTGCCCAACGGTGCGTAAGATATGAATGTTTGAGGCATGCTTAAATGAAAACAGATTATATCTCTTTTAATTTTGATTTCATTTCTCCAGAAACAGCTAAAATTCATGGAGAAATAATTAACCCAAAAAATAATAATGTAAAAATTGATATTGTATATTTTTCTGTGTGAAAATTAATACATAGTTTAAGGCTAAATTATTGTATATAATTTAATACTTTCGAACTAGGATTATCACTGGAAAATTATTTTCATTTAATTCTCTTGTCAAAGCCTATTATTTTCAATCAGTTAATTGTGCATGTGATCTGTTGAATGAAAGAATTTGTTGTAAAGATATCTTACGAGATTGTACTTATAATCTGAATCACCTCCACCATTTAGTCATCAATTTGGTGAATAAAACTGAATAATAAAAGATTGCTTGTAGAGTATAATTTTGAAAAAATAAAAGTTTACTTACAACAATAATTACAGTAATGAAATTTAACTGCCTAATTATGATACAAATGCACAATTTAATTAAAATGTGTTATGTGTTTATATTTGACCTAACAGAGTGCATGGAAGCAACACTTTTGTGACAATGAACTTAAAGCACTAATACTTCAGGATGTTGTCAGAACATTCCCAGATGAAGCATATTTTCGGGAGAAGGATGTCCAAGATATTATGGTAACATTCCAGATAATTATTTCATCAAGTCCAATTCAACAAATGCTGTTTGTGTATAATAAATTAACATAAAAATCCAGGTGCGCGTGTTATTCTTTTGGGCGCGTACGCACAGCCGGCCCGGATATCGGCAAGGCATGCACGAGATCCTCGCGCCCGCGCTGCTCGAGCTGCACTGCGACAGAGCGCGCGCTCCGCCACACGTGAGGTGCTTTTTTAAGACTATGGTTGATATTATTAAGCCGGAGTTCTGATAGATCTGAATGATTTATTATGATTTATTATTTATGCCTTAGCTAACATGTGTTAAAAAAAAAACGAAGTTGTCATTATTATAATCTTATTTTAAATTTGGATTTCTAGTGCCAATTCTTACATTAATCAAAATATTTAATAACATGAAGAAAGTTCTAATAATTATTTGTTTTAATATCTAAACTTTGTAAAAATTTTGCAGCTCTTCAAAAAAATTAATAATCTATAATTAATTGTCATATTTATTATCTATGTTAAACTAAAAAATTTATGTTTCAGTGAGACCCTTCAGTACTACCTTCAAGAAGAATTCTTAGAACATGATAGTTAGTAAGTAAAAATTTTATATAATACCTACTTAATACTCTAATAAATTCATTTAACACTAAACCTACCAGTACCGGTCAAATTGACCGTTCTTAAATTTTTGTAAAACTTACACATTCTTAAACGTTATAAAACTACATGACAATTCTTAGAATATGCATATAATATTGTCTTCACTCTTTACTTTTAGTTATTTCCATTATTACCTGCGTTATATAATAAAATAACGTTTAATTACCGGTCAAATTGACGGCGTGCGGTAGGAACAGGTACACAAGAATTGTCGGTAGGCTTAGTGTTAAATATATTTTTATTTATTTTCAGCATGCTGTTCAGTGCAATAATGAGAGGCCTAGAGAGGTATTATACAACTGGTGATGTACCAATGTCATGTGGGAGACTGCCGTTGTCAAAGACCCTGAACGTATGTATAAAATTATAAAACATTACATTAATATATTGTTATTAATTTACCCCATTTTTAATAGAATCATAACGAAGTGGTGAGATATCTAGAAGAATTAAGAAAGGAATATTTATTAAAATTGGACATCGAACTCGCCACGCATTTGAGTGCCTGCAACATATCCATGGAGCTGTTTGGAATGTGAGTAAATTTCATATTAAAAAAAAATATATATAAATCCCGTGTCACGATGTTCGTTTGTACTAATCTTTCAAACTCCTGAACCGATTTCAATGATTTAGATAATTGATTTGTTTATAATTTTTTTTTTTCATTTTTAAGTTCTATAAGTTTCCCAAAGGTGGCGGCATTAATAATAAATTAGTTTATGAAACAGCAGACGAAGTCGCTGGAAACAGCTAGTATACACATGTATAAGTTGGGCGTTAAGCCTAGTTAATGAGTAACTTTATAGTAGTTCTTTTTTTCTTTGCATTCTATAGTCATCATCATCATCAGTTCATAATTGTTCGTACATTGCTCACTAAATATATTGACGTTTGTGAAACAGTGATCACAATAAAAAAACCCGGCTGAGTTTGTTGTGTGGTTCTTCTCAGACCAGGGCGCGTTTGTAATCCTCGTAGCCTTATTTTAAGTTGGAAAGTGTCATCACAGAAGGGCTTATTTTGATACATACGATATCAAAATAGGTCCTCCTGTCACTTCCATTTGACATACACAAGTGATCACTGGTATGGATTCAAAGTGGATATTATATAATATATAATAAATATAAACAAACAATTTAATAATTGAGTTAACAAGATAAGAAGGATGTTTAAAAATTTATTACTTAAGATGTTATATTATAATAAAATTACCGATACTTAGAAAATCGTTTGCTTTTCAACAATGATTAACTACTGTTTTATTTTATATCAATCCTGCCTTAAATGCCTAAAACTATTTCAATATTACGTTGGGGTATAATTCATAGACATGCGATGAGGTTTTCATCAAGTTAAGTTATCTTCCAAAAGCATTGCAATCTTACTTATATAAAGAAATATAAGTCAATATAGTTATAGCTATGCTTTAAATAACAAACAGGTTTAAAAATTAGAACATATACATTATAACGTAACATTAACATCAATTTTAAAAGACTATTTTATTTTTTGAAAGCAGTAGCTTACATGGATGACTTATTGATTCTCAAGTTATACACTTTTTTATTTGAATAAACAGATTATGTTTTTAAATAAAATAATATTGTTGCAGCCGCTGGCTCCGTCTGTTATTCGGGAGAGAATTCCCTCGATCAGAGATCCCGGATCTATGGGGTTTTATATTCTCGGACGGGCCCATGTTACCGAATGTGCACTATGTCATACTGGCCTTGCTGATTTCTATTCGGAGTATTCGTAAGCTATTATTATATATGTAATACGCATGTTGTATAATAAATCGTTATTAATATTATTCTAATACAATGGTTCCCAGTGCTGGACGCGGACACGGGCGCGGCGCTGTCCATACTGATGCGTCCGTCGTGTGTCGGGGCGCGGCATGTGACCGCTCTAGCACTGCATCTGCGGGACCCGCACAGACACAAGCGACCCTCTCCGCCAGCACTCACACACCACCTGTGAATATACACAAACAAATATACATATAATAACTAACTACTCGCAAAGGTGCTTCATGGTCTAACTGACATGCAGCAAGTCCAAATTCTTATCAAGACATGAATAATAGATGCACTGATTGATAAATATATAATAATTAACTACTCGCAACGGTGCTTCATGATCACTTTCACAATTATTCCTTCCGTATTCCACAGCACCGTGGAGCTCTCTCCATCCGAGCCGTACACGTTCTCCGCGTGCTCGGAGGACGGTCGCTCGTCGTGCTCGGAGGGTGTGGCGGAGGGCGGGGATGTAGCGCGCTCATTAGCTGCGCTTGCTCTGCTGCGAGCCCGCCTCCCCGCCGCCGTGGACGCTCTCGCTGCCGCTCTCCCCGCCCCTCCTCCCGCCGCACGTGCTCCCCTACACCAGATCATGCAGGTAATATACACACGTTTTGACATTAATTGATTACTACCAGATAGATTTGAATAGAATTTGATAGATGGAGCCTTTCACTCCACATGACAGTAGATTGGAATATATTGTGGGTTTATATGCATGCGTGAAGATAGATTTGTTTATCTTTCGACGATCCTAGTCTCATGAAATAATTGTATAGAATATGTTTTGGTAATCAAATTCCGATTTGTCTCTAGTGGACTATATATCTTTTTCATAAATTTTTAGGAACAAACATGACATCTGCCGGATCTGCAAGGTGCCAAATGGCTTGACCCACAAGCCATTTGGCACCTTTATTATGTAATAAATTTAATGTACAATAGTAATTTTAATTGCGAGATTCATTGTCAGCCAATCTTATTAAAGTTACACCCTGCGTGGACTCTATGTCCGTAATAGAATTCGTTTTATAAGCAGCAGATTATGATAGTGATTGAAAGCTTCCGTTACGGCGTCTGCTATTTGTAAGCAGTAAGGATATCGATGTTCTAATTGTTAGACCTTTCGGGTTAAGAGAAAAAACAACCGTCCATATTTTTTTAACCGCCAAATCATCAGAGTGTTCGTCAAAACTCGTGCGGTTTTCACTTCCGTAGTTGAACTTAAAAATCATCCGGACTACTAAAGAGAGAGCTGATGTTTTAGCCACTGTGTTTGCATCGCATCGCTTTTCTTTTTACCCATAGGGGCCAATATCTGGCCTTCTGATATTACCTTCCTATTCTACAAAATGAGTCAACCATGGGGAAAGCCATTTGTCAATTAACAATGAACTGTCAATTAACAAATGGCTTTCCCTATGGTTGATCCTTAGTAAAGTGGTTAATTGTTGGTGAAGTTGAAAGTAAAAGAGAGACACAATGCGTTGCTTTTGTAATTTAATACGTTTAATACGTTTCCGAGAGATTATGCAAGTGGATCACGAGATTCCTCACTAAGAATACTCACTGTGTAGAATAATTTTTGACTGCATGTTTTCGAAGCCATAGCCTGTACACACACACACACGCCACATTGACGTTCCTCAAGGCTGCATTCTGTCTCCCATACTTTTTCTTTTCTTCATTATTGAATTATTGGATATTTTACACATTCTTTTATTGATTAATTCAACGGTCGCGAATGCTTTTGTATTTAATCTTGTGCCTTACCGCTAAATGACTTATATGCTCCCATAACATATACATATGACGTTAACCCAAAGTGCCCAAAATCTGTAATATTAGAAAAACTTTTCTGTTACCCTTACAGTTTAAATATTTTTATACTAACAGTGGTGTTACCAACCTGGTACCTAATTAATTTATTTTTTGTTCAGTTGGCTGCCTTGCTACAATGTCGCAACCACGATCTAATAGACGTCGAGACGGCTTTAGAAGCGGCCGAAAATCAATCACCATCAACGGACATCGGGAAGAAACATCTACTACCCGTCACAGTTTTTAATAAGAAACACATGAACGCACAGAACAAACAGATAAAACAGATAAAACAGATAAAGAAGGAAGTACAGCTGAAAGTGTTCCATCAAGGGGAGTGTGCAGCGAGTGACTTGCCCTTTCTGGATCCTTTGCGGCTACGGACAGAATGACTACGGCGGAAAATTATGCTCTATAGCTATTACAATTAGGTATATTATTGAATAACCAATAACCAACTATACATAATATTAAGTTGCAAATTTGAGGTACTGTTATAAACCACTATCCTTACATTCAATATAATACAATTAATAGTTATGGAGTTATGGAGAGTTAACTATTTAGTTATTTGAAATAATAGATATATGAGAGACATGTACGGACAGGCCTCGTGAAATGTTAATACTTTTAAACTCGCGATCCAAAAAACAAACAAATGATAAAGTAATTCAGATCGGTTTAATTATATTTTATTTGGTATGAAAATTTTGCAAATAGATTGCTTCATGAGAAATAAGTGACTTAAACATGGATGGGGGGGTAGGTTAATTATGTCTCATTTAAAGATGACCGATTTCTTGTTGTATGCAATTTGACGGTGCATTATTCTGGACGAAGAAGTGATATATATATATATATATATATATATATATATATATATATATATATATATAATCATAATTTTGATTTAAAACATGTCTCCCATGTCTCTATGATTTCAGATTTCTTTAAAGTGATTTTTCTTATTTTTAAGTGCAAATTAGTTTATAAAAGTGATCCACTATTAGGTTAAAATATATAAATATATATATATATATGTTATATATATATATATATATGTATATATATGTATATATATGTTACAGAGCTTGAGTGAGAAGAATATAAATATATATTGCCCGTTATAATGATTACAAATTATATATTAATTTTACATTGTATTTATTAGTTTTAAGTTTCATATTTACTCCGTTACTAGTGGAAATATTATAAGATCATTTTATATTAGATGATATGTAAGAAGTTGATAACTTTTTACATTTATTACATTTTTCTTTGTAACTTTTTGTAATTTCACACAATAATTCTTTGTTTTATAATATTATATACGAAGATTAATAAGAAAATATCGTAAATAAATTGTTCAGTTACCTTATTGCTTAAAATTTAAGTATATTAAAATAAATAAATACGTTTTTTTTTTAATATAAAATATTTAATAATAATAATATTAATTCTTCCAAACTGTAAAAATATTCAGCGTTCTACAGTCATTGTTGTTAAATCTATAAAATGTAGAAATTTTGAAAATAGCATACATTTAATAAATATTTAATTTTTAATTATATAATTATATAATTGTAATAAAAAAAAGTATTATTAAATTGTACTAGTAGTAATTATTATTAAGGAAAAAAAAAACCTAAAATTTAAAATACTTGTAAGAAATTATTTTTGATTCTCCTTAGATATTTAGGAATACATTCAAAATTGATAGGCTGTGAAGTTAGGATGAGAGTCAAATAATTTCTATTTGTATTTATAATTAAGTAAATTGATTCATTATAGCTTATAAAAATGCTTTACTCGTGTTTAATAAACTTTATAGTTTATATAGTTTTTTATTAGCTTAAAATCTGATCATATTATATATAAAGGTCATGATTTCATGGATTTTGAAATCCTCTTTTTTGCCCTTATCCCAATTTTGGTTTGGTATGCTTTTCCCTTCCATACTCTCCTGTTACTCATGATCTCTACACACTCCCTTCTCCATATAGTTTTGCATATAATTCATTTTCCACTTCATACAACATTCTTGGTACCATGCCCTTCATCCCTCACATCCGTAAATAATCACTGATCATGATACCAATTTAACTCTACATAGAAAATCAAATGAAAATGAATGACTATATTTCATCTTCTGACCCTTGACTGACAAACATAGTTTGCTCTGTTATATTATTAAGTATAAGTACTTAATATCCCTTTGAAAATCTGATAATGCTTTAGATCCTTCAAATTACATCCCAATATCAGTATAACCTTACTCAGTTTAATTTGAAGAAATGATGTTAAATCAATTATTAGGTAATTTTAATAAAAACAACTTGCTTTAGAATAAACATTTCAGTTTCATAAAAGTTCGACATATATTTAAGGTCTCGGAGGAATCACAAGATGCTCTTGCAGTATTCTGTGATTTGCCTGAGGCATTCGATTGATCAACATGAAACGTTAGTCAGGAAATTATACCACTATGACATGGGTATCAAAAAAGGCATATGATATACTCCTAACTCCAAGGCCGGCAATGCTCTTGTGAATCCTCGGATATTGCAAGTTCATGGGTTACGGTGATTACAGATCAACAGTGACCCGCGAGCTCGTTTGCCCTCCTCTAACATAAACAAAAAAATAAGTGCAATGATCTTAATCTTTAGATTTCTTACTTAAATAATAGAATTCAAGAGGTCGAAGGCAACAGAAAGAAATCTTCTGAAGCTCCAATGGATATGGGAGTTCCTCAAGGTTCAATCTTGGGTCCATTTCTCTTTCTTGTTTCAAATTAAAAATATCGTTATTAGACCTTTACACGTACTTACTTTTGAATCGTCAATTATTACATTAAAAGGTCAGGCTAGTTAGTCCGTGAGTGAACTATCGCCGAATGAATGTTGCTCTGGTAAGAAGATTCGACCAGAAACTTAACAGTTGTTCTTTTTAAAAGAAATTTATCATATATCACACACATTTCGATCCACTAATATATATATATATATATATATATATATATATATATATATATATATATATATATAGATAGATTAATTTAATAAGACACTTTTGATTTTAGATTTAAGACTAAAAGAAGAAGGTCTAAGATATCTTGTGGAACTGTTAAATATACATACGTACACTCAAGCCCGTGAAGGATTTGTTAACTTTTTGAAGACGAAATTAAGGCGTTACGAGTTTTTTTTTATATTTATCGTGTGTCTGCCACTGTTTTTATATAAGTATTTAAACTTTGGCGTATAAATAATATGTTTTTAAATATTTATTGAGAAGTGACTGTAAGAATATCAATTTCTTTAAAAACTTCTCTCAGGTAATCTCTAGATTTTAAGTTTTAAATACCCCGCACAGCTCTTAATATGAAAATTAAAGCTCTTAAAGTAAAATAATGATCGAATTAATTCCAGCAACACTGTTGCATAATGAAATACCGTAAGACAAGATACTATGAAAATAACAAAAATAAAAAAGACGAGTCGTATTAACGTCCGTTAATTGTCTTACTCTTTTATTTGCAAAAACGGCCAAGCTGAGTTTGCCTGCGAGAGTTGAGAGATTGGGACTCCACTGAAGCTTTTTATCTTGTTATACCTAAGAAATTTGTTAAGACAGTCAGTTCCAACACTTCATTGTTAAGGAGCAAACTACAATTTAGACTTTTTACATTAAGAAATGTAAACTCCATGCTTTTAGTTTTCATAGTATTTAGGACTAAATTATTAATTTCGAACCTATGAAGAACCATGACAAAGTACTGTTTACTTCGTCATTATTAGTCCTGTCACGTTAAACTTTAAAAATAAGCGAGGTTCATCTGAAAAAAGTACAATGTCAATTAGACCTTTTATGAAAAAGTTCAAGTCATTAATATAAAGTAAAAATAAAAAGGGGCCAAAAATAGATCCTTGTGGAAACCCCATCTTAATGTGACAACGTCAGTCGGGTTAGTTTATATAAATGATTTGCCTACTTTTATAAACAAACATAATGAGATAATGTTGTTTACTGATGATTTACAACTCCTAATGTAAAACAGGCCAACTAGTTGAGCGAAGCGAACGAAGTGAACGGAGCGTTTTACTGGAGACTTTTTACATTCTTTGTCACGAATTGGCTCGAAAACTACTTGACGGAAAATTATGAAACTTTGCAATCAAAAAGACACACATTAGGTGATGGTTTAAAAAAAAATATTTTGAAAAACGTTCTCAAAAAAAAATTTTTTTTTTTATCATGTCGAAAAACTGATATCCCATTGAAATCAATGGGAAACGATGAGTCAATACACTGGGCTCTCTTCGCTTAATATGCAAACGGCACCCGACATTTCGCGAACGCAGCAAGTCGAAATTGAGGGTTTGTTGGCGTCCCTACTATACTGTTAAATAAGGAAGCGATGAAAGCGGTTGAATCCACAGTTTGTCTTGGAATTACTATAGATGCTAAATTACAATGTGGTACTCATATAGCTGGATTGGCTAATAAACTTAGTTAGGTCTGCCACGTATGCTATTAAAAAGATAAGTTCCCTTACTAGCGAGAGTAATGCATAGGTAGTTTATTATAGTCATTTTCATAATTATACGATATCCTCTGTGTTACCGCCACGTTTGTGTGCTAAAGGATACTACAGTGTTTTCCAATATCTAGAACATGATATACCTTGGGTATACAACGCTCTCTGCCAGGCTACTTCAAAATTTATTAAAATGTAATTTAGGTCTTTCGAATGACTGAAAAAAAAAAGGAACAATACAAGCTCGCTGAGTTCCTGTCGCCAGTTCTTCTTAGGTCAGTTGCAAATAACTTTCCGAGTTGGCGGTAGCTTTGACAATGAAAATTTTATTTGTATAAAACAGACTTTCAATAAAGATTTTGTTTTTATTTTAATTAGTTTTTTAATTGTTATAGGTATTTTAGACTTATCTCAGACTTTCTAATCTCTCTATCTATCTACGGTTCTTTCTTTAGCTTCTTTTTCGTTTTCAAATCTGAAAAACTACTAAACAGGTTTTTAAGAAATTTAGCAATAAATACTTGGTTTAGTGTGGAAAGAAATTAACAAATAAAGACACTGACTACAAGTATTTTCAATAGGCTAAAAATAAACATATTTTTTAACGTATGAAACTTAATTTACCCCTTAAAAATTATAATAAAAACCAAAAATGTATGAGGCGGGAAACTATCTTTCTAAGCTAAACAGTTTTTATTTCTCAGTACCTTTAGTATAACCACAGAGTACTTTAAATAATAAGGTTATGGTTAGTAGAAAGCAGATCTTTTTTACATATATAAAACAACAAGAAATAAAAGTCCACTGACAGTGATGACATATACCTGACACTGCTCTATTTTGTTAAATTGTAATATATTATAAAATTACGATTTAGGACAGAAGACGAATACGGAATAACTATTGAGTTCATTATTATCATTAAACGCTGTTGTAATTATAAGTAAACAATGGCGGAGACTCCAAAAGACGGCGATAACAGTCTCAACATAGATGGAAATCATTTTAATTCTGAAATGTATATAGAATGTCTTTTAAAATGCGCAACTCTTCGCCAAGTTATGGATAAAGAAGCCGAGGTGGTCACTCAAAGCCAATACCTACAATCTGAAATGCAAACTTTAGTTTACGAAAATTATAACAAGTTTATATCAGCCACTGAAACAGTACGAAAAATGCGCTCTGATTTTCAAATTATGCAAGAAGAAATGAGTAAATTAAGTGAAAACATTAATAAGATAACAACATTTAGTTCTACTATTTCAGAAAATCTAAAAGAAAGTGGAACTGCTGTCAATAGACTTTGTAACACTCGGCAGTTGTTAGATAAATTGCAATTTGTTTTCTTATTACCTACTCAATTAAATAAAGCGATTCAAGAAAATCGTTATTTGGATGCAGTTAATGATTACACACATGCACAGAGAGTATTACAGAAATACGGCAGTCAACCATCATTTCAGAGCATTCAAACTGAGTGTTTTGAGATTATTAATGATCTAAAGAAGACGTTAAGGGAAAGGTTGCTGACACCTGATACAACAGCTTCTGAATTAGCTGAAAGTGTTGGTCTTTTGCGGCAGTTGCAGGAAAGTGACGAATCTTTACAGGATATATTTTTAACATGTGCTGAAAGTCGACTAGATCAACATCTGAAAAATCTTGGCTCTATAGTAGATAATGTAGACATATTAGAATGGGTAGAGAAGTGTAACAACACCTTATTAGCAGATATAGGTATTGTTATAACATGTTACCACGACATATTTCAAAATAAAGAAATTCTACCCGAATTTGCTGATAAAGTAATGACTCAAGTATTTCAACTCTTTGAAGAAGTTGTTAAAAGACCTGAAAATACAGGTACAGAAATATTGATTAGAGGTTTGGATAAGTTTTTCAGAAAACTTCAAGCAATGTCAGAAATTATTTCTAGTGATACAGTTTCTAATAAAGCGTTGGATGTTGTTGTTCAATGTATTAATCACAAAGCATCTATACAGTATCAAGTTATACAAACACAATTTAAGGAAAATTTAATGAAGGTACGGCAGGCTCTTGCCAGCAAAGGGACCGAGAGTGCAGATCTGAAAGACATCCTAAATTCTCTTCAAATTCATTTAATGCAAAAAGTGCAAGCCTCATTATTAGACTTAATGGCTTTCTTACAAAATAAATTATCATTTGGTCTAAAACCATGGTGTGGCAAGGCTGTATCTGATGCTTGCTGGACAGTAATATCAGAGACATTAATAAATATTTCTGATATGGTTAAAAATTTGGCTTCTTTACAAACTTCAAATAATATTCCTTTTGAATTACTTCTAATCCTTGCCAAGCTATGTCTTGAAATGCAAGAAAATGGGGTGACAACTTTACATAATCACCTACTTAAACTTTTGGAAGAATCCGCTCCAGGACTTTCTATAAGTAACAAGGATACCAGCAAAATTATGATTAGTTTGTCAACTGCTGCTCAAACAGCTTTAGATTCTGAGGTGGTATTTATAGGACAAACAGCGGCACAGATGTTACGAGTGTCTGTACTTGCAAGAGACTGGCTGCGAGCTCCAGAACCGAGAGGACCTAGGGCTGTTTGTCGCAGGGTCGTAGAAACTCTGGCCAGTGCAGACACTGCCGCGTCTCAACTATTTCCAACTAGCATGAAGCCATCAAGTGATTCAAGTCGACGCACCATCTGGTCGCGTGCGCCATCATCATTCTCACCTATAAGTAGGATATTTTCGGAAAGAATTGAAGTTTTCAGTCCAGCTGGGGCCGATAGGGCGGCATTATCAAATGGTGCATTGAAAGTAGCATTGAAGGCATTAGTTGAATGTGTAAGGTTACGCACATTTAGTCGACATGGCTTGCAGCAGTTGCAGGTGGATGTACATTTCCTCCAACAGAGGTTGTCGTGTATGGGCAATGATGAGAGACTGTTAAACGCGTTACTGGAAGACGCTCTGTCTTCGGCACAACTAAGATGCGTCGACCCACAATTGATGGAACCTAGTATTGTAGATATAATTTGTGAGCGAGGTTAAAGATCATTAATTCTTAATTGGAACTGAATTTTTATGAACTTATTTTATTATTATAAAAGCAAGACCAGTTAATTCTTCCTGATTATGAATGTATTGATTGGAATTTTGGAAAGTAATACATTGTATTTTCTTGTAACATGAGCAGAGGATGTTTAAAATGACAAGTGAGGTAACTGTCCATCATTCCACAGAAAAGTGACTGAATAAGAATATTTATTTGTATACCTTTAGTTAATTTTCAGTTTAGTAAAATGCATATTTTGTCAGTATGTAATTATTTATTGTCAAAAATTACTACAAATTAAATCTCTTACAACATACAAAACACAGAATATTTTAATAAAAAACCTTCAACTATGTAACTTTAAAGTAAACAGCACATATTTATGACAATTTATTATATAATATAACCCATTAATGAAAATTGCATCATATTAAAATAATCTACATTATAATATATAAAATGTATATTAAATGCTCTTACAATAAAGAAACTACACTTTACAGTTTAATATTAACATAATCATTGCGTTAGTCACAAGAGCAGAATAAACACTTTCATTTAAAATTAAAAAAACATAATATATTATTACCATAAAAAACACATTTTCATAAAATTTGGTCCTAGTTCGCTAAATGTATGGAATATGAAGATTTTGTGTGTGTGTATGACATCATATATATCAAAATATGTTTTATTTTAAACTACAGTTGACATTCACAATATATATCATCAAAAGCAACAGCTCGGTTTGATCACTGTTAGTACATCACACATTTTTACTTTTAAAAACTACCATTATAATGAAACATCTACAAAGCGACGGGGAAATTAATCATCGGGAAGCTCTTATTTATATCTTCTATACCAAAATTTACAATTCCTCCAAAAATTAACAAACATGTCCTATAAGCTCATGTTAATCCTCAACTTATCATCATAGTTCATCACATTTTTTTAATTACAAAGAACAAAAAAAAACAAAAATAAACATTCTCGATATGTCTATTTTATGTGCTAATAAATACCCTGACAATTTATTAAAGTTGTTCCACTCTATGTTATAAACGTGCCAATTGTATCTTTATATCCTTCTTTACATATTGCGTACATATAACGTACATATACAAATATATAATGGTAAAGTTTTTGAATATAATAATCACTGTAAGGGTATTTCATTACAATCTATTTTTTTGTGTATATCGGTTTTAATCTTTGTAGAATTAAAAATAAAATAAAATAGAGCATCAAGAATATGAAATAGTACCTCGGGTTGCTTAAGATGGATTGCGTTTACAATAAAATTGGTTATGGAAAAAGAGAGATAGAGAGAGATTTTGAAAGTCATTTTACATAATATTCAATGATGCATGCATGCATTTGATCATTGTTTGGTCAGCAAATTTTGTTTGTAATCAAGTTGTTTTTGAACAATTTATGATTGCAAACGAACATCAGGGTGTATGTGTAAGTACTCCACTTTAACCAGGCGCGGTCGCAACTATGGGTTTTGGGGAGTCATGTTATAAAATTTGTTAAATAATTTTTTAACATGACCCGATTATAGCAGACAGTTAATAGTTTACTACTTTTTCGTAAATTGACACCCCCCCCCACTCCCCCCGGATCGCGCCTGACTAATTTAAATCAATACAGTAATGTTTATTCCAATGTAATATATTAGTAATGTAATTTCTTAGCACACTCCTCAACAGTTCAACTGTTTTGCATTATGCTGAAAAACGTAAACTAAAAAAAAGAAATTATATTTAAAACTAATACATATTATATAAATAATTACTCTTTTACATTATATCTAAATCTAGAACAAATTGACAAAATATATACCTATATAATATAATTTTTAGTTCGAAAATTTATACACTTAGACAAGACCAACGCCCCCAAATCACAAAAAAATATTTGTCATTTCATGTTATAAAAAGTTGCCGAAATAGGAAAAATATATTTTATTAAACAGTGGTCCGTCTGTTACTTCATTGTGAGCGCTCGTGATGTGTGATTTTATCTACATACTAGCGACCCCTACTTATCTACCATCCAAACAATTATATTCATCACAATATACAATTACTTCTTCGTTTTCTCCATTAGTTTCCTCATCTTCTCCGGCACGGGCACTCCTCTGATCGTGGAGCTCCTCAGAGACTTACCACTGAACTCACACTTCTTGGGAACGTCACTAGACACTTTCGCATCACTATTACTAACACTAGACTTCCGGGTGGCTACACCGGGGTTATTCGAGTTGGTAACATCAGTTTTCCGCTTCACCGGCTTAGGTTTATCCTTGTGTGTCTTGTGTGTGTGGTCGGGCGGGGGAGAGCGGCGGCGTCGTATCCGCGGCGGCGTGTGCGCCAGCGACGTGTGCCGCGCCAGCAGCGCCGCGCTACTGAACAGCTGGCCGCAGTCGCAGCGGTGTTCCACCTCGCTTGTGCCTGAACAAACAAATTAAATAACACTATCTTTTTTTTTTGTTTTACTTGACTGATCATTATCGGACAGGTAAATTTGAAATATTATCACCGATATAAACCCAACTGCGATCATACAAACGGTCGTGAAACTAAGATATTAATAATTATTACTTGTATAACTTACGTTTTCTTGTTTTTGGTGTCGCCAGTTTGTGCTTGCCTAGGGTCTTTCGTTTAGCAATTCCAGTGATTGATTTTCGTTTTGCGGCTACAGATTGTCTCTTAGCTTTTTGATCTTTGTTACCCTCTGTCAATTCAGAGTCTGGGAAGGAGTATTTTACATCACTGTCGTCGGAATCCGTGGAAAGTATTGTTTCTTTTACATCTAATTTGACCGTTCTTTCGTTTTTGGATTCAACGATAGGTTTAGTTTCGATAGCCTTCGCTTTTAGACGTGGTATTTTAGGAGGATGCTGTAAAGATATTCTTCTTTTCACTAAATCCTTAGAATTTGGTCTCTCAATTTGTAACGAGTTTCGCTTCTTAGCTCTGACCTTCATAAATAATTTGCTTTCAGAGGATTCTTCTTTCTTAAAGTTTGGATTAAGCATATAGCGAATATCATCATCCTCATCACTAGACTCCTTGTGATCTAGTTCTTTGACAATTGATGATGGGGCATGTGAAACGGTTTTATTTTTTTTTGTTATTGAAGATACTTTGTCTTTACCATGAATTTTCTTTTTCGGTGTGGGTGTATCTGGTATTATGATACATTCTTGACTGTCGTAATTTTTAATCTTTGCTGGTTTCTCTGAGTTGTCTACAGATTTTTTCACGATATCATCTTCTTTATCAACGACCACCTTCTTTTCTGATTTTATACCAACTTCTGTAATGTCTGGGTTCAATTTTTGTTTTTTAATGTTTATTTGATCATCCACTTTATACTCTGGTAAAGGTAAAGGCTTAATGATCTCTTTAATTTCATTTTGTTGAACGACTTTCATTGACTCTTCTTGAACGGTTGGTTCAGTTGTTTCACAATCTTCAACATGCTGCAAATTAATTGGAAATTCCTCTTCACTTACGTCATTTTCAATTATTTTAATATTTTCCTCGTCTAATTCCATTGTCTCCTTTTCTAACGCTTGCTTTGCAGCTTTAGCTGCACTTTGTTTCTTCTTTCGCAAACATAATACAGTATGTTTGTTTAACGAATGCTCATTAGGAAAAACCATGTAACATAGAGAACACTCATGAATAATATCTTTAGTGGAAAGTGAACTTTTCACGCTTTTATCATCAGACTTTTCAGAACTAGTTTCAAAATGAAGTTCTTTGTGCTCTAATAAATCTTGTAACTTTTTAAACACTTTCTTGCATATATCGCAATTATGTGCTGGTGGAATATCAACTGCTTCAGTGGCATTTTGAATAGAGGATGTAGACTTTTTATTAATACCATCATGAGTTTCTCTATGCTCAACAAGGTGATGTAATTTTCTAAATGATTTATCGCAGGGCTCGCAACGAAAGCCTGCACTTGGGTCAGTACTCGATTTGGTGACATCTTGATATTTCAAAGGTTTAACATCATGTTGATCAGATGAACTTTTCCTAGTTACTCTGATATTATTAGTATTACTGTTATGTATCAGTCTGTGTTGTACTAAATGATGTAATTTTCTGAAATCCTTTTTACAAACTTCACAACTGAAAACAGTTTTATTTGTAGGTTGATGTTCGTTCTCTACACTTTTACTGTTTTCTTTTTTGTGTTGTTGCATTTTATGGTTAACTAAATATGACAGTTGTCTAAATGTTTTGCCGCAAAATTCGCAAATAAGATTGTGAGTTTTGGATTGTTGAGGTTTGGTTTTAATATTGGTCGTTTTAGAATCTAAAATTACTTCCTTTTCTACTTTTTCAGGTTTTTCCTTTAAAGGTGTGTCTTCGATCACGATGACATCGTTATCAATCAATTTAGAGGCGGTATATCTAGATCTGCGGCTTCGAGGTTTCTCTTCCTCCTCGTTATCAGTATAATCTGATCTACGTGAGACTTTATCAGAATCTTGTGAATATCTTAGTCTTACAGGACTTCTTTTATCTGAATCCGATCTATTAGGTGATGGCCCCGGGCAGTGTTTTACATGCTTAAACACTACATTTTCTGATCTAAATAGCTTGCCACAAATTGGACACACAATATTTTCATTAATTTTGCCCATTGTCCAATTTTCTTGAATAATTCCGTCATCGCTACTATCATCGGAGTCTGTAGTATCAGTTTTTATAACCTTTGCATCTATTAATCGTGGTTTTTTCTGTGGACTTGGGGCTTTATTTCGATCTGTTATTGGTTCCACCAACGGATACTTTCTCGGACGACCTCGTCCTCTCTTTACTGGAGTATTTTGAGGTATGTCTGACGTTGAAAGGTTAATCTCATTACTTTTGTTTTCTGATTGGGTTTCAATAAGTTCTGCAGCTTTAACTAAGTTATCTATTGCAGAAATTGTGTCTGTGTGACCAATAAATGAATCACTTCTCTTTTCAGAATCTTTTTTGATAATAGCTACATTATTTGAGGAATCACTCGATTTATTTGCAGTTTTTTCATGATTGACATTACGATTAAGTAAATAAGATTTCTTTGGCACAACATTTTTAGAATGTTTTTCAATTTTATCTTCACATCTACGTTTTTTCTTAGGCGAAACGTGAATTCCCAAATCTCTTGGTTCAATCAATTCTATCTCAGGCTCTTCAACTGGAGTCAAAACCTGTTTTCTTTGATGTTTAGTTTTAATTTTTGTTTCATCCTGAATTTTATTTGATTCTAGCACATCTGAATCAAGAGATTCGGAAGCACTGTGTACAAAATGATCAGATTCAGTTTTGGATGGGGATAATTCTTTTCCTTGAACGTTAAGTTGGGACGGTGTAAATTCCGAGTTGGCATCCATAAACACCACTTTAACAGGCTTATCTTCGATTATTGTAATTGGACACTCCAAATTACGTTTGGCTGTTAGAGCAGACTGATACGCAATTTGAACTTTAGACTGATTATTTTTATTTAAAGTATCTTCTTCGTTTGTGCCTTTGATCAGACTAGGTATTCTGCTTGTTTGGGTATTGCTACGTACAGGTATATTATGTTTATTTGACGATTTAGCTTTTGATTCAGCAAGCATTAACTCGTTTCGAGATAGTTTCTTCACTGGTGGTTCTTTTTCCACTACAGTTTGAATTACATTATGAGACTCTTTGCCGTCAAAGCTTACTGTCAAGCAATTCTCATAAGTTATAGAATTTCGCCTTGCAAATTTGTCAAAATCTTTTTCTGTTATTATAGTTTCTTTTTTGGTCTCTGGTGATTTATTCTTTGTAGATAAAGTCAAATTTTGTTTATTGCCAACAAGATCTCCAGTTATTGGCACATGTTCTATAATTTCGTCTTCCGATGTGTCTTCTAGAACATTATCCTTCGTAACTTTTTGTTGGGCTTTTTTCTTTTTGAATGGTAGTAGGTTAGGCACCTTTTCAGAGATATTTACTGTCACCTTTTCTGGTTTGGCCAATGGTTTATTGGTGGGAGAATGTTCTTGTGGCGATTGTTTTTTGGACGGAATACCATGAATATCGTTCATTTTCATTTCAATATCGTCCAATGAAACTGGGCAATGTTTAGTATTCTGCGTTTCAATCACAGTTGGTTTTTCATTAATATTTTCAATGTTTTTTCCTGTTATTGCCCTATTAATGATACCCTCAATTGTTTTATCTATTAAGTCCTGATTATTTATTTCTTTCCTTCGAATATTTTTATTAGTAGTTGGATTTGAATTGGTTTGATCATCTTGTTTATTTGTACAAACTGCTGGTTTAGGTGTTACTGATAAATCCTGTACATTAAGGGTTGTCACTGTTGTGTCAACAGTAGATGATTGTTGAACCATATTAGTCTTGCTTACAAACACTGAAGTTTCCGCCTTTGTGTTTATCTTTGGTAGCAAACACGGGTCAGAAGTCTTAAGTGAAATAACATTAGATTGCCTTTGGCTATCAATTTTTTTTAGTACATCTCTTCTGTTTAAATCATTTGGTTGCTTTAATTGTTTTGTATTTGAATTATTAGATGGTACTTTGGTTTCTTTAATTTTATTTAAAAATTCCTGCCTGTTTGCTTCTGTCCATTTTCCGAAAGGCACTGCACTATTATTGTTTATCACTTTAGATATTGTTGGTTTAGTTTTTATTTCATCCTTAAAAGAATCTTTCTTAGTGTTACTAACACTACCTTTGAAAGTATCTTGCTTATTAGGAAGTATTTTCTTTTCTTTCATATTTGTTTCAATGTTAGTAGTTTTATGAGAGCCGACTTCATGAGATTTTTTTTCAGTACCCTTTTTTACAGATACGATATTATTAGCTTTATTGTGACCATCATTTTCAGTTACAACCATTACCATATCTGATAAAACAGGTTTTTTTGGTACTGGAATTATATCACTTTTTAATGTTTTTAATTTAGCAGGATTATCTTCTTGTATATGTTCAATAATAACAGTCTCTTTATTAGGTGACCTCTTGGTTTTACCATCAGTTTCAAAGACATTACCATCTTTGTCAATATCGCTCACTACATCTTCAGATTTATTTTTGACAATCTTATCAGCGACAACATTAGTGGATTTAATTTCAAAGATTTGATGTAATTTTGAAGTATTTTCAATGTTCTTTTCGATTACATTTTCGTTAATACAATCTTTGATATCATTTTTACATAAATCAGGTGATTTAGTAGTGTCAATTACATTGATACTATTGCTTTCAGTTTTTAATTCATTATTAATTATATTCACTTCATTTTGATCTATTTCGGACTCACCTTTGTATAGAGTGACTAATTCATTGCTGTCTTCACTAATATCAATAATTTCTACATCATTTTTATCAGAATCTTTGCCAACCAAATCAAAATTATTGCTGTCTCCGATGATTTTGTTATTTGTCACAATATCTTTGTTTTCAGACAATACACTATTTGGTATATCATCAAGACTTTCTATAGCTATCTTTTCTGTAATTATTTTATCTGGAGACACTATTAAATTATCAATAGATAATTTCTGTAATTCCTGAGCTTCAGATGCTTTGCTGTTGGTTTCAGAAATTGATAAATCTTTTTGGTTCATATCTTTTTCTGTAATTAACTGTATCTTGCCTAAATCTTCTTTAACTTTATTATCTTGTTCGATTGGTTGGGTTGATTCCTTGTCATCAATTATTAAGGTACCATCTTCACTGTCATTTTCTAATAACTTTGCTTCTGATTCATTAGAAATTACATCTGTTTCTGTAGTTTTTGGGTGAATATTATTTTCAGTGTTGCATAACTCTTTATTATTCACACCAACACTATTCTTTAAGTTTAGTGATCCTATATTGTTTTCTTTATTATCACATTTCTTTAACTCTTTATTTTCAGATATTTCTTCTTTTTCAAGTATGATTTCAGATATTTCTTCTTTATCAAGTATGACTTCAGATATTTCTTCTTTTTCGAGTATGACTTCAGATATTTTTTCTTTTTCGAGTATGACTTCAGATATTTCTTCTTTTTCAAGTATGACTTTTGATATTTCAGTACTATTATTATGTTCAACCGAAACTTCTTTAGACTTCTTATCAGTTTCGTTTTCTAACACTTCCATTAAATCACTTTCAGTATATTTATTTTTATCATCTAAATTATTTGGTAATACATTTTTTTCAGGCAATTTCTCACTAAATGTAGATATAACTGGACTATTTTTGTCTAACAATGTGTCCGTTGCACTGTCAAATTGTTCATTTAAGTTTTTAACAAATGAATCATTTCCTTTCTTGTCTTCATCTTTGGCAGATATTTCTATTTCATTAGATATATTTTTTGATTTAGTTGGAGTTTCAAATAACTTCTGTTTTGGACCATCTGTATGAACTTCAATAGTTTTTTTTACATTATCAGAATGCCGACTTGGATGTAATTGTTGATCCACCATCGTTTTAGTTAAAGGTATACCTTCTTTGTTTGGAGTCGAGTGATATGTCATAGGTGTAAAGGTTCCTATTACAGGTGATTTTCGAGATTCATTGAATTTCATCATTTTACTATTTATATTTACTTCTGTTCTAGTCTCTGGTGCATCCACATTAGATTCAATTGCCTCATCATTTGTAATACTTAACTCATTCTTTGGTGTTTTGATTGCTTTATCCACAGCTTTGTTACACAAAGGCTCGTTTATCACTTTACTAATATCTTTTATAGGCACATGAGAAGATTTCTCAACAGGAATCTTCCCTTCTTTTATAGGCTGGAAACGTAAAAATATACATTATAATATATAATATCAAGAATATTTATAATAATTATATTTGATTTATTTATATTTAAAATGTAAAACCTCATTAATGAAACAAAATCAATTATATGTAAATATGTAGTTGTTTCTTAATTAAAAGATAACCTAATTAATTGCTTACAAAAAAATATAATTACCACTTCTTTTGTCACTTCTACTTCAATTTCTTCATATACTTCTAAATTTCCTTCCGCATTTTCACTGTAACATTAATTTAAGAATAATATAAATAAAAGAATTAGTTATAAGTGGTAGCATATGCATTATTACATAAAAAAACTTTTTTAAATATGTTAATTTTAAAAGATTCTTTTGTATCTTAAAATAAATTAAAATTATATAACAAAATTACAAGCAATACAATACCAGACATTGTAAAAATAATAGTTTTAAATAGAAAAAAAAAATGTACCTACCGCACTTTTAAAAACTTAAAACTAGGCTGTTGTTGATCGTCGTCAATCATCTGCACAGCGGCTAGTTCTTCTTCACCTGCTTTTCTGTACAAATATAATCCATTTCCAATATCTATTGCATGTACATTGTTCCCGTCAATCTGTAGCACCACTTCAGTGTCCTTACTTGGTATTATGTCATCTTCTAAGCTTTCAACCGAACTCTCCTCAACTTTATCATCAGGAAGCACTGAATTATCATCCAATTTTAAATCGGAGGGCGATTTTTCTTCTTCCACAGCATTATCATCAATGACAAGCTCATCGCCGTCATAGGAATTGTCGTTGTCATCAAAAATATTAACCCCACCAGATAAAATATTTGCAGCCTCTATTTGCTCACCAATTTTGTAACTCTCCAAGTCACTCTTAGGAATTGGTGATAACTCGGATATTAAATTAGAACTAGCCGTTATAGTACGTTCTGCATCGACGGTAGATACTGAATCCTTAGACGGAGATATACCGAAAGTTGAGTCTACTTCAGAAAGAGAGAAATATTTAGATGAACTTTCATTCGCAGACATATACGCTTCGCTCGGCGGGGACGATGTATCCAATGTTGAATCCCGCGAGCTTCCCGCCTCGCCCCTTATCTGGTTCAATCTATCCATTTGCACAATTCATCTGTTTTGTAAACAATTATTAATTTCATGTGATATGTGGACCCGGTTATTTAAAATTTAACACTTAAACGAAAGGTAAAGAAAACATTTGAAGGTTGGCCAATTAGCACTTAGGTCAATAGCAGCGAATTACAAGTGAAACTTTTTAGTGGAACAAACGATATCGAAACTGTGACACTTATTAAACCACAAGTAATCTACTTATGGTTTATTTATTATATGAGAAAATAGGTTTATATTTAAATATTAATTGAAATGTATATCAATATCTCGTGAGAAAAGCGTTTCAATAATATTTTTACATTAATTTCCCTAACAACACAACACATCAAATATTAAAGATGGACGTCGCGAAAAATAGATAACAATGTTGCCAAATCAACAAATAAATAATAACATAGTGGGAATATAAAATGAAAATATTTATGAAATATAAAAGTCATGCTACTCGCAATTCTTTATATATTGATTTATACTTATATCCCAAGTTTGTAACTTTGTAAATTGTGAATATAAATACAAGGGACTTCAAAAATACAGTAAAAAAATACTACTACTAATATTTATATTTTAGTAGAAGTTTTTTTTTTTTAATTTATAAACCTGCATTAACAAATCGTATAAATAAATATAAATATGTCGTATTGTTTATTGAGCGAAGCGAGCGTAGCGTTCTACTGAAGACTTTTTCACATTCTTTATCACGAATAGGCTCGAAAACTACTTGATGGAAAATTAGGAAATTTTGCAATCAAAAAGACACATTAGGTAATGGTTTAAAAAAAATTGTTAAATATGAAGTCATTGAGGAATAATTGTCAAAAAACTGACATCCCATTGAAGTCAATGGGAAACGATGAGTCATTCATTACACTGGGCTCGATTCGCTCAATATGCAAACGGCACCCGAGATTTCGCGAGCGCAGCGAGTTGAAATTGAGGGTCTGTTGGCGCCCCTAATTAGAATGTAACTGGTTAAAATGTAATTTTTAATTTTTTTTATTAAAAGAATCATAATAAATGTAATAAAATTGATAAAACTCCAGTTTCAAGCCAATTATAGCTATTGTCAGCCTAAAACGGGTTTATGTTAATATTTATATTTTATATCTATAAAAGAATGAATTCAAACAAAATTGGAATACAATTTTAATATTGAAATTTTAATGCATGTGTATCTAATTAAAATATTTACTTATTACTCCCCTTACAATAAATGAAAAGCTTTTAAACTTTTGCATTAGTATTATATTTTTATATAAATATATTAAAATGGTATCAATGTAACATTTTTGATAGTGCAAATAGGTTATATACAAAATTTACACTTGTTTTATGTTTTGACAGGTGACATAAGAGTAATGTCAAACTGAAGAGTGAAGGCGTCGTTAATCGTTACGAATTTGAAAATATTCGGTTGTGTAGGTATTGTTTTACTAATTTTTAAACTGTCCATAATATAATTGTTCTACCCGTGTATTTGTGCGTATTTGTGGAATAAGTGTTATCTAGATTTTATCATGGCTCCTCGAGAAACGTCAAAAGCGACACCAAAAATCCAACGTACAATAAGTAAAGCATCTAAATCGAAAGCATCGCCTGTAACAACTATAAAAAAAACAATGACTTCAAAAAATTGTACAGAAAAAGTACTTAAAGGTATAAAATTAATTTTTTTAATCATACAATTATTTAAAGGCGTTATATTCTTTTTTCTCGTTTTAAAATATATAAATTTAATTTTATTAATTAAGGTTGATGAACACAATCTAAATCCTAATCTATTATTGTTCTAGTAAATAATTTACCTGAATCAAGAACGAGAACAAATACAGTTCCCAAAATATCAACACCGAATCCAAAAGGAAACAAAACAGCGCCAATACCAAGCACAGTATCTAAGAGTGCAAAGAAAGCTACTTGGAAGAAGCGTCCAAAACCCGCACATTCAGGAGTCCCCGTACCAGAAAAGATGAAGAGATTGCTAGAAAAACAACTACAGGATGATGACTGTAGTCTTTAATCTCACTACTATTTGACTACTTGCCATTTTGTTTATTTCTTTTATTTCAATTAAAGTACCCATTTTATTGTAAACTACATGATGCCTTGTTCCAATCTAGACTAGACTTCCAATCTATTGTAAGTATTGATCAAAATTTACTGCATATCATAGTAGTTCTAGAAGCACCTCATCTATAGATAGTACTGGGATTCTCGGCACGACATATCCAACTGACTTGATTGTCACTAGTTTTTTAATAAAAATATTATTGACATATAACTATTTGTTTGTGAACTAATTATAAAGTAGTAATTATAAATTATATTCATAGACCTATTGTTTTGTAGATTGATTCTTTTATGTAACATTTAATTTAGAATATAGATTTATAATAGTTTCAATTTAATAATTACTTTATTAACGTTTGAGACTGTCTTAGTTTATAAGATTTTATGATTAAATGATTATGATATATATATTTTTTTTCATATTGTTCATATAAAATTATCTTTTATGTGTAGGTAACGGTTTTAAAAAAAATTTTTAAAAGTCATGTTGTTGACGAATAATTGTCAAAAAAGTGATATCCCATTGAAGTCAATGGGAAACGATGAGTCATTACACTGGGTTTGCTTCGCTGAATATGCAAACGGCATCCGAGATTTAGCAAGCGCAGCAAGTAGAAATTGAGGGTCTGTTTATTGGTGCCCCTAGTTAGTTAGTTTATATAAACATAAATGTACAGTCACGTGCAATGAAAAGTATACACGGGCAGATTTTCAAATAAATATTAATGCTGAAAATTTCAAAAAAACTTCCATAAAATGTTAACTTCATGGTTGGCAAAAATTGAATTACATCTGTTTTATATGTAGTTACTTTGCACTATATATTAACTATGTATAGTAATTTCTTTGTACTGTACTTTGTACAATATCCTTAATTGGAGTGAAAGAACCAAAAAGGGTTTCATTCTAATGCTCCATATATGGTTTTCATCAAAGACAATATTAACTATAAAAGTTGTCACTTTAAAATGTGTTGGAAACAAACACAATAAATAAAGAATATGCATGCTTTATTTTTAAATAAAATATATATGACATGATAAGGTTATCATGACTATGATATAAATATTTTAATTACGATATAATCTAATGACAAAAATAGAAATAGCCGGTAATAAAGAATGAGTTCTGATTAACTGATGTGAATGTAGCATGATTAAATAATTGTTTAAATTAAAAACAATATTAAATGAAGATGAACTAACTAGACAATGTTACTTTTTCCCATATTTTTATATAGTACACTTAAAACTTTTAATAATTTAAGGATGTTTAATATTGTATAATTAGATATCTATATAAATTTATAGAATTATATATACATATAGAATTTCTATATTTAAGAGATTAAAGTTTGTGTATATAAAGGATCTATGTTTGAAACTACAGTAATATAATTTATAAACCATCTGTCAATTGTTTTCTTGAAACGTAAAAGTCATGAAATCTGCACAATAATTAGTTATCATGTTTAAAGTCACGTTGCGGGCAGTTTTAAACAATGTATTCATCCGATTATTTAATAGACAGAAACATTAAATTGTACAGACCACCATTGTATTAAATCGTGTCTGAGTGACACCTGCATTACAGAATATTAATACCGCCATTTCATTATTAATCCCCCATGCACTAAGTCAATTATCATACTAACATCGCATAATGAAAAGGCTTTTAAAATTTAATGAGCTGTTAGCGAGCTTGTCATTGGGTACCTTTAATTAATAATTTTTCGGTTCAAATAATGTCACATTAACAGTACTCGGTGCTGTCACTTGAAGTTAAATATTCCGTCTTCCTTGTGCCTGCATCTAGTACAGCTATTAAATAATAGATGTCACTGTAATAAAAAGTGTGGCATTTTTTTATTAAGTGTGAATAGTAGTCAAATTGATTACTCGCACAAACACAAACTTGTAAACGTTGTCGATTCACAACGTTATTGTGGTTACATAATATTACTATCGGGCCGGGCAGACGTCTAGAAAATAATAAAAATCTTGTAATCTTTTAGCAATGCCATCTATCGGATCTAATTGTAAATCGAAATTATCTAGGTATCTATTAAAACATTGAAAAAAAAATCACTCCATCCATTTAGGAATTCAGTTTTATAGATATAATAAATATATAAGACTGTAATATGGCACAATTTGTAGATTTCTTAGTCTAATAAAATTAGTAACATCTAAAAAGGACCTTTCGCGTGGATATAATATATATATTATCAGTTTAAATAAAAAAGTATTTCATGAAACCCAATTCGTAAGACGCTGTCCACGAAAAAACCTTTTGTAATACCTTTTGAATAAAATTTTCCACACCACTGACAGGGCTCCAAAACCGTATTAGGTACCTCTGATATACAGTGTACTCCAGAGGGTTACAGGTTATTCTATGAAACGATAACTCCTCATTAACTTTGTACATATTATCCTTGATAGCAGTTAACATAAAATAACTTTTTATTGTCAAAATAACGACCATTTCGGATTTTTTTTGCACACAAACTCAGAAGACAGAATGTTCCTTTTTCTACATGCTTAATTATCAGGGGCGTAGGAACCGTGTGGGCAGGGTGGGCAGCTGCCCACCCAGAAATTTCCCAGGGTGGGCATTGCCCACCCATGCTTTTTGTTCAAAGGATTAAATTTTTTGATGATTTAATTATAAATAAAATTGACTCACAAACATTGATAATTCACAATATTGTTCAATACTCCCTGATGTGATACGTAAAAACGATATTAAACTGAAAAAAAAAAAAAAATTTCTTTAGAACTTTTTTTTCTTTGACATTATTAAAAACTAGGGGGGGGGGGGTACGATTTCAAATCTGCCCACCCAGTAAAAATTTTGTTCCTACGCCCCTGTTAATTATCATTTATTGTCAGAGGTCCTCAAATACGACTTTTCATTTAATTTCTGCATTGAAACTGTAGTGCTATCAGCGCTTTAAAGTTTTTGAGAATACAAATTAGATATTTCACCGTGGATTCCGCTTCCATTTTAAAATGTTCTTACTGAGAAAAGCTGTTAACAACATTCAAATACTAATAATAATAATTGAATATTGTTATTTTATTATCTGCTTAAGGTTGCTGTTATTGTTTTGATATATAAGATACTAGCAGATTATCCGTGCTTCGCAACGGACGGCGAAAGTGATCAAACATTTTGTTTGAATTTCTACACCACCTAGGAGGTATCAAACAGGTACGTTATATTTTTTGCAGTTTTTTAGCTGTAACTTTGGAACGGTTTGGACCTTTGCAAAATCCTTTCTTATTGCACCTATCCAATATGTTAGGAGTCTTGTGTCCAAATTTCAGCTTTCTAGGTATTACGGTTTGGGCTGTAGAGCGATGAATGAGTCAGTGAGTCAGTCAGTGAGTGAGTGTCTTTGTGTTTTATATATGAAGATTAAAATTAATATACATAACAAAATAAATAATCCGATATTTTGTTGTGTCATGTTTTTTGTTTCATATTTATAAGAGTCATAATAGCTTATGTCATATATGGAAATCATTGTCAGATAATCTGAAGTTTCTGTTCCAAGATGGCGTCCATGATTATTATTCTCTTATTTTTATAACGTGTAAATACAATTTTGAGTATCAAAATACAAAAAATTAAAATTGTAAACACAAAACAAGTATGGTGTCACGTTTCCTTATCAGTAACGATCAATGTACTTAAGTTTTACTAATAATATCATTTGAAAATCGTCTGGCGCCATTACGTGTACGAAATACAGATATCACTAAGGACTTCATAAGTTACATACTCGTACGTCTGGTCGTAAATCATAATGCATTTATATTCTGTTAAACCAATGACAAAAAAACTTATTTGAATACTATTTTAGATTATTGGTTATTGTAATTACGTTTATCTTGAGGATATGACGGAAGGGTTGTGATTTGTTACTTATTATATTATATATAGTTATTACATAAAAATATTGAAATAAACAGCCCTCCTATATCAAGGGTTTTTTAACATGAATATTTTTATTTTTTATTTTTCATTGATATCTTTTTATTAAACTCTCTCTTGTCAGTGACTTTGTTTGCTCTCTTCTTAAATAATGACATCTGTCCTCACCGAAAATTATAAAAAATAGTACTAAATTTAGTTTTATTGTTATTAATCTAGCTAATCGAGTTTAATATTAAATAAATCTTATTATAACGATCGGATCGAAATATGTGGAACTTAAGTTGTTCAATCATTTGCAGGATTTATTGAGCGAAGCGAACGAAGTGAGCGGAGCGTTTTACTGGAGACTTTTTACATTCTTTGTCACGAATTGGCTCGAAAACTACTTGACGGAAAATCATAAAACTTTGCAATCAAAAAGATACACATTAGGTGATGGTTTTCAAAAAAAAAAATTGAAAAATGTCCTCAAAAAAAATTTTTTTTTTTAATATCATGTTAAAAAACTAATATTCCATTAAAGTCAATGGGAAACGATGAGTCAATACACTGGGCTCGCTTCGCTCAATATGCAAACGGCACCCGAGATTTCGCGAGCGCAGCGAGTCGAAATTGAGGGTTTGTTGGCGCCCCTAGTATTATAATGTACATCACCTAAGATTGTTATATTTCTTTTGAAAAGAGCAACTGTTGAGTTTTTGGCCGGCTCTTCTCAACAGAGTAACATTCCGAGCCGGTGGTAGCTTACTTACAGACTGACTACACTGACCTTTTTTTATATTGTAATAGCTGACGATTCAACAGTGCGTGTCAATGTCTACTTGAATAAAGATATTTTGAATTTGAATTTGAATTGCATAAAAAATCAGTCCAGTAATTTTTGTGTGGTATGAAATAAACAGAAAACCAGGCAAATATATAGTCGATGCTTATGATCGAAACATTTATAATAATATTAAGTTAAACCCGTTACTAAATAGTATGTAATTATTACATAATTATAACAGATTTATATAAATGATTACATAACACCATCTAATTAGGAGGATAAAATAAATGAATGAAAAAAAAAACTTTTTTAATACATAAAATTATAATTGAGCGAAGCGAGCGTAGAGAGCGGAGCGTTCTACTGGAGATTTTTTCACATTCTTTGTCACGAATTGGCTCAAAAACTACTTGACGGAAAATTATTAAATTTTGCAATGAAAAAGACACAATTTGGTGATGGTTTAAAAAAAAAAAATTTGAATAATTTAAACATGTTTTTTTAATGTCATGTCAAAAAACTGATATCCCATTGAAGTCAATGGGAAACGATGAGTCATTACACTGGGTTCGCTTCGCTCAATATGCAAACGACATCCGAGATTTTGTGAGCGCAGCGAGTCGAAATTGAGGGTCTGTTGGCGCCCCTAGTGAATATACCTTCAGAACATCACCATTCATAGGAGTAGGATACAAGGAATCAATTTTGTTATATACTAAGAGGATTTTTATAATTTAACGTAAATGTACTATAGTACATATGTTACCATAATTTAATAATTAATTTCATTTAATATAGTTTAATTATTTTCGATATAAATACAACATATAACATAGTTTAAGTAGTTTGCCATCTAGTTTATTTATAGTTTCAGGAAGTATCATATTACTAAATTAATACTGTTTTTTGTCTCTCGATGTGGAGCAGAAAGCATTCATTACGTCAATCATGATCATGACATTTAGACTAAAAAAAAAGAACATATATTACAAGCTTTAAGAGCACACATACAAATAAATTATGATATAAATGTTTGTCCACCCGTCTGTCCGTAGTCTAGCTCAGAGTATTAATACTAAAAATCTGTAATTCCGCATCAATAACAAAACGGTAGAAATAAATTGTTAAATATTTTTTTGGGTGGCTCCTCTACACGTATAGGGTTGTTTTTGTCGAGTGGTCTCTTCCTACCCCATGTGGGTATCATTAGATAGGTCTTCAAAAGATATGATGGATTTGTGACAACAATTTATCGATTAAGGTATTCGTTTGTGAAATATTAAGCTTTAAAGAGCAAATTCTTTCAAGATTTAATTGTCTACCAGCTAAATGGCTTCGTTATGGTTATATATATATATAACGAGTATAAAAGGAAAACTATGACGACTAGTTACGACTTAGTTTACGAGTTTACGAGTAATAGTCGGTTAACTTTAAACGTATTGTGTGCGTATATTGCAAAGGCTGGTTAAATCTTATAATATATCAAAATAAAGTGTTATAGAAATGTATATATACAAAAAATCACGAGTGCATGTTTATCTATCTGTCCGTCAATGGTACCTACGGAACCCCACATTGAGTGGCCTGATTCGTACTTAGCGGGTTTATTTTAATGTACGGTTGAACTGAGTTTTATTATATTCTGCTGTACGACTACGTAATGAATAGTCGCATATATTTTATGTTATTCCCCGCGACATCGTCTGCGTTGACTCAAAGGAGCGTTTGTAGAGTTTTTTATCGGTCTCCATGAAAATCCTCTTTACTTTAACTCGTTCTGTAGTTTTGTAGTTTACAGGTTTTATTCCCGGTCCATTTCCCGTGAAAATATTGTGATAAAATAATACGTTACTGGCTGATAATTTAGCTTTCGACTGATGAAAGAATATTTAACATATATACGTTTTACAAACATACAACCAAACCTTTTGTCTTTACAATATTAGTATATAGATAAGTATATAATTTTTTTATTTCACATGGGCACCTTTTTTATATATTTTTATAAAGCCGAGTCAAATGCAAATATTTTTTTATATTTATTTAATTAGAATATGTCATTGAATAAAATGTCACCATTCAGTAAGAATGTATAATGCTTTTTGCAGTTGTATTTAAAAAAAAAAATTGGCGCCATTTCGATTGGTTGTTATCAAACGAAAAAAATAATAAATTTACCGCATTTTTAATATAATTTTTTTTATACCATTATGTCCTACTTCGTAACACTAAAAAACGATCATTAAAAGTGACTTTTATATACACGAAGAAATCCACAAATACCGTTACATTCTGTAAAAATCCAAAAATTATCTGTTATACCCCATTTAATCTGTATTTCAATTAATAATCACATAAGCTGTAAGTTAATATGTCATCATCATCAACACCACGCCCACAACAAACAGTATGATACAATACAATAAAGTATCTATAAAGTATTAACAATATGTTGAGCCGCCTCATAATTTACATCAAGCTCCGCCTGTCCGCTTGATAAATGTGATTTGAGTCTCGTGTCACGTTTGTGGAATATCGATGAGTGGTGCAAGTTATACGCGATTGCCCATTACATGCTATTAATATACTAGGGGCGCCAACAGAACCCTCAATTTCGACTCACTGCGCTTGCGAAATCTCGGGTGCCGTTTGCATATTGAGCGAAGCGATCCCAGTGATCGTTTCTCATTGACTTCAATGGGATATCAGTTTTTTTTAGGACATTATTAATTTTTTTTACTTTAAAACCTTCACCTAATGTGTATCTTTATGATTGCAAAGTTTCATATTTTTCCGTCAAGTAGTTTTCGAGCCAATTCGTGACAAAGAATTTAAAAAGTCTCCAGTAAAACGCTCCGCTCACTTCGTTTGCTTCGCTCAATTAAATATGTTTAGATTGATTGATTGATTGATTGATTGGTATCTTTAAAGATAAAGTATATATTTAGCTTCAGTCTTGTTGTTTAGATCAAACTTTAGCATCTGTATTAAAATATTGTCATAAAATTATAGTTATGGTAGTTGATGATATAAAATATTGCATGATAAATATTGATGGTTGAGCTGAGCGTAAGCGAAACTCAACCGTTTGGGAGACCTTTTTTGTGTTTAGTTGTCTCCAGAATGCGACGAGATAATTAGCTAAAAATTTTCTCATGTATGTTTGAACGAACGCGGATGTTATAGCGAAAACAGATTGAAAAAATGTTTAGCCATTCAAAAGTTATCAAGAAAAGAAGAAAGGAGAGGGGCTCAGCTCAACACCCGCGCGCACGGTTGACGGATCCTAATATATAATAAGCATCTTCACTTTTACTGAATGCAACCAAAACTCAACAAAAAATAGAGTGGGTGCCAACCTCATTAGGGCCGGAAAGTTCCCTCGTTTATATGTAATAGCTTAAAAAGTTTGTCTTTTTTTATAATTATATATATAAAATCATTAGTATTTATTAATGTCGCTGTCACGTATAACTTGTGCCGTGGTCTTAAACGCTTATAACGTATTGTATGAAAATCACTACGCGGCATGTTTATGTTATAATTAGCTTTGTAATTATTCGGCTGACTCTTGGATTGAGTTAGTGGTATCTGGTTTAGCTGGACCTCATATTAATGTATAGATGAGGAAGAGGAAGGCCTGATGATGTATGAATATAAAACAAAAGTTTTTCGCGAGTATTCTTATATATTTTGACCGTTATTCTAAACTGGGAATAATTCTTTCTAGTATTTGGACTTATTTATGTACTATTTCTTTATTAAGTAGTTAAGTAAAGATTTGTCATCATAAAGATAATATAACTAGGAGCGCCAACAGACCCTCAATTTCGACTCGCTGCGCTCGCGAAATCTCGGATGCTGTTTGCATATTGAGCGAAGCGAGCCCAGTGTAATGACTCATTGTTTCCCATTGATTTCAATTTTATATAATTTTTTCTGACTATTATTCCTCAACGACATGGCATTTTTCATTTTTTTTTAAAACGATCACCTAATGTATGTCTTTTTATTATTACAAAATTTCATAATTTTCCGTCAAGTAGTTTTCGAGCCTATTCGTGACAAAGAATGTGAAAAAGTCTTCAGTAGAACGCTCCGCTCGCTACGCTCGCTTCGCTCAATTAATCATATATATTTCTGGTAACTTTTTTTATAATCAAACATATATAAAGCCGTTACCTAGTAAAGATATCACAAGATTAATATTAGTGTTTTGAACGCTTGCAAAATTCTATTTAAATATTTTCCCCTTGTACTGAAGGATAAGAAATTATAATTAATTAGTATCCAATACAATTATCCTTTTATACGATTTAATTTGTACAATTGTTGTTTATGAGACGTGATAGCAAACAAACGGACATTTCCAAATAATGACAAGAAATACGCAGGGCCGGATTAAGGGGCTTCACAAAAAAAATTAAGGGTCACCATCTTTAACGTTCTTCCTCCCAAACATTTTTTGCGTTACTAAGATATACTTATACTTGCACAAACATAATAATATATTGTTATTGATATATAAGAAAGACGATTGCAAGTTTCTATTTAATTATAGAATTATTAATTGTACCCAAAAAATAAAGAGGAATAAAATACATTAAAAAATCCCAAAAACGGTATTTTATTTTGAAAATAATTAATAATTAGGAGTCTTCACGCCTTCCTTGCCACAGACCATTCACACTTAGAAATTCAGCCCTGGGATATGGAATGAGGGAGGATGGACACTGGGATAAGGAGGCAAAAGCCACCCCTTTTTAATTAATTATGTATATAAATTTGAGATTTCCAAATAAACCTCTAATTCAAGATAATAAATCCAAATAATATTGAATATTTTATTTAAATATATATAATCTAAAATTTAAAACATATTTAACTTTTCGGTAAGTATAATAGTATAGAAGTTGTACGAGACAACTATTCTTACGAATTCTTTGTTACTTTGATGTTAACAGGCGGAGCTAATCTTCACACACGCAGAGAAAGGTATACGTATTTATTGGTAGTTAACGTTTGTCCGTACGTTCATAAATTATAGACATATATATATGTTTTATATAGAGATATATATTCATATATTTTACATACCATTTGTAAATAACGGATAATCCTATATTGTATTATGTATGTACAAAAATTGTCTTTACATTTTGATAAGAATGAATTACTTACGGACATACACGCACATTGAATATTGTTATTAATATCAGTTGTTTTAGAAAAGTTTTGTATCAAACATATCCTTTAATTGAATTATGATTACTCCATTTTGAAGCAACATCACATAAAAACTACTGGACCGATTTGAATGAAAATTGGCAGAGCTGTAGAACTTGAAAATGGGCATGTTTAAAAAAAAAAACAGAATTAAAATATCTCATTCCGTTCAAAAATAATGGTCAAAAAACTTTCCCATAGATTTAACGTCATCAGAACCTCCACGCGCTTGCCGATCGTCAATTTAGAAATACATCACGTAAAAACTACTAAATAAAAAAAATATATATATATATAATATTAGGTATATTTTAATTAAAAGGGGAGGGGGCTCAGCTCAATTCCCGCAGCGCACGGTGGCAGATCCTAGTAATCTTGTGTTTTAAGTCAGATTTTTCAACCAAAACATTTATCTTCTTTATTTACATTCAAACCCATATACCTCATACCTAAGGTCATAACACACCAAATATAAAAGACCCTGCACCGAGGTCCCATGTTATAGGGGTAACAGTAAAAAGTATCAGAATATCAGTGTTAAAATTATTTTTACTCTAATTATTGTGTAAAGTTTATATTATTTACAGGAACCCTATAAAAAAATCTTCAAATGCGAGTGTGTGTGTTGTACACAAACAATATGGCCGACGCATAATTTTTCTCAAATGACAATTCTTAGGACACAAACTAGTATTGGAATTATCCGAAAATATATCATTAACTATATGTTGTTATATTTAGATATTTTAAACAAATTTAGATTCTCCCTTAAGGTTTTTAAATCTTACTTAAAATTTTATTTAATAAGACTGAAATGATGACCATAAATAAACAAAACAAATATATAGAATAAATTTATAGTTAATTTGTACGCTGTAGACGTAGGAGTGAGAGGTATAACAGCAAAATCTCTCTACAACTTACTTAAGGATCTCGGCCTTTCTAGAACGATCATCGGATAATTTCTAGAACGTATTTCAAAGACGGCTTCAGTAGGTTCTTATGATATTTGGTTAGGTAGGGAGAGGAACGTGAACAGTGAAGATGAGCGTGTATGCGCATAGTAAAGGGGCTCCTTAAACCTACACCTGGATCGTAAGTTCCAGGCATTGCTTTGCGCTCCTCTTCTTGCTACGCGATGATCCCGGCACCCGCACGGTGAATCCATGGAATGCTAAGAAGTTTTGTCTCAAAATATAAATGTAGCTGTAAATTAATTTTTTTTAAAGTATTTAATCGGAATCTTAAAAAGTATTTAATAAATATAGAAACGTTCTACCAGTTATAGATAGAAAGGAATACTTTTGTCACACACACATATATATAGTGATATATGCATGTGTGTATATGTGTGTATATGTTCAGTAGTTTTATTATGATACTAATCAATAGATGTTTTGATTGTTATCCTAATAAATTGTGTCATATGTTATGTTATAATCTTTTGTTCATCTTCATCGATCTTATTGGGATGGAACTTAACACTTAAGGCGTCGATGCATTATGGCGGCAAATTAAATTGACATTTGGCACATGAGACCTTCGTTCAGAAATGTATATCATATGTCAAACTACAGTTATGTTTTCGGTACAATATTAACAATATATCTTAATATATTAATTTATTGCCCTGAATATAACAATGTTACTTTGTTAGATAAAACACTTTGAATCTATTTACATATATTAAAGTGTGAGGTGCGTATAAATACAGCTATCGGTAATTATGTTTCTTTTATTAACGCGTTTCTCGCCAAAGTCTATTATGAAAAGAAAAAAAAGTGAATCGTTCTTAATTTGTCTGTTTGTATCTTTTATAAGATATGATATCTTTTTTTTTTTTTTTATCAATTGTCGTAGATCATTGAAATCTTATTTTATTATTGATGTGAAACAAAGAAAATGTATAATTACTTTTTTTTTAAAACAAAAAATAACCTGCTTCGTAATTTTATAAAATGGTTCTTTTAAAAATTTATCTATATAGATGTGGCTCAAATTTTCGTCTGTAGGTAGTTTAAATTGTTAAAAGTTTGCACGTCAATTTTATGTTTTAGAAGTAAGAATATAGCATTTTATATTTTTTATTAGAATATCTCTTAAAACGAGAAGAAAAGAGTATCGAATAAACACATTTTTTTTTATTGAGCCGACGGGTCAGCTGGTCGAGAGCTAGTTATATGTATTTCAGTTATAGCTTAGTTTTAAAAATGAAAAAATATATAAATGTAAATCTATAATAAAAAATCTGTATTACACCAAAGAATCAAATAAAAAATTTTATAACATATTTATTTAAAAATAAACACTACCAAATTTTTAAAACATAATAAAAGAAAACCAAGTTATCGAGATTTCATAACAAAAAAAAAAAAAAAAAAAAAAAAAAAAAAAAAATATGGCACTTGTTCTCTCGAGCCTACCCTTAAAGGGTTAGTTCTCACGTCGATGACGCGTTAGTCCATTGAAATCGCAATGCACAAGATGTGGATGTGTAGTATAAAAACCGCGGGCTGTGTGGAAGGAAGCATCAAGTGTTTAATCATCCGTTAATATTAAAATTTTAAAAAAGTTTTTATATAAATCTATATAGATATGAGTTATATTCAATCAACTGTCATTGCCATTTTGGCGGTAAACGGTAAGATTTTTTTTTCTGTCAAATATTTTAATTTAACGTAAATATTTTCGAATTTAATTATTTTTATTTATTAAATATATATTAAATTTATTATTGAATAATAAAAATTAACATAATTATTTAATCAAAATATATTATTTCCTTTTAACATTTTTTTAAGGCATTCCGTAACATCAATTGGTGCATAAAATCAGATAAGATGAAGGTTCAAATTAATTATTCCAATCAAAATCAAGTATTGCGTGTAAAAAAGATTTACTTCACAACAAAGCACGTACGAGAGAGACATGTGAAACACGTGGCTTCATCCGTTCAATATCGAATCATAAACATCCGACATAACAGACATTTTTCATATATATATAATTTTTATATCAATAACAATGTGTGACAAACTTAATCCGTTCCATAATTAATATTATAATGAAAACAATATAATATATATTTTATTAAAAAAATATATATAAATATTAGGTCGTAATAAAATATATTTAATACTTTGAAGCCACTATATATATGAAATCTAAAATCCTTAATCTTATTAACGTGAATGTGTTGAATACAACGCAAATACAACGAAAGGTAACCTAGGTTAATATCTGAAAATCTTACAAAATGCACGGATTGCTTTAATCTTGACCTGAAATGCATAAAATACTGTGCAAAGAGGTCATATGTGTTTGTTATTTTCATTATAATAATGTGATAATTGATTTTACTTAAAACATCTAAAACGTGACATATATAATCTATTTTACAGATAAAAAAAATTATCTTACATACTATTACGAAAAAAGTTTCTATATAGATAAAAATTTTCTACGAATTATTTATATTTTATCTGTGGTATTTATTAAAATATATTATTATTTTAATTCCTTTCAATTATATGTAGACCTTTTAGCTATCATTTAGCTGTGTGTAATTTCACGGTGTTTAAATTCGTAAATAATATTGAAGAACAACAACTAATTACATATAACATATGAATTTTATAACCCCGTTTCAAGTTATTTATATAATAACATCTAACAAAGAGAGAGTTTACTTGTAATAAGTGATTACTGTGTATCAAATGGATTAGGATTAGGATTATCGAAATAATTCTGTACAGTTTTCCACTTTTAACACTAAACCTACTGACAATTCTTGTGTACCTGTTCTTACCGCACACCGTCAAATTGACCGGTAATTAAGTTATTTTATTATATAACGCAGGTAATAATGGAAATAACTAAAAGTAAAGAGTGAAGACAATATTATATGCATATTCTAAGAATTGTCATGGAGTTTAATAATGATATTATAACGTTTAAACTTGTGTAAGTTTTACAAAAGTTTAAGAACGGTCAATTTGACCGGTACTTGGTAGGTTTAGTGTTAATTATGCCCTCGTATCTAAGAAGAACCACACAATCTCTACTAGATATTATTGTGATCATTTCACAAACAATATTTGTGACCAATTTCTAAACATAATTTTATTATTAATTTATTTGACTCAAAAAAAAATCGACCAATAAAATAGATTGATTAATAGCCTTGTAATTGAATTGTAACAAAAAACGCAATAACTCGTCAATCGTATAATTTGGTATTAGCATAATATATTAAAATTGTCTCCTACAACCAAACATGCATCGTGTTACGAATTAATAATTCAACCTCGGCTAAACTCGGCTTAATTCGGCTAAATTCGGCAACAGCCATTTAAAAATATATTCCTAATCTCAACACGTACTTAGAATATTTATTAATATAAACTAGCAAGTGATTTGTGGGTAATCTATCAAGTGGACAGCAATAAAATGAATCGAATGATACATACAAATTAGGTTATAATGTTTATTAACAAAATAAAATATTTAATTACGTAAATTAAATCATTATAGGTAAAGAGGAAAAAAGTATTGCAAAAATCAGGAAGCTATTTAGAAATTGCTTTTATTTCCTTTATCTTAATATATATATATATATATATATATATAAATATGTCACGATGTTCGTTTGGTCTTCTTTGAAACCACTGAATCGATTTTAATGTAATTTTGATAGATATCTATAGTTTTGGTTCAACTTAAAATATAGTATCTATAGTTATTTATATAGTTATAGTTATTATAGTATAGTTATCTTTATTAATCTTATTTTTTTATTATGATTTGATTTTTATACATAATTTAATAAAGTTGCCAAGAGGTTTATTGACGTAATCATAAAACAGCAGACGAAGACACTGAGAACAGCTAGTATATATTGTGACCAATATTTTTAAACATCAATGAAAGTAATGAAACAATGTTATATTATGCATCAGTTTGTTTTAATAACATGCGTATTATCAAAATAGTTTATTATCATGAATGTCACAACAAACAAGCCTATAAAATATAATGATAACATATTTGACATAACTAATTAGATCTAAATCTAAATTAGATCAAAGCCTTCAAGGTTATATTGATAGGTAAACAAAGAAATTTTTGTTGCAAACAAAGGAAATGTTTACCTTTTCCTTTGTTAATTGTAATTGACGCCTTCTATTTATTGACTTTATAATAGTATTATTAGTGATTATGATTATCCGATCGTTATAAGCGATTTTTTTTTTCGATTTTGTCCTAATTTTGTTTATTATATTTATTTATTTGTATTCGTATTTGAATCTACTAGTGATCACTTGTGATCAAATGAGTGACAGGAGTATTTTGATGCCATACTTATCGAAAAACCTTTTTGTTAAGACACTCTTCAACTTAAAATAAGGCTACGAGGGTCTGAGAAGAAAGAACCATACAACAAACTCAGTCGGTTTTTTTTTATTGTGATTACTATTTTTAGTGAGTAAGGCTTAATTGTGAATCTACCCTTTAAATAAGGTTAAATTATTAAACGATATTATTATACGTATACCACGTTTAGTGGCCATGGTCCTTGGGTGGGGGTACCGAGCGTCGGATCAGCGTCGCTGGGCCGTGCTGCACCCGGCGTGCGGCGGCCGGCAGCAATCCCCCATCGCCATCGCCGCCCGCCAGGCCATCCCCATATCCATACCCGCCATGGAGCTCATCGGATACCAGAACCCACTACCGGGACCTCTCACCACCACTAATAATGGACATTCAGGTTTTGGCAGTTCTAAATTTTTTAATACATTTTCCTATCAAGATTATAATATAGTGATAACGGCGATATTTCAGTTGCGCTAACCATACCTAAGTATTCGTCTGAGGAAGAGAAGAAGGGTTTCCGTCTCCCTTACATCTTTGGGGGCCCGCTCGATAACGAATATGAGATCGAGGGCTTACATTTCCACTGGGGTGACAAGAACAACCGCGGATCAGAACATACTCTGAACGATATGCGTCTGCCTCTCGAGATGCACATCATCCACAGGAACAAGAAATACAGGAGCCTCGCTGAAGCTCTTCAGCACCCTGATGGTCTCTGCGTCCTCGCTTTCTTCTACCAGGTAATATATAAATACAATTTGAGTAATAAATTCTCGCATTCCATTTAATGGTCATATTTTATAGCTTTCATCAAATGCGTGTCCAAAAAGAATCGATCCAATTCACTACCGCTTTGTTTCGTGCTGACTTAACAAGTTACATATTAAATAAATACTAAAACATGTCCATTCCTGCGGCTTTACTCGAACTGAACAATAAAATTAAATTTCCAGGTGGTCGAATTCGACGCTAAACTTCTTACGCCCATCGTGAAGAATTTGTCCGCCATCGAAAATTACAACACCAGCATGCAGCTACCTCACACATTCTCACTCTCCTCTATTCTCTCTGGACTCGACACGGAGAGATTCTACACTTACAAGGGATCCCTCACCACCCCTCCCTGTGCTGAAGCCGTTACATGGGTGGTTTTCTCTGACTACCTCCCCATTTCTGTTTTCCAGGTCAGTAAATTTATTTCTATACTTAAGGATTCTATTTTTAAATTTTAACCGTTTCATGAGAACTAGACATTTTTTTTAACAGATGGACAATTTCCGCGGTCTCCTCTCCAACCTCAATCTGCCCCTCGTAGACAACTTCAGGCAATTGCAACCTCTTTTCGGTCGTCGTATATTTGTACGCATAACCTCAAAGAATCCTAAGTTCAAGAAAACCAAGCTCCACTACTCCAAATGGGACTGGGTCGGCCACAAGAAAACCGAAAACGACGTCGCCGAGTTCGACGATTAAAAACTAACATTCCAATTTTAAATTAACCAACCACTGCATTTCTATTTAGTTTCATATATCTACACCAAATATTGTATATGTGTGATTAATATGGTTGTGTGCACTGTATCATATTGTATATTTGTGCAATGTATTATAATGTTAATATACATGTAAATAAAGGTATAAATAAAATTAATATGTTTTATTCATTTTACATATACAAAATATTACAATGAAATTCTGTATTACAACTATGTAGAGTAGTTTTCAGCACCAAACATTGACTGCAAAAGATAATCAATAAACATACATACATATATACATAAAATAAATAGTTCATTCAATTATATTTTCACACAAACACAAAATACACACACATGCACATTATTAACACTAAACCTACCGACAATTCTTGTATACCTGTTCCTACCGCACACAGTCAAATTGACCGGTAATTATAAGTTATTTTATTATATAACACAGGTAATAATGGAAATAACTAAAAATAAAGAGTGAAGAAAATATTACATGCATATTCTAAGAATTGTCATGCAGTTTGATAACGATATTATAACGTTTAAAAATGTGTAAGTTTTACAAAAGTTTAAGAACAGTCAATTTGACCGGTACTTGGTAGGTTTAGTGTTAAAAAAAGGGTAAATAAAACAAATATTCAAGTAATATAGTATATTAAGTCTACAAGTTTAATAATCGGAGTTAAAATAAATTTTATATCATCATTTTATATAAATAATTTATCCATTACATGGAATGTTAGTTTGAAATGATTATATAAAAACTCACACTGATAATATTAAATGCAAGATATGGAATTTGCTAAATAATTTATTAGTTTCTTTATGTGGCATATATACATGTGCCAAATTTTTGTGGTTCAGCGAGAAAACCATGCAATAAAACTACTTTAGCGTACCAGGTCTTCGGGATTGAACATGCCCTGAAAAATAAACATACGAGTGATCCATTAACTTATATATAAAATCATATTTGTAGCCAGAAAGGGTTCTGCTAAAACATTACATTTGCTATATAACTATCCCTATAGATGTCAAATTTTTAATCTTTATTTTAGTTTGTTGCTAGTTACAACAATGTAGGAAAAAAATTAACTTATTTTGAATAAATATTATAAAAAAAATCTATCTAAAATGTTAATTTTCAACTGATATAAGTGTAGTATTGAAGAATTGGAAAGTTATCTTTAAAAAAAGCTAAAAAAATTAATAGTAATTTTTTCAAGAAAATATTTTACACACAGAAAAATACATTTTTCACAATTTAAATCTGTGTAAAAAATATTTTAAACACAGTACATAAATACACTTATCAAAATTTTTGTCTGTGATTGAAGTGGGGTATAAGACCCCACAAATCTACTGTAATAGACATATCTTCAAGCTATTTCCAGTTAATCTTAAGATTAAATTATAATTATCCTACTACTATCATAAATTTAAAAGTTTTTGCAGTATTGCAAATTATGTTTATTGTCTTTGCTAAGTTTATTTTAATGATATATCTTCAAGTAAAGATGATGACAATGCTGCGACAAAGCTAGTATAGTTTATTAAGTCAAATTTTATTATAATACCTTAGCACGACGTAAAATTGAATCCTTGCTAGCATCATAGGGATGGTCTTTGGAGGGTATCTCCAGTACGGCTGGGACTGGTGCAGTGTGTGCGTCTATCACGTGTCGGATCATCTCGGCTACATTTTGGTTGATCAGGATGATGTCAATGTCATCACGTTTGACGAATCTCTTGAAGCATTCCTCGATTTCGCTCACGGGTGTATCTGAAAAGGATGTAAATTGAATTATTGTTTGATTATTTTGTCGTTACTGATGTTATAATATTGCACTTATTTTTTTGTTATTTTTTTCTCAACAAAGCTTACTTTTGTCAACCACCATGAAGTTTGGATGTCTGTTTTTATTAATTTCTCCAATTCCTCCAAGAAGGAATCCAACACATGTATCCTGAAACCGATTTAAACTTTTATGTATTTGTAAAATAGGCAGGTAATATTAATTATTTAAAAATGAAAAATAAAATATTTATATATACATAGAAAACAAAACAAAAGCGAATAGGATATTGTGTTAATGTAATATGAATGTACTTACTTCATCACCGATTACGCTAATAAGTTTTCCTTTTACGGCTGCTTGGAGAGCCATTTTTCAGTTTTTTATAAATTTTTGGGTGAAAAATTATTAAATCGAGAACTGTCACAAGAAATCATCACCTGACTATAGATTTTTGTGGTCATGTTGGTAAAAAAGAATTTCGTTCGAAAATTAAAAAAAATACGTTGACGATTTATTAACGCTTAATATAATTTATATCTTTTGATTTTTCAAAATCGTAATTTCATATTTTTAAAAGAATTAAAACAAACAATTTTCTTTAAAAACCTGTAGAAATAGTTGTGACCACAGAGTGTTGCAATTTGTATGTAAGATGACGTCTGATTGCTTTGACATTAACATTAGACAGTGACAAATCGTAGAAGCTGATGGGATGCGTCCTACTATTTTATTTTACTGAAGCAAACTGTGTTGTTAATAAACATTAAGACAATAATTTTATAACATATTAATCGTTATGTATTGTTAAGATACTGCTAAAAATGTTAAATATTCAAAAGTATGGTAGCAGTTCAGAAGATGAAGGAGACGATGAATCACAGAAAGAACACAGTAATGAAACTTTGTTGACACATTTAAAACCTGTTGATCCTGAATTATCTGTTGCCAAAACAATGCAAATATGTGCTGCACCTGTAGTCGTACCGACGGTAAGTGAAGCTCTAAATAATTCCTTACAACAAATCATTAACCTATTATAAAAATCCTAACATGCTTCTATGATATATAAATTACAGATTAACGAAGAATCTAAAGTCCTTTTACACAATAAACAAGAGTTAACACATAATCCAAAATATGAGGAACTATTTGCACCTACATTTGGACCTGAGAATCCATTTCAAACACAACAGATGAGAGCAACAAGAAACATGCTTTCCGGTTATGTAGAAAAGGCACATTTAAGTGAATTTCAGTTTGAGAATCAACGGAGAACTTTTACAAGTTACGGTTATGCCGTGGACCCCTCTACTGAACCTATTGTCAATGATAATGGAGATGCTATCGTCGGTTGGTATATATTGGTCAATATTATTAAAACTAACATTATTCATGGAGTGATATAAAATAAAATTATCTTAAATTTCTTATTGACAGTAAACAGACATTTTCCCATTTATTAAATAATAAACAATTACATTTTCCTGAAATGACAGAATAATAGTAATCTATGGGATATGATTTTGCAATATGTAATTTGTACCATGAATTGTTTCAGTGTCGGCCATGATTACTGCACCTGAAGAAGCAGAAGGGAAGAGTGTGTTTGAAACTATAAAGAAAAGACCATTGGACAAAAAGAAGAGACATAAAAACGACAACCCTGAGGATATCAACGGATTTCTGGGTCCTTGGGGTGGATATGAGGGTGAGAAGAGGTAAGAATTATGTAACAATTATAATTAAATGTTCTATTTTGTTACGTATTAGTTTTTTTTTGTAATTACACTACTATAACTACACAAGATAAATATAAATATTACATGTTCAAAGTCAAAGCTTTTTATATTGCAGTTCAAGTAATACCTCAGACTCTACTTGTATAGATTTCAAAGTTAGGTCCAAATGATTACGGCCAAGGAACTACGTAGATACTCCTTTAAATTATTTGTTCTAGAAAGGATCATCAGTTCATTTCTGAAACGTATTTCAAAGGCGGCTTTAGTAGGTTCTTACGATATTTGGTTAAGTAGGGAGAAGAGCGTGAACAATGAAGGTGAGCGTGTATGCGCATAGTAAAGGGACCCCTTAAACCTACACCTGGGTCGCAAGTCCCAGGCATTGTTTGCGCTCCTCTTCTTGCAACGCGATGGACCCGGCACCCGCATGGTGAATCCATGGAATGCTAAAAAGCTTTGTCTCATTTTAATTTGCAATTTGTGATTATAATGTTTAATTGTGTAAATAATGTGTTTCAGGATTTTAAAACCAGAGGGCGAAGAGGCAAAGGAGATAGAGGAAATTCTTGCAAAGAGACAGAAGAAGGGCAAGGTTGATGACGACAAGCCCCTGGAGGAGAAATCTATATTTCACAGTGAGTAATAGTACATTTTATGTACGGTTATCCTTTTAGTACCGACACCAAAGAGAAATATAACATTGTAGACAAACCAGTTAAGAATTTTTACTAAAGTGATTTACTGTAATTGTTACTCAAACTACCAAATGAGAAAAATTCAAAATGGTTGTCAATAGTAACTACATCTTGAGACAGTTTCTGTCCTAATAAGACATAATCTGTAAACTGGTTTCTTAGGTTATATACAAATCTCAGCACTTGCTTAAGCCATTTGTTTGACAAAAGATTTACTAAAACAATATATGGTATGTTTCCAGTTGACAAGGCAACGGACTACATGGGTCGCTCGTGGATTGAGGTTCCCCGGAGTGAAACACAGCTACGCAGTGACACACCTCCTGATAAATGTTTCCTACCTAAAGTAAGTGATTGTATATCAAATAATACGTGAGATTACTACAAATGATACTTAATATTTGAGACCATAAAATAATATTTAAAATTATTTAATCTTATAATATTTTCATGTTCTTCTGCTCACTAAATATAGTGACGTTTGTGAAGTAATCATCACAATAAGGAAATATACGGTTGAGTTTGTTGTGTGGTTGTTCTCAGATAAGAGTGCGTTTGGAACACTCGTAGACTTATTTTAATTTGGAGAGTGTCTTTACAGAAGGGTTTTTTCGAAAAGTATCATTGACACTCTCATTAAGTGATCAGTATTGATTCAAAGTGGAAAAAATAAAAAAAATAAATGAAAGTTAGTTAATTCTTTATATTAGTAGTATTATCTTTTGTTATAATTCCAGGCCCACATCTTCACGTGGAAGGGTCACACGAAGGGTGTGTCAGCAGTGCGCTGGTTCCCTCGCACGGCCCACCTCGTGCTCTCCGCTGCCATGGACTGCAGGGTTAAGGTATCTATATTATATATATATTATCCATAGATCATCAAGTTTTTTAATTATCATCATAAAAGAAACTAAATCTTACCTGTTGTAATTTTTACCATTAAACTTTGAATATTACAGCTATACATGTAAAGAATTGCTACCAAATACCTAGAAGGATCCAAAGATCAATCATCAATCAATTACATCAATTAATCAATCATCAATCATACAAACAACAATCATGTTTCAGATCTGGGAGGTGTACGGAGACCGTCGCTGTATCCGGACATACTTTGGACACAGACAGGCCGTCAGGGATGTTAATTTTAATAACTCAGGCTCACACTTTTTATCCGCAGGTATTATTAACTACATAAATAAAAAAAATTACATGTTTGAATTTCTTTATAATGATAAAATAATTATTATATACTTTTTATGTTTACAATTATGACTATTTCGCTGTGGCTCCTCCCTTTAGTGTTTTTATGGGGGGGGAGGGGGTTAATTTATTGAAGTCATAAAATATTTAATCACTGTTTTACTAACGAAAACTTTTTTATCCCTTCCATAATGTCCCCCATTTCACTCCACTAAAATAAAAAAAAATACCAAAATATATATTACATCAAAATCGGTACAGTATAATATTAATAAGAATAACATTTACCTACATAATTTCCCCCATTTCAACTCTCTAGTATTAAAAAAAAATGCCAAAATATATTTTCAATTTCATCAAAATCGGTTCAGTATATTATTAATTATGATAATAACATTAACTATAATTGAATACAGCCTACGACCGGTACATAAAGCTGTGGGACACTGAGACGGGGGAGTGTGTGTCCCGCTTCACCTCCAGGAAGGTCCCGTACTGCGCCAAGTTCAACCCTGACCCGGACAAGCAGCACCTGTTTGTAGCCGGCACTTCTGATAAGAAGATTATATGTGTGAGTTATATTTATATATTTTAAACTCTTTAGTTTTAAGGGTTGGTTTTCTTTTTCATACAAGTGTTCCAGCTTTCAACACCAAGTCTGAAATATTCAATGGCGTGCGTGCGTGCGTGTTTACTTGCGTGCGTGCGTGCGTGCGTGCGTGCGTGCTGTGAGAGATTACTCAGTTATATATATTATATTCATTGGACGGTTTTTGACAATCATCGTGATCAAAAATATATATGATAATAGTCTAAATGACAGAGAGTAAAAACGCTTTATATATAATTAAATATTTTTTGTTATAGTGGGACATCCGCAGCGGTGAGATAGTCCAAGAGTACGACCGTCACCTCGGAGCCGTCAACACCATCACCTTCGTGGACGACAACCGGCGCTTCGTCACCACCTCCGACGACAAGAGTCTAAGGGTGTGGGAGTGGTGCGTACACCATTTTTTTTTTTTTTTGTGTCTCTGCTGTTAGCCCTACTGGCCATGACACCGTCACCGGTGGGCGTACACCACACACACATACATCCATACATACATATATAGATACATACATACACATACAGACATACAAATATTGGCTTATTTGATATAATATTTGTATGAATATCTGATTTAGTGGTGATCGCACCACTTATTGATTTATAAATCAAATATTAAATTACTAATAATTCTCAAATCTTGTGGTTACAAGTCACAATTGTCCGTCCAATTGATCAATCAAAAAACTAGAGAACAAACTAGTTATATTATTGAGAAATCTCATTTCATTTAATATAAAACACTCGCAGGGATATTCCGGTGGATATGAAGTACATAGCGGATCCATCGATGCACTCGCTGCCGGCTGTCACAAATGCCCCCAACGGCAAGTGGCTGGCGTGCCAGTCCATGGACAACAAGGTGATGGTGTTCTCAGCGCTCAACCGATTCAAGCTAAACCGGAAGAAGACCTTCACTGGACACATGGTTGCCGGATATGCCTGCTCATTGGACTTCTCACCAGATATGAGGTTTGTTATATAAAATCTTTTTGGTAATATTATTATTTTTTTCCAATCGGTAAGCCTGTTAAGACATTTGTTTAAAGTTATTGATGACAATATATAACATAATACATAGATAGCTCTTTTAATATAAAAAGCTTATATATATAACTTTAATCAACTGAATACCTACCATAGACAAATATGATATATCTTAGTTTTTAACACTAAACCTACCAAGTAAAGGTCAAATTGACCGTTCTTAAATTTTTGTAAAACTTACACATTCTTAAACGTTATAATATCGTTATCAAACTACATCACAATTCTTAGAATATGCATATAATATTTTTTACACTCTTTACTTTTAGTTATTTCCATTATTACCTGCGTTATATAATGAAATAACTTTTCATTAACGGTCAATTTGACGGCGTGCGGTAGGAACAGGTACACAAGAATTGAAGTAGGTTTAGTGTTCAAGATCCGTTCCAATTTTAAACCACACAATTTTATCTTAAATTGTCTGCATTTATAAAACTTATATAAGAATTATGAAATAGTTACTATACTATTAAGAAAAATGTATATAAAACAAACTGTGTATCATAAATATATTTTTTATATATTTTATATTAGTTTTTTATATTTTATTGTAGCAGCACTTACACGCGGGTCCCACATAAAATATGAGGGCAGATATAAATTACGATGCTATAAAAAATTATGGCATATTAAAAAATATTATTTATGTTATTATACATAGTCGTTTTTACAATGTTAGAGTTAGTTCCGCAAATAAATCATAGATGTCGCTAGTGTCAAATATTTTTAAATTTTCTTTATATATAAAATATATAATATTATGTTCGTTCGTTTTGCGATAATCTTCGAAACCTCTGAACTGTTTTCAATAAATTGTTTGGTCCAATTTAAAAGATTGTAGTTTATAGTTTATGAAGGATTAGACAAAGCCGCTGGCAATAGCTAATAATGTAATAAAAAACAGTAATTTTGTGTAAGCGTTAGTTCCTTTAACAAATTATAGATGTCGCTAGTTGCAAGTATTTCGCTTTATAACGGTTGTTTTCAATGGAAGTGTGAACTACACAAAAACGAATCGATTCTTCTATCGGGACGATAACATTTTACAAATCATTTGTCTTTTTTTTTGCATACCGTAGTCGGAAAATGATAATAAAATTGATAAAAATCTTCTCGATCTAGATATTAAATATTGAACTGCTATCCGTAAGAATTTGAATAATAGAATAATATTATAAAATTTATTAGATTTTGGTTTGGTTGCAGATTTGACTTAACAAAAATACGTTCATGATTCTTGTGGGCTTCTAATTTTAAAAATGTTCCTTTTTCAAATTATCGGTCTCATTACGTTTTTTTTGTAGACGTAAAAGTAAAAAGCGGTAAAAATTCAATTCAATTAATATATGTTCTAACTTTACTTGTAAAAAAATCTCACGTATCTAAATAATATAATACTTTGATAATTAGTATATATTTTTTCGAGGATTTTACACGAATTGTTGTTTTATAAAGTTAAACGAAAATTGTATTACAGTTTTTATATTTATTACGTATTTAAATTAAATGTTTAAATTCATGTACAGTAGTAATTATAATGTAATTTAGTAGTAGTTTCTAGAAGTACCGATTGTTGTGTGTGTGTGTGTATATGTATGCGTGTGTATGTGTGTGTGACCTCAAGTGACTTGATTTTTTTAAATAGTTTTTTGTAATTATCTATTGGTAAATATAAATATTTTAATAATCATATCAGCGGGTACAGGTTTCTGAGGTCAGATATTAATTAGTACAAACATGAAAATATCTCAATACAAGTATATGTTTTCAATGTCATGGCAGCTTAAACATTCTAATAAATCAATCGTAGTAAAACTAATTGTTCAATAATGATGAAAAACAACATCCGTCGTCGATTTAATTAAAAAAAAATAACTGTCACTTCATTTGTCATAATATTTACACATAATACGGATATTTAAACATGGCGCGTAATATGTTAAACAAATAGAAAGCATTTACAGAAGGTTATATGTTAGGAATACTAATATATTTTATTATTATAACCTTGATCCACCTTTTGGGATATTTTCAGATATTTTTTCAATATTTTCCAAGTGCGTTTATCCACTGGTCAGTGTTAGATCGGATTGCGAATTAATGAACGAGACGGCATATAACATATTTTATTTGTATACTATGAATACTGTATTTGAATGGGAAAAGTTTAATAAAAAATACAATAAAAGTAATATTTATTGGTATCTGGCTGTTGTCGGGGATTTCTATCTTTGTCTGAATATAAAAAACATTTTTTTTCCGAAATTATTTTATCGAAAAAATATTTATTTTTCAGATGATTGAATTATAACGATAATAATAAAAAGCCTTTTATTTTAATAACCATTTTTCATCATATTTTTAATTTAGATGAAATAAATAATTTTAATAATAATAAATGTTAAACATATTTAGATTTAAAATTACAAATCATTCAGTGCGGAAGCGTTTAACACTAATAGGAACTTATTTTCCGGATCGTCGGATCCGTGTCGGACGCCGTGCTTAACACTAAACCTACCGACAATTCTTGTGTACCTGTTCCTACCGCACGCCGTCAAATTGACCAGTAATTAAAAGTTATTTTATTATATAACGCAGGTAATAATGGAAATAACTAAAAGTAAAGAGTGAAGACAATATTATATGCATATTCTAAGAATTGTAATGTAGTTTGATAACGATATTATAACGTTTAAAAAAGTGTTAGTTTTACAAAAGTTTAAGAACGGTCAATTTGACCGGTACTTGGTAGGTTTAGTGTTAATAACTAATTCAATTATATGGAAGCTCTTATTTCATGTAAGTACAAGGTGAGACTTTACCTTGGTTAATATAATTACGATCGTGTTTCCGTCTGTACGTAATGCTAGGATATTAATAATATTTAATATTTGTATGTATGTATGTGTGTGTGTTACGTGTTGCTAAAACATGTTCATAGATATGTTTTATCGACAGGTCGTCACTCGATACAGGTAAAGGATAAACAGATAACTGTTGTCAGTGATAATGTAACAAGAGGAGCACTTTTGAGTAATTTTGAGAACTTTTTTAAATAATATTTCTTTGTTTTTTACGTAAAGATTTCTAGCCATAATAATAGAAAGAAATGTACGGGACGCTTAAAAAATACGTTTCATAGTTTTTATACTATTTTTCTGAGTACTACCTTAGTAGTTGTAGTTGATTTCCGCTTGTCGTTTATTTATGAGACAGATTGTATAACAAATAACAACATAATGATTGATTAAAGTTATTAAATAACTATATATTGATTGATTAAAGTTATTAAATAACTATTCTTCATATACATATAACATTGAAATACTGTGAGTAAATTCAAGTAATGCGGAGGTAATAAGAGTGCTGTGGGTATGTGTATGTGTATGTGTGTGTGTGTGTGTCACGAGAAAGTTAAGTATGAATGGATGAAAAAACAGATGCTATGAAAAATAATATACTAAAGAAGCACGTCTCGTGTTTGACGAAGGAGCGTGGAAGGAAGAAGGAAGAAGAAGAGGAAGGAGCGAAGGGACGTATTGCGTATTGGGCGACAAATGATTTAACCTAATTTTATATAAATAGTTATCCGTCTGTCCGTCTGCTGTAGACTCGGATTATGTATTGAATGAATAAAATCGTCTGTAAACGGTTGTATCGAGGTCGGCTGGATCCGATCTTCATGATTTGTTTTTAATTGAACGGTTTGAATGTGGGTCAAACGTCTCGCGAGTCGCGACCCTCAGCTGTCATCACATATATCATATAAGTTGATGAAACTATCATATACTATATGTATATATATATATGTGTAAGTGTTAACGTATTCCCCCCCCCCTCCCCCTCTTTTCAAGCAGTAATCCACCACCCATCACTACTTAATACGAAATCCGTACTATATGTGTGTGTGTGTGTGTGTGTGTGTGTAAGTGTTAACGAATTCCCCCCCTCCCCCTCTTTTCAAGCGGTAATCCACCCATCCATCACTACCTAATACAAAATTGGTACAATTGTAATATTATTTTTATAGTTCGAAATAATATTTGTATCTAAAATGTAGAATTAATTTTCATAATAATAAATTGTAAAACTAATTAATTAATATTTGTATTATTATTACACAATATTGTTATGTAATATTTCGGATTCAACCGTGTTGTGTCCTTGATTTTATTACTTTTAATGTTTACAATATTGTAATGTACTCGTAAAACTTGTTTTGATAACGCTTTAATAATTTTTTATATACATCATTGTATATAAGGTAGGTTACAAACAATATTTATTTATTTATTTAACTTCACGCCATATCCCTTGCGGGGTAGCCAGAGACGGAGTGCCAAACGCTACGGTCCCTGCATACCTCTTTCGCCTGGACCACAGGCATCAACCTCTTCATACATGCTCTCCGGGAGGTCCTCGTGATTTTTACTTGACCTTCATCCAGTATCGTAGATACTGGAGGAAGGTCACTCGAGGCCTCCCCGTCTCTCTTATCGTTCACTTTTCCTATATAAGTCTTTTTACCAGTCTTTTTACCATTTTTTTTCTCTTTATATATATATATATATATATATATATATATATATATATATATATATTGAATCGAATGAAGATTAACGTTCAATACATCTGTCATGTCAGACGAGTGACATAACGGTGACGTCACCCTGACTTTCACTCGCAACCTCGCTAGCTCAATGACAGCTCGCGACTAACCTCGATTAACCCCGCCATTTTGTTTTATTTTTTTTTATAATTAATACGTAGATCTGTAATGTATGTGAGTGTTTGTTCGCTCTTATTAAATTTTGTAAAAGCTTTCTTTCCATATTTGGATGGTTTGATGCAAGTTGTGACAACTCGTTCATTTCATATGATTGTTTAATTCAATTTTGTAACAGATATATTTGGATGGCTTTGTGCAAGCTGGTACAATATATTAATTAAATATATATATATATTCAATAAATACTTTAATTAACATAACATTTGTGTAATCAAATCAATTATCATATATTAAGGTTATTGTATGAACCGGTTCAAGTAAACATCGTAGTGTTGACTGGTTGTCGCTTGCGGTTTTGTCTGCCCTCCCCCCCCCCCCTCCCTCTCCAAGTAATGTCTATCGCCGCAGAATCTTACTATTATTGTTATTATATGAGATTTCTTAACGAACAGAGTTTAAATATAATTGTTTAGAAATCTGAATTATATAAATTAACTTGTAGCAATTATAACACTAATATCATATAATATTAGAGATCATTATATTATCATATAATATAAATTAATAACACAAAACTTTTTTTATGAAACCTTTTTTAATTTGACCAGATATTTTTTTTTATAAATTTTTACATCCAATATTAATGGCTGGAAATTTTATGATGACCGACGAAGTGTAATTAAAAATGTTGTTTTATACAATTAACTACAAGTGTATGTATTACTTTATTCACACACGTATGAGTTTTGTGTTCCAACTTAATTCATACAGATTGCTTAACAGCATTCAACCTTTGTTTTCAATACATTTGAATGGATGAATGAATGTATAAGACCTTTACATCATCCGTCTCCATTGTACGTGTTACACGCCTTGAGATTTATTACCTAAATCACAAAATATAGTGCCAATATATTAAGACTATTTAAAAAAATAACCTCAAACGAACTCTAACTAGGTCAAGAAATATACACACACGCACACATACACGCACGTCCGCGTACACCCACACATATAAACATCCGTATCAAATATCCCTTCACCTTCCTGTAAGTGGAAAATTTCGTTAAAATCCGTTTGATATTGAAGAAGTTTATCCCATACAGTATTTATAGCAGCGCTGCCGAGTAAGTCGATTTTGAATAAATACGAACCTTGTTTGTTGTTTGAGATTTAAAAAAAATGACTTCAAAGCATGAATTTGAATTTCGAATGTTTTAGAACGGTAAAACTTATTTGAATTGGTAACTAGAAACAGTCGGGGATCATTGTTTTTGTTTTTTAACTTTGTGAAACTGAAATAAGTAAATCATCGCTTAAATTTAAAACCGAACTAATAATATAAAAGAGATATTCTATTTGTCTTTCTCTCATATCCACATGGTCTGGTTTTGGCATAAATATAGATTGAAGTGATGAAGATTTTATGCCAAAAATATTTACCTTTCCGTCTGGATACACAAACCAAATTAAAAGCGACCATTCTTTATAATTGAACGTTGCTTCTTTTTTATTTATATATATGTCTCTCAATCGCTCTTTTAGACAAGCGAAGTCAAGACAGAAGTTAGTTTATAATGTATATCACAACGAGGCTGTCGGTTATTTTCTTTTGAACCGATAAAAACAACATTCATTCAATTCTTAAAACCTTACATGAAGTCTAAAAGGGAATTCGTAATGGCCAGTGTATTTTTTTATAATTCTTTATAATATATACATGTATAAATAAAATACATGTAAATAAATCAAGAAATCTAGAATGCATTTCTGCGAGGTCGTCGTTACCAAGAGCAGCTTGACCTACAGTTAAATAAAAACATACAATCAATCTTTGCACTTATTTTTTTAAATCAATTTAATTACACAGATATAAATTTGTAAATAAAAACCGGTAATAATTTTAATACTTCCGCTCTTTGCCTTTCTTAATTAAAAAAAAAACAAAATGACAACAACGCAATGTCACTGTCAGATATTTATTTTGGACTACAATTAAACAATAAAATAACTTTTCTAATTAGTTTTAAATAATATATTCGATTCTAAAGCGTATTTAACAATAAACCTACCAAGTACCGGTCAAATTGACTATTCTTAAACTTTTGTAAAACTTACACATTTTTAAACGTTATAATATCGTTATCAAACTACATGACAATTCTTAGAATATGCATATAATATTTTCTTCACTCTTTACTTTTAGTTATTTCCATTATTACGTTATATAATAAAATAATTTTTAATTACCGTCAATTTGACAGCGTGCAGTAGGAACAGGTATACAAGAATTGTCCTTAGGTTTAGTGTTAAAATAGACATTAAATGGAAGACGGGACTTGCCCTCATTAATTACGGAAACCCCAAAACGATGTGTACAAATTTGCACGTAGGAACATCTGCTATAGGTTAAATATTCTATGAATCCGTGCAGTAATACATATATACTGAGTAATAATGTCAATATTTACTCACGATTCTAACAAAATGTCGAGTTATTTAGTTAAAAAACACATTGTAATGTCAGTTCTATGTTAAGGTTGTGACGTCACGGGTCGAGTTCAAACTTATTTTCTGGAACAATCGTTATTTTAATTAATGATGACAATACTGTTTTTTTTATATACATACAATTGTTTTTTTTTATTATAATAATAACTAGCTCCGCCCATGACTTCGTTCGCACTGAATAACATAAAAGTAGTCTGAGTTATTCCTTATAACATCACCTATCTGTCAGCGAAAGTCATGTTAACATCGGTCCAGCCGTTTCAAAGATAAACCCGACGGAACATGGCAGAAAAAAATTAAAAATTGTTTTTATGTAAGTACCGTATATACTTTGATATGCATTTAGTGAAATGCTATTAATTTGGAATTACAAACATACAGTTTAATTTTATTAATATGTTGGTATAAAAAGCATTTTATTTATATAACATATGAACTTGATTTATTTCCTTATGTATAAAATGGCGACGGAAACAGGATAAATATATATATATATAATATATATATATATATATATATATATATATATATATATATATATATATATATATATATATATATCAACATTCTCCATTTCAAGTTATTTATTAAAGGAATTTGAAAAATACATGTGACGCCCCTTATCTTCGCCCGATAATTTTTTCGCGATACGTACTTTTTATCTGATTACTATTTTAAAATATTTCTCCTCAATACCATTTGTTACACTTAAAGATATAGTAATAATAATAATAATAATATATTTATTTGTTTTTTTTTTTAACTGAAATATCAAAAATATTTTATGTAATATTATTAAAAACTAAAAAGTAATAAAAATGAAACATGTCCCCCGGTCACGAGAGCAATTACGTTATGTTCAAAGTTATTTACAATTACTTTAGGGACAACGAAATAACTGACAAAAAAAATTTTTTCGATCTATTATTAAGAAGAAAAAAAACTCGGGAAAATACTACTATTTAATTATTACAGATCATTTTAGACTATCAAATTATTAGTTTTATTTGAAGTAAAATATAACAAAACGCTAAATATACAATAAAAAAATATTCTACCTTATAGGTTACACCAAAAAACTTATTTACATACAAACAGTACGCTCAACTTGTTGAATATATATATATATATATATATATATAATTATTATCACTGAACTACTTATAATGTATTGTTAATTGATAAAAAAATATTTATTGACGAAATTATAACTTGAGTCTGATTTTATTTTGCAATTAATAAAAATCTGTTTCTTTATTTTTAATTGAGTGAAGCGAGCGGAGCGTTCTACTGGAGACTTTTTCACATTCTTTGTCACGAATAGGTTCGAAAACTACTTGACGGGAAATTATGAAATTTTGCAATCAAAAAGACACACATTAGGTGGTGGTTTTAAAAATAGATTTTTTTTTTAAATGTCATGTCAAAAAACTGATATCCCATTGAAGTCAATGGGAAACGATGAGTCATTACATTGGTCTCGCTTCGCTCAATATGCAAACGGCACCCGAGATTTCGCGAGCGCAGCGAGTCGAAATTGAGGATCTGTTGGCGCCCCTAGTATAAATTACAGTAAAGTTTATATGAATCTAAGATTGATATCAATCTCGGATAGCAGATCGTTTATTCGTCCATTCATCGTAACCGCACGCACTCGTTTCTTGCACGTGATGTGTAAATGTTACATAACACGTTACCGGTATAGTAACACCCGTTCGTAACAGTTTCCGTAATAAGAAAACTCGTATAACCATTGAATATAACAAAAAAAAATGTGTACTTTGTACACTTTATTTGTCTCAGTGACGTTAACAAAATCTTTTTATAGATAAATATATCTATAGATGTAGATACGATAGATGTATTATTTTATAACGTGTTTGTCCTCATTATGTACGTAGTAGAGTTCAAGGGTAACTACAGCTAGGGCGAGGCGATATTATATTATATACATAGCAATATATATAATATATAAAACACAAAGACATTCACTGACTGACTCACTGACTCATTCATCGCTTTACAGCCCAAACCGTAATACGAGGGTCAAACTGAAAGTTCTTAGAAAATCAAAAACTAAGCATTCTAGCAAGTTATTAGTTTTATTGTAACTTTTCAAAATAGCGTCAATTTATATCAATACATCGCTGCATTCGATGGAACCATTGAGAAAAGCACCTTGATCACTCGGCCTTAGGGGTCTCTTCGACGGCGTTTTGAAACGCAGCCACTGCTTCTTCGGCGTCTATAAAACGTTTTCCTCGAAGTTTTTCTTTTATTTTCGGAAATAAATAAAAATCACAGGGTGCGAGGTCGGGGCTATACGGCGGGTGACCCAGTAATTCCACGTCTGAGGTCACCAAATAGTCGATCGTTTGCCTGGCGGTGTGCGACGAGGCATTGTCGTGATGAAGGAGGATCCTGCTGCGAGGTCGTTTCTCTCGAACTTTTTCCAAGACAAGTGGCAAACAATTGTTAGTATACCACTCTGCATTAACCGTTTTCTGATCCTCTAAGACTACTGTCGCGTAATGACCTGTCTTTCCGAAGAACGAGGCCACCATCTTTTTTCCAACACTTCGACCTCTCTTCACTTTAGTTGGCAACTCTTCGGAAGGAAACACCCACTGAGCAGACTGTCTTTTGGTTTCCAGATCATAACAGTAAATCCAGCTTTCGTCACCCGTTAGTATGTCGAACACAGCATTTGAGTAACCTCCGTTAAATTTTTGGATCATTACTCGGCACCAATCAACACGGCGGAGTTTTTGAGCCTCGGTCAAATTATGCGGTATCCAGCGGGCACAAAGCTTCCTGACCGCTAAATGTTCATGGAGGATTTTGTGCACTTGACTCATACCTATGCCTAGACTTGTCCGAATCTGCTGATAGGTCACTCTTTTGTCAGTCTCTATCATACGCCGCACAACACTGATGTTATTTCAGTCGTCGCTGTAGAAGGCCGTCCCCCACGCAAATCATCGGTGAGATTAGTTCGACCACGTTTGAATTCATTAAACCAGTTGTAAACTGTGGCACGAGATGGGGCTTCATCTTGAAAAGCCAATCGAAGTCTATCATAACTTTCTTGTTGACTTAAATGACATCGAAAGTCATAAAAAATCATTGCACGAAAATTTTCTCGGCTTAAATTCATTCTGACGTGCACAGACAATTTTCAATTTGCCGCTAAATCGTAAAACAAATGACAAATGAATGAAATGTACACTCAATAATGTTGGTAAAGAGTTCTATTTTCAAAATTTAAACTATTTTTTTTAATATAATGCTTTAAGTGGCCAGTTCTATAAACTTTCAGTTTGGCCCTCGTACCTAGAAAGCTGAAATTTGGACACAAGACTCCTGACATATTGAATAGGTGCAATAAGAAAGGATTTTACAAAGGTCCAAACCGTTCCAAAGTTACAGCTAAAAAACTGCAAAAAATATAACGCGCCTGTTTGATACCTCCTAGGTGATGTGGAAATTCAAACAAAATGTTTGATCACTTTCGCCGTCCGTCGCGAAGCACGGGTAACCTGCTAGTATATGATAATTAAAAAAATATTAATTACTAAGTCCTAGAATAGGTGCGTTTAACTTTAAAAATTTCCCAAAACACTACCATTCGATTGTAACACTTAATTATAATTGTTAAAGTTGAATTTACATTGTAAAGTTTATATGCCAAGTGTTTTTAGTTTGTACGAGGCGGTGCCAAAGTATTAAATTATTGTATCGATGTTATTTATTATTATATAAGTATTAAAAATAGATTAGTAATAGTGCGATATCTTTAATAAGTCTTGTATGTAAGTACTAATAATATATATATACAGTAATCCCCCCTATAACGCATACTCTTATAACGTGATTTCAGTCAGTATAACAAATTTTCCCCCATACAACACGGGCATTTTTTTACAGTTCATAATTATCTTTTATCTTTGCATATTATGTTGTTATAAAATAAAATAAAAGAAATTAAAAATTAAATTTAATTAAGTTCATTCTTATTATTTCATTTAAACCGCCTTTAAAAAGAAAAGTTAAACGAATTATTTGTACATAACGCGTTATACGGTCATATGAGAGCGTTATACAAGAATATTCCTCTACAACGCGATTTCCTATAACGCGGAACGAATCTACCGTGTTATAGGGGATAAAATATATATATTTTTTTACATTTCCTTTCATTAAACGCTTCTATTTCATTTACATTCAGTACATTTCAATCCACCTCAATACTTTGAGGCTATAAAAACAGTATCGAGGTCACCGTGAATAACTAATTAATCAATTTATATTTTAATTAATAAATAATTCAGTGAACATAATATTTAAATAAATTAACACCTTATTTTACAGTTGAAAGAAAATCTCATTGTCTCTTTAACAAATCAAAATTATATTTTAAAAAAGTAAGTGTATTTCATAATATATATAAAGAATATTACAAAGTTAGTCCGTCTATAGGTATAGATATACGTCTATAGATATACAGATGTATCTATTAACACTAAACCACCACTACCAAGTACCGGTCAAATTGACCGTTCTTAAACTTTTGTAAAACTTACACATTTTTAAACGTTATAATATCGTTATCAAACTACATCACAATTCTTAGAATTTGCATATAATATTGTCTTCATCTTTACTTAAGTTATTTCTATTATTACCTGCGTTATATAATAAAATAACTTTTAATTACCGATCAATTTGACGGCGTGCGGTAGGAACAGGTATACAAGAATTGTCGGTAGGTTTAGTGTTAAGATATTCACTCTTTGAATACTATTACAAAAATCTTTAAAAATATTATGTTTAAAGCTTGCTGTCTTATATGTACCTATCCCACTGTGCTATCTTCCATCCCTCTCTATTATACTCTTTCTCTCACTCTGGATACACTACAGGAAGGATTATAAGTGTCACTTGAAACAATTAATTATCATACTTGATGTGATATAGATATAGATATAGTTACGATGGGCCATTGTGTTTGAGACAATCGAATAATTTAATAAACACTTAGCTAAGTTATAGTTATTATATATTGTTACTAAATCAAAGATAACAGAAAAAACTTTGGTTTATTTGTTTAAAACATACTTTCTCCAAAATAAAATAAAATTTTTATAGTTATTTTTATTGTTATTCGTCACGACTGAGTTAAAAATTTTACTGTCCTCATTACGCGTGTTTTACGTTTGGATTAAAAACTATTTATTTATAATCTATTTTGTCTATTGGTAGTGTTTAAATTCTTTTTTGTTTTTGTCTATGATTTGTCCCAGTTTTCGATGTAGCAATACATGGATGGTCTAGACTCGGTTACCTTCTTTCTTTGAAAGATATCCACATTTTTAATTGTAGTTTAAGATTATATTAACCGTATATTGTGATTTATTGTCTATAGTACATATATATACATATATACAACGAAACATTAGCAAGAACATTACATTAACAAGAAAGAAAGAAAAGAAAAGATGTTTGAACTTCATTAAGAAGTAACGGAAGTAATCTTTTATTAACTTTTTTTATATAATTTCCATACAGGTTGTTTTTTTATTATATATATATATATATATATATATATATATATAATAAAAAAACAACCAAATATATATATATATATATATATATATATATTATATATTTACTTCTAATATATCTTTTATATGCCATTAAATTAAAAAATACAGATATTTAGTTTTCGTGTCTCAAAATAAAATATATATTATTGAGGAAAAATATTTTTGTTATTTTTTCCATTCTATCATAAGGATACGAATAATTTTGTCCATTCAAAACATAATATCCGCGCGGTGACTCAGACACACAGACGGCATACTATATGTAATGAAAACCCGTCCAGAAGTTTTATTTGATTGAAATTCCATTAAATTTTCAGAATTTTCCACAGTTAAAAATAACTTTGTTGAGTCGGAAAATAGTTTAAGTTTTAATACATTATATATTTAATTTGTTTTTGTACATGTAACTAAATTTATTACTCATATATATTTTTTTTAATTATCGATATTTTTCTTTTATCTTTATATATATATATATATATATATATATATATATATATATATATATATATATATATATATATATATATATAAAGATAAAAGAAAAATTTATTTTATTGTAAGTTAATTTCCACTATCAGTCTTATCTATCTATCTATCTTGATATCAAAAGATTGCAAATTTTATCTCTCTGGAATCTAATTATTGTTACATGTAACATTATCTCTATATCATAGAATACGTAAATATAATTAACAATATTATGTCACAAATGATATGTCAAGGTCTTGTATATATATAAATCACGTGTCACGATGTCCGTTTGTGCTAACCTTTGAAACCAATGAACCGATTTCAATATTTTCGTAAAACCGATTTCAATATTGTTTTATTCAACTTTAAAAATGTTTTTATCTCATCAATTTAATTTTTATGTCATATTTGAGGTTATTTAATACATAAAGATAGTAGTATTAATAATAAAATTTTAATTGCTGTAAAATACTTTATGAAGCAACACACAAAGTAGCTGGCAACAACTAGTATTTATATATAGTTACAAAGATATATATAGCAATAATTCATTGCACTCGGAGCGTAGGGCAAATCATGTTGTCGTGCGACCTTCCTCGTTCCCCTTGAGTTAGATAATGCGTTGGATAGCAGACCGCAGTTGCCAAGCTCCCTCCGGCTGAGGAATTTATATTATCAATAAAATCCCCTCCTCGCTTAACTCAGACTAATCCAGAGTAATGAGAAAAAACATACGTCATCTTATACTTTCTAGGAACACGTCATTTAGTTAATAATTGAGCGAAGCGAGTGTAGCGAGCGGAGCGTTCTAATGGAGACATTTTCACATTCTTTGTCACGAATACGCTCGAAAACTACTTGACGGAAAATTATGAAATTTTGCAATCGAAAAGACACACATTAGGTGATGGTTTAAAATAAAAAAAAAAATTGAAAAATGCCAAAAAAAAAAACTGAAAAAGTCATGTCAAAAAACTGATATCCCATTGGCGTCAATGGGAAACGAAGAGTCATTATATTAGGCTCGCTTCGCTCAATATGCAAACGGCACACGAGATTTCGCGAGCGCAACGAGTCGAAATTGGGGGTCTGTTGGCGCTCCTGGTTTTAAAATGTATACAGCTTATACGTATCTATTGCAACATTTTGAGCGTTTCTTTTGAAGCAAGACAAGACAAGGCAATTTTTAAAAAAATGTGTTAAATGTTTTTTTTTATATATGATATTTTTTATGTCAACTGTTATTAATTGTAATTTATGATATTGGTATATCAAGTACTTAGTAATAATGTAAATTAATCGGTAACTTGTTTACTAATTACGAAGACAATTATGAACTAATCGTTGTGATTAAAAACTTTTATTTAATTTTAATAGTTTGAAATGAATTGGGTGGATTAAAATATATCGGTTTGTTACAGCTACTTAGTATCTGGGGATGCGGACGGGAAGGCCTATATATGGGATTGGAAAACCACGAAGCTTTACAAGAAGTGGAAGGCCCACGATGGGGTCTGCATCAGCTCGCTGTGGCACCCCCACGAGCCCAGCCGCCTGCTCACCGCGGGCTGGGACGGACTGATCAAATACTGGGATTAAATGATACCACACATTCATACCATCTTTTAATACCACCGATAAACCACAAACCATAAACAACTCAAATAAACTTTGCAATAATTCAACATGTCATTTTTATTATCGATTTATAAATAAAAAATTTGTCTATTATATACAATTATGCGGCGATCGGGCACTTGTAGGGCTCCTCGTAGGCGATGTCCACCTTGTATTCCATGCTGCACTCTCTGCAGGCGCCGTTCACCATGAACTGGTTGAAGTTTATATTGTTCTCGTGGAATGATTCGATGAGGGCAGTGATGAGGCTGTCGATCATGTCGGGGGTGTGGTGGGGGCCCGGCGCGAACCGCAGCCGCTCCTCACCCCGGGCCACCGTCGGGTAGTTGATGGCCTGCACGTAGTGCCCACGCCTCATCAGAGACTCGGCCACAAGTGCCACCTTGTCCGCGCCCGTGATGGGCACCGGCACGATGTGGCTCACGGACGGCATCTGCGGCAGACCGGCGATAAGCAGCGACAGTTTCAAGTAACGCACGATAGCCTGATGCTTCGCTCTCAGGGATCGACCTTCCTCGCTCGCCAGAAGCCGTATCGACGCCAGCGACCCCGCCAAGATGGCCGGCGGGAGGGCCGTGGTGAATATAAATCCGGGAGCCAGGGATCTGACGGTGTCTATCAGGAGCGCCGACCCCGCGATGTAGCCGCCCACGTTACCGTAGGCTTTACCCAGTGTTCCCGACACGATGTCGATGTGATTTTCTACTCCCCTCTCCTCTCCGATCCCAGCACCGTGTTTCCCGTATAACCCCACTGCGTGTACTTCATCCACAAATGTTAACGCTCCGTATTCGTGAGCTATGTTACACATCTCTTCCAGGGGACATATGGCTCCGCTCATGGAGTGGACAGTTTCAAATACGACTAATTTTGGTACACCTGCAGGAGACGAAGCTAATAACTGTCGAAGGTGGGTTGGGTCGTTGTGCCTAAATATATGTTTGGGAGCCCGGCTGTTTCTTATACCCTGTATCATAGAAGCATGGTTTCCGGCGTCAGAGTAAACGATACATCCGGGTAGAATTTTTGCTAAAGTAGAGAGTGTTGCGTCGTTAGCGACAAAACAGGAACTAAAAATTAGAGCTGCCGGTTTTTTGTGCAATTTGGCTATTTCAGATTCGAGCTTTTCAGTCATTTGAGAGTTACCGGCGATATTTCGAGTACCTCCTGCTCCCGTTCCGTAGGATTTGATGGCAGAGATCGCCGCGTCCTGGACGACGGGATGGCGCGACGTGCCCAGGTAGTCGTTGGCGCACCACACTGTCACTCTACGGTTTTCCGATCCTTCCAATGCTTGTGGGTACATACCGTCGGCAGCTAGTCGGGACACCTTTCTAAACACTCTGTACGAGTAATCATTTTTCTTAGCGTTGATTTGTTTGCTAAAGAAATTCTCGTATTGGTACGTTGGTGCAACGCTTTCTACAATATCTTCAGTCATTTCTTTGGGCGCCTCCGAAATAATGGGGTTTTCTTGAATAAAAGGGCATTTCGTTTCGTCGACACCCAGAGACCGGAAACCTCGGGAAAGTATTGGGCAGTAACTTCCATACTGTTTTAACAGTACGCTGCCGTAATTCCGCAGGAAGGCTTGATTCATTGATCCCAAAAATGGACAGGGCATTTTATGTAATCGCTGACACTGTCTTGGAACACTAACGACACCAATATATACACCTTGGCTAATATAATTCGATATTTTGACGTATAACGTTGGCTCCCACTGTAGCCGAACGTCTCGCAGGTGTACTGTCCTCAACTAGTGGTTCAAAACACAGCGGCCTTCATTTATAAAGTATATGTCGTCATATCGATTAAGTTTGGATAAATGTTGTACGCTACCACTCCACGTAGAATTTTTATTTTGTTTCCAAATGAATTAGGGTTGCCTGTCGAAAAACACTACTTTTGACATTTAGTGTTGTGCTACGTTTTTCAAAATGTTTTTAAATTTACCGATTATTAAACGTATGATCATTTGTGAGAGAAGCTGATAATATCGATTTGAGTTATAATGCTACTAAGTGTAAAGATGTAATTAAAGTGTGCCGTAATATATTTATTCTTCATTCTAAAAAATCCATTTATATCCTTCAAGTGGTTATTTGATTTTTTATGCATGGTCATATTGACACGAATTGACTGACGAATAAAATAATGATACAGAGCGAAAAGAAAAATGCGCTGAGATTACAGTTAAAATTTAAAAAAGGTTTTGTTATGGTGTGACTAGATGAATTTTACGCCATCGTGAGCAAGTGATGCCTCTTAATGTTGATGTCTTATTTTTTAGCACATTGTTAGATCAAATCGTTATACCATTTATTATGAACCAATTGGGCTTGCTTGTGGGTAAAAGTATACACGTATCATATACATTTGTATTAAATGTATTCTGTTAAAAATATAACTTAATTGGCTGATCCATATTTGTTTTTTTGGTTTCTTTGAATTTTCCTTAACATAAACGTGATTACATTTTATATCATTTAAATATCAATTATTTTTTTACGATTTTATACTATAAATATATTTTTTCGGTTTCCTCGGTTATTGTAATACTCCGCAGAAATTAGTTATAATGTGTGTCAAATTGACAGATCAGACTTCATTTATTAATACTTATATAAAATATTATATTTTTTTCAGTTTTGTAGTTTCGGGAATCGAAATGTAATTTAGTTAATGTGAAATGTAATAAAAACTGACAAAATGTTTTCTTTAAACAATAATGTTGAACTAAGAAGAGTTACTATATCAAGCCTAATAACATGCATTTATCTACCAAGTATTGTTACTGTTATCAGCTATAAAGGCTTGTTATACTCCGTTGGAAATGCCTCGTCGTTTTATGTACCGTGTCTTATTTTTGTTGCCGAGTTGATGAAATCTTTTTATCTCAATTCCAGTAATGATATTCAAGCTAAAAGAAAAGCAAGCAAGACCACCGCCAGTGATATTGCGAAGTCTATTGTATTTTTGTTTGCAGTAATGTTTTCCTTCTTTATTGGAATAATCTTATTTGGAGCTCCGGTTCTGGAATACCACGAGGAGACGCTTATGCTCTCAATTACTCTGACACTTCTAACAGTATTTCCATTAATCGCTCATACTGGCATTGAATCGGCGGTGCAGCTGTTATTTGGCGTACGAAATTTCTCTCGTGATACAATAATAGCTATGTTAGTAAACAATGCTTTGATGACTGTCTGTGGAGCTTGGCTTGGTGCAGTTGTGATTCCCTTAGACTGGAACACGCCATGGCAGCAGTGGCCTATACCGTGTTATCTGGGAGCTATTGGTGGTTATCTGATATCAAATGTGTTGACCGTCACTAAAGTTACAATGATGTCTGCTGCTAAAAAGTATCCAATATTCAATCTGGGCATTAACATAATAAATAGACTGCATATTTCTAAGTGAATGAGAAGTATTAATTGCATTTATTGAATTATCAAATATGTTTTGTTTGATTTGTTAGTTATTTATATTTTGCAATATTTTTAATATTAAAAGAAATAATACAAGTGTATTTTATTGTAGTTTTAATAATTGATACTCCTAGTGTTGAACAGTTTTTACAGAAGTAATGATTTAAGATATATGTTTTATTGATCTTAGTTGTATTGGAACAACTTACAAAGATCATAGCTTTAGATTTTTATTTGATTATTTCAATATTTGTCTATTGCTTAACACTAAACCTACCAACAATTCTTGTGTACCTGTTCCTACCGCATACCGTCAAATTGACCGGTGATTAAAAGTTATTTTATTATATAACGCAGGTAATAATGGAAATAACTAAAAGTAAAGAGTGAAGAAAATATTATATGCCTATTCTAAGAATTGTCATGCAGTTTGATAACGATATTATAACGTTTAAGAATGTGTAAGTTATACAAAAGATTAAGAACAGTCAATTTGACCGGTACTTGGTAGGTTTAGTGTTAAAAAAGTATAACACAAGTTCAATAATATTACGAAATTGATTAGATATATTAAATATCTTGATAAAGTTGTGTTTTAAATTTTCTTAGTTTAATATGTCTAAAGTCTAAATATATTTTTTTAGGTTATATGTTACAATGTAACATTAATTTTATTTACAATGAGACGAAAGAAATGAAAGTAATTTGTTATATTTTTTTCTTTACACATTTTTTTTTATTTATTTATTCATCTTCACGCCATATGCTTTGCGGGGTAGCCAGAGACGACGGAGCGCCAAACGCTACGGTTCCTACACACCTCTTTCGCCTCGGCCACAATATATTTGCCTGTTACAATGACATAAGTAAACAAACTACAAGTAAACAATAATTCATGTAATAATTTCAAATGTTAATAAAAAGGTAAACCATAATTTTGTTAGGGTTTTGTGTATTGATATTGTGAAACAAATTACGACTTTGGACATGTCATTAATGAAAAAATAAACACACATTTAGTAAATTAATAACTTTATTTTGTGTTTGTTAAATATTTACATGGCCTTTTTATATTTTTTATAAAATATGAAAATTATTCAGTAATTATACATCACAATTTCATAAATCCTAAACAGCATTTGATGTACAACATGCTTTATACCTACAACCAACTCTCAACAATAATAGTGAGACCTAGAGTTTAGACTGAGGCCAAACGTTCAGTCGGAGAACTAGGATCCTTTACATAACAAGTACAAAGTACCAACAGCAAAAATGTTAAGTGACCATAAGCTATTGAACGGCAGTCACAAACTAAACAATACTAAACACTGACGATACAAGAAATACTTGGAAATATTTTAAAAATGTGTTAAAAATCTTAATCAATACATAACATTACATCAATAGCTATAATACATCACCGCTCAGTGGAACTATTAGTAATTCTAACTACGCATCTATTTATGTGGCACGTTCAAGGGTATCGAGATGTTACAAAAATATCACTTCATTCAACAAAATACTATAATATTTGACATTTACATATTTTATTAAAATTAACCAAAGCTCAAAGCAGATAGATAAATAGTTAAACGAGTAGTAGTAGATTACATTATCATAATACAGAAACTAATTGAAAAGTGAAACTAAACCAATTGCTCTGCTCGGTTTAAAACAAAATAAATTGATATATGTAATTGAACATTTGTATCGCTACAGAGCTATTTATATTACTGTAACCCTGCATCATCTCACTGAATGTAGCAAATTTTCAAACTTGGCAGTGGTGATAATTGCACCTAAACCACGCAGTTACTGTGACCGTGTGATGGTAATGGTGAATACCAGCGCTATACGTGATAATTATTAAAAATTTTATTGCTAATGAACCACTGACTACTTAAGGTCTACACGCGAGGCGCAATTAGCTACCTTAATATACAATAAACTGTTCAATTAATAAAAAAATAATTCTCAACCGCGAGCACCTCATTACAATACGTAGTCACTTTAATGTATTTAAAATACCTAAAACTATAATAAATTGTGAACTTTCATTTTATAACATTATTATTATTATTATAATTGTCTTAAACGCTCTAACGTGGGATGCAGATTATAAAATATTTGTGTATTTATAAGCTTTTAAAACAGAAATTAAATCATTTATATTTTTCAACATTATTCTTACCCTGTCACAAATTTACAACAAATAAAATATTCAAGACAGCCGGCCCAGAATAAAATAATTTAAATAGTAATAGATAATAATGTTACTATACAAACTTGTTTAATTTTAGAGATTAACTAAACGGAAATGAGTTTCTATATATTTAGTACATTTCATTATTATCTTATCTGCGCTAAATTTCTTTTTTGTAGGTTATCAAAGTTTGTTGTAAAATATAGCTTAGACAAAAACAATTATTATACATATTATCACTTACAAAATATAAAATGCACTGCTAATGTTTCTTTCAACTTCAATAATTTATCAATCTTCATTAAACTTTCTATACAACTTAATTATTTGACACGGACAAATAGAATTAGACGTCGATTAATAGGTTACTCTTCAAACGGATTTAAAAATACAGAGATATTTATTTATTGGTCAATTTAAGGCATTTCTCATGTTAACAACACCAATATTTGATATGTTCGTCAATATAATATTAATTTAAGTTGTATAGAAAATAATCTTATAATTACAATATGAAAGCCGATTGCCGCCATTTTTTGACATTGACAGTTTCAACATTCGAGGCCTTATTCATAATATACGCGTATCTCTAACACGTGAGCTTGTTTATTGCAGTTATTATTATTTAAAATATATTTTTAACATTTTTTAAAGCTTATTTATTCGCATCAGTGTAATTTGGGAACACACGTGACACGCGATTTACACACACTATCACAATAACCAAATACGATACAGCGGTTACATTTACATGGGATTCATAAAATATATTTATTTTATTTTATAATTAAAGATGGCGGCGGCGTGCGTCGCTGTGCGATCTACGTGTTGTTTGTGTCTGGCTGGAAGTAGTGAAGGCCGTTTATCTGTAACAGGAAACAATGATTCATGAGATTAAAAAAAATGTAAATAAACTATAAAATAGAGTAAACATTATCTTCTCTCAATGACCGTCAGTGTGTTCGTGCGTTTAGTGTGTGTTTACATATATATATATTATATACATATTTGTATGTAGTGTTACGCCTATCAAAACCAGATAGAGACGAATAAATAGCGTAGTCATATAAATAAGTATGTGTGTGTGTATTACGTATCTGTGCACGTCCTCTTAGAGATATAAAATGTGAGTGAATCTTTGCGTTGGTGTGTGTGTGTGTGTGTGTGTGTGTGTGTGTGTGTGTGTGTGTGTGTGTGTGTGTGTGTGTGTGTGTGTGTGTATACATACGCACCGTCATGTCGTACTCCGTGACGAAGGCGGGCACCTCGAGCTGGTCCCTCGCCATCACGGAGTACAGGTACTCCACTCCCGGCAGCGTGTGCACTTTGGCCTTGATCGCGGGCGCCATGAACGTCGTGAACCACCACGTCATCATCTGGAGATTGTAATACCATTTTATTTTGTATGTCATGTTAATATTAGCAGTCAAGTCTATTATACAAAATGTATAAATAATTAAATGATCTCACTACATTAGTGTTAAAAAGGAAATTGTAAACGGGAAACAGTAACAAAGTAACAGGACACTGATCTCGTTTAGTTTAGCTTCATTATCTTAATTAAGAAAATAATTTACAGACACACGGCCACTACACCTTTCAGCATGTAATATGAAGTCTTAGTCAATCAGTGACTCAATGTACCTAAGTTTAAATCAATGAATATATGATAATATATTATAAACATAAATAACAATAATATAATAAATTTAATTTAATTGTTCGTATGTTACTCACTATATAGTTTGAGAAACAGTGATCGTATAAAAAATACACAGAGGGCGCGTTTGGAACATGAGTAGTATTAATTTACTTAAGTTTCTTTACTTAGGACTTATTTCTTTAAGTATAGTCTTAGTGAAACATAATTTTCCGTCAAGTAGTTTCCAGTAAAACGCTCCGCTCACTTCGTTCGCTTCGCTCAATAAAGGCGATTTAAAAACATAATATCTCTCTCACCTTAGTCCAGAACGTCGGGTGTACGATGTAGAAGGCTTTCAAATTCTTCTTATATCTGTAAATATACAAATTATTAATACAATGACATTCATTGACATTGACAGAGTCATTGACATTCAAAATAATACACTCTCGGACAGTGGGCAGAACTAAATATGGGTTGAGGTTGAGAATGTGTGAATGAATGGATTAGGAGTCATACAGTCAACTATGTTGAATTTATTAATAGTAGTTTCGAATATGTTATGTAGAATATATTAATAATAGCTTCGAGTCACTGCTAGAAGAAATTTTACAGAATCATGCAGTATATATATATATATATATATATATATAAATCAAAAAAATAAATATTTTTTTTGTTAATATTTTTTTCTACATTTTTTTTTTGTAAACGGTATTGTCTCTCAGTATTTATAATTTAACGGGAAATGTCGTTTACAAAAAAAAATTAGAAAAAAAATATAAACAAAAAAAATAGATTACCAAATAAAAAAAAAACGAAAATTTTAGAAATAATCTTGTATTTAGTTACATGTACAGAAAACAATATGCTAATCACTTATTATCATAAAATATAAAACCGGTTCACACATTATAAAAAAGTAAAACAAAAATTTTAAAAGCCAAAACTAATCCAATTTTAAGTGAACTATTTGACTCTAAAAATTAATGTGCAATCACAAGCACGCTAACAGTTAACTATGTAGTGTGTGTGTGTGTGTGTGTGTGTGTGTGTGTGTGTGAGAGAGTTCAATAGATTGTATTGTTAAAAGTGTATAAGACTCACTTATAAGGCAGCACGGTGTAGACCTCCTTGAGCCACGAGAAGGGGGGGTGGTTGTTGGAGGCGGCCAGGGTGTGGAAGTACGCTATCACATAGTCGCCGCGGACTATGGGGTCCAGGAGCTTTATGAGGTACAACAAGGCCTGGGGGGGAGGGAAATATATCAATTGTAAATTTTTATCAACACCGCCATCTATTGGCAACTTATAGAACTTAGAAATAACAATAAATAAATTGAAAATTATTATTAGAGATAAAAATAATCACATCTTTTAATTTGTACCAATCTATGAATATTTACAAAATTTAATTAAAATCTGCTCAGTTCTTATAAAGATTAGTACAAACGGACATCGTGATTTCTCTGGAAACATGTAATTCAACTTTAATAATAAAACCATAATAATAAAATGAAATATGTTAGATATATAATAAAAATAGTATTTTTTACGACATTTAATAAATTAAAAAGAAATATACCACTAATAATGAATATTATGGATTTTTATGGATTATTATGGAGTATAATTTAATTATTACCTTATCCAGATCAATATCGGAGATGGGAAACCACTTCCCGATGAAGATGACGACGGGTCTCCCGAGTCTGTCCACCCCGCTCTGGTACAGGCACCCGATACCGGACACCTCGCTCAGGTCCTCGCTCCTCGCCCTCCGCAACAGGCGCTCGTATCTGGAAATACACATTTATTATTACAGGGTCCATATCCAAGTTATTTTATACTAATGTAAAAGAAATTAGAACTCTGTCTAATTATCCTTTTCTATTGATAATTGACAAACAAATACATTTATTATGACAAGGTCCATTTTAAAGTTATTTTGTACTAATTTAAAAGAAATTAGAACTATGTCAAATTATCCATATCAATTGAGGACAGTAAGACCAAAAAGTCCAAGAGTTAATGTTAATACTAAACCTACCAAGTACCGGTCAAATTGACCGTTCTTAAACTTTTGTAAAACTTACACATTATTAAACGTTATAATATCGTTATCAAACTACATGACAATTATTAGAATATGCATATAATATTTTCTTCACTCTTTACTTTTAGTTATTTCCATTATTACCTGCGTTATATAATAAAATAACTTTTCATTACCGGTCAATTTGACGGCGTGCGGTAGTAACAGGTATACTAGAATTGTCGGTAGGTTTAGTGTTAAATAGCACGCTTAAATGAATTGGACAAATAAGAATTAGCGCAAAACGCCATTATGTAGGTAGGTACTTTTCAACTAGTTAGGATTTATACAAAGACATTTCTTCAATACTTTAAGTAAATAAAATATGTATACATACACACATATATATATATATATATATATATATATATATATATATATGATATATACATTTTAGTTAATAAAATAATTATAAATGCAAAATTTGTGATATTGTTTGTACGTTTATTATTTGAAACAACTGAACAGTTTTCGATGAAACTTTACCGTAATGTAGCTTAAAAATCAGTATAGTTTATGAAATACAATTTAGTAAAATGCAATATACTAGGATCCGCCAACCATGCGAGCGGGTGAGCTGAGCCCTCTCCTTTCTTCTCTTCTTGATAACTTTTGAATGGCTAAACATTTTTTCAATCTGTTTTCGCTATAACATCCGCGTTCAGCTCAAACATACATGAGAAATTTTTTAGCTAATTATCTCGTCGCATTCTACAGACAACTCAACACAAAAAAAGGTCTCCCAAACGTTTAAGAGCATCGCTTACACTCAGCTCAATAATTTAAGGTGAGCGAATCCGCGGAAAAACCTAGTTAATACGAAAACATATGCCGAATCTATATTACATGTCATTAAATATTTTAACGACTGTGTGTTTGTTTGTCTTCGTGTTTTACGATCATCATGAACAAACACTACATACTTGATACGCGAATTTAGCTCTTATTTGATACTAAAATTAAACCTATAATTGTAATTACCGTTTATGTGACCTCGTCTCTTCATCTCAAGGTCACGGTGACAATTTAAAAACATTTAGGTGAGAAAGTAGATATTTATATGTGATTAAAACTTGGAGTAAAGATTATATAGTTTATGAGTTATGTAACTAAATAAACAGACACACAACGCCTAAATAGATTAAAGTAAGAAAATTCCGTAATAAATAATTATATTATATAATTACTGGAACACACAAACAGACACACATCAATACGTACAAACGTACGTTATATAATATGAATACAATACAAATTATTGATATAACAATGTAAAAAAACGACTTTTTCCACCTTAAAAATATTTCCGTTCACTTTCCATACAATTTAATTCAACATACACACATATTACTTACATACAGGTTTTAACTCGACATTTCTCTATTTAATAAAAAAATAATAATAATAAAGTGAAATTTATTTTAATATAATAATTAAACATTAAAATTATTTGGATTATATCTTATACTTTTCTGTCATACGTCATCTGTGATGTTCCTCTGTGATATTTTTCAGGCGTCCATCTTTTCTTCGTCCGCCATCTTCTCTCGTAACCATAGTTAAGACAATCTCTCAACATGATTTTAATCTTTCCTCATTACGTGATTATTGATTGATTGATAATAATTACCAAAATTGATAACTTCTCATATTTTATATCACTTATTCTTCACACACACACACGCACGCACGCACACACACACACACACACACACACACACACACACACACACACACACACACACACACACACACACGCACACACACACACACACACACTTTCAGTCCCTATCACTTTCCTAATAATTAACTTTAATTTTAACTTAAAATAGTTTACGAAGCAGACGAAGCCGCTAACAACAGGTAGTATTCATGTTTATTTATCATCATTCAACTATAGTACTTGTTTGAATTAAGTCCTGAATTATTTATTTCATTATTATTAAAACTACGAGGGAATTAACAAAATCCACTGACATTTTCATCGGAGGGTGACCTTAAAGAGGTATGACGTCACAGACAAACCAATAACCACCAACCATTCATTTCAAATAGTAAATGAAACGAAAACTACCATCTATTTCCACTCGCCCCGAAATATAACACACAAGGTCACGACCGTGACGTAACGGTTACTTTGTACTGACGTTACTATGACTTTTGGTTCATGAGAAATTATCGATATAACCAGATTAGATATATGTCAAACTTCTTTATTCATACACAAAGATTCCTTCGCATCGAAGAAATTAATTATTATAACGACAATTATACTGGGGGCGCCAACAGACCCTCAATTTCGACTCGCTGCGCTGGCGAAATCTCGGGTGCCATTTCCATATTGTGCGAAGCGATCCCAGTGTAATGAGTCATCGTTTCCCATTGACTTCAATGGGATATCAGTTTTTTGACATGACATTTAATAACAAAAAGTTTTCTTTTTTTTTCATAAAAAAAATCTTAAATCCATCACCTAATGTGTGTCTTTTTGATTGCAAAATTTAATAATTTTCCGTCAAGTAGTTTTCGAGCCTATTCGCGACAAAGAATTTGAAAAAGTCTCCAGTAGAACGCTACGCTCGCTTCGCTCAATAATATAATATGATAATATTGATATGCTCTGTAATATAGATAGACAAACATAATACAGTTTAGATATATTAAAAAAATTCACTTATGGAGTTATATTCTCACTTATGGACTATAACTATTTGATGTCAAAAATATTTTATTTTCACCAAACAAGCACGCTAATAACCAACACTATATGTAGTGCGCTACTTGACCTAGTGCGTGGTGGATCGGATAATTAATGAATACTAAAGCATTTAAAGAATGGAGTATATATATATTTAGACCTCTAGTATCGCTTCACCCACATACCGGACGCTGGCGGGACGCCAGGCCAGGAATAGTTACTACGTCAGGACTACGTTCAAATATCGATGTATCGTATTCACTTACGATAATATCAAAGAAAGCAAAACTAATACATGACAATTACATATATATATATAATTGAGCGAAGCAAGCGGAGCGCTCTACTGGAGACTTTCATTCTTTGTCACGAATAGGCTCGAAAAGTACTTGACGGAAAATTATGAAATTTTGCAATCAAAAAGATACACATTAGGTAATAAATTTTTGAAAAATGTCATGTCGTTGAGAAATTATCGTCAAAAAACTGATATCTCATTAAAGTCAATGGGAAACGAGAAGTCATTACACTAGGTTCGCTTCGCTCAATATGCAAACGGCACCTCGACTAGCTGCGCTCGCGAAATCTCGGGCCTGTAGGCGCCCCTAGTTATATATATATATGTAGACCGAGACAATGTTTAATAACTGCTATAATCTGATAGCAGTTTGTACGAGTCTGTATTCGCGGGCAAAGCTGCGAGATAGAGTTAGTTTATTTATCCTGAGAGTAGGTTTAAAAGCTTTGTCATTTTGCATTTTAACACGATAAAGCAATTACAGTGAGTGACACTCCATAGTACACTGTAGTTATAGAGTGACAACCTCTAATGCTTATTTTTCTTGAGTATAAAAAAATCCTTTATGTATAAAAAAAACAATATAAAAATTATGTCGAGATAAAAACTATCCTATTTTTATTATTATTTTTATATTTCATTGAAGTATGTTAGCGCAAACCGACATTGTGACACGGGATTTATATATATATATATATATATATATATATATATATATATATATATATATATATATATATATATATATAAATCCCGTATATAACGATTATATATAAACATCACACTGTATATGTGATAGTTGTAATTTAATTACAAATAAAACATTGATACATTAGAAACATACATTTTAATTACAAACTATTAATTAAAGAATAGTATTACATGAATAATCTTTACAAATGTTAATATAAAAGTAGTGATGTACTGTAGTGCTTCATGTCTAGACACGCTCACTACATACTATAATATATATTAAATTATTAATGTTAGACGCCTTGTGTAATATAATTAATTGGTTAAAAAAAATTGATTATTTTTTTTAATGTCTCCACATCACCCTGTGTGATTTTTTTTTTTCGGAAATATAAAATTTATTTATAATTTTTAAAATATTTAAAGAATATTCCAACCATATTTTATACCTATAAGAGAAGGTAATGGCTAGAACGCTCCCGAAACCCAGGCGAAACCAGGATGATATCTCATAAGCGACACGATCTGATTACATTTTTAGTACAAACAAAAATACAAAGCAGTTAAAAAAATCCGTGACCGCAGGGGACACGCGTGGGTAGACCTCGTGTGTAACTCGTTTAAAATATAACTCACTACCTAAGAATAATACATGATGCCGTTCTTTACATCAAAAATTTTCAAGCAAAAAGCGGTTTTAATTTTTTTTCTCGGAAAAGGTATCTTTTTTGGAAATAATTTTGGTACCTCAATTTAGAATAAAAAATAACCTTTTTATTAAAAATATTTGCGAGGAGGGAATGTATACTAGAAAAAAGTTGTCGTGGTTTTACCTACCTAAAATTTACAAGCTAAAAGTGGTTTTAATTTTTTTTCTCGGAAACGGTACCATTTACGGAAAAACTTTTGGTACCTAAATTTAGAGTAAAAAATAACCTTTCTATGAAAAATACCTGTGATGCAAGAATGTTTACCAGAAAAAAGTTATGATTTTTTTTCCAAAAATTTTCGGTTTTTTTACCCCCACCCCTAAGTTATTGAAGTTAGGTTTTCGGTTTATCTACATTAGTTATAGGTATTTATCAAAGACATCATATAATATGAACGGGATTGATCTCCTTTGTATAGGGATAAAGTTATGGTCGAAAAACTGAAATCAGAAAAAGTGAGGCCCTAGCGCCCCCTGTGACCGTATTTCTCTGGTTAACGAACTTGACCTTCATTTTTGGATGGTTGATTTTTGTGCAAAGTTTGAAAGCGATCTGAGCGAAACTGCGGCCGCTATCGTGCTGACAAAAGTCGAATCTGGACGCACGCACGCATATATATATATATATATATATATATATAAACTTTTTGACCAATGGTCATTTCGGACTCAGGCGGTCATAAGAAGACCTCCTGTGAAGAAATTTTTCCAAAATTCGAAAGTAGGGGACAAATGAATGGGCAGACCGAATTCTTCGAGGTCTACCCAAAACTATAGATTAAAAAATAACCACTTAACAAATTAAAAAAAAAAAACTTTTTATTTTTATTCCGTACGATGTATTTTATATGAAAAATATAACCCAAAATATATATTTACATATTTATTTATTTTTATTACTTCCTTGAAATACAGTGTACATGTAAAACTGTATAAAAATTAATAACAATTAAAAAACAACAAAATAACAAACAAACAAAGAGTTTTAAAAACGACGACGTAAAATATAAAATAAATTTACCCAAAAACAATTTAGTTAAAAAGTAAAAGTAATAAAAATGAAACATGTCCCCCGGTCACGAGAGCAATTACGTTATGTTCAAAGTTATTTACAATTACGTTACGGACAATGAAATAACTGACAAAAAAAAATATTACGAGCTATTTCAATTACAATATTGGACAAAAATCCAAACACACACACACACACACACACACACACGCAGACACACACACACACAAAGTACATCTATATAAAACCTCCAATTCGCAATAAGAAAATTGAAAATTATTATACGATACAAAAACAATCCCATCTTTTAAGTTGAACCAAACAAAATTGCATCGAAATCGGTTCAGTGGTATCAAGATTTTTTAACACTAAACCTACCGACAATTCTTGTATACCTGTTCCTACCGCACGACGTCAAATTGACCGATAATTAAAAGTTATTTTATTATATAACGCAGGTAATAATGGAAATAACTAAAAGTAAAGAGTGTAGAAAATATTATATGCATATTCAAAGAATTGTCATGTAGTTTGATAACGATATTATAACGTTTAAGAATGTGTAAGTTTTACAAAAGTTTAAGAACGGTCAATTTGACCGGTACTTGGTAGGTTTAGTGTTAAACTCGACGCAGACGAACATCGTGACACGGGATATATATATATATATATATATATATATATATACATAATGGCGTCACCATTCAAACCATAATCAATATCGCTTGACCCAGATGACACATGAGGAGTGCTCTCGCTACGGGATAACGTTTTCATTATACCACAAGCTGTGCATGCGACTCCGTTCGAGCGGAATGTTTAAGTTACCCCTTATGATACCTATTCGCGAGTGAAAGTTTGTTCAAATTGTTTCAGCAGTTACAGAGATTAGCCGAACAAACAGAAAGACAGAGAAAAATATATATATATTTTTTATGAAAGTACCATATACAATTTCATATGTATTTGTGAAAATCTGTTAATTTGTAATTACAGACAGACACTACAATTTTATTTATATATAAAGATACATCAACGTTATACTCTTATAGTTCTATAAATAACTATAACAGCACGACACTCGCAAATATAAAAAAAAAATCATTGGAAGACAGTAATTATTAATTAAAATGCAAAAACACAATAATAAATTATCTAGAAATAAATTATAATTTTCATTACGAGTGTATGACGTCATTATTACTCACTTCTCTTCCGCCGTCTCGTCGGCGGGTTGCAGCGCGGGTGTACTCAAATCCGGCAGCTCAACTGCCATTGTGTCCATCGCCATTTTTAAATAAATCTCTTCACTAAGTCCGTATCAAAACACACATGGATTTTTCACTTATTTTTTTTTATAATTGGCCTATATAAAAAACTATTGTGTAAACGGTTAGATTGTATTCGGATTAGGTATTGAAAATTTGAAAATGAAATATTGTGTCAAAATTTTAAAATGCACAATTCAAAATTATGTCACGCGATAATAAACTTTGTGATATATGTAATAAGTACGTATATCGCATAATGAGAGAGTATTAGTAATGCAGTAACGAAGAGGTTGTATGTAAATTCTTTTGTTTATACACAACTAGCTTTCGAGTGCTGATACGCTGTTCGAATTCGAAATTCAAATTATTTTTTCGGCTTCCCGACGTAAGAAAAATTTGTTTCAAACTCATTTGCAATATTGTGTTAAATCTGTTCAAATCAAATCTGAAAACTAGTGCAGTGTGAGTTGCATACGTAAATAAAATATGATTCATAAGTACATATAACTGGATATATTGAAACAACAATACTGAACCCTGAACTTATATATCAATTACAACAAGGTGTCCGCTTGATACGCGTACACTGGACACTCGAGGTGCGTTATGTGAGTGGATTACACCGGTTTCCACCGGTTCGAGTGACTGCCAAAGTTATAGGGATTCTTTAATAAAGATTACATTCAACCTTAGAGGATTTCCGCGATATTTAAATTCAAAGTTAATATTCTAAATAATATATTATTTTCATGTTGGTACTGAACAAATTTAAATAATGCAACCAAGTATTCGTTATTCAAGACGCGAAGAGAACGTACGCGAAATATTTTTAGTAATTTACTTACTACAGACCGAAAACTCACTATGAATAATTAATATCTTCATAATATATTTGATGTTAGCACATTTACTGTCACCTTATTACTGTTATTAAATGAAAATATACATTCTTATAAAACATTTAAGTATCCAGCTTCTCATATATTAAATCAGATCAAATCAGCAACCATTACTATATATGGTGATATATATGGACAAATTGATATAGCAAAAAAAAAAATCCTAAATAACAGCAAGAATTACCGACATTGGACTAAATACCAACGACCGGTGGACATTCGTTATAGTAATTTACTTCTTTAATTGAGTCCAAGTTAATTTGGTTTGACGCGTATGAGGCAAATATTAAATAAAATATAGTAAAATACTTTGGATTTGCTTGTTAATTGTTGAATTGTAGGATATAAGATATTCTCACGGTAAATTTTATAGCGTTTACAGAAGTATAATTAAGATTTTCTCATTTACATGGAATTAATAATTAATTTTAATCAACACAAAATCATTGCGTGAGTCACAGTCAGGTCAGTTAAGACCTTATCGTGGTGTTCAGAATGTTTATATTTTTAATTAATTATTATAATATAAAATTAATTTTAACAATAGATTTCTTTTATTATTAATATTTTTTTTACATCTTTAACAACATTTTGTAAGGAAATAATTTTGTTATATAGTAATATATTTTTTTTATTTGTACATTTGTTTTTATTGAGTATTAAATGTATATATGTAATCCACTGGTGTAGTAACCGAGCCGTGTATAATTAGGCGTAAAATTTTCACATAAACACCCAGCACGTGACCAAACACTACTAACTACAGAGCTCACTCACAATGCTCCCACCATTCAAAAACAAACATACATTTGATACCTAATTAATCATTTAATATATACATATATAACTATAACGAATCACTACTCACGTATCTACTTACAATCTAACCGAAACACAATAGTTTTTTTGATTTATTAGTATTATAAGACACACACGACACAGCACAGCACTGATTGTATAAATATATTTTTATATGTAATCAATAGTACCCGCACGTGCGTACTCCGCGCCGGTCGCGTTCAAACTGAAAGGGCGAATCGAACGACGCTAGTAGCTAGTCGGTGGCGTCGGGGTAAATTTTCCCCACCTACCTACCTACCTACCTACCTATTCTTAAATGTGAATTGAAGATTTCAAAGCAAACGCTGTAATATAACAAAGGTCAAATGTCGTTCCATGTACATAATACTACGAAAGATTATGTCAATTGTTTTTATCGTTTCTGTAAATCGATATTTCTAATATTAAATTTTGACATTTTGTTTTAGTTTATATATATATATTTTTGATAATGGCAATAAAGACCAAGTAGTCGCCCGCCATGAAATAGTCAAGTCAAAATTGGATGTCAAAAGAAAAGAGTACAAAAAATTTATTGAGTTTACATATTTACAAATAAGTTTCTTAGTGTATGTGTGTGTGTGTGTGTGTGTGTGTGTGTGTGTGTGTGTGTGTGTGTGTGTGTTTGTGTATGTATGTATGTATGTATTAATTCGGTTCACTCGAAGCAAGTTTTCTCTCAAGTGAACTAGTAACACGTAAACAGACATACAAAGAAAACTATATACAAAGGGTTCTGGAAAATTTTGGAAAATGTCGAAGTTTAAAGGTAATTTTTACTTCAGGTTCGCTAATTTCATTTGTATTATTACATTTAGATCAGACGTAATTGATTTAAATCGTAACAATTATGAAATTTTATTAATGATTCATAAATTATTTAAATACACAAATGAATCATTGATTTACGTTCACTTTGTAATAAACATGATGCAACTTATTATGAAAAATAATACTCTATTCTTCAAAGGAATAATATCATAATTTTAACGATTAAGGGTCGCAAGTTCGAGTCCCGACAGTGTTGATAATTTTCCACTCAAAAGAAAAACTTACTAGAAAACTTTACTGTTTCTTAGGTAATTTGGGATTATTTGGGATTATTATGGTATTTTGGTAATTAGGAAAAACAATTATTATTATTATTATTATTAAATAATTAATAACAAATAATGAATATATATTTATATAACATGTAATATTACAAATATAATAATAACCAAATAACCAAGAAACAAAATGAACAAAATAAACTGAATACTTTAACTTATTTATTTTCGGGTCACGTTCTCCCCGGGATCGGTTCATCGATCCCGGGATAAAGTAAAAAGATAAATGTAAAAAAATAAACTGTCAGAAGCTTTTTATCTTAAAGGAAATGTTACAAAAAAATATTAAGCTGAGCGTAAACGAAGCTCTTAACCGTTTGGGAGTTTGGCTGTTTTGAAGCAACATCACATAAAAACTACTGAACCGATTTGAATGAAAATTGACAGAATTGTAGAGCATTTGAAGGGGGATGTTTTAACAAAAACATAATTAAAATATCTCATTCCGTTCAGAAATTATGGTCAAAAAACTGAGGGGGCTCAGCTCAACTCCCGCAGCGGATGGCGGCGGATCCTAGTATTCGTATGAGACTTTATCAACTTAGAAAGGTAAAAGTTAAAAAATAAAATTAAAGTTAAGTTAAAGTAAACAGGGGAAGGCCTCGAGTGATCTTCGAAAACACTATCTATGATACTGGAGGAAGGTCATGTAAAAAGCACGAGGACGAGGAGGACATGTATGAAGAGGTTGATGTCTGTGGCCGAGGCGAAAGAGGTATGCAGGGACCGTAGCGTTTGGCGCTCCGTCTCTGGCTACCCCGCAAGGGATATGGCGTGAAGATAAATAAATTAATAAATAATATAAATTCCAAAATATTAAAATGAATGCACAAATTTGTAAAAGCATTTTATATAAGGTGAAATACTTGTAGGATGTTAATGTAAACACCTCTCGCTCGTCAGTCAGTATCAATATTTGTGAGTGAGATAAGGGTGTCGTCACACTGCGGCAATACACGTCACTAGTGTCACGTGCGACTGATGTGAAAGGCCATTATAATACCGGTTATTTGGATATACTATCTGTTGCCAGCGACTTCGTCTGCTGCTTCATAAATCGTTCCGTCCGACCGTTCTTAAACTTTTGTAAAACTTACACATTCTTAAACGTTATAATATCGTTATCAAATGACAATTATTAGAATATGCATATAATATTTTCTTCACTTTTTACTTTTAGTTATTTCCATTATTACCTGCGTTATATAATATAATAACTTTTAATTACCGATCAATTTGACCGCGTGCGGTAGGAACAGGTATAGAAGAATTGTCGGTAGGTTTAGTGTTAAAACAATTAATGTTATTATGAACACTGCCATCTATTGGCAATTTATAGAACTCAGAAGTTAGTTAAATCCTGTATGTACATATAAAGAAATTCAATTCGCAATAAAATATTTGAAGAATATTAAGCGAATTAAAAACTATGCCATCTTTTAAGTTGGACCATACGATAGATGTCTATAAAACTTAATTAAAATCGGTTCAGTGGTTTCAGAGATTACCGTAAATAAACATCGTGACACGGGATTCTTATATATATATATATATATATATATACATACAAAACATGTTTTCTTTTATAAAAAGTAGTTTTCTATAGTCCTATTTCAAAATAAAATACTGAAAGTATGACGTTTCAAAGACGCATTTAGCATAGATAAAAATTTTGATTGAAGACAGGGTTTTGACATATATATATAATATTATAAAATATAAAAACTATTATAAATATACAGATGACATAACATTGTATATTATGTGTACATAGTAATGTATATAACGAACACGGGAGATTAAAATCTACGTTATATACAATGGGACAATACCAGCTATTAGAGAAACAGAGATATCTACATATATATATATAAATATATGTAGATATATACATATATATCTTTTTTTTATTGATAAAAGATACATACCATTTTATTTATCTTTTTTTTTATTATTTTATTCTGTTATGTCAGTGACACTGCGTTAAATTTTACATGTACATTTGACATTGACAGTATTGACGTAAACAAACTTCAAATCAATATGTGTCTGTGTGTGTGTGAAACGTACGGTAGTGTGTGTAATGTATATTTTTTAATTTAACGTAGTTATTCCGAACTCTGTGCCAAATTTAATACATCACGAACTACACAATTTTCGTCCAAAACTGGTGCAAAGTCTTTAACATACTAATATAAAAAATATTTGTACATAATATATTATCAAACAGATCTTCACAAATAAAATTTAAAATATGCTATCTATTTTAGTTTCAATAAAAATATGATACATTGCTTTCATTCTAACTATTTACGAGTGTTGGTTGTTAAATATTAACTATCATGTAAAAACGGCTCGGGGACCTTCAAACTATCAACTGCAACTTGCAACTCTGAAGGTCGGTGTATCCTTGTTAAATACCCGGTAGAGATAAATCTAACGTTATCATATAAAAAAGTGAGTTAAAAAGTGAGTCATCATATTACACTAAGTAGCATCACAATCTTCAAGAAACTTCGATACCTTCAGAACTCAGTAGACAAGGGACCTTATAGTGTATGTCTTTTCGTCCTTCATGAGGCGAGTTTACTTGATAGATAGGAAAAAAAATGACTGAATTATTCAAGAAAAATATGGATACATTATTGTATATAAATCAGCAGACAGACGAACAGAAAGACCAAAATATAGTTTTATATATAAAGACGTATCTGTATACTAGGATCCGTCAACCGTGCGCGCGGGTGTTGAGCTGAGTCCCTCTCATTTCTTTTTTTCTTGGTAACTTGAATGGCTAAACATTTTTTCAATCTGTTTTCGCTATAATATCCGAGTTTGGCTCAAACGTACATGAGAAATTTTTTAACCAATTATCTCGTCGCATTCTGGAGACAACTAAACACAAAAAAGGTCTCCCAAACGGTTAAGAGCTTCGCTTACGCTCAGCTCAATAAAGCCCTCCTGGTCTGATATTTTGACTTAATCTCTTCTATTACATAGACAATATAATTCAAATTTTAAAAGATTTGAAAATCGCAAAAACCCACTAAATAGTAAACAAAAAAAATAGGTAAACGCCAAAGTATACACAATTGTTCAGTAAATTTAACCTACAATTTTTGATAATAATATTTACATATAGTTTTGAGGGCAGCCGGTTATAGACGCGTATTGACTACACTGTTTATTATTTTATCAACTGGAGCGGAGATTTCAAAATATTATGACATATATCAAGCTACCCCCGTTTGTTGTAAACCTAATTATGAAGAATGTTTTGGTATAGAGAAAGAAATATAATTACAGTAATACCCCGCTTTACGCGACCCCGTTATACGCGGTTTCACTATAACGCGGATGCAAATTTCGCGCTCAAATGCCTCCTCGAATTACGCGAAAGAGTGTGTATAAATATAATGTAGTCATCAACAATAGATGTATTTTTCCGTAAAAAATAAAAGTATGTATTGCATAAAGTGTTCCTAGAATTAAAGTGATTGATTAAAATGTTTTTGTATTTTTTTGTAATAATTTTTGACTACGTTTAATCATGAACCTCGTTACGCGAATTTCAGTTAACGCGATTTTTTTTGGAACGTATCCCTCGCGTAAAGCGGGGTGTTACTATATTCACTTAAGAGATAACCTCGTTCATAAATTCCTTGAAATCTAACAAGGAAACTCTTATTAAAATACTAGGGGCGCCAACAAACCCTCAATTTCGACTCGCTGCGCTCTCGAAATCTCGGGTGCCGTTTGCATATTGAGCGAAGCGAGCCCAGTGTATTCACTCATCGTTTCCCATTGACTTCAATGGGATATCAGTTTTTTTGTCATGACATAAAAAAAATTTTTTTTTTTTGGACATTTATCAAAAATTTTTTTTAAGAACCATCGCCGACTGTGTGTCTTTTTGTTTACAAAGTTTCATAATTTTCCGTCAAGTAGTTTTTGAGCCAATTCGTGACAAAGAATGCAAAAAGTCTCCAGTAAAACGCTCCGCTCACTTCGTTCGCTTCGCTCAATAATTCGGTGAACCTCGGTGAAAATACGCAAATAACGGTTAAAATACTGTTGTTTGTTTTCTTTAAAATCTATTTCGGATATATTCAGCGTAGTGCCGACTCACCTCGGTGACGTGAACGAGGGACGAGCTCCGGACGAGCATCCGATTAGAATTTGATTGATAATATATTAATGACTAGAGGCGCCAACAGGCCCTCAATTTCAAGTCATTGCGTTCGCGAAATCTCGGGTGCCGTTTGCATATTGAGCGAAGCGAGCCCAGTGTAATGACATCGTTTTCCATTGACTTCAATGGGATATCAGTTTTTTGTCATGACATTTTTCAAAAATTTTTTTTTTACGGCATTTTTCAAAATTTTTTTTTTAAATATCACCTAATGTGAATCTTTTTGATAGCAAAATTTCATAATTTTCCATCAAGTAGTTTTCGAGCCTATTAGTGACAAAGAATGCTAAAAAGTCTCCAGTAGAACGCTCCGCTCGCTTCGCTCAATAATTGATGAAAGGCAAAGGGACGGAATAAATAGATAGGCAAGGAAGATATATATTTTTTAACGCTACACATTATTAAAAATAAATTTTATGTTTTTTTTCCTCCTTCGGATCATAAATAGACGATCTATATATAGTGGACCAACTGTATAAATAATACTTCAGTGAAAATATCACAGTCGTCAATCTGAAGGCACACTCACCTCCAAACTGAACACAAACCGCTCGGATGCCGAAGTTTAATGATTTTTTGATTCCAAAATAAATAATACTTATATTTACGACTGTTAGATCTATATTTAGAATATTTTGGACGTTAAAAATTGTTTTCAGAAAATTCGTATACATCTGTGTATAAAAACTACACGCGTACATGCACGCACGCACACACGCACACATACAAGCAGGCACACGCACACATGCACGAAACGCACACGCACACACACGCTCCCAAGCACGCACACGCACAAATGCACGCAAACGCACACGCACACGCACACAAGCACGCAAGCAAACGCACACACACACAGAAATCGAGACCTAAATTAATGTAAATAAAACGGCAAAATCTAAAATTACATTTTATATAATTATAATACTTAGGAATGTTATGTTATCGCGATGACAGTTTTGAATGGCAAATATTTTATTAAGGCTTCGCGTTAGCGCGGCCTATTTCACCTCGGAGAGTGATTTATTTATTTAACACTAAACCTACCAAGTACCGGTCAAATTGACCGTTCTTAAACTTTTGTAAAACTTACACATTCTTAAACGTTATAATATCGTTATTAAACTACGTGACCATTCTTAGAATATGCATATAATATTTTCTTCACTCTTTACTTTTAGTTATTTCCATTATTACCTGCGTTATATAATAAAATAACTTTTAATTACCGGTCAATTTGACGTCGTGCGGTAGGAACAGGTATACAAGAATTGTCGGTAGGTTTAGTGTTAAAATTATAAATATATCATAAATACGGATCAATATCCTTATATTTTAATAGTTACCGCATGAGGGCACGGTAGCTCAATTGGTAGAGCGACGTTACGGTCACCTAGAGGTCTAAGATTCGAGTCTTGAGCGTATCTATTAGTAACCTATTTAATAAGCTCAACATGATTAAACATGGCTATCAAAAATATCAAATTAATTCATATAAGTATAGGCATATTGAAATAAATTGTTTATAATTTTACTTCATAAAAAAAACCAGACGAAAATAAAGAAGAATCAAATTTGATTTGAACATTTACTAAAGATAAATTCGTTTTTCTTTTACAATAAAGATAAGATCCATCTTATTTCAGAACGTAAATAAATATCGCAATACGCCAGCTACCAGACACGGGACCTGTTTACCTCAACAGTCGAACACCTCTTTGTTTAACAGTCGGTTAATCTATATATAGATTTAATATCTTATTTTTGCTTCATTCGACTCCAAATAAATCTATATGGCGTCCGTAAAAACACATTCGAGCCAGGCAAATTTTCTACGTTTCTAATTCTGAGTACCGGGCTAATATAATGAAATTGTGAAGCTGGTTGCCGTAAACTTTGTTTGGTGTACATTTTGAAATGACGTGAATTCACGTCGGCGGCAACCAGGTATAAAATTTGAAATGACGTGAATTCTCGTCAGCGGCAACCAAGTTTAAAATTTGAAATGACGTGAATTCATGACAACGGCAACAAAGTATAGATTTTGAAATGACGTGAATTCACGTCAGCGGTCGCGAATGTGTTAATATAGTCATTATAGAATCTTAGGTAGTCCAATGTATCTTCTTCGATATCCGGAAATGCTGTTTTTATATTAAGATTATTTATAGGTCCGGTTCCGGATCGGATCTTATATATTAATAAGTATTTATTATCATTGTTCCCTTTTAGTGTTTTATCGTGTGTTTACTTAGTGTTGGTGTGTGTGTGTGTGTGTGTGTGTGTGTGCGTGTGTGTGTGTGTGTTAGTTTTCCCTGTTAAATAAAGTTACTTATTCATTGACAGATACCACAAATCTGTCAATTGTGATAACGCGCTATGAAACATTGCCCTATGATATTCTTAATTCAGACTTCTGGTACCTGCAGAACTATTGATATAGAAAATAAAGCTGTGTGCACACTTATTAGACGTTAAAATATTATCGATAAGACTGGCCGTAGTTAAACAGTTACATACACACTATAATATAAGGGTGTGTACAGATATGAGTGGATCACATTTCCTCCCTGCAAAGACATTAAGATATAAGGGTACTGACTGGTCGGTGTGGTATCTGGTGTGGTGCTGCTGGTGCGGCAGCTGCGTCGCTGGCAGCAGTAGCTGCGTGTCCGGTGAGCAGGCGCGAGCCAGCGCAGCTGCTGCCTCCGCCGCCGCCTCATCGTCCAGAGACGTGTCATCCTCCGCTGTGGAGGTAAATACATTTTATTATAATATATATATATATATATAATATTATGCAATATGTAATGATTTCATTATTTACGCTCATTAAATCACGTATACACTCATTTATGCTCATTAAATCACGTATATACTCATTTATGCTCATTAAATCACGTATATGCTCATTTACGCTCGTCAAATCACGTATATGCTCATTTACGCTCGTCAAATCACGTATACACTCATTTATGCTCATTAAATCGATTAAAAGCATTGGCATCTATATCTTAACATAATTCACCATTCACAATCCTAGGATAAGTACAATATCTTTTAATTAAATGTCCATAATATTAATTAAATATTTATAATAAATCATTTTGCTCCAAATATTTATATTACCCGCAGTGCGGTATTCATATCTCCATTCATATATATAGATGTTTATTTGAGATAATAAAAATGCGCCAAATTTTTATCTGTTTCAAGAACAAATAACAAAAAAAAGGTTGAATTATTTGTATTTAAATTCATAAACAGAAAGTTTTAACTATATTAATTTTAAAAAAACTTTTTTTTTTAATAATATGACAAGTAATAAAATTTGTTGTAAAAGGTTTAAAAAATAAGGTTTATGGATTTTTTATTTAAGTGTATATTTTTTTATCTGTAGTGCTCTGTAATAATGTAAATAGATTTTTTTTTCTAATTGAAAGAATTTAAAAATATTTTTATATTTAATAATACTAATTTGTGATTTTTTTTAGGTTATGGCGCGAAATTTATTAAGATGTATTAAAAACAAAATATTTATCTCAAACCCCACCCATATGTATGTATCTATAAAACTAAAATAACTAAACTAATATAATATTTATAAGATAATTCATAGCTTTAATAACAACACTATTTTCCGCACTTAAGTACTCCAAACCGTTGCTAGCGTCATTAGGACTGATAAAAAAAAACAATTATTATAAAAAAAACACTGAAACCATATCTTTTATAACAATTTTAGGTTTATAATAAATAAGATATACAGTTATACACACTATATATATATATATATATATATATATATATATATATATATATATATATATATATATATACGAACGCCTGTGATAATATAATATCAATATCCTTACTAAATTACATACAATATTAAGATAAAATCAGATAAAACCAGTGAAGATGCAAATACCCAGGGTATTTCCAAAACGAACTTTGACGAAATTATAAATGTTAATAAAAAAAAACAATTGATCTTTAAGTAAAATAATTATGAAAATAAATGTTTAAAAGATAACATAGACTACACACAAAAATAAATTGTAAAAAAAATAAATATTTTATACACTAATTAAAAAAAGAAAATTTTACAAAAAAAATATGTTTTTCATTAAACTTAGCAAGACCCAATAGATGTTTTTCGATTATATAAAAAAAAACCCTAAAAATTTTTAGGAATAATTTTTTTTCCCGTCCACAGACATCCATTCATCCATCCATCCGAGAAAAATGAAAACAATTAAGACCGAACGAAGTTCGTTCGTGATAATACTTAAACTGCGACAATACAATAAATAATACAGATTAAATAAATATTATTATAATATACTTACAATCATACACAAAGGCATAATTAATCATATTAATAAAAATAACACAAAACTAAACAATAATCTCCAAAGAGATACATTATATTACTGTAAGAAACCGTACATTGAAAGTGTTCACGCGCGTTAAAAAATTAAAAAAAGTATATCGTGTAAAGAGTTTTTAATGTGACATTACAATGCTGTATGGTTTGAACCTTACACACTAATGTATGTAATAGATAAGAAATAAAATTAGAACACCTGTCAAATTATGAAAGGCGGTGCTGTTCTGACGTTATCTAAAGAATTGTATAAAGTCAGTCATTGGAGTGAAATTTTGGAGCTATATTTAGCGTTATAATCTATAAACTA